>OY804576.1:59920603-62320603 GCA_963680875.1 Bathymodiolus brooksi | reverse complement strand
GGCCATAGGATCGGCACATTTCCACGTTTCGTGGCTATCGGATTTTATTTTCTATCATAAACCTTATATAAATCGCTTCACCAATCATTTTTCTATTCATTCATAACCATCTTACCCTCAGAAAGTGGTGTTACACTCCATTACAGCACGATTTTGCCTTAGATCCTATTATTCCGCCATTTGACTTCCATTTTCGAATCTACACACGTGATCTCGCGATACTAACTGAATGATGACAGCAACGCATTGCATGATGGGAGCTAATTAATGCAGCGTGCCAAATTATTTGGAGCATTATTTGCATACGTAAACAACATTCAAATCACATGGAAGGCGATACATTTAAGCGTATTCTGCAGGACAGACAGTCCATCTACAGATCAAAGCAGAGCAGAAGGAAATAATACAGAATGTGTTGGAAAGAAAAGATTCAATGGCAGAGTGTTACCAACGGGCTTCGGAAAGAGCATGTGTTACGTTCCCCCTTTTTGTTTTTGGACAAGGTACTACATTTTTTTTTTATGGTTATCTGTAATTCACTAAATTTTCTGTTAAAATCATTACCAATCAATATAATCAACTGTATTAAATTTTATGTTAATTGTTCTGCCTTAACAGGCGCCTATGATTGGCAATAAAAATATTTGTTTGTTTGTTTATATGCAAATCATCTCCCATGATACATTGCGGTAATCGTAGTTTTCTCGTAGTCACGTGACAAATGTTTGAAAAATGGAAGACAAATGTCGAAATCATAGGATCTAAGGCAAAATCGTGCTGTAATGGAGTGTAACACCACTTTCTGAGGGTAAGATGTTTATGAATGAATAGAAAAATGATTGGTGAAGCGATTTATATAAGGTTTATGATAGAAAATAAAATCCGATAGCCACGAAACGTGGAAATGTGCTGACCCAGAGTTGGAGAAGCAAATCCGCTGTTTTCCGTATATAGCACGCTCTGTCGTTGAACGGCTACAAGCAAGTTTATCAATGCCGTTAAACGACAGAGGAATCTCGGACTATATCATATAGTGCATAAGCAATATAAGGCAAGATGCTCTTTAGATCCCATATAGCGAGGTGTACTCGATACAACTTTGTGTGATAAAGTTTGTCAGTGACTTGCGACAGGTCGGTGGTTCTCTCCGTGTATTCCGGTTTCTGCCTCCATCAATAATACTAACTGGCCGTCACGATATAACTAGTATTGTTGAAAGTGGTGTTAGCCACCATAACCCTAAACCTAACGACAACCCCGTTTAGCGCATCTGATTCAAAATGGCGTAATGCACTACTATGCAAAATAATTATTTTGTTTATGTTATATGGTTTCACCTACTGCGCGCCGTATTATTTATAATTTATCAACAAAGATTGTCGTAAACAGAAAACAGTCCATGATAGTTTCGACTGCATTATAATATTGATATGAAATAGCAAGTGTTCTGCTCATGTAAGTACATTATATAAGTTTGTATATGTATGTGTGTGTACGGGATATGTGGATAATGTACGAGTCTACCCACAGGGGCTAGGTGCGTCCGTAAAAAAAAAAATAAAAAAAAATACTATATAATACTACAAGGGGGCGAACTCGCATGCTTCCATTTTTTAAGCCGTCGTGTTAAATTGATCGTAACTTCGGAACGCCTTAATATTTTCAAAAAATGTTTCCACCAGTCGAAAGTCAAGTAATGTTCCTTTCCAAAGAGACCCCATTTGTTAGTGTAGGCCTCCGAACTGCTGAGGTATCATACACGAACCAAAACAAAACGGCGTGAAAATCCGAAGTCGTACAAACGCTGGGATGACCACTTCCCATCTGTGTACAGACTTTCCCATGCGTAAACGAGTCATTTTGACTAGCTAAATACTTTCATCCATTCAAATTATGATAACATTTCTTACCTTACGCCAATTTATATGTCCTTTAAGTCTGTTTTTGAAAGAAATCCCATTTGCATCCTTGATAAACGCCATAGACGTGAAAATTGAGAGAGTTCTAACGGGCTTTTTGATTGGCTGAACAATCTGTTTCAGCCAATCAAAAAGCCCGTTAGAACTCTCTCAAAATATTAAGGCGTTCCGAAGTTACGATCAATTTAACACGACGACTTAAAAAAATGGAAGCATGCGAGTTCGCCCCCTTGTAGTATTATATAGTTTTTTTTTTTTTTTTTTTTTTTTTACGGACGCACCTAGCCCCTGTGAGTCTACCTGGAATTCCCGGGTCAGGGGAAAGAGCAATAATAGCGGGTACTTGTACATGTAACATAAACCGAAAGTGCAATTTATTAAATATGATGTTTGCACTGTGCAATTATGTGTGATAGATGCAAATTATATATTGCACTTATTAAAAATACACAAATAATTTTTGTTATCATTTGTGTGTAATACATTTGTATTTGTTTTCTATAAATAAACAACGTATTACATAATATGGGAAAACCATGTATTCACGATATCCTAAAAATACACATAATGTACATTCAGGTTATGGAAACGATTATCTCCCTTGGCTATATACTCAGCCATTACAACCAAAAGGGGGGGGGGTGCTAATGTGTGTATCGTGCTAGGTAAATGAGGTTGCCAGACATTTATTTATGGATATATTGTGACAAAATATGGATGTAATTGTTTGAAATATATATTTCCCAAGGAGGTTTGTATTATTTTACATTCAACATACGTCTTCTTGTAAAATTTTAGATGTGAAGTAAAATGTAATCAAATTTTGGGTCAAATGTTACCAGCGAGCTGCTGGTGAGATCAGGATCAGAATCAGAAAGATTTTTAGTTTGACAAATTTTTCTGAATGGTTTTTGTTCTTTGTATGATATTTTTACCTTAATAATTATATAAAAAAACAGAAAATATTGGTTATATATTTTTATAAAATAAATTAATTAAAAAAAACACGTGTTTTCTTAGAATATGGTAAATCCGAGGATTTATGATATGCAAAGCAGATGTTTGCTTACAAACAATAATTATATATATATATAAGTGTATTTTGTAAACAACTAATGGTACGTAGATACATTGTATCTAACATAGTTAACACTTAATTCAAATTTTATTTAGCATATGCATTTTGATTATTTTATTTTATGAATATAAATTGTTATTAAATACAGAGGATCTATTTAGATCATAGATGGGCTTCATACTCCTACAGGAGTACAGACAGTATTGTAAAATATTTATTTCATTTTTTTTTTAATCACTATTGGTTCAATTTTTTTTTACAAAAAGTTTTTCAGTAGTAATTTTATAATACTATACAGTACTATGATTATCTCCCTTTATTTATATTCCTTAAAAAGCATTTTCCCCAATAATTACTGTTAATTCAACTTTTTGCATTTAATTGTTATATTTTGAAATTGTTATCAATATTAAACAATAATTTTTTTTTGTGTTCATATTTATATGAATATTATAGTTGCAATTATTTAAATTAAATATACCTACCTTGAAGAACTTTCGATTTATTTATATAATCAACGCCCACTTTCTTATAATAGGTGAGTCGGACGTTAAACCCTCATACTACTACTTATAAATATATTGCCGAATTTCCTTCGATATTTACCGTATATTACAATTATACTTCGGTATTTTCCGATTTATTTCGGTCAATTCTAAATTTGCATAGACACTTCAAATATGTCAAAAAATTATCCAATGAAAAGTTTCTCGATATACGAGAACTAGACGAGAATTTCCTTACTTATTATAAAATCCCGAGATACATCGAATGGTATAATCGGCCATTTTCTAGCATCATTATTTGCTGATTCTATCCCCTTTCCCTATGACATCCCCTGGTACATTACTGACAGGAAACATTTATATAGGTCTCGGTTTAAATTTTTCCTTTGCAGAACTGTTGCCTGTTGCTAAGATCCAGTTCTTAATTGGGGACATCAGCTATCTTTTTAGCAGTGATGTCGGATATTTGTATGACTCTTTAGGAAAAATGTTTTTAAAGGATTGCTACGATCTTAGACATGATTTATTGAACTCATGATATTAATGTTTCTCATTTCTTATCCATTTTTAAATTTTTAAATATTTTATGCTGAGTACATATGTGATGTGAACTCTTAAATGACATATATTTTAGATAGAATCTTTTGTGTTTTACAGACTATATGCTATAAATTTGTTGTACATAATTGTTTTATATAATATAGGTGCGCCACTACTTCTACCCTGTTGGTAGGCGCCCCCGTTGCAAAGGGGAAGTTCTAAATAAGATATATATATATATGTGCATTAAGTGAATTTCTACAAATACAAAAACAAATAATTTATTGACAAGTCTTGGAGTCAGAAAACAACATGACAATCTTTAATAGTTCATTCCCCAGGGATGGGATGTTGCTGCTATGGGTGAGTGGCTGGAATAGGTACTTTCTTACTTGAAAATACAAGATTAAGTCGCTAAATTCAGACGAAATGTATGTAAAATCCAACTATTATATATATATAGCATATTTTTTTTCATCGGCAGATCGTATTTGTTAGAAAACATATTTGATCAACTCAGCTGGTATCAATGAAACATGTCAATATTTTCATGTTGAAGCCTCCAGGATGATCGTCAGAATATCACTGACTAACACAATATAACTGAAAAATCGTTGAAAGAGCTATGACCCACTCATCATTATTCCGATGAAAATCCCCATAGGTACACGCACGTATTAGTAAGTTTTGGTTGTTGGTTGTATTCGATTTGTTCAATACTCTACAGTTAACTTAGGGAACGACGACCATTTAACTTGAAGGAGGAGGGGGGGGGGGGGGGGGGGGGTATGTTTTTTTTCTAAAAAAATATTCTGATTCCCAATGTTGCTGAAAAAAATATTTTGATTTTAGTGGAGGAAAAAAATATAATCTGATTCAGAGTTTTTGTCATATAACCTAATGTTAAATTTTGGAAAAAAAATTTGCGCTTCGCGCGACAATAAAATTAAATATTCTAACTCTTGTCGTGTCCGAAATTTTTTTTCTGAACGAAACAAAAACCCATAACCCCCCCCACCCCCCTTCAAGTTAAATGGTCGGTCCCTTCATATATTGAAGGAAATGTTCATCTATAGTATGACGTGTCCCCCATTTTCACTGACGGAGGGGGGAAATAGGAAATAACTGTATTGTATTTTAAGCTTTGTGGACGTAAATCGTCGGTTTTACGGTCGCAAAAGGTTTGCGCATGCACAGGAAGATGGCTGCAATATTTTAGCAGAGCGGCAACAGCGGCGAAATTAGTATTATTAATGCACAGAAACTGATTCATTTAGAGACATACTTAGCCATGAGTGACCCGTCAACACTATTTTCATTTTGAGCATAATATTTAGAGAGCCATAACAACAGAACTTTGATTTGACCAATTTTTATACCAACCACGTGGTGATTATAAAATCCAATATGGCGCCGAAATCCAATGAAAATGACAAATGCCATGAGTGTGGCAAAGATGTGATTACTAATGAAAAGGCTTTTATAAAGTTGTTCAATTTGTGAAAATTGGTACCATATAAAGTGTCAAAAGGTACCCATCCTTGATTATGATTTCCTATTAAAATCAGATGATAACATACAGTGGATATGTAAGGTTGGAAAGGGGCATCCCGAAAAATTTGCAAAATGCTAACTTTGATGCATTAGAGACAAAAAAAGTTGGAAAAGGAAGTTTCTACTCTTAAAACAAGTGTTGTAGATTGTAAAGAGAAAATTGCATCAGTTGATACAAATGTTTCTGAGCTGAGCGACAATTTGCCTAAAATTGTTTCGGAACAAGTGAGCCAAATCATTGATGATAAAAGTGAAGAAGTAAAACGTCAGTCCAATGTCTTTGGTGTTCCTGAGAATGAGGAAGGTTACCCTAGATTAAATGACTTAGAATTTGTTACTGATTTGTGTAGCCAATCGTTGTGAGTAAATGATATAGTAGTCGAGGAGTTGACAAGGTTAGGGGCGAAATGGAAGAGAGGTTCCGGTAAGCACCGTCTTTTACGCTTCAAAGTCACAGATGAGGTTAAAAGGATGAAACTTTTGCGCAGTGCTTCCAAGTTAAAAAAACACTAAGATTCAGGCCCATAAAAAGATAGGAATAGGTAGAGATTTAACCAAAAAACAAAGAGAAAGAAATGATGAACTAAGATCTCAATTTGCTAAGATTAAGAAAGACTTTCCTAACAGAAATTGGGCAATTCGTCGAGAGAAAGTAGTTGAGGTGCCAGGGAAGGGGATTCTTCCCTGAGCCCCAGGAGACCAAATTTGACATTAACACAGTTCATACTGTTTCTTCAACTGTAAATACGTTAGTTACCGTTAATGTTGAAAATTCCGTTCATGTTAAGAATGTTGTTCCTGTTAATGTTCCAGATGTTACTAATCCTGAGGACACATTATTTTTCTTCTAAGGACAAGAAGAATTCTTTGAATGTTTTATTTTCTAATGTAGACACTCTGTCAAATAAGTGTTCTGAGCTTGAAGCAACATTATCAATAGAAAATACACATGTAATAGGATTGTGTGAAATTTATCCCAAAAACTGTTTTGATAAATCAGTGGCATCTAAGTTGGACTTGTATGATTATGAAAAATATCTACCAGATAAATTGGGCGATAGAGGAGTTGAGTTGTGTTATATATTCATAAGTCCTTGACGGCTTTCAAGGTTGACATTTTATCAGACTCAGACTTTTCGGAATCTGTTTGGTGTGAAATATCATTACGGGGTACAGATAAACTTTTAGTGGGATGTATATATAGAAGTCCCTCTTCTTCAAAAGACAACAATAAGAAATTAAATGATCTTGTATCTAAGATACGATTTTATTTAAAATATAGTCATTACTTAATTATGGGAGATTTTAATTATCCGGAAATAGACTGGTTAAAAAATGAAGTTATGGGTAACCGCTAATCAGATGCTTTAAAAAAATTTGACTGTGTCTTGGAGAACTTTTTATTCCAACATATATGCTCACCTACTAGAATCCGTACAGGTCAAACTTCTAATATTCTAGACCTTGTTTTTACTAATGAAGAAGGCATGATAATAACAGATTCTATAAAAACAGATTCATCAGTTGGTAAAAGTGACCATTGTAGGATAAATTTCGAGTTTTGCTGCTATATTGAAGATGAAACTTTTTCTAGGGGTCGTTTCTCATATTTTAAAAGTAACTATAGAGATTTTTCAGACCATTTAAATGATGTGGACTGGGACAATTTGTTTGATGAGAAAAGTGTAGATGATTATGTCTGATGGCATGGACAAATTTATTCCTAAGAGAAAGTCTGATGATAGATGTTTTAACCCACCCTTGTGGATGGATAGGAATACAAAAATCAGCTATAATTAAGAAACGCAAATCATGGAAATCTTATAAATATTCTAAAAGTGTACTTGCTCATGCAAAATATGTCAAAGACAGAAATGAATGTACAAACGCAGTAAGTGAATCGAAATCTAAGGTGAAATCCTTCTGGAATTATATTAATAGTAAATTGAAAACCAGATCTGGTATTGGTACCCTTGAAAGAAGTGACGGAACTTTAGCAAGCAGTGAGGCTGATACAGTTGAAGTTCTCAATACATTTTTCGCATGGCCTGACGGTCTTCACTCTAAAGTTTTGTTTGAAGTACAGGATTCTATTTACTATCCTCTATACTTGTTTTTTAATAAGTCTATTGAAGAAGGCAGAGTTCCAGCTTAGTGGAAAAAGGCAATCGTTTCTCCTATTTTCAAAAAAGGCAAGAAATCAAGCCCAGGCAATTATAGGCCAGTTAGTTTGACTTCCGTAGTGTGTAAGATTTGCGAGTCAATCATCAGGGATAAAATAATGAATTACATGTCAAGCAATGATTTATTTACAAACAGTCAATATGGATTTCGTCCAAGTAGATCTTGTGTTACTCAACTCCTTGAAGTTTTAGACGATTGGTCAGAATTAATGGACAATGGTTTCTCAATTGATACTATATATTTAGACTTCTCCAAAGCGTTCGATACTGTGCCGCATCAGCGATTATTTTTGAAACTTGAAAAACTTGGGTTTGAAGGAAGTTTGTTGAATTGGATTAATATCTTTTTAACTGGACGTAATCAATGTGTTCGTATTAATAGTACAACTTCAGCTTTAAGTGATGTCGTTAGTGGAGTGCCTCAGCGAAGCGTACTTGGACATGTGCTGTTTTTGATATTTATTAACGATTTACCAGACATTGTGAATGGCATTGTTAAAATTTTGCTGATGTCTGTAAGACATTTTCGAAAATTTCTGCTGTTAATGATCATGACAGATTACAAGAAAATCTTGATGAGCTATGTGATGGGTCAAACACTTGGAAATTAAAATTTAATGCAGCAAAATGTAAAGTACTTCATTTCAATCCTGATATCAATAATCTCTACCGTTATACCATGTTGGATAGCTCAGATAATTATGTTGCCTTAGATGAAGTTGATGAAGAGAAAGATTTAGGAGTAACTTTTCAATCGAACTTGAAATTTGATAAATATATTAACAGCATCATTGCCAAAGCTCAAAGAGTTCTACCGTATCCCTGATTTATCATTCTTTTGACTATATGGACCGTGATATGTTTCTTATTCTCTACAAATCAGTTGTCCGCCCTATACTGGAATACGCAACTTGTGTTTGGTCCCCCTCCCTGAAAAAAAGATATACAAAAGTTAGAAGCTGTTCAAAGGAGAGCCACTAAGCTTGTAAAATATAGAAGTCATGCTTAACTACGAGGACCGACTTAGACAATTAGGATTGCCAACTCTTGAATATCGAAGGGACAGAAATTCCCCCTCCCTGAAAAAAAGATATACAAAAGTTAGAAGCTGTTCAAAGGAGAGCCACTAAGCTTGTAAAATATAGAAGTCATGCTTAACTACGAGGACCGACTTAGACAATTAGGATTGCCAACTCTTGAATATCGAAGGGACAGAAATGATATGATACAGGTCTACAAGGCTATACATGGCAATGATGATATTAATTGGATGAGTTTATTTATGCTAGTCCCATCAACAGCAACTAGGGGTCACTCACTTAAGATTTTTAAGAAGCAATGTAGAACAGCACAGAGGTTACATACCTTCTCCATGAGGATAATAGATCAGTGGAATGGATTATCAAACTCTACATTATCTTCAAAGTCCGTAAATGCCTTCAAATCTGCTTTGAATGCTGAATACTGGAACCCATATAAATTCACATGTTCATGTTAACGGCAGTCTATATACCGCGGTATATATTTTTAACGTTTTAATATGTGTTAATGCGCAAACCTTTATTAGTTGCGATATGTCAATTCATATGTCTAAGCCATCATGAGAGGAGGAAATTAACACCAGACTATGATGAGGGGTCTTTAGAAGCCAATGGCTTACATTCTGACCCGAAGAAATGGTACAAAGGTACAAATTGAGTTTACCTAGCGACGTGTAGCTAGGTAAACGGATATTTGCGACCATAAAACCAAGATGTACGTCAACAAAGCTTAAAATACGATACATTTATCTCCTATTGCTTTCACTGGGTCTAAAAATCACTCAAATTAAAATCCCGCGAAATGTTGTTGACGACAACATGACGCCATATGAAGACTTCCAGTTCAAAACGTAAAGATCAATGTTATATGGCTTCATGTTCGCTTCAATTTTGATAAAACTTACCTAAAACAAGTTTGTAAGGAAGGCATTTTAATTATTTTTGTGTATTTTTGGAAATAAGACATGTAGGATTCCACGTTTTCAAGATGGCGGATCCTTCCAGCTGGATCCCTTAGTTACGACTTATAGATTGAGAATTTTACGTAGAATAGTAAACCAATCAAATCATACGATACAAACAAATTGCATTATAATGTCAGTTCTCTAATCATCCTCTCAAGCATCAATGATTTCTCGCAAGAGATTTTTTTTTTAAATCTATCAAGTTTTCTTAAATTTATTTCAGGCTACAAAATCATCTTTCTCTAGAATTTTATAACAGTCAGTGTAGAAAGCAGACATGTTGGTATTATAATTGTTGATAGTCACATAATGATATACGATGTAAGTTTATACACCATTCCATTATCATTTTTATTAGCTCACCTGACCCTTCACCCGAAGGGTCAGGTGAGCTATTGCCATCACTTGGCGTCCGTCGTCCGTCCGTAAACATTTCAATCTTCTTCTAGAGAACCACTGAAGCAAATGGGACCAAACGTGGCAGGAATGTTCATTTGCATGGTCTAACCAAGTGTTGTTACTTTCGTTACGATCGGTTATCCAACATGGCTGCCAGGGGCATATAGATGCCTCTGATTGGCTGAAATTTTTAATGATTTTCTTCTCCGATACTACATGGAGGATGGAATTGAAAATTATCATGAATGATCATTGCAAGCTGATAACCAAGTGTTGTTACTTTTTGGGCCGATTGAAAATCCAAGATGGCCGCCAGCGGGGGACATAATTTAACATAGCAACCCTATGGGAAATATGTAAAACAAACTTCTTCTCAAGAACCACTGGATGGATTGGAACCATACTTGGCAGAAATGTTCCTGACAAAGTTCTGATCAATTGTTGTTACTTTTTGTTCCGATCGGTTATCCAATATGGCTGCCAGGGGCCATACTAGCCTCTGATTGGCTGAAATTTCAAAGATCTTCTTCGATACTACATGGAGGATGGAATTGAAAATTGTCAGGAATGATCATTGCAAGCTGCTAACCAAGTGTTGTGACTTTTTGGACCGATTGAAAATCCAAGATGGCCACCAGCGGGGGACATAAGTTAACATAGTGTAGCGGGCTAGCTGGTGAAATAGATAGACCACAAGTTCTATTCTATCCCTTGATAGAATCCTCAAATATACCAAGATATAACTGATGTAAAAATATGGACAAGGTGATTCTATGTGTCGCTATGTATGTCTCGCGTACGGTACTAACTTTCAGTACCTGGTCATTTAAACTTCACTAAGGCGAACGGAAAACATGGCAAAATTGATGGAATACATGTTCAGTTATAAATAGTTTATTTTTATACTATTTTGATAATTCAATATTCAGCAATAAAATAATTATCCGGATCCTGAGACCTTACAGGATATGTGGATAAATACAATTTTAACAAAATATATGTCTCCAGATACACTTTTTATACACGAACATGAATTGATATCTCAATATTATGTTTTAAGGTGTTTATGTAGTATTGTGTTTTGTAATTACAAATGTATATATCTGTTTAAACAGAATTGAGACTTGGTTTTTAGTTCTTATATTGATGGTTCTGCCTTTCAATGAGTAAAATCTATTACAATTGAAAGTGTTTACTGACTAAACACTAATACAGAGATTATGCAATATGTGTTTAATAGTTAATCATATACTGTTGATCTCAAAATTTACTCAGAGCAAACTGATACTCTATTAATTAATACTCTAACTAACAAATCTTATATAGCCTTATGAAGTGTTTAAGGATTAAACACTAGAATTTCAAGTTTCTTATATTATCTATTTAAATTTGGACAAGACAAGTACTAACTACCTCGCTAGTAATGTATGTCTTGAATTTCTAAAATATTGGTATTTTACATATAGTTTAACAAGACAGGTACTAACAATCTCGCTAGTAATGTATGTCTTGAATTATTACAAGTTTATATCTATTTAAATTTGGACAAGACAAGTACTAACTACCTCGCTAGTAATGTATGTCTTGAATTTCTAAAATATTGGTATTTTACATATAGTTTAACAAGACAGGTACTAACAATCTCGCTAGTAATGTATGTCTTGAATTATTACAAGTTTATATCTATTTAAATTTGGACAAGACAAGTACTAACTATCTCGCTAGTAATGTATGTCTTGAATTATTACAAGTTTATATCTATTTAAATTTGGACAAGACATGTACTAACTACCTCGCTAGTAATGTATGTCTTGAATTTCTAAAATATTGGTATTTTACATATAGTTTAACAAGACATGTACTAACAATCTCGCTAGTAATGTATGTCTTGAATTATTACAAGTTTATATCTATTTAAATTTGGACAAGACATGTACTAACTACCTCGCTAGTAATGTATGTCTTGAATTTCTAAAATATTGGTATTTTACATATAGTTTAACAAGACATGTACTAACAACCTCGCTAGTAATGTATGTCTTGAATTATTACAAGACAAAAGTTTATGTCTATTTAAATTTGGACAAGACAGGTACTAACAATCTCGCTAGTAATGTATGTCTTGAGTTTCTAAATGGTGACTCATATTTTTGTATAACTGGAGATCAGTGACAAAATAATTATACTCATAACCAATATAATTTCAATACCTCATATAGACAAAATTCTAGCTAAAACATTAACCTAAACCACTCAATTTATTAACTGAATTGGTTCTTCAATGCAAAACAAAATTAAACTAATTTGGTCAATTCTGAACTTTTCACTAAAATAACAAAGAACTTCAACTTGAACATTTTGATTTTCACAAAAAGTTTGTAATGAATTATTAAAAAAAAATGTATTTAAACCTTAATTTACTATTATCAGTCAAGAAAATATCTTACTTTAAATATTCAGAAAATTTAACACAATCCTGCTTTTGAAAATAATTTTTAACTGACGTCTGCTTCGAAAATAAATGAGCCTGAAATTAAATGAATGTGAAGTGACGTCAGTTTTAGCGTTACGTCGCTATTTATAGTTGCACAAAAATATCTGTGCAGTGCACCAAAATCTGGTGCAGGCTTGCGCATTGAATATAAATTTATTAATCAATCAAAACAGTGTATCGAAAAATCTTTGACCAATCAAAATAAGTGCATCAAAAGTTGGTGCAGGCTGGTGCATGAAAGCCTAAATCAATAATAAATAATCTCGAATCAATCAGAAAAATTGATACATCAAATACTCAAAAGCGAATTATAACAATATATCATCAATTATGATAAAACAATAAATTATGTCCATTTTACATAAATATAAATTTCATCAAAACAAATTTCATCAATAGCAATTATGTAATATAACCTCTGAGTTCAAAAGTCAATAATGGCCGACGACGAGAAAGTGGAAGTGTTAGCCCACACAGAGATCGAAAAATTAACACGTTTAACTAAATACTGTCGACTTCAGAATATGATTCTAGGAACAAATATGACGTAAAGAAACAATAGATATTTGTAAGTTAATGTGCCGTGCCCTAAGAAATGACAAATTTTATGTAACATGTGTTGATCTCTGTTTCGCTACAAGAAGGGGACATCTCAAAATACAAAATAACCATAATATTATCATCACCATGTGCTAATTAATATCAGCGGTAAACTTTATCACTTAATTCATTCTAAATTCGAATGAAACAATATTTCTGATTAATATACAGAAATGAATATCAACAATTGTGTTTTCTGACACATGCAAGTAAATATACAAAATAAAAATCTACCCCCCTCCCCCCAAATTGGACTCAAATGGCAGACCTCACAATAGCGACCCTATGGGAAATATGTAAAACAAACTTCTTCTCAAGAACCACTGGATGGATTGGAACCATACTTGCCAGAAATGTTCCTTGCAAGGTCCTTATCAAGTGTTGTTACTTTTTGTTCCGACCGTCCTCCGTTCAAGATGGCTGCTGTTACTAAAAATAGAAATGTCTTCAATTGTCAATTGCTGCTTTAGTATAAGTCAAAATGAGCTCAAATTTTAACTGCAACTACATGGCAAGGAGTAGTTTAGCATATATTCCAGGTTTTTCTGTGAAATTTTTCTTTCAGCCGATTTATACCGATTATGCAAATTAGGCATATTTTGATAAAATATCACATTTAAATCTTCTCCTCTGAAACCGCAGAATCAAATTAAAGCAAATTTGGCTGGGATGATCGTTGGGTGGTCCCTTTTCAATATTGTGTCCGACAGCGCCGCCCTCCATTCAAACTGGTGCTGTTACCAAAAATAGAAATTTCTTTAGTTGTCAATTTCTGCTTTATTACAAATCAAAATGAATTCAAATTTTAACTGCAGCTACATGGCAATGAGTAGTTTAACATATATTCTGGGTTTTTCTGTGAGATTTTTTCAGCCAGTTTATTCCGTTTAGGAATATTATGAGATACAAATCACATCAAAATCTTTTTGCTTAGAAATTTGAGTTAGAGTCTTTGGAAGGCCCACTTTCAAAATTATGTGTAACACCCCCATTTTCTATCAACTTTCGATGTCAAATTGAAAACCAGGTGAGCGATTACAGGCTCCTGGGAGCCTCTAGTAGTGTTTTAGTAAACATTCTTTTTATACAGTAAATTCCATCGGCATATCAATGTATGTCGAGACGTCTTTTGTGTTTAATAATTTGAAATGATAGGTGGCTGTTCATTTTTAGATCATCTGGCCAAAGGCCACGTGAGCTTTTGCCATCACTTGACGTCCATACGTCGTAAGCTTTCACATTTAAATCTTCTATCCTCTGAAACCACTGAACCAAATTAAAATTTGGCTGTGATGGTACTTGGGTGGTCCCCTTTTAACCCTTTATTCAAGATGGCTGTTATTACTAAAAATGAAAATGTCTTCAATTGTCCATTGTATTATAAATCAAAATGAGCTCAAATATTAACTGCAGCTACATGGCAATGAGTAATTTAACATAAGTTTATAATTCGGGTTTTTATGTGAATTTTTCCTTTCAGCCGATGTATACCGATTATGCAAATTAGGTATATTTTGATAAAAGAAGGGATGATCCTTGGGATATTCCCTTTCAAAATTGGGTCAGACAGCTGCTGTTACTAAAAATTAAAAGAAAAATTCAATTGTCCATATTGCTGCTTTTATTATAAATCAAAAATCAAAATTAGTTCAAATTTAACTGCAGCTACATGGCAATGAGTAGTTTAACATACATGTATATTCCGGGGTTTTCTGTGATTTTTTTCTTTTTGCCGATTTATGTCAATTATGCAAAGTAAGCATATTTTAATAAAAGATCACATTTAAATCCTCTCTTGAGAAACTGTTGAACCAAATTTAATCAAATTTGACTGGGATGGTGCTTATGTGGGCCCCTTTGATGATATCATGTTGATCGTTTTTTGTTCTCTCCATTGAACGGTCTTGTTCGTCCGGTTTTTATTCAGGGTTAAATTCTTAACTAAATGTGTTCTATTTGTGTTTTCTAAAAATAAGTGTAAATTATTGCATCCTCTTTACGTTTGCTTACAACTTTCACAGTTTTTGTCCCCCGCCCCCGCAAAATGCCGGGATTCCGTCTGTTAGTCCGTCCGTCCGTCCGAGCTATGTTGTAAGCGCTCTAAGATTTTTATTTGTTGACCAATTGATTTCAAACTTACACACAAGCATTATATTAGGAATCTCTACCTTAAGTTCGAAATTGGGCAAAATTCGAAAAAAATTGTAATAATGGCGGCCATTTTTAAGATGTCTGCCAAAACACATCAAAATTTCAAAGTGCTACAATTTCAACGAAAATTGATATTTAGAAGATTTTCGACATGAGGAATGTGATAGTGACAAATGCGATTTAAAAATGGCGGCCATTGCAGCCATTATGGTGGCCATTTTGGCAGCTATTTTCAATATGGTCGCCAAAACACATAAAAAATTTCAGGTGCTCCAATGCTCCAATTACAAAGAAAATTGATATTTAGGGATTTTTAGAGGAATGTGATCGTGACCAATGCGATTTCAAAATGGCGGACATTTTGGCAGCCATTTTTAAGATGGCCGCCAAAATACGTAAAATTTCGAAGTGCTACAATTTCAACGAAAATTGATAGGTAGTGTTTTTCCCACATGAGGAATGTGATACCGGTAGTGACAAAAGCGATTTGAAAATGGCGAGTTATTTTTTACTGGTACACATGTTCTTGTGTATGTGATGTACCAATAAAAATGTAGATACAGTCAAACCTGCTTTAGTGACCACCTCTATTAAACAACATCTTGTATTATGTGACCTTAGATTTTATTTCCCTTCACAGTGCATTTCATATCAATTAAACCTGTATTAAGCAACCACCTGTCTTATGTGACCATATTTCATTGTTCCCTTGGAAGGTCACATAAGATAGGTTTGACTGTATCTAATTTAGTGCACACAATACGTTTCTGGAATAATCTTCATCAGGTACACTCATAGTGAAAAGATTTGAAGGCCAAATAATTTAAAGGTCTTTTAAGAGCAAGTAAGCTAAAGGACCTAAACAGGAGTTATGGGACTTTGACTATTTTATATATCGCGTAACAGAGTAAGATCTTGTGAACGTAACTCCTGAAACCGTTCATCAGAATGTGTTCATGTATGGTAGGATTGTTAGTCATAATATGTAATTGAGCCTGCTATGCTGCCAGTTTAATTGGAAAAATTTTGTGGAATATGGGACTTTGACCTTTTTCGACCTACTGTATCATAGTTGGACCTTTTTTTAAGACACTTAGCAAAAGGTCATATGTGAAAGACCTCAAACAGTTTATTTCTGGTCTGACATTTGCAAAAGGAAGTAATCAACCTTTTATATCAAATGCCATTGTTTTTCTGTCTTCCTCAAGGGCTGATATGTTCAGACTTTTTAATTTTGAAAACACGGTAGAGGGGATACCTTTACTGATATTAATATATCACATGGATAACATACTCACATTACACCTCTTTCTATTGCAGCGGGGGACATATTTCAGATACGACTTCAGAGGATGATGATAGCAAGTATTCTTATCTTAATTGTAAGTGTTTTTCGTTTTTGTTTCTCCAATTCGAAACTTCTACCAACCTTAACACGTATAACATGAAATGATCTGAGGCCTTGTAAGCAGTTCTTTCTAAAAAAGGGTCCCATATAATTACCTAAAGCAAAAAGAAATTATCACCTTTCAAACGAAATATGTAAGAAAATATGTTGCAACTTTGGCCTCGAAAAAAATCTTCCCTGTTGTGTGAACAAACCGCATCACAACTCGTTGATTGCGAATCGTAGTGATCCTGGTTCAGAGAACAAACTCGACATAATACAAAGTCTTGTACCAACACACTATGTATATAATGGGTATTTATTTCTACAGAGTGAATCACTTGATGTTGATTGCAGTGGATTTGGGTTTAAAGTGTATAACGCCACTTTCAACAATATTTCAGTTATATCGTTGCGGGCAGTTCTATTGGTGAAGGAAACCGGAGTGCTGTATTCTCTTCTGTCGCAGTATCATGCTCCGCCTTCGACTTTGATAGACAATCATTGTGCATTGTCCATGTATGCTGTTATATACATGTAGTTATGAAAAAAATACCTTTATCTGAAATTCCCTCGGAAAGCAGCACGTTGATTTGTCAACAGAGGCCTTTTGACAATTAGTGAATGAGGAAAGTAGAATTTTTGATTGGCTTACAGGTATAGAATGACGTAGTGTTTCTTTATATCATACTTGTCGTTTATATCTGACCAGTCACTTGAATAGTGACTGGTCAGATTTTTTTTAAATAGCAGACGATTATACAAATACAAATCGCTGGGTAGAGTATTTAAATGAAACATACACGAGAGATATTGAATATCCTTCTCATTTACACGATCTTTATATGTCCATCTTCCTGCTTTTCTTTTAATTATGACATGTAAATGTTAGAATGATCAGATAAAAATGTGTGTTATCAGTCTGGAAAAGTCTTTTATCATATACTTGTAGATAATATAGCTAAAATTTTACCCTGTGATAACACTTTGAGTTTTGTTTAAAATAATAAGAGAAATCATGTTTATTTCACCCCAGTTTCACAAGAATGGCCCAAGTGGGCTGATAAATATAGATTATTACATGGCATTTTTCATATGATACCCTTTATCAGCCCTGGGTCATATTGTAAAGCAAAATTATGTCCTGTGAAATTATGTCCTCCAGGACAATATTTCATGATTATATTGTCATGGAATTTTGTCTTATCTATGATATTTTGTCCTTTATCTGGACAGTATAATGTCATGTTATGGACAATATAATGTCATGTTATGGACAATATATCATAGTGAAACTGTGTCCTAACAAAGGGAGATAATTCTAATTCAAAACTTGGACATTTGATTTGCACATACATGTATAGCAAATCTGATAATTCATTGAAAGACAACTTTCTATTGAATGAAAGTAACAATAATTTACTTAGTGAAATTGAAGTTTTAGAATCTGACATACCAGTTACACCACTCCCTCCGAAACGTGCACGAAGATTAAAAAAAACTTCGCCAATCTAGTATTTATGAATATTGTTATTAAATTTTCTGTTTTTGTATAAATTTATGTATTTCTGGAATATATATGTATTTGTCTTGGGTTGAGCAATTTGACAATGGTTGTTAATATATTTCAAATTGAATCAAATATAGTGTAATAAATATCATTTCTATGACAAAGAAATCTCTTATATTTTGAAATAAAGTATAGTATAAATATGTGAAGCATAGAAATATCATATATCAAGTTGATGTCGGACATTATTTCACAGTTAAATAATGTCCAGTAAGAATGGACAATATCTCATGATAGAGGACACAATTTTATTATGAAATAATGTCCAGGACACTATTTCATTATGAAATAATGTCCATGTATTTTGTCTGGAGGACATTATTTCATGGAGGGCACTATTTTATGTTACAATATCAGCCCGAGAGCCGATAGGCTCAAGGGATAATATATGAACGAGGGCTGATAAAGGGTATGATATGAAAAATGACATGTTATGATATGTTTATCATATACTTCAACAGAGGAAATAAATGTATTGTCTGATTTGTACCAAAATGTTTAATAATTTTTGGCTAGAATTAAATACATGTACATTTGTCTATAGTTATACAACAAGAAAATTATTGTTTTAATATACAAATCCAACAAATGCACGTTATTTAAACACTTGCAATATCATAAGAGAGAAATTGGTAGATAATAATTTTCTGTGCAAATATTCAATAAAACAGTTGAATCCGTCGTGTCTGTAAACACAGTTTTCCGGAAATTCACAAAGTGAACTTACGGACATTGCCGACGGAAAGGCATGTAATAACATTCCGGAAGCAGTTAATAGATTTGCTTTATCAGCCTGCTTGGACCATTCTTGTGAAACTGGGTGAAATGAACATGATTCCTCTTATTATTTCTAAACAAAGCTCAAAGTTTTATTACAGGGTAAAATTTTAGCTTTGTCATTTACAAGTATATGATAAATATAGATTATTACATGTCATTTTTCATATCATACCCTTTATAAGCCCTAGGTCATATCAGCCCGAGAGCAGATATTCTCAAGGGATGATATAAATACAAATACAAATACTTTATTAGCACAAACTCATCAACAATAAATGGTTAAGGCTCAGAATATATGATAATACACAATATATGAACCAGGGCTGATAAAGGGTATGATATGAAAAGACATTGTTATGATATGTTTATCATATACTTCAACCGAGATAATAACTGATTTGTACCCAAACTTTTACTTATTTTTGGCTAGAATTAGATACAAAGTTATAGAACAAGAAATTTATTGTTTTAATATGCAAATCTAATAAATGCACTTTTTTGGCACTTTCAATATCATAAAAGAGAAAATTGTCAGTTAGTAATTTTCTGTGCAAATATTCAATAAAACAGTTTAGTCCATCATGTTTGTTAGCACAGTTTTCCAGAAATTCACGAAGTGAACTTAAGAACATTGACGGAAAGGCATGTTAAATCATTTCAGAAGCAGTTAATAAACTTGCTTTATCAGCCCGCTTGGGCCATTCTTGTGAAACTGAGTAAAATAAACATGACTCCTTTTATTAATCTAAACAAAACTCAAAGTTTTATCACAGGGTAAAATTGTAGCTATATCATCTACAAGGTATAAAGTATATGATAAAGTGCTTCCGGAATGTTTTTACATGCCTTTCCGTCAATGTTCGTAAGTTCACTTTGTGAATTTGCGGAAAACTGTGTTTACACGGCAGACTACTGAAACTGTTTTGTTCAATATTTATACAGAAAATTATTATTACTGCCAATTTTCTCTCATATGATATTGAAAGTGCTAAAAAAAAATGCATTTATTGGTTTTGCATATTAAAACAATAAATTTTATGTTCTATTACTACATTTTTGTATGTATTTAATTCTGGCCAAAAATGACTAAACATTTTGGTACAAATCAGTTATTTCCTCTGTTGAAGTATATGATAAACATATCATAACTTGTCATTTTTCATATCATACCCTTTATCAGCCCTCGTTCATATATCAACACTTGAGCCTATCAGCTCTCGGGCTGATATCATAACCTAGGGCTGATAAAGGGTATGATATGGAAAATGCCATGTAATAATATACAATGTATATATATGCACTCTCGACGGACCGCTGGACATGTTTAACAGTTCAATATTTGCCTTACTGTTAACATTTCCAGGTGTCAATCAAAGTGTCATATATTCGACCTTTATAGACCGATAACTATATAATATCTAGCAGGGATAAATCGCATACATTTTATGTGGTTAAAAAAAACAAGTTGTTAGCGCACACTGAGGGCCTATACTATGAGAGGGAGGTTCAGCCTGTACATCGGTCCGGGACCCGGTGACCCAAGAAGGGGCCCGTGAATCTCTGAAGAATCCCAAAGCCTTCGCCTTAAACGTTTTATTTTGATTTTTCTTTTTGGGAATTGGGTATTTTCAACTATTTTTAGTTTATTTAGAAAAATGATTATATAAAATTCACTTAGACTTCGGAATTATAGTCGTTTATCATCACTCACATTTACAATGTAATCAGGAAGGCCATAATTTCATTACAAGTGGTTTTATTGGCCCTCAAATCCTCAATTTCGACAGAAGTCTCAGCCTGTCCCTGGGGCCCCAAAGCAGTCTTGTTCCACCTTGCAAAATTTCTCTTGGAGGCCCTGCGCACACTTGCTGGTGTCCCGCAAAATGTTATTTACATGCATGGTACTATTTAATTAATTTAATTTATTCAAGTACAAAATGTCTGTGAAACTTTTAGTTTTGTTTGGGTTTCGTTGCACCTGTCAGAGTTCATTAATGATAGGAAACATCTTTTATTGACCTTCCTTTTGTAGTTGTTGTTTATAATACTCGTCTGCCGATGGTAAGTGTCCTTGCTCAAAGTTACCAACTTGGCAATGGTGCAGCTGTTTACTTTATATAATGAACATTAAATTTCATTTTCTAAGGTAAATTTGTAATTTCTTTAGAGTATGAAGCGCAGTACCCAACGTAATTGGCGGAATCTTCAGTTAGTTGAAGGCGGCCTCTTATAATGTAAATGTAGAAGAACAGAATTACAACTCCGCTCACCCAATTATAGTGACGGTTGGCATTTACTCACTAATTTAAATAAATAATTTTGTACAATCCTTAAGAAAAAGTATGAATTACAGAGAAAGTAGGAAAGATAGAAAAAAAAAAGTGTATATAGGAAAGTCAGAGGAATAGGGGAAAGATTTGTCAAGTTTCATGTTCATATCTTCAGCAATAGTCCACTCTGGCTACCGTAGCGGCCACTGGGTATACACCCAACCAGCACAGCACTATCAGCCTCACTAGATACTACTTCCAACTTGACGACCCTAAACTTAGATAGAGGCAGTGGACAGCTCCTGTTTGAAAGATACCAAACAAGGAGCCTCAGTAACTGGTGCTGGCAAGGTATTCCAAATACTGGTGGTCTGTGGGAAGAATGCATTGTACGATAAATATTTTCACTAACAAGTTGTAAGACAATTTCTACTCACTTGTGAAAATAGGTATTGTAAAACCGGTATTTTGAAATTTCAATGTAGACTGTCATGTTGTAAGAAATCGACAGATATACCATATAACTATTACATTATATATTTTAGGAACATTACAGATATACTATAGTGTGACGAAATATTTGTTCCGGCATAATATTTATTCCAAGAAAATTTTATTATGTAATAATTTTTCCATATGGAATCAATTTCATGTAATATTTTTTCCATGTGTATAGTAAAATTACCATTACAACGAAAAAAATATTCCATAAAATAGATTCCATATGGAAAAATTAATACATAATACAATTTCCTTGGAAGAAATATTTCATTAATGACAAAAATATTCATTATAGTATGTGGAAATAATATTATTACCATTGGATATATTATTTTAACATGTGAAAATAATATTATAACAGACGAAAATGATGTAATTACTTTGTGGAAATAATATTATAAATTGTGGATATAATATTATAACTTGTGTATATAACATAATTACCGATGCAAATAGTATTATTATTTGCCAATATAACTGAATTAGATGTACATTTGTTACATTTTATCTTGCATGCATTTGTTTAATTAATCATTTATATATTGAAATGAAGAAATTTATAAAGATGCATGTTAAAATCTTCATATATGTAAAATTCTTACACGACATTTGTAGAATTCAAATATATATTAAAACGAAGTTCATATATGTCCTTCAATAAACTAATATCGAAAATTTTTAAAAGGTTAGCATATGTATGTGTAATGTATGTATGAGAATGAGTACCGGAAAATATATTATACGACTACTCATAATATTTCATCCAGGTCATGTTTATTATCAAAATTAACAACACTTTTTCATTAGGATGTAAAATTTGTGAATGCGTCTAATGTTTAATGTATTCTTACTTTCAGTGGAGTACGTTCCAGGGGCGGATCCAGGATTTCAATTTATGGGGGATGCACATAAAAAAATTGCGCCGAGCAGATGGAGGTGCTAAAATTTTTGGAGTATTTCGTGTGAAAAATCACGATTTTACGCCAAAAAATCATATTTTTTCCAATTGCGGAGGGAGACGCGAAAATTTTTGGGGTATTTCGTGTGAAAAATCACGATTTTACGCCAAAAAAATCATATTTTTTCCAATTTTAGGGGGGGGGGGGCAAGCGCCGGGTATGCCCCCCCTGAGACCGCCCTGCATTCACTCATTAATGTATTGAAATTTTTTATTATATTCCTCACCATCCATTGTTTATATACAGGTACATGTACAAATATCACTCGGGTAAATCATGTGACTATGGTCAAGCAGGGTCATTTAAATGTTTTGATCACTTGGAAAAGTTATTATTTTGAATGTTCCATAAAATTTCTTCTGCTAATAAGAAGAAAATATTATGGATAAGGAAGAATAATTACATAATATTTTGACTGTGGAATGTTTATTATTATAATATCCTTTCTGGTAAGAATAAATATTATGCGAAAGAAATATACATTCACAATATGACTATTACATTGTATTTTATAGGAACATTACAGATATACTATATGACTATTACATTGTATTTTATAGGAACATTACAGATATACTATATGACTATTACATTGTATTTTATAGGAACATTACAGATATACTATATGACTATTACATTGTATTTTATAGGAACATTACAGATATACAATATGACTATTACATTGTATTTTATAGGAACATTACAGATATACTATATGACTATTACATTGTATTTTATAGGAACATTACAGATATACTATATGACTATTACATTGTATTTTATAGGAACATTACAGATATACTATATGACTATTACATTGTATTTTATAGGAACATTACAGATATACTATATGACTATTACATTGTATTTTATAGGAACATTACAGATATACTATATGACTATTACATTGTATTTTATAGGAACATTACAGATATACTATATGACTATTACATTGTATTTTATAGGAACATTACAGATATACTATATGACTATTACATTGTATTTTATAGGAACTTTACAAATATACTATATGACTATTACATTGTATTTTATAGGAACATTACAAATATACTATATGACTATTACATTGTATTTTATAGGAACATTACAGATATACTATATGGCTATTACATTGTATTTTATAGGAACATTACAGATATACAATATAACTATTACATTGTATTTTATAGGAACATTACAGATATACAATATGACTATTACATTGTGTTTTATAGGAACATTACAGATATACTATATGACTATTACATTGTATTTTATAGGAACATTACAGATATACTATATGGCTATTACATTGTATTTTATAGGAACATTACAGATATACAATATGACTATTACATTGTATTTTATAGGAACATTACAGATATACAATATGACTATTACATTGTGTTTTATAGGAACATTACAGATATACTATATGACTATTACATTGTATTTTATAGGAACATTACAGATATACTACCGGTATATGACTATTACATTGTATTTTATAGGAACATTAGAGATATACTATATGACTATTACATTGTATTTTATAGGAACATTACAGATATACTATATGACTCTTACATTGTGTTTTATAGGATCATTACAGATATACAATATGACTATTACATTGTGTTTTATAGGAACATTACAGATATACTATATGACTATTACATTGTATTTTATAGGAACATTACAGATATACTACCGGTATATGACTTTTACATTGTATTTTATAGGATCATTACAGATATACTATATGACTATTACATTGTATATTTTAGCTACATGTATATGACATCAACTCTGTGTTTATAAACTACACTGCAAGATGTCCAGGCGACAACTTGGAACGAACTCTTCGGGCAACAGCATTGTGTTCCACTATTGAAGAATACCATTGTTTATATGATGAGGATTCTCGCTTGGCAGAAATATGTCAGAATTATAAGCAGCTACCAAAAGGTTTTACCACTTTCACTCTTTAAGAAATTGTTGAATGATATTTTTTCACGATTTATTCAATATGAAATACGTTAACGAAACACATTTTATATGAAGCGAGATATTCCTATTTTACCAATGGTTTGTTTTTATATGGATGTATAAGGAATAAGGCCACTTTCAATAATATTCAAGTCATTGACCAGTTTTATTACATGGCTATGAATTGTTATGAACCCACAAATACTAGTGGGGAAAGACAATTATTGCATATGTCACCGAATACAATATGATTGCGGGCACGACGCAACACTTTTACTAAGAATTTTATATCTTAGGGGCTGTTGTGATCATAGAGTAGATGGATTTACAACTACCTATGCAATCAGTGTCCATCACCACTAACGTTGTGAGTTCGAATCCTGCTCAGACGAGGGTGTACTAGATACAACATGTGATAAATTTTGTCAATGACTTGCAGGTCGATGTCTTTTCCGGGTACCAATAAAACTGATCACCACCATAGAACTGACATATTGTTGAAAGTGGTGTTAACCTCCATAACCTTAACCCCTAAATTGTATCTTTAATTGTAATGTGCCTTCATTTCTAATATGTAGCCCTTTTCTCGTCCAATCAAATTGTCGCTTACCAAATCCTTAGGTGGATCTGAAGTATATGATTAGTTGATTATAATTCACCTTTATATCTATTGTATTCCTACTATCTCTGAACGGATTTTTACAGGTTTTTTTTTTAATTCAAGGTAACTTTCCTAGATACAGTAGCTTTGGTGATGATATTTATTACGATCCATGTCCTGAAACAAGATATCAGCATGGGCCTGCTAAATCCTTTCAAATTACTGATTGTCTCTTTGAAAAATCCAAATGTGTCTCTGAGGGACAGAAACTTTGTACAACTGGAACAGCCAGCACTGATTCGACCTGTAGATGTGATTATAAAAACGGATATGCCATGATCGGTGGCAAATGTTGTTCTCCCACTTCTTATGAAGACTGTACTTGTTTCAGAAAGGATTGCCCTGATGAAAATCAAGAACTGGATCCAGGTATATTCATTGTTTGACAATATCCTTGGGAAAAAATGTTGACATTCAACAATCAATCAGTACCACTGCATGGTCTAACTTTAAATACTTTATTGTAGATAGATTTATTATATCTTCAACCCTTCCTGGGGAGCAGACATGGGGTAATCGTAATCAGTTGTAATCGATTACATTTTTTCATGTAATCAGATGTAATCTGTAATCGACCATTTCTTAGATTCCATGTAATTGTAATGTAATCGATTACATTCATTTTGACCCTGTAATCATGATTACTTTCTGATTACATTTAGATTACTTTTCATCCTTTTGACTTATTTTGTTTTAACTAAAACATGTATCTCCTTAGATATTTAATGTATGATTGATGTAAATGAATTTTCTTCATGAAATTTATTAAACAAATAATGTAGAATGGTTTACTAGAGAAATTATAAAGTTTATTGACATCTAAATTAAAAAAAATATGTTATGAAATTCAATTGTTAAAAACTGAAAAAAAATCTTTTAAAATAAAGTGGCATTCACAACATGATCAAAAGATATTATTCTATGTTTAATTGCAATCAAAACTATCACAACTAAGCAAAATATTAAGTAATAATTATGGCTTCAAAGACTTGATATCCAGACAAATAATAATTCAATTTCAATTTCTTTAGGGTTTCAAAATTTCAGTGAAAACAGTTTGTCGGTTTGTGTAAAACTAAAACAAACAAGCACTAAAATTTATAAATTATCTGACACAACTTTCAAGATTTCATTTATGAAATTGCTTCTATGAAAGACTATCACCATGTCCTCATGATTCCCATAAGATAAAGAAATATTTTTTATATAAATCAAAAGATAGATATCTTATGAAGATATCTTATACAAGTTTAAAAAGAGATCTAAATTTCAATAAAGATATTATATAAAACAGCAAAATTTTCATTATTTTTGGATTACTATGCAACTTGTAATGGATATTTTATTAAACCTATTCACATAATTAAGGATTTAGTTTTCATATTTAGATTGAGAAATTATGCATATTTTTAAGTAAGTTTTTAGAATCAGAATGACTTTTTTTTATCTTCTGAATTATATATCAAGGATGCACATTGGTGTGAAATTTAGTATTTGGTGATTGTTACATAATTTGGTGTCATAAATAAGACCTTAATTACAAATTTTATCTGTGACACAGGTTAACTGCTAGTTTATCCACAATAAACTTTTGACAGGATGTTTGAAATTATTTGATATATAGTATTAAAATGTGCAAATGTATGTTATGATATTAACTAATAGTATAAGATGGAATGACTATTGGTCATAGTAATAAGACAACATATTTTATGAAAAACAAGCCTACAAGGAAAATGAGGATTGCTGTTTATAATTTACAATGTACTGTATGTTATTGCATGTAATGATCACATTGAAAATGAATTGTAATTCATACTTCTGAGTAAGAAACACATTAAAAAACATAAGAGATATTGAACAGATGCACATGAGACAAAATAACATAAAACACTAATATATTGGTTGTCATGACATTAAATGTAATCAGTAATGTAATCGATTACATTTACAAAGTAATTGTAATTTAATCGATTACATTTGAAAATTGATGTAATCATAATGTAATGTAATAATGAAAATTGCAAAGTAATTGTAATGTAATCAATTACATTTGAAAGTAATTGACCCCAAGTCTGCTGGGGAGATATATTATTTTCGCCATGTACGTCCGTCTGTCACAAAAGTTTGTACATGCAACTCCTACTATATTTTAAATGGGAATTCTTCAAAAATGTGAATGCTTGACTATTACCAAATTAAAGATTCGTATCTCGCTACAGAATTGTGATCAGAATGTTATAGTAGGGTGGATGGGTTCTGGTGTTAACGCCACTTTCAACAATAATTCAGTTATATAGTGGCAGTCAGTTTTATTGGTGGAGGAAACCAGAGTGCCCAGAGAAAACAACAGACCTGCCGCAAATCACTGACAAACTTTTCACATAATGTTGTATTGAGTACACCTCGCCATGAACGGGTTCGAACTCACAAGTTTAGTGGTGATAGACACTGATTGCACAGGTAGTTGTAAATCCAACTACCATGCGATCGCGACCACGACGGCTCCCCAAATATTGCTTTGTATTTCATGAAGTAGTAACTCATATCAAAGAAACTTAAATGATTATGGTCAAATAGTGTATAGGTAAATATAAACCCTACTTTTATTTCATCATGTATAAACCTAATAAAACAGACAATTACTACAACAATAGATTAAAAGCACACTTGTTATATTTCAGATTATAACTGTGTTAATAAATGTGCTTCTGGTTTTGATCGAAAGGAAGAAGACTTTCATTGCACGGTTAAGGTACACACCAGGTAAATATCATTATGTATATATTTATATTATTCTACCGTTATTTGAAGGGGCCATCGTGGCCGTGATTGTATGGTAGTTGGATTTACAACTACTTATGCAATCAGTGCCTATCACCACTGATGTTGTGAATTCGCATCTCGATCAGGGCGAGGTGTACAACATTATGTGATAAAGTTTGTCAGTGTCTTGTGACAGGTCGGTGGTTTTCTGTGGGTCCTCGGTTTCCTCCACCAATAAAACTGACCTCCATGATATAACTGAAATATTGTTGAAAGTGGCATTAAACACCATCAAACAAACACACATTTAATGTGAGTGCAGGTAATAGATCAACCTATTTTTCCTGAGGTACCGGTAAAGAAGGGATTTATCGATACAAGATATTTATTAGTACTTATTTGTATACCTCAGTATAAGTTTTCCTGTTTAAAAAGACATGTTTATAAATAATCTATTTACTGATAAATTGAGCAATAAATATAGATTATTACATGGCATTTTTCATATCATACCCTTTATCAGCCCTAGGTCATGATATCAGCCCCAGAGCCGATAGGCTCAAGGGATGATATATGAACGAGGGCTGATAAAGGATATGATAATGGATAAATGACATGTTATGATCTGTTTATCATATACTTCAACAGAAGAAATAACTGATTTGTACCAAAATGTTTAGTCATTTTTGGTTAGAATTAAATACAGTTATAGAACAAGCAATTTATTGTCTTAATATGCAATTCAATAAATGCACTTTTTGAGCACTTTCAATATCATAAGAAAGATAATTACATTTATGTGCATTTCTGTGCTAAAATATAAAATTTTATGATAAATAAGCAATTTTGTTGACTTTTGAAATTTAAAAAAAGAAAAAAAGATAGATTTATTAATGTAAATGACAGCTTCGGTTGGCTTTAATTTGTTATGGCTTCCTAGTTGACAGCTTGGGTTGTGTTCAAATAAAGTTGTGACAAATGTATGTAATTAATCACC
Organism: Bathymodiolus brooksi; assembly: GCA_963680875.1. NCBI lineage: Eukaryota > Metazoa > Mollusca > Bivalvia > Mytilida > Modiolidae > Bathymodiolus > Bathymodiolus brooksi. The sequence continues at coordinate 62,291,294 of OY804576.1, read as the reverse complement.
TTAAAATTAAAATAAAAATGTATTGAATTAGTTGAATTCATTTTTATTAACTTGAGATTTTAATTTTATTCACAAAAATATTTTTCTCTTTAAAAATGTTCTTTGTGCATTATTTTGCAATGTTTGTATAATTTTTCCAGAGATATCCAATAATATTGTACCAGTCTTTATTGATATATGTTTGCAACACTAATTAGATCCAACACAATAATTACAATACTGGTACAATACTCGTACATAATTTATATACGAGTATTGTGGACAATACTCGTATAGGAATATTGTTGTTGCCAAGTACAATTGATCCAATATCTTGATTGGCCCTAAATGATTCTTGTATTGTTGAACAATACAAAATGGTTTTTTATTTTTTTTATTTTTATTTACAGCATAGATAAAGAAACAATCTCTCCAACTACTCCTGCTTTTGGTAAGTTGTAAACACATGCATCCACATCTTGTACGCACGGATATAGAATGTTATTAAAATATAAAGAGGGGCAGTCGTGGTAGTTGGAATTACAACTACCTATGCAATTTGTGTCTATCACTACTTCACGTTCTGAGTTTGAATCCCGTTCATGGTGAGGTGTACTCGATACAACATTATGTGATAAAGTTTGTCAGTGACCTATGGCAGGTCGGTTGTTTTCTCCAGGTTCTCCAGTTTCTTCCACCAATAAGTCTGATCTTCACGATATAGCTGAAATATTGTTGATAGTGTCGTTAAACACCATAACCATAACCTCAAACAAGTAGTGAATTGTCAGTTTTTTTTAACACGTCTTGGTATATTCTGCCTTTCTTAGATCCTCTTTTATGTATGTAACACTTCCATTTGATTCAAACAATTCTGCACATGCTCATTGGGAAGTATTTTTTTCCATTGACAGGATATAACTAGAAAAAAAACGGCGCTATCGTATTTTCATGCATATAAAATAATAAACAAATGAACAATTGGTTTGAAGTAATTGAAAATGAGATAAAAAAGAAAAAAATCATGGCAACCGAATATTTCGATTTGTTGGGAATTGAAACATGGACATGGATTTTATTTGCAACCTCCATAAATTACATAATCCAATCTGGAGTAAAACACCATAACCCTTATCTTAAACCCTTACATATACTATTTTTCATAGAAGATGGAGACTTTATATCGGAAATTCCACACAGTGACAGTGCAAAAATTATCCTGTATGTTGGACTTGGCCTGTACCTTATTCATATGTTATTCATTTTAAGTAAGTATGATAATATATACATGTACTTATGTGTCATTTTATTTTTTATAAAATGTATTATTACAAGATTGTAGTTGTCTGTTTCGTTAATCACACCGTTTCATAAATAGACCATAACAGTTTAATTGATCAACGCCGTTTGTGGAGGACTGTCCCTTTTAAGAAAATATGACTTTTTAAATATAGTTAACGACAAATTTTCCATTAGGATTCAAAGAAAACTTTATTAATTTCTATTTTTATTACTTTAATTGCTGGTTTACACAATCAAATAGTGAAATACAATGGACAACACCGTTAGAAAATATTTGTGCTATTTAGAGAATAGTTTTGTTTACAAAGCGAACGTAGCATGCCATATTAGAATTGCTGATAGGAAACATGAGTGCAATTATGGCAATTATGAATAGAACATTTAAGTAATTATGGTCAACAATTCCACCAATAGCAACAACAACAAATTCTAACATAACCTCCTTCTTTCGCTTTGTTAACAAACGAGCGAATTATCCATTCGGTATAATCTCATTAACACATGCGCCGGTGAATGTGACTGACTTTTCCATTGACAGCATAAATTGTAACCTGAATAAGAGGGTGCAGTATTATTCGAGTTACATAAATTGTGTCTGACATTTTCCGCAAGCGTAAATATAAATTACCGTCTGCCAATCAAAGTATACTACCGTATTTGTATTCTTAGACATATCAGAATCGAAATAAATCATGGAAGCCAGAATGTGTTTTGAATTTTAACATGGATTGGCGGATATTAGTAAATTTTATCCCTCGCTTCTGGCTCGAGATAAAATACTAATATCCGCCAATCCATGTTAAAATTCAAAACACATTTTGGCTTCCATGATTTATTTCTTAAACAACCACCTATCGCCTCAAGCAATTGAACACAAAAATACCATGACATATAGTATAGAAATCGACATCATGGCATGGGACAAGCACAAATGTGTGCCGTGATAAAATCTGTTAGTGGGAAAAACCACCAAAGCCGGCATAGATTCATACATTCGCTTCCTCTTGAAACGACAACACACAATCACGAAAATGAATGACAACATAAACATGGACAGTACAATAGCAACATCAGTGATTGCTCATAGTTAACTGTATACATAGTTGCAATAGTAGACATGACATTCACAGCAGGTAATTATATTGATGAAATCTGTTTTAACTGTAATGATATGTAATAATAAAACAATAATCATATTAGAATCAAAGAAGATATTTCTTTTTGCTGCAATTTTAGTTATGCAAAGAATAGTATATCAATATGTTGTTGGTAGAATACTTCATTGATTTACGATAATTACAACATGTCATTGTCTATATTATGGATGCCAGCTTTACTCATGTAGGAAGTAATAGATACTGAAAACAGTCAGTACACTACCGTTGGCCATACAACGATCATACTTCATCCTTTCTCGATTACGAAATGAAGCATCATTTAGTGACAAGATAAAAATCAATGTTGATTAATTATTGACTGAAGCCAATATAACACCGACGGGTGTCAGTAGTAGAGCAGTAATTGCTAACTCCTCCGGAGCAACTGAGTTCAACCACGGTTTTTAGTGCTGTTCGAGTTGCTCAATCTTTAGTGTTCTGTGTAATGTTTTGTAGATCATTATTTGTCCTTTTGTCCTTTTTCCTCTGGTCATTATATTGTAATAGGACCCAGGTGGCTCAATGAGTTAGGTAGTTGGATTACCTAGCAACTCATACAAGCCTATCACCAATACTGCGTGGGTTCGCGCCCGGCTTTGTAATTTACAAAAAAGTGTGCATTCGACTCGCACCCGCAAGTGACAAAGTTTACCAGTTGCTTGCTCATGGTCGGTGGTTCTCTCCGGGTACTTCGGCTTCTTCCACCATTAAAAATGGTCGCCATGATTTAGCTGAAATATTGCTGAAAGTGGCATTAAACACCAAAAATCAAATAAAAAATTCAAATCATTATATAGTATGTCCTTGGTTTTGCGGCTTCTGATTACCCCTTTGGTATCTTCAATCTTTTCTTTCTTATATACACTATGAAAAAAAAAGAAAATGTGCAAGCTATTTTTTATTTTTTGGCTATCCTGTTTAGGCCCTTTGGTTTTCATAGTCCCAAAGCCTTTTAAATTATTTGGCTTTCAAATGTTTTGGCTTTAAGCCTGCCTGATGAAGATTGTTGCAGAAATGCGTCGTGTGCACTGAATTTGGTATCTACATTTTTTATTACTAACAGTAGTCAGTGCTGTTACTGACATGATTATTTAGATATATTTTTATTGAAATTTGCAGTTCCTAAATTATGCAATTACAAATGTATTATTAAAACTAAAGTTCTCCTCCCTCAATCATAGGTGACCGTGGCAGATTTTGGCTTTATTGTATGAATCCTTTAGTTTTCTTGCTCCCCGAGACCTTTGATTTATTTGGCTTTCCAATGTTTTGGCTTTGTGTGTGTGCCTGATGAAGGTTGTTCCAAGAACGTGTCGAGCGAACTGAATTTGGTATATACGTTTTCATTTTAATACCTCTCAGTATCCTATTTCCGGCATTAAATCGTCAGTGATTTATAGTTTTATCTATTTCTCTAGAAAACGATAATTTAGTTTGGTATTTGGTAAATAGATGTAGCTAGTCATGATTTGCAGCAAATAATTTGTTCATGCTTAAATTTCTTTTCTTTTATTTTTTGTGGAAAACAGTCTATGGATGTTACAAAGGTATTTGGAGGCCATTTAGATACAAATTAATTCCATATTTGGTGTGGTGTAGCATTACATTTGCATGTTTGAGTAAGTAAATAAGTATTGAGGCTATCTTGTGTATTTTGAGAATATTTAGTTTGTAAAATAATATTACAATTAGTGAGTACAACTACATTATATCTTGCTGTTGTCAAACTTGAACATGCATGTCTTGAATAATGATGTGATAATTTTGTGAAAAAATGTAGTAATATTTGAAATATACAAAATAATGTATATGGAAAATTGTAAGTGTCAAAATTCTTTTGTACACTCTCTGTACTGGGGTTTCATCATCTAAATGAGTATTTCGTATTATAATAAGCTTATCAAACAGATGCAACCATGTTTGAATTCACCCAAATTCCCTGTACTATATATCCTTTTTGTGCATTTAATTTTCATATATTCTATATTCGTTCCACATTGGGCATCGACAGTGATAGCTTGATATATTTTATGCAACAAAATATAAGACCTTTTTTGGAAAATGCAGCGGTGGTGTAATGGTTAGCGTGCTCGCCTCTAGTGCTTTAGATCGTGGGTTCAAGTACCGGTCGAGTCAAGCCAAACACTGTTAAATTGGTATTTGTTGCTTCTCCGATAAGCACGCAGCATTAAGGAGTAAGAGCAAAGATTGGTTGACTCGAAATCAGAATAATGTGTCCAAATGGAGCAGCATGTCTACCCAAGTCCTGTTGTTTTGGATATCATTATCATCATCAAATTAAAATGTAATCTGTTCTTGCCATGATAGAGCTTACAAATTGCTCATTTAGCGTTAACAATAATCACTGAGTATACATTTTTTGTTTGTTCAGCATATAACCCGTTGATATTTAAATTTCCAAACAAATAACCATGATATATTTACATATATTACTATACATTTCAGTACTTGGCTTGCATTTTATGTCAGAGAGGAAAATAGTGGTCATCATTCTATCTGTTTTCCTAGTTCTACTAATATGTAAGTAATCATTACATGAAAAAAGGTTTGAAGACACCAAAAGAGTAATCTGAAGCCATAAAACGAAGAAGGAAAGACAACACAATGGCCACACGAAAAAGGACAAACAGCGATCTACAAACACTACACAGAAAATTAAAGATCGTTAATTCATATTTAGCTCAGCACTTGATCAACATGCTAGTTAAAAGCATATTCATTTTCACATATACATGTACTTATACTTATATGCAATTACTATTTGTGTGTTATATAAGTATTTCCAAGCAATTTCAAACTATATAATCTAAGAAGAAGAAAAAATAACTCAAAAATATCGAATGGTTTAGTAGTTTGTCAGAAAAGAGTAACCACATGTTCAAAAAGTGTCCATAAGAACATATTCTGGACTGGGTTGCACCAAGCACAATTAAAGTTAATTTACTATTAAAAGTACTATTAAAGTTAATAGTGAATTATTTCTGTTGCACAAACCTCAATTAACGTTAATAGACTATTAACTTTCAAAGATATTTAATTGTATAAACGAGCGTTATTAAATTCTTAATTGTAAATTAAAAATGGATGCCATGCAAGTACTTATGTCGCTTCGTACCAACAATCATCGTTATAGACAACTTACAGTGAATGATTTGACAGAACAGGAACCTTTTCCCCCGATATAGATTTGGGAGAAATACAATAAATTAAAAAAATGTAAGATAGCAAACATCATAATAGATGACACATGTATGTTCAATGGCCAAGTGATCACACTATCGAACTTTCCCCATTCAATTTTTATACGATACTTTTTATAAATTTACGAAATATATCAGGTTCTTGAAAACAAGTCGGGGTATGAATATGAACAGGATTTAATCCTGTAAATAAAAAAAACAAACATTATGAAAGTATTAGGAACGAGCTTTTCTCCTTGTTCTGGTTGTTGCTTCTCCACTAAGCACACAACATTAAGGAGAAAGAGCAAAGACTGGTTGTCTCGGAATCAGGATACTGTGTGCGAGTGGAGCATTTCTACCCTCTTACTGTTGTTTCAGTGAGCTATCACTATAAACGTCCATCTAAGCGTGTTGGTCTAGTACAAAGCAGACCTTATCATCATTTCATTGCAAATTAACTTGTTCTCGCCATGATATAGCTGAAATTTTTTTCTTTCAGCCGATTAATACAAATTATTCAAATTGGGCATATTTTGATAAAAGATCACATTTAAATCTTCTCCTCTGAAACTGCTGAACCAAATTAAACCAAACCTTGCAGGGATGTTCCCTGGGTGGGTCTCTTTCAAAATTATGTCTGACAGCCCTGCCTCCATTCAAGATGGCTGCCGTTACTAAGAATAGACATTTCTTTAATTGTCCATGGCTGCTTTAGTATAAGTCAAAATGAGCTCAAATATTAACTGCAGCTACATGGCAAGGAGTAGTTTAACATATATTCCATTTTTTGTTTCTGTGAAATTTTTCTTTCAGCCAATTTATACTGATTATGCAAATTAAGCTTTTTTTGATAAAAGATCACATTTAAATCTTCTCCTCTGAAACTGCAGAACCAAATTAAAGCAAATTTGGCTGGGATGGTCCTTGGATGGTCCCCTTTCAATATTGTGTCCGACAGCCCCGCTCTCCATTCAAGATGGCTGCTGTTACTAAAAATAAACATTTCTTCAATTGTTCATTGCTGCTTTAGTATAAGTCAAAATGAGCTCAAATTTTAACTGCAGCTACATGACAATGAGTAGTTTAACATATATTCTGGGTTTTTCTGTGAGATTTTTTCAGTCAGTTTATTCCATTTAGGAATATTATGAGATAAAAATCGCATCTAAATCTTTTGCTCAGAAATTTGAGTTGAAATGATCTTTGGGTGGCCCACTTTCAAAATTATGTGTAACACCCCCATTTTCTATTAACTTTATATGTCAAATTGAAAACCAGGTGAGTGATTACAGGCTCCTGGGAGCCTCTAGTTTCAGGAAAGGAGCAATTCTGTTTATTGTGGAGGGGTGTGATAAAAACTAGGGGTGATTTTCAGTCGATCCAGCTAAAGAAATGACAGGAAAGCATGGTTTTATATGAGAAATCTATCGTTGATTGAATAAAAAATCTCAGAACCCAATGGATGTTTGTGGGAGAAAAGTTCTACTGACGAATTAACGTAAAAGACAACCAGCAAACTTTCATTAGATAAAGACAAATTATAAATGGGTCGAATGACATTCTTTGATTTTTAGAAAAAGGTTTATTTTGCAGAAAATACTTGACTTACCTTTTTGTATGATCCTGCCCTAGGTCATCCTCGTCATATCCAGAAGTTCCTCTTAACAATTTTTATTCATATCATTTTGATATGAATTAGAGTGATTGGGGGTCATGGGGGTGGAATATTTAATTGAAAATTGTTGATGTGCATGCAAAATCATTGGATACTTGTATTGTAGTCATTGAACTGATGATTGTTTTTTCAATTAATTGAATATTACTTAAGATAGATAGATGTCGGCGTCACGCATGAGCTCGGCAGAATACTTATTACAGAAGACATATCAAATACTATGGGGTTTTTTTGTTTTTGTATTCTTTTGAAATGTTGAAACAGAGCAGTGGGTAAAGTAGGAAATAGACCAAATGACAAAAACTGATTTAATCAGAGAACAGGTAAACATTACAATGTTCACTAAATTGATACTTCAATTAAAATCAGATCAAATTTCTTTTACCGTTCTCATGATATGATTATCATCAGACTGTCGATGGAAATAGAAAGCCAACCAATTTAAAACGATTTTTTTATTCGACTTTTGTGTTAACATCATAAGATTTTTGCCGAAAGCATATCGCAAGGAAATATCGGATGGAAAATCGTATCATGTGACTGCACCTGTATGCACGACGGTTCCGCAGCTACTTTTGCAGCAACCTGTCATAATGTGGAGTAGGCATTGCCTAGATGCGAGCACAGCATTTCTGTCTGGCCAGTGTGTATATATTTGAGTGAAAGTTGAATATCACAAAATAATATGAGTATGCATGGCCTATAGACAGGACGTTAGTACTTTGAAATTAAATGATACTAAAAATACCTTTATTTTCCCGGTGACATCCATTGGAAAGTTAAATGAAGTAGAATAGAAAAGTACGAGAAAAAGTATGGAATCTTTTATTGTTGGACTAGGGACAGTGCAAACATTGAAGACTATCTAGTACTAGTACGCGGGTGGTATCAACCATTATAAAGCCTAAAGGGGGTAGTAGACGCCGGTGTCTGTAAAATGAAAGTATGGTCTTTTAAGTCATAAGAAAAGAGTTTTATTACGAAAATATCAATTAATGCAACCAACATACATAAGCAATATTGGCCTATACCATGCTATGTACAGCCGATACATGTTCATGAAGTGTAAATGATGAATGACGTACGGTCAGGACCGTCTTATCAGCAATATAGGCCCCGGTCAAAGCAGTGCACTGATGTCCCTATCTATACAAACACTCACAGAAATGAAACTATAAATGGTCGATAAAATTAAACATATATTTCTTGTATTGATACTTCCAACAAAATCAATGTTTAAAAATTAAAAATTATGCCGTATACAACATACATAGATTGGCATGGGGTTCATTTGCTTGTGGGACCACCGTGCAACTGCCCATTGTGCCCATACATAAGACCGCACTGCGTACGGTTACTGTAATACTGATAATCTTCATTTCGACATTTTAAAGTATGTGTATTTGGGCCAATATTATGCTATCTCCAAGTGAACAAAATAGTTTTTAATTTTAAAAGAATTATATATGTACCGCTTTCATCAGACATGTCTCTGCTTTCATATACAAAATATTTATCAATATTCAATATTTTTTTTATTGGAAAAAGCACAGTAGAGGCGTGATATATATATTAAGGCAATATTCAGTATCGAAATCATACTCTTTAAAATTATCTGTGACAAGATTATACAGAGACATATATTCCTTCTTGTGTAATGTTATTACCTTTTAAAGTTTCAACAACAAGCTGGTTAATAATTTTATAGCATTTATTTTAGAAAGACTGAGTTTGATAAATAATAACAGATATACATATAGTTAAATAAATAAAATTCATTGTGTCTTACTATTCTAAACCATTTTCGGTAGTATTCAAATATTTTGTAGGATCAGACTGACGGAAAATCTTTCAAAACCTTTGTACACGGAACCACTGTCATATTTGGTCATTTTGTGATGATATGCATACATATCAAATTAACCAATGCTTAAGCTGTAAATAATAGTGTTGGAAAAAAGGTGGATATATTCTGTCCCCGAGTACCTGTGGCCAAATATTCTCTTCTCTTACTATGTAAAAAAATCTTCTTTTCTTTATATTTTTTCACAATGTATCTATAGATATTTTGCATAATTTCTGTTTTTCTTCTTTTGGGTAGTAAGATGAATAAACAAATGGGTACTGATAGAAATATTTAACACTAACCGAAATAAGGAAAAACTAATGCGTTCCTTGTTCCTTGCTAGCACATCATGGTTAGAAAGTGTTTGTTACTTAGCCAAAGAAATAATAAATGAAAAAATTGTATAAAAATTGAAAATGTTAATGTTCAAATATCTTTCTTCTTATCAGAGACATATGAGCCGGTGGCAAGGGACACATGTCCCCCCCACCCCCACCTTTTGGCAAAATTTAAAAAAGCTGTATTTTTAGTATAGAAGCATTTTTTAATTTCATTTCATTTTTTTTTCATTTTTTTTTGCTTATCAGTTTTGAAAACTGACCACTTTTTCTGGTCCACCCTCAAAACTAGTCCCCCACTTTCTGGTTCACTCCAACTCATCTGCTTTCAGTCATTGACTTTAGCAGTGGTCCGGTGGCCCATGGCCAGTGAGAATTGATTCGGACCAGTGACTTTTGCCCAAATTTTTCAATAGAATCTATATAAATATTCAAATTTTGAAGTTTTCGGGCCAGTACATTCGAAAGTCTAATTTCGAAGACTGTGCTATTTCAATGCATGTCTAGTCACCATCCAAAAAATGTTTCCGAGATAGAAAGGGTCATAGGGAGTTAAAACTGACCAACATCTAAAATAAGAAAAAATTAATTTAAAAAAATGTTGATGATATTGTCATCTTTGCATGTCAGTTGTGACCCAAATACGATTTCAATGCTGACCTTTACTTGTTGCAACGTAAAATATGACGTGATAAAAAAAATATTAACATGACGATGAATGGTGGCCAGATTCGTTTTTATTTACGCATTTATTGTAGAACTTTAGGAATATTGTGGTACATGTACAAAGAATTGTGTTTGGATTTCTTTTAAACTGGTAAGTCATATAACGAAATGTCAATATAAATCTGGAGTTCGACAGTGAAATGCAGTTGGGGGTGACATAAAATGTCCATACGTCAAAAAATGTCCAGATTCGAGTTGTCTTAAGAGTCATTCATAGTGATAAAAAAATGAACAGTTGTTGTCCTTAATGATAGTCCATGTTAACATAAAGTCCTTAGTATGCCAGTGTTGTATTAATCAAAGTTTTGATCGATCTGAGTAAATATTAGACCACCCGCGTAGATTCTGCAAAAAATAAAACAAAACAAAAACATCGGCTGCAAATGGTCCAAAAAATAAATTTGATATTTTCTGAAAATATTAATCAAAATTAAGTCAAATTTATTCTATAATCATCTTTTACTAATCCGTAACTAGAAAGGTTTTTATCTAATAATCTGGACACGCTTGAAAAAAGTGCTGTGTTTGTTTACATGTCGTCACGATTTACCGAATTGACGCAGTTTGCAAATGAAATGGATGTCGTTTTGAAATTTTTTGACTTGGGAATGAAAATACAAGATTTTAATTAGAATTCCGCGAAATGTTGTCGACGACTTTGGCCTATGAATAACATGACGTCATGACTTTGATAGCGAGATGTCATTCTGATTAATTTAACAATGTAAGCACCTTTTATGTTTATGTTTATTGTCTTTTGTTACTTAAATACGATTTTTAAAAGTTCATGATATCATTTTAGTTTTAAAATCATTTATTGGAGACTTTTTTTTATTTTTGGCATTCTCTCCGGGACTGCCAACTTTTATCAACTTCCGAACAAAAGGATTTCAATCTCATCATTAGGCAGATTGTGTGTTGCATGCGCATGCCCATGTTGCTGTAGAGCTCTCTGTACTCGCTATTAAAAAATCATTGAACTTCGTCCTTCAAAAAACGTGCATGATTTCTTACAGCTATTGTCAGAAAAAATCTAGAGATTTAAAAGAAGTTGCTAACGGATGCGTGACGCCGTAATGAATTATGGGATTGATTTTAACTTAATTGAAGGTTAATTTACTATTAACTAATACACAGTCTAATTGACGGTCAAGCAACGCTATTAACTCATACTATTAACTAATTTACAATTAATTGACATTTGTGCAACCCAGTCCTGGTTCAGAGAATCAATTTGGTAAATAAAGACCCAGTAAGCAGGTAAAAACAGGCATGTTGTTGTTCAAGAATGGAAACTTAACTATTGGAAAATTGAAGTGTAATCGTTCATCTCACTTGTGTTTAGATTAAATTGTGTATTGTGCTTTAGCTCAACCTAAATGGTCATCTGAATTATTGCCATCACTTTACACCCGTCATTGTCGTTATGATTTCTCGTTGTCATCGCAAGATTTCTCATTATTATCGTCTGAAACTACTCGCCTAGTTGGAACCAATATTCGACAAGGGTAATCTTTGTGAGGTTCTCTACAAAATTTTCCCATTTCTTTTTGATTCTGCAAGAGGACATAACAGCCGCATGTAATCAAAAAATACACACAAAATGTACCTGAGGTTCTCATCAGAAGATTTTCAGTGTTTATAGATCTGGCGATACACATGGAAGCCATTGGTAATTCTTGTTTATGATTGACTGAATTTTTTTTTTAAATCATCTCTTAAAGTACTAATTCAAATGATTTGTTGCTTAATGGCAATGAAGTTTGTGCGATCTTCTACAAAGATTCCTCATTTCGTCTTGCTCCAGCAAAAATATAGCCACTATATGCTATTATTGATTCAGCTTGGCTGAAATGTTTAGTTGTCTCAGAAAGCATAAATTTGTTTAACTTGTTAGTTCACCTGGACCAAAGGTCCATGTGAACTATTGCCATCACTTGGCGTCCGTCGTCTGTCGTCTGTCGTCTGTCGTCTGTAAACTTTTCACATTTCAAGCTTCTTCTCCGAAACCACTTGGCCGATTGGAACCGAACTTAGCAGGAATGTTCCTTGGATGGTCCTCTACAAAGTTACTGTTTTTCGTTCCAGTCGGATATTCAATATGGCTGCCAGGGCCAATAATATGCTCTGATTGGCTGAAATTTCAAAGATCTTCTTCTCCGAAACTAATGAACTGACTGAACCCAAACTGTAAAGGAATGATCATTGGAATGTCCTTTACCAAGTTACTGTTTTTTATGCCGATCGAAAATCCAAGATGGCCGCCATCGCAGGACATAGATTAACATTGGACCCTATGGGAAAATGTTCAAATGCCTTCTTCTCAGAAACACAAATATGATTAAAGCCAAACTGTACATGAATGTTCATTGGATGGTCCTCTACAATCTTAAGGTTTTTTGTTCCGATATGAAATTCAAAATGGCGGCTACGGCAGGACTTAGTTTAACATTGGACCCTATGGGAAAAATGTTTCAAAATGCTTCTTCTCTGAAACCACTTGGACAGTTGAAACCAAACTGCCCAGGAATGATCATTGGAAGGTCCTCTACAAATTTTGTGTTTTTTATGCCGGTCGGAAATCCAAGATGGCCGCCACCGCAGGACATAGATTAACATTGGACCCTATGGGAAAATGTTCAAATGCCTTCTTCTCAGAAACTACAAATATGATTAAAGCCAAACTGTACATGAATGTTCATTAGATGGTCCTCTACAAACTTTACGTTTTTTGTTCCGGTATGAAATTCAAAATGGCGGCTACGGCAGGACTTAGTTTAACATTGAACCCTATGGGAAAAATGTTTCAAAACGCTTCTTCTCTGAAACCACTTGGATAATTGAAACCAAACTGCCTAGGAATGATCATTGGAAGGTCCTCTAGAAATTTTATGTTTTTTATGCCGATCGGAAATCCAAGATGGCCGCCACCACAATACATAGATTAACATTGGACCCTATGGGAAAATGTTCAAATGCCTTCTTCTCAGAAACTACAAATATGATTAAAGCCAAACTGTACATGAATGTTCATTGGATGGTCCTCTACAATCTTAAGGTTTTTTGTTCTGATATGAAATTCAAAATGGCGGCTACGGCAGAACTTAGTTTAACATTGGACCCTATGGGAAAAATGTTTCAAAATGCTTCTTCTCTGAAACCACTTGGACAGTTGAAACCAAACTGCCCAGGAATGATCATTGGAAGGTCCTCTACAAATTTTCCGTTTTTTATGCCGGTCGGAAATCCAAGATGGCCGCCACCGCAGGACATAGATTAACATTGGACCCTATGGGAAAATATTCAAATGCCTTCTACTCAGAAACTACAAATATGATTAAAGCCAAACTGTACATGAATGTTCATTAGATGGTCCTCTACAAACTTTACGTTTTTTGTTCTGGTATGAAATTCAAAATGGCGGCTACGGCAGGACTTAGTTTAACATTGGACCTTATGGGAAAAATGTTTCAAAACGCTTCTTCTCTGAAACCACTTGGATAATTGAAACCAAACTGCCTAGGAATGATCATTGGAAGGTCCTCTACAAATTTTATGTTTTTTATGCCGATCGGAAATCCAAGATGGCCACCACCGCAATACATAGATTAACATTGGACCCTATGGGAAAATGTTCAAATGCCTTCTACTCAGAAACTACAAATATGATTAAAGCCAAACTGTACATGAATGTTCATTAGATGGTCCTCTACAAACTTTACGTTTTTTGTTCTGGTATGAAATTCAAAATGGCGGCTATGGCAGGACTTAGTTTAACATTGGACCCTATGGGAAAAATGTTTCAAAATGCTTCTTCTCTGAAACCACTTGGACAGTTGAAACTAAACTGCCCAGGAATGATCATTGGAAGGTCCTCTACAAAGTTTCTGTTTTTTATGCCGGTTGGAAATCCAAGATGGCCACCACCGCAGGACATAGATTAACATTGGACCCTATGGGAAAATGTTCAAATGCCTTCTTCTCAGAAACTACAAATATGATTAAAGCCAAACTGTACATGAATGTTCATTGGATGGTCCTCTACAAACTTTGCGTTTTTTGTTCCGATATAAAATTCAAAATGGCGGCTACGGCAGGACTTAGTTTAACATTGGACCCTATGGGAAAAATGTTTCAAAACGCTTCTTCTCTGAAACCACTTGGATAATTGAAACCAAACTGCCCAGGAATGATCATTGGAAGGTCCTCTACAAGGTGTGTGTTTTTTATGCCGATCGGAAATCCAAGATGGCCACCACCGCAGGACATAGATTAACATTGGACCCTATGGGAAAATGTTCAAATGCCTTCTTCTCAGAAACTACAAATATGATTAAAGCCAAACTGTACAAGAATGTTCATTGGATGGTCCTCTACAAACTTTACGTTTTTTGTTCCGATATGAAATTCAAAATGGCGGCTACGGCAGGACTTAGTTTAACATTGGACCCTATGGGAAAAATGTTTCAAAATGCTTCTTCTCTGAAACCACTTGGACAGTTGAAACCAAACTGCCCAGGAATGATCATTGGAAGGTCCTCTACAAATTTTTTGTTTTTTATGCCGGTTGGAAATCCAAGATGGCCACCACCGCAGGACATAGATTAACATTGGACCCTATGGGAAAATGTTCAAATGCCTTCTTCTCAGAAACTACAAATATGATTAAAGCCAAACTGTACATGAATGTTCATTGGATGGTCCTCTACAAACTTTGCGTTTTTTGTTCCGATATAAAATTCAAAATGGCGGCTACGGCAGGACTTAGTTTAACATTGGACCCTATGGGAAAAATGTTTCAAAACGCTTCTTCTCTGAAACCACTTGGATAATTGAAACCAAACTGCCCAGGAATGATCATTGGAAGGTCCTCTACAAGGTGTGTGTTTTTTATGCCGATCGGAAATCCAAGATGGCCACCACCGCAGGACATAGATTAACATTGGACCCTATGGGAAAATGTTCAAATGCCTTCTTCTCAGAAACTACAAATATGATTAAAGCCAAACTGTACAAGAATGTTCATTGGATGGTCCTCTACAAACTTTACGTTTTTTGTTCCGATATGAAATTCAAAATGGCGGCTACGGCAGGACTTAGTTTAACATTGGACCCTATGGGAAAAATGTTTCAAAATGCTTCTTCTCTGAAACCACTTGGACAGTTGAAACCAAACTGCCCAGGAATGATCATTGGAAGGTCCTCTACAAATTTTTTGTTTTTTATGCCGGTCGGAAATCCAAGATGGCCACCACCGCAGGACATAGATTAACATTGGACCCTATGGGAAAATGTTCAAATGCCTTCTTCTCAGAAACTACAAATATGATTAAAGCCAAACTGTACATGAATGTTCATTGGATGGTCCTCTACAAACTTTGCGTTTTTTGTTCCGATATAAAATTCAAAATGGCGGCTACGGCAGGACATAGTTTAACATTGGACCCTATGGGAAAAATGTTTCAAAACGCTTCTTCTCTGAAACCACTTGGATAATTGAAACCAAACTGCCCAGGAATGATCATTGGAAGGTCCTCTACAAGGTGTGTGTTTTTTATGCCGATCGGAAATCCAAGATGGCCACCACCGCAGGACATAGATTAACATTGGACCCTATGGGAAAATGTTCAAATGCCTTCTTCTCACAAACTACAAATATGATTAAAGCCAAACTGTCCATATGTGTGTACATTGGATGGTCCTCTACAAACTTTACGTTTTTTGTTCCGATATGAAATTCAAAATGGCGGCTACGGCAGGACTTAGTTTAACATTGGACCCTATGGGAAAAATGTTTCAAAACGCTTCTTCTCTGAAACCACTTGGATAATTGAAACCAAACTGCCCAGGAATGATCATTGGAAGGTCCTCTACAAGGTGTGTGTTTTTTTATGCCGATCGGAAATCCAAGATGGCCACCACCGCAGGACATAGATTAACATTGGACCCTATGGGAAAATGTTCAAATGCCTTCTTCTCAGAAACTACAAATATGATTAAAGCCAAACTGTACATGAATGTTCATTGAATGGTCCTCTACAACATATACGTTTTTTATTCTGATATGAAATTCAAAATGGCGGCTACGGCAGGACTTAGTTTAACATTGGACCCTATGGGAAAAATGTTTCAAAATGCTTCTTCTCTGAAACCACTTGGACAGTTGAAACCAAACTGCCCAGGAATGATCATTGGAAGGTCCTGTTTTTTTATGCCGATCGGAAATCCAAGATGGCTGCCACCACAGGTCATAGTATTAACACAGAACCATATGGGGAAAATACAGAAATATATTCTTCTCTGAAACTATTGCACTGATTGAACCTAAACTGTGCATCAATCATTGGAAGGTCCTTTACAAACTTTGTGTTTTTTATGTTGATCGTAATTCCAAGATGACGCAGGACATAGTTTTTACATAGGACCAATTGGTTTTTTTTATTACCAGGTGAACGATACAGGCTCTTGAGAGCCTCTGGTTGCAGATGAAATATTTATGATGTTCTTCAAAAACACTTCATTTTATCTAGATAACAAAAACATGGTCACTTCTGCCAATTTTTGTTTTTGATTGGCTGAAATTAAAAAAAAAAATTTTTTTACTGAGAATAAATGATGTATGCAAGGTCATCTGCAATAATTCCAATTGTTCTGCCAAAAAAACATGGTCGCTATGGGCAATTTTTGTTTCTGTGTGGCTGAAACTTTAAAAATTCCCTTCTCTCAATCTAGAGATCCAAGTGATTTGTTACATTAGTGTAAATGATGTATGGGAAGTTCTCTACAAACATTCCAACCACATTGGTGGAGTAATGGTTAGCGTTCTTGCCTCTAGTGCTTTAGATTGTGGGTTCAAGCCCCGGTCGGGTCAAGCCAAAGACTATAAAATTGGTAGTTGTTGCTTCTCCACTAAGCATGCAGCATTAAAGAGGAAGAGCAAAGCCTGGTTGGCTTGGAATCTGAATAATGTGTCTAAATGGAGCAACAAGTCTATCCGCGAACTGTTGTTTCAGTGAGCAAGCACTATAAAAATCCAACTGAGCGTGTTGGTCTAGTACAAAGCGGACCTCATCGTCATCTCATTGAAAATTAACTTGTTTTCGCCATGATATAGCTGACAAATTGCTGAATTGGCATTAAGCAAAAAACACTCGCTCACTCTACAAAGATTCCTCATTTAATTTTGTTCTGGTTAAAACATTGTAGTTAAAAACATTGTAGCGATTGTCTCAGAAATTTAAACTTTGCTTGAATGGGTACAGGAATAATTAGATGAGTGATATAGGCACAAGTAAATCTCTAAAGCCATTTTTATTCAGTTATATAGATTGAACATGTGTATTGTCAAGTTTTGCCTATTTTTATTTCTCTTCAGGTTTGTCATTTTTACTTGGTTATGTCATGTCGACACATAAAATACAAAAAGTAAGTTCATAGTAATTTTCCAATTTATTACAAAAAAAATGCAGCAATAAATACTCTATCTAGAATCACATGACCAAAATCAATATGGAATGGTTAGGAATAGAACGAAATTAAAATATATGGAGGGAGATTATACATGTAAGTCTTTCCCGCATAGAGAATTTTTATCTTCATATGATTTTAAGACAAACATGATGTTTATAATTTTCTTGGTGTATTTATTGTCAATAATTAAGCTGTTTATATTTGTTATAGATACCATAGCTGATACATAACTTCAAGGTCTGTTCTTCAAATATTGGTATTTTCTGGATTACTTTTGACAACTCAAGCAAGCATAACAATAGTCCTTCAATAAGCTTAATTGGAGTTAACACGAATTAACTGACCTTGATGGAGGTTAATACATATTAGCTGACCTTAATGGTAGTTATCGCTATTTTGTTTATTTTCCCTTTGATGTTTAAAACCGATATATTTCATATCATGTGGGTGCATGATATGATTCCAATTATCGCTAATCGCTAAGCGTTGTCAAGGACGCACGTAGTATTATATTGTTTTCTAATATGACGTTATAATGACGTCACATTACCAAATTCTTGATTATTAAGTGATTAACGATATAAAATATTAATTGTGTTTAAAAAAATGTCAGTATCTCAACAAAAATTATTTAATTATGAATACAAAATAGCGATAAAATAATTAAAGATGCTTTTTAAAACTCGAGGACGTTTCTCAGTCATCTTGTTTTAAAAAACATCGTTAATCACTTATTAACACAAATTTTGCTTACCTTAATGGTAATTAACACACATTAGCTGACAATAATGGTAGTTAACACAAATTTTGCTGAATATAATGGTAGTTAACACAAATGGTCCGCAAATAATCATAAAGCTGTCAAAGGACCGTAAGAGCTACGGTTCCGCAGCTAAGTGAGTGATTGTTGTTTAATGCCAACTCAGCAATTTTTCAGCTATATCATGGTGAGAACAAGTTAATTTTCAATGAGATGATGATGATGTCTGCGCTGTACTAGACCAACACACTTAGCTGATTTTTTTATAGTGCTAGCTCACTGAAACAACAGTCCACAGATTATAAATAGACATGTCGCCCAACTCGGACACATCCTGATTCTGTGCGTGCTTAGCGGAGAAGCAACAAATGCCAATTTTATAGTCTATGGTTTGACCCGCGATAAATCGCACTCGAGGCCACGCTAACCATTACACCACCGATGTGGTAATATCAGGTATATGGTTGTGTGGGATGAATAAGATATACTACTTGACCTTAGGTCAGTATGTAAATTAGTACATACTGTTTGGAGTGTGACACGTAAAAGACAACTTGCAACTGGTCCTGATAAGTAATGTTATGTTGAAAATGGTTGTTGGTGACCCGTTGCTTGCAACATTTTCTGACACTGTATAAACCCATCCTTGGTTAACAGTTACGGAATATCTGTGTCACAAATGACCACGGATATGTTCCACTTTTCATATACACTTTCCGGATCTTTGCTCGTTCATGACTTATCACTGGGTTTGTATCTAGTGAAACATGACGGGTGCCACTAGTGGAGCAGGAACTGCTTTCCCCTCCGGAGCACTTGAGTTCACCCCGGTTTTTAGTGGAGATCTTAAGTTTTATGTGTAATATTTTGTAGATCATTGTTTGTCCTTCTGTCCTTTTTCTTTTGGCCATTGTGTTGTCTGTCCTTCTTCGATTTATGGATTCTGATTACCCCTTTGGTATCTTCAAACTCTTCTCAAATAACACTATTCGAAACTTTGATACTTTATCAAAATTCACATCAGAATTAAAGAAAATCAATGAAACTGAAAAGCATGTTGTCCCCAAACATTATTTTATGGTCCTTTTAAATTGAATATTATTTTATCCCAGCTAAGAAGTTCATCTTCGTTTTTGAAATATGATTTATTTCGAGTTGGAATTGTATCTGACCCATCTTGTAGATGTGGTGCTGCTCTTGAAAATTTATAACATTTCTTTTTTGGATTGTCCAATATACTTACAAGTCAGAACTACATTGATAGGTAATTTCAACAGAGGCAATGTTAACTTATGAACAAAATTGTAATATATTTAAATATCTTTCTGATGATATTAAATGTTCAAAAAGCTAATTTATCATATAACTGGAATTGAATTGGAAGTGAATATGCGCATCATATTAATCCATCTTAATTTTATTTTTCTTCCATTTTGTTTGTGAATATTCATCACTGATTCGTTAATTAGTGCTATATATAGTAAGGTATGCCTTTTATGTACTTCTTTAATGTAACATAGCACATTGTAATTTTGGAGAAGACTTCATAAGTTTGTTTATCTTGTGTCTAATCCATTTTGTCTATTTAATTGGCAAATAAAATATGTTTAAGCTAATTGTATTTCATGCCTTTACAATTCAGTGTGTATTTCTGTTTTCCAGCAACGTAAGGTGTATAACGAACAATATGATGTCAGAATATTTCGTTTGTTAATGGCAGCTTCTAAAATAGGAGATATGGACACACTTCAAGGGTTTGTTTTTTTTCCTCATTTTCTCGGTCTTTGTTGTATTGTTTATTTTTTTCTTTTTTTTCTTTTCTCAACTGCAAAATACATCAATACAGAATAGAGTACAATAATATAATAACATATAAAACATCATACAATTTATATAGTAAAGTACAATTAAATCTTCTTACAATCTTTTCCAATATATAATCATATGTATATTGCAGTGGAGGTTTTTTTTTTTTTTAGAATATAAAAGATGAGAAAAGGGGTATTTTGCAGAGTTTAAAATTGTTTACTATTGATATATGTGATAAATATTTTTTTTGTATAATTAGGAAAAAAAGTAGATAAGAATTTTAGTGTATTTTTAAAAAGAAAAAAAAAAGACATTGAGAAGATGAGATTGTACTTTATATTGGCATTTATATGTAAAACTTTTATGGTCTGGCCTGGTGCAAACAATCAATTGGACTATAACACTGTACCAGATATACAAACGTATTATTTGGATGGATCAAACATTCATATTGTTTTAATTATCCCGTAATGAGTATACTATAAAGTATACTATAGTATAGTAAATATAAACAAGAAAAGTATATTTAGATAGACTATATCAGTTAGTATTTAGTGGAATCTCTATGGAAAGGGAATTTACATAAGAATAAAAACTATGTCAACAATCCTCAAACAGTTTTTCAAAAGTACTCCAATGTAATTAAAATTCTGCAATTCTTTGATTTCGGACAGCAATCATTTTTTCAGTTTTATATAAATTTATCAAACAGGCTTTAAGCGAATGAATGGATAATTTTTTTCTTCAGACATCTGTTTGTATATATATAGTATTTTATGTTTAGTAAAATGGCATTGTATACATCATCTTTATATACTTTATCAACATCCCCAAAAATTAGAGTCTTCTTTAAAAATGTTTGGTTTATGTCTTTGTCACCGAACCAAGAATTTACTTGCCCTAGAAGATTTTGTACATTTTCACAACCCCCAAAAATGTGTTCAATGGTTTCATTTTCCTTTTGGCAAAAATTACAATTTGCATCATCAATAATTTAAATTTTTTTCAGGAAATAATTAGTAGCCAGAATATTGTGGTTTATTCTAAATTGAAACCAATGTAATTTTGTACATGCTGTAGCTTTAAAAGGGAGTATATAAATTTGTTTCCACTCATTTGAATTAATATCGAAAACTGTATTCCATTTTCTTTAAGCTGTAGGAAAACTACTGTTTTTATTTAGAATTGTGTACATATCTTTTGAACCTTTAGAACTTCGAAAAATATTTTGTAGAGATGATGGGACAAAAGGAGTCTGTAAATTAGATCATTTGTCTCCATATGGATATAATTTTAGCATTTGTCGTAAAGAACTAATAACCCCATTATATTGCCAAAAATTTACACAAAGTCCAAATTTGTTTGAAAACTGATCTAAAGTCAGAAAAGAACCATCATCATTGACAAAATCGTTAACAAACTTTACACCCCTGTTGAACCACTCTGGATAAAAGATAGTTCTTTTGTCAATTTTTACCTGATTATTCAACCAAACTGTATTGGCAAGAAAGTTTGTCCAATCTTTGTTTTCGTCTTTTTCAATAACAGATTTCCAAGCATATAATACATCCTTCCAAAATAGATTTTTTACACTTTCTATTACTTGTTCTATATATCCACTACCGCCACATGATAGTTTATTTATATCTATTGATGACATAAAAATATTCTGCCATTTACAATTGTTGAAAAAGAGTCTCCTGATCCATGTGGACTTCAAAGCTAAAATAAAAGAATGTATATTAATCATCTTAAGTCCCCCCCTCTTGATACTCCTTTTGCATGATATCCTTTTTCACTCTATTAACAGATGATTTCCAAATAAATGTATATAACATATCTTCAATATCTTTAATAATTTCTATACTAGGGTTTGGAAGTGCAATAAAAAGATGGTTAAGTACTGGCAGAATTAGTGATTTAACCACAGTAATCTTACCTATAGGAGTTAAATTTCTTTTGCTCCACTGTTTAAAAGAGTCCTTTGTTGTATTGTTTATAGTATAGTTAGATCAGATGTTTATATATACATGTATATAGGGGTTAAATTATGGTTTGATCACCACTT
Organism: Bathymodiolus brooksi; assembly: GCA_963680875.1. Classification (NCBI taxonomy): domain Eukaryota; kingdom Metazoa; phylum Mollusca; class Bivalvia; order Mytilida; family Modiolidae; genus Bathymodiolus; species Bathymodiolus brooksi. The sequence continues at coordinate 62,268,961 of OY804576.1, read as the reverse complement.
TCAACAACATTTCAGCTATACCGTGGGTCAGTTTTATTTGTGGTGCAAACCGGAGTCCCTAAAGAAAATCACCGACCTGCCGCAAGTCACTGACAAACTTTAACATATTTTAACAATTAATTTCAGATGCTGTCTGTATTACGGACTATCATCTAGATTGTAAATTTTAAATTTATTAATGACATACATTATAACATGCCCATGCTTGGACTATGACTGGAAGGTGATGAAAAAAAGAAGAGCCGTTTGAGTGCTTCACGATTCATTAACACATGTACATTACAACATTTGGAATTGGATCATGTCAGATAATCTTTCATTCATCTTTGACCATTTAATCACATGCAAGACATGTATTAACAATGACAACAGCTCTCAATGTGTTTTCGGTTCTAATATCTCAAGGAAGGATGATCACTGATGGTCATATGAAATAATAAACCCTGACGGATGTGAAATTTTGTTTTAAGTAATTGTATCGCCAAAAAAAAAAAAGATGCAACAGATATATCATATTTAATATCGCATATTTTGACGACATTAAATCATCTGAAAATTTGTGTGGAAACATGGAATGTATTAGATGTTCTTAACATATATGGTCCTTGTTGGAATTATATACCCTCTACATAAGATGGGGTATGGTGTCTAATGCCACTTTCAACAATATTTCAATTATATTGTGGCGGTCAGTTTTATTGGTGGAGGAAACCAGAGAAAACTACCGACCTGTCGTAAGTCACTGACAAACTCTGTCACATAATGCTGTATCGAGTACACCTCACTATAAGTGGGATTCAAACTGCTTGCACAGGTAGCTGTAAATCTAAATGCCATACGATCACGATGTCCCATCCCTGTACATAAGATATGTGCAATATGAATCACTACATTGTTAAATACAACCGAATAATATTTTGTTCATCTAATTCTTAATGAAAATGATTTCTGTAATTGACTTTCTTCTCATTTATTGTTGTCATCAGGTTAAAAAATGAACAGTATATTGACATGGAAGACACAGATTATGATAAACGTAGTGCATTACATTTGGCGGCAGTTATAGGAAATGTTGACGCTGTTGATTTTTTATTGAAAAACCATTTCTGCTTTCCAGACGCACATGATAGGTAAATATTAAAGACAACTATTTACTGAAATTATGAAAAGAAAGTTTAAGCAGCATGGTCAACAATTCCACTAATATCAACAAAACAAACAACCACCTTTCACCTCAACTTATTGAAAATAAAAAACAAGACCAGGACAAATGGCATTGGAAATCAGGTTCTGGCTTGGGACATGCACAAACATGTGGCAGAGTTTATCCAGTTAATGGATCCCAACCCTCCCGTCTTGATATGCATCCTTTATTATCCCCTCGCCAGCGAAGTTGCGAAGGGATATTGTAACGCTACCGTCCGTCCTTCCTTCCTTCCGTCCTTCTGTAACATCCTTGTGAACACTCTAGGATCAACATCCTTCAATGGATTTTGACCAAACATGGTACATATTTAGTCCTTAAGAGAATCTGGAACCATATTGATTTTCAAGGTCATAGGTCAAAGGTCAATGTCACCGCATCAAATTTTTACTGCATAACATCCTTGTGAACACTCTAGAATCAACATCCTTCAATGGATTTTGACTAAACTCGGTACATACTTGGTCCTTAGGAGAGTCTGGAACCCTGTTGATTTTCAAGGTCATAGGTCAAAGGTCAAGGTCACTGGGTAAATTTTTTACCGTGTAACATCCTTGTGAACACTCTAGAATCAACATCCTTCAATGGATTTTGACCAAACTTGGTTCATACTTAGTCCTTAGGAGAGTCTGGAACCCTATTGATTTTCAAGGTCATAGGTCAAAGGTCAAGGTCACTGGGTAAATCTTTTACCGCATAACATCCTTGTGAACACTCTAGAATCAACATCCTTCAATGGATTTTGACCAAACTTGGTACATACTTAGACCTTAAGAGAATCTGGAACTCTATTGATTTTCAAGGTCAAAGGTCAAGGTCACAGGGTCTAATTTTTAGGCGAGGGGATACGCCACACTTTGCGTTGCCCTTGTTAGATATAAAAAAATTAAGAAATAATTCATGGAAGCCATACTGTGTTTTGAGTTTTAACATGGGTTGACGGATATTAGTATTCAAGTGTTCAGAAGTCAACGACCTTGATAACTCGTTCATCAGATCCCATGTTGTTTTTACTAAATACCAAGGCACACATTTTCTAATCACAATCTGCATGGTCCCTTCCTCATTCTTGACTTATCACGGGGTTTGTAACAAGAGTAACACGGCGGGTGCCACATGTGGAGCAGGAACTGCTTACCCTTCCTGGACACCTGAGTTCGCTTTTTTCTTTTGGCCATTGTGTTGTCTGTCCCTCATCAGTTAATGGATTCTGTTTAGCCCTTTGGTATCTTCAGACTTTTCATTTGATCTACTTCATGTAAATTGCATACAGTATAGTAACAACTATAGTATCAAGAACAAAGAATGTATTTCAATTATCTTTGATTGTCACTTTTCCTTTATTTGTTTAGATGGGAACGGTCAGTTTTGGATGATATTAATTGGCACAGGAAAAACAAGGACTGCAGTGAAAATCAAAAGAATCTGTATGAAGAAATCGAGGGAAAGCTTGAGAAATATAAGGAAAGCCCTGTACAGAAAAAAGAAAAGGTATACTGTGAAATCACTTTTATTCGTGGGGTACCAATTTTCGTGGGTAGGCTGATCCACGAAATTAAGAATCCAACGAACAATGAAACTTGGGAAGCAGTTTGACATCGATGTATAGCCATAATGTCCTCGAGTGACCTCGACTTTCTGGACCAGCTGAATAGGGGACAGTTGACAATTTTAATGACGAAATAAGTACGAGCATACTTTTAATGGGTTATAATCCACATGAACATGGTTGTGAATGATTTGATTTTGAATGCATGTGTAAAAACGACAGAAATGTTTATTTGTGAAAAGATTTTAACAACTTCCGGTAAATTACTTCCAAATCATACACTAACGGTGACACATTTTAAGTGTTGTATAAACATTTCACTATCAAATTATATTAGATCACCTTTCTTTAAACAATTAAGTATAAGTTAACTGTACATTTGCCCCGGGGTCAGGATTAATCTTGTGAAACGATTACGAGTGGTTTCAATCCGAGATAAGGGTGACGTAAGATCGCACATGTTGAAGTAATTTTACAAGTACAATCTGTCATTGCAATCAAAATAATGAGAAAAAAACAAACTTTATTTAGTTGTGAAAAATAAAAATGGAAAATGAAATAGAGATTAGATATTTGTAAAATATAATTTTTTTTAAATATATATTGATGGAAATTTCTAATGTACGTGTTCATAAAATAATTTCAGATGATTTTTTTTTCATTTTCAAATTCGATGAAATAACACTGATTTGCACCGATCAATGATTATGAAATTCAAAAACTGATTTTGTTCCGATTCTAAGTTGATATACAAAAAATAATTGAGAAAATGAGCACATTAATATCCACGTTCCACTTCCGATTACATAATTCTACGGTTCATTTGTCTAAATTGTATTGAAGCTTTCTCGAAGTTTTGAAACCCAGTGGAACTTATTATGTTGAAAATATAAAATCAACTAATTTTATTTTGGTACAAACACAAATTCCACGAATTTACGAATCCACGAACTTGTAATTTTTAACCAAATCACGAAAATTGATACCCACGAAGAAAAGTACTTTCACAGTATTAGGAATTAATAGAATACCAGCCATGGTCATATTATTGTTATTCTACTGTGTGCATCTGGTTGAGACCTTTGTAGTAACATTATAATTAAGCGATGCATTTCCTCTGATACAGTTAGGTGTATTGATACTTTCATCAATATGTCCTTCATATATCATGAAGGAGGAAAACGAAGTCCCTGTAGAACAACACCGACCTCCAAAAATATGTGACAAATTTTATTACATAAGGCTGTATCAACTACACTTCTGTCCTTATATTCAATGCTCAATTTAGCTGTGATAGACACTGATTACATATATAGAAGTAAGCACCGTGAGATTGTGACCATGGTAGTTCCTCGGGGCGGGGGTAAGATCCAAAATGGTTGCACAGCTGTTTTAGATGAGTTCACGTTATCCATGCATAAGAATTTTGTATCTTTTGGGATAATTTTGTTCCTACATTATCGACCCTTTACACCACAATTTTTTGCAGAACCTGATGCTCTGTGTTCTTTTTGTTATGTTTTTTTTTTGTTTCTTTTCTAATCTTTTGATTTTGAACGTACCTGATGAAAGTTATTCCAGAAATATGTCGTGTGCACTAATTTTGAGATATAGGTTTTTATTGTGTATACAAAAGAAAGAACTAACCATGTCTGACATTTTTTTCTCTTGCTATCTATAGCAATGTATTGCGTGCGTAAGGACCTTTCTACACGGGAAAATAAAATGAAATATTTCTGTTCAAAATAATACTTTTAATGTAAAAACAAGTTTTGTGGTCTATTAATGGTAATCATATATCGCCCTGAATTGCAGTAAGCACTACTAAGCTTAGTCGTTAGTGTATGGGGTGGTTTTTTAGTGTTCAGTGAACAAGTTTACAGATATTTTATTGCAAAAACAAGTTAATTTGTATGATATGATAATGATGCTTACTTTATTAAAGACCAACAAGGTTAGATTGATTTTTATGATGGTAGGTCAATGAAACAACAGTTCACATAGAGACATATCTCTCCTTTTGAACACTATATCTTAACTCTGAAACAACCAGTATTTGGTCTGAGTCTAATTAGTAATATTATGTGTTTTGCAGTGAAGCAGAAAATGATGTGAAGCCCCTATATACTACACTGGGGGAGAGCAATATAAGTATTACATCAGTGAAGTTGTCTCTGGTCTTTGTGATTTAGCTGAAAGCGGCAGCATAGATAATGATCAATCAAGCCACCTTTTAATAACTATTACGTCCGCTATAACTCTAGAACTACATGTATTCATAAAATACTGATGAGGCACGACCTTAGGGTTACTATAATTTTTTTTACCAAAGTTATCAAGTTTTATTGACTGATGTTGTTATTATACCCAGGTGAGCTATACAGGCTCCTGGGAGCCTCTAGTTTCTCTTGCTATCTATAGCAATGTATTACATGCAGTGAAGCAGAAAATGATGTGAAGCCCCTATATACTACACTGGGGGAGAGCAATATAAGCATTACATCAGTGAAGTTGTCTCTGGTCTTTGTGATTTAGCTGAAAGCAGCTGTAGAGATAATGATCAATCAAGCCACCATTTAATAACTAATAATTCTATTCTTACTAGAATTTATCAATAACTCGTAATCTGATTGGATATCGTTACTTGTTCTACGTCATTCGAAAGGAATTTATAAATCATTATTTCCGTTTGCCGGACTACATTTTCCCCCGTTCATTCCACGCGTATAAATCCAAGAGCAATGATACTAAGGGGTTCTGCTGGAAGGATCTGCCATCTTGAAAATGTGAAATCCTACATGTCATATTTACAACAATGCACAAAAATAATTAAAAAGCTTACCTTGAAAACTTATTTTAGTTAAATTGTATCAAACTTGAAGCGTACACGAAACCATATAACGTCTAATAATCTTTACGTTTCAAACTGGAAGTCTTCATATGACGTCATGTTGGTTATGTTCCAAAGTCGTCAATAACATTTTGTGGATTTTTTTCAGTTTACAATCGTATGTGTATTGTATATCCATTGTTTGAGGCTCTCCTTGGGTATTTCTTTAATAGTATTTTGCGTCGAAAACAAACACGATGTCCAAGAATAAGAATTATAAGGATTAAACACTGTGTTTTTAGGAAATTATGTATGTATAAACTCCGGCAGCTCACTCACAAACTTTACATAAAGTCCTTTGGACTTTTATTCAGTTTGTGAGTGAGCTGCCGGAGTTTATACATAGATAATTTCCTAAAAACACAGTGTTTAATCCTATATTACATCCACTATATCTCTAGAACTACATGTATTCGTAAAATACTGATGAGGCACAACCTTAGGGTTACTAGACCATTTTTTTTGCATATATTGGGAGAAGAAATTTTTATAATAAGAGATGAATTAGGGAAAAAGAAAGGTTTGAAAGTTCCAAAGTGGTAAAAAAACCAAAGTTCAAAAGCTACAAATCAAAGAAGGACAATGACCAAAAGAAAAAGGACAAGATGACAAACAATGATCTACAAAACATTACAAAGAAAAATAAAGATGGAGCAACACGAACCCAATAAAAACTGAAGGTGTTCCAGAAGTGTAAGCAGTTCCTGCTCCAGATGTGGCACCCGTAATGAAATAACTGTAATTAAACTGAATTTCAAAAGATCTTGATAATGGCTTCAAAATTAATCAATTGTTTTCTTTCTTTTAGCCTAATGATGCTCTGATTGGTATATCGTCGACAATCATCTTATTTTTTGAACATGTAAAATAACATGTATTATATTATCTGAATACTCAAGAAACTACAACTTTGAACTTGTGACTTAATTTATCTATTTTTTTTTTTTTCAGTATCATTTTCGAGAAATTAAAGCGTTAAAATTAATTAAAGCAGCAGAAAAGGGAGATTTAGATACAGTAAAAAGGTAGACCATGTTGATATATCTTATCATTTAGTTTTGAATCATTGTTCTTGAAAAATACATCAAAAGTTTGTCAAACTGTTTCTAAAATGGCTGCAGTTACATTGAGAAACAATTTGTTGTTTTACTCTACAATTAGTTAAATTTTAAGGAGAAAATTAGTATCAAAATTTTCGTATCTTCACTACTGCTCGATTTTTACCGCCATATGGCATATTGGTGGATGATTGCTATAGATGCTGTAAGTTCTGTGTCTGTTGTTAGCTCTGGTAATATTTTGTTATTATCGAAATACAAGGTAAAGTTCTTATTTAAGGTAAATGAAACTCGATTTGATTAAATTTATACCATTGAAACAGATAAACAGAGAGTTTAGACTATGGATATTTAATCCACTATGGAAAATATTTCAGTTTTATCATATTGGTCATTTTCATTGGTAAAGGAAAACGGAGTACCAAGTCATTAACAAACCTTATCACATAGACCTGTACAGAATGCATATTGTCACGATTAGTTACAAACTAATATACCTTGAAGATACTCGTTTGCTATAGTTGTCACCACACAGTGTGTAGCCTTGATATAATCGATGTGAAATAGCTTCTCTAATAATATTCCCTTATCCATACACACAAGGTCAAAAACACCATACTGCTTCTAATTAGTGGTGCAGGAACTGCCTCCCCTACCAGAGAACCTGAGTTCAGCTTCGTTTTTAGTGAGGCTAGTGTAGTGGTGCAGGAACTGCCTCCCCTACCAGAGAACCTGAGTTCAGCCTCGTTTTTAGTGAGGCTAGTGCTGCCCTATCTTTAGTTTTTCGTGTATTGTTTTGTAGATCATTGTTTGTCCTTTTTCTTTTGGCCATTGTTTGATTTAATTATAGCTTGCCAATGTGGTACAATGTATCTAAATAATATATTAACATAGTGAATGGCAGTTGATATAGAATGTTTCATAAGGTGCAATCGTTGTGATAAATTTCTAAATAAAAAAAACATGTACATTATGCAAATCTTCATATGTAAGGGTTCATTCCATGAAGATAAATCTGAAAGTAGTTTCTATTTATATCACTTAGTAGTGTCCATGTTGCTAGATGTTTAGTTTTCTATGTAGTATTTTGTAGATCATTTCTCTTTCTTTTGGCCATTGCATTGTTTGTACTTCTTCTATTTATGGATTCTGATTACCCCTTTGGTATCTTCAAACTTTTCTTATAAGAATTTCACTTTTCACAGATTGAAGAATTTAGGAACGGACATGAACTTATCAAATTCTATGGGACGAACAGCTTTACATGCCGCAGCTGAGAACGGTATGGAAGATATTGTTAAATATCTATTGAACGATTGTGAAGTTTCATCATTTGTAAGAATGAAGTAAGTTTCAAATATTCTGGAATTTTTCGGGTGTAATATTATTATATATTGACAAAATGCCAGAATTCCCTCCCGTCTGCCATTTGTAAACTTTTTGTATTTAAATCTTTTTAAATTGAACTATTTAATTTAAACCTTTTCATGAAAAATCTTTGAATAAGTGTCAGCATTCCATTCCGATCTAGTATTTTCTCCATAGGACATATTAGAAGTATGTGGCCTAATTGTATAGAACTTTAATCTATTAATAGACCAAAACCTTCCTTTCTATTACATCGAACATCCAATATGGACGCAATGGCTCCTTGCTGATTTAATATGCCAAAATTCTACTCAGAAACCTCTTGAATGTTTACACTAGAACTTTATTTGAGTTTGGTTATTTTTATGGTTAGTTTGTTTTATGGTGTTTAACACCGCTTTCAACAATATCTCGGTTATATCGTGACGCCTGAGCGGGATTCAAACTCACAACGTTAGTAGTGAAAGGCATTGATTTCATAGGTAATTATAAATCTAACTACCATACGATCACGGCCACGACGGCTAAGACTAAAGTATGTATGAAACTTAATTGAATACAAAACAATATGCAACAAATCTGTCAATTTTATTCACAATTACAGTACATACTTCAGATCTCTAAAGCCAACAGTAAATAGCTCGGGAATAGACAATATTATGTTATGTTAACTGATGTTCATCTTCACTTGTAACAATTATCTAGTTATATCGTTACTTCAAGACTTGTGTGAGAATGAAATCACAGAGAATCATAGCGAAAACCACAACATTGGGTAGTCGTGGAACAATTTAGGTGGAAATCGTTAACTCAATTTAAAAAAAAAAAAATTTTAAAGACTGGGCAATGACCACATAACATCCTTCTTTTGGGATATTTTGAAGCCGTGTACACATAAGGGTCCGAAATACACAAATAGAAGGATTTGATGTGCTCGTTTCTCCCGTCTTTTTCATGAAGTGGATTGCATTTTCACCTAAGCAAGTTGTCCCTGTTTTTCATTACAAAAGAACATTTGTCCCCTTTTGTAAAATCATAGATGCAAGTCTCGAGTTAAAAGACAATCGAGATGCAAGGGAAAAAAGATAAAACAAAGCAAAGCTGGGACTCCTACAAAACATTTGAGTGAGACAAGTTGGTCCATAAATAGCACTGTGTTGTTGTTGCACATACCCTGATGTGAACCATCTAAATGAAGATATCAAGATTATAAAAAAATATTACTATCAATAATTTTCCTAAATTGTATCCTTGTTCTTACTTTTATTCCCATTTGTATTTATATAGTTTAAGTGATCAGCGCCCAATTGATGTTGTACCGTCTGATGAAAAGGAAGTGAATAATAGAATAAGGGTAATATTACAGAAAGACATGGATGAAGCGCCTACAAAAGAAGTTAAAGAGGTATGAAGGTTTTTGATATTATTACATTGTCAAAGGATGAAATACAATTTCTAATCAAAAGAGAGTGATCACTGCATTACCATTGTGGCATTAGCTGATCATGTTGTTCGTCCATCTTAATCACCATTGTTGAAGACTGTAGGACAATCTCTGTATGAGAATTTGTATTTTTGTGGATCGTTGTCTAATGGAAATTTATTCCACATCTCTATATTCTTAATTTGGAAAACAAGGTCCAGATCAAATTGCATATGTAAAACTGACTGGTACTACTGCGTCTACATACCAAATATTGTTAATAATTTAATGTAACGAACTTAATCATCATGGTAATTAAAAAATGCACCACTGTAGCTGGTGAAATCATACCCAAGTATCACTTCTGTGATTATTTGTTGCAGACAGGACAAAAATTAACAATCTTTCCTATGTCATTTAACCAAAGCCATTCAACCAGAAAGTAAAGGTCGTACGATCAATTGTTTTGTATGGAAGTTAAGTGCATGTGGTGACTGATGCAGCTTCATACCAAGTTGCATGATTGTTGATCCATTTCATTTAGAGACTGACTGCAGACATAGACGCCCATATTAGCAGGTTTACCATTACAAAAACTTTATAGAAGATAACCTAAAGTTTCAGAAGAGACCTTTGAAAACAATTCACAATGCAGACGACAATGACCTAGTTGCAAATTGTGGCAATCCAGAGCTCACTTCCTGGTGTGGGTTTCGACTGTTGAAGACCTTGAGTGACATCTGGGTGGTGTATTCGTTGTAGTTTCTTGGAGAAGATTTTTTCTGTGACAATAACATCCCTTCTTTTTAGTGATTTCAATAGCTCATGAGCTAGATAAATTACAAAAAAAAACTGCAAAAATCTTAATTAATTGTATGATGAAGAAAGAATAAAATAGAAAAACCGAAATATCTGAGGACAAAATACAAACCCGGGAAACAGAAATAAACAACAATTAACAAAGACCGACAAAACACAAAAATTTACAAATACACATGAACAACACGAACTCCCGATGAATCCGGAGTGAACTCAGGTGCTCCGGAATAGGAAGCTGTTCATGCCTATTGCAATACACACACCAATTAACGGGCTTGTCCATGGTCAAGTCCCATATGAGTTGAATCCTGTGATGGGGGGAAAAGAATCTACAACAACCTCAGATCATTTGCTATCTGGGTAATGGATATCTCGTAACTATATATATGTCATTTAATGATTCAAGCAATATTCGTTTTAATAACATTTTATTGGCATCCTCTGTTTACCAATTAATATAATAGATAACAAGTATAAAATTGAAATAAAACATAACAAGTATAAAATTGAAGCAAAACATAACAAATATAAAATTGAAATAAAACATAACAAGTATAAAATTGAAATAAAACATAACAAGTATAAAATTGAAATAAAACATAACAAGTGTAAAATTGAAATAAAACATAACAAGTGTAAAATTGAAATAAAACATAACAAGTGTAAAATTGAAATAAAACATTGCAAGTATAAAATTGAAATAAAACATAACAAGTATAAAATTGAAATAAAACATAACAAGTGTAAAATTGAAATAAAACATAACAAGTGTAAAATTGAAATAAAACATTGCAAGTATAAAATTGAAATAAAACATAACAAGTATAAAATTGAAGCAAAACATAACAAGAAACTACAAATGTATAATTAACCCTAGCCATGCGGGTCCCGTCATATGACGGTTTTGACGTTGTCGTTCTCAGTGCAGATACCATCATATGACGGTTTGAACCTGGAATTTGATCACCTCGTTTCAGAGTCTTATAGAGTTGAAATAAAGACTTGAAATGAATCTCTGAACAATACAAGTTGTCGACTGAATGTTAATCCCTTGTTATTACAGAGTGTAACACATCCAGAAAGCTTTATGGTTTATTTTTAAACAAATGTAAATAAACATCGTGACGTAGCGAATCTAAAAATATACGTGGGAATTCTGTTTAATTATTTGTTGTTCCTGGTAAAATAATAGTCAATGACATGGTTAATATAGATAAAAAGTGTTCCTTTTTTATTATTATAACAGCTTCGAATAAAATAAAAAAAATTGACTGCATTAAAATAGTTGCAAACCATATTTTTATTACCGCGGAGATATCCCGCCTTTCATTGGCTGTCTAAAAATAACTTATTTACTAATTATCAATAAAAATTTATAATTAATTATCCCTAAATTCAATTATGCTTAAGAATCCAAAAATATGTTATTTAGAAACCGATTTCCCTTCTAAAAAGAGAATTGAATGACACTATCGTTTCATGGTAAAATCGACGAAATCTGAAGTTCAATCAAAGTGCGAGAGGTGCCGAAAGAACGTAAACAAATTGGACTCACAGACAGAGTGAAATAATGATTGCTAACATTTGAAATAAACACCTTTTTGGTAATTTTTACTAATGAATATGACATCATGATACTCCATATTTAATTTTTAAACGATCGTTCTTATCAGACTGAGTTGTCATGTCTCTTTTTGCTTGAAAAAATCAACTAAAACTTTCAAGATTTTAGCGGAAGTAAAACACAGATGTTTTAATGTCGTCTGCTTTGTTCCCTTTCTCCATTATATTGAGAATCATTCCTTCGTCTTTTCAAGCATTAAATAAATAAAATTTACCGTAGTAATCATCTCTAAGTCTCTACTTTATTATCTGAAACTATGGCATAGAATAAAATTAGAAGAGTGAGGGGGTCCCGACACTTTCTCAGCTTGTGAGATCGACAATATGGCTTCTGGAAATGACCAAACTATTCATGAAATATTTGCTGATAATGACAGTGAAAATGAAGACGAATTTGAAGGTTTTGACCCTGAAGATATATATATTGACTTGAATAATGAAAACGGTAGGACAGACTTATTTGACTCTGAAAAATGGGGTGTAGGCAGCAGACAGGATCAGGAACCATTAACTTTTTCTACAGTTCCTGGAAGAAGAGTTCCATTACCAGAAACCACAACAGTTTCTGATTATTTTAATATATTTATCAAAGATGACGACTTTGAAGAGATTGCTACCGAGACAAATCGGTATGCTGAACAATATTTTGAAAATAATCAAAACCTTGGAACGTTTTCAAGATTTAGAAAATGGCAAAACACTTGTGCTTTCAGAAATAAAATGCTACATTGCACTAATTCTGGCTATGGGGATAATTTCACAATCAGACATTAATGAATATTGGAGCACAGACCCGGTAACCTCCACTCCATTTTTTCCAGCAACTATGTCAAGAGATCGTTTTCTGTTAATTACGTCATTTCTTCATCTGTCAAATAATGATAACTTCATTCCACGTGAAAATCATGGACATGACCTGCTATTTAAACTCGAACCTATTTTCAAACGTATGATATCTCGTTTCAATTCTGCCTACATGCCCCATCAAAACATTTCATTAGACGAAGGAATGATTCCGTGGAGAGGCAATTTATCTTTTCGTGTCTACAGTCCTGATAAACCTGTGAAATATGGTATAAAAGCATATATGATTTCAGATTCTTCCAATGGCTATGTTTCGAAATTTAAACTGTACACTGGAAAGTCTTTAACAGGTCCTAGCTTTAATGGGGCAACATATGATCTAGTCATGGACATGATGAGAGGTTTCTTTGACAAAGGTTATTGTCTGTATTGTGATAATTACTATGCATCACCACAACTCTTTTGGGATTTATTTCAACTGGGAACATATGCTACTGGAACTGTTCGACAAAACCGCCGCGGAATACCTCAAACATTAAAAGACTACCAACTCAGAAATCGTGGTGATATATTTGTGATGAATAATGGTCCATTAGAATGTTACAAATATCTAGATAGCAAACCTGTTTATATGCTTTCAACAAAACATGGATCTAGTCTATCAACCACTTCCAGAAGAAATCGAATTACTAATGAAATTATTCGTAAACCAAATGTAGTTACAAATTATAATAAGTACATGGGTGGGGTTGATAGGTCTGATCAAATGATCTCTTACACAAACAATGTAGTCAAATCATTCAAGTGATGGAAAAAGGTTTTTTTCCATGTTCTTGCCATTACAGTGCTGGATGCTTACATTCTATTCTGCGCTGATCATCCAAATGAAAATATGACCCACAAATTGTTTAGAAAACAATTAGTATTTCAACTTGTTTCTAACAATCCTACTAACAATGTTAATAAAGTTGGTAGACCATCTGTAGCACCTCAGCAGTTAGAAAGATTAACAGCGAAACACTTTATATCTAAATTAAGGGGTACAGGCAAAAAAACAAACATTGCAAGACTGTGTAAAGTGTGCAATGAGGCTGAGAAAAACAATGTTGACAATACAATTCAAAAAAGGAAACGGACAAGTCATGAAACCTCCTATGAATGCAAAGACTGTAATGTCTCACTTTGTATTGAGCCCTGTTTCAGACTTTATCATTCTTATCAGGAGTATGTACTTGCTTATAGGAGGTGGAAGGTCTTTAATGCAACACCAGATGAGGAATAAATTGTAATGGATGTGATTTAATGTTCAAAGAATAATATTTCAATTTAGATTATTTCAAAGTCTAATAATATTTTGTTCAAAGAATAATATTTCAATTTAAATTATTTCAAAGTCTAATATTTTGTTTGTTTCAAGTAAATAGATTGAAGAAAAACAGTCAATCACCAATCTCTAACCGTTTTTACATTTCACTTGGTGAGGGATATATAAATCTCTAACCGTTTTTACATTTCACTTGGTGAGGGATATACCAATCTCTAACCGTTTTTACATTTCACTTGGTGAGGGATATACCAATCTCTAACCATTTTTACATTTCAATCTCTTCTCATTCTTACAATTTCACTTGCTGAGGGATAAACCAATGTCTAAGGGACCGACCATGTAACTTGAAGGGGGGGGGGGGGGGGGTTATGGTTTTTTGTTTCGTTCAGAATTGGAATATTTATTTTTTTTGTCGCGCAAAGCGCAATTTTTTTTTCCAGAATTCAACATTAGGTTATATGATAAAAACTGAATCATATTATTTTTTTTCCTCCACCAAGATCAGAATATTTTTTTCAGCAACATTGGGAATCAGAATATTTTTTTAGAAAAAAACCATAACCCCCCCCCCCCTTCAAGTTAAATGGTCGTTCCCTAACCATTCTTACATTTCACTTGGTGAGGGATAAACAAATCTTTATCCATTCTCACATTTCACGTGGTAAAGGATATAGTCATATACCAATCTCTAGTGATTTATAACCATTTTATTCAGATACTCAAGGCGTGAAAATTTTATTTTTCATAAAAATCTAGGGAAAAAATATGTTGACATTTTTCTTTGCCTAGTTATAAAATTTCTTCCAGTATTAAATTACAATAGTGAATAATCAAAGACATTTTTCTTTGACTCTTAAAAATTTCTTCAAGTTTTAAATATAAACCTATTTGAAGTGACATGAACAAAGGGTGGGGGACATACCAGTCTCTAACTCTCTGTTCTAACTTCACCAAAGTCATTATGGGGTTGATAGTGGATAATCAAAGACATTTTTCTTTGACTCTTAAAAATTTCTTCAAGTTTTAAATAACCTATTTGAAGTGACATGAACAAAGGGTGGGGGGCATACCAGTCTCTAACTCTCAGTTCTAACTTCACCAAAGTCATTATGAGGTTGATAGTGGATAATCAAAGACATTTTTCTTTGCCTAGTTATGTGGAAATGCAAATTCAATAATAAATGAGACAATAACAAATATAACCACACAATACCAATTAATGGAAATTATAATGTTGTCAACAAATACGGGTAATAACAAAATTACTGAACACAAAGGCTCTGGTCTGAAGAGAAAGGCATAAAACCATCGTCCATAAACAGACCAAATCTAAAATCCACAACTGGAAAACTGTAATGGCCCTGACTTGGTACAGGCTTTTCCAATGGAAAAGGTGGGTTGAATTGTTTTTTTCTGTGCCAAACCTCCTGCTTCCACTATTTTATAAGGTTTCAGTTGTAACAATGAAGAGTAGTATTCCTGATATTTTTTTTAAATTCTTGCTTTAGAAATAATAAAAAAATGGGTTTGATTTGAAAAATGTTCATATTTCTCAAAAAAAATTGGAAAAAAATATGTTACCATAGCAACCATGATAATATGTGTATAACATTTTTTGAACATTCCTGATAATTTTTTTTACATTGTTGCTTTAAAAATAATATAAAAAAAAAATGGGCTTGATTTGAAAAAATTTAATTTTTCACAAAAATTTTTGAAAAAAAATATGTTGCTATGGCAACCATGATAATATGTGTAAAACATTTTGTGAACATTCCTGATATTTTTTTTAATTCTTACTTTAAAAATAATAATAAATAAAATGATTTGAAAAATTTTCATTTTTCACAAAAATGTTGGGGGAAATATGTTGCCATGGCAACCATGATATGTGTAAAACATTTTATGAACATTCTGGATATTTTTTTTAATTCTTGCTTTAAAAATAAATTTATAAAAAAAAGGATTTATTTGAAAAATTTTCATTTTTCACAAAAATCTAGGGGGAAAATATGTTGCCATGGCAACCACGATAAAATGTGTCTTCAAAGTTTTGAAATTTAAAGTATACTCAACTAACATCATTTCCTGTAAATATTGAAGTAATATCTAAAAGGATTTTAACTACAGAGCAAAAACAAAAAAAATGCTAAATTTTGTGATATTTCTTCAAAACAATTCAGCATACAGGTAATATCTTGTGTATACAATTCAGCATGGTAAGGGTTAATTAAAAAAAAAAATGAGCAAGTAAAATAGTTCTTTAGTTGAGTATTATTCTTGAAAAAAAATGGCAAAATTTTATAAAAACAAAGGAACTTAATAATCATTTGTTTTCTTTTATTTTTTTTGGGGTGATTCCCAAACATGAACTGTTTAAATGAATGAATAAACGTATCTACAGGGAAAAAATTTAAGCTCCTTTCATTTTTTCTAAACAGAAATTAAAATGCTTTGTAAATATCATTGTTTTTTTTAGCTCACCTTGTCACAGGCAATGTGAGCTTTTGCCATCACTTGGCGTCTTTCGTCTGTCGTCCGTTAACTTTTCACATTTTAATCTTCTCCTCTGAAACCCCTCAACCATATGAACTGAAACTTGGTAGGAAGCATCTATGGAAGGTCCTCTATAAAGATTGCTCATTTTGTCCCGATCCATTAACAAACATGGCCACCACAGGCAATTCATGTTTCTGATTGGCCTATTTTTAAAAATCTTCTCCTCTGAAAACGCTTAGCCAAATGAACCGAAACTTGGTAGGAAGCATCTATGGAAGGTCCTCTATAAAGATTGCTAATTTAATCTTGATCTGTTAACAAACATGGTCGCCACGGGCGATTCTTGTTTCTGATTGATTGATATCTAAAAAAAATCATGTTTTCTGTTAAAAGGGAGATAACTCTAGTTTAAATATAGATACATTTTGTATCTATTCAAAATGCAGTTATCTCTGAATTGAATTACAGATAAATATGCCTCTAAAACCCTTCAACCAAATGAACTGAAACTTGGTAGGAACCATCTATGGAAGGTCCTCTATAAAAATTGCTCATTTCATCCCGATCCGTTAACGAACATGGCCGCCACTGGCGATGCTTGTTTCTGATTGGCTGATTTTAAAAATTCTTCTCTTCTGAAACCGCTTGGCTAATTATATATAAATGAACCGAAAGTTGGTAGGAAGCATCTATGGGCGGTCCTCTATAAAGAGTGCTCATTTCGTTCCAATCCATTAACAAACATGGCCGTCACAGGCAATTCTTATTTCTGATTGATCGAAGCCACTTTGCCAAATGATCGGAAACTTAGTAGAAAGCATTTATGGAAGGTCCTCTATAGAGATTGCTCATTCCATCCCGATCCATTAATAAACATGGCCGCCACAGGCGATTCCTGTTTCTGATTGATCTATTTCTAAAAAATCTTCTCCTCTGAAACCACATGGCCAAATGAACCGAAACTTGGTAGGAAGCATCAATGTGCGGTCCTCTATAAAGAGTACTCATTTCCTTCCAATGCCATTAATAAACATGGCCACCACAGGCGATTCCTGTTTCTGATTGATCTATTTCTAAAAAATCTTCTCATCTGAAACCACATGGCCAAATGAACCACAACTTGGTAGGAAGCTTCTATGGAAGGTTCTCTATAAAGATTGCTCATTCTGTCCCAATCCATTAACAAACATGGCCACCACAGGCGATTCTTGTTTCTGATTGGTCTATTTCTAAAAATCTTCTCCTCTGAAACCACATGGCCAAATGATCCGAAACTTGGTAGGGAAACCACATGGCCAAATGATCCGAAACTTGGTAGGAAGCATCTATGGAAAGTCCTCTTATAAAGATTGCTCATTTTGTCCCAATCTGTTAACAAACATGGCCACCACAGACAATTCTTTTTTTTGATTGGTCAATTTCTAAAAATCTTCTTCTCTGACACAGATTGGCCAAATAGACCGAAACTTGGTAGGAAGCATCTATGGAAGATCCTCTATGGGAATTGCTCATTCCGTTTTGATCCGTTAATAAACATGGCCATCGTAGACAATTCTTGTTTCTTATTGTTTGATTTCTAAAACAGCTTTTCCTCTGAAACCACTTGGCCAAATGATATGAAACTTGGTAAGAAGCATCTATGGAAGGTCCTCTATAGAGATTGCTCATTTCGTTTTGATCCATTAACAAACATGGCTGCCACAGGCAATTCTTGTTTTAGATTGGTCGCTTTCTAAAAATCTTCTTCTCTGAAACTGCTTTGCCAAAACGAACCGAAATTTGGTGGGAAGCACCTATAGGCTATGGGAGGCTCTGTATTAATTTTCCTCGGAGCAGAATGAAAGGTGAGCGACACAGGCTCAGCTCAGTGCTGAGCCTCTAGTTTTCTATTCAAATTACAATGTTTTATACTTGGTCATTTTGCTCATTTAGAAAACAATACTTCTGTGGTAATACATCATGCATTAAAACGTCTGAGTGATCGTATGGACAATCTTAAAGGGAAAGACTAATTTCTAAGAGTGGATCCAATAACGGAAACCCCGTAAAACGATTAAGGGTTCTTAACTATAATGTTAGTACAACATCATCTTAGAGGAAGATGTGGACATGTAAAGGATAGGCTAAGAATGTTCTGTGTTACACCCTTTTGTCAATCTTAGCATCCCCTTAAATGACGACTTACGACCACTCTTATTGAATTTTCTAGTTACCGGCCCCTGGTATATATATATATATTATAACCAACTACTCCCATGAATATACAAAAATGAAACATACCGAACTGTTTCGACCAATCCAAAAATAGATGCATTTGCTTTAAAACACATTGAATGTCAACATTATTGCAGCAAAAATAATCTAAGTTTGTTCTGTCTGAAGATTTTTGATTTCCTTTGCAACTTTATGTGCTTTCTACGAAGTTAGTTTTTCCTTTTTTTGCCATTCTGTTGTCTGTCTTCTTCGATTTACGATTTCTGATTACCTCTTTGGTATCGTCAATATACATTGTGTATATTTAAAGGCCTTTTTAATTTTCTTCTATATTTGTGTTGTTATTGACCTGGTTTTTTTCCTTAAAAGTTGCATATTAAAACTTGTAAGATTGTTATATGGATGTGACCATGTGATTTTTGAATTTATACCATGAGTGAAAATGTGGAATTTCAGTAACTGACATTTCTATGATTTAATAGTTAAATGTCCTGATTATTGTCTATAATATTATTCTTTTTTATTTACACATCAGGGCCCCAATGAGAAGGTATATGTGTGTATGTGTTTTATATTTTTTTTTTATTATATTTATTTATATTGTTTTAGACAACTGTCAATTACTAATATTACTTACACGTATATTTATTTATTTTCGATTTACTCAGATGGCATGTATGTAAACCAATATAAGGTTAAACAGAAGTAGAATTAATATTGTATAATCAGAGAGAAACTCACATTTAATTTGATACTTTATGCTTCAGCAAAAAAACATTCAGTTTCATTTACAAATCTTATTATATTAAGCATCTTTTCATAGAACTAATATTATACATATGCTTCTGTGTAGCAAAGAATAATGACATTTCATATAAATTAAAAAAAATAAGACTAAACGCTCTTTGTCCTTTTATTCTTTTATTTTTGTCATTGTTTGTCCTTCATTGATTTAAGTCGGGGCTGTCGTGGTCGTGATAGCATGGTAATTGGATTTACAACTACCTTTGCAATCAATGCCTATCACCACTAACGTTGTAAATTTGAATCCTGTTCATGTAAAATATGAAATGTCCGTCACCTTGGGATGTTATTGAATATTAAATCAAACTTTCATATTAAGAAAGGTTTGAAATTTGTTAAAATATGATTTAAAATTACCTATGCAAATCAGTGCCTATCACCACTAAAATCCATGGGGTGAACACAGTTTCTGCTCCACTAGTGGTATCTGTCGTGTTACTCTAGTTACAAACCAGTGATAAATTATGAATGAGCAAATGACCAGGAAGTGATTTTGACAAGTGCAACATATCTGTGCAGTGTGGTCAGTTGTGACATAGACATTCGTTAATGGTTAACCAAGTCATTGTGAATATCGTAAAATGTTCGAAGTGATCACTTCATATTAACCAATAGGAACTCTTGGTTAGCAGCAACCCTCTATCAAGGAAATCCTGATAGAAGCCACAAGCTCTGAAATATCAGATCAACTGAGAGATATATAATCCATATGCAGGTACTGCTGGAATGTTGCTACATATAAATGAAAAATTCACAATGGGAAAATTAAAATCATTTCTTTGTCGTAAAGTTTCATTCCTCACCGACCCTCAGTGTCAATTCAAAATGTAGGTCAAGGTATGAAGCCGACCTAGTTGTATCAATAAGATATTGCTTTGTATAATTGTGTTTTTCATCAGGTAAAAGATCTAGTCTCCTAGTGCAACTTGGTTCAATAATTGTGTCATATTAATTGCATGTAAAACCATTGAATTTATTATAAGCAATTGTCTTCCTTAGAATAAAACAGAAATATGGTCATTGTATCATTGGTGTTTATAAGGTCAGAAGGCATGTAAATATTTATCAGAAAATAAATTAAATTAATAGTTTTATCAGTATTTTCAATGTTTTATATCTTTCATTTTTTCAGATGGAACCATTGGACGATGATTTAAAGATTGTTAGACTCCTAAATGCTGCATCAAGAGGAGATATTAAGCAAATGAAATCGTAAGAATCTCTTTTGAATATTTTACTTATTACCAATCTTTGTTGTAACTGTCACATGATATTATATACAAGTTTTAAAAAAACATCTAAATTGTTGGATGACCTGTAACTGTCACGTATTATATTATGCACAAGTTTAATAAAAACAACTTCTAAATTGTTAACCGCATCATTGGCATAATGGTTATAGTGTGCTCACCTCGAGTGCGATAGATCGTGGGTTCGATCCCCGGTTGGGTCAAACCAAAGACTATAAAATTGGTATTTGTTGCTTCTTCGCTAAGCACGCAGCATTAAGGAGAAAGAGCAAAGACTGGTTGGCTCACAATCAGAATAATGTGTTCGAGTGAAGTGACATGTCTATCCGCGGACTGTTGTTTCAGTGAGCTAGCACTATAAAAATCCAACTCAGCGTGTTGGTCTAGAACGAAGCGGACATCATATCATCTCATTGAAAATTAACATGTTCCCGCCATGATATAGCTGAAAAATTGCTGAATTGGCATTAAACAACAATCACCCACTCACTCTAAATTTTTGGGTGACCGTCGTTGCTGCGAAAGTATGGTAACTTGAAGGTAACATTTACCAAGTCTGTCTATCATCATGAAAGTTGTGAATTTGATTTCCATCCATGGCTAGCTGAACTCATGGCTAGATAACAATATGAATGAATTATTGTTCAATGTGCCTTTCAACACCCATAGCCTAAAACTAAACAATTGAACATCAAATTCTTCGATTTACGGATTCTGATTACCCCTTTGGTATTTTCTAACTCTTTTATTACAGATACTATGAAGCAGGCTATGACATGAAGGCAGCTGATTATGACTACAGAACGGCTCTTCATATTGCCGTCAGTGATAACCAAGATCACATAATAAGGTTCCTTCTTGAAGTGTGCAAACTCCATGACATTGCAAAGGAAGGAAAAGATAGGTAAATATTCAAATTTACAAATTTACTAATACTGCTCGTTTAGTTTCTGTTGTTTTTCTTGTTTCTATCTCGCTGTGTTGTAGTTGTATTGACGTCCTAGACAACTAATATATTTTGATGTCTAGGATCATATGTCTTGATTCAATGACAACACACGGACCCTTGATCCTATCTTAGACATATAACTGTTTTTTATGTATCAGTCCTAGTATAGATAATTAACTCGCATCCACAATAAAAAACATTTTAACATTTTACATCTGTGTAATATTTTTAGATGGGATACAACACCTTTATCGGCTTCCAGAGAAGGAGGAAGGGAGTCTGTTCACGATGTGTTTTTAGAGCTGTGTCCTGTAAGTAGTATATAAATTGTGATATGATCAATGATGCAATACAATTAACATAACAGGAAACGTTTATATAATTTGATTACCAATGCAGTAGGAAGTTCCTGCAATCTTCATAATCATCAGATTATATTAAAATGTTAATCAATTAAGAATGAAACAGTACACGATGGGTGTTATTACTCAAGTCAAAAAGAAGAAGCTGTTCTTATCAGACAATTTGACCTCATTACCGGATGTTTCATATTGATTTTTTTTTATTTTACAATCTTTTACCATCTGTATTTACTGTCTTTGAAATCTGGTATGTTCTTTACTGAAAATTTTCATTGAAGAAGAGTTTGATGATACCAAATTAGAATCCATATAACGAAGAAGAACAGACAACACAATGGCTAAATTAGAATCCATATAACGAAGAAGAACAGACAACACAATGGCTAAATTAGAATCCATATAACGAAGAAGAACAGACAACACAATGGCCAAATTACAATCCATATAACGCAGAAGAACAGACAACACAATGGCTAAATTAGAATCCATATAACGAAGAAGAACAGACAACACAATGGCCAAATTAGAATCCATATAACGAAGAAGAACAGACAACACAATGGCCAAATTAGAATCCATATAACGAAGAAGAACAGACAACACAATGGCCAAATTAGAATCCATATAACGAAGAAGAACAGACAACACAATGGCCAAATTAGAATCCATATAACGAAGAAGAACAGACAATACAATGGCTAAATTAGAATCCATATAACGAAGAAGAACAGACAACACAATGGCCAAATTAGAATCCATATAACGAAGAAGAACAGACAACACAATGGCCAAATTAGAATCCATATAACGAAGAAGAACAGACAACACAATGGCTAAATTAGAATCCATATAATGAAGAAGAACAGACAACACAATGGCCAAATTAGAATCCATATAATGAAGAAGAACAGACAACACAATGGCTAAATTAGAATCCATATAACGAAGAAGAACAGACAATACAATGGCTAAATTAGAATCCATATAACGAAGAAGAACAGACAATACAATGGCTAAATTAGAATCCATATAACGAAGAAGAACAGACAACACAATGGCCAAATTAGAATCCATATAACGAAGAAGAACAGACAACACAATGGCCAAATTAGAATCCATATAATGAAGAAGAACAGACAACACAATGGCTAAATTAGAATCCATATAACGAAGAAGAACAGACAACACAATAGCTAAATTAGAATCCATATAACGAAGAAGAACAGACAACACAATGGCCAAATTAGAATCCATATAACGAAGAAGAACAGACAACACAATGGCTAAATTAGAATCCATATAACGAAGAAGAACAGACAACACAATGGCTAAATTAGAATCCATATAACGAAGAAGAACAGACAACACAATGGCCAAATTAGAATCCATATAACGAAGAAGAACAGACAACACAATGGCTAAATTAGAATCCATATAACGAAGAAGAACAGACAACACAATGGCTAAATTAGAATCCATATAACGAAGAAGAACAGACAACACAATGGCTAAATTAGAATCCATATAACGAAGAAGAACAGACAACACAATGGCCAAATTAGAATCCATATAATGAAGAAGAACAGACAACACAATGGCCAAATTAGAATCCATATAACAAAGAAGAACAGACAACACAATGGCCAAATTAGAATCCATATAACGAAGAAGAACAGACAATACAATGGCTAAATTAGAATCCATATAACGAAGAAGAACAGACAACACAATGGCCAAATTAGAATCCATATAACAAAGAAGAACAGACAACACAATGGCCAAATTAGAATCCATATAACGAAGAAGAACAGACAATACAATGGCTAAATTAGAATCCATATAACAAAGAAGAACAGACAACACAATGGCCAAATTAGAATCCATATAACAAAGAAGAACAGACAACACAATGGCCAAATTAGAATCCATATAACGAAGAAGAACAGACAACACAATGGCCAAATTAGAATCCATATAACGAAGAAGAACAGATAACACAATGGCTAAATTAGAATCCATATAACGAAGAAGAACAGACAACACAATGGCTAAATTAGAATCCATATAACGAAGAAGAACAGACAACACAATGGCTAAATTAGAATCCATATAACGAAGAAGAACAGACAACACAATGGCTAAATTAGAATCCATATAATGAAGAAGAACAGACAACACAATGGCCAAATTAGAATCCATATAACGCAGAAGAACAGACAACACAATGGCCAAATTAGAATCCATATAACGAAGAAGAACAGACAATACAATGGCTAAATTAGAATCCATATAACGAAGAAGAACAGACAACACAATGGCCAAATTAGAATCCATATAACGAAGAACAGACAATACAATGGCCAAATTAGAATCCATATAACGAAGAAGAACAGACAATACAATGGCTAAATTAGAATCCATATAACAAAGAAGAACAGACAACACAATGGCCAAATTAGAATCCATATAACAAAGAAGAACAGACAATACAATGGCCAAATTACAATCCATATAACGAAGAAGAACAGACAACACAATGGCCAAATTAGAATCCATATAACGAAGAAGAACAGACAACACAATGGCCAAATTAGAATCCATATAATGAAGAAGAACAGACAACACAATGGCCAAATTAGAATCCATATAACAAAGAAGAACAGACAACACAATGGCTAAATTAGAATCCATATAACGAAGAAGAACAGACAATACAATGGCCAAATTAGAATCCATATAACAAAGAAGAACAGACAACACAATGGCCAAATTAGAATCCATATAACAAAGAAGAACAGACAACGCAATGGCCAAATTACAATCCATATAACGAAGAAGAACAGACAACACAATGGCCAAATTAGAATCCATATAACGAAGAAGAACAGACAACACAATGGCCAAATTAGAATCCATATAATGAAGAAGAACAGACAACACAATGGCCAAATTAGAATCCATATAACAAAGAAGAACAGACAACACAATGGCTAAATTACAATCCATATAACAAAGAAGAACAGACAACACAATGGCCAAATTAGAATCCATATAATGAAGAAGAACAGACAACACAATGGCCAAATTAGAATCCATATAACAAAGAAGAACAGACAACACAATGGCTAAATTACAATCCATATAACAAAGAAGAACAGACAACACAATGGCCAAATTAGAATCCATATAACAAAGAAGAACAGACAGCACAATGGCTAAATTACAATCCATATAACAAAGAAGAACAGACAACACAATGGCCAAATTAGAATCCATATAATGAAGAAGAACAGACAACACAATGGCCAAATTAGAATCCATATAACAAAAAAGAACAGACAACACAATGGCTAAATTACAATCCATATAACAAAGAAGAACAGACAACACAATGGCTAAATTAGAATCCATATAATGAAGAAGAACAGACAACACAATGGCCAAATTAGAATCCATATAATGAAGAAGAACAGACAACACAATGGCCAAATTAGAATCCATATAACAAAGAAGAACAGACAACACAATGGCTAAATTACAATCCATATAACAAAGAAGAACAGACAACACAATGGCTAAATTAGAATCCATATAACAAAGAAGAACAGACAACACAATGGCCAAATTAGAATCCATATAACAAAGAAGAACAGACAACACAATGGCTAAATTACAATCCATATAACAAAGAAGAACAGACAACACAATGGCCAAATTAGAATCCATATAATGAAGAAGAACAGACAACACAATGGCCAAATTAGAATCCATATAACGAAGAAGAACAGACAACACAATGGCTAAATTAGAATCCATATAACGAAGAAGAACAGACAACACAATGGCTAAATTAGAATCCATATAACGAAGAAGAACAGACAACACAATGGCCAAATTACAATCCATATAACGCAGAAGAACAGACAACACAATGGCTAAATTAGAATCCATATAACGAAGAAGAACAGACAACACAATGGCCAAATTAGAATCCATATAACGAAGAAGAACAGACAACACAATGGCCAAATTAGAATCCATATAACGAAGAAGAACAGACAACACAATGGCCAAATTAGAATCCATATAACGAAGTAGAACAGACAACACAATGGCCAAATTAGAATCCATATAACGAAGAAGAATAGACAATACAATGGCTAAATTAGAATCCATATAACGAAGAAGAACAGACAACACAATGGCCAAATTAGAATCCATATAACGAAGAAGAACAGACAACACAATGGCCAAATTAGAATCCATATAACGAAGAAGAACAGACAACACAATGGCTAAATTAGAATCCATATAATGAAGAAGAACAGACAACACAATGGCCAAATTAGAATCCATATAATGAAGAAGAACAGACAACACAATGGCTAAATTAGAATCCATATAACGAAGAAGAACAGACAATACAATGGCTAAATTAGAATCCATATAACGAAGAAGAACAGACAATACAATGCCTAAATTAGAATCCATATAACGAAGAAGAACAGACAACACAATGGCCAAATTAGAATCCATATAACGAAGAAGAACAGACAACACAATGGCCAAATTAGAATCCATATAACGAAGAAGAACAGACAACACAATGGCTAAATTAGAATCCATATAACGAAGAAGAACAGACAACACAATGGCTAAATTAGAATCCATATAACGAAGAAGAACAGACAACACAATGGCTAAATTAGAATCCATATAACGAAGAAGAACAGACAACACAATGGCCAAATTAGAATCCATATAACGAAGAAGAACAGACAACACAATGGCTAAATTAGAATCCATATAACGAAGAAGAACAGACAACACAATGGCTAAATTAGAATCCATATAACGAAGAAGAACAGACAACACAATGGCTAAATTAGAATCCATATAACGAAGAAGAACAGACAACACAATGGCCAAATTAGAATCCATATAATGAAGAAGAACAGACAACACAATGGCCAAATTAGAATCCATATAACAAAGAAGAACAGACAACACAATGGCCAAATTAGAATCCATATAACGAAGAAGAACAGACAATACAATGGCTAAATTAGAATCCATATAACGAAGAAGAACAGACAACACAATGGCCAAATTAGAATCCATATAACGAAGAAGAACAGACAACACAATGGCCAAATTAGAATCCATATAACGAAGAAGAACAGATAACACAATGGCTAAATTAGAATCCATATAACGAAGAAGAACAGACAACACAATGGCTAAATTAGAATCCATATAACGAAGAAGAACAGACAACACAATGGCTAAATTAGAATCCATATAACGAAGAAGAACAGACAACACAATGGCTAAATTAGAATCCATATAATGAAGAAGAACAGACAACACAATGGCCAAATTAGAATCCATATAACAAAGAAGAACAGACAACACAATGGCCAAATTAGAATCCATATAACGAAGAAGAACAGACAATACAATGGCTAAATTAGAATCCATATAACGAAGAAGAACAGACAACACAATGGCCAAATTAGAATCCATATAACGAAGAACAGACAATACAATGGCCAAATTAGAATCCATATAACGAAGAAGAACAGACAATACAATGGCTAAATTAGAATCCATATAACAAAGAAGAACAGACAACACAATGGCCAAATTAGAATCCATATAACAAAGAAGAACAGACAACACAATGGCCAAATTACAATCCATATAACGAAGAAGAACAGACAACACAATGGCCAAATTAGAATCCATATAACGAAGAAGAACAGACAACACAATGGCCAAATTAGAATCCATATAATGAAGAAGAACAGACAACACAATGGCCAAATTAGAATCCATATAACAAAGAAGAACAGACAACACAATGGCTAAATTAGAATCCATATAACGAAGAAGAACAGACAATACAATGGCCAAATTAGAATCCATATAACAAAGAAGAACAGACAACACAATGGCCAAATTAGAATCCATATAACAAAGAAGAACAGACAACACAATGGCCAAATTACAATCCATATAACGAAGAAGAACAGACAACACAATGGCCAAATTAGAATCCATATAACGAAGAAGAACAGACAACACAATGGCCAAATTAGAATCCATATAATGAAGAAGAACAGACAACACAATGGCCAAATTAGAATCCATATAACAAAGAAGAACAGACAACACAATGGCTAAATTACAATCCATATAACAAAGAAGAACAGACAACACAATGGCCAAATTAGAATCCATATAATGAAGAAGAACAGACAACACAATGGCCAAATTAGAATCCATATAACAAAGAAGAACAGACAACACAATGGCTAAATTACAATCCATATAACAAAGAAGAACAGACAACACAATGGCCAAATTAGAATCCATATAACAAAGAAGAACAGACAGCACAATGGCTAAATTACAATCCATATAACAAAGAAGAACAGACAACACAATGGCTAAATTAGAATCCATATAACAAAGAAGAACAGACAACACAATGGCTAAATTACAATCCATATAACGAAGAAGAACAGACAACACAATGGCTAAATTAGAATCCATATAATAAAGAAGAACAGACAACACAATGGCCAAATTACAATCCATATAACAAAGAAGAACAGACAACACAATGGCTAAATTACAATCCATATAACAAAGAAGAACAGACAACACAATGGCCAAATTAGAATCCATATAATGAAGAAGAACAGACAACACAATGGCCAAATTAGAATCCATATAACAAAGAAGAAAAGACAACACAATGGCTAAATTACAATCCATATAACAAAGAAGAACAGACAACACAATGGCCAAATTAGAATCCATATAATGAAGAAGAACAGACAACACAATGGCCAAATTAGAATCCATATAACAAAGAAGAACAGACAACACAATGGCTAAATTACAATCCATATAACAAAGAAGAACAGACAACACAATGGCCAAATTAGAATCCATATAATGAAGAAGAACAGACAACACAATGGCCAAATTAGAATCCATATAACAAAGAAGAACAGACAACACAATGGCTAAATTACAATCCATATAACAAAGAAGAACAGACAACACAATGACCAAATTACAATCCATATAACAAAGAAGAACAGACAACACAATGGCTAAATTACAATCCATATAACAAAGAAGAACAGACAACACAATGGCCAAATTACAATCCATATAACAAAGAAGAACAGACAACACAATGGCTAAATTACAATCCATATAACAAAGAAGAACAGACAACACAATGGCTAAATTACAATCCATATAACAAAGAAGAACAGACAACACAATGGCCAAATTACAATCCATATAATGAAGAAGAACAGACAACACAATGGCCAAATTAGAATCCATATAACAAAGAAGAACAGACAACACAATGGCTAAATTACAATCCATATAACAAAGAAGAACAGACAACACAATGGCCAAATTAGAATCCATATAATGAAGAAGAACAGACAACACAATGGCCAAATTAGAATCCATATAACAAAGAAGAACAGACAACACAATGGCTAAATTACAATCCATATAACAAAGAAGAACAGACAACACAATGGCCAAATTACAATCCATATAACAAAGAAGAACAGACAACACAATGGCTAAATTAGAATCCATATAACGAAGAAGAACAGACAACACAATGGCTAAATTAGAATCCATATAACAAAGAAGAACAGACAACACAATGGCTAAATTACAATCCATATAACGAAGAAGAACAGACAACACAATGGCTAAATTACAATCCATATAATAAAGAAGAACAGACAACACAATGGCCAAATTACAATCCATATAACAAAGAAGAACAGACAACACAATGGCTAAATTACAATCCATATAACAAAGAAGAACAGACAACACAATGGCCAAATTAGAATCCATATAATGAAGAAGAACAGACAACACAATGGCCAAATTAGAATCCATATAACAAAGAAGAACAGACAACACAATGGCTAAATTACAATCCATATAACAAAGAAGAACAGACAACACAATGGCCAAATTAGAATCCATATAATGAAGAAGAACAGACAACACAATGGCCAAATTAGAATCCATATAACAAAGAAGAACAGACAACACAATGGCTAAATTACAATCCATATAACAAAGAAGAACAGACAACACAATGGCCAAATTAGAATCCATATAATGAAGAAGAACAGACAACACAATGGCCAAATTAGAATCCATATAACAAAGAAGAACAGACAACACAATGGCTAAATTACAATCCATATAACAAAGAAGAACAGACAACACAATGGCCAAATTAGAATCCATATAACAAAGAAGAACAGACAACACAATGGCTAAATTACAATCCATATAACGAAGAAGAACAGACAACACAATGGCTAAATTACAATCCATATAATAAAGAAGAACAGACAACACAATGGCCAAATTACAATCCATATAACAAAGAAGAACAGACAACACAATGGCCAAATTAGAATCCATATAACGAAGAAGAACAGACAACACAATGGCCAAATTACAATCCATATAACAAAGAAGAACAGACAACACAATGGCTAAATTAGAATCCATATAACAAAGAAGAACAGACAACACAATGGCTAAAAGAAAAAGGACAAAAGGACAAAACAACGATCTATAAAACATACACATAAAACTAAAGATCGAGCAACATGAACCCCACTAAAAACCTATGTACTGTGTGATTGCCTCTTCTGACTCCCGTTTTTTTAGAATAATTTTCTTCTTGTAATGATTAAAATTTAATCAATATGGAACAAATTTACTGCATTAGTTTGAAATATTGTAATGAATCAAATGGAACAAATTTATATTCTTAGTTTAAAATATTTCAGATAAATTTTGTTGATCAGTTTTATTATTAGCCGATGTAACGGAGTAATGGGAGAAAACCACAGATGCACAGCAGGAACTGAGAAACAATACAAAAATCACATTATCATTTAAATGTATCAATAAGATCAAAAAGAAATAAAATCACAAAAGATTTTACCATGCACAATGCAACTTGATATTAAAGGAAAAAAAAGAAACAGCTTGCACTGTTTTATTTCTTGACATTTACCTCAAATTTGACACCAATGTTACAATTGTGAACAGTGATGTATCTGTGTGTTATTGGTATCGATTCTGCTTCTTTCTAGGATTTTTCTATTGGGTTTAGAACTGTTCTAACAGCATGGTATTTGTTTGTTTTTCATTTTATTTGCAAGTTTGATCTATTTTATGAAGTAAAGATATATCATCCCAGTCCTTTTTTATGATTCACGCTATAGAATGATATTGGTGTATTACTTTCGAAATGACATCTTTTAATGATTCATACTATGTTATAGTATTGGGCCACATTTGATGATAGTGTAGCATCATTCAATGCTATTGCGTACACATTGCCATATTTCACGTATATACACATATATGTAGGAGTACTACTAATGATATCTGATGTGAACTTGAAATAGACAACAGGTAAATTATGGTAATGATAAATTCAAATTACAGGTAAATAATTCAAATTTCTAATGTACTGATTATTATGATCTCTTTGTTAGGAACTTGTAGATACAGAAAATGACCAATACAGAACGTATCTTCTGCTTAATGCCGGTGCAAATAATGAGGTCCATACACTTAGAAGGTTAGAATCTTACTTTTTATTCTTCTGATTTACTAAGGAGGAATTTAGTGCCACAAGACAGACGAGACCCTCGATCGAAGTAAATATTTGAATTCCTAAAAACAAAAGCAGTGCAATATTTAAAAAAGTAAAAGTGCAGAGAATGCACAAAATTGAATTCTCTTAGTTTTGTTTATTTTATTTCAAAATTGGTATGCCACACATATTGGCTCAAAATTAATTTAATAATTGGTTTATGGTTTATGGAGTTTAATGCCACTTTCAACAATATTTCAGTTATTTTGGGATGTCAGTTTTATTGGTGGAGGAAACAGTTTGTCAGTTACTTGCGACAGGTCGGTGGTTTTCTCCAGATCCTCCAGTTCCCTCCACCAATGAAACTGACCACCACAATATAACTGAAATAAAGTGGCGTTAAGCACCATAGGCCATCCATCTTACAATATACACTTAATCATATAGGCTATGTGAGAAGAAGGTTGATATGGACCTACGAGATTACGATGGAAGAACAGCCTTACATCTGGCAGCTGCAGAAAATAAATTAGAAGCTGTTAAATATCTTGTTGAAACAGCAAAAGTAAAAATATCTATTCCTGACAGGTAAGTTTTTTTATTATTCTATATTAGTAATTTCGATTATAATAAGGGGCTGTCGTGGCCGTGATCGTATGGTAGTTGAATTTACAACTACCTATGCAATCAATGCCTATCACCACTGATATTGCGACTTCGAATCTCGATCAGTGGGAGGTGTACAACATTATTTGATAAAGTTTGTCAGTGACTTGCAACATGTCGGTGGTTTTCTCCGGGTACTCAGGTTTCCTCTACCAATAAAACTGACTGCCACGGTATAACTGAAATATTGTTGAAAGTGGTGTTAAAAGTCTTTTTTTTTAATAAAAGATGTACTCAATGACTCGGATTTACTATTCACTGGCGGAAAATGAAATAAATATTTTTCATTGATTTATTAAAATAGACCATTTCTAAGAGAATTCCCTGTTCTAAAACAAGTAACATGTGACATTTACTACCAGTGAATATTAAATCTGAGGCATTGAATATGTTTTTGTATTCAAAAAATGACTTTTTTCATTATTTCAGAATACCACTATTTTCTCAAAATACAGAATAAACAATTACTGTCTTGATTCTGTAAATGTAGGGATTAATTGACTTTTGAAAAAAATGAAGAATAGTACAATAAATTCTTGTGGCATATTGCTACTAAGACTTCTGCTTCTACTTCTACCAAAATCCTGACCGCCTTCACATATATTTGTATTTGAAGATCTTGCATAATATGGGGTATTTGCCAAAATATTTTTTTTGTGCTCCATAACTTGGAACTACAGTGGAACCTGCTCCACTTAGGTGATGAATTAGATCCTCGTTAATAGTAACATATTGCTATGTCAGTGAACAATGACTACAATGACAATATTTTGATAAAGTAAGCACATGGCAAAATTAGATCCTGCTATCATCAATTAAGGTGACAAGAAAAGTTAGAAGATTCCAAAGGGATTACATAATCAGAAGCCTTAAATCAAATAAGGACAGAAAATACAATGGCCAAAAGAAAAAGGACAAACAATTATGTACACAACACTGCACAGAAAACTAAAGAGTGAGCAACATGTACCCCACTGAAAACACAGGGAGTGAGCTCACAACA
This sequence comes from Bathymodiolus brooksi, assembly GCA_963680875.1. Lineage (NCBI taxonomy): Eukaryota > Metazoa > Mollusca > Bivalvia > Mytilida > Modiolidae > Bathymodiolus > Bathymodiolus brooksi. The sequence goes on along the minus strand of OY804576.1, from coordinate 62,235,464 downwards.
TTTAGTAGGCAAGTAAGGTCACTCTTGCACACTTTCACATAGATAGCTAGAAATTGATCATGTTTACATTTATCTTCTGTCTTGTATTTCACTGTACAGGAAAGTGCTCCTGCATCTCTTTCGACCATAATTAATGTTCTAATGTAATTTTGTAATAAAATGGAAAAAAAAATACCATACCTTTGGAACAGATCCAAAATCTAATAGAAAAATCGTAGAAAGGGGCTAAATCGATACCACTAACACACAAAAATACATGACCTCTAACTTTACTGGCTTCTAACAGGTACTTGAAAAGTGGAGAAAAGGGGGGTTAAACTAGTTTTATGGGCCCAAACCTCCACTCTTAGAGAAATGATATGGTAATAGCGATTAATCAGGCAAACATGTTAAACTCCCAGAGGGCTGTTGTATTGGAATTGGCCATAATTTCCTCTAATTCACGGATAACGTCTCCTTAGCTGGTCTGTAGGTTGTGCACGAGTAAATGTGTATCTTATGTTTGGAGAATACCACACATTTTTTCCAAGTAAAAGATAAAAAGATAACTAAAATTTTGCTAAGAGTAGTTGTTTACAATATTTATTATATGACTTAATAATTCTTTTATCTGATTGGCTAAAAGCATGAATTTTGTTTCTTCATAGAACTTTATGAATACTGTCTTAAGCCTTCAATTTCTGCAAAGATTAATTTTGATCGTTCCAGAGGACCCTTTGGAACGTTATATTAACCTCATGTGACGCTAAAATCGGAAAACCCCTACTTTTAATTTTAGCGTCACGTGAGGTTAATATAATGTTCCAAAGGCTCGAAATATTTGTTCCGGCATAATATTTATTCCAAGGAAATTTTATTATATAATAATTTTTCCATATGGAATCAATTTCATGTAATATTTTTTCCATGTGTATAATAAAATTACCATTACAACGGAAAAAATATTCCATAAAATAGATTCCATATAGAAAAATTAATACATAATAAAATTTCCTTGGAATAAATATTACAGTGGAAGAAATATTTCATTAATGACAAAAATATTCATTATAGTATGTGGAAATGATATTATTACCATTGAATATATTATTTTAACATGTGGAAATAATATTATAACAGACGAAGATGATGTAAATACTTTGTGGAAATAATATTATAAATTGTGGATATAATATTATAACTTGTGTATATAACATAATTACCGATGCAAATAGTATTATTATTTGCCAATATAACTGAATTAGATGTACATTTGTTACATTTTAACTTGCATGCATTTGTTTAATTAATCATTTATATATTGAAATGAAGAAATTTATAAAGATGCATGTTAAAATCTTCATATATGTAAAATTCCTACACACATTTGTAGAATTCAAATATATATTAAAACAAAGTTCATATATGTCCTTCAATAAACTAATATCGAAAAATTTTAACATAATTGGAAAAGCTATTATGTTGAATGTTCCATAAAATTTCTTCTGCTAATAAGGATAAAATATTATGGATAAGGAAGAATAATTACATAATATTTTGACTGTGGAATGTTTATTATTATAATATTCTTTCTGGTAAGAATAAATATTATGCAGAAGAACTATACATTCACACTTAGCTGGTCTGTAGGTTGTGCACGAGTAAATGTGTACCTTATGTTTGGAGAATACCACACTTTTTTTCCAAGTAAAAGATAAAAAGATAACTAAAATTTTGCTAAGAGTAGTTGTTTACAATATTTATTATATGACTATTAATAATTCTTTTATCTGATTGGCTAAAAGCATGAATTTTTTTCTTCATACAACTTTATGAATACTGTCTTAAGCCTTCAATTTCTGCAAAGATTAATTTTGATCGTTCCAGAGGACCCTTTGGAACGTTATATTAACCTCATGTGATGCCAAAATCGGAAAACCCTACTTTTAATTTTAGCATCACGTGAGGTTAATATAACGTTCCAAAGGCTCCTCTGGAACGATCAAAATTAATCTTTGCAGTATGCATAACTCTTTCTTGTGACCATTAAAAAACACAGTGTTTAATGCCAATTTATAAAACATGACCCAGAGGACATTAATAACAGTTTCATATAATAAAACAATTGCTGACTTTCATTTCGATTAATAGAAGGATCTATCGTTCCAAGATATATGATATTAAACTCGGCTTCGGCCTCGGTAAATATCATATATCTTGGAACGATAGATCCTTGTGTTAACATCAGCAAAAGTCAATAATTATATAATAATGTTGTGTTAGCAATGACTATGTCTTCAACCCTGACCACTATATGGCATAGTCATTGCTTAACACAACATTATTATTATTATTATGCTGACTGTTATATGTAGACAAAATATATTGAGAACTATTACATTAAAGGAGGTCCTGATATTGGTGACTAATATATTGGATCAGATAGTCTTGAAAGTGAGAATATTCTTTGTTTCATTTAAGGCTTTAAAAATATAAAGATGTTTGAAGTTTGAAATTTAATTAACAACAATAACCAGTATTAAAAAACGTTTAGAAGACTATGATAGATTGACAGATTGGATCCATCCACTTGTGGACTAGCTATATATAGCTTGACAGACAGCTGAAAACCCAACCTTCCCTGCGTGAAACTGGCATAGTAGATGTACTATTTTCGCATAGTATATCAACACTATATAATTCTTTGTGATATATGCCAAAATATCGTATGAATTTATATTACAGAAGAAATTTACAGAAAGCATAATAATTGTATAATATTACCTCTCATTTTGCTTGTGGCATTCTAAGCATTCAGCCATATTCCTATCGAATTGCCTACTCCTTACCTAAATTACATGTTATTCTTTGTTTGTAAACATGCTGTGACATATACTGGTATTAGATATTAAACATCAGGTTTTCCAAATGAATGTTTTAGGGACCTGCAAAGTCCAATATTTAACATAGGATCTAATGTGAAGTATTTGACATGAAGCATCATAGTAATATGCCGATAAAATGGCAGGGACCTGAAACATTGGGTCTAAAGTTTAACATAATTGCATAGGGAAATTAAGAAAAATAATTGTCTTAAGAGCCAGCAATTGACATGTTATTATATTTAGTGTCAAATATCATTTGTGTTTATGTAACATTTTATTTTATCCTCCATAATATTCTTTCCGGCAGATTATTTTTAATATGAAATATTATCCTTGGACAATATTTCAATATTAAATTTCTTCCAATGCTATTATATATTTTCCAGATGAAGTGGAAGAAATTTAATATCAAAATATATCCGTGGATAGCATTGCACATTATAACTTTTCAACCGGAAAAATATTATAGAGGAATAAACGTTAGAAAATACCGAAGGGGCAAAAATGAACAATACAGAGAAACTGGCATTTTTTTTATGCTTTTATTTGCATTCTGTGGGTACTTTTGGTCTTGTATATATGTAACAATATCATTGTACTCATCTTCCATTATTCAATATCGACTGTTACCAATAAATCAAATTTTTAATATATTTAAACTTACATGACTATTGATTATGTGGGGAGACATATTGTTTTTGTCCTGTCGTCTGTCTGTCTGTCCGTCACACAGTTTGTCAGCGCAACTCCTCTGAAACTACTGAACAGAATTTCATGAAACTTGGTAGGTAGTAAGGACACCATATGTAGTTGTGCATATTACCAGGAAATGTTGATCCCCTAAATTTTGTGGGAGTTATTTGCAAACACTCTAGTGTAATATCCCTTACTGATACTTGTATATATATATATGTACAAGAGTCTATCATAATGTCATATTTCCCTGAAAAGTTTTCATCACCAATCCATTGATTTTAGAAGAGCAAACCTCCTTTAAAATCATTGGAACATAGGCTGAGCAATTTTCTGGAATGGGGAACTTTGCCATGACAATATGGAATAGTACCTGTAACCCTTGCTTTAGCACTTTTGATCAAATTCTGTTTTGTGTTTCACGGATTAAAAACGGGTTTTTTTTGTTATTCATTGAAGCTTAATTTTATTTGTTACCCGAATAGATTTTTTACCTATGACTACAGTTTGTGGGACGGGGGAGACATACGTTTTTGTGGGCAAAAACAAACTTTAATTTTATAATGGGTTTGAAGATTACTCAATCTGTCATTTAAATTGACAGTGTTCTGGCTATAATATACTTTCCGTATATATATATATTTACCTGTAAATTTTATTTATAAAATATTTTCCGGATGGGTCAGGTGATTTATTAATCAGCGTCGGAAATAATATTACATACCTTAGTATCAAATATTATCCGGATTAGCTCATTTGATGGATCGAGTGATTTATCAGTGAGCGTCGGAAATAATATTACAGATGCGTCTCGTGATTTAATAATCAGCGTCGGACATAATATTACATACCTTAGTATCAAATATTATCCGGATTAGCTCATTTGCTGGATCGAGTGATTTATCATTTTATTAATCATTGAGAAATAATATTACATCTATGACTTCTACTATACAAATCCTTGGTCTCATGCTTTAATAATCAGCGTCGGAAATAATATTATGTACCTGTTTATTGTACACTAGGATACTTTTTTATAACAATGAAAAATATTTTATTATAAAATATTTACCGTAACATAAAATTTAATATTAAATTCTTTCCACCGGATAAAATTTCAACCGAAAAAAATTATGTCTTACATTTATACCAAAGAATTTCTCTTGGTCAATGGGGAGTATCAAAATTTAGATATGCTATAATAGGGATTGTTAAAAAACTCATCTTTACCAGATAAGAAATATGCAGTGTTTATTGGTCTGATTTTATAATATAGGTAATACATATATTGAGTGCCTAAAATGCTTGTACTGGGATTTCAATCTGATCTTATGATCCAAGTGTTATTGTGTAAACATGTAGGTGCACACATTTATATTTTTCTTGAAGAGAAAACCGGAAACCAGTAGATGGAGCTGTAACTTACCAAAAAAAAGACTTAGCTGACAGCGAAAAAAAAGACAACAAGGAGATTATAGACATATTAGAAAAAGCTAAAGGAAAGAAACAACCACAGGTAGCCCAGTCTACATCAGTAATATGGCAGCCATTGTTAACTAATCCTTGTCAAGCTTCCTTCAGAAAAAAATAATATACAGTGAAACCTGTCTAAACTGAACCCTGAGTAAAACGAAAACCTATCTAATCTGAACCCTGAGTAAACCGAAAACCTGTCTAAACTGAACCCTGAGTAAACCGAAAACATGTCTAAACTGAACCCTGAGTAAACCGAAAACCTGTCTAAACTGAACCCTGAGTAATCTGAAAACCTGTCTAAACTGAACCCTGAGTAAACCGAAAACCTGTCTAAACTGAACCCTGAGTAAACTGAAAACCTGTCTAAACTGAACACTGAGTAAACTGGAAACCTGTCTAAAATGAACCCTGAGTAAACCGAAAACCTGTCTAAGCTAAACCCTGAGTACGCCAAAAACCTGTCTAAACTGAACCCTGAGTAAACCGAAAACCTGTCTAAACTGAACCCTGAGTAAACCAAAAACCTGTCTAAACTGAACCCTGTGTAAACTGAAAACCTGTCTAAACTGAACCCTGAGTAAACCGAAAACCTGTCTAAGCTGAACCCTAAGTAAACCGAAAACCTGCCTAAGCTGAACCATGAGACCAGTCCAAACTGAACCCTGAGTAAACCGAAAACCTGTCTAGACTGAACCCTGAGTAAACCGAAAACCTGTCTAAACTGAACCCTGAGTAAACCGAAAAACTGTCTAAACTGAACCCTGAGTAAACCGAAAACCTGTCTAAACTGAACCCTGAGTAAACCGAAAACCTGTCTAAACTGAACCCTGAGTAAACCGAAAACATGTCTAAGCTGAACCCTGAGTAAACCGAAAACCTGTCTAAACTGAACCCTGAGTAAACCGAAAACCTGTCTAAACTGAACCCTTAGTAAACCGAAAACAATCCCATCTACTAATTATCTATGTAATTGAACCTGTGTAAACCAAATACCTGTCTAAACTGAACCCTGAGTAAGCCGAAAACCTGCCTAAGCTGAACCCTGAGACCTGTCTAAACTGAACCCTGAGTAAACCAAAAACCTGCCTAAACTGAACCCTGAGTAAACTGAAAACCTGTCTAAGCTGAACCCTGAGTAAACCGAAAACCTGTCTAAGCTAAACCCTGAGTAAGCCAAAAACCTGTCTAAACTGAACCCTGAGTAAACCGAAAACCTGTCTAAACTGAACCCTGAGTAAACCAAAAACCTGTCTAAACTGAACCCTGAGTAAACCGAAAACCTGTCTAAGCTGAACCCTAAGTAAACCGAAAACCTGCCTAAGCTGAACCATGAGACCAGTCCAAACTGAACCCTGAGTAAACCGAAAACCTGTCCAGACTGAACCCTGAGTAAACCAAAAACCTGCCTAAACTGAACCCTGAGTAAACCGAAACCCTGTCTAAACTGAACCCTGAGTAAACCGAAAACATGTCTAGACTGAACCCTGAGTAAACCGAAGACCTGTCTAAACTGAACACTGAGTAAACCGAAAAACCTGTCTAAACTGAACCTTGAGTAAACCGAAAACCTGTCTAAACTGAACCCTGAGTAAACTGAAAACCTGTCTAAACTGAACCCTGAGTAAACCAAAAACCTGTCTAAGCTGAAACCTGAGTAAACCGAAAACCTGTCTAAACTGAACCCTGAGTAAACCGAAAACCTGTCTAAGCTGAACCCTGAGTAAGCCGAAAACCTGTCTAAACTGAACCCTGAGTAAACCGAAAACCTGTCTAAACTGAACCCTGAGTAAACCGAAAACCTGCCTAAACTGAACCCTGAGTAAACCGAAAACAATCGCATCTACTAATTAACTATGTAATTGAACCTGTGTAAACCAAATACCTGTCTAAACTGAATTCATTCTTCAATCCCATAGGGGTTTGGTTTAGACAGGTTTTACTGTAATATAAATGTCCATTTCCTTAAATATAGATATTTTTCTTAATTTCTTATTATATGGTTTACCTAAAGCAGAAAACAACATATTTTTATTCATGCTATAGGCATGTAGTGTCTGATACTGTGCTAATGTCAAATTATGAAAACATCTAAAAAAATATACTGGTCATCAAAATCTTGAAAATAAACAAGCTAAAACAAAAATATCTTGTCAAACTTCCTTCAGAAAAAAAAAATATACAGTGAAACCTGTCTAAACTGAATGCTGAGTAAACCTGTGTAAACCAAATACCTATCTAAACTGAACAAATTCTTCAGTCCCATAGGGGTTCGGTTTAGACAGGTTTTACTGAAATATAAATGTCCATTTCCTTAAATATAGATATTTTTGTTTTAGCTTGTTTATTTTCAAGATTTTGATGACCAGTATATTTTTTAGATGTTTTCATAATTTGACAATGGCACAGTATACAAATATACAAAAAATATGTCCTAGTTAAACAGTTCCTCTCAGACACTACATGCCTATAGCATGATTAAAAAGATGTTGTTTTCTGCTTTAGATAAACCATATAATAATATTGACTAGAAATACCTATCTGGTAAATTAAATTAAGAAAAGCTTGAATATACCAATGGTGTAATCAGAAGTGGTACATTAAACAAGGACAGACAATATAATGACCAAAAGAAAAGGGATAAATATAGAAACAATGATGCCCAAAACACAGAAAACTAAAGATTGAAAGTCATGTGTCCCACTGAAAACGAGGTTGAATTCAGGTGATCCAAAAGGGTAAGCAGTCAGTGCTGTCTTAACGCATGGGCACGCAGGACGGTCGCCCGTGGGCCCCATGTTAATGTATGTTGTATACAGCATGTTTTTAATGCTTAAACACTGATTTTGTTGGAAGTACCAATACAATAAATATATGTTTTATTTTATCGACCATTTACATTTTTATTCCTGTGAGTGGTTATGTAGGTAGGGGTCCCAGTGCACCGCTTTGCCTGAGGGCCTATAATGCTGTTGAGACAGCCCTGTAAGCAGTTCCTGCTCCGCTAGTGGTACCCATTGTGATACAAATCTGATGACTAACCATTAATGTTTCAAGTTTGTTGTTTTCAATAATATTTCTGTTTTAATATATTTATGTTATAGTGTGAACTACCTAAAGCTGAACAAATAAAGGTGATGATAATGCAAGCAGCTGCAATAGGGGACCTGGATACACTGCAACACAAACAGTTAGTAATTTTGTATAAAAATGACATTGAAATAAATTGTTCAATAGTTAAAATTCCCTACTTGAAAACATAATATTACAGTAAGGTATTCCTTTTTGCTAATTTAATTCAAGATGGATATTGTTTCATTTTTTTATGCCATCGAATGAGGTCATATTAAGGGGGTTACCTAACCTGACCTGATGCAAGATGATGTTAGATGGTAGTTGATGGCTTAATGAAATAACTGCAATACATTTTAAAATATCGCCTGATATACCCATTACATATATAGGGTGTAGGTACAAGGTATATATATATATATATATGAGACAGACATTATCTCTAGTATCGCAGCGAGCACGATGGTACGAGCTGTGATACCAATGATTATGTATGTTAAGATCTTCAAAACGGACATTATTGGTTTTTTTGGTATTAAACCTCATAAGTTGATCCCGATAATATCACGATTAAATGAATGATGTCCAAATTACCGATAAATAGTCATATATGAACAATGGTGTTATCATGTCACCACATTACTGTGTATTGTTTTTCATGTATACCTAAACTAGACCTATTTTTTTTCAGATTTAAAAACGTTTCTATGGATAGTAGTTGTGATTGTTTCAAGAACACACCCCTACATGCATGTGCAGCTAAAGCTAAAATGAACATCGTTGAGTACCTCATAAAAGAAAGGAAAGTCTCGCCATTTGTTCGAAACAGGTACATATTAGCAAAAGGCTTATTAACATATCGCCGAATGAACTCACGGGTTTAGCAAAAAATACCTTTTTCTCTGCTGTAAGATACAACCTTACATTTTTAGGGAGTCTGATTATGAATCAAGTACACAACCAATTCTTTAAGACGAGATGTAAAGGAGTGCCCATATCTGGCGATCATGGCTAGGTGTACTCGATACAACATTATGTGAAAAGTGGTCAGTGATTTGCGACAGGTCGGTTGTTTTCTCTGGGTACTCTGGTTTCCTCCACCAATAAAACTGACCACCATGATATAACTGAAATATTGTTGAAAGTGGCGTTAAGCACCATAAACCAGACCAAACCAAAATCAACCTTAACCACTCAGACATGTAAAGTTTTTTTTGTTGTTGTTAAGTGGATTTGTTGATATGCAAGATGCCTTCATCGGCTATTACACACAGTATTTTATTATGAATCATATATGAAAATAATGTTTTTTTTATTACTTTGTATTCCTGTTTTTTGTTTAAGCTTTTGGAAAACTCCTTTGCAATTAGTTCAAGAAAAAATTGACTTCTGGGGAAAAAGAGAAACGGATCGTCAAGAAGATTTCAAGGCGATCAAAAAAGTTTTGAAGGAAGCAATGAATTCTTCCTCCATTGGTAAAGGAGAAGTGAGTTATTTCTTTAATCATTCGTTAAGATTATTTAAGAAATAATTCATGGCAGCCGTATATTTGTGCTCATTTAACCATGGGTTGGGCATTTATATTTGATTATTTTTTCCCCGAGTGCTAGCGAGGGATAAAATACGAATATAAATGCCCAACCCATGGTTAAATGTACACAAATCTACGGCTGCCGTGAATTATTTCTTTTCTAATATGACAAATACGGTAATTTTTATGACACTAGGCGACCTTAGAATCCGCCACACAACGGCTGTTCCGTTTAGCCCCCTTCACTTAAGAATTGAATGCATTTTTTTGTAGTTTTATTGGTGTGTTAAAGCGTGGACTGAAGCACAAATGTGCCTCAGTCCACGCTTTTACACGCCTATAAAACTACCAAAAAATGCATTCAATTCTTATAATTACATTTAAATCACACCAAAATTTGATATAGTTGAATTTTTCGTTGTGAATTTTATTTGTGTTAGATTATTTGCTGTTGGAAATTACTACGCCATTGATTGTTTACATCTGACGTCGTCATGGAGGCACGTGCAAGTTCGGGTTTGAGTTTTATTGGGATGTAAAACATCTCTTTTATAATCATGTGACCACTTCATAACCAATCATATTGTAACATTTCAATGAAAAACGGAAGTAATGTAGTTATATATGAATACGAATATTGGTTGTTTACGTCGTCAAAATTTCATGTGGGAGGTGGCCGGAACTTCCGTCGAGGAAAACCCCAGATGTGTGCGTTTTCATCGCATATTTGTGTATACATGTAAACAAAGTAATATAATGTGTAGTTGTTGTGTATGACCTCACGGAAACGGCCTTGTAGGTTTTTATTCATTACAGAAACTTTTTAAATTATGTTTTTTTGTTTCCAATCGATAATTTGAGTGCACAGGTGCTAAAGGTAGATATATACCGACATATACTGGTTGACGATATATAGGCCGTCATATTAGAATTTACAATAAACATATCTGTATTGATGTAAATCTGTGATGATCAAGTTTTCAGTGTGCATAAACAACAAGTCCAATTTACATTAACCAATTAAGCCGATTTTAAGAAATAATTATCAAGCAAAAAAAAACTTATCAAGAATTGGTACACGTTTCTTGCTTATCAGTGTACAGAGAGTAAATAACCATTCTTTCACAAAATTGGTATTTGCTTCGAAATATTTGGGGACATGGATTTTTTAAATATATTTATAGTTATCTTGGCTCATCTGGCCAAATGTCATGCGAGCTTTTGCCGTCATGCAGAGTCCGTTATCGTAAACCTTTTCAAAAATCTTCTCCTCTGAAACCATTTGGCCAAATTGAAATAATTTGGGCTATATACCATGTGGTGTTTGCTTTTAAATTATGTCCGATGGCCTCACCAATCAGTAAACATGGCTGCTGTGACTATAAATAGAACATGTGTGATAAAACAAACATACAGAGCATATAATGTCACATTTTCCCACCATATAAGCTGAAATTTGAACAGTAGTTACATTTTAATGAGAAATATGAAATATGTTATGGTTTTTGCTGAAATATAATGTGTTTTTTAGATTTTTGGTGAAAATATGCAAATTAAGCTTATTTTGGCACAAAATTATTTGAAAATTGCATTGATTGGGTTTGTAACTAGAGTAACATGACGGGTGCCACTAGTTGAGAAAGAACTGTTTACCCTTCCGGAGCACATGAATTCACACCCGGTTTTTAGTGAGGTTTGCATAACTCGATCTTTAGTTTTCTCTGTAGTGTTTTGTAGATTGTTGTTTATCCTTTTGTCCTTTTCATTTTGACCATATTGTCTGTCCTTCTTTGATTTACGGATTCTGATTACCCCTGTAGTATCTTCAATCTTTTCTTGAAAATTATGCCGATCCCATGTCACGCTTAGACCCCAATAAGGTGCACTTCATCATATTTATGATTAAAATTGATCTATGTCAACCTTAAAGAGTAGTTTGATGATCTACCTCATGTTTACCGATTACTTGAGTATTTCGTCAATGTATTTCAATGTTTATAATGACATTAGGGTTTGATCCCGAATTTGCTCCTAATATGAAAGTACAGTTGAATCTCTCCTTTTCTGAGTTACAAATATCAAGTTTCGAGTGTATTTTAGGACTAAGAAAGATTTTGCATGAATTATGTGTTCATCGCAAAATTTTATTAGTAAAAAAGAATTTGCATGAATTATACGGTGATGTCAAAATGTTATAAATTAACAGATAAACTCTAAGCAATATTCCATACAACAGTCATATGCTATATTCATAATGGATCCCTGAATGAGGCTTCATCAAAACTATGCACAAAAACAAATCACAATGTTGTGCATGGGATACATAGAGCACAAGAGAGAACAAACAAAATATCTATACGATAGATGTATTGTAGGACTTTTGAATTGTGAGATTATTTAATTGATTAGCTTGCACTTGATGTTTCCAAATCGAAAAGAATGTTTTTATTTCCATATTTCCTCAATTTCATGATAAATTTATGAACAAAGAAAGCTTTATGTCATATTAAGTCATCATACCTAACTGCTTTCATACTCTTTATTACAGAATGCACAATTGTATATATCTGTTTTTAATAGGTGGATGACAATTTCGAGAAACATAAAAATGACGAGAAAGCAAAGATATTTTTATTTTTGAACAAGGCATACAAAGGAGACGTCAAAGCAGTTAGACGGTATTTCAAAATATTTAAAAAAAAAGAGTAAAATTAAGAAAATAAAGTTTAAACAATGATAGTCAACAATTAAATGTACTCCAATTTCAACAAAAGGAGCAACCACCTCTCAGCTCTAATCATTGAACACAAATAGACCACGACTTATGCTGTTTATAAATAAAAACATCACTTTATGATTAAACTTTTTATATAATATGAAAAGCACTGTACTACTAGTCTATTTTATTTTATAAACGTTCCTCTCGTAATGTATTAATTTCTTTACTTATTGTGTTAGCACTAACTATCAAGAACCTTATCGGTGGTGTAATGGATAGCTTGTTTGCCTCAAGTGCAGTAGATCGTGGGTTCAAGTTACGGTTGGGTCAAACCAAAGACTATAAAATTGGTATGTGCTGCTTCTCCACTAAGCACACAGTATTAAGTAGTAAATTTTAATTTTGTAATAACCTGTGAATTTTCTAGTTGCTTTGAAATTATCCTCTGATTTTGACCAGGTTCAAATATCTATAAATTATAAGAAAATGATACTAAAATTCTTTGCCCTTTCCGTTGCTCTTGCTAGAATGGGTACCATTTTGTCCTTTCCGTTGCTCTTGCTAGAACGGGTACCATTTTGTCCTTTCCGTTGCTCTTGCTAGAACGGGTACCATTTTGTCCTTTCCGTTGCTCTTGCTAGAATGGGTACCATTTTGTCCTTTCCGTTGCTTTTGCTAGAACGGGTACCATTTTGTCCTATCTGTTGCTCTTCTAGAATAGATACCATTTTGCCCGTCGTAAGGGAAATAACTCCTATAAAAAAACCATAAAGAACGTATAATTTTATATTCAAATCACGAATGTGCTAAAGATCGCGTTTATTCTACTTTATGCTCACTATTTACTATCAAATATTGAATTATTTCATGTCGGTTTAAAAGACATCGATTCATGACCATTGTAAAATGGAGATTTTGTGAATATTATCAAAATATTATTTTTTTTAAATCTTAAATAGATATTTAAAAACAGACCAAGAACTCCTGAACAAACATGACTATGATAAAAGAACTGCGTTACATTTAGCAGCTGCAGAAGGACATATTGACTTAGTCAACTTTATTGTAGACTACAAGGATGTACCGGTAAATAAACATATGGAAGACAGGTAAATATCAAATAGAAAGCGTCTACCTTTAACACAGGTGACAACAAGTAGTATAATAAACAAAACATTGTCAAACCAATCTAATGACAAGAAACCATTTCTGTTTCCATTCATTAGAGTCAGACTGAAATTAACTATTATTTATAAACTGACATTTAAACAGTGAAGTCGGACATTCTAAATATCTCAACAGTTAATAATAGGTCTCAATCTGTCCACTAAACAATAGTACACAGAAAACTAAAGATCGAGCAATACGAACCACATTAAAAACCGTGAGTGAAGTCAGGTGCTCCGGAAGGGTGAGCAGTTTCTGCTACACTATTGGCATCTGTCGTGTCACTCTAGTTATAACCCCAGTGATAAAAGTCGTGAGTGAGGGAAGGACTGGAATATTGGATCTACTGAGAGAGATATATACTCTATATGTAGTTGCAACTTATAAATGGAAAGAACAAAAGTGACGATTTTGTGATAAGAAGATATAAGCAATTATTCAGATTAAAAACGTAAATATCTAATGTAGTGCGTTCCTGGAATAACTTTCATATTAACAACCTCGTCTACTGATAATTAACTTTAGTATCAAAGATTATCAAATAAAAAATAGATGTCTGTCAACTTAAAAGACCATATAGTATCACACTGGTAACCTGTATGACCAATTTAATACCAACAGTTAAATACACATAAACAACAGCAGGTATACTTTTATATGTATTTATATCTATATTGGGGTAGTCAATATTAAACAGTGTCGGAAGGTAGACAGTCTACTAACTACAGGAACATGGACACACCTTGCACTTTGGAATGCAAAGTTAAGACGACAGAATGATTTCCAGAGGTCCGAGCAAATGTCAGCAAACAGTAAAAAACTCTGTCCAGTTTCTCTGAACAACCTATTAAAAAAGCACATACTATTATGGAAATGATGACAGTATAACTTTATGTCATGTTTTCCTCAGATACTCTAGTTTCCGCCACTAATAAAAAGGTTTTAAGATACCAAAGGGTAAATAAGACTGCATATGACATCTACTACAAATATTGATAAAAGTCGCATTAAATTCCTGTGGTCCAAAATCCTTCAATTGTCTAGATATGTTTTAGGTTTTTTTATACATGCAAATATGAAACCATGAATTAAATATATTTATTATTATTATGTATTTTGTTGACTCAAGATAAAATGGAAATATTTTTGAGAGTGGTTATAAACACCCATAGCCCTTTATGACTGGTAGTTGGTAGTGCGTTGTTTTCGACCTTAACTGTTATCTTTCTCAGTATTTTGTGCCAAGCTTCTGTATTTAAACCCATCAGAGTGCCACATTATAATTTACATGAATTGTTTGTAAACTAATAGTTGTCATGACTATATCTCAAATACTGCTCACTTCACCTTAAACAATAATCAATGCAATCGACATATTTGGATGTTTTTGACACTGTTTGGGTCAAATTAGTGACATGATTATCCCCCTTCCTTTTTGGAGGGAGACATATTGTTTCTGTTTGTCTGTAATCTGTCCCTAGGTGAAATAAAACTATAGCATATTGAAAATATATATCATACAATTGTTATTGCGTAAATGTATATATTCTGACTATTTGAAAGCTATAATAACTATTGGTTTTTTTAACAGATGGGGCACCACGCCCTTAGATGAAGCAAAGAAAAATGGGGATACTGATATTATCAATATTTTACAAAGCTCATAGTATTAATTTGTGTCTTTTTGTTGTATCATGTGACAGCTGTTATTGTATGTTTAGTTTAGAAGGCATTCAAAGAGCAAATACATGACTAAAGAGCATACACCACATAGTACATAGTAAAATACATTGATATGTTTTCATTATGTACCTAGACTTGTCCACATTATATTTTTAAAATTGTGTGTGTAGTATCATGGGAATATCTCTTTGTGCATGTCCGTCAAATACATTATTAGTGACGGAAATTACACCAAGTGTAAGCTGGTTGTTGTCGTATGGTTGGTTTGGTTTATAGTATTTAATTCCATGTTGTAGTATGTCGTTGTTGTAGGAAATACTATTTTCTATTTAAAATAGATATAAAATATGTAGAAAAGAATACGTGGATTGAAAATAATAATATTGATACATAATGCATAACTTGAATTGTCACTAGCCATGAATTTATTTTAATTAATTATAGACATATAGTTGTTATGTATATACACAATCGTGCTAACATTAACTTCGGACACGACACGCTATGACCTTGCATCCAGGCGAACTTTATATTAACCACTGAAAACATTGCTGCAAAATGTTTACAGCGATTTAGGCTAAGGAAAAACCTGAGGTAATACAAAACTCCATCTGAACGACAGGGTTAATTGAGTAATGTAAGATGTTAATGAAATTTAGGTTAGATAACTAACAATTTTGATCAAATTGTATGTATGTACACAGACTGTGATAATTCATTTCATTTAGTTACCATGGGTGATGATGTGGAAGCGATCGTGTGGTAATTGCATTTACAATCATGATTCCGTCTATCACCTCTTTAAAGTTGTTAGTTAAATTCCAGCCAGTTGCAAGATGTATCCGATTACAACTTTGCTATATTTTTTCAGTGTATTGTGCAAGTCTTTGGTTATCTCTGGTTTCCTCCACCAATTAAACTGACCAATATGATAAAGCTGAAATATTATTGAAAAAGATTTAATATAGAACTCAAAACCTATTATTAATTTCATTCAATTTATATTTATTCTTTGATATGTGTAGGCAGGCCTATTGATATATATATATTTGAAACCACTTAACAACTTAACATCTAAACCAGTTGCCGAAGAGGAGTTACGACTCATACGAGTCAGATTTATTGGCATTTAGTAACACTTCCGACGACATTAAAATTTGACTTATATTAAGACCTGAAGAAAACCACCGACAGACATCCCACAAATCCCTGACAAACTTTATCACATAAATACAAACCTCGTCGTGTGCGGGAATCCAACTTTAGTGGTGCTAGGCACCAATTGAATAGGTGTTAATACAACTACCATACGATCCTCGCCTTGCCAGTCCTATTGCAATATATATTATATATATATGTGTATATATGCAGTCATTTGTTTGGGTTTTTTTTAGTGTAAACAATATTTATTGAATAAATTACATGAGTTATAACAATAGTACATACATAGGGGATCAGAAAACAAGTGACGCAGCACTTATATTAATTCTTCTCCCAGATACCAAAAAAGAAAAGAAAAGAAAAATACATGTAAGATGGTTAGGACATGCACATTAATAATACACACATTTGTTTAAATAAGCATATGAAGTGAAAGGGTGACAATTTTTACAATGAACAATAAAATGACAGATCTAATATTTTGCAACAAGTAAAAGCATGGTACATTTATATTCTAGGTGTAAAACGTTTAAATTTTATTATAAAATCTTGAATTACAAGGAAATTACTTTCATTTTCACAATCTGGGAGGTTAGAATCGCCAAAGAGTAGATTATTGATATTCAAATGAGAAGACAGGTTAACAAATAAATCATTTCTTAGCCTTTCATACAGAGAACATTTTAGTAAAAAATGCTCGGACGTTTCTACCACTTTACAACTACAGTAGGGATTAGCTTCGATATTTTTCTTATAAAGATGATCCTTGAGCGCACTACTCTCAGTTCGAATTCTTTTTTTTTTTTTTTTAACAACGTAATATATTTTATTCAAATGCTTGCTACAATTAACACGCCAAAAGTCCAAGCCCCTTTTGGTGTTTCCCTGTTACATCTTGTTCTGATTATCCAGGGCTATAATCAGAATTACATGAAATATAAATACAACCTAAATACAATTTCTATTTAATACCTTTTGAAAACATTTATTTATTTTGCATTTATTATATAATTTTTTACTTTCATTAAAAATGTACACTTTTGAAGTGTTTTATTTTCATTTATTCTTTTAATATATTCATTGGCAAATATTCTATAAACTTCAATATACTTTGTTTTCTGTTGCAGTCATTTGTTGATAATTGTTAGTGGTCATTTATAAATGACGAAATATTAAAAAAAAAAAAAAAAATCTCTATGTTGCAACAAGGCTAATTAATTACTATTTACAGCATTATTTTAGCAATTTTATTTCCTTTATATATGATGCTTTATTGTTCATTTATACTGCTTTCAGTCCTATAAAAGTGATACATATATACAACTGTGTTGTCATACTTTGATTGAGTAGTGAGTCATTGTTGTTTTATGCTAAATGAGCAATTTTCTGCTATATCAATAACAAGTTCCATTCAATGAAATGATGACGATGTCCACTTTGCACTAAGCCAACATGCTTAATTGGATCTTCACAATACTAGTTCATTGAAACAGTCTGCGGGTAAACATGTAGCTCCACATGGACACATTATTCTGATTCTTACTCCTTGAAACTGCTTACTTTGCAGAGAAGCATCATATACAAATCTTATAGTCTTTATTTTGACCAGACTGAGGCTCGAACCATGATCTACCGAACTCGTGGACGATCATGCTAACCATTACATCACCAATGCGATTTTCATACTTTGACTAATACATCAGACTATACCTATAGGCTTCACACACGCCAGTATTGCTCATCTTGTAAAGATGATTTATTGATATATTGCTTTTCATAGCACATGTTAAATTTTGACCCCCCCACGTCTTGATTTATACTTAATAGACCTTTGAATATTCCTGTGTAAAAAATTGAATCTTCATATCACAAAGCTGGTTCCTTTCAAATAAAATTCCATTTCAATTCCTGATTCTTAAGATTTTGAAAACATTTTCCCATTCCAGCCTATTTTAATATCTTTTGGCCATTAAGTCGTTATTCGATTTACCCCTTTGGTATCTGCAAACTCTTCTTAAACTTTAGAACACAAGGGCTTAGAAACCATGGTATATGGCATTACTTTGTGCACACTCTTATCTACATATCACAATAATGCTTCATTCTATCTTTTACATTCTCTCCATTGTAGTCTGTTAACCTTTGGCTGGCTGGTACAAAATATTTGGTTAAACTCCAAGACAAATCTTATTAATTGGTGTAACTTTTGGGAGATTTGTTATACATTTAAGCCCTAGGAATTTCTTTTATTATCATAATAAGGTATTTGGGGTCAACTGAAGGGGGACATATGTTTTAGTTCACTCTTGTTGTATTTGAAATGAAACGTTCTTTTTAAATGCAGATTTAGTTTGGTACCAATGAGACCATGGAGTCTTAACAATTGACGTAAATTGCAATGCAGAAAATGTCAAAAATGTCATGAAACATTATTGTGATATCTAGATTCAAGTTTGCACAAATTAAGACCTCACGGTCCATGGTTTCTGAGCACTGTGGGCTGCAATTGGAAAAAAATCTAAAATCTTCTGAAGAACTAGGAGAGTAAATGTATTTTGCATGAAAGAGCATTGTGAGGAAATGAAGATCTATATTTGGACCAATAAAGAACCCAGGTTCTGTTGGGTTCAAATCCTGAGAGATCAATATTTTTCAGATGGCAAGGTTTTTTTCTGTAAATTGCTTCCTACAATTTTCAAACAGATTATACAGTGATTATCTTTGCTACACAATAATCATTTTCAGTAAAACTGCTGCAGGAGGAATCCCTGGTTTTGTTAATTGCCTATATAATGGTACATGTTCTTGAGAGAGTCTTGATTTTTTTCAATTACATTATAAGGGATCTAACACTAGGTACTTTGTTTTGTTTGTTTGTTTGATGGTGCTCAACACCACTTTCAACAATATTTCAGTTATATCGTGGCGGTCAGTTTTATTGGTGGAGGAAACCGGAGGACCCAGAGAAAACCACCAACCTGTCACAAGTCAATGACAAACTTTATCACATAATGTTGTACACCTCGCCCTGATCGAGATTCAAACTCACAACATCAGTGGTGATAGGCTCCGATTGCATAGTTAGTTGTAAATCCTACTACCATACGATCACGGCTACAACGGCCCCCTAAGTACTTTGAAAAGGTTAACTACTATATATATATACGTCTGAAAATTAAACCAAACAGTGTTAGAATTAGATTTTTGAGCTGTCAAATTTTTGTTCTTCCCTCGACGGGATAAATAAGCGGAAATGCTTTCATGGGTCATTCTTGGAAGGGTATATAGCAATTTACAAAGTTGCATATTTAGCCTTGAAGTACTTGTTTTATTTCATATTTTATACCACACTTGTATATAGTTAGTATCGATTCCTAAATGAATTTGACCTTTTACCTAATGAATTATTCGAGTTTAGGAATTTAATCATGCAGATCCCATTATTATCGTTCGCCGTGCTACTAACATGTATGTGTATATATAGGGAGTGGATGTGGTCGAGTGGTCTAGGGCGCTGGACGTAAGGCTAAGCGAATGGTGCTGCAGTGTATCAATGGTGTGGGTTCAAATCCGTCGAGGGAAGAACAAAAATTTGACAGCTCTAAAATCTAATTCTAACACTTTTGGTTTAATTTTCAGACATATATATATATATATATATATTATACAATATTACAGAGATTGTGGTTCATATCAGGATGTCCTTGATAGCCTGATGGTTTCCGCTGTAATAGAAACTACTTAACTAAGGATTCTTATATTATGTGTCACCAGTGGGTATTGCTCTCTTCTGTACAACTCCTGAATATCTTCTGATGAAGCGTCCAAAAAAAGGAATCTGGACCTCTTCTGGAGAAGAAGCAATAAAACACGACAAATTCAATATGGCGTTGCATATAGCAGAATTTGTTATGTTGGATGACAACTGAAGTTTCCGATGATTTATTGGAAAATTCAGTCATGTCAGATCATTCGAAAGACACGACTGTAATTATGTGCTCTATTTTGGCATTGATGTAAGTGTAAAAACAAGGATAACAAAGAAAATTGGTTGGAAGAAATCGCCGTGTTCATGACATTTTTTGTTTATGCTTTCCTAACTTAATTTAGCTAAACAAATCGGGCTTAAAGCTCCGACCATTTGATTTTCAGGAATTATTTTAACAATATTATCCTTTTCACCCGCTTGAGAGTCATAGTTTTTTCTTCTTACAGCTAATACTGTACAAGAATTTTGTCAATGTTTGTCTGAATGTATAATCGAAAAAGACATTTTGTCTGTCTATCAAATAAGTATAAAGTAACCAATTCAGATTAGGCAATCTTACCATGAAACAAAGACATAGAGCAGCATTAGTGGATCGTAACACGGTCATATTTCCAACTAACGTTTGTCATCCTGACTCCGATGAAATTATAGAATTAGTGAAAGGTGAAATGGCAACAGGTGTTCAAACTGATAATGACAATCAAATTGAAGATGAAATTCCGACAAATGCAACATCGATCGAAGACAGGGCAAAGTCCGAATCTACATCACAGCGGAAACTACGCGGACTACTAGAGATACCCCGTTCTTTGTGCAGGGTATCTTTGTAGTTATAAATCTTATTAAGAAAATTCCCCAATCATTGTTAAATAAATAAATCAATCAATATCTTTCAGTTGGGAATAGGGAGGGGAGGGCCACCCCACCCTCACATTGCTCATGGCCTTGTGGCGTGAGGGCTCCATCATTTATATGATGGTCTAGCATGAGCATAATCTTTTTAATAATAAATAAATAAATAAAATATTTAAATGGCTTTCAATTGGGAATAGGGAGGGCCAACTCGTATTTTAAACGCGACCCGGGTTACAACTTTTATTAGATTTCATCGTGAAAAGTGCCAAAAACGTCATCAAAATCTATTTTTTTCTACAAAAAAAAATATATTTTACAATGTGTTATATATTTCTACGAAATATATTCAAGTTTCAGGAAAAAAGGTTCATAAATAACTATTTAATCACGAATTATTGATTTTGGGCCCGGACCCGGGCCTGGCCGGTTACAACTTTTATTAGCCACCTAAAAACGTTTCTTACATAGCTCACATTCAATAATATCGTTCAGGCTAAGCGACGCCATTTTTGTCATGTAACTCTGCCGTCTAATCTACCTATTTAAAAGGAAAAGGTAGAAGAGAGGCCGAAGATCTTCCGAACGCAAAAAAACAGAAATGGACCTCTTCTGGCGACGAGCAATAAAAAGCGCTCCTGGTGACACTGTCGGAAAATCGAAACTAAAATACATCTGAAATTGTGTACAACCTCAATTCAACAATGACATATACATGCATCCTTTATTTGAATCGCTTTGAATGTACGCGTTTTATTCGCGGGTCACATATGGACGTGTTTGTACCGGAAGTGTAAACTGAAAGCATTCAGGTGAATGTCTCTATCCAGAGTTGTCGTTCCTGCTACGCTACACTCCATCTCTGTCAACGCCCATTTTACAAGATTTTTGTAAAATTTAGAAACAGTAAAAAATGTACTTAAAATTGTTTTAATTATTGTAAATATCAATAAAAATGAAAATAAATCACTCATTTCAAATCAATTCTCTCTTAACAATGATTTGTGATCGTTTTTAACTTTTTAATTTTTACCCCCGCAAAATAGTTCTCCAAGAAATGGGGGGGGGGGGGGGGGGAAATCATTTTTAAGAGAGAATTGATTTGAAATGAGTGCATGATTTATTTTCATCTTTATTGTTATTTACAATAATTAAAACAATTTTAAGTACATTTTTTTTTACTGTTTCTAAATTTTACAAAAATCTTGTAAAATGAGCGTTGACAGAGATGTTGGGATAGAGAATGGTGAATGTCCTCTGAATTCTTCATGACGTCAACCGGTAGGTGAAATGAAGATCGAACTTTGGCAGATGTCAACATTGTCACATTTACACTGTGTACAATCGAGTACGGCAACGGTTGTTTGGTTTCACTTCCTGTTAGCTAGGAAGGACGTCAGGACACTAGAGGTGGGCACATTTTTTGAAAATTTTGTTATCTAGAAATGAATTGATAACCCAAGCATTACACTTGTCTTTTTCTAGATATAGTTTTGCGTCAAAACACATTCAATATTAAGCCCATTATTACAAATGGTATGAAAAAACATGGGAGATGGTGGTGTTGGTGATCATTTTCACAGATATTTGCGTGGTTTTCCTCGATTTTGTGCTCCTATTTGATATATTTCATCTTTTTATTGATTCTGCATTTAGATTAATATGTTCCCTACCTTTGTCACTATCCTACCATTGACGATTCCTGCAAATTATCGCTTGTCATCTCAGTTTTTGTCAGTGGGTTTAAAAGTCGGTGTACGTGTTTGGTTAATGCAAAAATATTTGCTTGCAACGGTTTGGTAATGAAAAAGTGTACGATATGGTATGTATAGAAACATTCTAAAATTCGATTTCAACTGCATTATGCCACAGCAATTCGATATAATCTTAATCAGGGACATCGATTATCTTTGGGATAAAAAAAAAACCATACACAATATCCTTTCTTTCTCATGATGAGGTAACACCAAAAACCAACATTTTTGTTATCGTATTCTCAATTCCATCTTTACATTAAAGACTACATAGATTTTGGCCATACATAAGACGTTTAAAAGCCATGGTGTCTATTTAACAGCATACCAGAAGTAGTAATGCCTTCCTCTTACAAGACACCTGATGAGTGTCTTGACTTCCTGTATGTGCAAAAACGAAAAATCAGTTAATCCATATTTCATTTCATTTCATACTAAGAATTGAAGTAATGAACCAACCATGCGTCATAAATATTTGACGATGTCACCTTTATTCTTAGGTCCAATCATGAACCTTAACCATTTACCATGGAACATTTTGTATCCAATTCGCCAAAACTTGTTAACTGCAGGATATTCGTACCTCATTAGGGTGGTAGAATCCGAATTATGCCACTTAACAACATCTAGAAATAATAAAACAGCTATATTGTGCATCGGAAATGAGGCAAGAGCCAACATTTTGTGAAATTGTATCCATATATATCTACTTTTCCATGATTGTTCATTGTTTCTAGTACTGATGGAACGAGATCTAGGAGATGTTTTTCGTCCTCATTTTCAAAATCACCATCGTCGCTATAATCCATTTCTTGGAAATCGACATCCTCCTTAGCAAGTGTTTCGTGATTTTCATTTATACAGTCATGAACTGGTGAATCAGATGGTTTCATCCTTTTATGAAGAGGACTTGAAAAAGTAGTAATGTCTGAGCTTTTATCTAATACGATGTGAAGTTTTAACTCAAGTGTAGTGTCGGTTTCGATTTTCTTTCCCGTTGAATCAAACTCTCTAGGTATAATATTACAATTATGGCTCCTATAACCGTATATTCCATTTTTTCATTTAACTCTAAATGCTTGATCTTTAAGACGTCTAGGCTCTGATTTTTTACTGAATGTTTGATGATGTTGTCAAATTCCGTACATGTTGTGTCACAATAACAACAGCAAAATGGATGGTTTGCATGTACATGGTCTATCACTTTCTGATGATGATAACAACTAGAGGCTGTGTCGCTCACCTTTCATTCTGCTTTGAGGAAACTTAATACAGAGCCTTCCATAGGTGCTTCCCGCCAAGTTTCGGTTCATTTGGTCAAGCAGTTTCAGAGAAGAAGATTTTTAGAAATCAACCAACCAGAAACAAGAATTGCCTATAGCAGCCATGTTTGTTAACAGATCGGGATGAAATGAGCAATCTTTATAGAGAACCTTCCATAGATGCCTCCTACCAAGGTTCGGTTCATTTGGTCAGCGGTTTCATACGAGAAAATTTTTAAAACATTGGCCAATCAGAAACAAGAATTGCCTGTGGCGGCCATGTTTGTTAATGGATCGTGACAAAATTAGCAATCTTTATAGAGGACGTTAGTCCTCATTACGGTAGACCACCCTGGTAAACCACATACTGATGCTCTATTTCTCGCGTCGGTCTCGCGAATATATTGATCGCGAGACTTAAATGTTGGGGCGCTGACATTTAAACCTGGATGTGTAAGCCAGCATAAATACGAAAGTAAATTACTTTCATGAAAAAGATTTAAATAATAGCCACTTTGTTTTGTTTTTGTTAAATAAAATCTTGTATTTTCATTACCAAGTCAAAAAAAAATCAAAATGACATCTATTTCATTTGCAACTGCGTCAATTCCGTAAATCGTGACGACATGTACAGTGTACCGTAAACAAACACCGCCTTTTTCAAGCGTGCCCAGAAAAAAAACTTTCTAGTTACGGATTAGTAAAAGATGATTATAGAATAAATTTGACTTAATTTTGAACTACAATATTTTCAGAATGCTACCTACCAAATTTCAGTTCATTTGTGAAAACGGTTTCAGAGGAGAAGATTTTTTTAGAAATCAACCAATTAAGAACAAGAATGGCCTGTGGCGGCCATGTTTGTTAACGGAGTGGAACTAAATGAGCATCTTTATAGAGGACCTTCCAAGGATGCTTCCTACCAAGTTTTGATTCATTTAGCCAGGCGGTTTCAGAGGAGAAGATATTTTAGAAATCAACCAATCAGAAACAAGAATGGCCTGTGGCGGCCATGGTTGTTAACGGATCGAGACGAAATGAACAATGTTTATAGAGGATCTTCCGTAGATGCTTCCTACCAAGTTTCGGTTCATTTGGCCAAGTGATTTCAGAGGTGAAGATTTAAAAATAATCGACCAATCATAAACAAGAATTGCCTGTGGCGGCCATGTTTGATAATGGATCGGGGACAAAATGAGCAATCTTTATAAAGGACCTTCCATAGATGCTTCCTACCAAGATTCAGTTCATTCTCTACGCTTTGCAAGCCATGCCATTGAAAGTTTTCTGACATGATAATAATGATTTCCGGATGTTGGAAACGGTGTTGGCGAAACATTGCATTTTAGACAACAATATCTAAGCAAAATGGGAAGTTTTCTGAATCTACTGAATTTTTGGATATGAAATATTCCAATAAGCAATCTGCCGCAGTATAAAATTACATAGTCAAGAATTTTTCATATTTGACATACGCAACACGGACCTATAAACCACCTAAGAGAAAAACCAAACTGTACATTTTTTGTATTGTTTATAATACCGAACCGTACCTTAAACCAAACACGTACACCGACTTTTAAACCCACTGACAAAAACTAAGATGACAAGCGATAATTTGCAGGAATCGTCAATGGTAGGATAGTGACAAAGGTAGGGAACATATTAATCTAAATGCAGAATCAATAAAAAGATGAAATATATCAAATAGGAGCACAAAATCGAGGAAAACCACGGAAAAATCTGAAAATGATCACCAACACCACCATCTCCCATGATTTTTTCATACCATTTGTAATAATGAGATTAACATTGAATGTGTTTTGACGCAAAACTATATCTAGAAAAAGACAAGTGGAATGCTTGGGTTATCAATTTATTTCTAGATAACAAAATTTTCAAAAAATGTGCCCACCTCTCGTGTCCTGACGTCCATCCTAGCTAACCGGAAGTGAAACCAAACAACCGTTGCCGTACTCGATTGTACACAGTGATTTAGCTCACGAAAAAAAAGTCATTGGATAATGTTTGATTATTTTTTTCATGTTTGAAAAGTAAACATTTTTTTCTTTGTAATTATGTTCCTCATCTATTCCTGCTCACATGTGTAAAGTTCCATGGAAAAAAGATCGATAATAATAACACACTGACCCATATTTGTTTATTATCCTTTTCCAAATGGCGTCCTATTAAGTCACATAAGGCCGGTCAAAGGTCAATAAAGCACTTGATTTTGTCATAGGCCAACCAAACTTAAAAAGTCAACCAGATTAAGAAAGTACAGTAGTTTAGCTTTTTCAGTGTAATTGTTTTGTCTGAAAAATTTCAAAAGATGTTTTTTTTTAAATAGTTTGAAATTGAAGTATTAAAAATTAATTATTTGATGCAAATATTAAACTTGCTTACCCATATAATAAAGTATTTAATCCAGTGAATTTGGTGTTTTTGCTTTTGTCAATGCAATATATTAGACTGACTACATACTGCCATATTTTTTTAAGACAATTAATCTGATTTAAACTTCTATTTAAATCAAGTTATCGTGGTGATCGGAAGTTATTGTGCGTTGTCGTTATTTGGTTGTTGGAAATATCTTGTTGACTCATGGGAAAAATTAATGTCACATCCCTTTTACCGGAGTATTCGGAGTGGACAGTCATAGCAATTTGCTGCAGAAATATTTTTCCCTCCCGCCCACCTCAATCACTTGGTAGTAGCTATTGTTTCCTTTTTAAGGCATATTGTTTAGTTTATAAAAAATAATTTGTTTGTTCATTTTTTTATTATTTTTTTTTACAAATATGCTGTTTCTGCTGTGTTTGTTATATAATTTCAGGACCTGTTGTTTGTTTGTATTGATGCTGTACTTATGTTGGTATTGAGGGCAGTAACAGCCTTTTGATCTACCAGGACAGCTACTCGTGCTCTTGAGCGGTGCACAGTTTGCTGCGTTTGAGCCACATGAACTAGTATATTCGTTCACAGAAGCATGGAATATATTAGATACGATAACGTAACCCTCAGTCCGCTTTTGCTCCCAGCGAGGGTTACGAATCGGTCCCATTCAACGTATGGGAGCAGCGCCCGGAGTGATTCACACCGGGCGGTTTTTTGTCCTAATTCCGTTGTAAGTGGTTGGAAAAATTAACGGGGGTGAAAGATAAATATATTTAGGTAAACTTTGAGGTGTTAAGTAAACGCTCCATCAATCCATAGTAGACTTATATCCATCTGAAAATTTGAATGCATGAAATCTTCTTTCTGTTGCTATTTCACGTGCACTTGCCTCGTTTTGGAGATATCATTATTTGGATCAATCGTAGTAAAACATAGTACCAATTAGTAGTAAAGTTTTTCATATTTGGCATTCAGATCCATTTATGGATAGGCTCCGCCCACCACGAGAGTATACGTAAGGTGCCATGGCGGACAAGAAACAATTTTCGAATACTAAATCGATCGTGAAGGTAGAAACAGGTATTGTAACACTTATTTCGTATCGCCATTACTTAAATATTGTAGGGAATATTAAGTTATGACCAGATATGCAAAAAGAAAGTTGAAATATTCACTTAACGAAAATTTTAATTTGCTCCCATACGTTGAATGGGACAGATTCGTAATCCTAACTGGAGCACAAGCGGAATGAGGGTTACGTTATCGTATCTAGGAATATATGGACTTTAATAAATGTTACCTTTGATTAACCTCTGATTTTCCAGGGTTAATTACCTTTGATTATCCTCTGATTTTCCAGGGTTAATTACCTTTGATTAACCTCTGATTTTCCAGGGTTAATTACCTTTGATTAATCTCTGATTTTCCAGGGTTAATTTATTTCGAATTCCATCTCATATTAACTTGCATGGTTTGCCATTTCATAACAGTCGGCATCCATCATACGTTTTTTTATCTATATGAACATATAAAGATATATATATATATAATTATTTCTATGGTTTGCCATTTTACATCAGTTGGCACCATCATATGTTTTTATTGTGGACAATTAAAGATCTCAAAAGTCATAATTATTGTAACATGCCTAATAAAGCTGTGGCCAAATGCTGCCAACCTATATAATTGTATTTATTTCTGATCATCCTAAATAATGTCTGATTTCTGTTTATTTCAACCACATTTATTATCACAGAGTGGTAACAATACAGTTTTGTAATAATGACAGGTTCCCCCCCCCCCCCCCCCCCCCAGATAATCTCATTTTTTTCTTTGGTTTAATTTAATTCTCTGTTCAATTTATGTTATACATTTTGATTATTGCTGTTAGATTAATTCTTTCTCTATCTTCTCTGTGAATATCATTTCATTCCATCAAGAATTAAGGGGTATATTTGCTATACAAGCAGCAGTGGAAATGCCAAATAATCTGCCATTTTGTGACTAATGGAGAGCACTTGTTTTAAAAGTATATATTTTCCCAGAAAAATCAGCCATTTTCTAAAAAATAGTAGTATCTGAATGATCAATCATCATATTTTCAAAGTATTTTAAAATACAGTTTACTTGGCCTACATTCCAGAAACGGTCATGAACTGTGATGACGATTATGTCAACAAACCGGAAAGGTAAAAATGCTTGGGGAATACCATCGCTTAAAATAGATTTCACAGGCAGAATGGCCAGGTAAAAAGGACATTAGTAAAAAGGAGCTTTTATACTTGCATGGAATTTGTTCAATTCAATCTCACCTGTTTTAATCGCATTTTATAATATTCAAGTTTTATAAAACTGCTTCGGCGTATATACGTTATAAGTATACAGAATGACGTCATTAGCCTCGTGCTGCGCGAGAATGGTAATTCAAAACAAGTGACCGACTTTATTGCATGACCGAGCAGATGTCACGACACGATATGTCTGAACATAAACAGAAAGATGCTATTAAAATTGTAGAGGCAAACTTACCGAAGCCAGGAAAACATTTCGGGTTCATTAGAAACAAACACGGCCACCATGTTATATTAATTCTCCATAGAGACGGTCAATGATGTATACATTCATTCCAATTGGCAAGGGAAAATATAAAACATGAATCATTTATGCCTTGCGATCGGGTTTAGTGTTAGATTTTCAATACAAAATGACAAGAAATTGGCATATAGAAAAAATTTACCATATTAAATAAATTTGGCAGCGTGACACAGAGTATAGTGGTTAAGTTGAAGTCACCACTTCGAATGCTTCACGGACGCCATTATGACTTGGCCAACCGTCACAGATGATCACGGATATGTTCCGTTCGACGTTGTTACAATATCGTACTTTTTTCTCTTTCATTACTTATGATCGGAGTTGTGTAACAAGAGTAACACTACGGCTGCCACAAGTTGACCAGTAACTTCCGACCCTTCCAGAGCACCTGATGTCACTCCCATTTTTAGTGGAGTTCATGTTGCCCAATTTTTACTTGTTTGTATAATTTTCTGTGTCGTGTGTAGTTCATTGTTTGTCTGTTTTGTCCTTTTTCTTTTTGGCCATTGTATTGTCTTTCTGCTTCTATTTACGGCTTTTGATTAGCTACCCATATGGTATCTTTTTTCAATTTTTCTTACTTCCTCTTCGTGACACCTATGATAACAAATCAATTCTGCTTAGAATACACCAACTTTACAGCGAAGGGAGAATTTCTGGGTACATCACCTGAAATAATATGTAGGGGGTTAGAGGTTATGGTGTTTAACACCACTTTCAACTATTGTCCGTTTGACTTCTATAAATCTTCAGAAAAATTTATTAAAAATCCAGTTTTCAAATCAACAATTGTTTTTCTAGATGTTTATTAATATATGATATATACGAACTCTGACAATTAATTAAAAAAATTGTGGTCCATTATTAAAAAAAAGTGTAAAAATTTGTATGGAGTGAGTACAAATAGTGTAAGACATGTCCAACCATCAAAACAAATTAACAGACATGTGCTTTCAATGTATATTTCATTGTACCATGTGACATAGAACATTTAAATATTAAAAGGCTACTCATTAACTGACCATTAAGGTGATAGTCCATTGTTTTAGATGTCCTAGTAGTATATGGGTACAGCTCAGTTAGTATTTGCGGAGGTGCTGTGAGGTGCTACCAGAAGTGACGTCAATCACGTGACCGGAAGTGATGTTAGTAAATATCCGGAAGTATGTTCTGCGCATGGGCAACCGGAAGTTGCGCCATATCCGCCCTAGTAGGGCCTTTTGACCGGAAGTGACGTCAGTCACATGACCGGAAGTGACGTCATTTCTCCGCGCTTTTTTCTTACTTGAGTAGTAGTACAAAAGACAAACAACACAATGACCAAAAGATATCAAAGGAATAATCAGGAACCGTAAATCGAATGAAAAACAACAACGGGACATTTTGTACTACTACTCTGGTAAGAAAAAAGCACTGGAAAATGACGTCACTTCCGGTCACGTGACTGACGTCACTTCCGATCATGTGACTGACATCACTTCCGGTCACGTCACATCCGATCACGTGACTTCTGGTGACGTCATTTCCGGTGACGTCACTTCCGGTAGCACACCTTTCCCCAAAGTATGTTGGCCTACAGGTCCTCAAACCAGTCGAGGTACTGATCAAACCCCTAACATGCGGCTGCCGCAATACTCACACAGTAATGATGAAGAACCCTATTATATTTTGAAAACCAATAATCCGTTTTTGTTTTGTTTTGGGAACCTCTATACTGTAATGTATTTTATGTACTATAGTCACTGCTATTGTTGTCTGTGTCACGTAAACAGGATCCACACATGTAATGTTATAAACATTTTAATTGGACACCAGTTATTTAATGATGATTTTATAAATGATGGGAAATGTTTAACTACATATTTTCAGATAAAAATGGTGAAATGTATCAACGATCGTACAGTGTTATCAACCGTAGATGTTCACTGGTGGATGATCAGCAAATGGTCAAATTTATCAATATATTTCAGCCTGGTAGTAGATTGGTAAGACAATTCATATTTAATCTTCAGCTTTTGTAAAGGAGCTAAGACCTTCTCATTGGGCAACATTGTATTAATGTGGTTGCCTTTAGAAGCTATAACATGCTGTAGTATTGATAGTAAAAATAGATTCTGGGCCGAAAATGAAAATTTAGGAAAATAATTAAACTTGTAAAAAATAGATTCTGTGATGAAAATAATTTTTTTTTTTTTTTTAAAGTACGGGAAAATGATACGCGGAAAATGACGTCACGTACGCGGAAAACAAGTAACGTTGCATTTCAAACGTTGCGGTTTGAAAAAGTATGGTAAAATGAAATGTCTTATGACGTCAATGTATGGTATTGAATTGTGTCATGCACTTACGATTGTATTTTATAATGCCAATTCACACTTGGTCGTTTGCAGATTAAAATATCTCGGTTTTCAATATTATCATGAATGGAATTCTGGATCTATTTATGTAAGACAAGTTTGAAGATGCCAAAGAGGTTATCGAAGTAGGACAGACAGTACAATGGAAAAAAATCACTGTTCTGAGAGTAAACACTGCAATATCATAGTCATGGCGTATGAAGTTAGGATTTTAATCATTCTTTTATATTTCCAGAATTTTAGCAAAACAGAATTAATCTTGGAAAATCAGCAAACATGGAGAGTAGAAAATTCTGATTTGAAAGAACCATTAGAAGCAATGAAAAAAGAGATGGAACATATGGAAGAAATGTAAGTTGAATAGTGAAAAGATAGGGAAAATATGGAAGAAAAGTAAGTTGAATAGTGAAAAGATATGGAAAATACAGAAGAAAGGCCAGCTGAATAGCGAAAATATATGGAAAATGCGGAAGAAAAGTAGGTTGAATTGTGAAATGATATGGAAAATATGGAAGAAAGGCAAGTTAAATAGTGAAAAGATATGAAAAATACGGAAGAAAAGTAAGATGAAAAGTGAAAAGATACGAAAAATATGGAAGAAAAGTAAATTGAAAAGTGAAAAAATTTGGAAAATACAGAAGAAAATTGTGAAAAGATATGAAAAATATGGAAGAAAAGTAGGTTGAATAGTGAAATGATATGGAAAATATGGAAGAAAAGTAAGATGAATAGCGAAAAGATATGGAAAATATGGAAGAAAGCCAAGTTGAAGAGTGAAAAGATATGAAAAATATGGAAGAAAGATAAGTTGAAATGTGAAATGATATGGAAAATATGGAAAAAAGGCAAGTCGAATAGTGAAAAGATTTGGAAAATACAGAAGAAAATTGTGAAAAGATATGAAAAATATGGAAGATTTTTTTTCTTTTTTTTTACAAAACAATTAATACTGCATGTAATTTATTCAAGTTTACATTATGCCCTACAGTAAGGGGGGAATAACTCTGTATCTGAAGGGGTAACTCTGTAATAGGGGACATTACTCTTTATGTGTGGAATAAGTTACAACTCTGTATGTGCAAGGATAATATTAAAGTAGGGGGAATAACTCTTTATGTGGAGGTTTAACACTGCAGAAGGGGCATAGCTATTTATATGGGGATAACACTGCCGTAGGGACACCGATATACAGAGAGTTACTTGCCTTTGGCAGGAAAATAGATATATTTAAACTTATATACAGATATTTGCTTATCATTGGCAGGTAAATATATATTAAAACCCCTGTTCAGGAAGTAAGTTTTCTTACTGCTCTAAAAATAGAACACTGTGTTAGGCTGTTATGTAAAATAAATTTGCTTGTGGAAATTTGAAACTCATCAAGATAGGAAATAACTAGCAAAAATTGAATTAAATCTATAATTCTGATAAAAATGTAGATAGATAGGTAGGTAGGTATATGTCTTTGTAAATAAAGGGTTAGGTTGTTGGTGGTTTAATGCCACATTCAACAATATTACAGTTATATCATGGCCGTTTGTACATAAAGGAGATATCATAACTGTTAATGCTTGTTTCTGATAACTGGAAAACATTGGAAAGATAAGTTGAATAGTGAAATGATTTGGAAAATATGGAAGAAAAGTAAGTCGAATAGTGATAAGATATGGACAACATGGAAGAAAGGCAAGTTGAAATGTGAAATGACATGGAGAAATATGGAAGAAAGATAAGTTGAATAGTGAAATGATTTGGAAAATACAGAAGAAATTGTGAAATGATAGGGAAAATATGGAAGAAAAGTAAGTTGAATAGTGAAAAGATATGGAAAATGCGGAAGAAAAGTAGGTTGAATTGTGAAATGATATGAAAAATATGGAAGAAAGCCAAGTTGATAGTGAAATGATTTGGAAAATATGGAAGAAAAGTAAGTTGAAAAGTGAAAAGATTTGGAAAATGCGAAGAAAAGTAGGTTGATTTGTGAAATGATATGAAAAATAAGGAAAAAACCCAAGTTGAATAGTGATAAGATTTGGAAAATACAGAAGCAAATTGTGAAATGATGGGGAAAGTATGGAAAGAAAGTTGAATAGTGAAAAGATTTGGAAAATACAGAAGAAAATTGTGAAAAGATAGGAAAAATATGGATGAAATGTGAAATGATATGGAAAATATGGAAGAAAAGTAAGTTGAAAAGTGAAAAGATATGAAAAATATGGAAAAAAGGCAAGTTGTATGGTGAAATGATATGGCAAATATGGAAGATTTCTGTGTTAGTCATAATTACACCCAAAGAGACATCCTCCTCCTCCTCCTCCTCTTCCCTCCCTCCCTCCCTCTTTCCCACCATCCTCCTCTTCCTCCTCCTCTCTCTATACATTGTTTTTCAGAATTGAGAAGAATCATCCTGGAATAGTTTTTTGTTAGAGACTATGCAAATAGGGATCAAATTTACCATTTGACTCTCAGAAATACCACAGTGAGAATGCAGACATCCTTGGAGTACTTCACAACCTATATATATACACACTATATGAAAATAAAAGGGGCAGATAACCAGGGCTAGTTCCAGTAACCATGCTAAATATAGGACGTGCGTGGTTAGTTTCCTATGGTTATAGGACGCATATTATTTAATATGGGAGCGAAGCTGCCATAGCAGGAAGATCACTAGGCCAACGGGGGTTAGGGTCCACTACGAAGTTAGGCGAGCTCCAATGGCGCGAGAGTTCGTACTAAAAACACGAGGGTCTATTCTTAACAGTTAATTCTAATACTATCAATGAGGAAGATCCATTGACGTCACCCAGCTTCCTTATGACGTCACTGAGAGGTTTGACAGTACCATAGATCGATAGATAAATGAAAGGGCTACAAGTTACGAAAACGGTACGAAAAAGGTACTAAGTTACAAAAAAGGTACGAAGTTACGAAAACGGTACGAAGTTACGAAACAGATACGAAGTTACGAAAAAGGTACGAAGTTAGGGAAAAGGTACGAAGCTACGAACATGGTACGAAGTTACGAACATGGTACGAAGCTACGAAAAAGGTATGAAGTTACATAAAAGGTACGAAGTTACGAAAAAGGTACAAAGATGTTACGAAATAAGTTACGAAAGGCCTTGGTTATGCAGTTACCAAGTTACGAGATAGTAACGCCACCTATCGGGATAATTTATTATGACGTACATGTATAGTGATGCATTATGGGGAAATGCCTCGGGCGACGTTGGGGTCAAGTGATCTTCGGTCACAGGTAGCCATCTTTGGCGAATGAAATATTTACGGGACTCGAAAAAATAAATCTCTTGCTAAATTTCAGACCAGTAACGCGTATTTGAAAAAAAAACGTTCAGCTGACAAAAAGTTGAAAAACAACAAAAAAAACAACCAAATAGGGTAGGGAGACTACATTTCGTGCATGACGTCACGTTATTTTGTCGTTCATTTACCAACGTCAGGTTAGTATGTTTTTTCTCACTTTTGAGACAGACCAGTTCCTATTTTTAGCGATGTGAGATTTTCTTATCTTGCACTAGTGCAAGACAAAAAAATCACGTGCGTTTTACCGGCAAATGCATGCTGTACAGTTTATGTCAACTGCCCCCCAATTCTCCATGCTTTTCCTTTTTAAAATAAACAATTAACCACGATTCTACTACATAAGTATTTTTAAATTCATCTATGTATTATATTCTGCTAGCTAACGTGCACCTTTCACGGTGTTTGATTCTTTTTTCAGGCGCTCTTCCAGTCAATGTTTGTTTACTTTGAGTAAATAATAGAGTGCTCTCCCTTGTTAGTTACTAACGTAAAGAAAGAAATTACCTCCCTTTGACCAAATTCAAATAGTTTTTTTTACAGGTATTTATCTCTGTTGTAGTAACATTTATTAAATACATTGTACTTTATGATGAAATACATTTGAAATACTGCCGAGATACGTTGCATATGGATAAATCGAATATTTACTTCAGCAATGGAAAAACAAATTGCGGGAAAACGCTCGATGGAATGTAAACAAAAACAATTAGGTGTTTAGTGAGAAATAAAATCAAACACCGGAAAAAGTACAAGATAGGGAAATCTCCGACACACTTGGGTAAGATTACAATCGTTCTCTAACTCGGCAAGCCTCGTAAAGCGAACGATTGAAATCTTACCCTCGGGTGTCGGAGATTTCCCTATCTTGTACTCTCCCCGGTGTTAGATTCTATATGTCTCACATTCCAATGATATGACGTCATGACTAAGTAATTTAGCAGAGAACGTCTCGTGCAACGTTGTGACGTCATGTTTACAGTGACGTCATCGATGAATGCGGTTTTACACAAAGCTTATAAATAGGACGTTGGCACTCGAGAGGTGGTTTGAAAAACCTAAAAATAGGCTCTTTGGAGAAATAAGACTTTTTGGACATGTAAGGTTAAATAAGTAATTCATTAATATATACATGTCACAATACAAGTATTTCAAATCTGGTATAATTAATAGATCCTCACAATACCAAAAATAAACAAAAAAAAACTAATCGCAAGTAATTACAAATCGATCATGGAATTTATCAATTTTATTTTGGTTAATTGTTGTCTTATTTTAAACATTAAAAGTGTAAATATATTTAAGAAAAACCATTTTGCAGGTGGAAAATTTCAAATGTACTCTTAGCATTTGTTTTTCTAAACATTAAAAGTGTAAAAATATATAAAAAAAAAGCATTTTTGTAGGTGGAAATTTTCAAATGTACTCTTAGCAAAGTACTACACAACCTAGACACTATATGAAAATAAAAGGGGCAGATAACCAGGGCTAGTTCCAGTCACGATGCTAAATATAAGATGCGGGGTTTCCTATGGTTATAGGACGCGGACGTCGTAGAGAACACCCCAACCAACATTGTTTACTACTACTACTACTACTACGGGTGTTGCGCAACTTCCGGTTGCGTATGAGCACACCCAATGGAACCTCGAAAGGGGTCAAGTGATCTTCGGTCACATCCGGTAGCCATGTTACTACTACTAAGAAAAAAGCGCGGGGAAAAGCTGGGCATGCGCAGAACCTACTTCCGGTCAGGGCCACTTCCAGTCACGTGACTGACGTCACTTCCGGTCAAAAGGCCCTACTAGGGTGGATATGGGGCAATTTCCGGTTGCGCATGCGCAGAACATACTTCCGGACAATGACTAGCGTCTCTTCCGGTCACATGACTGACGTCACTTCTGGTCACGTGACTTCCGGTAGCACCTCACAGCACCTCCGCAAATACTAACTGAGCTGTACCATACACTACTTGTCCTTTAATATTTAAATGTCCTATGTCACATGGTACTATTAGTTATATAGGCTTTAGACAGGTAATACGGGCTCATATAACCTGTCTGTGTTTTATATTTCCTGAACCGAAGGCGAGGGAAATATAC
Organism: Bathymodiolus brooksi; assembly: GCA_963680875.1. Taxonomy (NCBI): domain Eukaryota; kingdom Metazoa; phylum Mollusca; class Bivalvia; order Mytilida; family Modiolidae; genus Bathymodiolus; species Bathymodiolus brooksi. The sequence goes on along the minus strand of OY804576.1, from coordinate 62,198,689 downwards.
AACTCAGACAGGTTATATGAGCCCGTATTACCTGTCTAAAGCCTATATAACGAATTTGTCATACTGCAATACCATGGGTCCATATTACCTGTGTAAAGCCTAAATAAAGAACATGACTACTATACATGTATTGTCTCATGAACATTTAACCCCAGCTATGACTTTGCTTTAAAGAAGAAATTAATTCTTCAACATATTTAATAAACAACTTAACAATTTTAACAGAAAAATAACAAATGATTTAGAATTGCCTCAATATCGGCGTCAGAGTGACAGGCGAACCTGGGGGTCGCCATCTTGATTACATATGATTTCAAAATGAGTTATCTTTCTTGGCACGTGCTTTCATATTACCGGCTAGAGCCGTATAATATGGATTAGTAAAATCGAGTAAATAACCAATCGAATCACTTAGATTTTCTATTGCAGTATGACAAAGTCTGTTATTTGTACTCACTCCATCCAGATTTCTACACTTTAGAAAATATAATTAACATAGAGACCTAATGGATAACTTTTTTAATAATGGACCAAAAATTTTGTCAGAGTTCGTATATATCATATATTAATAAACATCTAGAAAAAAAATTGTTGATTTGAAAACTGGATTTTTAAGAATTTTTTTCTGAAGATTTATAGAAATCAAACGGACTATATATTTCAGTTACTTAGTATATCGTGGTGGTCAATTTTATTGGTGGAGGAAACCGGTGTACCCGGAGAAAACCACCGACCTGCCGCAAGTCACTGACAAACTGTATCACATAATATCGAATACATCTCGTCTGGGTGGGATTCGAACTTACAACGTTAGTGATGTAGGCACTGATTGCATATGTAGTTATAAATCCAACTACCATACGATCACATTCACGACGGTCCCGAAATAATATGTAGATATATAATTTATTTCGCACTACACATTTCTCGAATAAACTTCATCATAGTCAACAGATTGAGAAGACATATCATTTTAAAGTCTATGATAGCAAACAATCGACAGGTTACATAATATATCTCAGAGAGAAGAACCTTTTGAATTAGATGGATTCATTAGTAAAGAAATTTTCAAGGGTCAAGATTTCGAGAGGGAAAAAATAGTATTCCACATTTCAAGGTTTCCTTTCGTTATTACATCGTTGGAAATATTATATTGTTTAAAAATTATATGAAGGAAATTTTTTTAATTCAGATTTTACCTTCTTATCTGCTAGCCAGCTAACTACGAACATTCACTTGTCCTGCTATATTATACTATCCAGGTATATGTTTATGGTATTTTCGAGTGGAAGAGAATCTGTGCATGTTTTTTTTAATTGTTTGTTTATACAATGTATCTGTATTGCCATTGTAGATCCAATTAATAGAGAGATTTGGGAACCCATCAATCTGTTTAGCACCTCCACATTTTTGTGTCCGTCCTATTCCAGGACCTGGATTTTCATGTCGCAGTCTTTTTCGCGCTCAATGATTTGAGGGAAGGGATAGTTAGTTGTTCCCTTTGTTGATATTTGTGGAATTGCTGACCACCACCGTTTAAAATTTCGCGTTTTCAAGAATGTAATTGTCATTATTCATTGGTAGGTCAGAATATGTTATTTTCTTCACAGTTTAAGCTGTAAAATATTTCCCTTTTAGGGGAATATATCATATAGTGCATAGCAATATAAGGCAAGATGCTCTTTAGATCCCATATAGCGAGGTGTACTCGATACAACTTTGTGTGATAAAGTTTGTCAGTGACTTGCGACAGGTCGGTGATTCTCTCCGTGTATTCCGGTTTCTGCCTCCATCAATAAAACTAACCGCCACGATATAACTGTAGTATTGTTGAAAGTGGTGTTAGCCACCCTAACTCTAAACCTAACAAAAACCCCGTTTAGCGCATCTGATTCAAAATGGCGTAATGCACTATTATGCAAAATAATTATTATATTTATGTTATATGGTTTCACCTACTGCGCGCCGTATTATTTATAATTTATCAACAAAGATTGTAACCCGAATAATCCAGTCGTTATATTACTCTCCCGCTAGTCGCTGCATTAAATCATAATTATGAGAATAAAGGTGTATTTGTTTTCTAAATATGCAAAGGCACGTGCATAATCATTCTCCGTGTTTGTTTTGTCAATATTTACAAACGGAAGTAAAGGGATTCACTAATGCATACGCGCTAATATCTGACATTTGATTGGTCGGCTGTACCAGCCAGCAGCCTGACGGATTTTTACCACTAAGAGCGTTCAAGCCTTCGTCCAGCGAAAGTGCCGATAGAGGGCGCAGTATTATTCAAGTTACAAAGATTGTCGTAAACAGAAACACATCTCAATGCGATTCTAGAATACATGAAGGTTTGTTGTTTATTCATCATGCTTAAAATATATGTAGCCAATGTCCAATATTTAGTTTCAAGTTTATGAACATGAGACTGTCCAAATTTTGACCAAGTCCTTTCTGGTTTTACACATGTCATATTACAACACATTTACACCACAGTACAGGATGAAATGTTTAGTTCACATGAAATAGGAGGTGCACACCTTCAATGTATGCTAAAGAATGTGTGAAAGTTTCATTGAAATCAATTTACTGGTTTAGGAGGAGTTGCAGATAGCGGATTAGTACCCATAGGGCCCAAAATGAAAAATTCAGTTTTCGGATCTGGGAAGCTCTAAAATTGAAAAATTTTGAATATGAAATAGAAGGTGCACACCTTCAAAGTATGTGTAAGAATGTGTGAAAGTTTCATTAAAATCCATTTACTGGTTTAGGAGGAGTTGCAGATAACAGATGGGTACACCAATTGTTGCAATTTATGCCTTTCCAAAATATATTCAATCTAAAATGAGTAAAATATTTCGTTTTATCATTTTGGAATGAAGCAGTATTTCTATTACATGTATATGTTATAAGTAGATGAACATTAAACTTTCAATTTATTTTGCATAAGTGCGAAATATTACCCGATTACAAGCTGTTATAAAATTGAATTACTCTACAACTAAACTATATTGAAACAATACATGAGATGAGTATACAACTTTGCCAACAGTAAACGTGTCTCAATATTCATTCTGCTAAGGTCTAATTTTCATTGTCTGAAAATCCCATTTTCCGAAAAGATGGAATCTTAGATTCGTTTGGCCTGGCCTTTTCCCATCGCACTCCTAGCGAACCTTTTTGGACAGCATTCCTATCCATTGATATCCCTCCTTCTTTCTGCTTTCCAATAACTCGACGCTTTTCCATCAAATCAAACGGATGATCGCTGTAAATATATAAAGATGGACGAGTCATTTAGATTTTATATAATTATTACATAATTTCATCTATTCTATTATATTCAACAAGGAAAAGTAACAGACAGAAATAGGAAATAGTTTTCCTATACATCTTGATTACTGACAGTAAATTTGGGCCACTAGATATTCTCAGTAAACGACACACTACGTTTTTAAAGAATTTTTGTAAATTAAGCTTTATTTCTAAACAAAGATATATGTTCTTAACCATTTCTATGCTCCTCAATCTAGTCATTTATTTAACAATTCTTTTTGTAGAGTGTATGTATCCGTCTTACAGTACCGAAGTGTACACTATAGTTTGCCGATATTTTTGAAAAAATTCAACAAAATGCCATTGTGTCGTATTCTTTGTATATAAGAGTAAATGTTTTTGTCCGTCAGATCGTGTTTCATTCAAACATCGACATAGAATAGTGGATTTAATTAATAAAATGCGTCATGTATGTTAAAAATGTAAACACAGTGTATGTATCCCTTCACTTTTCAACATCGCAAATTGAGAAAATCTTCGATGTTTACATAGAATTACACAATTTCAGGACAAACAAAAATTGCTACAGATACCTTGAGTTACCTTGACTTCCGTGAAGTTACTGGTTAATTGAAAGATGAATATACTACAAAATAATAGAGCAAACTTACCTTGTCAAGCGATTGAAATTGTTGAGTCATACAACTTGTTTTACCTGGAAGTACCCGAATGTATGACGTAGGTTGTCGACCTTGAAACAGTCCATGATAGTTTCGACTGCATTATAATATTGATATGAAATAGCAAGTGTTTTGCTCATGTAAGTACATTATATAATTTTGTATATTTATGTGTGTGTACGGGATATGTGGATAATGTACGAGTCTACCTGGAATTCCCGGGTCAGGGGAAAGAGCAATAATAGCAGGTACTTGTACATGTAACATAAACCGAAAGTGCAATTTATTAAATATGATATTTGCACTGTGCAATTATGTGTGATAAATGTAAATTATATATTGCACTTATTAAAAATACACAAATTAATTTTTTTATCATTTGTGTGTATTACATTTGTATTTGTTTTCTATAAATAGACAACGTAAACATAATATGGGAAAACCATGTATTCATGATATCCTAAAAATACACATAATGTACAATACAATACAATACAATATCTTTATTTCCAATTCGGGCCCACTTGAGGCATACAGATAGTTTTACATAAGAGACAGAAAGAATCCAAATATAGATAGAATTTTACATAAATAAATAATAATGAAAAAATAATGTCATTAGTTACAATATTTCTTACATTAAAGTAACATTGTATATTAAAGTACCATCTAAATTGAAGGAGATGAGGTGGATTTGTCTTTACAATTGACTGCCTTCTTCATTGTTAAATAACCAATATATACACTCCGACAAATGTTAAGCACCACCCTATATTTTTATCGATATATATTTTTACATCAATACTGTTAAAACAATAACATAGATATCACCATTTTTCTTACACTTCTTAAAAGACTACACCAAGGGCTCTAAAATTACCAATCTACGAAGTATTTATCATCCTGAAAGACGTGACTATGACGTGGCAAAAATGGGGTTCAAAACAGGCGCTGGAAAAACGTAAAACCAGTTTGTCTTTGATGGAAGTTTTTAACATTGCATTGAAATGCAGAGTCTTCAGATTTTAAGAACTTTTAAATGGATCTATTGTGCGTATGTGTAAGGCATAACAATCAATAATGAGTATATCTACCGCGTTTATTGTGAAGTTCTGTAACACGCCTCGTCATACTTCGCACAAGACGCCTAAGCCGTTCTTGGGGCAACTGTTGCAACTCCTGTAAGATAGCAGTTCTTAATTCGTCAATATTTTGACATTTTGGATTGCGTTGGTTAATTTTGCGGCCAATAAAGTCCCATACATGCTCTATAGGTTTCATGTCTGGCGACATCGCAGGCCATGGAATTGTCTGAACAGCCTCTTGCTTTAAAAAAAAAATGTTGTACAATTCGGGCTCTATGTGGCCTAGCGTTGTCGTCCATGAACATTGGCCTGTCAGTCAACCCATGATTGTCGAAATGGGGGACTACGCGTGGAGCGAGCACATTGTCACGGTATTTTTGGCCTGTTAGATTACCATCAAGAACGTACAAGTCCAACTTACAGTCAAAGGAAAAACAGACAACCCCAGACAGTTACACCCCCACCCCCAAAAGCAGTTGTGCCCAAAATGTGGTTGTCCTGAAATGAAGTGTTTCGTTGGCGCCAAACCCTTGCACGACCGTCGGTAGGGCGTACCAAAAAACGACTTTCATCAGACCAGTGGACCCGTCTCCATGTGCGAATAGTCCACCCCAAATGATCATGTGACCAGTCAAATCGAGCATGGCGATGACGTAATGTCAACTGTGGACGTTTTATGGGTCGTCGCGCTCGCATTCCCTGATGGTGGAGGCGTCTGATTACAATGCGTGTGCTAATGTGGCCTCCAAACGCTAAATTACCACGAAGTGCACCAGCTGTACTGAACGGCCGTTGCCGCGCCCGTCTGAATATGAGCCGGTCCTCTCTCGGCGTCGTTTTGCGAGGTCTACCTGCACGTGGACGGTCAGTAACATTCCCCGTTTGACGAAAACGCTGCATCAGTCGTACAATGATGGAATAGTTAACCCTGAAGTGGTCTGCCACCCTTCTATGGCTAAAACCACCGTTAACTTATGCATGCCAACAGCTTGCCACCTTTCTGGTATGGTTAATTTTCGCCGCACCATACCAAACCAATTGAAAATGAAACTTATAACTCTTACACACACAAAATCAGCTTTCGTTCGCAAACACAAATGTTGAAAAGTACACGTGGCACTTTACACACCCTGTCATATACACATAAATAAAAATATACCAATAACCTGTTTCACAGGTAAGTAAGTATGTGTGTACAGGTAATGAAAACAGCAAACCGATTTGAAATAAGTTCATTATTAGAAAAGATTTTATTGAAACAAGTCAGGTGGTGCTTAACTTTTGTCGGACTGTATAGTTTATCGGAATTATTCAAGTATGGGAAATTACTACATAAAATCTGTATTTCATTTACAAAAAGACATCTTTCTTTAATTTATAAGGGACATTCAAACAGAAAGTGTAATTCATCCTCTACCTTATCAAGATTACAAAATAAGCATTTTCTCTATTCCCGATCCAGTTTTTTTTTTGACATTCCCACCTTCATCCCTACATTTTTCATATCTGCCAGTCTCTATTCGTAAGGAATGAGCACTAAGTCTAAATTTAGTAAGAATGCTTCTCTGTTTGAAGCAAAGGCTATCTAAATAAAATTCTCTTGAAAATGTTTCCTTAATTTTATAAAAAGTGATTAGTTTACCCTCATTAAGACCCAATGACGATGTCCTCTCTTCACGCCAAAAACTTATTTATATAAAGTTTTTTTTGAGACAATCTTTTAAATTGGATTTGAGTTTATCTCTAGTAAAATTCTGGATCTTTTCTAAATCTATTTTTAATTTTTCAGCAAGATATACTATATTTTTGTACCAAGATATCCCATATTTTTTGTTTAATTCTTTATACTCTTCATAAGCAGACCTTAGTAAACTGGTGGGATTGGACTGCACGCTGTACCAATACATAAAGATTGAACATACAACCGAAATATATGCAGGAAATTTACCCAGTTCCGCAAGGACAGCCAAATTAGTTGTTCTTTTATTCACTCCCAGAATATATTTATAGAACTTAATATTATTTTTTTCAAATTCCCAATCCTTAGGGAACGACCATTTAACTTGAAGGGGGGGTGTTATGGTTTTTTTCTAAAAAAATATTCTGATTCCCAATGTTGCTGAAAAAAATGTTCTGATTATGGTGGAGGAATAAAATAATCTGATTCAGAGTTTTTGTCAGATAGCCCAATGTTAAATTGTGGAAAAAAAATTCGCGCTTTGCGCGACAAAAAAAAATATTCTAACTCTTGTGTTGTCCGAAAAAAAAATCTGAACAAAACAAAAAACCATAACCCCCCCCCCCCCCCAAGTTAAATGGTCGGTCCCTTATATATATTATTTAAATGGGAGCCTTTTGACTTTTCTGTAAAATTTGCCAAACCCCATAACTCTCCACCATAAGTTGCAATGGGTTGCATAGTATGATCATATAAATGAAGAAGAATATTTATAGATGGATTCAAATTTGATAAATCTTTCCTTATTTAGAACATACCCTTGAGTGCTTTGTTATATATCATTTTTCTAGCCTGGGTAAATTTTCCTGAGGCTTGTAACATTATACCAAGATATTTGTAACTTGTAACACATTCTATTGCTTGGTTCTCTATATGAAATATATCTTGCACAAGTTTTCCTGTCTTATTAAAAATTATTACCTTTGTCTTACTAATTTTAACTGATAAAGACCATTCTGTGCAATACTCATTCAGTATATTTAATTGCTTTTGCAACCCATTTTTCGAATCTGGTATTAAGACCAGGTCATCTGCATAAAGAAGACAACCAATATTTTTATTTAAGAGAGTAACTCCTATTCCAGAGCTTTCAATTGAGATGTTTAAATCATTAAGAAAATATTTGAAAATATTGGGGTCAAAACAACCCCTTGTCTGACTCCAACATCAGATTTGAAAGGCTGCGTAAGTTTACTACCAAGTTTGACAGATAGATAATTTTTCTTATACATATCACATAATATTCAATCGAACATATCATTTATATTATTTTGTAATAGTTTATATTTACATTACGGACAGGAAACATTTATGTAGGCCTCGGTTTTAATGTTTCCTTTGCAGAACTGTTGCCTCCTGCTAAGATCCAGTTCTTAATTGGGGACATCGGCTATCTTTTTAGCAGTGATGTCGGATATTTTTATGACTCTTTAGGAAAAATGTTTTTAAAGGAGTACTTCGATCTTAGACATGATTTATTGAACTCATGATATTAATGTTTCTCATTTCTTATCCATTTTTAAATTTTGAAATATTTTATGCTTAGTACATACATGTATGTGATGTGAACTCTTAAATGACATATATTTAAGATAGAATCTTTTGTGTTTTACAGACTATATGCTATGAATTTGTTGTACATAATTGTTTTTTATAATATAGACGCGCCACTACTTCTACCCTGGTGGTAGGCGCCTCCAACATCAGATTTGAAAGGCTGCGTAAGTTTACTACCAAGTTTGACAGATAGATAATTTTTCTTATACATATCACATAATATTCAATCGAACATATCATTTATATTATTTTGTAATAGTTTATATTTACATTACGGACAGGAAACATTTATGTAGGCCTCGGTTTTAATGTTTCCTTTGCAGAACTGTTGCCTCCTGCTAAGATCCAGTTCTTAATTGGGGACATCGGCTATCTTTTTAGCAGTGATGTCGGATATTTTTATGACTCTTTAGGAAAAATGTTTTTAAAGGAGTACTTCGATCTTAGACATGATTTATTGAACTCATGATATTAATGTTTCTCATTTCTTATCCATTTTTAAATTTTGAAATATTTTATGCTTAGTACATACATGTATGTGATGTGAACTCTTAAATGACATATATTTAAGATAGAATCTTTTGTGTTTTACAGACTATATGCTATGAATTTGTTGTACATAATTGTTTTATATAATATAGACGCGCCACTACTTCTACCCTGGTGGTAGGCGCCTCCATTGTAAAGGGGTAGTTCTAAATAAATAAAATATATATATATATGTGCATTAAATGAATTTCTACAAATACAAAAACAAATAATTTATTGACAAGTCTTGGAGTCAGAAAACAACATGACAATCCTTAAAATAATTTTAGCGATAATAGTTCATTCCCCAGGGATTGTGTGTTGCTATGGGTGAGTGGCTGGAATAGGTAGCAATACTTTCTTACTTGAAAATACAAGATTAGGTCGCTAAATTCAGACGAAATGTATGTAAAATCCAACTAGTATATATATGTAGCATATTTTTTTTCATCGGCAGATCGTATTTGTTAGAAAACTTATTTGATCAACTCAGCTGGTATCAATGAAACATATCAATATTTTCATGTTGAAGCCTCCAGGATGATCGCCAGAATATCACTGACTAACACAATATAACTGAAAAATCGTTGAAAGAGCTATGACCCACTCATCATTATTCAGATGAAAATCCCCATAGGTACACGCACGTTTTAGTAAGTTTTTGTTGTTGTTGGTTGTATTCGATTTGTTCAATCCTCTACAGTTAACTTATATATTGAAGGAAATGTTCATCTATAGTATGACGTGTCCTCCATTTTCACTGACAGAGGGGGGAAATAGGAAATAACTGTATTGTATTTTAAGCTTTGTGGACGTAAATCGTCGGTTTTACGGTCGCAAAAGGTTTGCGCATGCGCAGGAAGATGGCTGCAATATTTTAGCAGAGCGGCAACAGCGGCGAAATTAGTATTATTAATGCACAGAAACTGATTCATTTAGAGACATACTTAGCCATGAGTGACCCGTCAATACTATATTCATTTTGAGCATAATTTTTAGAGAGCCATAACAACATAACTTTCATTTAACCAATTTGTATACCAACCACGTGGTGATTATAAATTCCAATATGGCGCCGAAATCCAATAAAAATGACAAATGCCATGATTGTGGCAAAGATGTGATTACTAATGAAAAGGCTTTAAGTTGTTCAATTTGTGAAAATTGGTACCATATAAAGGGTCAAAAGGTACCCATCCTTGATTATGATTTCCTATTCAAATCATATGATAGCATACAGTGGATATGTAAGGTTGTAAAGGGGCATCCCGAAAAATTTGCAAAATGCTAACTTTGATGCATTAGAGACGAGAAAAGTTTCTACCCTTAAGACAAGTGTTGTAGATTGTAATGAGAAAATTGCATCAGTTGATACAAATGTTTCTGAGCTGAGCGACAATTTGCCTAAAATTGTTTCGGAACAAGTGAGCCAAATCATTGATGATAAAAGTGAAGAAGTAAAACTTCAGTCCAATGTAATTTTCTTTGGTGTTCCTGAGAATGAGGAAGGTGACCCTAGATTAAATGACTTAGAATTTGTTACTGGTTTGTGTAGCCAATCGTTGTGAGTAAATGATATAGTAGTCGAGGAGTTGACAAGGTTAGGGGCGAAATGGAAGAGAGGTTCCGGTAAGCACCGTCTTTTACGCTTCAAAGTCACAGATGAGGTTAAAAGGATGAAACTTTTGCGCAGTGCTTCCAAGTTAAAAAACACTAAGATTCAGGCCCATAAAAAGATAGGAATAGGTAGAGATTTAACCAAAAAACAAAGAGAAAGAAATGATGAACTAAGATCTCAATTTGCTAAGATTAAGAAAGACTTTCCTAACAGAAATTGAGCAATTCGTCGAGAGAAAGTAGTTGAGGTGCCAGGGAAAGGGATTCCTCCCTTGGCCCCAGGATACCAAACTTGACATTAACACAGTTCATACTGTTTCTTCAACTGTAAATACGTTAGTTACCGTTAATGTTGAAAATTCGTTCATGTTAAGAATTTTGTTCCTGTTAATGTTCCAGATGTTACTAATCCTGAGAAGGACACATTATTTTTCTTCTAAGGACAAGAAGAATTCTTTGAATGTTTTATTTTCTAATGTAGACACTCTGTCAAATATATGTTCTGAGCTTGAAGCAACATTATCAATAGAAAATGCACATGTAATAGGATTGTGTGAAATTTATACAAAAAACTGTTTTGATAAATCAGTGGCATCTAAGTTGGACTTGTATGATTATGAAAAATATCTACCAGATAAATTAGGTGATAGAGGAGTTGTGTTATATATTCATAAGTCCTTGACGGCTTTCAAGGTTGACATTTTATCAGACTCAGACTTTTCGGAATCTGTTTGGTGTGAAATATCATTACGGGGTACAGATAAACTTTTAGTGGGATGTATATATAGAAGTCCCTCTTCTTCAAAAGACAACAATAAGAAATTAAATGATCTTGTATCTAAGGCACGAGATTCAAAATATAGTCATTACTTAATTATGGGAGATTTTAATTATCCGGAAATAGACTGGTTAAAAAATGAAGTTATGGGTAACCGCCAATCAGATGCTTTAAAAAAATTTGACTGTGTCTTGGAGGACTTTTTATTCCAACATATATGCTCACCTACTAGAATCCGTACAGGTCAAACTTCTAATATTCTAGACCTTGTTTTTACTAATGAAGAAGGCATGATAATAACAGATTCTATAAAAACAGATTCATCAGTTGGTAAAAGTGACCATTGTAGGATAAATTTCGAGTTTTGCTGCTATATTGAAGATGAAACTTTTCTAGGGATCGTTTCTCATATTTTAAAGGTAACTATAGAGATTTTTTAGACCATTTAAATGATGTGGACTGGGACAATTTGTTTGATGAGAAAAGTGTAGATGAAATGTGAACTATTTTTTCCATGATTATGTCTGATGGCATGGACAAATTTATTCCTAAGAGAAAGTCTGATGATAGATGTTTTAACCCACCCTTGTGGATGGATAGGAACACAAAAATCAGCTATAATTAAGAAACGCAAATCATGGAAATCTTATAAATATTCTAAAAGTGTACTTGCTCATGCAAAATATGTCAAAGACAGAAATGAATGTACAAACGCAGTAAGTGAATCGAAATCTAAGGTGAAATCCTTCTGGAATTATATTAATAGTAAATTGAAAACCAGATCTGTTATTGGTACCCTTGAAAGAAGTGACGGAACCTTAGCAAGCAGTGAGGCTGATAAGTTGAAGTTCTCAATACCTTTTTCGCAAGGCCTGACGGTCTTCACTCTAAAGTTTTGTTTGAAGTACAGGATTCTATTTACTATCCTCTATACTTGTTTTTTAATAAGTTTATCGAAGAAGGCAGAGTTCCAGCTGAGTGGAAAAAGGCAATCGTTTCTCCTATTTTCAAAAAGGCAAGAAATCAAGCCCAGGCAAATATAGGCCAGTTAGTTTGACTTTCGTAGTGTGTAAGATTTGCGAGTCAATCATCAGGGATAAAATAATGAATTACATGTCAAGCAATGATTTATTTACAAACAGTCAATATGGATTTCGTCCAAGTAGATCTTGTGTTACTCAACTCCTTGAAGTTTTAGACGATTGGTCAGAATTAATGGACAATGGTTTCTCAATTGATACTATATATTTGGACTTCTCCAAAGCGTTCGATACTGTGCCGCATCAGCGATTATTTTTGAAACTTGAAAAACTTGGGTTTGAAGGAAATTTGTTGAATTTGATTAAGAGCTTGTTAACTGGACGTAATCAATGTGTTCGTATTAATAGTACAACTTCAGCTTTAAGTGATGTCGTTAGTGGAGTGTCTCAGGGAAGTGTACTTGGTCCTGTGCTGTTTTTGATATTTATTAACGATTTACCAGACATTGTGAATGGAATTGTTAAAATGTTGCTGATGTCTGTAAGACATTTTCGAAAATTTCTACTGTTAATGATCATGACAGATTACAAGAAAATCTTGATGAGCTATGTGATTGGTCAAACACTTGGAAATTAAAATTTAATGCAGCAAAATGTAAAGTACTTCAATAATCTCTACCGTTATACCATGTTGGATAGCTCAGATAATTATGTTGCCTTAGATGAAGTTGATGAAGAGAAAGATTTAGGAGTAACTTTTCAGTCGAACTTGAAATTTGATAAATATATTAGCAGCATCATTGCCAAAGCTCAAAGAGTACTACCGTATCCCTGATTTATCATTCTTTTGACTATATGGACCGTGACATGTTTCTTATTCTCTACAAATCAGTTGTCTGCCCTATACTGGAATACGCAACTTGTGTTTGGTCCCCCTCCCTGAAAAAAAAATATACAAAAGTTAGAAGCTGTTCAAAGGAGAGCCACTAAGCTTGTAAAAGATATAAGTCATCTTAACTACGAGGACCGACTTAGACAATTAGGATTGCCAACTCTTGAATATCGAAGGGACAGAAATGATATGATACAGGTCTACAAGGCTATACATGGCAATGATGATATTAATTGGATGAGTTTATTTATGCTAGTCCCATCAACAGTAACTAGGGGTCACTCACTCAAGATTTTTAAGAAGCAATGTAGAACAACACAGAGGTTACACACCTTCTCCATGGGGATAATTGATCAGTGGAATGGATTATCAAACTCTACAGTCACTTCAAAGTCCGTAAATGCCTTCAAATCTGCTTTGAATGCTGAATACTGGAACCCATATAAATTCACATGTTCATGTTAACGGCAGTCTATATACCGCGGTATATATTTTTAACGTTTTAATATGTGTTAATGTGCAAACCTTTATTAGTTGCGATATGTCAATTCATATGTCTAAACCATCATGAGAGGAGGAAATTAACACCAGACTATGATGAGGGGTCTTTAGAAGCCAATGGCTTACATTCTGACCTGAAGAAAAGGTACAAATTGAGTTTACCTAGCGACATGTAGCTAGGTAAACGGATATTTGCGACCATAAAACCAAGATGTACGTCAACAAAGCTTAAAATACGATACATTTATCTCCTAAAAACACTCAAATTAAAATCCGGCGAAATGTTGTTAGACGACAACATGACGCCATAGGAAGACTTCCAGTTCAAAACGTAAAGATCAATGTTATTTGGCTTCATGTTCGCTTCAATTTTGATAAAATTTACCTAAAACAAGTTTGTAAGGAAGGCATTTTAATTATTTTTGTGTATTTTTGGAAATAAGACATGTAGGATTCCACGTTTGCAAGATGGCTGATCCTTCCAGCTTGATCCCTTAGTTACGACTTATAGATTGAGAATTTTACGTAGAATAGTAAACCAATCAAATCAGACGATACAAACAAATTGTATTAGAATGTCAGTTCTCTAATCATCCTCTCAAGCATCAATGATTTCTCGTATGAGATTTTTTTTTAAAATCTATCAAGTTTTCTTAAATTTATTTCAGGCTACAAAATCATCTTTCTCTAGAATTTTATAACAGTCAGTGTAGAAAGCAGACATGTAGGTATTATAATTGTTGAGTCACATAATGATATACGATGTAAGTTTATACACCATTCCATTTTCATTTTTATTAGCTCACGTGACACTTCACCCGAAGGGTCAGGTGAGCTATTGCCATCACTTGGCGTCCGTCGTCCGTTCGTAAACATTTCAATCTTCTTCTAGAGAACCACTGAAGCAAATGGGACCAAACGTGACAGGAATGTTCATTTGCATGGTCTAATCAAGTGTTGTTACTTTCGTTACGATCGGTTATCCAACATGGCTGCCAGGGACATATAGATGCCTCTGATTGGCTGAAATATTTAATGATTTTCTTCTCCGATACTACATGGAGGATGGAATTGAAAATTATCATGAATGATCATTGCAAGCTGCCAACCAAGTGTTGTTACTTTTTGGGACGATTGAAAATCCAAGATGGCCGCCAGCGGGGGACATAATTTAACATAGCAACCCTATGGGAAATATGTAAAACAAACTACTTCTCAAGAACCACTGGATGGATTGGAACCATACTTGATGTTCCTTGCAAGGTCTCTATCAAGTGTTGTTACTTTTTGTTCCGACCGTCCTCAGTTCAAGATGGCTGCTGTTACTAAAAATAGAAATGTCTTCAATTGTCAATTGCTGCTGTAGTATAAGTCAAAATGAGGTCAAATTTTAACTGCAACTACATGGCAAGGAGTAGTTTAGCATATATTCTAGGTTTTTCTGTGAAATTTTTCTTTCAGCCGATTTATACCGATTATGCAAATTAGGCATATTTTGATAAAAGATCACATTTAAATCTTCTCCTCTGAAACCGCAGAATCAAATTAAAGCAAATTTGGCTGGGATGGTCGTTGGGTGGTCCCTTTTCAATATTGTGTCCGACAGCGCCGCCCTCCATTCAAAATGGCTGCTGTTACCAAAAATAGAAATTTCTTTAGTTGTCAATTTCTGCTTTATTACAAATCAAAATGAACTCAAATTTTAACTGCAGCTACATGGCAATGAGTAGTTTAACATATATTCTGGGTTTTTCTGTGAGATTTTTTCAGCCAGTTTATTCCGTTTAGGAATATTATGAGATAAAAATCCCTGCCAGGTTTGGTTTAATATGGTTCAGCGGTTTCAGAGGAGAAGATTTAAATGTGATCTTTTATCAAAATATGCCTAATTTGCATAATCGGTATATATCGGCTGAAAGAAAAATTTCACAGAAAAACCGGAATATATGTTAAACTACTCCTTGTCATGTAGCTGCTGTTAAAATTTGAGCTCATTTTGACTTACACTAAAGCAGCAATGGACAATTAAAATTTCATCCCCCCTTTTTTCTATTTTTAGCTTGGCGGCCATCTTGGTTGGAAGTCGGGATCACCGGACACAATTTTGGAAGGGGGCCATCCAAGGACCATTCCACCAAAGTTTGGTTGCAATTGGCCCAGTGGTTTCCGAGGAGAAGATTAAAATGTGAAATGTTGATGGACGGACGACGGACGAAAAGTGATGACAATAGCTCACCTGGCCTAAAGACCAGGTGAGCTAAAAACGAACAGCCTCCTATCATTTCGAATTATTAAACACAAAAGACGTCTCGACATACTGCCGAAATTTGAGCTGTATAAGCATAATGATGAGCCTTTTAACATATATTACAGGATTGTTTATGAACTTTGAACTTTTGCCGATTTTGACCGATTATGCAAATTAGAAAAAGGGGGGATGAAATTTAAAAACAATCTTCTCCTCTGAAACTACTGAGCCAATCTCAACCAAACTTTGCTGAAATGATTCTTGGGTGGTCCTCTTCCAAAATTGTTTCCGGCATTTCAGAACTCCGACCAAGATGGCCACCACAGCCGAATTTAATTTAACATAGGACCCTATGGGAAATTCCCCTAAAAATCTTCTTGTCTGAAACCATTTGCTCAATAAGAACAAATTTTGATGAAATAGTCATTGGATGGTTCTCTTCCAAAATTGTGTCAGGCAGTTCGTCCCTTCGACCAAGATGGCCCCCACACCCGAACTTAGCTTAACAAAGGACCCTATGGGAAATTCACATAAAAATCTTCTCCTCAGAAACCACTGGGCCAATTGCAACCAAACTTTGGTGGAATGATCCTTGGATGGCCCCCTTCCAAAATTGTATCCGGTGATCCCGACTTCCAACCAAGATGGCCACCAAGCTAAAAATAGAAAAAGGGGGGATGAAATTTTAAAAGAATCTTCTCAACCAAACTTTGCTGAAATGATCCTTTGGTGGTCCCCTTCCAAAATTGTGTCCGACATTTCAGACCTCCGACCAAGATGGCTGCCACAACCGAACTTAATTTAACATAGAACCCTATGGGAAATTCCCATAAAAATCTTCTTGTCTGAAACCATTTGCTCAATAAGAACTAAATGTTGTTGAAATAGTCATTGGATGGTTCTCTTCCAAAAATATGTCAGGCGGTTCGGCCCTTCGACCAAGATGGCCCCCACAGCCGAACTTAGATTAACATAGGACCCTATGGGAAATTCACATAAAAATCTTTTCCTCAGAAACCACTGGGCCAATTGCAACCAAACTTTGGTGGAATAGTCCTTAGATGGCCCCCTTCAAAATTTGTGTTCGGTGATCCCGACTTCCAACCAAGATGGCCGCCAAGCTAAAAATAGAAAAAAGGGGGATGAAATTTTAATAAAATCTTCTCCTCTGTAACTACTGAGCCAATCTCAACCAAACTTTGCTGAAATGATCCTTGGGTGGTCCCCTTCCAAAATTATGTCTGGCATTTCAGACCTCCGACCAAGATGGCCACCACAGCCGAACTTAATTTAACATAGGACCCTATGGGAAATTCCCATAAAAATCTTCTTGTTTGAAACCATTTGCTCAATAAGAACTAAATGTTGATGAAATAGTCATTGGATGGTTCTCTTCCAAAAATATGTCAGGCGGTTCGGCCCTTCGACCAAGATGGCCCCCACAGCCGAACTTAGTTTAACATAGGAACCTATGGGAAATTCACATACAAATCTTTGGATGGTCCTCTTCCAAAATTGTGTCCGGCAGTCGCGCTCTCCCACCAAGATGGCCACCACAGTGCAGTTGCGTTGTTATTGAAAGCAGTTTTGATCCAGGTGAGCGATTACAGACTCCTGGGAGCCTCTGATTAGATCATCTGGCCAAAGGCCACGTGAGCTTTTGCCATCACTTGACGTCCATACGTCGTAAGCTTTCACATTTAAATCTTCTCCTCTCCTCTGAAACCACTGAACCAAATTAAAATTTGGCTGTGATGGTACTTGGGTGGTCCCCTTTCAACCCTTTATTCAAGATGGCTGTTATTACTAAAAATGAAAATGTCTTCAATTGTCCATTGTATTATAAATCAAAATGAGCTCAAATATTAACTGCAGCTACATGGCAATGAGTAATTTAACATAAGTTTATAATCCGGGTTTTTATGTGAATTTTTCCTTTCAGCCGATGTATACCGATTATGCAAATTAGGCATATTTTGATAAAAGATGGGATGGTCCTTGGGATATCCCCTTTCAAAATTGGGTCAGACAGCTGCTGTTACTAAAAATTAAAAGAAAAATTCAATTGTCCATATTGCTGCTTTTATTATAAATCAAAAATCAAAATTAGTTCAAATTTAACTACAGCTACATGGCAATGAGTAGTTTAACATACATGTATATTCTGGGGTTTTCTGTGATTTTTTTCTTTTAGCCGATTTATGTCAATTATGCAAAGTAGGCATATTTTAATAAAAGATCACATTTAAATCCTCTCTTGAGAAACTGTTGAACCAAATTTAATCAAATTTGTCTGGGATGGTGCTTATGTGGGCCCCTTTGATGATATCATATTGATCGTTTTTTGTTCTCTCCATTGAACGGTCTTGTTCGTCCGGTTTTTATTCAGAGTTAAATTCTTAACTAAATGTGTTCTATTTGTGTTTTCTAAAAATAAGTGAAAATTATTGCATCCTCTTTACGTTTGCTTACACCTTTCACAGTTTTTGTCCCCCGCCCCCGCAAAATGCCGGGTGTCCGTCCGTCCGTCCGTCCGAGCTATGTTGTAAGCGCTCTAAGATTTTTATTTGTTGACCAATTTATTTCAAACTTACACACTAGCATTATATTAGAAATTTCTAGCTTATGTTCGAAATTGGGCAAAATTCGAAAAAAATGGTGGCCATTTTTAAGATGTCTGCCAAAACACATCAAAATTTCAAAGCTACAATTTCAACGAAAATTGATATTTAGAAGATTTTCGACATGAGGAATGTGATAGTGACAAATGCGATTTAAAAATGGCGGCCATTGCAGCCATTTTGGCAGCTATTTTCAATATGATCGCCAAAACACATAGCAAATTTCGAAGTGCTCCAATGCTCCAATTGCAAAGAAAATTGATATTTAGGGATTTTTAGAGGAATATGACCAATCCGATTTCAAAATGGCGGACATTTTGGCAGCCATTTTTAAGATGGCCACCAAAATGCGTAAAATTTCGAAGTGCTCCAATTTCAACGAAAATTGATATGTAGGGTTTTCCCACATATGGAATGTGATACCGGTAGTGACAAAATCGATTTGAAAATGGTGAGTTATTTTTTTACTGGTACCAGTAAAAATGTAGATACAGTCGAACTTGCTTTAGTGACCACCTCTATTAAGCAACATCTTGTATTATGTGACCTTAGATTTTATTTCCCTTCACAGTGCATTTCATATCAATTAAACCTGTATTAAGCAACCATCTGTCTTATGTGACCATATTTAACTGTTCCCTTGGAAGGTCACATAAGATAGGTTTGACTGTATCTAATTTAGTGCACACAATACGTTTCTGGAATAATCTTCATCAGGTACACTCAGGGGTTTCAAAGTGGGCCGGTACCCGGTACTTTTACCCGCCTGAGATCGTGTGTAATACCGGCAGAAATTACTGAACCCCCCCAAAATTAGCGGTGGTCAAAACCACTAGTGCGATGGTCGATAGGCTTGTGGAATATTTTTCATAAAAAATTAATGATCACGTCAATTGCTGAATTCTCGCATTCAAATCGTACAACTGCGTCACGACCAAGTTGATGGGATATTCCCTGTTTTAAAAATAACTTTGCCTTAGAATCGTAAATAGCAGTTTGCTCATGCGGTAAATAGATATGTTTTCGCCCCAATATCTTTTCATCCTTGTGTAAAACTCGGACCGGAACAAAGCTGACATCATTTCAAAATAAAAAAATGACCGATTACAAATTATGTTCAAACACAATTTAGTGTAATCTCCAGTAATATAAGTATGATCATTATGTATTATGAATATATGACTACACAATATTTTGTGCGATTTTTTTTATCCATTTAAAACCCAGGGTCGAATCATTCTGGGGCGTACTGTCTTGTTGCTTAACTCCGTCCATATTGTTTAACTTCCGGTATAAAAAAATAAAAACCTATGGCTAATTTATTTACATATTTTGACGGGGCCCTACCGCGGTTGTTCACAGAAATGAAAGTGTGCTGAAAAACATTTTTAAAAGGGGGTACGAGGAGATAAGGGATAAAAAATTACTAGAAATCTTGAAAAAGGACCGGACATGGCTCAAATACGAATTACGACAAAACGCCGGCCCCCCCTTTTTTTCCAAAATAATTTAACTTTTGTGATTCAAATGTTAATAAATGTCTTCCCGCGAATCGTTTTTGTTCGAACATTTTTTTTGCACATAAGTCGTGAAAGTAACAATATATATTGTTTTTGTTTAATTATATTTGTATTGATCTATTAAAAAATTATAAATTTTATTAAAGATTGATGATTGCAAATTAAATTTATATGTTTCATCAAGGACGTATTCTATATACGTCCTTGGTTTCATTAATTATGACACTTATATGTCTTGATCCTTCCAATGGTCTTTGATGAGTTTAATTACTGGTAATAAAGTAAAAAAAATCACACAAGCCAAGGTATTGTGAAAAAGAAAAGGACAAAGCCAACGATGTACAAATGTATATATTGTACATGATTTTTATTTTTATATACCATCCATCTCTTTGGACTTTTACCTGTTTTGGAGGGGCACCCTGTCTGATTGTTTATGCGCCCGAGTCACACACACTCAGTAACTACAGAGTCCGACTCGTATCCGGGAAGAAGAAAAGAATTTTGAGAAGTTTAAGCTTTGATAACAATGGCTTGGTCAAGCCTAGCTGCGGAACCGTAGCTCTTTATGGTCCTTTTGGGTTTTTTTAAGATATGGCAGACTATCTATGAATAATCTTGGCTGAAGTCTGTAAACTGAAATATTCAATAAAGAAATTGGGGGAAAAAATCCAGACATTATGCATGGTCTTCACTCTTGGTGAAATCTGAACTCTAAAGTTAATTGGATTTTTCTTTCAAAAACACTTAATGTTTTGCAGTCTCTGAAGTACATTTTTTGGTCCACAAAATGCTAGATTTCAGGAGCTTCCGCCCCCTGGACCCCTTACGACCCTCAGCCTAATTTTTTAGGTACCTCCTACAATTTAAGAAGTACCTCCTATTATAAAAAAAACTTTGAAACCCCTGCTCATAGTGAAAAGATTTGAAGGCCAAATAATTAATTTAAAAGTCTTTTAAGAGCAAGTAAGCCAAAGGACCTAAACAGGAGTTATGGGACTTTGACTATTTTATATATCGCGTAACAGAGTAAGATCTTGTGAGCGTAACTCCTGAAACCGTTCATCAGAATGTGTTCATGTATGGTAGGATTGTTAGTCATAATATGTAATTGAGCCTGCTATGCTGCCAGTTTAATTGGAAAAATTTTGTGGAATATGGGACTTTTACTATTTTTCGACCTACTGTATCATAGTTGGATCTTGTTTAAGGCACTAAGCAAAAGGTCATATGTGAAAGACCTCAAACAGTTTATTTCTGGTCTGACATTTGCAAGAGGAAGTAATCAACCTTTTATATCAAATGCCATTGTTTTTCTGTCTTCCTCAAGGGCTGATATGTTCAGACTTTTTAACTTTGAAAACACGGTAGAGGGGATACCTTTACTGATATTAATATATCACATGGATAACATACTCACATTACACCTCTTTCTATTGCAGCGGGGGTCATATTTCAGATACGACTTCAGAGGACGATGATATCAAGTATTCTTATCTTAATTGTAAGTGTTTTTCGTTTTTGTTTCTCCAATTCGAAACTTCTACCAACCTTAACACGTATAACATGAAAGGATCTCAGGCCTTGTAAGCAGTTCTTTCTAAAAAAGGGTCCCATATAATTACCTAAAGCAAAAAGAAATTATCACCTTTCAAACGAAATATGTAAGAAAATATGTTGCAACTTTGGCCTCGAAAAAAATCTTCCCTGTTGTGTGAACAAACCGCATCACAACTCGTTGATTGCGAATCGTAGTGATCCTGGTTCAGAGAACAAACTCGACATAATACAAAGTCTTGTACCAACACACTATGTATATAATGGGGATGTATTTCTACAGAGTGAATCACTTGATGTTGATTGTAGTGGATTTGGGTTTAAAGTGTATAACGCCACTTTCAACAATATTTCAGTTATATCGTTGCGGGCAGTTCTATTGGTGAAGGAAACCGGAGTGCTGTATTCTCTTCTGTCGCAGTATCATGCTCCGCCTTCGACTTTGATAGACAATCATTGTGCATTGTCCATGTATGCTGTTATATACATGTATCTGAAATTCCATCGGAAAGCAGCACGTTGATTTGTCAGCAGAGGCCTTTTGACAATTAGTGAATGAGAAAAGTAGAATTTTTGATTGGCTTACAGGTATAGAATGACGTAGTGTTTCTTTATATCATACTTGTCGTTTATATCTGACCAGTCACTTGAATAGATGACCAAAACTTTTCTTATTTTTTTTTTATTTTTGAAACTTCAAGTGACTGTGATCTGACACTATGTTTGTAAAATCTATATCGATCGTCTGTTCCAACAATTTTTTTTTTAAATAGCAGACAATTATACAAATACAAATCGCTGGGTAGAGTATTTAAATGAAACATACACGAGAGATATTGAATATCCTTCTCATTTACACGATCTTTACATGTCCATCTTCCTGCTTTTCTTTTAATTATGACATGTAAATGTTAGAATGATCAGATAAAAATGTGTGTTATCAGTCTGGAAAAGTCTTTTATCATATACTTGTAGATAATATAGCTAAAATTTTACCCTGTGATAACACTTTGAGTTTTGTTTAAAATAAAAAGAGGAATCATGTTTATTTCACCCCAGTTTCACAAGAATGGCCCAAGTGGGCTGATAAATATAGATTATTACATGGCATTTTTAATATGATACCCTTTATCAGCCCTAGGTCATATTGTAAAGCAAAATTATGTCCTCCAGGACAATATTTCATGATTATATTGTCATGGAATTTTGTCTTATCTATGATATGTTGTCCTTTATCTGGACAGTATAATGTCATGTTATAGACGATATATCATAGTGAAACTGTGTCCTAACAAAGGGAGATAATTCTAATTCAAAACTTGGACATTTGATTTGCACATATAGCGAATCTGATAATTCATTGAAAGACAACTTTCTATTGAATGAAATTAACAATAATTTACTTAGTGAAATTGAAGTTTTAGAATCTGACATACCAGTTACACCACTCCCTCCGAAACGTGCACGAAGATTAAAAAAAAACTTCGCATGTTATGATATGTTTATCATATACTTCAACAGAGGAAATAACTGTATTGTCTGATTTGTACCAAAATGTTTAGTCATTTTTGGCTAGAATTAAATACATTTGTCTATAGTTATACAACAAGAAAATTATTGTTTTAATATACAAATCCAACAAATGCACGTTATTTAAACATTTTCAATATCATAAGAGAGAAATTGGTAGATAATAATTTTCTGTGCAAATATTCAATAAAACAGTTGAATCCGCCGTGTCTGTAAACACAGTTTTCCGAAAATTCACAAAATGAACTTACGGACATTGCCGACGGAAAGGCATGTAATAACATTCCGGAAGCAGTTAATAGATTTGCTTTATCAGCCTGCTTGGACCATTCTTGTGAAACTGGGTGAAATAAACATAATTCCTCTTATTATTCTAAACAAAACTCAAAGTTTTATTACAGGGTAAAATTTTAGCTTTGTCATTTACAAGTATATGATAAATATAGATTATTACATGGCATTTTTCATATCATACCCTTTATAAGCCCTAGGTCATATCAGCCCGAGAGCAGATATGCTCAAGGGATGATATAAATACAAATACAAATACTTTATTAGCACAAACTCATCAACAATAAATGGTTAAGGCTCAGAATATATGATAATACACAATATATGAACCAGGGCTGATAAAGGGTATGATATGAAAAGACATTGTTATGATATGTTTATCATATACTTCAACAGAAGAAATAACTGATTTGTACCAAAACTTTTACTTATTTTTGGCTAGAATTAAATGCAAAGTTATAGAACAAGAAATTTATTGTTTTAATATGCAAATCTAATAAATGCACTTTTTTGGCACTTTCAATATCATAAAAGAGAAAATTGTCAGTTAGTAATTTTCTGTGCAAATATTCAATAAAACAGTTTAGTCCATCATGTTTGTTAGCACAGTTTTCCAGAAATTCACGAAGTGAACTTACGAACATTGACGGAAAGGCATGTGAAATCATTTCAGAAGCAGTTAATAAACCTGCTTTATCAGCCCGCTTGGGCCATTCTTGTGAAACTGAGTAAAATAAACATGACTCCTTTTATTAATCTAAACAAAACTCAAAGTTTTATCACAGGGTAAAATTGTAGCTATATCATCTACAAGGTATGACGTATATGATAAAGTGCTTCCGGAATGTTTTTACATGCCTTTCCGTCAATGTTCGTAAGTTCACTTCGTGAATTTCCGGAAAACTGTGTTTACAAACACGGCAGACTACTGAAACTGTTTTGTTCAATATTTATACAAAAAATTATTATTACTGCCAATTTTCTCTCATATGATATTGAAAGTGCTAAAAAAAAAATGCATTTATTGGTTTTGCATATTAAAACAATAAATTTTATGTTCTATTACTACATTTTTGTATGTATTTAATTCTAGCCAAAAATGACTAAACATTTTGGTACAAATCAGTTATTTCCTCTGTTGAAGTATATGATAAACATATCATATCTTGTCATTTTTCATATCATACCCTTTATCAGCCCTCGTTCATATATCAACACTTGAGCCTATCAGCTCTCGAGCTGATATCATAACCTAGGGCTGATAAAGGGTATGATATGGAAAATGCCATGTAATAATATACAATGTATATATATGCACTCTCGACGGACCGCTGGACATGTTTAACAGTTCAATATTTGCCTTACTGTTAACATTTCCAGGTGTCAATCAAAGTGTCATATATTCGACCTTTATAGACCGATAACTATATAATATCTAGCAGGGATAAATCGCATACATTTTATGTGGTTAAAAAAAACAAGTTGTTAGCGCACACTGAGGGCCTATACTATGAGAGGTAGGTTCAGCCTGTACATCGGTCCGGGACCCGGTGACCCAAGAAGGGGCCCGTGAATCTCTGAAGAACCCCAAAGCCTTCGCCTTAAACGTTTTATTTTGATTTTTTCATTTTGGGAATTGGGTATTTTCAACTATTTTTAGTTTATTTAGAAAAATGATTATATAAAATTCACTTAGACTTCGGAATTATAGTCGTTTATCATCACTCACATTTACAATGTAATCAGGAAGGCCATAATTTCATTACAAGTGGTTTTATTGGCCCTCAAATCCTCAATTTCGACAGAAGTCTCAGCCTGTCCCTGGGGCCCCAAAGCAGTCTTGTTCCACCTTGCAAAATTTCTCTTGGAGGCCCTGCGCACACTTGCTGGTGTCCCGCAAAATGTTATTTACATGCATGGTACTATTTAATTAATTTAATTTATTCAAGTACAAAATGTCTTTGAAACTTTTAGTTTTGTTTGGGTTTCGTTGCATCTGTCAGAGTTCATTAATGATAGGAAACATCTTTTATTCACCTTCCTTTTGTAGTTGTTGTTACCAACTTGGCAATGGTGCAGCTGTTTTCTTTATATAATGAACATTAAATTTCATTTTCTAAGGTAAATTTGTAATTTCTTTAGAGTATGAAGCGCAGTACCCAACGTAATTGGCGGAATCTTCAGTTAGTTGAAGGCGGCCTCTTATATTGTAAATGTAGAAGAACAGAATTACAACCCTGCTCACCCAATCATAGTGACGGTTGGCATTTACTCACTTGCGAAAAACACTTTCATGAACCCATTATTTCACTCGCATGTGGATGTGGAAAATACTTGCATGGTTTTTGTTTATAATTTTATTACTTTTCAAAATGCATTGTAAGATAAATATTTTCACTAACAAGTTGTAAGACAATTTCTACTCACTTGTGAAAATAGGTATTGTAATACCGGTAATTTGAAATTTCAATGTAGACTGTCGTGTTGTAAGAAATCGACAGATAAACCAGATAACTATTACATTATATATTTTAGGAACATTACAGATATACTATATTGTGACGAAATATTTGTTCCGGCATAATATTTATTCCAAGGAAATTTTATTATGTAATAATTTTTCCATATGGAATAAATTTCATGTAATATTTTTTCCATGTGTATAATAAAAATACCATTACAACGGAAAAAATATTCCATAAAATAGATTCCATACGGAAAAATTAATACATAATACAATTTATATTACCACCACTAAATGACAATTTTCAATCTATGCCAGAAATAAAAGTCACCATATTAGGCACTGAAAAACTTCTTAAAAATCTTGATCCAACAAAAGCCACTGGACCAGACCAAATACGAGCACGGATATTAAAACAATTTGCAGCAGAGTTTGCACCACACCTAACCACCATTTTCAATACATCTATTACAAAAGGTGAAGTTCCAACAGACTGGCGTCTAGCAAATGTAATACCGATCTTTAAAAAAGGGAAAAAGTACCTAGCAAGCAATTATAGACCAGTATCACTCACCTGTATATGCTATAAACTTTTAAAACACATCGTAGTGAGTAACATCTTAAAACATCTAGATCTGCATAACATCTTAGTTGACTGTCAACATGGTTTTCGTGCAAAAAGGAGTTGTGAAACACAATTACTCACACTCAGCCATGAACTACTCAGCAACCTACACTCTAGCATTCAAACTGACTTGATAATACTTGACTTTTCTAAGGCATTTGACAAGGTACCTCATAAGAAATTACTATGGAAGCTTAACAATTATGGAATAAGAGGGACACACCTGGAAGTGGGTCTCAGCTTTCTTGAGTAACAGAATGCAGCAAGTAGCTTTGGATGGGGAGGTATCTGGTCAACTACCTGTAGTAAGTGGAGTACCTCAGGGATAGGTCTTGGGGCCACAGCTTTTTCTCATATTCATAAATGATCTTCCAGTTGCAGTAACATCAAAAACTAGATTATTTGCAGATGATTGTATTCTATACAGACAAATCTATAATCATGATGATTCAATCACTTTACAACAAGACTTGGACAACTTGGCAGCTTGGAAAAAAATGTGGGTATGCAGTTTAATCCAGAAAAAATGCATCTCATTAAGTGTCACAAGATCACAAACACCATTTCACACCAGCTACGTCCTCAACGGTCATACCCTTGAATCAGTTACAACTGCAAAATATCTGGGCATAACAATCTCAAAAGACATGAACTGGGACACTCATATCAATAACATCACCTCAAAAGCAAACAAGATCATAGGCCTCTTGAGACGAAACCTACCAATTCAAAACACTGAAACTAAAACTTTGGCATATAAATCCATGGTCAGATAAAATCTGGAATACTGCCTAAGTGTCTGGTCACCTCACACAGAAAAACTAAAAAGTAAATTAGAGCAAGTTCAGCGCAGAGCAGCAAGATATGTGACAAATCGCTATCACAATACCAGCAGTGTTTCGGCAATGCTTAACCATCTTCAATTGCCAACTCTTGAACACCGTAGGAACTTAAACAGAATTACAATGCTTTATAAAATCACCAACAACCTTATTGCAGTGGATCCAAAAACTTTACCTTACTCCTCAACCTTATCTCAGTACAAGAAACAATAACCCATTACAATATCAAATTATATCCACCAGGACAAACTATTATAAATACAGTTTTTTCCCACATGCAGTAGTACTCTGGAACTCACTACCTTATACAGTTGTTAATGCTGGGTCCCTGGATCAGTCCAATGTTAGAACATCTAAATATCTTAGTTGGCCTGTAAATACCTGTAAATGTGTTAAATTTTTGCACCTGTTTTTGTTAATTTTTGATTTCACTGTTATTTTCATGCAATATTTGTAGTTAATTTTTATTTATTTTAATTATATTTTTTTTAATGTCTGTTTGCGCAGCGCCGACGTGTAGTCATCAGAGTTTTGATGGATCGTCGTACTATGTAGATGTAGATGTAGATTTCCTTGGAATAAATATTATAGCGGAAGAAATATTTCATTAATGACAAAAATGTTCATTATAGTATGTGGAAATAATATTATTACCATTGGATATATTATTTTAACATGTGGAAATAATAATATAACAGACGAAAATGATGTAATTACTTTGTTGAAATAATATTATAAATTGTGGATATAATATTACAACTTGTGTATATAACATAATTACCGATACAAATAGTATTATTATTTGCCAATATAACTGAATTAGATGTACATTTTCTACATTTTAACTTGCATGCATTTGTTTAATTAATCATTTATATATTGAAATGAAGAAATTTATAAAGATGCATGTTAAAATCTTCATATATATGTAAAATTCTTACACGACATTTGTAGAATTCAAATATATATTAAAACGAAGTTCATTTATGTCCTTCAATATACATGTACTAATATCGAAATTTTTTAAAAGGTTAGCATATGTATGTGTAATGTATGTATGAGAATGAGTACCGGAAAATATATTATACGACTACTCAAAATATTTCATCCAGGTCATGTTTATTATCAAAATTAACAACACTTTTTCATTAGGATGTGAATGCGTCTCATGTTTAATGTATTCTTACCTTCAGTGGAGTACGTTCCAGGGGCAGATCCAGCATTTCAAGTTAGGGGAAGGTGTCCTTAAAAAAATTGCGCCGAGCGGAGGGAGGCGCGAACATTTTTGGAGTATTTCGTGTGAAAAATCATGATTTTACGCCAAAAAATCATATTTTTTCCAATTGCGAGGGAGACGCGTAAATTTTTGGGGTATTTCGTGTGAAAAATCACGATTTTACGCCAAAAAATCATATTTTTTCCAATTTTAGGGGGAGGGGGCATGCGCGGGTACGCCACCCCCCTGGATCCGCCCCTGCGTTCTCTCATTAATGTATTGAAAATTTTTATTATTTTTCTCACCATCCATTGTTTATATACAGGTACATGTACAAATATCACTCAGGTAAATCATGTGACTATGGTCAAGCAGGATCATTTAAATATTTTGATCACTTGGAAAAGTTATTATGTTGAATGTTCCATAAAATTTCTTCTGCTAATAAGGATAAAATATTATGGATAAGGAAGAATAATTACATAATAGTTTATTATTGTAATATTCTTTCTGGTAAGAATAAATATTATGCGGAAGAAATATACATTCACAATATGACTATTACATTGTATTTTATAGGAACATTACAGATATACTATATGACTATTACATTGTATTTTATAGGAACATTACAGATATACTATATGACTATTACATTGTATTTTATAGGAACATTACAGATATACTATATGACTATTACATTGTATTTTATAGGAACATTACAGATATACTATATGACTATTACATTGTATTTTATAGGAACATTACAGATATACAATATGACTATTACATTGTATTTTATAGGAACATTACAGATATACTATATGACTATTACATTGTATTTTATAGGAACATTACAGATATACTATATGACTATTACATTGTATTTTATAGGAACATTACAGATATACTATATGACTATTACATTGTATTTTATAGGAACATTACCGATATACTATATGACTATTACATTGTGTTTTATAGGAACATTACAGATATACTATATGACTATTACATTGTATTTTATAGGAACATTACAGATATACTATATGACTATTACATTGTATTTTATAGGAACATTACAGATATACTATATGACTATTACATTGTATTTTATAGGAACATTACCGATATACTATATGACTATTACATTGTGTTTTATAGGAACATTACAGATATACTATATGACTATTACATTGTATTTTATAGGAACATTACAGATATACTATATGACTATTACATTGTATTTTATAGGAACATTACAGATATACAATATGACTATTACATTGTATTTTATAGGAACATTACAGATATACTATATGACTATTACATTGTATTTTATAGGAACATTACAGATATACTATATGACTATTACATTGTATTTTATAGGAACATTACAGATATACTATATGACTATTACATTGTATTTTATAGGAACATTACAGATATACAATATGACTATTACATTGTATTCTATAGGAACATTACAGATATACTATATGACTATTACATTGTATTTTATAGGAACATTACAGATATACTATATGACTATTACATTGTATTTTATAGGAACATTACAGATATACTATATGACTATTACATTGTATTTTATAGGAACATTACAGATATACTATATGACTATTACATTGTATTTTATAGGAACATTACAGATATACTATATGACTATTACATTGTATTTTATAGGAACATTACAGATATACAATATGACTATTACATTGTATTTTATAGGAACATTACAGATATACTATATGACTATTACATTGTATTTTATAGGAACATTACAGATATACTATATGACTATTACATTGTATTTTATAGGAACATTACAGATATACTATATGACTATTACATTGTATTGTATAGGAACATTACAGATATACTATATGACTATTACATTGTATTTTATAGGAACATTACTGATATACTATATGACTATTACATTGTATTGTATAGGAACATTACAGATATACTATATGACTATTACACTGTATTGTATGGGAACATTACAAATATACTATATGACTATTACATTGTATTTTATAGGAACATTACAGATATACTATATGACTATTACATTGTATTTTATAGGAACATTACAGATATACAATATGACTATTACATTGTATTTTATAGAAACATTACAGATATACTATATGACTATTACATTGTATTTTATAGGAACATTACAGATATACTATATGACTATTACATTATATTTTATAGGAACATTACAGATATACTATATG
The DNA here is from genome assembly GCA_963680875.1 of Bathymodiolus brooksi. Taxonomy (NCBI): domain Eukaryota; kingdom Metazoa; phylum Mollusca; class Bivalvia; order Mytilida; family Modiolidae; genus Bathymodiolus; species Bathymodiolus brooksi. Next base: position 62,167,873 of record OY804576.1, on the reverse strand, counting down.
ACTATTACATTGTATTTTATAGGAACATTACAGATATACAATATGACTATTACATTGTATTTTATAGGAACATTACAGATATACTATATGACTATTACATTGCATTGTATAGGAACATTACAGATATACTCTATGACTATTACATTGTATTTTATAGGAACATTACTGATATACTATATGACTATTACATTGTATTGTATAGGAACATTACAGATATACTATATGACTATTACATTGTATTGTATAGGAACATTACAAATATACTATATGACTATTACATTGTATTTTATAGGAACATTACAGATATACTATATGACTATTACATTGTATTTTATAGGAACATTACAGATATACAATATGACTATTACATTGTATTTTATAGGAACATTACAGATATACTATATGACTATTACATTGTATTTTATAGGAACATTACAGATATACTATATGACTATTACATTGTATTTTATAGGAACATTACAGATATACTATATGACTATTACATTGTATTTTATAGGAACATTACTGATATACTATATGACTATTACATTGTATTGTATAGGAACATTACAGATATACTATATGACTATTACACTGTATTGTATAGGAACATTACAAATATACTATATGACTATTACATTGTATTTTATAGGAACATTACAGATATACTATATGACTATTACATTATATTTTATAGGAACATTACAGATATACAATATGACTATTACATTGTATTTTATAGGAACATTACAGATATACTATATGACTATTACATTGTATTTTATAGGAACATTACAGATATACTATATGACTATTACATTATATTTTATAGGAACATTACAGATATACTATATGACTATTACATTGTATTTTATAGGAACATTACAGATATACTATATGACTATTACATTGTATTTTATAGGAACATTACAGATATACTATATGACTATTACATTGCATTGTATAGGAACATTACAGATATACTATATGACTATTACATTGTATTTTATAGGAACATTACTGATATACTATATGACTATTACATTGTATTGTATAGGAACATTACAGATATACTATATGACTATTACATTGTATTTTATAATAACATAACAGATATACTATATGACTATTACATTGTATTTTATAGGAACATTACTGATATACTATATGACTATTACATTGTATTGTATAGGAACATTACAGATATACTATATGACTATTACACTGTATTGTATAGGAACATTACAAATATACTATATGACTATTACATTGTATTTTATAGGAACATTACAGATATACTATATGACTATTACATTGTATTTTATAGGAACATTACAGATATACAATATGACTATTACATTGTATTTTATAGGACCATTACAGATATACTATATGACTATTACATTGTATTTTATAGGAACATTACAGATATACTATATGACTATTACATTGTATTTTATAGGAACATTACAGATATACTATATGACTATTACATTGTATTTTATAGGAACATTACAGATATACTATATGACTATTACATTGTATTTTATAGGAACATTACAGATATACTATATGACCATTACATTGTATTTTATAGGACCATTACAGATATACAATATGACTATTACATTGTATTTTATAGGAACATTACAGATATACTATATGACTATTACATTTTATTTTATAGGAACATTACAGATATACTATATGACTATTACTTTGTATTTTATAGGAACATTACAGATATACTATATGACTATTACATTGTATTGTATAGGAACATTACAGATATACTATATGACTATTACATTGTATTTTATAGGAACATTACTGATATACTATATGACTATTACATTGTATTGTATAGGAACATTACAGATATACTATATGACTATTACACTGTATTGTATAGAAACATTACAAATATACTATATGACTATTACATTGTATTTTATAGGAACATTACAGATATACTATATGACTATTACATTGTATTTTATAGGAACATTACAGATATACAATATGACTATTACATTGTATTTTATAGGAACATTACAGATATACTATATGACTATTACATTGTATTTTATAGGAACATTACAGATATACTATATGACTATTACATTGTATTTTATAGGAACATTACAGATATACTATATGACTATTACATTGTATTTTATAAGAACATTACAGATATACAATATGACTATTACATTGTATTCTATAGGAACATTACAGATATACTATATGACTATTACATTGTATTTTATAAGAACATTACAGATATACAATATGACTATTACATTGTATTTTATAGGAACATTACAGATATACAATATGACTATTACATTGTATTTTATAGGAACATTACAGATATACTATATGACTATTACATTGTATTTTATAGGAACATTACAGATATACTATATGACTATTACATTGTATTTTATAGGAACATTACAGATATACTATATGACTATTACATTGTATTTTATAGGAACATTACAGATATACTATATGACTATTGCATTGTATTTTATAGGAACATTACAGATATACTATATGACTATTACATTGTATTTTATAGGAACATTACAGATATACTATATGACTATTACATTGTATTTTATAGGAACATTACTGATATACTATATGACTATTACATTGTATTTTATAGGAACATTACAGATATACTATATGACTATTACATTGTATTTTATAGGAACATTACAGATATAATATATGACTATTACATTGTATTGTATAGGAACATTACAGATATACTATATGACTATTACATTGTATTTTATAGGAACATTACTGATATACTATATGACTATTACATTGTATTGTATAGGAACATTACAGATATACTATATGACTATTACACTGTATTGTATAGAAACATTACAAATATACTATATGACTATTACATTGTATTTTATAGGAACATTACAGATATACTATATGACTATTACATTGTATTTTATAGGAACATTACAGATATACTATATGACTATTACATTGTATTTTATAGGAACATTACAGATATACTATATGACTATTACATTGCATTGTATAGGAACATTACAGATATACTATATGACTATTACATTGTATTTTATAGGAACATTACTGATATACTATATGACTATTACATTGTATTGTATAGGAACATTACAGATATACTATATGACTATTACATTGTATTGTATAGGAACAATACAAATATACTATATGACTATTACATTGTATTTTATAGGACCATTACAGATATACTATATGACTATTACATTGTATTTTATAGGAACATTACAGATATACAATATGACTATTACATTGTATTTTATAGGACCATTACAGATATACTATATGACTATTACATTGTATTTTATAGGAACATTACAGATATACTATATGACTATTACATTGTATTTTATAGGAACATTACAGATATACTATATGACTATTACATTGTATTTTATAGGAACATTACAGATATACTATATGACTATTACATTGTATTTTATAGGAACATTACAGATATACTATATGACCATTACATTGTATTTTATAGGACCATTACAGATATACAATATGACTATTACATTGTATTTTATAGGAACATTACAGATATACTATATGACTATTACATTTTATTTTATAGGAACATTACAGATATACTATATGACTATTACTTTGTATTTTATAGGAACATTACAGATATACTATATGACTATTACATTGTATTGTATAGGAACATTACAGATATACTATATGACTATTACATTGTATTTTATAGGAACATTACTGATATACTATATGACTATTACATTGTATTGTATAGGAACATTACAGATATACTATATGACTATTACACTGTATTGTATAGAAACATTACAAATATACTATATGACTATTACATTGTATTTTATAGGAACATTACAGATATACTATATGACTATTACATTGTATTTTATAGGAACATTACAGATATACAATATGACTATTACATTGTATTTTATAGGAACATTACAGATATACTATATGACTATTACATTGTATTTTATAGGAACATTACAGATATACTATATGACTATTACATTGTATTTTATAGGAACATTACAGATATACTATATGACTATTACATTGTATTTTATAAGAACATTACAGATATACTATATGACTATTACATTGTATTTTATAGGAACATTACAGATATACTATATGACTATTACATTGCATTGTATAGGAACATTACAGATATACTATATGACTATTACATTGTATTTTATAGGAACATTACTGATATACTATATGACTATTACATTGTATTGTATAGGAACATTACAGATATACTATATGACTATTACATTGTATTGTATAGGAACATTACAAATATACTATATGACTATTATATTGTATTTTATAGGAACATTACAGATATACTATATGACTATTACATTGTATTTTATAGGAACATTACAGATATACTATATGAATATTACATTGTATTTTATAGGAACATTACAGATATACTATATGACTATTACATTGTATTTTATAGGAACATTACAGATATACAATATGACTATTACATTGTATTTTATAGGAACATTACAGATATACTATATGACTATTACATTGTATTTTATAGGAACATTACAGATATACTATATGACTATTGCATTGTATTTTATAGGAACATTACAGATATACTATATGACTATTACATTGTATTTTATAGGAACATTACAGATATACTATATGACTATTACATTGTATTTTATAGGAATATTACAGATATACTATATGACTATTACATTGTATTTTATAGGAATATTACAGATATACTATATGACTATTACATTGTATTTTATAGGAACATTACAGATATAATATATGACTATTACATTGTATTGTATAGGAACATTACAGATATACTATATGACTATTACATTGTATTTTATAGGAACATTACTGATATACTATATGACTATTACATTGTATTGTATAGGAACATTACAGATATACTATATGACTATTACACTGTATTGTATAGAAACATTACAAATATACTATATGACTATTACATTGTATTTTATAGGAACATTACAGATATACTATATGACTATTACATTGTATTTTATAGGAACATTACAGATATACTATATGACTATTACATTGTATTTTATAGGAACATTACAGATATACTATATGACTATTACATTGCATTGTATAGGAACATTACAGATATACTATATGACTATTACATTGTATTTTATAGGAACATTACTGATATACTATATGACTATTACATTGTATTGTATAGGAACATTACAGATATACTATATGACTATTACATTGTATTGTATAGGAACAATACAAATATACTATATGACTATTACATTGTATTTTATAGGACCATTACAGATATACTATATGACTATTACATTGTATTTTATAGGAACATTACAGATATACAATATGACTATTACATTGTATTTTATAGGACCATTACAGATATACTATATGACTATTACATTGTATTTTATAGGAACATTACAGATATACTATATGACTATTACATTGTATTTTATAGGAACATTACAGATATACTATATGACTATTACATTGTATTTTATAGGAACATTACAGATATACTATATGACTATTACATTGTATTTTATAGGAACATTACAGATATACTATATGACCATTACATTGTATTTTATAGGACCATTACAGATATACAATATGACTATTACATTGTATTTTATAGGAACATTACAGATATACTATATGACTATTACATTTTATTTTATAGGAACATTACAGATATACTATATGACTATTACTTTGTATTTTATAGGAACATTACAGATATACTATATGACTATTACATTGTATTGTATAGGAACATTACAGATATACTATATGACTATTACATTGTATTTTATAGGAACATTACTGATATACTATATGACTATTACATTGTATTGTATAGGAACATTACAGATATACTATATGACTATTACACTGTATTGTATAGAAACATTACAAATATACTATATGACTATTACATTGTATTTTATAGGAACATTACAGATATACTATATGACTATTACATTGTATTTTATAGGAACATTACAGATATACAATATGACTATTACATTGTATTTTATAGGAACATTACAGATATACTATATGACTATTACATTGTATTTTATAGGAACATTACAGATATACTATATGACTATTACATTGTATTTTATAGGAACATTACAGATATACTATATGACTATTACATTGTATTTTATAAGAACATTACAGATATACTATATGACTATTACATTGTATTTTATAGGAACATTACAGATATACTATATGACTATTACATTGCATTGTATAGGAACATTACAGATATACTATATGACTATTACATTGTATTTTATAGGAACATTACTGATATACTATATGACTATTACATTGTATTGTATAGGAACATTACAGATATACTATATGACTATTACATTGTATTGTATAGGAACATTACAAATATACTATATGACTATTATATTGTATTTTATAGGAACATTACAGATATACTATATGACTATTACATTGTATTTTATAGGAACATTACAGATATACAATATGACTATTACATTGTATTTTATAGGAACATTACAGATATACAATATGACTATTACATTGTATTTTATAGGAACATTACAGATATACTATATGACTATTACATTGTATTTTATAGGAACATTACAGATATACTATATGACTATTACATTGTATTTTATAGGAACATTACAAATATACTATATGACTATTACATTGTATTTTATAGGACCATTACAGATATACAATATGACTATTACATTGTATTTTATAGGAACATTACAGATATACTATATGACTATTACATTGTATTTTATAGGAACATTACAGATATACTATATGACTATTACATTGTATTTTATAGGAACATTACAGATATACTATATGACTATTACATTGTATTTTATAGGAACATTACAGATATACAATATGACTATTACATTGTATTTTATAGGAACATTACAGATATATAATATGACTATTACATTGTATTTTATAGGAACATTACAGATATACTATATGACTATTACATTGTATTTTATAGAAACATTACAGATATACTATATGACTATTACATTGTATTTTATAGGAACATTACAAATATACTATATGACTATTGAATTGTATTTTATAGGAACATTACAGATATACTATATGACTATTACATTGTATTTTATAGGAACATTACAGATATACAATATGACTATTAAATTGTATTTTATAGGAACATTACAGATATACAATATGACTATTACATTGTATTTTATAGGAACATTACAGATATACAATATGACTATTACATTGTATTTTATAGGAACATTACAGATATACTATATGACTATTACATTGTATTTTATAGGAACATTACAGATATACAATATGACTATTACATTGTATTTTATTGGAACATTACAGATATACTATATGACTATTACATTGTATTTTATGGGAACATTACAGATATACAATATGACTATTACATTGTATTTTATAGGAACATTACAGATATACTATATGACTATTACATTGTATTTTATAGGAACATTACACATATACTATATGACTATTACATTGTATTTTATGGGAACATTACAGATATACAATATGACTATTACATTGTATTTTATAGGAACATTACAGATATACTATATGACTATTACATTGCATTTTATAGGAACATTACAGATAAACTATATGACTATTACATTGTATTTTATAGGAACATTACAGATATACTATATGACTATTACATTGTATTTTATAGGAACATTACAGATATACAATATGACTATTATATTGTATTTTATAGGAACATTACAGATATACAATATGACTATTACATTGTATTTTATAGGAACATTACAGATATACTATATGACTATTACATTGTATTTTATAGGAACATTACAGATATACTATATGACTATTACATTGTATTTTATAGGAACATTACAGATATACTATATGACTATTACATTGTATTTTATAGGAACATTACAGATATACTATATGACTATTACATTGTATTTTATAGGAACATTACAGATATACTATATGACTATTACATTGTATTTTATAGGAACATTACAGATATACTATATGACTATTACATTGTATTTTATAGGAACATTACAGATATACTATATGACTATTACATTGTATTTCATAGGAACATTACATATATACTATATGACTATTACATTGTATTTTATAGGAACATTACAGATATACAATATGACTATTACATTGTATTTTATAGGAACTTTACAAATATACTATATGACTATTACATTGTATTTTATAGGAACATTACAAATATACTATATGACTATTACATTGTATTTTATAGGAACATTACAGATATACTATATGACTATTACATTGTATTTTATAGGAACATTACAGATATACAATATGACTATTACATTGTATTTTATATGAACATTACAGATATACAATATGACTATTACATTGTGTTTTATAGGAACATTACAGATATACTATATGACTATTACATTGCATTGTATAGGAACATTACAGATATACTACCGGTATATGACTATTACATTGTATTTCATAGGAACATTACAGATATACTATATGACTATTACATTGTATTTTATAGGAACATTACAGATATACTATATGACTATTACATTGTATTTTATAGGAACATTACAGATATACTACCGGTATATGACTATTACATTGTATTTTATAGGAACATTACAGATATACTATATGACTATTACATTGTGTTTTATAGGATCATTACAGATATACAATATGACTATTACATTGTGTTTTATAGGAACATTACAGATATACTATATGACTATTACATTGTATTTTATAGGAACATTACAGATATACTACCGGTATATGACTTTTACATTGTATTTTATAGGATCATTACAGATATACTATATGACTATTACATTGTATATTTTAGCTACATGTATATGACATCAACTCTGTGTTTATAAACTACACTGCAAGATGTCCAGGCGACAACTTGGAACGAACTCTTCGGGCAACAGCATTGTGTTCCACTATTGAAGAATACCATTGTTTATATGATGAGGATTTTCGCTTGGCAGAAATATGTCAGAATTATAAGCAGCTACCAAAAGGTTTTACCACTTTCACTCTTTAAGAAATTGTTGAATGATATTTTTTCACGATTTATTCAATATGAAATACGTTAACGAAACACATTTTATATGAAGCGAGATATTCCTATTTTACAAATGGTTTGTTTTTATATGGATGTATAAGGAATAAGGCCACTTTCAATAATATTCAAGTCATTGACCAGTTTTATTACATGGCTATGAATTGTTATGAACCCACAAATACTAGTGGGGAAAGACAATTATTGCATATGTCACCGAATACAATATGATTGCGGGCACGACGCAACACTTTTACTAAGAATTTTATATCTTAGGGACTGTTGTGATCATAGAGTAGATGGATTTACAACTACCTATGCAATCAATGTCCATCACCACTAACGTTGTGAGTTCGAATCCTGCTCAGACGAGGGTGTATTCGATACAACATGTGATAAATTTTGTCAATGACTTGCAGGTCGATGGCTTTTCCGGGTACTCTGGTTTCCACCACCAATAAAACTGATCACCACCATAGAACTGACATATTGTTGAAAGTGGTGTTAACCTCCATAACCTTAACCCCTAAATTAGATCTTTAATTGTAATGTGCCTTCATTTCTAATATGTAGCCCTTTTCTCGTCCAATCAAATTGTCGCTTACCAAATCCTTAGGTGGATCTGAAGTATATGATTAGTTGATTATAATTCACCTTTATATCTATTGTATTCCTACTATCTCTGAACGGATTTTTACAGGGTTTTTTTTTAATTCAAGGTAAATTTCCTAGATACAGTAGCTTTGGTGATGATATTTATTACGATCCATGTCCTGAAACAAGATATCAGCATGGGCCTGCTAAATCATTTCAAATTACTGATTGTCTCTTTGAAAAATCCAAATGTGTCTCTGAGGGACAGAAACTTTGTACAACTAGAACAGCCAGCACTGATTCGACCTGTAGATGTGATTATAAAAACGGATATGCCATGATCGGTGGCAAATGTTGTTCTACCACTTCTTATGAAGACTGTACTTGTTTCAGAAAGGATTGCCCTGATGAAAATCAAGAACTGGATCCAGGTATATTCATTGTTTGACAATATCCTTGGAAAAAAATGTTGACATTCAACAATCAATCAGTACCACTGCATGGTCTAACTTTAAATACTTTATTGTAGTTAGATTTATTATATCTTCAACCCTTCCTGGGGAGCAGACATGGGGTAATCGTAATCAGTTGTAATCGATTACATTTTTTCATGTAATCAGATGTAATCTGTAATCGACCATTTCTTAGAATACATGTAATTGTAATGTAATCGATTACATTCATTTTGACCCAGTAATCATGATTACTTTCTGATTACATTTAGATTACTTTTCATCCTTTTGACTTATTTTGTTTTAGCTAAAACATGTATCTCCTTAGATATTTAATGTATGATTGATGTAAATGAATTTTCTTCATGAAATTTATTAAACAAATAATGTAGAATGATTTACTAGAGAAATAATGTAGAATGATTTACTAGAGAAATTATAAAGTTTATTGACATCTAAATAAAAAAAATATGTTATGAAATTCAATTGTTTAAAACTGAAAAAAAAATCTTTTAAAATAAAGTGGCATTCACAACATGATCAAAAGATATTATTCTATGTTTAATTGCAATCAAAACTATCACAACTAAACAAAATATTAAGTGATAATTATGGCTTCAAAGACTTGATATCCAGACAAATAATAATTCAATTTCAATTTCTTTAGGGTTTCAAAATTTCAGTGAAAACAGTTTGTCGGTTTGTGTAAAACTAAAACACAACAAGCACTAAAATTTATAAATTATCTGACACAACTTTCAAGATTTCATTTATGAAATTGCTTCTATGAAAGACTATCACCATGTCCTCATGATTCCCATAAGATAAAGAAATATTTTTTATATAAATCAAAAGATAGATATCTTATGAAGATATCTTATACAAGTTTAAAAAAAGATCTAAATTTCAATAAAGATATTATATAAAACAGCAAAATTTTCATTATTTTTGGATTACTATGCAACTTGTAATGGATATTTTATTAAACCTATTCACATAATTAAGGATTTAGTTTTCATATTTAAATTGAGAAATTATGCATATTTTTAAGTAAGTTTTTAGAATCAGAATGACTTTTTTTTATCTTCTGAATTATATATCAAGGATGCACATTGGTGTGAAATTTAGTATTTGGTGATTGTTACATAATTTGGTGTCATAAATAAGACCTTAATTACAAATATTATCTGTGACACAGGTTAACTGCTAGTTTATCCACAATAAACTTTTGACAGGATGTTTGAAATTATTTGATATATAGTATTAAAATGTGCAAATGTATGTTATGATATTAACTAATAGTATAAGATGGAATGACTATTGGTCATAGTAATAAGACAACATATTTTATGAAAATCAAGCCTACAAGGAAAATGAGGATTGCTGTTTATAATTTACAATGTACTGTATGTTATTGCATGTAATGATCACATTAAAACTGAATTGTAATTCATACTTCTGAGTAAGAAACACAATAAAAAACATAAGAGATATTGAACAGATGCACATGAGACAAAATAACATAAAGCTCTAATATATTGGTTGTCATGACATTAAATGTAATCAGTAATGTAATCGATTACATTTACAAAGTAATTGTAATTTAATCGATTACATTTGAAAATTGATGTAATCATAATGTAATGTAATCATGAAAATTGCAAAGTAATTGTAATGTAATCAATTACATTTGAAAGTAATTGACCCCAAGTCTGCTGGGGAGATATATTATTTTCGCCATGTACGTCCGTCTGTCACAAAAGTTTGTACATGCAACTCCTACTATATTTTAAATGGGAATTCTTCAAAAATGTGAATACTTGACTATTACCAAATTAAGATTCGTATCTCGCTACAGAATTGTGATCAGAATGTTATAGTAGGGTGGATGGGTTCTGGTGTTAACGCCACTTTCAACAATAGTTCAGCTATATAGTGGCGGTCAGTTTTATTGGTGGAGGAAACCAGAGTGCCCAGAGAAAACAACAGACCTGCCCCAAATCACTGACAAACTTTTCACATCATGTTGTATTGAGTACACCTCGTCATGAACGAGTTCAAACTCACAAGTTTAGTGGTGATAGACACTGATTGCACAGGTAGTTGTAAATCCAACTACCATGCGATTGCGACCACGACGGCTCCCCAAATATTGCTTTGTATTTCATGAAGTAGTAACTCATATCAAAGAAACATAAATGGTTATGGTCAAATAGTGTATAGGTAAATATAAACCCTACTTTTATTTCATTGTGTATAAACCTAATAAAACAGACAATTACTACAACAATAGATTAAAAGCACACTTGTTATATTTCAGATTATAACTGTGTTAATAAATGTACTTCTGGTTTTGATCGAAAGGAAGAAGACTTTCATTGCACGGTTAAGCTACACACCAGGTAAATATCATTATGTATATATTTATATTATTCTACCGTTATTTGAAGGGGCCGTCGTGGCCGTGATCGTATGGTAGTTGGATTTACAACTACTTATGCAATCAGTGCCTATCACCACTGATGTTGTGAATTCGCATCTCGATCAGGGCGAGGTGTACAACATTATGTGATAAAGTTTGTCAGTGACTTGTGACAGGTCGGTGGTTTTCTGTGGGTCCTCGGTTTCCTCCACCAATAAAACTGACCTCCATGATATAACTGAAATATTGTTGAAAGTGGCATTAAACACCATCAAACAAACACACCTTTAATGTGAGTGCAGGTAATAGATCAACCTATTTTTCCTGAGGTACTGGTAAAGAAGGGATTTATCAATATTTATTAAGATATAGATAATATCAAGATATTTATTAGTACTTATTTTTATACCTCAGTATAAGTTTTCCTGTTTAAAAAGACATGTTTATAAATAATCTATTTACTGATAAATTGAGCAATAAATATAGATTATTACATGGCATTTTTCATATCATACCCTTTATCAGCCCTAGGTCATGATATCAGCCCGAGAGCCGATAGGCTCAAGGGATGATATATGAACGAGGGCTGATAAAGGATATGATAATGGATAAATGACATATTATGATCTGTTTATCATATACTTCAACAGAAGAAATAACTGATTTGTCCTAAAATGTTTATTCATTTTTGTTTAGAATTAAATACATAGTTATAGAACAAGCAATTTATTGTCTTAATATGCAATTCAATCAATGCACTTTTTGAGCACTTTCAATATCATAAGAAAGATAATTACATTTATGTGCATTTCTGTGCTAAAATATAAAATTTTATGATAAATAAGCAATTTTGTTGACTTTTGAAATTTATAAAAAGAAAAAAAGATAGATTTATTAATGTAAATGACAGCTTCGGTTGGCTTTAATTTGTTATGGCTTCCTAGTTGACAGCTTGGGTTGTGTTCAAACAAAGTTGTGACAAATGTATGTAATTAATCACCTTAAAATTAAAATAAAAATGTATTGAATTAGTTGAATTCATTTTTATTAACTTGAGATTTTAATTTTATTCACAAAAATATTTTTCTCTTTAAAAATGTTCTTTGTGCATTATTTTGCAATGTTTGTATAATTTTTCCAGAGATATCCAATAATATTGTACCAGTCTTTATTGATATATGCTTGCAACACTAATTAGATCCAACACAATAATTACAATACTGGTACAATACTCGTATACAATACTCGTACATAACTTATATATGAGTATTGTGGACAATACTCGTATACGAATATTGTTGTTGCCAAGTACAATTGATCCAATATCTCGATTGGCCCTAAATGATTCTTGTATTGTTGAACAATACAAAACGGTTTTTTATTTTTTTATTTTTATTTACAGCATAGATAAAGAAACAATCTCTCCAACTACTCCTGCTTTTGGTAAGTTGTAAACACATGCATCCACATCTTGTACGCACGGATATAGAATGTTATTAAAATATAAAGAGGGGCAGTCGTGGTAGTTGGAATTACAACTACCTATGCAATTTGTGTCTATCACTACTTCACGTTCTGAGTTTGAATCCCGTTCATGGTGAGGTGTACTCGATACAACATTATGTGATAAAGTTTGTCAGTGACCTATGGCAGGTCGGTTGTTTTCTCCAGGTTCTCCAGTTTCTTCCACCAATAAGTCTGATCTTCACGATATAGCTGAAATATTGTTGAAAGTGTCGTTAAACACCATAACCATAACCTCAAACAAGTAGTGAATTGTCCGGTTTTTTTAACACGTCTTGGTATATTCTGCCTTTCTTAGATCCTCTTTTATGTATGTAACACTTCCATTTGATTCAAACAATTCTGCACATGCTCATTGGGAAGTATTTTTTTCCATTGACAGGATATAACAAGAAAAAAAACGGCGCTATCGTATTTTCATGCATATAAAATAATAAACAAATAAACAATTGGTTTGAAGTAATTGAAAATGAGTTAAAAAAAAAAAAATCATGGCAACCGAATATTTCGATTTGTTGGGAATTGAAACATGGACATGCATTTTATTTGCAACCTCCATAAATTACGTAATCCAATCTGGAGTAAAACACCATAACCCTTATCTTAAACCCTTACATATATTATTTTTCATAGAAGATGGAGACTTTATATCGGAAATTCCACACAGTGGCAGTGCAAAAATTATCCTGTATGTTGGACTTGGCCTGTACCTTTTTCATATGTTATTCATTTTAAGTAAGTATGATAATATATACATGTACTTATGTGTCATTTTATTTTTTATAAAATGTATTATTACAAGATTGTAGTTGTCTGTTTCGTTAATCACACCGTTTCATAAATAGACCATAACAGTTTAATTAATCAACGCCGTTTGTGGAGGACTGTCCCTTTTAAGAAAATATGACTTTTTAAACATAGTTAACGACAAATGTTCCATTAGGATTCAAAGAAAACTTTATTAATTTCTATTTTTATTACTTTAATTGCTGGTTTACACAATCAAATAGTGAAATACAATGGACAACACCGATAGAACATTGTGCATGTGCTTAAAATATTTGTGCTATTTAGAGAATAGTTTTGTTTACAAAGCGAACATAGCACGCCATATTAGAATTGCTGATAGGAAACATGAGTGCAATTATGACAATTATGAATAGAACATTTAAGTAATTATGGTCAACAATTCCACCAATAGCAACAACAACAATTCTAACATGACCTCCTTCTTTCGCTTTGTAAACAAACGAGCGAGTTATCCATTCGGTATAATCTCATTAACACATGCGCCGGTGAATGTGACTGACTTTTCCATTGGCAGCATAAATTGCAACCCGAATAATGCCGATAGAGGGCGCAGTATTATTTGAGTTACATAAATTGTGTGTGACATTTTCCGCAAGCGTAAATATAAATTACCGTCTTCCAATCAAAGTATACTACCGTATTTGTATTCTTAGACATATCAGAATCGAAATAAATCATGGAAGCCAGAATGTGTTTTGAATTTTAACATGGATTGGCGGATATTAGTAAATTTTATCCCTCGCTTCTGGCTCAGGATAAAATACTAATATCCGCCAATCCATGTTAAAACTCTCAACACATTTTGGTTCCATGATTTATTTCTTAAACAACCACCTATCGCCTCAAGCAATTGAACACAAAAATACCACGACATATAGCATAGAAATCGACATCATGGCATGGGACAAGCACAAATGTGTGCCGTGATAAAATCTGTTAGTGGGAAAAACCACCAAAGCCGGCATAGATTCATACATTTGCTTCCTCTTGAAACGCCAACACACAATCACAAAAATGAATGACAACATAAACATGGACAGTACAATAGCAACATCAGTGATTGCTCATAGTTAACTGTATACATAGTTGCAATAGTAGACATGACATTCACAGCAGATAATTATATTGATGAAATCTGTTTTAACTGTAATGATATGTAATAATAAAACAATAATCATATTGGAATCAAAGAAGATGTTTCTTTTTGCTGCAATTTTAGTTATGCAAAGAATAGTATATCAATATGTTGTTGGTAGAATACTTCATTGATTTACGATAATTACAACATGTCATTGTCTATATTATGGATGCCAGCTTTACTCATGTAGGAAGTAATAGATACTGAAAACAGTCAGTACACTACCGTTGGCCATACAGCGATCATACTTCATCATTTAGTGACAAGATAAAAATCAATGTTGATTAATTGTCGACTTAAGACAATATAACACCGACGGGTGTCAGTAGTAGAGCAGTAATTGCTAACTCCTCCGGAGCAACTGAGTTCAACCACGGTTTTCAGTGCTGGTCGAGTTGCTCAATCTTTAGTTTTTGTTTTGTAGATCATTATTTGTCCTTTTCTCCTTTTTCCTCTGGTCATTATATTGTAATAGGACCCGGGTGGCTCAATGAGTTAGGTAGTTGGATTACCTAGCAACTCATACAAGCCTATCACCAATACGGCGTGGGTTCGCACCCGGCTTTGTAATTTACAAAAAAGGGTGCACTCGACTCGCACCCGCAAGTGACAAAGTTTACCAGTTGCTTGCTCATGGTCGGTGGTTCTCTTCGGGTACTCCGGCTTCTTCCACCACTAAAAATGGTCGCCATGATATAGCTGAAATATTGCTGAAAGTGGCGTTAAACACCAAAAATCAAATAAAAAATTCAAATCATTATATAGTATGTCCTTGGTTTTGCGGCTTCTGATTACCCCTTTGGTATCTTCAATCTTTTCTTTCTTATATACACTGGAAAAAAAAAGAAAATGTGCATGCTATTTTTTATTTTTTGGCTATCCTGTTTAGGCCCTTTGGTTTTCATAGTCCCAAAGCCTTTTAAATTATTTGGCTTTCAAATGTTTTGGCTTTAAGCCTGCCTGATGAAGATTGTTGCAGAAATGCGTCGTGTGCACTGAATTTGGTATCTACGTTTTTTATTACTAACAGTGGGTCGATACCTGTACTGATGGACTATTAGTCCCTGAGGGTATTACCCTCCCAGTAGTCTGCTGTTACTGACATGATTATTTAGATATATTTTTATTGAAATTTGCAGTTCCTAAATTATGCAATTACAAATGTATTATTAAAACTAAAGTTCTCCTCCCTCAATCATAGGTGACCGTGGCAGATTTTGGCTTTATTGTATGAGTCCTTTAGTTTTCTTGCTCCCCGAGACCTTTGATTTATTTGGCTTTCCAATGTTTTGGCTTTGTGTGTGTGCCTGATGAAGGTTGTTCCAAGAACGTGTCGAGCGAACTGAATTTGGTATATACGTTTTCATTTTAATACCTCTCAGTATCCTATTTCCGGCATTAAATCGTCAGCGATTTATAGTTTTATCTATTTCTCTAGAAAACGATAATTTAGTTTGGTATTTGGTAAATAGATGTAGCTAGTCATATGATTGGCAGCAAATAATTTGTTCATGCTTAAATTTCTTTTCTTTTATTTTTTATGGAAAACAGTCTATGGATGTTACAAAGGTATTTGGAGGCCATTTAGATACAAATTAATTCCATATTTGGTGTGGTGTAGCATTACAATTGCATGTTTGAGTAAGTAAATAAGTATTGAGGCTATCTTGTGTATTTTGAGAATATTTAGTTTGTAAAATAATATTACAATTAGTGAGTACAACTACATTATATCTTGCTGTTGTCAAACTTGAACATGCATGACTTGAATAATGATGTGATAATTTTGTGAAAAAATGTAGTAATATTTGAAATATACAAAATAATGTATATGGAAAATTGTAAGTGTCAAAATTCTTTTGTACACTCTCTGTACTGGGGTTTCATCATCTAAATGAGTATTTTGTATTATAATAAGCTTATCAAACAGATGCAACCATGTTTGAATTCACCCAAATTCCCTGTACTATATATCCCTTTTGTGCATTTAATTTTCATTTATTCTATATTCGTTCCACATTGGGCATCGACAGTGATAGCTTGATATATTTTACGCAACAAAAATATAAGACCTTTTTTGGAAAATGCAGCGGTGGTGTAATGGTTAGCGTGCTCGCCTCTAGTGCTTTAGATCGTGGGTTCAAGTACCGGTCGGGTCAAGCCAAAGACTGTTAAATTGGTATTTGTTGCTTCTCCTATAAGCACGCAGCATTAAGGAGTAAGAGCAAAGATTGGTTTACTCGAAATCAGAATAATGTGTCCGAATGGAGCAGCATTTCTACCCAAGTCCTGTTGTTTCGGATATCATTATCATCATCAAATCAAAATGTAATCTGTTCTTGCCATGATAGAGCTTACAAATTGCTCATTTAGCGTTAACAATAATCACTGAGTATACATTTTTTGTTTGTTCAGCATATAACCCGTTGATATTTAAATTTCCAAACAAATAACCATGATATATTTACATATATTACAATACATTTCAGTACTTCGCTTGCATTTTATGTCAGAGAGGAAAATAGTGGTCATCATTCTATCTGTTTTCCTAGTTCTACTAATATGTAAGTAATCATTACATGAAAAAAGGTTTGAAGACACCAAAAGAGTAATCTGAAGCCATAAAACAAAGAAGGAAAGACAACACAATGGCCACACGAAAAAGGACAAACAGTGATCTATAAACACTACACAGAAAATTAAAAATCGTTAATTCATATTTAGCTCAGCACTTGATCAACATGCTAGTTAAAAGCATATTCATTTTCACATATACATGTACTTATACTTATACACAATTACTATTTGTGTGTTATATAAGTATTTCCAAGCAATTTCAAACTATATAATCTATGTAGAAGAAAAAATAACTCAAAAATATTGAATGGTTTAGTAGTTTGTCAGAAAAGAGTAACCACATGTTCAAAAAGTGTCCATAAGAACATATTCTGGACTGGGTTGCACAAAGCACAATTAAAGTTAATTTACTATTAAAAGTACTATTAAAGTTAATAGTGAATTATTTCTGTTGCATAAACCTCAATTAACGTTAATAGACTATTAACTTTCGAAGATATTTAATTGTACAAACGAGTGCTATTCAATTCTTAATTGTAAATTAAAAATGGATGCCATGCAAGTACTTATGTCGCTTCATACCAACAATCATCGTTATAGACAACTTACATTGAAATATTTGACAGATCGGGAACCTTTTTCCTGATATAGATTTGGGAGAAATACAATAAATTAAACAAATGTAAGATAACAAACATCATAATAGATGACACAGGTATGTTCAATGGCCAAGTGATCACACTAACAAACTTTCCCCATTCAATTGTTATATGATACTTTTTTTTATAAATTTACGAAATATATCAGGTTCTTGAAAACAAGTCGGGGTATGAATATGAACAGGATTTAAAAGATCACATTTAAATCTTCTCCTCTGAAACTGCTCAACCAAATTAAACCAAACCTTGCAGGGATGGTCCCTGGGTGGGTCTCTTTCAAAATTGTGTCCGACAGCCCCGCCCTCCATTCAAGATGGCTGCTGTTACTAAGAATAGAAATTTCTTTAATTGTCCATGGCTGCTTTAGTACAAGTCAAAATGAGCTAAAATATTAACTGCAGCTACATGGCAAGGAGTAGTTTAACATAGATTCCATTTTTTGTTTCTGTGAAATTTTTCTTTCAGCCGATTTATACTGATTATGCAAATTAAGCTTTTTTTTTAATAAAAGATAACATTTAAATCTTCTCCTCTAAAACTGCTGAACCAAATTAAAGCAAATTTGGCTGGGATGGTCCTTGGGTGGTCCCCTTTCAATATTGTGTCCGACAGTCCCGCTCTCCATTCAAGATGGCTGCTGTTACTAAAAATAAGCATTTCTTCAATTGTCCATTGCTGCTTTAGAATAGGTCAAAATGAGCTCAAATTTTAACTGCAGCTACATGGCAATGAGTAGTTTAGCATATATTCTGGGTTTGTCTGTGAGATTTTTTCAGTCAGTTTATTCCATTTAGGAATATTATGAGATAAAAATCACATCTAAATCTTTTACTCAGAAATTTGAGTTGAAATGAACTTTGGGTGGCCCACTTTCAAAATGATGTGTAACACCCCCCTTTTCTATTAACTTTAGATGTCAAATTGAAAATCAGGTGAGCGATTACAGGCTCCTGGGAGCCTCTAGTTTCAGGAAAGGAGCAATTCTGTTTATTGTGGAGGGGTGTGATAAAAACTAGGGGTGATTTTCAGTCGATCCAGCTAACGAAATGACAGGAAAGCGTGGTTTTATATGAGAAATCTATGGATGTTTGCGGGGAAAAGTTCTACTGACGAATTAGCGTAAAAGACAACCAGCAAACTTTCAGTAGATAAAGACAAAATATAAAAGGGTCGAATGACATTCTTTGATTTTTAGAAAAAGGTTTATTTTGCAGAAAATACTCGACTTACCTTTTTGTATGATCCTGCCCTAGGTCCTCCTCGTCATATTCGGAAGTTCCTCTAAACAATTTTTATTCATATTATTTGGATATGATTTAGAGCGATTGGGGGCCGTGGGGGTGGAATATTTAATTGAAAATTGTTGATGTGCATGCAAAATCATCGGATACTTGTATTGTTGATGATTGTTTTTTCAATTAATTATACCCCCGCTCCCCGAAGGGGGAGGGGGGTATACTGTTTTCCGTCTGTCTGTCCTTCCGTTCGTCCAATATATTTTTCGTTGCATATTTCTCAGTCACTGTTGATTGCAGAAATCTGATATTTGGTCACAAGCATCATATAGGTACCCCATATTGTGGGTAGCGTTTTTGGACCCGTCAGATTCCTATTTCCTGTTTGCCGACTTTGTTGATATTTATACACATTGAACATATATGCTCATTTGTCGTCGCATTTTTCTCAGCAACTATTGATGACAGGAATCTGATATTTGGTCACAAGCTTCATATAGGTATGCCATATTTTTGGACCCGTCAGATTCCTACTTCCTGTTTGCCAAAGAGCGGGGGTATCATAGGTGAGCATTAGCTCGCAGTTCATCTTGTTGAATATTAGTTAAGATAGATAGATGTCTGCATCACGCATAAGCTCGGCAGAATACTTATTACAGAAGACATATCAAATACTATGTTTTGATTTTTTTGTTGTATTCTTTTGAAATGTTGCAAAAGCCGAAACGGAGCAGTGGGTAAAGTAGGAAATAAACCAAATGACAAAAACTGATTTAATCAGAGAACAGGTAAACATTACAATGTTCACTAAATTGATACTTCAATTAAAATCAGATCAAATTTCTTTTACCGTTCTCATGATATGATTATCATCATAGTCTTGCAACCAGCTACTGAAAAGTCGCTTATTTCTCGAGTTTAATGTGCTGAAATAAGACACAGCTGCAATATCTCTTAAATTTTAGATAAATATGTCTTCTTTCCATTTCAAGTTGTCGTCATTGATTTTGCGGTAAGTTTGCGCAATATAGGTCTGTTAACTGAGCCACCCCCAAAACACGTATTTCACTAGTCAATTTGAAAATGAAATCGTTGCATCATTGTATCACATATAAATAAAATAAAGATTCTATTTGCATGAGAAAACATGTAAAATGAATATGAATGTAATGGTTTTGCAAAAACGCATATCATTATCGAATGTTAAACTTCCAAACATTGATCAAATTGACTGTCAGTTTATAGGCGTTTTTCTCTTAACAGACGAAAAAAAATATACCTGATGCATTGATTTGCATTCAAAATGCAAGAATATTGTGTTAACGAATTCCCTGCCAACATTTAAGGTAAAACATCAAGTAGCTTTGCTTAAAATCAACAAAGGAAATTTTTTTTTTTACCACTTTCTAATTACGGAAAAATAGCCTTCCATCAATCGAGTCTATAAGTTATTCAATTATTCAATTAGTTCAATAACTAGGACAATTTGTTCACTTGTGAACTTGCTTTATCGTTGAAATTAGACACACAATTGTAGTTTCACTGTCGTATTTCAATTGTTTTGAATGTATTTTACATTAGGACAATTTGCTTTTCTTAGTTTTTTTTGTAAATATGGTATGCGTTTATTTTAGAGTTTGTGTATTTGCGTTTTAAATACACAAATCAAACACTTGGGAATCAAATTTATTCCGGTTGCCGTTGCTTCATTAATCAAATTGTGTTAGTGCGTAAATAAGTTGTAAATAGTATTTTGACAAGATATTAATGATGAATTTTTTCTCTTGTTTTGGGATGTTGATTTCTATTGTTTGACATTTTGTTCAATCAGATGTAAATAGTCGTATAGGTTTTTGTTGTTCTGTTTTTTATCAACCCATTGTTTTGAAAATGGCTAGTTTTGGCAGCCATTTAAAGCTTGAGCCGTCGAGTCCTTAATGACGAAGACCAGCAATTATGTGGGACAAATGTATTGTTTGCCAGCGTCCGAGCCTTGAAAACCTGATTTGCATGAGGAGTATATGTAAGAACAGCTTCATTGAAGCTATGAATGTACGGCGAGACAATATATTTGAAAGAATAACTGGAGAATTATCGTCCGTCGATGGCTTACTGTCCCCAAATGTAAAAGTGTTTTACCACTGATCATGCTACAAAACACATACTAGCAAACACAACTATAGACCATTCACACAGCTTGAAGAGAATGAGGATACTGGATCAATTCCCGATTCAGCTGTCATTCAGACCCGATCGGTGGTTCAACCCGATTCCATTGATAGCAATTTATGCTTCATATGCAAGAAAAAAAGTTTCAAACGAGACTTTAAACTACACAAGATTGAATCGTCAGAGCGCCTAGATAGCTTAATGAGTCGTGCAAAAGAGCACAATGATTTGATGATGCTCAAGACACTCAATAAACCCGATTTCCTGGCGAGTGTTGTTTATCATTCGGGGTGCATTAGAAGATTTTTATTGCATTCGACGCCACTTAAAGTTGAATTCAAAGAAACTGAGCAGTTAGCTCATGAGGTTGCCTTTGACTGCCTTATTTCTAGAATCAGTGATGACCTTTTTGTACACAAGAAAGCTTTTCTTATGTCTCATAGTCTTGAAATATACAAGTCACTTTTACCAAAAGATGTTTCTGAAAACTACCAGTCGACTAGGCTCCAATGTAAGCTTGCCAGTTACTACGGCAGCTCAATAACTATTCAGTCTCAGAGAGGTCAAGGTATGTCAAGTATTGTATTTAGTTCTAGTCTCACTATTGCTGATGCAATCGCTGATGCTGCAAAGTTAAAATCTATTTTGAAGGTAACAGAGTTTGAACAAGGCATGTCTGCAGCCTGTAGTGAAATGTCAGAAAAGCAGATTCTCCACTCTGCTTCAAGCATTATAAGACGCGACATAGAAAGTCTTGATATTGAGCATGAATTTTATCCATGTTTCTCTAGGAACATCTTTGGAGAAAATGCCATCTACTCTTACAAAATTTCTTGCATGGTTGATTGATGATAAGTCCTTTGAGAAAGTTAATGAACCACATGTTATGTCTAAGGATAAACTTCGAAAGGTACTAGGTTTAGTACGGTACTACTAAACAGAGTCCGGTAGAGTTCGGAGGCTTAATATTAGTTTATATGTATATTAAATGATGTATTCCTGTGGTATTGGTTGTTTTTTTTTATATATTTCTTATAATTTCCAACAAAATAAATACTAAATAATAGGTTTTTATTGAAATATACAAGGTGATCAGCAATCGTTCATAGATTCAAAATGGCGGATATAGAGTCCGGTAGCAATATCGTCGATTTACAGCATGTATTCTGTACATTTAATGATTGATTATTATTGTATATGTGTTTATCTATAGGCATTTTATCAAAGATTGAATAAAATAGCAAGTAACGTGGAAATATTCATATATACAAGATGATATGTAAATAGAGTCCGGTATTCAAAATGGCGGACAACAGAGTCCGGTGCGATTTATGTTGATTTAATATGTGTATACTGTATATAAATCAATGGTTATAGTTATTCTGTTGGTGTACATTAGAGAAAACAGATATATGAAAATCTAGATTTCTTTACTTTATTACAAAAACAAATATTTAAAGCGATATATTTCAGCAAATATGATCATTGTTCTTCTTTTCCCAATCGCGGCGATTTGCAGATCGACATAAAGAAAAGAAGTCATAATCTACGTTTTACTTAGTTTTGAGTGTGATTTACATGAAAATTTGGATTTAATCATCATTT
The DNA here is from genome assembly GCA_963680875.1 of Bathymodiolus brooksi. Lineage (NCBI taxonomy): Eukaryota > Metazoa > Mollusca > Bivalvia > Mytilida > Modiolidae > Bathymodiolus > Bathymodiolus brooksi. Next base: position 62,143,381 of record OY804576.1, on the reverse strand, counting down.
TCTTTACTTTATTACAATTTTTTTTATTTAAAACGATATATTTTAGCAAATATTATCATTGTTCTTGTTTTCGACTTTTCTTATATTTTTGTTTTTCTGGTGTGTAAGTAACGAAGTGAAATCGGTAAACGTATGAATATTATCCAGGGTTATCTATTGAGTATTGTGGCGATAACGTGGTTCTGCTATTTATGTCGTTTTAAATGCTACCTATAGAGAAATAAATAAAAAAATAATAAAAACGATATAGATTAGCTAATATTATCACTGTTCTTCTTTTCTCAATCGCGGCTATTTGCCGGCGGACATGAAGAAAAGAAGCCATAATCTACTAATTACATAGTTATAAGTGTTACTTACATGAAAATCTGGATTTAATCATAATTTTCAGTCCTTAAATTACAATAATGTGGCAATAAAGTTGGATTTTTACTCTAATTAAAAATTTTCAAATAAAAATATATAAAGAAAATATTATCTCATTTTTTCTTTTTCCGATCGTGGCGGTTTGTAAGTTCCTACGAAGAACAGATGTTATAACTTACCATTTCCAAACTTTTAAGACTTTTTTTTAATGAAATTATGGATTTAATAAAAATTTTGGGTACTTTATTAAAAAAAATTAAATAAATATATTTACAATTCATTCACATTATGCAATTTTTAACTGAATTTCCAATTTGCAACATAAAATAAACTGTCTAAATGTCTACTGGGATTCTTTTTATTAACTGTAAGGTGACATATGTCAAAGAAGCCATACAACTTTTGTTATATACAATTTCCTAATTAGTCTAGACAATATATACAGTTTGGGATTCTAATTTGAATGAAAAGCCATCCTCCTGTAAATGATAAAGTTCAAGATCACAAATTACTGTGTACTGTCAAAACAGTGTCATCATTGGTAGTTATTTAGCAATCACTTCTCATTTGATCTTTGATCAGTGCACATAGTAATTATAATTAATCAGATAGTACTGATTTTATATAATAGCGTTTTATCATCGTTCTGTTTAGAAATATTCTTATTTCTTAAAGTGCAGAATATTTAAAATCGTTTTTATCGTCGTTCTATTTAGAAATATTCTTATTTCTTAGTGCCGAAGCCGTATATCTAAAATAGTTTTTATCGTCGTTCTATTTAGAAATATTCTTATTTCTTACAGTGCAGAATATTTATTCCGGATTTGTTCCAAAATTAGTGTAGACATTGTTGTCATTCCTTAATCTCAACAACTACTGAACAATTTACACTTTACATCACTTTCATTTGACACAATTTTATTACATATATGTTTTCTCTAATGTACACCAACAGAATAACTATAACCATTGATCTATATACAATATACACATATTAAATCAACATAAATCGTACCGGACACTGTTGTCCGCCATTTTGAATACCGGACTCTATTTACATATCATCTTGTATATATGAATATTTCCACGTTACTTGCTATTTTATTCAATCTTTGATAAAATGCCTATAGATAAACACATATACAATAATAATCAATCATTAAATGTACAGAATACATGCTGTAAATCGACGATATTGCTACCGGACTCTATATCCGCCATTTTGAATCTATGAACGATTGCTGATCACCTTGTATATTTCAATTAAAACCTATTATTTAGTATTTATTTTGTTGGAAATTATAAGAAATATATAAAAAAAACAACCAATACCACAGGAATACATCATTTAGTATACATATAAACTAATATTAAACCTCCGGACTCTACCGGACTTCTTCAGACTCTACCGGACTCTGTTTAGTAGAATCAATTGTTTCTGTAGCCAAGATGCACTTTTACACCATTCATCTAGGTCTTGCTATTGAGCTATATCATGAATATGGATCGAGAACATTAATTGAAACACTTTTTTCTCATGGGTTTTGTGCTTCATATACCGAAGTTAGGCACTATTTTACAAGCATAGCTGTGCATGAAGTGGAGAACATGGAAAATGGGGCTTTTCCACCTGATGGTATCATCTCGGTACAAGAAGGCGGGGGCTTGATACAAGAAGGTGCCGATAATATCGATCTTAACACCAAAACTATCGATGGCAAAGACGCATTCCATTCTATGGCACACGCTGTCTTTCAGACTTATTGATCGCATGATGATTCCTGTTTGAGGCAATTAAAAGTAAGAAGAGGCCAAGAAAGAACTTTTCAGCCCACCGAAAGTGCATCAACTATCATGTCTTGTCCATATTTGTTTAGCAAATACCCGTATGCTATTACACGCCATTCATGCTGATGCTCGCTTTGGTGACATGAATGTAAAAGGTCGTATAATTATCAAGTCTCCAGATACAGATGTTCTCCTTCTTTGCATACATTTCTTTCCTTCAATGAGGAACACAAAATAACTCTGGTTCAAAACTGGAACAGTTACAAGAACAAAGGATGGTCGTCGCTATCTTCCAGTCCATGATATTTGCCATATCCAGGGTCCTCTTGTATGCAAGTTATTGCCTGCAGTGCATGCTTTAACAGGTTGCGACACAACATCCTCATTTTTTAGAATAGGAAAGAAAACCGTGCTAAAAACACTACAGGACAACATTGACGAATTCGCTGACTTGAACAAGCTTTGTCTACTTGACAGTGAAACTTCCATAGACGTTTCTAGAAACTTTGTAGCAAGATTATGCGATCAGAAGGGTAAGATGAAATCTGCTCATGACAATTTAAATAGGTTGAGGGTAAAGATTGCAAAGCAGAAGATGTAAGCTTGGAAAAACTACCACCATGTGAAGCTTCATTCGTTCAAGATGTTCTCAGAGCTTCCCTTCAGACTTACATCTGGATGAAGTCAGACAGCGCAACCACCTGAAAAATCCGCCTTAGACTTTGGTTGGGAAGATCAAAACGGATTGTCACCCGTTTACTTTGTTGGTCAGAGTTCTTCAGATTTTCTGAAAGATTTGCTGTGTACATATAAAGATAAATCTTCGTGTTCTCAGGGTTGTGTTTGTGCTGAACAAAATCTGACCTGCACTGAGCTGTGTCAATGTCAAGGGACTGATGCATGTTGCAACCCGTTGACTCAAACTGCAGATGAAGATAGTGATGATGAAATGAACATATAATTCTTGCATCTAACTGTCGCTTTATTGGAGTAATCTGTGTACTGATAAGCCAATGATTTTGAAAAGTCATCAAATATCTTGTGATACAGTCTGTGATAACACAATACTTAAAAAAACTCTAATACTTCAATGATTTCTCTTAACGTACATCTGAAATCATTTCATTCTTAATTCATCTCAAATAATCTTTTACTGATCTTAGAAGGCCACAAAATTCAAACATACTAGCTTTCATAATTTCAATCATGTGGTCGTCATGGAGGGTGTTAGTGTTTGTTGTTTGGTGTAACATGTGTAAGTGTTTATGAGTCCTAAGCTTCGCCTCCGATGACTTAATAAGCTTAATTTATGTAGAAACCAATTCTATTTAATATTTTGAGGTTTCTTATTTCAATTGATAACTCAAAAACCTTAAGCAGTCACCGGTCGTAATTAGATGCACAACCACTAAATTGCCATGATTTTGGGTCTACTATGGACTCTCTTAATTTTTTTGTTAAAAGTGAAATCTGTTTTTTTTATGTTAAAAAATGAATTTATGGCATGTTTTTTAAGAAACCGTCAAGATATCATGCATTTTGCAAATATGTCAAGTTCAAGATCGGATTAGCTTCTTGTCAGTTGAGATTTACGAAAAATATCAAAGTTCAAGATTAAGGCTAATTTTCAGAGGCTCTTTTGATTTTTTTCCATCAAAACTTACAAAATATGGCAATGGTAACTATATTATGTTAAACAGAATGAACATTTTCAACGTTACATAATTTGTAGGACATACAGAATTATTTTATTAATCTTCTCCAACATTTGAACGAAACTGTAGCCTGACCTTTGACCTCAAATATTTGATACATGCAGACGTTTTTCACTTTGACGACAAGTGTATTCTTATGCCAACGATATACAACTTAGTCGTGTCTTCTTTCAGCACATTAAATCCATCAAATTATGTATCTGGTTGCAAGACTATCAGACTGTCGATGGAAATAGAAAGCCAACCAATTTTGAAATGATTTTTTTATTCGACTTTGTGTTAACATCATAAGATTTTTGCCGAAAGCATATCGCAAGGAAATATCGGATGGAAAATCGTATCATGTAACTGCACCTGTATGCACGATGGTTCCGCAGCTACTTTTGCAGCAATCTGTCATATTAAAAAATCATTGTACTTCGTCCTTCAAAAAACGTGCATGATTTCTTACAGCTATTGTCAGAAAAAATCTAGAGATTTAAAAGAAGTTGCTAACGGATGCGTGACGCCGTAATGAATTATGGGATCGATTTTAACTTAATTGAAGGTTAATTTACTATTAACTAATACACAGTCTAATTGACGGTCAAGCAACGCTATTAACTCATACTATTAACTAATTTACTATTAGCGATTTAATTTACTATTAAATCTTAATTCACTATTAACTTAATTGATGTTTGTGCAACCCAGTCCTGGTTCAGAGAATCAATTTGGTAAATAAAGACCCGGTAAGCAGGTAAAAACAGGCATGTTGTTGTTCAAGAATGGAAACTTAACTATTGGAAAATTGAAGTGTAATCGTTCATCTCACTTGTGTTTAGATTAAATTGTGTATTGTGCTTTAGCTCAACCTAAATGGTCATCTGAATTATTGCCATCACTTTACACTGGTCATTGTCGTTGTGATTTCTCGTTGTCATCGCAAGATTTCTCATTATTATCGTCTGAAACTACTCGCCTAGTTGGAACCAATATTCGACAAGGGTAATCTTTGTGAGGTTCTCTACAAAATTTTCCCATTTCTTTTTGATTCTGCAAGAGGACATAACAGCCGGATGTAGTCAACAAGTACACACAAAATGTACCTGAGGTTCTCATCAGAAGATTTTCAGTGTTTATAGATCCGGCGATACACATTGGTAATTCTTGTTTATGATTGACTGAAATTTTTTTTAAATCATCTCTTAAAGTACTAATTCAAATGATTTGTTGCTTAATGGCAATGATGTTTGTGCGATCTTCTACAAAGATTCCTCATTTCGTCTTGCTCCAGCAAAAATATAGCCACTATATGCTATTATTGATTCTGCTTTGCTGAAATGTTTAGTTGTCTCAGAAAGCATAAATTTGTTTAACTTGTTGCAAATGAGATATTTATGGTGTTCTTCAAAAACACTTCATTTTATCTAGATAACAAAAACATGGTCACTTCTGCCAATTTTTGTTTTTGATTGGCTGAAATTTAAAGAAAAGATTTTTTTACTGAGAACAAATGATGTATGCAAGGTCATCTGCAATAATTCCAATTGTTCTGCCAAAAAAACATGGTTGCTATGGGCAATTTTTGTTTGTGTGGCTGAAACTTTAAAAATTCCCTTCTCTCAATCTAGAGATCCAAGTGATTTGTTACATTAGTATAAATGATGTATGGGAAGTTCTCTACAAGCATTCCAACTGCATCGGTGGAGTAATGGTTAGCGTTCTTGCCTCTAGTGCTTTAGATCGTTGGTTCGAGCCCCGGTCGGGTCAAGCCAAAGACTATAAAATTGGTATTTGTTGCTTCTCCACTAAGCACACAGCATTAAGGAGGAAGAGCAAAGACTGGTTGGCTTGGAATCTGAATAATGTGTCTAAATGTTGTTTCAGTGAGCAAGCACTATAAAAATCCAACTGAGCATGTTGGTCTAGTACAAAGCGGACTTCATCATCATCTCATTGAAAATTAACTTGTTTTCGCCATGATATAGCTGACAAATTGCTGAATTGGCATTAAGCAACAAACACTCGCTCACTCTACAAAGATTTCTCATTTAATTTTGTTCTGGTTAAAACATTGTAGTTAAAAACATTGTAGCGATTGTCTCAGAAATTTAAACTTTGCTTGAATCGGTACAGGAATAATTAGATGAGTGATATAGGCACAAGTAAATCTCTAAAGCCATTTTTATTCAGTTATATAGATTGAACATGTGTATTGTCAAGTTTTGCCTATTTTTATTTCTCTTCAGGTTTGTTTTGTTTACTTTGTTATGTCATGTCGACACATCAAATACAAAATGTAAGTTCATAGTAATTTTCCAATTTATTACAAAAAAAATGCAGCAATACATACTCTATCTAGAATCACATGATCAAAATCAATATGGAATGGTTATGAATAGAACGAAATTAAAATATATGGAGGGAGATTATGCATGCAAGTCTTTCCCGTATAGAGAATTTTTATCTTCATATGATTTTAAGACAAACATGATGTTTATAATAATTTTCTTGGTGTATTTTTTGTCAATAATTAAGCTGTTTATATTTGTTATATATACCATAGCTGATACATAACTTCAAGGTCTGTACTTCAAATATTGGTATTTTCTGGATTACTTTTGACAACTCAAGCAAGCATAACAATAGTCCTTCAATAAGCTTAATTGGAGTTAACACGAATTAACTTACCTTGATGGAGGTTAATACATATTAGCTGACCTTAATGGTAGTTATCGCTATTTTGTTTATTTTCCCTTTGATGTTTAAAACCGATGTATTTCATATCATGTGGGCGCATGATATGATTCCAATTATCGCTAATCGCTAAGCGTTGTCAAGGACGCACGTAGTATTATCTTGTTTTCTAATATGACGTTATAATGACGTCACATTACCAAATTCTTGATTATTAAGTGATTAACGATATAAAATATTAATTGTGTTTAAAAAAATGTCAGTATCTCAACAAAAATTATTTAATTATGAATACAAAATAGCGATAAAATAATTAAAGATGCTTTTTGAAACTTGAGGACGTTTCTCAGTCATCTCGTTTTAAAAAACATCGTTAATCACTTATTAACACAAATTTTGCTGACCTTAGTGATAATTAACACACATTAGCTGACAATAATGGTAGTTAACACAAATTTTGCTGAATATAATGGTAGTTAACACAAATGGTCCGCAAATAATCATAAAGCTGTCAAAGGACCGTAAGAGCTATGGTTCGCAGCTAAGTCAGTGATTGTTGTTTAATGCCAACTCAGCAATTTTTCAGCTATATCATGGTGAGAACAAGTTAATTTTCAATGAGATGATGATGATGTCTGCGCTGTACTAGACCAACACGCTTAGCTGATTTTTTATAGTGCTAGCTCACTGAAACAACAGTCCACAGATTATAAATAGACATGTCGCCCAACTCGGACACATCCTGTTTCCGAGCCAACCAGTCATTGCTCCGATGTGGTAATATCAGGTATATAGTTGTGTGGGATGAATAAGATATACTACTTGACCTTAGGTCAGTATGTAAATTAGTACATACTGTTTGGAGTGTGACACCTAAAAGACAACTTGCAACTGGTCCTGATAAGTAATGTTATGTTGAAAATGGTTGTTGGTGACCCGTTGCTTGCAACATTTTCTGACACTAGGTATAAACCCATCCTTGGTTAACAGTTACGGAATATCTGTGTCACAAATGACCACAGATATGTTCCACTTTTCATATACACTTTCCGGATCTTTGCTCGTTCATGACTTATCACTGGGTTTGTAACTAGTGAAACACAACGGGTGCCACTAGTGGAGCAGGAACTACTTTCCCCTCCGGAGCACTTGAGTTCACCCCGGTTTTTAGTGGAGATCCTAAGTTTTATGTGTAATGTTTTGTAGATCATTGTTTGTCCTTATGTCCTTTTTCTTTTGGGTATTGTGTTGTCTGTCCTTCTTTGATTTATGGATTCTGATTAACCCTTTGGTATCTTCAAACTCTTCTCTAATAATACTATTCGTAACTTTGATACTTTATCAAAATTCACATCAGAATTAAAGAAAATCAATGAAACTGAAAAGCATGCTGTCCCTAAACATTATTTTATGGTCCTTTTAAATTGAATATTATTTTATCCCAGCTAAGAAGTTCAGCTTCGTTTTTGAAATATGATTTATTTCGAGTTGGAATTGTATCTGACCGATCTTGTAGATGTGATGCTGCTCTTGAAAATTTATAACATTTCTTTTTTGGATTGTCCAATATACTTACAAGTCAGAACTACATTGATAGGTAATTTAAACAGAGGCAATGTTAACTTATGAACAAAATTGTAATATGTTTAAATATCTTTCTGATGATATTAAATGTTCAAAAAACTAATTTATCATATAACTGGAATTGAATTGGAAGTGAATATGCGCATCATATTAATCCATCTTAATTTTATTTTTCTTCCATTTTGTTTGTGAATATTCATCACTGATTCGTTAATTAGTGCTATATATAGTAAGGTATGCCTTTTATATACTTCTTTAATGTAACATAGCACATTGTAATTTTGGAGAAGACCTCATAAGTTTGTTTAACTTGTGTCTAATCCATTTTGTCTATTTAATTGGCAAATAAAATATGTTTAAGCTAATTGTATTTCGTGCCTTTACAATTCAGTGTGTATTTCTGTTTTCCAGGAACGTAAGGTGTATAACGAAGAATATGATGTCAGAATATTTCGTTTGTTAATGGCAGCTTCTAAAATAGGAGATATGGACACACTTCGAGGGTTTGTTTTTTCCCTCATTTTCTCAGTCTTTGTTGTATTGTTAGTAGAGTTAGATCAGATGTTTATATATACATGTATATAGGGGTTAAATTATGATGTTTATCACCACTTTCAACAACATTTCAGCTATACCGTGGGTCAGTTTTATTTGTGGTGCAAACCGGAGTCCCTAAAGAAAATCATCGACCTGTCGCAAGTCACTGACAAACTTTAACATATTTTAACAATTAATTTCAGATGAAATTCTAATTAATCGTCTGATGCTGTCTGTATTACGGACTATCATCTAGATTGTAAATTTTAACTTTATTAATGACATACATTATAACATGCCCATGCTTGGACTATGACTGGAAGGTGATGAAAAAAAGAAGAGCCGTTTGAGTGCGTCACGATTCATTAACACATGTGCATTACAACATTTGGAATTGGATCATGTCAGATAATCTTTCATTCATCTTTGACCATTTAATCATATGCAAGACATGTATTAACAATGATAACAGCTCTCAATGTGTTTTCGGTTCTAATATCTCAAGGAAGGATGATCACTGATGGTCATATGAAATAATAAACCCTGACGGATGTGAAATTTTGTTTTAAGTAATTGTATCGCCAAAAAAAAAGGTGCAACAGATATATCATATTTAATATCGCATATTTTGACGACATTAAAGCATCTGAAAACTCTCTTCTGAAAATTTGTGTGGAAACATGGAATGTATTAGATGTTCTTAACATATATGGTCCTTGTTGGAATTATATACCCTCTACATAAGATGGGGTATGGTGTCTAACGCCACTTTCAACAATATTTCAATTATATTGTGGCGGTCAGTTTTATTGGTGGAGGAAACCGGAGAAAGTCACTGACACACTCTGTCATAAAATGCTGTATCGAGTACACCTCACTATGAGTGGGATTCAAACTGCTTGCACATGTAGCTGTAAATCTAAATGCCATACGATCACGATGTCCCATCCCTGTACATAAGATATGTGCAATATGAATCACTACATTGTTAAATACAACCGAATAATATTTTGTTCATCTAATTCTTAATGAAAATGATTTCTGTAATTGACTTTCTTCTCATTTATTGTTGTCATCAGGTTACAAAATGAACAGTATATTGACATGGAAGACACAGATTATGATAAACGTAGTGCATTACATTTGGCGGCAGTTATGGGAAATGTTGACGCTGTTGATTTTTTATTGAAAAACCATTTCTGCTTTCCAGACGCACGTGATAGGTAAATATTAAAGACAATTATTTACTGAAATTATGAAAAAAAAGTTTAAGCAGCATGGTCAACAATTCAACAAATATCAACAAAACAAACAACCACCTTTCACTTCAACTTATTGAAAATAAAAAACAAGACCAGGACAAATGGCATTGGAAATCAGGTTCTGGCTTGGGACATGCACAAACATGTGGCAGAGTTTATCCAGTTAATGGATCCCAACCCTCCCGTCTTGATATGCATCCTTTATTAGATATAAAAAAATTAAGAAATAATTCATGGAAGCCATACTGTGTTTTGAGTCTTAACATGGGTTGACGGATATTAGTATTCAAGTGTTCAGAAGTCAACGACCTTGATAACTCGTTCATCAGGTCCCGTGTTGTTTTTACTAAATACCAAAGCACACATTTTCTAATCACAATCTGCATGGTCCCTTCCTCATTCTTGACTTATCACGGGGTTTGTAACAAGAGTAACACGATGGGTGCCACATGTGGAGCAGGAACTGCTTACTCTTCCTGGACACCTGAGTTCACCTTTTTCTTTTGGCCATTATGTTGTCTGTCCCTCATCAATTACTAGATTCTGTTTACCCCTTTGGTATCTTCAGACTTTTCATTTGATCTACTTCATGTAAATTGCATACAGTATAGTAACAACTATAGTATCAAGAACAAAGAATGTATTTCAATTATCTTTAATTATCACTTTTCCTTTATTTGTTTAGATGGGAACGGTCAGTTTTGGATGATATCAATTGGCACAGGGAAAACCCGAAATGCGATGAAGATATAAAGGAAAAGTATAAAGAAATCGAGGGAAAGCTTAAGAAATATAAGGAAAGCTCTGCACAGAAAGCAGAAAAGGTATACTGTGAAATCACTTTTATTCGTGGGGTACCAATTTTCGTGGGTAGACTGATCCACGAAATTAAGAATCCAACGAACAATGAAACTTGGGAAGCAGTTTGACATCGATATATAGCCATGATGTCCTCGAGTGACCTCGACTTTCTGGACCAGCTGAATAGGGGAGAGTTGACAATTTTAATGACGAAATAAGTACGAGCATACTTTTAATGGGTTATAATCCACATGAACATGGTTGTGAATGATTTGATTTTGAATGCATGTGTAAAAACGACAGAAATGTTTATTTGTGAAAAGATTTTAACAACTTCCGGTAAATTACTTCCAAATCATACGCTAACGGTGACACATTTTAAGTGTTGTATAAACATTTCACTATTAAATTATAACACCCTTCAATTAACATATTAGATGACCTTTCTTTAAACAATTAAGTATAAGTTAACTGTATATTTGCCCCGGGGTCAGGATTAATCTTGTGAAACGATTACGAGTGGTTTCAATCCGAGATAAGGGTAATGTAAGATCGCACATGTTGAAGTAATTTTACAAGTACAATCTGTCATTGCAATCAAAATAATGAGAAAAAAACAAACTTTATTTAGTTGTGAAAAATAAAAATGGAAAATAAAATAGAGATTAGATATTTGTAAAATATAATTTTTTTTAAATATATATTGATGGAAATTGCTAATGTACGTGCTCATAAAATAATTTCAGATGATTTTTTTTTCATTTTCAAATTCGATGAAATAACACTGATTTGCACTGATCAATGATTATGAAATTCAAAAGCTGATTTTGTCCCGATTCTAAGTTGATATATGCAAAAAATAATTTAGAAAATGAGCACGTTAATATCCACGTTCCACTTGCGATTACATAATTCTAAGGTTCATTTGTCTAATTTGTATTGAAGCTTTCTCGAAGTTTTGAAACCCAGTGAAACTTAATAAATAAAACATTGCTGCTGATTAAACAACATATAACATATATGAATATAAGTAGATACACGAATATTGACAAGTTTGTCAATATCCGATATATATTTTTACTAGCCCGTCGGGCATACAGCTGATTATTTCAGCTAGCCCAAATGTGGGAATTACTAGCCCCGGGCATCGGGCTAGGGGATTTGTTAACCCCTGATATGTGACAAACTTTATCATATAAGGCTGTATCAACTACACTTCTGTCCTAATATTCAATGCTCAATTTAGCTGTGATAGACACTGATTACATATATAGAAGTAAGCACCGTGAGATTGTGACCATGGTAGTTCCTCGGGGGGGGGGGGGGGGGAAGATCCAAAAAGGTTGCACAGCTGTTTCAGACGAGTTCACGTTGTCCATGCATTTGAATTTTGTATCTTTTGGGATAATTTTGTCCCTACATTATCGACCCTTTACACCACAATTTTTTGCAGAACCTGATGCTCTGTGTTCTTTTTGTTATGTTTTTTTTTTTCTTTTTTTTTTTTTTTTTTTTTGCTTTCTAATCTTGATTTTGAACGTACCTGATGAAAGTTATTCCAGAAATGTGTCGTGTGCACTAATTTTGAGATATAGGTTTTTATTGTGTATATAAAAGAAAGAACTAACCATATCTGACATTTTTTTCTCTTGCTATCTATAGCAATGTATTACATGCGTAAGGATCTTTCTACATGGGAAAATAAAATGAAATATTTCCGTTCAAAATAATACTTTTAATGTAAAAACAAGTTTTGTGGTCTATTAATGGTAATCATATATCACCCTGAATTGCAGTAAGCACTACTAAGCTTAGTCGTTAGTGTATGGGGTGGCTTTTTTAGTGTTCAGTGAACAAGTTTACAGATATTTTATAGCAAAAACAAGTTAATTTGTATGATATGATAATGATGCTTACTTTATTAAAGACCAACAAGGTTAGATTGATTTTTATGATGGTAGGTCAATGAAACAACAGTTCACGTAGAGACATATCTCTCCTTTTGAACACTATATCTTAACTCTGAAACAACCAGTATTTGGTCTGAGTCTAATTAGTAATATTATGTGTTTTGCAGTGAAGCAGAAAATGATGTGAAGCTTCTATATACTACACTGGGGGAGAGCAATATAAGCATTACATCAGTGAAGTTGTCTCTGGTCTTTGTGATTTAGCTGAAAGCAGCTGTAGAGATAATGATCAATCAAGCCACCATTTAATAACTAATAATTCTATTCTTACTAGAATTTATCAATAACTCGTAATCCAATTGGAAATCGTTACTTGTTCTACGTCATTCGAAAGGAATTTATAGATCATTATTTCCGTTTGCCGGACTACATTTTTCCCCATTCATTCCACGCGTATAAATCCAAGAGCAATGATACTAAGGGGTTCTGCTGGAAGGATCTGCCATCTTGAAAATGTGAAATCCTACATGTCATATTTACAACAATGCACAAAAATAATTAAAAAGCTTACCTTGAAAACTTATTTTAGTTAAATTGTATCAAACTTGAAGCGTACACGAAGCCATATAACGTCTAATAATCTTTACGTTTCAAACTGGAAGTCTTCATATGACGTCATGTTGGTTATGTTCCAAAGTCGTCAATAACATTTTGTGGATTTTTTTCAGTTTACAATCGTATGTGTATTGTATATCCATTGTTTGAGGCTCTCCTTGGGTATTTCTTTAATAGTATTTTGCGTCGAAAACAAACACGATGTCCAAGAATAAGAATTATAAGGATTAAACACTGTGTTTTTAGGAAATTATGTATGCATAAACTCCGGCAGCTCACTCACAAACTTTACATAAAGTCCTTTGGACCTTTATTCAGTTTGTGAGTGAGCTGCCGGAGTTTATGCATAGATAATTTCCTAAAAACACAGTGTTTAATCCTATATTACGTCCACTATATCTCTAGAACTACATGTATTCGTACAATACTGATGAGGCACGACCTTAGGGTTACTAGACCATTTTTTTTGCATATATTGGGAGAAGAAATTTTTATAATAAGAGATGAAGTAGGGAAAAAGAAAGGTTTGAAAGTTCCAAAGTGGTAAAAAAACAAAAGCTACAAATCAAAGAAGGACAATGACCAAAAGAAAAAGGACAAGATGACAAATAATGATCTACAAAACATTACAAAGAAAAATAAAGATGGAGCAACACGAACCCAATAAAAACTGAGGGTGTTCCAGAAGTGTAAGCAGTTCCTGCTCCAGATGTGGCACTCGTAATGAAATAACTGTAAATAAACTGAATTTCAAAAGATCTTGATAATGGCATCAAAATTAATCAATTGTTTTCTTTCTTTTAGCCTAATAATGCTCTGATTGGTATATCGTCGACAATCATCTTATTTTTTGAACATGTAAAATAACATGTATTATATTATCTGAATACTCAAGAAACTACAACTTTGAACTTGTGACTTAATTTATCTATTTCTTTTTTTCAGAAGCATTTTCGAGAAAATAAAGCATTAGAATTAATTAAAGCAGCAGAAAAGGGAGATTTAGTTACAGTAAAAAGGTAGACCATGTTGATATATCTTATCATTTAGTTTTGAATCATTGTTCTTGAAAAATACATCAAAAGTTTGTCAAACTGTTTCTAAAATGGCTGCAGTTACATTGAGAAACGATTTGTTGTTTTACTCTACAATTAGTTAAATTTTAAGGAGAAAATTAGTATCGAAATTTTCGTATCTTCACTACTGCTTGATTTTTACCGCCATATGGCATATTGGTGGATGATTGCTATAGATGCTGTACGTTCTGTGTCTGTTGTTAGCTCTGGTAATATTTTGTTATTATCGAAATACAAGGTAAAGTTCTTATTTAAGGTAAATGAAACTCGATTTGATTAAATTTATACCATTGAAACAGATAAACAGAGAGTTTAGACTATGGATATTTAATCCACTATGGAAAATATTTCAGTTTTATCATATTGGTCATTTTCATTGGTAAAGGAAAACGGAGTACCAAGTCATTAACAAACCTTATGGCATAGACCTGTACAGAATGCATATTGTCACGATTAGCTACAAACTAATATACCTTAAAGATACTCGTTTGCTATAGTTGTCACCACACAGTGTGTAGCCTTGATATAATCGATGTGAAATAGCTTCTCTAATAATATTCCCTTATCCATACACACAAGGTCAAAAACACCATACTGCTCTAATTAGTGGTGCAGGAACTGCCTCCCCTACCAGAGAACCTGAGTTCAGCCTCGTTTTTAGTGAGGCTAGTGTAGTGGTGCAGGAACTGCCTCCCCTACCAGAGAACCTGAGTTCAGCCTCGTTTTTAGTGAGGCTAGTGCTGCCTTATCTTTAGTTTTTCGTGTATTGTTTTGTAGATCATTGTTTGTCCGTTTGTCCTTTTTCTTTTGGCCATTGTTTGATTTAATTATAGCTTGCCAATGCGGTACAATGTATCTAAATAAAATATTAACATAGTGAATGGCAGTTGATATAGAATGTTTCATAAGGCGCAATTGTTGTGATAAATTTCTAAATAAAAAAAACATGTACATTATGCAAATCTTCATATGTAAGGGTTCATTCCATGAAGATAAATCTGAAAGTAGTTTCTATTTATATCAGTTAGTAGTGTCCATGTTGCTAGATGCTTTGTTTTCTATGTAGTATTTTGTAGATCATTTCTCTTTCTTTTGGCCATTGTATTGTTTGTACTTCTTCTATTTATGGATTCTGATTACCCCTTTGGTATCTTCAAACTTTTCTTATAAGAATTTCACTTTTCACAGATTGAAGAATTTAGGAACGGACATGAACTTATCAAATTCTATGGGACGGACAGCTTTACATGCCGCAGCTGAGAACGGTATGGAAGATATTGTTAGATATCTATTGAACGATTGTGAAGTTTCATCATTTGTAAGAATGAAGTAAGTTTCAAATATTCTGGAATTTTTCGGGTGTAATATTTGACAAAATGCCAGAATTCCCTCCCGTCTGCCATTTGTAAACTTTTTGTATTTAAATCTTTTTAAATTGAACTATTTAATCTAAACCTTTTCATGAAAAATCTTTGAATAATACGACAAAGTGTCAGCATTCCATTCCGATCTAGTATTTTCTCCATGGGACATATTAGAAGTATGTGGCCTAATTGTATAGAACTTTAATCTATTAATAGACCAAAACCTTCCTTTCTATTACATCGAACATCCAATATGGACGCAATGGCTCCTTGCTGATTTAATATGCCAAAAGTCTACTCAGAAACCTCTTGAACGTTTACACTAGAACTTTATTTGAGTTTGGTTTGTTTTATGGTTAGTTTGTTTTATGGTGTTTAACACCGCTTTCAACAATATCTCAGTTATATCGTGACGCCTGAGCGGGATTCAAACTCACAACGTTAGTGGTGAAAGGCATTGATTTCATAGGTAATTATAATTCTAACTACCATACGATCACGGCCACGACGGCTAAGACTAAAGTATGTATGAAACTTAATTGAATACAAAACAATATGCAACAAATCTGTCAATTTTATTCACAATTACAGTACATACTTCAGATCTCTAAAGCCAACAGTAAATAGCTCGGGAATAGACAATATTATGTTACGTTAACTGGTGTTCATCTTCACTTGTAACAATTATCTAGCTATATCGTTACTTCAAGACTTGTGTGAGAATGAAATCACAGAGAGTCATAGCGAAAACCACAACATTGGGTAGTCGTGGAACAATTTATTAGGTGGAAATCGTTAACTCATTTGGAAAAAAACAATCCACTTTAAAAAAAAAAAAATTTTAAAGACTGGGCAATGACCACATAACATCCATCTTTTTGAATATTTTGGAGCCGTGTGCACATAAGGGTCCGAAATACACAAATAGAAGAATTTGATGTGCTCGTTTCTCCCGTCTTATTCATGAAGTGGATTGCATTTTCACCTAAGCAAGTTGTCCCTGTTTTTCATTACAAAAGAACATTTGTCCCCTTTTGTAAAATCATAGATGCAAGTCTCGAGACAATCGAGATGCAAGGGAAAAAAGATAAAACAAAGCAAAGCTGGGACTCCTACAAAACATTTGAGTGGGACAAGTTGGTCCATAAATAGCACTGTGTTGTTGTTGCACATACCCTGAAGTGAACCATCTAAATGAAGATACCAAGATTATAAAAAAATATTACTATCAATAATTTTCCTAAATTGTATCCTTGTTCTTACTTTTATTCCCATTTGTATTTATATTGTTTAAGTGATCATCGCCCAATTGATGTCGTACCGTCTGATGAAAAGGAAGTGAATAATAGAATAAGGGTAATGTTACAGAAAGACATGGATGAAGCACCTACAAAAGAAGTTAAAGAGGTATGAAGGTTTTTGATATCATTACATTGTCAAAGGATGAAATACAATTTCTAATCAAAAGAGAGTGATCACTGCATTACCATTGTGGCATTAACTGATCGTGTTGTTCGTCCATCTTAATCACCATTGTTGAAGACTGTAGGACAATCTCTGTATGAGACTTTGTATTTTTGTGGATTGTTGTCAAATGGAAATTTTTTCCACATCTCTATATTCTTAATTTGGAAAACAAGGTCCAAATCAAATTGCATATGTAAAACTGACTGGTTATACTGCGTCTACATACCAAATATTGTTAATAATTTAATGTAACAAACTTAATCATCATGGTAATTAAAAAATGCACCACTGTAGCTGGTGAAATCATACCCAAGTCTCACTTCTGTGATTATTTGTTGCAGACAGGACAACAATTAACAATCTTTCCTATGTCATTTAACCAAAGCGATTCAACCAGAAAGTAAAGGTCGTGCGATCAATTGTTTTGTATGGAAGTTAAGTGCATGTGGTGACTGATGCAGCTTCATATCAAGTTGCATGATTGTTGATCCATTTCATTTAGAGACTGACTGCAGACATAGACGCCCATATTAGCAGGTTTACCATTACAAAAACTTTATAGAAGATAACCTAAAATTTCAGAAGAGATCTTTGAAAACAATTCACAATGCAGACAACAGTGACCTAGTTGCAAATTGTGGCAATCCAGAGCTCACTTCCTGGTGTGGGTTTCGACTGTATTGAAGACCTTGAGTGACATCTGGGTGGTTTATTCGTTGTAGTTTCTTGGAGAAGATTTTTTCTGTGGCAATAACATCCCTTCTTTTTAGTGATTTCAATAGCTCATGAGCTAGACAAATTACAAAAAAATGCAAAAAGCTTAATTAATTGTATAATGAAGGAAGAAGAAAATAGAAAAACCGAAATATCTGAGGACAAAATACAAACCCGGGAAACAGAAATAAACAACAATTAACAAAGACCGACAAAACACAAAAATTTACAAATACACATGAACAACACGAACTCCCGATGAATCCGGAGTGAACTCAGGTGCTCCGGAATAGGAAGCTGTTCATGCCTATTGCAATACACACACCAATTAACGGGCTTGTCCATGGTCAAGTCCCATATGAGTTGAATCCTGTGATGGGGGGGGGGAAAGAATCTACAACAACCTCAGATCATTTGCCATCTGGGTAACGGATATCTCGTAACTATATATATGTCATTTAATGATTCAAGCAATATTAGTTTTAATAACATTTTATTGACTTCCTCTGTTTACCAATTAATATAATAGATAACAAGTATAAAATAGAAATAAAACATAACAAGTATAAAATTGAAACAAAACATAACAAGAAACTACAAATGTATAATTAATAAAAAAAAAAAAAAAAAAAAAAAAAATGAGCAAGTAAAATAGTTCTTTAGTTGAGTATTATTCTTGAAAAAAAATGGCAAAATTTTATAAAAACAAAGGAACTTTATAATCATATGTTTTCTTCTATTTTTTTGGGGGGGGGGGGTGATTCCCAAACATGAACTGTTTAAATGAATGAATAAACTTATCTACAGGGAAAAAATTTAAGCTCCTTTCATTTTTTCAAAACAGGAAGCATCTATGGAAGGTCCTCTATAACGATTGCTCATTTTGTCCCGATCCATTAACAAACATGGCCACCACAGGCAATTCATGTTTCTGATTGGCCTGTTTTTAAAAATCTTCTCCTCTGAAAACGCTCAGCCAAATGAACCGAAACTTGGTAGGAAGCATCTATGGAATGTCCTCTATAAAGATTGCTAATTTCATCTTGATCTGTTAACAAACATGGCCGCCACAGGCGATTCTTGTTTCTGATTGATTGATATCTAAAAAAAATCATGTTTTCTGTTAAAAGGGAGATAACTCTAGTTTGAATATAGATACATTTTGTATCTATTCAAAATGCAGTTATCTCTGAATTGAATTACAGATAAATATACCTCTAAAACCCTTCAACCAAATGAAATGAAACTTGGTAGGAACCATCTATGGAAGGTCTTCTATAAAGAATGCTGATTTCGTCCCGATCCGTTAACGAACATGGCCGCCACAGCCGATGCTTGTTTCTGATTGGCTGATTTTAAAAATTCTTCTCTTCTGAAACCGCTTGGCTAAATGAACCGAACCTTGGTAGGAAGCATCTATGGGCGGTCCTCTATAAAGAGTGTTCATTTCGTTCCAATCCATTAACAAACATGACCGTCACAGGCAATTCTTATTTCTGATTGGTCGATTTCTAAAAATCTTGTCCTCTGAAACCGCTTTGCCAAATGATCGGAAACTTAGTAGAAAGCATCTATGGAAGGTCCTCTATAGAGATTGCTCATTCCATCCCGATCCATTAACAAACATGGCCACCGCAGGTGATTCTTGTTTCTGATTGGCTGATTTTAAAAATTCTTCTCTGAAACCGCTTGGCCAAATGATCTGAACCTTGGTAGGAAGCATCTATGTGCGGTCCTCTATAAAGAGTACTCATTTCGTTCCAATGCCATTAATAAACATGGCCGCCACAGGCGATTCTTGTTTCTGATTGATCTATTTCTAAAAAATCTTCTCTTCTGAAACCACATAGCCAAATGAACCGAAACTTGATAGGAAGCATCTATGGAAGGTTTTCTATAAAGATTGCTCATTCTGTCTCAATCCATTAACAAACATGGCCACCACAGGCGATTCTTGTTTCTGATTGGTCTATTTCTAAAAATCTTCTCGGAAACCACATGGCCAAATGATCCGAAACTTGGTAGGAAGCATCTATGGAAAGTCCTCTTATAAAGATTGCTCATTTTGTCCCAAACTGTTAACAAACATGGCCACCACAGACAATTCTTTTTTTTGATTGGTCAATTTCTAAAAATCTTCTTCTCTGACACAGCTTGGCCAAATAGACCGAAACTTGGTAGGAAGCATCTATGGAAGGTCCTCTATGGGAATTGCTCATTCCGTTTTGATCCGTTAACAAACATGGCCGTCGTAGACAATTCTTGTTTCTTATTGTTCGATTTCTAAAACAGCTTTTCCTCTGAAACCACTTGGCCAAATGATATGAAACTTGGTTAGAAGCATCTATGGAAGGTCCTCTATAGAGATTGCTCATTTCGTTTTGATCCATTAACAAACTTAGCTGCCACAGGCAATGCTTGTTTTAGATTGATCGCTTTCTAAAAATCTTCTTCTCTGAAACTGCTTTGCCAAAATGAACCGAAATTTGGTGGGAAGCACCTATAGGCTATGGGAGGTTCTGTATTAAGTTTCCTCAGAGCAGAATGAAAGGTGAGCGACACAGGCTCAGCTCAGTGCTGAGCCTCTAGTTTTCTATTCAAATTGCAATGTTTTATACTTGGTCATTTTGCTCATTTAGAAAACAATACTTGTGTGGTAATACATCATGCATTAAAACGTCTGAGTGATCGTATGGACAATCTTAAGGGGAGAGACTAATTTCTAAGAGTGGATCCAATAACGGAAACCCCGTAAAACGATTAAGGGTTCTTAACTATAATGTTAGTACAACATCATCTTAGAGGAAGATATGGACATGTAAAAGATAGGCTAAGTACGTTCTGTGTTACACCCTTTTGTCAATCTTAGCTTCCCCTTTTCTTCCCCTTAAATGACGACTTACGACCACTCTTATTGAATTTTCTAGTTACCGGCCCCTGGTATATATATATTATAACCAACTACTCCCATAAGTACCGGTATACAAAAATGAAACATACTGAACTGTTTCGACCAATCCAAAAATAGATGCATTTGCATTAAAGCACATTGAATGTCAACATTATTGCAGCAAAAATAATCTAAGTTTGTTCTGTCTGAAGATTTTTGATTTCCTTTGCAACTTTATGTGCTTTCTACGAAGTTAGTTTTTCCTTTTTTTGCCATTCTGTTGTCTGTCTTCTTCGATTTACGATTTCTGATTACCTCTTTGGTATCGTCAATATACATTGTGTATGTTTAAAGGCCTTTTTAATTTTCTTCTATATTTGTGTTGTTATTGACCTGGTTTTTTTCCTTAAAAGTTGCATATTAAAACTTGTAAGATTGTTATATGGATGTGACCATGTGATTTTTGAATTTATACCATGAGTGAAAATGTGGAATTTCAGTAACTGACGTTTCTATGGTTTAATAGATATTAAATGTCCTGATTATTGTCTATAATATTATTCTTTTTTATTTATACATCAGGGCCCCAATGAGAAGGTATATGTATGTGTGTGTTTTATATGTTTTTTTTTATTATATTTATTTATATTGCTTTAGACAACTGTCAATTACTAATATTACTTACACTATGTCTTATTCAAGCTACAAGAGAAAAGAAAGAGACAAAATAGAAAGAGATTTATTGAAAGATATTGACACTTTAGAATGTAATGTAAACCAAGCCTCCATACAACTTTTAGAAAATAAGAAGCAAGATTTAGAAAATATAAGAAAAGAAAAAATAAAGGGTAAAATAATACGTTCTAGAGTGCAGTGGATTGAAGAGGGGGAAAAACCTACAAAATATTTTTATGGGCTAGAATCAAAAAATTTTACTAGTAAAATAATTCCCAAAATAGAAAGGGATAATGGCAAAACTATAACTAAACAATTTGATATCTTGAAAGAAACAAAGGTATTTTATGAAGAACTATATAAATTTAGAGAAGGAAATGGGTGTAAAGTGAGTGATTTAGAAAGAGATTTAAAAGACTTAAACTTTAATAAATTGTCTTTAGATGAACAATTAAGTTTAGAAGGGGAAATAAATGTAAATGAAGCAAGTAAGGTTTAACAAAAAATGAATAATAATAAATCACCCGGGTCGGACGGTTTTTCAACAGAATTTTTCAAATTTTTCTGGATAGATTTGAAGTCATTTGTTGTAAATTCTATAAATTTTGGGTCACTTTTAGGTGAGCTATCAGTAACTCAAAAACAGGGAATCATTACATGTTTACCAAAAGATAACAAACCAAGACACTTTCTCAAAAATTGGAGACCAATATCACTACTGAATACTGTATACAAAATTGGTTCTGGTGTTATTGCTAGTAGATTGAAGAGAGTTCTGGAAAAGTTGATTGATTTAGATCAAACAGGTTTTATTAGTGGAAGATACATTGGAGATAACATTAGATTAATCTATGATATGCTACAATTTACAGAAGAAAACGACATACCTGGTTTGTTACTTTTGATAGACTTTGAAAAGGCATTTGATTCTATATCTTGGGACTTTCTTTTATCTGTAAAAAAAAATTTCAACTTTGGGGAATCTATTATAAACTGGGTTAAAGTATTTTATAATAATATATCATCAGCAGTCATTCAGGGTGGTAATCTTTCAGAATTTTTTCAAATAGGCCGTGGTTGTAGACAAGGTGATCCGTTATCGCCATATCTTTTTATTTTATGTGCAGAAATTTTAGCCATTAAGATACGGGGTAATACAAATATTGGTGGTATAAATGTGACAAGGATTGAACATAAGTTATCACAGTTTGCAGATGACACATCATTAATTTTAGATGGCAGTGAAAAGTCTCTAAATGAATCTTTACTTGAATTAGATTGGTATGCAAAACTCTCTGGGCTAAACATTAATTTTACCAAGACACAAGTAGTATGGATTGGGAGTAAAAAATACAGTAATGACACTTTAGGTCAACACAGAAACTTATCCTGGGGTAAAACATCCTTCAAGCTATTGGGTATTAATTTTGATGTTGATTTGGATAAAATTGTAAATATTAATTATAATGAGAGAATTTTGCAAACAAAAAAACTAATTAAGATATGGTCAAAAAGGTATCTTACTGTCATTGGAAAGATTATTGTTGTGAAAACTCTGATTTTACCTGTCTTAAATCACCTAATCATTGCATTGCCTAATCCTACTCAAGACATCTTAAAGAAGGTGAACGAGCTTATTTTTACCTTTATATGGAGTTCACCTGTGCACAGAGTTAAAAAGGAATTGTTACAAAAAGACTTCTGTGAAGGAGGATTAAAAATGATTAATCTAAATTTATTTATTTTAGCCCTAAAAACAACCTGGGTAAGAAAGCTATTTCGAACTGAAGGTAAATGGGATAATATCTTATTTTCGACAATAAATCAGGAAAAATTATTCAATTTTGGTAATGGTTATATTTCTTACATAAAAGAAAATGTTGTAAAAAATAAATTTTGGAAAGATGTGTTCCATGCTTGGAACACCTTTATTGATAAAGAAGAAAACTTTACATGGGAATATTTTTTGTCTTCTCCACTGTGGATGAACAAAACTATAAAAATAGAAAACAAACCAGTATTCTATGAAGACTGGTTCAGAAAAGGTATTTGTTTTGTTAATGATATTATGTCAGAAGATGAAAAATTTCTCTCCATTGATCAATTAGAGGAAAAATTTAACATTTCAAAAAATATTATGAAATTTAATAGTATAATTTCAGCTGTAAAACATGCTGGAAAACAAAATGTGCATAATAGTTATAAGCTACTTACCCCATTTATTCCTTCGTTTGTTAAGACCATTTTGAAGAGTAAAAGGGGAACTAAAGATATGTATTTGTTACTAATAAGGAATAACATAGTGTCAAATGGTCAGAAAAAGTGGGAGGAAATTTTAGCCTTAGGTTTAGATGAAACGAAATGGAGAGAAATATTCAAACTACCTTTTATAGTCACACAAAATACCAAACTACAATGGTTACAATACAGAATTAACCAACGTATCCTAGGAACAAATAAATTGCTGTATAAAATTAAAGTAAAAGACAATGCCTTTTGTACTTTTTGTCAGGAAGATGAGGAAACTATAGAACATTTATTTTGGAACTGTGAGATTGTACAAGCTTTTATTGATGAAATTGATTGTTGGTTATTGTCAAATGGTGTTAGTATTCCATTTACTATGCAATTTTTTCTTTTTGGTGATACTTCAAAATCGTCTCGAGGAGATGCTATCAACCTCATTTTATTACAAATAAAGCAGTATATTTTTAACTGTAAATATTTTCAGAAAAAATTATCATTGGTCACAATGCAGAGGAAAATACAGTCACTATATAACACTGAGAAATCTATTGCTATTAAAAATAAAAAAAATGATTTTTTCAACCAGATATGGAATGCTTTCACTTTACTGTTTAATTAGATATAAAGATTTATACAAATATTCATTCCGTATATAACATGATAGAAAAGAAATAGCCTTTTGTTTATATGAATGCTAAAATTACCTATTCATCAAAGCAAATTAAAAAACTTTTTCTTTCTCTTTAAAAATTATTTTTATGCCTTAAAAAACTCAATAAATTAAACTTTTTCCATTTTTTTTCTTTTACTTCTATAGCTACTTAAAACCCTATTTTTTGATTATCTGTATATTTGTTAATTTGGTTTATTATGATTGAAAAACTCATCTTTATGTGGGATCACATTATTTGGTATTTTCTGTCATGTTATTCTAATAGAAATAGTATGCCATTCTGTATGTAAATTACTAACAAATACTAACATCTTTATATGTTATGTGCTTTACTAATGTTAACGAGGCCGGGATAAGGTACCGGTACTTTATGTATTCAACTAACAAATGTACAGATTTCAATAAAAATATCACACTTTAAAAAAAAAAAAAAAAAAAAATATTACTTACACGTATATTTATATATTTTCGATTTACTCAGATATAAACAAATATAAGGTTAAACAGAAGTAGAATTAATATTGTATAATCAGAGAGAAACTCACATTTAATTTGATACTTTATGCTTCAGCAAAAAAACATTCAGTTTCATTTACAAATCTTATTATATTAAGCATCTTTTCATAGAACTAATATTATACATATTCTTCTGTGTACAAAGAATAATGACATTTCATATAAAGTTAAAAAATTAAGACTAAACGCTCTTTGTCCTTTTGTTCTTTTATTTTTGTCCTTGTTTGTCCTTCATTGATTTAAGTCGGGGCTGTCGTGGTCGTGATAGCATGGTAATTGGATTTACAACTACCTTTGCAATCAATGCCTATCACCACTAACGTTGTAAATTTGAATTCTGTTCATGTAAAATATGAAATGTCCGTCACCTTGGGATGTTATTGAATATTAAATCAAACTTTCATATTAAGAAAGGTTTGAAATTTGTTAAAATATGATTTAAAATTACCTATGCAATCAGTGCCTATCACCACTAAAATCCATGGGGTGAACACAGTTTCTGCTCCACTAGTGGTATCTGTCGTGTTACTCTAGTTACAAACCAGTGATAAATTATGAATGAACAAATGACCGGGAAGTGATTTTGACAAGTGCAACATATCTGTGGTCAGTTGTGACATCGACATTCCTTAATGGTTAACCAAGTCATTGTGAATATCGTAAAATGTTCGAAGTGATCACTTCATATTAACCAATAGGAACTCTTGGTTAGCAGCAACCCTCTATCAAGGAAATCCTGATAGAAGCCACAAACTCTGAAATATCGGATCAACTGAGAGATATATAATCCATATGCAGATGCTGCTGGAATGTTGCTACATATATTATAGTCCAGTCTATATATGCCAGAAAAGGCGTGACCTAGAACAAATTGCAACAGAAGGTTTCTTGGGCTCATCTTGAAGCTGGGAGTGTCCTCATTAACACATTAAAAGTCGCCGAAAATCCCAAGTTGCCTTCTTGCAATTTTTGGGGTAAAAACAAGGGATTTTGAAGAAAAATCGCTGAAAACTGGAAATTTCACATGTTCACTCTACTTTGCAAAATATTACCAATTTCTCTAAAAATATCTTGTTATTATTGAATATTCTTTCAAACAAAATAAAAAAAATCTATCCATATTCTCCCCAGGTGGCTATTTGTTTGGTAAAATTTCATTAAAAAAAAAAATGCTGAAAACTGAAATTTTGAAAAAATTATATTTTCCGTGGCAGAATAAATTAAATCATGACTGTTTCGGTACAGATTAATAAAGAATGTTTTGAAATATAATTAAATGTCAATTGTTAACAATCAGTTGGTGTTTGTTTAATGAAAAAAAATAGAAACATCTTATTTTCCTTCCCTAGATTAACGACATTATGTGATAAAGTTTGTCAGTGACTTGTGACAGGTCGGTGGTTTTCTCCGGGTACTCCGGTTTCCTCCACCAATAAAACTGACAGCGACTATATAACTGAAATATTGTTGAAAGTGGGGCTAAACACCATAAACATACATACATACATAGATGAACGAAAATGGAAAATTTCTAAATTCACCAAAAATCCCCACCAAAAAAATTAAATGAAAGTTCTGATATCGTATAAGTTAGCAATACATGTATCTTTCAAATATCAACATTAGGCATCAACTATTCGTCTGAATCAGAGTCCTGATCTTCGCATGCAGACATGTTGCTACATGTATTTCCTCGGCAT
Organism: Bathymodiolus brooksi; assembly: GCA_963680875.1. Taxonomy (NCBI): domain Eukaryota; kingdom Metazoa; phylum Mollusca; class Bivalvia; order Mytilida; family Modiolidae; genus Bathymodiolus; species Bathymodiolus brooksi. The sequence continues at coordinate 62,116,802 of OY804576.1, read as the reverse complement.
TCAGTGCAAGCGACAGAACATTCCAGACCATGCTTTCTACAGTTACAGCGTTTTGAATCGCAGTTTGTCTTATATCTGCAATATATCGTTTTTAGAAGTTCATCTGGAGCGGGTGGCAAACTCGATCTGATTGGCACGCACATGTTGTGTTCAATAGACCATCCCCAATCTTTTGCTTCCATATTGTCAGCCTCACCGATCCATTGTTTCACTTGATGAAACACTCGCAAAATATGAAAGTGTGCAGCGTTTGACGTCAGAAACTATCGAGGAATAACAGTTCTGCCTGTAATTAGTAAGATCGTCGAAGCAGTGATCAGATATAAAATACAACCATTGATCCATAATATGCAAAATCCAACGCAAAGAGGGTTTACGACAGGATCGTCCCCCATGAATGCTGCTCTACCTGTCGAAGAAGCATACAGAATATTAACCGACGAAAAGCAAAATGGACATCTTGTACTTCTCGATGCAAAAGCTGCATTCGACAAAGTTATACATTCACATCTGTTCCGGCGTATGTACCACGCGGGAATTCAGGACAAAACATGGACTATTATTAAAAGCTTGCACCACAACGCGGAAAGCTGCATAAAATGGGCAGGAAGCACGTCCGATTGTTTTAAGGTCGGTATGGGCAAGGAGGTATCCTTAGCACTGATCTCTATAAATTATATATCAACCCACTATTAGAATATCCTTAGCACTGATCTCTATAAACTATATATCAACCCACTATTAGACCGTTTGCAAGATGTAGGTATAGGACTGAAAATAGGAAACATCAACGTTAACAACACAGGATGTGCAGACGACATCGCACTACTCAGTACTCAGTTCAGTGATGCACAGATCATGGTCAACATGGCTCTTGACTTTGCGAACCTCGAGGGATATGAATTACAACCAAAGAAAAGTGTAGCAATCCACATTAGAGGAAACAACAAACGGTGCGAAACAACCAACGAGAAACTTAATATGGGGAATATCACCATGCCCGAGGTGGAGCAATCTACTCATTTAGGTATCATCAGAACAACAACGATGAAACACAATATCCAAACCAATGTTGAAGAAAATATAATTAAATCAAGATGTAGTGCATACAGTCTATTTGGATGTGGATTTCATGGACACAACGGCCTGGATCCCGAGTCCCTACTACACATCTACAAAACCTACATAACACCAGTATTGCTTTACGGTATGGAGCTATTATTACCGTCCTCAAAACCTCTTGAACAACTAGAACTCTTCCAGAAAAGGATACTAAAACAAATCCTGTCATTACCGATGAGCTGTCCGGACCCAGCCGTTTATATACTAACTGGAATTCTACCAATAGAAGCACAAATTCATATAAAAGCCCTCACATTCTTCAATAACGTCTGCCATCAGGGCGAAAAAAACACTGAGAAAAAGCTTGCAAGAAGACAACTAACCATGAAGGAGGAATCTAGTAACAGCTGGTTTATATGTGTCAACAAAATACTACGAAAATGCGACCTGAAGGCGTACAACTATTTGGACAATCCTATCAAAAAATCACGATGGATCTCGTTGGTGAAATCAAGAGTGAATGACCACTGGTGTACCCAGCTAACAACTGTAGCACAACTCTACATAGGGCTGCAATATCTTAGTAACCACAACCTGAGCAAGTGCAAAATACATCCTATTTTGAAGCACAGATGCTACTCATCATTAGACATCAGTATAATTCCAGTAAAATTAAGAGTCGTTACCGGGACATACGTGCTGTAAACAAAACGCATTAAGTACTACAGAAATGAAACTGACCCAACATGCCTGCTATGCGGAGCAGCTGAAGAGAATGTACTACACTTCATTCTCCAATGTGAAAATCTACAGTCGGAGAGAGTAGCTTTACTGTCCGAGATCAACGCTATATGGCAAAATGAGTTCCAAAATAATGAAAATCATACGGACTTGAGCGAAGTTGACCAACTACAACAGCTAATGGACAATACAATCAAGGTGAAACCTACCAAGAAAAACTCGGCCAGCGTAGCCAGACTCGAAGGTCTATCAAGGAGATTAATGTTCAAATTGCATATTAAGGACTATTAAGAGAACGAAGCTTCTGGAGAGTGATAGAGACAAAATACAGACAACAATGAAGAAACGGAACTAACATTGCGAAAAGGGGGAGGGGAGAGCCGTCCGGGGATTGCCCAAGAATCCATTACAATAAACTGTGATAATTGTTTTAGATTTTAGACTTTGAAAGATGACGTTTTAGATCTTAAACTGTAGATACGATTCGCTTTAGATTTTAGGATGTGACAGTTACTTTTTAAACCTCGAACCAAACCGTAACAAATAGATTTTAGATTTTAACCATACGAACAGAGACTTTTATATTTTAAACAGTGATGCGTCTTCTTAAATTTTTCCAATACATGCAACATGCATATTTTATACGTAATGTCGGGACAATCGTTGTGGATTGTTTTAACTTGATTTGATAAACTTGTATATCCCGTGTGAATAAGCCTGATTTTTTTTTTTTTTTTTTTTTTTATTGATTTTTTCCTATAGTCAGGATTTTATAAATTCCCTTACATCACCACCTGACTAGGGTGTGACAGGAGTTTTCAAAAATAAGTTTTGTGACTACATTGGTTTTACATTTTGATAAACAAAATAAAGAAATAATAATGTATAATAGTAATAAACACTTTCATTCATCTTTCACACACACTCTCTTACCATTTTGTTTTTCTAAAATATTTGATTGCTCCTGACATTTTGTACTTAATCAAAAAAGCTGAAAAAAAAGAATCTCATCACTATATGAATCAAACAAACAAAAAATATTATGATTAGTTGAAAATATATTGTAAGGGGTCCACATTTTTTCAAATGCTAAAATGGTATTGTTTTTCTTTGATATATATTGTTCAAGTGAACGGTACCACATGATTTTATGTTTAAATTCTACAATATTTAGCCTTTGTTCATTGAGTTTGCACTTGAAGATGTAATGTTTTGCAATAATTGAAATCAAATTAACAAGAAGATCCCCTGACTCAAAACCAAAGAAATATTCTTTTTTGTCAAAAATCAAATTCTTGTAATATTGTTTTAATTGTTTTGACAAAGATTTGAGAAAAATTTGTGTCACAGGACAGTCAAAGAATAGATGTTCAATAGTTTCATCATGAATTTTGCAAAATGTACATAAATTAGTATTCTTGAGCTTTATTTTATGTAAAAAGGAATTGGTAGGAATTATCCTGTGTAACAATTTAAATTGAAAATTTTGAAGATATGAGTTTCTACAAGATTTTTTTAAAATAATAAAATATTTTGACCAATTTGTTATTTCACAATTAAGAAGTTTTTCCCATTTGGAAAATTTTTCTGTTGGTAAAGAAATGATTGCATTCACAAGACCTTTATAAACAAACCTAACATTTTTACTATGAACTATTCTTTCTAAATAGGCATCCGTTTTACTAAGTATGTCGAAATTTACATTTACAGAGTTTTCCTTCAGATGATCTTTGATGTACTTGGGAACATTTGACACCAGACTATAGTACTTCCAAAAATTATTAGTATTCAGTTTATTTCTAGTCTGTTCAAAAGTATAAAAATTACCAGAATGTGGGTCAATAAGATCACATAAATACTGCACATTATGTTCTATCCATCTAATATAATAATTTAAATCAGTTACTGGTACAAAATTAAGGATATCAAGAGACAATAGTTCATTAGTATTCATCTTTGTATAAGGTTTTGCAAAATGATAGCTAGACAGAACATCTTTCCAAAAAGGATGTGTAAGCTTCATAGCAACTTCCTTTAGCTTTTCTTTCTGAAAAGTTAAAATTCTTTCACCGCCATAGCTTTGAAGATTGAATAATAATACTTTTTGCCAATCACCATCTAAATTGGAAAATAATCGTTTAATCCAACCTACTTTCAGATAAATATTAAATGATTGAAGATCTATCATTTTCAAACCCCCCTGATATATATCACCGATTAAAGTACTTCGCTTTATCTTATCTGACTTCCCGTTCCATATGAATTTATAAAAAAGTGAATTTAAATCATTTATTTTTGTCTGAGGTAAATTTGGTAGAGATGTCAGTAAATGAATTAGCTTTGGTAGTGCAAGAGTTTTTATAACTGTAATTTTACCAAGTAATGTCAGTTTTCTATGCTGCCAACTTTTTAGTATTGCCTTAACCTCCTTGATTTTTTTGGTAAAATTTATAGCTGTAATACAGTTTAAATCAAGTGAAAAATCAATTCCCAAAACCTTAAAGTTTTCATGAGACCAATTTAGTTTCATATTTGGACAAATAATTTGATCTGAATACTTCTTGTTTCCAACCCACACAGCTTTTGTTTTGGATGAATTCATTTTTAAACCAGACACCTTGTAAAAAGATTCAAAACATTCAAGAGCCTCCCTCAATGAATTTTCACTCCCATCTAGAATAAGAAAGGTATCATCAGCATACAAACTTATGAGAGATTCAACTTCATTGATAATAATACCATGAATGTCTTGGTTGGCCTTCGAAAGCGGATCACCTTGTCGACAGCCTCTTTCTAGAGAAAAAAAATTTGACATGTGACCATTATTTATAACACAACTTTTGGCTTTTGAATAGAATAGTTCAAACCATTTACAAACAGATGGTCCAAAATTAAAACTTGAGAGGGCTTTTTTCAAAAATTTCCATTCAACTGAATCAAATGCTTTCTCGAAATCTACAAGAAGCAAAAGACCGGTTTTGTTATGTTGTTCAAGATAATGCATCAAATCATACAACAGTCTTGTATTTTCCCCAATAAATCTTCCTTTTATAAAACCTTTTTGTGTATCACTAATAATAAATGGTAATAGAGGTTTAATTCTATTAGCAATTACAGCAGAAGCTATTTTAAGGTCAGTATTTAATAAACTTATTGGTCTCCAGTTGCCAATAAAACGCCTGTCCTTTCCTTCTTTTGGAATACATGTTATGACTCCCTGATACTGAAAATCAGTGAAGCTTCCAGACTCATAGGCTAAATATAATGACCTATAAAGCAATGGACCAATATCTTCCCAAAAAAAATTATAAAAATCTACAGTATATCCATCAGAACCTGGACTTTTTCCATTTGTCATTAACTTCAGTGATTGGGCACATTCTTTAAATGTTATATTACCTTCACACAAGTATTTTTGTTCTTCTGTGAGTTTAATATTATGATTAAAAAAGGACTCATCATTACAATCTAAATTTGTTGTTGAATACAATGTTTTGTAAAAATCGTGTTGTTGAAGGAGAATTTTAGATTGATCTGATATATGATGACCTGCGTCACCAATAAGCTCAGTTATAGTTTTTTTAATAAAATTTTTCTTTTCTAGTTTACAGAAGTATTGTGAGCATTTTACTCCATTTTCATGCCAGTTTGCCTTTGATCGAAGAAGTATACCCTCTACCTTTTCCTCCCTTTTCCTTTCAAACTCTATTTTTTTATTATTTAAAGACGATTGTATTAATTCACTTGGTGCTGAGTTCATAATATCTTCTAGATTAAGAATATCCTTTTCAAGTTTAAGGGTAAGGTCTTTTTCTTCCCTTGTTTTTGTTATACTATGAGATATTGAAATACTTCTGATCTTCATCTTAAGAATTTCAAAAAATACTTGGTCATTACATGTAAGTTCAACATTTAAAAGATCATTAATATCTCCAGATAAATAGTACTCAGAGACAGTTTCTTTAATACATGTCTTAACCTTCTCTACATAAACAAAATCTCTAAGTAACTGAGAATTAAATTTCCAATACCCCTTTCCCCCTCTGGCAAGACTGGCAGAAAAAGTGAAAGTGATTGCTGAATGGTCAGTTTTATATCCTGACGTTTTAGATCTTAAACTGTAGATACGATTCGTTTTAGATTTTAGGATGTGACAGTTACTTTTAAACCTCGAACCAAACCGTAACAAATAGATTTTAGATTTTAACCATACGAACAGAGACTTTTATATTTTAAACAGTGATGCGTCTTCTTAAATGTTTCCAATACATGCAACATGCATATTTTATACGTAATGTCGGGACAATCGTTGTGGATTGTTTTAACTTGATTTGATAAACTTGTATATCCCGTGTGAATAAGCCTGATTTTTAGTGTACATACATTTTATTCATGGATACGGAGGTGATGGAATTTTCACGCACACAGCACTGTACAGCGCACCGCCACCCAACACACGTTTAACATACAACACAGTATGGTTCTCCTTTGAAGGGGGTAAAGATACAGAGGCAAGGTAAGGTAAACTGGCGTTCCATGGATTTTTTTTTCCGTTCGCATCTACCTATTATGGAAATCCGCGAATTTAAGTGCTAATTCGATCAAACACTTGAATAAATATCTCTGTCTAATATATAATAACACATTTTTACACAAAATTTATCAGAAAGTAATTGAAAAAGGCTTTACATAGCTCTTTTGGGGTTGAGAATGGTGCATTATGGGAATTACGTCTGCTCAATTTGAATGTCATAGATATTGACCTGTTTTTTCACTTTTCATGGGTGTTTTGGTAAAATTGAACATACTTGTTGTAGTAACTTCATAGAAATATATTATATTATTATTACGCTTACCTAGATATGGATGATAATTCCTATTTTCATTGTTTTCCGTCTGAGTTGTATTTTCCGGAAAATCTCTGATTCGGCTATGGAGGATCCGTAGTGACAAAACGATAGAAGTAAAAAGTACTCATTTTTTATCTTAATTTCTGTCTTTAATACATAAAATTTTCATGGCGATTTTTTATTGGTTACTCTATGGGTTAAAGCGAAAATGCTGGCGTATTTATAATTTCTGTTGCAATTTGTTTTGAGTCTACGGGTCTATTGACTGGACTAATAAATGAAAAATTCACAATGGGAAAATTAAAATCATTTCTTTGTCGTAAAGTTTCATTCCTCACTGACCCTCAGTGTCAATTCAAAATGTAGGTCAAGGTATGAAGCCAACCTAGTTGTATCAATAAGATATTGCTTTGTATAATTGTGTTTTTCATCAGGTAAAAGATCTAGTCTCCCTAGTGCAACTTGGTTCAATAATTGTGTCATATTAATTGCATGTAAAACCATTGAATTTATTATAAGCAATTGTCTTCCTTAGAATAAAACAGAAATATGGTCATTGTATCATTGGTGTTTATAAGGTCAGAAGGCATGTAAATATTTATCAGAAAATAAATTAAATTAATAGTTTTATCAGTATTTTCATGTTTTATATCTTTCATTTTTTCAGATGGAACCATTGGACGATGATTTAAAGATTCTTAGACTCCTAAATGCTGCATCAAGAGGAGATATTAAGCAAATGAGATCGTAAGAATCTCTTTTGCATATTTTACTTATTACCAATCTTTGTTGTAACTGTCACATGATATTATATACAAGTTTTAAAAAAACGCGTGGGTTCGATCCCCGGTCGGGTCAAACCAAAGACTATAAAATTGGTATTTGTTGCTTCTTCGCTAAGCACGCAGCATTAAGGAGAAAGAGCAAAGACTTGTTGGCTCACAATCAGAATAATGTGTTCGAGTGAAGTGACATGTCTATCCGCAGACTGTTGTTTCAGTGAGCTAGTACTATAAAAATCCAACTCAGCGTGTTGGTCTAGAACGAAGCGGACATCATATCATCTCATTGAAAATTAACATGTTCTCCCCATGATATAGCTGAAAAATTGCTGAATTGGCATTAAACAGCAATCACCCACTCACTCTAAATTTTTGGGTGACCGTCGTTGCTGCGAAAGTATGGCAACTTGAAGGTAACATTTACCAAGTCTGTCTATCATCATGAAAGTTGTGAATTTGATTCCTAACCATGGCTAGCTGAACTCAAAATAACTTTAGGAGATAAAGTTTGTCAGTGAATTATGATTGATCGATAGTTTTCTCTCTGTATTCCGGTTTCCTAGATAACAATATGAATGAATTATTGTTCAATGTGCCTTTCAACACCCATAGCCTAAAACTAAACAATTGAACATCAAATTCTTTGATTTACGGATTCTGATTACCCCTTTGGTATTTTCTAACTCTTTTATTACAGATACCATAAAGCAGACTATGACATGAGAGCAGCTGATTATGACAAGAGAACGGCTCTTCATATTGCTGTCAGTGATAACCAAGATCACATAATAAGGTTCCTTCTTGAAGAGTGCAAACTCCATGACATTGCAAAGGAAGGAAAAGATAGGTAAATATTCAAATTTATAAATTTACTAATACTGCTGATTTAGTTTCTGTTGTTTTTCTTGTTTCTATCTCGCTGTGTTGTAGTTGTATTGACGTCCTAGACAACTAATATATTTTGATGTCTAGGATCATATGTCTTGATTCAATGACAACACACGGACCCTTGATCCTATCTTAGACATATAACTGTTTTTTATGTATCAGTCCTAGTATAGATAATTAATTTTTAGATGGGATACAACACCTTTATCGGCTTCCAGAGGAGGAAGGGAGTCTGTTCACGATGTGTTTTTAGAGCTGTGTCCTGTAAGTAGTATATAAATTGTGATATGATCAATGATGCAATACAATTAACATAACAGGAAACGTTTATATAATTTGATTACCAATGCAGTAGGAAGTTCCTGCAATCTTCATAATCATCAGATTATATTAAAATGTTAATCAATTAAGAATGAAACAGTACACGATGGGTGTTATTACTCAAGTCAAAAAGAAGAAGCTGTTCTTATCAGACATTTTGACCTCATTACCGGATGTTTCATATTGAATTTTTTTTATTTTACAATCTTTTACCATCTGTATTTACTGTCTTTGAAATCTGGTATGTTCTTTACTGAAAATTTTCATTGAAGAAGAGTTTGATGATACCAAATTACAATCCATATAACGAAGAAGAACAGACAACACAATGGCTAAATTACAATCCATATAACGACGAAGAACAGACAACACAATAGTAGGGTGCCCAGTGTTAAAAAAGACGCTTAGTTATCGAGTTTGGGTTAACGGAATTACACACGGCTAATTTTGGTATTAAACGCTAGAAAAATTATTACATTTTGTATTTTAAATTGTCGTCGTAAGTTTCTGTGGTCACGATTTTTTTAATTTCACGTTTTTCAAAGGTACCCTCGGCTGACATATTGTACATGGTATTTTCAGGATGGAAAATAAAAATATTCTCCGCTATCTAAATAGCTAAAAATGTTTTTACATCAGAGATAATGTATCAAAGATATAATTAAAATAAAAACGGGATGTAAATAATTGATTTTTGAAAGAGTATATCAGCCTTACTTTAAGCCTCAAATTTGACCCCAAATTAACGTATTTTCAACAAAAGCAAAGTAATTACACTACATTATAAATGTACTTTGATTTTGAAGAAAACATATTGATGAAATGTACATGTGTGCCAAAAATCATAATCTAAATATCAGCGGTTGTTGAGAAATTGGCAAAATATAAACTCAAATAACTGTAAATTTCCTCTTTGTCATACACGGATTGTTATATACCGGTTTTTGTTAATGATGTGTCGCTCGCCGGTCATTAACTAGCACGATCTCTGTCTCAATGCATTTAGTATTTTCTCTTCTTTTATGGCAAATAAATTGGTTTTAATTGTTCAGTAGAATTGTTTGTGGTTTTTATGTTTTAAAAACATTCATTTTTATGTCGGCCGTTGATTGGGTTTAAAATTTGTTTAGTTCATGTGTTTCTAATACACGGACCATAAGTCCGGAAATGGCTCAGTTTCATAGAAGGCCGACCGATTCCTGATTAGAAAAGGTTTCTTGCAGTCGCTGCCAACAAACAAGCATTGATAAAATTTCTTGGCGAATCGATTGTGCAACACTATCGTTTATCATCTCTTGAGATGTCATCTGGGGAAGTTCCGTATCTTTCTGGTGCTTCTAATCATTGCCAAGAAAATCTGCAGAGATAGAGTCTCCGATTGCCAAGAGTTATACTGTACACATGAAGAGGCCGACACTCATATGATTTTACATGCTATCCATGCAGACAAAACGTTCGGTGAAAGTGGAATCAAAGGTCGGATCATTGTTAAATCGCCTGATACAGATTTCTTGATTCTATGCATCCATTACTTTCCTTCAATGCAACATACACAGGAAGTATGGTTTCATACGGGTTCTATCACAAACACCAAGGATGGGCGTTTTCATTCCCGTACATTCGATCTGCAGCATCCTCAATCCTGTTTTATGTAACATTTTACCAGCTGTACATGCCATCACAAGATGTGATTCCACATCATCCTTGTTCGGGATTGGCAAGCGAACCGTTTTTAAAGTACTTAAAGACAGTCCAGAAAACTTTAGAGATTTGTCCACCCTTGCAGACTGTGACACTGATAAATATATAGATGCCGCCAGTAAACTCGTTTGTCGACTGTACGACCAAATTAAGGGTAAGGTTAGCGACACTGAGGGATGCATGTTTGACCAAACTTCCACCCTGTGAAGCCACCTTCACTCAGTATGTTTTGCGATCTTCACTACAGATAAATATTTGGATGACTGCCTATGTTGCACAACCGCCAATGAAGTCTGCAGTGCTATTTGGATGGGAAGACAGGAATGGATTAGTTCCAGTTTATTTCAAAGGACAGATGACTTCTGATTTTTTGCAAGACCTTGTTTGTACTTGCAAAGGAAAATCTGTGTGCATGAAAGGATGCATTTGTTTTGAGCAAAGTCTATCTTGCACAGACCTTTGCCCTTGCCAAGCTGGCGACTTATGCCGCAATGAAAATACCCACCTAGCAATATCTAGAAATACTGATGAAGATGATGACATATGATCTCAATTTTTTTTTCTTTTTCATCCAGTCTCCATCTATTTCACCAAATAAAACTGTTGTTATCAAAACTATGATTTCAGATAAAACAGTCTTTCATTTCCAACATTGTGACCATCAACTCACGTTAGTCATAGTTGTCCAGTTACCACGACTTCCCGTTGACGTCTTTTGTTTCATTGAGACTTGGTCTAATGTCTGTTTTAGGCAAGCATCACTGTTTTCTGTGCTTAGTAAACTTAGACAAGTTCATACGTACTATGTGTTTTTCAGTAAATAGCAGTTTCATTTGTTGCAATGTTTTTTAAGGTGTTCTTTTTATATGTTGTGGTGGTTATGTCGTAGCTTGTTTCCGTTTTATGTTTTTTCTGGAATTTGCCCAGTCTCCGGACTATGATTTCTTTAGCATTTTCTATGACTTGTTCCTTTGTTCCTTCGGTATACTACTGCCGCTGTTTCAAACAAACAAACAAAATTTAAAAAAAAAAACAAAAAAAAACCTGACAGTGAACTCTGACCTTGACGTGGTTGGTGGGCTTTCAAACTAACAAGAGAACACTTTCTTATTTGCCAAACATCTGAGATATTTGGAGTGTTCAGAGTGGTTTGTAGCCACACATCGTCCAAACGCATAATATGTCCATAGACCTTACGTTTTTAAACAAATGGCGTTTGACCTTTCCATAAATTTCCATGTTTTTGCACAGAATATTCGTTAAGTATTGATTGACCCTACAAATGATATGTTGCAAACACATAAGCCATTAAATTTGAATTTTGGTACCTTTTACGAAGTTTGAGGCGAATAAATATTTTACCAGTAATTAGTCAAAGTGTACCAAAACTGAAACATGTTTGTTTTTTTTGGAATCCGTCCACCAGTTGTCAAATGTTAAGGGTTAGAAAATAATTTGAAGGTTTCCTTTAAATGAATATCAAATAAAAATGAGAAATGTTCAAACTATGACAGGTCAAGGTCACTTTTATTTCTCATATATACGAAAATTGTAAAATGGCATTTTTTTTTTGAAAATGGCCTTTTGCCATATATTCAAACAATGTAAAATAAAAAATAAGCATAAAATAATAAAATATTCAGCTTAACAAATAAAATTGGCATTCCAGTTTAAAGTTGTTCACAGTGTTGTCGAAGAAGGGAGCATTTTAAAACTTGTGGTGTGTTAGTTCCAATTTTTAGATCTTGACCTTTGACCCCAATTTAAGAAAAACGTGACCACAATACATAGCGACGACATCTTTATTTCGATGCGGCTTGTTCTCCTCATTCCAACGATGTATCATACAGGTGTGTGTAATTCCGTTAAGGCAAATTCGCAAAAATCTTTCGTCGGGCACCCTACTACAATGGCCAAAAGAAAAAGTACAAAAGGACAAACAACAATCTACAAAACATACACATAAAACTAAAGATCGAGCAACATGAACCCCACTAAAAACCTATGTACTGTGTGATTGCCTCTTCTGACTCCTGTTTTTTTAGAATAATTATCTTCTTGTAATGATTAAAATTTAATCAATATGGAACAAATTTACTGCATTAGTATAAAATATTGTAATGAATCAAATGGAACAAATTTATATTCTTAGTTTAAAATATTTCAGATAAATTTTGTTGATGAGTTTTATTATTAGCTGATGTAACGGAGTAATGGGAGAAAACCACAGATGCACAGCAGGAACTGAGAAACAATACAAAAATCACATTATCATTTAAATATATCAATAAGATCAAAAAGAAATAAAATCACAAAAGATTTTACCATGCACAATGCAACTTGATATTAAAGGGGAAAAAAGAAACAGCTTGCACTGTTTTATTTCTTGACATTTACCTCAAATTTGACACCAATGTTACAATTGTGAAAGTCATGTATCTGTGTGTTATTGGTATCGATTCTGCTTCTTTCTAGGATTTTTCTATTGGGTTTAGAACTGTTCTAACAGCATGGTATTTTTTTGTTTTTCATTTTATTTGCAAGTTTGATCTATTTTATGAAGTAAAGATATATCATCCCAGTCCTTTTTTATGATTCACGCTATAGAATGATATTGGTGTATTACTTTCGAAATAACATCTTTTAATGATTCATACTATGTTATAGTATTGGGCCACATTTGATGATAGTGTAGCATCATTCAATGCTATTGCGTACACATTGCCATATTTCACGTATATACACATAGAAGTAGGAGTACTACTAATGATATCTGATGTGAACTTGAAATAGACAACAGGTAAATTATGGTAACGATAAATTCAAATTACAGGTAAATAATTCAAATTTCTAATGTACTGATTATTATGATCTCTCTGTTAGGAACTTGTAGATACAGAAAATGACCAATACAGAACGTATCTTCTGCTTAATGCCGGTGCAAATAATGATGTCCATACACTTAGAAGGTTAGAAACTTACTTTTTATTCTTCTGATTTACTAAGGAGGAAATTAGTGCCACAAGACAGACGAGACCCTCGATCGTTAGAAACTTATTTTTTATTCTTCTGATTTACTAAGGAGGAATTTAGTGCCACAAGACAGACGAGACCCTCGATCGAAGTAAATATTTGAATTCCTAAAAACAAAAGCAGTGCAATATTTAAAAAAGTAAAAGTGCAGAGAATGCACAAAATTGAATTCTCTTAGTTTTGTTTATTTTATTTCAAAAATGGTATGCCACACGTATTGGCTCAAAATTAATTTAATAATTGGTTTATGGTTTATGGAGTTTAATGCCACTTTCAACAATATTTCAGTTATTTTGGGATGTCAGTTTTATTGGTGGAGTAAACAGTTTGTCAGTTACTTGCGACAGGTCGGTGGTTTTCTCCGGATCCTCCAGTTCCCTCCACCAATGAAACTGACCGCCACGATATAACTGAAATAAAGTGGCGTTAAGCACCATAGGCCATCCATCTTACAATATACACTTAATCATACAGGCTATGTGAGAAGAAGGTTGATATGGACCTACAAGATTACGATGGAAGAACAGCCTTACATCTGGCAGCTGCAGAAAATAAATTAGAAGCTGTTAAATATCTTGTTGAAACAGCAAAAGTAAAAATAGCTATTCCTGACAGGTAAGTTTTTTTATTATTCTATATTAGTAATTTCGATTATGATAAGGGGCTGTCGTGACCGTGATCGTATGGTAGTTGAATTTACAACTACCTATGCAATCAATGCCTATCACCACTGATGTTGCGACTTCGAATCTCGATCAGTGGGAGGTGTACAACATTATGTGATAAAGTTTGTCAGTGACTTGCAGCATGTCTGTGGTTTTCTCCGGGTACTCAGGTTTCCTCTACCAATAAAACTGACTGCCACGGTATAACTGAAATATTGTTGAAAGTGGCGTTAAAAATATTTTTTTTAATAAAAGATGTACTCAATGACTCGGATTTACTATTCACTGGAGGAAAATGAAATAAATATTTTTCGTTGATTTATTAAAATAGACCATTTCTAAGAGAATTCCCTGTTCTAAAACAAGTAACATGTGACATTTACTACCAGTGAATATTAAATCTGAGGCATTGAATATGTTTTTGCATTCAAAAAATGACTTTTTTCATTATTTCAGAATACCACTATTTTCTCAAAATATAGAATAAACAATTACTGTCTTTTGATTCTGTAAATGTAGGGATTAATTGACTTTTGAAAAAAATGATAAATAGTACAATAAATTCTTGTGGCATATTGCTACTAAGACTTCTGCTTCTACTTCTACCAAAATCCTGACCGCCTTCACATATATTTGTATTTGAAGACCTTGCGTAATATGGGGTATTTGCCAAAATATTTTTTTTGGGCTCCATAACTTGGAACTACAGTGGAATCCGCTCCACTTAGGTGACGAATTAGATCCTCGTTAATTGTAACATATTGCTATGTCAGTGAACAATGACTACAATGGCAATATTTTGATAAAGTAAACACATGGCAAAATTAGATCTTGCTATCATCAATTAAGGTGACAAGAAAAGTTAGAAGATTCCAAAGGGATTACATAATCAGAAGCCTTAAATCAAATAAGGACAGACAATACAATGGCCAAAAGAAAAAGGACAAACAATTATGTACACAACACTGCACAGAAAACTAAAGAGTGAGCAACATGTACCCCACTGAAAACACAGGGAGTGAGCTCACAACATTTAGTAGGCAAGTAAGGTGACTCTTGCACACTTCACATAGATAGCTAGAAATTGATCATGTTTACATTTATCTTCTGTCTTGTATTTCACTGTACAGGAAAGTGCTCCTGCATCTCTTTCGACCATAATTAATGTTCTAATGTAATTTTGTAATAAAATGGAGAAAAAAATACCATACTTTTGGAACAGATCCAAAATCTAATAGAAAAATCGTAGAAAGGGGCTAAATGGATACCACTAACACACAAAAATACATGACCTCTAACTTTACTGGCTTCTAACGGGTACTTGAAAAGTGGAGAGGAGGGGGGTTAAACTAGTTTTATGGGCCCAAACCTCCACTCTTAGAGAAATGATATGGTAATAACGATTAATCAGGCAAACATGTTAAACTCCCAGAGGGCTGTGTTATTGGAAATTGGAATAGGCCATAATTTCCCCTGATTCATGGATAACGTCTCCTTAGCTGGTCTGTAGGTTGTGCACGAGTAAATGTGTACCTCGTGTCTGGAGAATACCACACCTTTTTCCAAGTAGAAGATGAAAAGATAACTAAAAATGTTTAAGAGTAGTCATTTACAATATATATTACCTCTCATTTTGCTTGTGGCATTCTAAGCATCTGCCCATATTCCTATCAAATTGCCTACTCCTTACCTAAATTACATGTTATTCTTTGTTTGTAAACATGTTATGACATATACTGGTATTAGACATTAAACATCAAATAGGCAGTTTCAGGTTTTCCAAATGAATGTTGTAGGGACCTGCAGAGTCCAATATTTAACATAGGATCTAATGGGCAGTACTTGACATGAAGCATCATAGTAATATGCCGATAAAACGACAGGGACCTGAACCCTTGGGTCTTAAGTTTAACATAATTGCATAGGGAAATTAAGAAAAATAATTGTCTTAAGAGCCAGCAATTGACATGTTATTATATTTAGTGTCAAATATCATTTGTGTTTATACCAAGGAATTTCTCTTGGTCAATGGGGAGGATCAAAATTTAGATATGCTATAATAGGGATTGTTAAAAAACTCATCTTTACCAGATAAGAAATATGCAGTGTTTATTGGTCTGATTTTATAGGTAATATGCAAGCGTTAGCGATCTCTTTATGGTATAAAATGTGTACTTAGGATTTTTTGACAAACATGGCTAAAAAAAAATTTGACGCATTGTAAACATGTTCCGTGTAACACACTAACACACTCAACTAATGAAGATCTTCTTAACATAAAGCGCAAAGGTGATCCTGAAGTCTTGTACCCTCTATCGTACGTCCGATACCACTGAAACCCGGAACCCGTGTGTAATAAAAGTCATTTTGTTAGCTTGTTTTACTTATATTGATATTTTTTAATTTATTAAAGTTAACTTTTGAGATTTCGTAAGGAACGACAGTTCGATTGAATGAGATTAGATTCGGCCCTAAAAAAAAGTTGTCCCCGATATATCTCTGCCCAAAAAATCTCGATACTTTTTGATGCACTGGATGAGTGTGAAATTGCGAGATAATTTTCAGATTTGCGAGCATTCATGGCCGTGCCTGTTTCATATTGTATATAAATAACATATTATGCGATTTGACCTGGGGCCGATTTGACCAGGGGCAGATTTGACTTGGGGCCAATTTGACCTGTTGCCCTTGAAGAGTGTCTCAGACACTATGCTATGTGCAACATATACATACTCTATTATGTCTATGGTCACTAGTAAACCAAATTTCTATTTTCAGGCAAAGTTGGTAAATAATTATATGTACATAAGCATAAAGTTTTGCATATGTTTGCTCATCCAAGACCAAGGATATCTAATTAGTGATTAGCTTTGCGAGCTTTCCAGGCAGTGCCTGTTTCATATTACATATATTGAGGGCCTAAAATGCTTGTACTGGGATTGCAATCTGATCTTATGATCAAAGTGTTATTGTTTAAACATGTAGGTGCACACATTTATATTTTTCTTGAAGAGAAAACCGTACACCAGAGAATGAAGCTAACACTTACAGAAACAAAACTGACAATGATGAAAAAGACAAAGCTGACAACAAGGAGATTATACGCATATTAGTAGAAGCTGGAAAAAATGAACAACCACAGGAAGCCCAGTCTACATCAGTAATATGGCAGCCATTGTTAACTAATTCTTGTCAAACTTCCTTCAGAAAAAAAAAATATACAGTGAAACCTGTCTAAACTGAACGCTGAGTAAACCTGTGTAAACCAAATACCTATCTAAACTGAACAAATTCTTCAGTCCCATAGGGGTTCGGTTTAGACAGGTTTTACTGAAATATAAATGTCCATTTCCTTAAATATAGATATTTTTGTTTTAGCTTGTTTATTTTCAAGATTTTGATGACCAGTATATTTTTTAGATGTTTTCATAATTTGACATTAGCACAGTATCAGACACTACATGCCTATAGCATGATTAAAAAGATGTTGTTTTCTGCTTTAGATAAACCATATAATAATATTGACTAGAAATACCTATCTGGTAAATTAAATTAAGAAAAGCTTGAATATACCAACGGTGTAATCAGAAGTGGTACATTAAACAAGGACAGACAATATAATGACCAAAAGAAAAGGGATAAATATAGAAACA
The DNA here is from genome assembly GCA_963680875.1 of Bathymodiolus brooksi. NCBI lineage: Eukaryota > Metazoa > Mollusca > Bivalvia > Mytilida > Modiolidae > Bathymodiolus > Bathymodiolus brooksi. The sequence goes on along the minus strand of OY804576.1, from coordinate 62,099,106 downwards.
ATGATGCCCAAAACACAGAAAACTAAAGATTGAAAGTCATTAATCCCACTGAAAACGAGGTTGAATTCAGGTGATTCAAAGGGGTAAGCAGTCAGTGCTGTCTTAATGCATGGGCACGCAGGACGGTCGCCCGTGGGCCCCATGTTAATGTATGTTGTATACAGCATGTTTTTAATGCTTAAACACTGATTTTGTTGGAAGTACCAATACAATAAATATATGTTTTATTTTATCGACCATTTACATATTTATTCCTGTCAGTGGTTATGTAGGTAGGTATCCCAGTGCACCGCTTAGCCCGAGGGCCTATTATGCTGTTGAGACAGCCCTGTAAGCAGTTCCTGCTCCGCTAGTGGTACCCATTGTGATACAAATCTGATGACTAACCATTAATGTTTCAAGCTTGTTGTTTTCAATAATATTTCTGTTTTAATATATTTATGTTATAGTGTGAACTGCCTAAAGCTGAACAAATAAAGGTGATGATAATGCAAGCAGCTGCAAAAGGGGACCTGCATACACTGAAACGCAAACAGTTAGTAATTTTGTATAAAAATGACATTGAAATAAATTGTTCAATAGTTAAAATGCCCTACTTGAAAACATAATATTACAGTAAGGTATTCCTTTTTGCTAATTTAATTCAAGATGGATATTGTTTCATTTTTTTATGCCATCGAATGAGGTCATATTAAGGGGGTTACCTAACCTGACCTGATGCAAGATGATGTTAGATGGTAGTTGATGGCTTACTGAAATAATTCCAATACATTTTAAAATACCACCTTATATACCCATTACATATATAGGGTGTAGGTACAAGGTATATATATATATATATATATATGAGACAGACATTATCTCTAGTATCGCAGCGAGCACGATGGTACGAGCTGTGATACCAGTGATTATGTATGTTAAGATCTTCAAAACGGACATTATTGGTTTTTTTGGTATTAAACCTCATAAGTTGATCCTGACAATATCACGATTAAATGAATGATGTCCAAATTACCAATAAATAGTCATATATGAACAACGGTGTTATCCTGTCACCACATTACTCTGTATTGTTTTTCATGTATACCTAAACTAGACCTATTTTATTTCAGATTTACAAACGTTTCTATGGATAGTAGTTGTGATTATTTCAAGAACACACCCCTACATGCATGTGCAGCTAAAGCTAAAATGAAAATCGTTTTGTACCTCATAGAAGAAAGGAAAGTCTCGCCATTTGTTCGAAGCAGGTACATATTAGCAAAAGGCTTATTAACATATCGCCGAATGAACTCCCGAGTTTAGCAAAAAAAACCTTTTTCTCTACTGTAAGATACAACCTTACAAAGGGAGTCTGATTATGAATCAAATACACAACCAATTCTTTAAAGGGAAACTTTGCGATTTTTTACATGTTAGCTAAATATGTTCCTGGTGATATAAAATACATATTCACAAAGTTTTATCAACATATTTCCACAAATAAAGAAGCAAATCGGAAATTTGTAATTTTAATATCTATTTTTTTCATCGGGTCATGACATTTTTGCACGATAATGCATTGTGGGATTGAAATTTAAAGTCTGGGTCGCTGAAGTTAAATTCGTTTCATTTAAAGCGCTCAGAGGACTGTAATTTAAATCTAATAACCGTTGGAAAATTAAATACTGAAGTGAACAGCTACGTACTTTTTTGACAAACAACTATTTTAAATGAACAAAATGTTTCATTTCCTTTATATTTACAACGGAAAGAGTGTTTTACAACAGTCACCTATATTTGCTATATATAGGATCCCTTTTACAATTACGTTCATTTTGCTTTACTGCTAACGTGCTGAAAAATATAATGGATAATGAAACTGCACGCGTTGTCGTACTGTGATACCCCCACTCGCTCTACATAAGTTGATGTGTAGTAAAGTATTAGATTATAGTGGGACTTAACATGGTGGAGAGGCATAAAGGAGTGTAAAGAGTGTTGGAATCAAGAGATGTGTATCCTCCCAGGGCAGTTGGCTAGTAAACGTTTGGAATGATGAAAAATGATGTATTACAGATTATTAGATATAAATATTATACATAGCTAATTAAGGAAATAATTTATAGCAGCAGCTCGTAAGGGAACATGGAAAGGGCTATAACTCTCGCAATAATCAACCATCCGTGAAATCGGTATAATATGTGCATGCTCAGAACATGGCCAATCAAGATACCAAATATGAATAAAATGCGACAAAAGACAAATGACTAGTTCCGTACACAAGATGTGCGAACGGACGTATGGTCAAACAAACATGAAAAGGGCTATGACTCTCACAAAAATCAACCATCCGTGAAATCGGTATAATATGCGCATGCTCAGATCATGGCCAACCAAGATACCAAATTTGAATAAAGTGTGACAAAAGACAAATGACTAGTTGCGTACACAAGATGTGCAGACGGACGTATGGTCAAACAAACATGAAAAGGGCTATGACTCTCGTAAAAATCAACCATCCTTGAAATCGGTATAATATGCGCATGCTCAGATCATGGCCAATCAAGATACCAAATATGAATAAAATGCGACAAAAGACAAATGACTAGTTGCGTACACAAGATGTGCGAACGGACGTATGGTCAAACAAACATGAAAAGGGCTATGACTCTCACAAAAATCAACCATCCATGAAATCGGTATATTATGCGCATGCTCAGATCATGGCCAACCAAGGTACCAAATATGAATAAAATGTGACAAAAGACAAATGACTAGTTGCGTACACAAGATGTGCGGATGGACATATGGTCAAACAAACATGAAAAAGGCTATGACTCTCGCAAAAATCAACCATCCGTGAAATCGGTGTAATATGTGCATGCTAAGATCATGGCCACCCAAGATACCAAATATGAATAAAATGCGACAAAAGACAAATGACTAGTTGCGTACACAAGATGTGCGGACAGACATATGGTCAAACAAACATGAAAAGGGCTATGACTCTCGCAAACATCAACCATCCGTGAAATCGGTATAATATGTGCATGCTCAGATCATGGCCAACCAAGATACCAAATATGAATCAAATCCAACAAAAGACAAATGACTAGTTACGTACACAAGGTTTAGGGATGGACGAACGGACGGACGGACAAGGGTATTCCAGCATACCCACCACTCTGCGAGTGGAGGTATAAAAATATTTCATGTTTGTTTGACCATACGTCCGTCCCTAAACCTTGTGTACGTAACTAGTCATTTGTCTTTTGTTGGAGTTTATACACAACCCTTATCAAGTTGAAGTATACATTTAATAGGATGGGTGCATATTAATGCACACTGCCGGATCAAGGGGGTGTTCGACAATTTAGTAAAATTTATGTATAAATTGGGTAAAAATTGGCAAACAAGAGCCTGGCACCCCGTTTTCAAAACTGCAGGATCCGCGCCTGATGCAGCAATGATTCATGGGCTATTTTCACAAAAAATCTTAAGATTACCATTGATCGTATGCTATATTGAATTATTCATTTTTATCTTGGTTTTGTTGTGCCCCGTCAGAATGATGTAGCAACAACCAAAATTATGAAGTAAAACAGGGTGAACAGGGCAGGGTAGAAATTCTTCTTGCAAAACCGACAAAAAACCATTCGTATGCAATTTTTCCTTATAAAAACAACAACTAAATTTTTTATGACTATTCTGAGATTAATCAGAAGTGTCCTCAAGTTCGAAAGACGTGACTAAAATAAACAGAAAATGTTTTCTTTACGCAGAGACATATTATATGTTACGCTTTGTTCAAATCAGAAATAACCGTTATGAAAACAGATTAATCTTTTTACTGTTGGCGAATACGAATATTGTATTACCATAAACAAATTATTATATTATGTAAGAGATGTACCCTGAAGTTTTGTATAATAAACTTTAAAAGTATTTATAATACTCATCGTCTGTAATTGTCAAATGAAAACTATTACAAATTATATGTTTACATAATCCTCTCAATTTTATGGCTTCCTACCCTGTAGCTTTCTGTGCTTTTAGCTAAGAAGCAGAGCTTATGTGTAGCTTTATTGTAGTGCATGAACGATCGATTACAAAGTGCGATCTTACTGAATAATGTCATTAAAACAATTTTACCCTGTAGTATAGGCCTTTTTTGATTTTTTTACGAATTCATGGCATTGTTCCGATGTCCGTTCTTTTTTCACTTAATTTCGTAGTTCTTCAGTTTTGGAAAAAAATCTTTTGTAAATGTGTCTCATTAAAGACAGACCTTTTCCCCCAATTTGTTTGTTTTGCCATAAGCATATCTATAGAAACAAAACGTAATTCTGCAAAAAGTGATTGTGTAATAAATTCATATATTTAGAATAATAAGAAACATAAAAAGAATGACCATCAAGTTTCCTTCGAAACAGGAAGTTTCGAAATGGTCTTCGCAAACCAACTTGTGCTTAGTACTGGTGAAGCTTTCTTCTATGCTGAGGTTGCTCAGCCAAGTCAAGTAGAGCTCTTTCTTTTTCACGGGGTCAGGAAAATGAAATAGGCTTTTGCCATACCCTTGTCGAGTTAAACAACCGTACGCCTGACAAGCCATATCGACACTGAATGAGGACCCCGGTTTGTCATGCTTGTTTTGGGGCATGGTGGTATTTAGACGTCACGTGATACTTGGTATTGAGATGCTATCAAAATGGTGACATCCATCTATCGTTGACAGAATTTTAAAATCGATTTCATTCCCTTATCCAACATAATAAAACGCTAATGTACATACATGTATAAACATCCATATTTATACATCAGGAAAAAAATATAAAAAAATATTTTTTTTGCGAAATTTCCCTTTAAGACGGGACGTAAAGGAATGCCCATATCTGGCGATCATGATTAGGTGTACTCGATACAACATTATGTGAAGATGTGGTCAGTGATTTGCGACAGGTCGGTTGTTTTCTCCGGGTACTCTGGTTTCCTCCACCAATAAAACTGACCACCATGATATAACTGAAATATTGTTGAAAGTGGTGTTAAGCACCATAAACCAAGCCAAACCAAAATCAACCTTAACCACTCAGACATGTAAAGTTTTTGTTGTTGTTGTTAAGTGGATTTGTTGATATGCAAGATGCCTTCATCGGCTATTACACACAGTATTTTACTATGAATCATATATGAAAATAATGTTTTTTTTAATTACTTTGTATTCCTGTTTTTTGTTCAAGCTTTTGGAAAACTCCTTTGCAATTAGTTGAAGATAAAATTGAATTCTGGGAAAAAAGACAAAAGTCTCGTCAACAAGAATTCAATGCGATCAAAGAAGTTTTGGAGGAAGCAATGAAATCTTCTTCCATTGGTGAAGTAGAAGTGAGTTATTTCTTTAATCATTCGTTAAGATTATTTAAGAAATAATTCATGGCTGCCGTGAATTATTTCTTTTCTAATATGACAAATATGGTAATTTTTATGACATTAGGCGACCTTAGAATCTGCCATACAACGGCTGTTCCATTTAGCCCCCTTCACATATGAATACGAATATTGGTTGTTTACGTCGTCAAAATTTCACGTGGGAGGTGGCCGGAACATCCGTCGCGGAAAACCCCAGATGAGTGCGTTTTCATCGCATATTTGTGTATACATGTAAACAAAGTAATATATTGTGTAGTTGTTGTGTATGACCTCAGGGAAACGGCCTTGTAGGCGTTTATTCATTACAGAAACTTTTTATATTATGTTTTTTTGTTTCCAATCGATAATTTGAGTGCGCAGGTGCTAAAGGTAGATATATACCGACATTTACTGGTTAACGATATATAGGCCGTCATATTAGAATTTACAATAAACATATCTGTATTGATGTAAATCTGTGATGATCAAGTTTTCAGTGTGCATAAACAACAAGGCCAATTTACATTAACCAATTAAGCCGATTTTAAGAAATAATTATCAAGCAAAAAAAATCTTAATAAGAATTGGTACATGTTTCCTGCTTATCAGTGTACAGAGAGCAAATAACCATTCTTTCACAAAATTGGTATTTGCTTTGAAATATTTGGGGAAATGGATTTTTTAAATATATTTATAGTTATCTTGGCTCATCTGGCCAAAATGTCATGCGAGCTTTTGCCATCATGCGGAGTCTGTTATCATAAACCTTTTCAAAAATCTTCTCCTCTGAAACCATTTGGCCAAATTGAAATAATTTGGGCTACAGTGTTCTCCATTGCTGGTAATAGCCGGTTTCGCCGACCAGCTATAATTCTCTTCCGACCGGCATTCATTTTTCAAAGCCGGTCGAAAAATTAACATTGTTTTCCCAACTTGCGTAATGATCCCAATTAAAATCCTTGGTTGCATTTCATGTGGCTCCTATGTTACAATAGTCAAAATGTCTTTAAACGTATATTGAATCAGGGGACAGTTGACAATTTTAATGACGAAATAAGTACGAGCATACCTTTTAATGGGTTATAATCCACATGCCAATGTTTTTGAATTATTTGACTTTGTAAAACGACAGAAATATTTATCTGTGAAAAGATTTTAACAATTTCCGGTAAAAAATTACTTCCAAACTATACACTAAACGTGACACACTTTTACATGCAAGTGCTGTATAAACATTTCTCTTTTAAATTATAACACCCTTCGAATAGCATATTTGATCATCTTTCTTTAAACAATTAAGTACAAGTTAACTGTACATTTGCCCCTGGGTCAGGATTAATTTTGTGACACAATTACGAGTGGTTTCAATCCAAGACAAGGGTAATGAAAGATCGAATTCGAAATAATTTTACTACAAGTACAACCTGTCATAATGAGGGGAAAAAAAATTTTTGTTCTTTTTTTTTATTTAGTTGTGAAAAACAAAATTTGAAAATAAAATGGAGATTAAATATTTGTAAAACATAAAAAAAAAAAAATTGTTTTACATGTATCGACGGAAATTGCTAATATACATGCTCATAAAGTAATTTCAGATGCTTTTTTTTAAATTTTCAAATTCCATGAAATAACACTGATCTATAATTATGAAATTAAAAAACTGATGTTGTTCCTATTCTAAGTTGATATATGCAAGGATTTATATCTTACTATATAAATCCTTGGTATATGCAAAACATTTTTTTTTTGAGAAAATGGACACATTAATATCCACATTCCACTTCTGATTACATAATTATACGGCTCGTTTGTCTAATGTATTGAATGTGAAAGGGGATTCAGTTGTATGTCCAGAGTCAAGACAACATTGAGGAACAAACAGGCTGACTAACACCATATTACAAGGATTAATGATGGTTTCAATACATGGACCGGATGACTCAGAATTTGATTTCATGACAGCCATGAACATTTGGGGGAAACTTAGAAAGAGACATATCTTGGTTGAAAAAGCAAAGGAATCAACAGAAAAATCAAAACTTTTGAAAAAAAATTGTGATGAAATCTCTTTTGCTAAGGAAAATTACAAGAGAAAGAAGAATTAAGAGAGAAATGTTGAAAAGAAAATAAAATTGCTGTAGCAAGTAGTAGCATACAATTGGAAATATAAAGTATTCTTTGTATTATTTTTGTCGCGAATACGCGTACTTAAGCGCAATGGCGAAAAAATGAAAACACACTATAAAAGTCAGCAAAAATGGAGAACACTGGGCTATATACCATGTGGTGTTTGCTTTTAAATTATGTCCGATGACCCCACCAATCAGCAAACATGGCTGCTGTGACTATAAATAGAACATGTGGGATAAAACAAACATACAGAGCATATAATGTCACATTTTCCCACCATATAAGCTGAAATTTGAACAGTAGTTACATTTTAATGAGAAGTATGAAATATGTTATGGTTTTTGCTGAAATATAATGTGTTTTTTAGATTTTTGGTGAAAATATGCAAATTAAGCTTATTTTGGCACAAAATTATTTGAAAATTGCGTTGATTGGGTTTGTAACTAGAGTAACATGACGGGTGCCACTAGTTGAGCAAGAAATGTTCAACCTTCCAGAGCACATGAATTCACACCCGGTTTTTAGTGAGGTTTGTGTAACTTGATCTTTAGTTTTCTCTGTAGTGTTTTGTAGATTATTGTTTATCCTTTTGTCCTTTTCATTTTGACCATATTGTCTGTCCTTCTTTGATTTACGGATTCTGATTACCCCTGTAGTATCTTCAATCTTTTCTTGAAAATTATGCCGATCCCATGTCACGCTTAGACCCCAGTAAGGTGCACTTCATCATATTTATGATTAAAATTGATCTATGTCAACCTTAAAGAGTGGTTTGATGATCTACCTCATGTTTACCGATTACTTGAGTATTTCGTCAATGTATTTCAATGTTTATAATGACATTAGGGTTTGATCCCGAATTTGCTCCTAATATGAAAGTACAGTTGAATCTCTCCTTTTCTGAGTTACAAATATCAAGTTTCGAGTGTATTTTAGGACTAACAAAGATTTTGCATGAATTATGTGTTCATCGCAAAATTTTATTAGTAAAAAAGAATTTGCATGAATTATACGGTGATGTCAAAATGTTATAAATTAACAGATAAACTCTAAGCAATATTCCATACAACAGTCATATGCTATATTCATAATGGATCCCTGAACGAGGCTTCATCAAAACTATGCACAAAAACAAATCACAATGTTGTGCATGGGATACATAGAGCACAAGAGAGAACAAACAAAATATCTATACGATAGATGTATTGTAGGACTTTTGAATTGTGAGATTATTTAATTCATTAGCTTGCACTTGATGTTTCCAAATCGAAAAGAATGTTTTTATTTCCATATTTCCTCAATTTCATGATAAATTTATGAACAAAGAAAGCTTTATGTCATATTAAGTCATCATACCTAACTGCTTTCATACTCTTTATTACAGAATGCACAATTGTATATATCTGTTTTTAATAGGTGGATGACAATTTCGAGAAACATAAAAAGAACGAGAAAGCAAAGATATTTTTATTTTTGAACAAGGCATACAAAGGAGACGTCAAAGCAGTTAGACGGTATTTCAAAATATTTAAAAAAAAAAAAGAGTAAAATTAAGAAAATAAAGTTTAAACAATGATAGTCAACAATTAAATGTACTCCAATTTCAACAAAAGGAGCAACCACCTCTCAGCTCTAATCATTGAACACAAATAGACCACGACTTATGCTGTTTATAAATAAAAACATCACTTTATGATTAAACTTTTTATATAATATGAAAAGCACTGTACTACTAGTCTATTTTATTTTATAAACGTTCCTCTCGTAATGTATTAATTTCTTTACTTATTGTGTTAGCACTAACTATCAAGAACCTTATCGGTGGTGTAATGGATAGCTTGTTTGCCTCAAGTGCAGTAGATCGTGGGTTCAAGTTACGGTTGGGTCAAACCAAAGACTATAAAATTGGTATATGCTGCTTCTCCACGAAGCACACAGTATTAAGTAGTAAATTTTAATTTTGTAATAACCTGTGAATTTTCTAGTTGCTTTGAAATTATCCTCTGATTTTGACCAGGTTCAAATATCTATAAATTATAAGAAAATTATACTAAAATTATTTGCCCTTTCCGTTGCTCTTGCTAGAATAGGTACCATTTTGTCCTTTCCGTTGCTCTTGCTAGAACGGGTACCATTTTGTCCTTTCGTTGCTCTTGCTAGAACGGGTACCATTTTGTCCTATCTGTTGCTCTTCTAGAATAGATACCATTTTGCCCGTCGTAAGGGAAATAACTCCTATAAAAAAAACATAAAGAACGTATAATTTTATATTTAAATCACGAATGTGCTAAAGATCGCGTTTATTCTACTTTATGCTCACTATTTACTATCAAATATTGAATTATTTCATGTCGGTTTAAAAGACATCGATTCATGACCATTGTAGAATGGAGATTTTGTGAATATTATCAAAATATTATTTTTTTTAAATCTTAAATAGATATTTAAAAACAGACCAAGAACTCCTGAACAAACATGACTATGATAAAAGAACTGCGTTACATTTAGCAGCTGCAGAAGGACATATTGACTTAGTCAACTTTATTGTAGACTACAAGGATGTACCGGTAAATAAACATATGGAAGACAGGTAAATATCAAATAGTAAACGTCTACCTTTAACACAGGTGACAACAAGTAGCTTAATAAACAAAACATTGTCAAACCAATCTAACGACAAGAAACCATTTCTGTTACCATTCATTAGAATCAGACCGAAATTAACTATTATTTATAAACTGACATTTAAACAGTGAAGTCGGACATTCTAAATATCTCAACAGTTAATAGGTCTCAATCTGTCCACTAAACAATAGTACACAGAAAACTAAAGATCGAGCAATACGAACCACATTAAAAACCTTGAGTGAAGTCAGGTGCTCCGGAAGGGTGAGAAGTTTCTGCTACACTATTGGCATCTGTCGTGTCACTCTAGTTATAACCCCAGTGATAAAAGTCGTGAGTGAGGGAAGGACTGGAATATTGGATCTACTGAGAGAGATATATACTCTATATGTAGTTGCAACATATAAATGGAAAGAACAAAAGTGACGATTTTGTGATAAGAAGATATAAGCAATTATTCAGATTAAAAACGTAGATATCTAATTTAGTGCGTTCCTGGAATAACTTTCATATTAACAACTTCGTCTACTGATAATTAACTTGAGTATCAAAGATTATCATGACCAATTTAATACCAACAGTTAAATACACATAAACAACAGCAGGTATACTTTTATATGTATTTATATCTATATTGGGGTAGTCAATATTAAACAGTGTCTGAAGGTAGACAGTCTACTAACTACAGGAACATGGACACACCTTGCACTTTGGAATGCAAAGTTAAGACGACAGAATGATTTCCAGAGGCCCGAGCAAATGTCAGCAAACAGTAAAAAACTCTGTCCAGTTTCTCTGAACAACCTATTAAAAAGCACATACTATTATGGAAATGATGACAATATAACTTTATGTCATGTTTTCCTCAGATACTCTAGTTTCTGCCACTAATAAAAAGGTTTTTAAGATACCAAAAGGTAAATAAGACTGCATATGACATCTACTACAAATATTGATAAAAGTCGCATTAAATTCCTGTGGTCCAAAATCCTTCAATTGTCTAGATATGTTTTAGGTTTTTTTATTCATGCAAATATGAAACCATGAATTAAATATATTTATTATTATTATGTATTTTGTTGACTCAAGATAAAACTGAAATATTTTTGAGAGTGGTTATAAACACCCATAGCTCTTTATGACTGGTAGTTGGTAGTGCGTTGTTTTCGACCTTAACTGTTATCTTTCTCAGTATTTTGTGCCAAGCTTCTGTATTTAAACCCATCAGAGTGCCACATTATAATTTACATGAATTGTTTGTAAACTTATAGTTGTCATGACTATATCTGAAATACTGCTCACTTCACCTTAAACAATAATCAATGCAATCGACATATTTGGATGTTTTTGACACTGTTTGGGTCAAATTAGTGACATGATTATCTCCCTTCCTTTTTGGAGGGAGACATATTGTTTCTGTTTGTCTGTAATCTGTCCCTAGGTGAAATAAAACTATAGCATATTGAAAATATATATCATACAATTGTTATTGCATAAATGTATATATTCTGACTATTTGAAAGCTATAATAACTATTGTTTTTTTTAACAGATGGGGCACCACGCCCTTAGATGAAGCAAAGAAAAATGGGGATACTGATATTATCAATATTTTACAAAGCTCATAGTATTAATTTGTGTCTTTTTGTTGTATCATGTGACAGCTGTTATTGTATGTTTAGTATAGAAGGCATTCAAAGAGCAAATACATGACTAAAGAGCATACACCACATAGTACATAGTAAAATACATTGATATGTTTTAATTATGTACCTAGACTTGTCCACATTATATTTAAAAAATTATGTGTGTAGTATCATGGGAATATCGCTTTGTGCATGTCCGTCAAATACATTATTAGTGACAGAAATTACACCAAGTGTAAGCTGGTTGTTGTCGTATGGTTGGTTTGGTTTATAGTATTTAATTCCATGTTGTAGTATGTCGTTGTTGTAGGAAATACTATTTTCTATTTAAAATAGATATAAAATTTGTAGAAAAGAATACGTGGATTGAAAATAATAATATTGATACATAATGCATAACTTGAATTGTCACTAGCCATGAATTTATTTTAATTAATTTTAGACATATAGTTGTTATGTATATACACAATCGTGCTAACATTAACTTCGGACACGACACGCTATGACCTTGCATCCAGGCGAACTTTATATTAACCAATGAAAACATTGCTGCAAAATCTTTACAGCGATTTAGGCTAAGGAAAAACCTGAGGTAATACAAAACTCCACCTGAACGACAGGGTTAATTGAGTAATGTAAGATGTTAATGAAATTTAGGTTAGATAACTAACAATTTTGATCAAATTGTATGTATGTACACAGACTGTGATAATTCATTTCATTTAATTACCATGGGTGATGATGTGGAAGCGATCGTGTGGCAATTGCATTTACATCTACAGATACAATCATGATTCCGTCTATCACCTCTTTAAAGTTGTTAGTTAAATTCCAGCCAGTTGCAAGATGTATCCGATTACAACTTTGCTATATTTTTTCAGTGTATTGTACAAGTCTTTGGTTTTATCCTGCAATCAGTACATTTGCTGTACAAATATACCATACGAATAAATTTTTGCTTTATTCGTAGCCTACGAATAAACTTTTGAAGCCTACGAATAAACTTTTAAACCTACGAATAAACTTTTAAGCCCCGCCCATAGATTCCGGAACTACTTTTTTGTGTTTTTGCTCTCCTGTAAAGGAGTTAAAATATTAACCGTAACCAATGTCAATAATCGACGTCGTCTTTTTCTAATAAATGTTTTCGTTCTCACTATTTGTAAATTTACAAACCGACAAAATGAAACTAATAATTTTAAAATTTCACATTTTTTATACATATTTTACGATTAAAAAAATCCTAGAAGTCAATAAAAAACAAAACAAAAATCTTAAACAAATCTGAATCATTTATAACTTGACAGGGAAGCTTTGAAAACAAAACAAAAGCAACTAAAACTACAGGACAAAGGGAATAAACCAAAGAGGTCATGCCCTCCAACAGATGAGGACATTTTATGTATGTTGTGATATGTATCGACTCTAAATAAAACTTTATTTATTTATTATTTATTTATTAACATCCTTTATAACAGAAACGTTCTGGGCAGTCACACACCACAACCTTTACTAAACACACTTATATGGTTAAATAACTCAGTACAGTTTGAACATCAAACTCTAAGATTACTACATATATTTTATTATAAAATTTCTTCATATTAAATGTTCAATTAATTCACATCAATTACTTCATCATATCAGATAGTAGATTTCTTCAAGGTGAAAAGAACACATATTCCTGCTATTGCATCAAGTCACTTTAAAATTATAGATAATTTTTTATATTCTGAATTCTTTACGACACCACAAAATATCTATATAATTTGTTTTAACTATTTGGAATAATTGTATTCAGTCACTTCCTCCAATCATTTTGCATCTTTTTTTAAAACATTTTTTTCTTTTGCAAAATTCCAACAAAGTTATATGATTTGTCAGTTGAAACTAGTGTTTTATCTGCTGGAATTCTACTCACTGTTGATCAGGATTACAGTACATTTTTTATTTTGTGCAATTCCATTTGAAACTGATTCACATACCCCTGGCCTGTATGCAACAACTGAGTGATAGTTCTTGAAAAATGTCCTTTGTTTAATCAGATCTTTATAAAACGTTCATAGGTTTTTATGCAATTATTTCTTTCATATATATAGTCTTTGCACTTATTTCAAACATCACATGTACATTGTACACTGTTAGACCATTAATCCAGCCATTCATCTGAAAGACATTAATATAGCATTGATTATAATTAAAATACATGTTATTATATATTTACTAATAAAATAACAAGAAAAAAGGAACAAAATGCAGAGTAAATTAGCAATGTTTGAATATTTGAAACTTCAAGCTTTCATAATGCATTTTTGTATGATCCAACTCAGAAAATATATTCGCACATTAGTCATTACTCGCAACAGCCAACATTATCATGTAAATATTGTTCATTCCAGAAAAAAATATCCTTCATTCTAATATTTTTCTGGTCACAACACTTATGCAATAAACCTATGTCCATAATATTCTTGGTTCCTTAGTGACATCGCATTATGTAATTTACCAATCAATGGATTATGGTTTAATAATACTAATAGTAAATTTGATATGAAGAAAATAGTTGTAGACTTCAATGCATATTAATTCATTTGATTATGATATACAAACAGAAGTTAAATATAGTAATTAAAATCATATCTGGTGCTTGTTGACACTAAATCAGATCTCTATTTTGATTTTCTTCAATTTACCGTGTATATATGAAATTTTATTTTATTCTATAAAAATAAATTCCAATTTTCCATTGAAACCTATGTAAAGTCCAGAAGATTGGTATTAGCTTCTCCTCCTTTATATACTTGCATTGTCGCAAAATACATAATTTATTTGTACGAGCTTTAGAAACAGGTAGAAAAGTGCATGAAAGAAAACTTTCCAGTCTCATGAAAAAAATGAAGGAAAGTTGCAAATTAGACATTAATCAATCAGTGCCAGAAAATATCTCATCCCGTCCAGAAGTTAAGAGAAAACAATGTGGAGGGGATAGATATTATGCAAATATCAGGGCATACAAATGTGACATTTATTAATAATTACTCAACATTGAGTGAGGGAAGACACAAGAACATATCAAACATCCTCAGCAACACTGAAACTGAAAGTGAAACTAACAGAAATGCTTTTCAACAAACTTACCTCGTAAAACCTCCACAAATTCTACAGCCAGTAGCACTTCTGATGTTTCGTGTCGAAGCAATCCCGATGTTCCTTCTTACAGTTCCAATACAAATATGTCAAGTCAAATTAGTTCTATGTTTTACGGCGTGGTCATCCATAACAAATGGTGAATGTGTACACAATTTTCACAAATGACTAAATATCCCAATAACTGAGCATTTGAGTGTTTGACATCGTTGTTAAATACATTTCCGTGAATCAGTTCAGTTTGTTGAGATAAATGATTAATCTTTCTGTTTTCTCTACTCTACCTAGTTTACTTAAAACATGCTCGAATCGTCTATACATGTATATGTGTATTGCTTTCACATGTTTACAAACTGTGTGGGTCATACTTTGTCTTTGTACAGGTAAAATTCCTGCGGGATTCGGAGCACTCCAATTAAGGATAAAATTATAAAACCTAACTTAACGGGCACATACTTAAAAAGATACGTATTTACAGTTAAGATCAAATATACGTAGTAGTTAAAAGTTCATCATTTCCATGTTGTATAAATTTGGTTAGTGGCATAAAAACGTATTTACATCCATTACTAAAAAGTATAAAACGTGTGTTGTAAAATAGTCGTTTCAGTAGTATTATAATTGATAGCGTTGTTAAAAGTCCATTCTGTTGTTTAATTATTCATATTAGTAAAAACGTATATACACACAGCACTAAAAGATAAAAGCGCAATCGTAATATATACAATGTTCTTTCCTTCACGCACTCTCCGAATACAGCAATTCTTCCGTTGTTAAAACAAATTGACTCATAAAAGGTAAAATCATTTAAGTATGCGTATAGACTTTAAAAGGTAAAACGATCTCTTTAATGAACGGATCGGGTGCTGGACACAGTAAGAAAAATATTATATTAGCTTACTTATAAAAGGAAACAGTTCTATAAAAGTACTATCAGCTATTGACTATCTGCCTTTCTACATAATGTTCTTCAATATTTCAGTTCTCTTTTGGTGTAGCACAAAGCAATAGTGTTGCGTGGCTCTTTCGATTTGCACTAAATCCTGGTTTGTATATGGAATCAGTTGGTTTACTTTATATGAGGTGCAGTCCAAGATGATTTGCATAAGCAGCCCATTTTGTTCTATAGTCCGTGTACCACTTCGTAATATGTTATGTGGTGTTCCTATTAGATTTTGTTGAATTTCTAGATATTCTAATGTAGATTTTATTTGCTTTTCGTTTGTCCATTTATCGTACCAAAAGCTGTTAATGGCCTTTTTCATTGCATTTTTCCACTGCTGTTTCTTTGGAGGATTTTTTAGTATTTCTTCTGGAGATGGCAGATTATATTTCTGGAGCGTCTTCCTAATTCTACAGATAAAAAATCTGTCTTCTTCTTTTGAGTTTTCCATTTCCCATATGAGTATGTCTTTTTCGATGGATGAGTCAAGCCTGGCTAAGGTGGTAAATAAGATCATTGCATTTTTGTCCAGCGTTGTCTCTATTGGTTCTGCACCTATCAGTGTGTAGATGGCTACTGCTGCGGTTCGCTCTGGAAGGCATTGAAATTGCCTGCAGGTTGCCCTTTGAAGCTGTTCTAATTTCTTCGTGTCTAATGGTGTATATGCTTGGATTTCCAGCCCATATAGATAACGTGGGACAGCGTATGTATTCCAGATTTTCAGTAGAACCACTGGGGACATTCCTGATCTTGCATGCAGTCCAGGTCCTAGTAAGGCATATATTGTTCGTCTGCCTATACTCAATCTCTCTTCAATATTTATTTTCCCGTTTTCTTGGTAAGTTATTCCAAGGTGCTTAATTGATTGTACCCTGTTTATTTCCTGGTCTCCTAATACATATTTTTTCGAATGTGTTTGTAGAGTTTTTGATACATTTATTACTTCAGTTTTTTCCGGGTTTAGTTTCACTAAATCTCTTTTGGTGTTATATTCTAGGAGATTTAACATGGCTTGAATGTCCTTACTCTCTCCCAGCAGAGCAATGTCATCTGCACAGGCTGGCGCTGATACAGTAATATTTCCAATAGTAGCTCCTAGCGTGCTTTTTGTAATACTATCCAAAATTGTGTTATTATACCTCTTGTAGAGTAAGGTTGACAGTTTTGCACCTTGACGTATCCCTTGTTTAATATCTATACTTTCTGTGGTTTGGTCTCCCCATTTAACTTTCAGGATTAGCCCATCATAAATGTTCCTTAGTAATAGCCACATATCACCAGTAATTCCATCGTGGTATAGCTTATTTAACATTATGTCATGGTTGGCGGTATCAAATGCTTTTTCTGCGTCTACAGTCAGAAGTTCTAAATCCTGATTAAATTTTTTGTATATTAATATAGTTTCTGATGCTATAAATGCCGTAAATTTACTAGAAGCGTGTTCAGTAAAACCTCTCTGTAAAGGATTTTGCGTTGGAGATAGCTGTTTTTCTAATCGCTCTTTGATGACCGACTCAATAATTTTTGAGAACGTGTTTGTAACGACTATGCCTCTATAATTTCCTGGTAAAGTTTTGTCCTTTTTCTTTTTCAATACTGGTGTTAAGATTCCTCTTTTCAAAGTATCGGGAATATTAAGCTCTTCAAATATTTGGTTGGTGATACTACATATGTCTGTTGCCAATTCAGCATTTGCAAATTTAAAGTGTTCTGCTTGTATTCCATTTTCATCAGCAGCTTTCCCATTATTCAGCTTTCGGATAGCTTGTTTTATTTCTGCTTCTGTTGCTGGTGGAATTTTCACCTTATTGGCTGTTGCTTCTGCTATGATGTCATTTTGTATTGTGCAGAGGCTGTTTCGTTCTAGGTCAAATTTGTTTTCGTCCAGATTAGGAGTAGCCAGATTTTCAAAATGTATTCTCCAGGCTTCCATAATATTATTTTGGTTGTATTCAACATTGTCTATGACCAGTGTGTCAGTATTTATTGCCGAGTTACTTCTCTGTATTCTTAGCAATTTGTGGAATGTTTTACTATCGTCTTGAGATGCCTCCATAATTTCTGAGATCAGTTTATCTTTCTTTGAGGCGTATGCTTGTCGCTGTACTTGACGCAATGTTCGTTTTTTCTTTATCATATCCTTTTTTTCGCTTTCAGTGCTACCGTTCGAATTTCCCTTATTTTTCCAAATCCAGTGTGCTTTTCTAGCCTCTTTAGATGCTTGGTCGATGTTATGATTCCATATTCCTCTACCTACAGATTTGAGTGTCTTTAGACGCCTGTATTTTGGTATTGACTTCCTTCCTGCCTTGTGTAATGTATTTTCTAGTGTGGCTATTCTGTCTGCAACACTTAGTTTTATAGTGTTTTTTTGCTTTCTTATTTCTGTTTGTATGATTTTCTTATATTCGTCAGAATTGCATTTGTCCCATGCTGGCTTGGTATATATTTTAGCTGATTTTGGTGCCAATTTACTTATTTGGGTGGTAATTTCTACTTTAATGAGAGTATGGTCCGAGGTGTTTATAGCATCGAACGGCATGATTGAAACACTAGGTTGTAGGTTCAAAGTTTTTCCTTTAAACAGAATATAATCTATCTGAGATTTGCCTTTTCCGTTATGATGGTGGAATGTAAAGTCAATTGGATAGTTTGTAGGCAGTATCAGGTTGCTTTCTACAGTAAACTTCTTAAAGATGCGATCCCTTCGTCTGTCGTCTCTATGTAATGAAGCATTCATATCTCCACAGAGTAGGATGTCGTATGTTTCTTCATATTTTTGTATGACCTCATTCAATTGATCCATCATGTCTCTGTATTCATAGTCTCCCTCCTTGATATCGGATGGCATGTAAACATTTACTATGCATAACATTGTCGGTATATTGTTGATTGTAATAACTTGTATACGACTACCCCCATCTGATTTAAATTTCACTGCATTGTCTATGGTTTTCTTCCAGAATACGGCTATACCGCCATTGCCACGAAGGGACTTGTAGTTAAGTTTTATATCATCATCGTCCACTGCTTTAGCTGAAACGTTGAAATCTTTGTGCATATTTTCCAGGATTTTCTTTTCTAATGATAAAAGCCAATGTTCTTGTATGCATAGTATGTCACAAGTGTTCAGTATGTTTTCGAGATATTTTGAATTCCCTTTTGCACTCTGTATATTTATTGATCCTATGATTGTTGTCTGTATTTTTTGCTTTGCCATGCAGCTGTTGTTGCACGGCCGTCTCCTAAAAAAGGCACATTTGTTGTGTTAGTTCCAGTTGGGGTTTCAATCATAGGTTGTGTATTTTGCTGATAATCTTGGGTGGCATTTGGTGGTTGTAGGTCTGCTGGGAGAGAGTATGTATGATTTTTTCCATCCAGCTGAGCTACCTCTTCTACCCTGGTTTTGTTGGTACTGGTTGTACTATTTGTGTTATTCGGAGTTTGGTATACATTTCCAGCAAGTTGAATATTCCTCCATTGTAGGTTTAATGTTCGATATTCACCACTTCGGTTTTTGCAGTTCTGGTTGCCTGTTCTTTGATGCTGATAGGTTGTTCCGAGCGGTGGCAAGCCCTTATTTTGCGCTTGACGATGCCTATACTCCCCTTCTGTTGGCACGATTGTTGTGCGAATAGGATTAACTGGGTGTCCGATGTTGTTATAAGGCGTGTAGTATTCAGGCTGTACTTGTGTTTGTCCCTTATTTGTATTGATGACTTGTGGGTATTGACTAGCACGTTGGAAATGCACAGGAGGTGGTACAACTGGGTTCGTGAAGGCGACATATGTAGGTATTTGTGCCTGTGGAGGTGCAGCATATTGTTGGTTAGGTTGTGGATGATCGTGCTTGCTATTTTCCCTCCTGGTACAGAAATTGTCGTTGTATGGAGCGAGTTTCTCTTTAGCTTCTAGGATATTAAATTTGCATTTTAGTTCATTCATTTCCATGAAGTGTTTAATTTGTAGGTCTTTTAATTCTAGTTTGTGATTCATTTCTTTTTGCAGGTTGTCTATACGGTCAGTAAGCTGTGATTCAATCTGTCCCATTTTGTAGAATAGAGATTGTTGAGGATGGTCGTTTCCGTACATTTCAGCTCTATTTATCATTGGCTCCTTAATACCTAATTTAGCTGTTAGTAGATCTATGGTGTTTTTGTAGTCGTTGTTAGATATCTCAAGCATGGCTATTTTGGCTTTGCAGTCAGCAAGTTGCATTTCTACCGATTCATAGTCTAATTGATCTCTTTTCTTGGTTCGTTTCTGCTTGGTCTTGGCTTCCTGTCTATTAGCATTTGCTATAGTTGCATTAGTTGCCTGTGTAGTATGGCTATGTGGTGGTACCTCTACAGATTCTGTGGTTTTACTTTTAGTAATATTTTGTTCTTCTTTATCATTATTTGTGATGGCAATGTTTTCTACCATTAGCTGTTTAGGTTCTGTTTCTTCATAGGGTATAGTTATGTTCAATGCCGTACATGAGGAGCATATATATTGGTCGTCTGGAATGCAGCCTATATTCACGCTTTCAGCATGATGCCAGTTAGTACAATTTTTGCATTCTATGGCAGACTTAGTGTCTATTGTGGTTTCACAATACTGGCAGTTTAATATATATTCTGCCCCCATTCCTTCTCTGTCATCTAATTCTAATTCAGTGCTCAGACAGTGTTCATGGAAAGTTTCTATCTCAGTGATTGCATTTCTAGTCGGTAATGCTTGATATTCTATGGCCTTCCTATCTGGAGGTGGTGATATTACATTAATCCTTTGGACTGGTGTTGTAGATTCGTGCAGAGACAATGGTTGCGCATCAGTTGTTGATTTTATAGTATCGTTGGTATAAGTTGGTGGACTCCAGCCTTGTAAATTTGGCGATATCATATGTGCTGTGTCATTATGATTACGAGTTTTAGTATACTCTTTGGTTGTTCTTTGAGCAATTGGTAGAGAAAGCTGGCAAGTTTCCCTAATTTTATTATTCAGTCTTTTATAGTCAGTATACTGCTCCAGGCATTGGCATATTATATGCAAGTCCTCTTGTATGAATTCTTGTAGCCAGTAACCATTGACATCGATTCTACTTGTGGTGTTAAACATGTTTATCCTATAAAGTTGGCGATTTGTTCCACCATTTTTGTGTTTAATGGATAATGATTCTTCTATAATAAGCATTTTTCCAGCCACACTCTCATTGTCTGGTTTGCTTGACTTTGTATGTACACGAAATGTTTTTGTACTAGTATTCATATATTGATTTTTTCAATATTTCATATGATGCTGCAGAACATGTTATTACTAAAGTTCCAGATTTCAGTTCTATATTGCATAGGCTTCTTTCAGTGGCCTCTATTTTCTTTTCCAGGGTCTTTTTGGTATTAATTTTGTAACTCATCTTATGATTGTTGTCAGGATTTTGCCTATTTGGCGTATAAATTTGTGGTGGGTTACGTACCCTGGTACTTCTAGCTCTGATGAGTGATGCACTCATTGTTGTCTAAGAAGAGTAGATATTTAGATAGATATGTTCAATTCCTCAATTGTAGAATCTATATGATAATCTAGGGTTGGTTCAGATACGAGCAATGGCAGGACAGTTAGCTTGGAATCCCATGCAGACTGACCTAACCAGTACTAGTTCTATGTATATCACAGATATATAGATAAATATGTTCAGTCCCTCAGTTGTAGAGTCTATATGATAATCTAGGGTTGGTTCAGATACGTGCACTGGTAGGGCAATAAGCTTGAACAGATATAATATATAGATAAATATGTTCAGTCCCTCAGTTGTAGAGTCTATATGATAATCTAGGGTTGGTTCAGATACGAGCGCTGGCAGGACAGTTAGCTTGGAATCCCATGCAGACTGACCTAACCAGTACTAGTTCTATGTATACCACAGATATATAGATAAATATGTTCAGTCCCTCAGTTGTAGAGTCTATATGATAATCTAGGGTTGGTTCAGATATGTGCACTGGTAGGGCAGTAAGCTTGAACAGATATAATATATAGATAAATATGTTCAGTCCCTCAGTTGTAGAGTCTATATGATAATCTAGGGTTGGTTCAGATACGTGCACTGGCAGGACAGTTAGCTTGGAATCCCATGCAGACTGTCCTTACCAGTACAGTAAAGCGTAAAGTTCGATTTCAATTCCAACAGTCTGTCCTTATTCTGTCACTGATTTCTCTTAGCCAAACTCTTGCTAAATTTCTTCCAGGGTGTATACCATCCAGGTATAAAATAAAATTGTAATAATGCCACGTATCGTGCCTAGATCTAGTTCTATGTCTACAGCTTGCTTTCAGGAAGGCGCTGAAGTCTGGTGAGTTTGTGTTTAAATCTAAATTTAATTTCCGGATTTCTTTATTTAAGGTAATAATTTGGACTTGCAGTTGTTTATCTTGGTCTTTAAATGTAGATGGATCTTTATGTTTACAATGTTCGTTCCAATTTTTTAACGAGTAGATGGGTACTTCTAAGAAGACAAGTTTCACTTGTGTATAATCAGTCAAAAACCTCTTGAATTCTAATAATGTCCTAATAATATGGTCTATTGTTTCGTTGTTTTGTGAACTTAATGAAATAAATCTGTTTTTGTCTTTTGATGTCAGGTTGCAGGTGCCCAGCCAGACAGAGGGCTATATCTCCTAGGTTTTGTAGGTTTCTGTCAATATTACGTTTAGCCAGGCTAGACTCC
Source organism: Bathymodiolus brooksi (assembly GCA_963680875.1). Lineage (NCBI taxonomy): Eukaryota > Metazoa > Mollusca > Bivalvia > Mytilida > Modiolidae > Bathymodiolus > Bathymodiolus brooksi. Next base: position 62,076,521 of record OY804576.1, on the reverse strand, counting down.
CCTCGATTTTGGCACCTTTTTTGCACCACCAGACTATATTGTTGTCAAAAGGATGTGTGATTTGGTTTCTAAGGCTGAAGCCTTTACTGTCAGATAAAATGACTGGAGTCCGCAATCTTGGTCCAGCAGGCACATTTACTACTGTCTTTTGGAGATATTTACTTAATTTCGTATCAGACATAGATAGTGGCTATTTGATTTATGTGGCCACGTGGTTTGGGGGGAGGGTGGTACACTGAGTTAGCCCGGACAATTTTTATACAAACTAGCAACAGCTGATTGTTAATGACAGTCAATCGGCAATAAAATACCACTAATATAAATAAATTTACGACAAATTAATCCACAATATAAGGGTTGATCAATGTTTGCTGAGGAATTTTGTTTTTTGTTTTTTTTTTTTACAGTGACGCCATTTTGGCGCGAATATCAGCACGGACGACTGAAGTCAAATTGTCAATTAAAAATAATCGATAACCTATGAAGTTCTCATGAAATTACTATGAATAACAAGTAATCGGACTGTGCCCAGCAAGAAAATAATACGAGTATGTGCATAAAACTAATTGGAGTGCTATAAAACTTATAAAACTTTAAAACTATCAGGAGCTGTATCAGGTACGTCTTCTCAACTTCACAACACATCACATACTTAAAGGGATATTGTCTACCAGCTGCGTAATTTTTTTCATACCCAAAATTATTGTCGATTTCCGTACTGACCTTCATAAAATGAAGATTAACACCGAGTTATGCTGCAAAAGATACGATTTTTTGACAAAAAAGACCCAAAACTATCGTTATTGTAATTATTGTCCGGATGACAATATTCAAATCTATTCATATGATCTTCTATGTGAACACGTCTTGAGCGTGCGCACTGTTTATAAACAATAAACAACATGTCGGAAGAAAAAGGTCAACACGTGGAAGAAAGCGTACTTTGACGGATTCAGAGATAAAGAGGAATAGAAGTGAAGTATCTTCCAAATGGAACAAATGCAGGATATATGTAGGGGATCAGTTGGACCGTTGCCGTTGGATGGAGCGAACTCAAGGAAGTGCTACGCGTCAAATCTCACGCTGAAGTGGCAAAGATTTGCTTGATTATTGTTGATAGGTAAAGCCGACCATGTTGCCTTCTTTTCTCAATCGTTTTTCATATTTTATGAATTTATGATGATGCCTATGATCATTTTCGGTAGATATTATTCAATATATGTAATTTTGCACCTGGCAACAGCAAATTATTGTCAATGAGTAGCATAAAACGGCCGTATTTGCGAGGTAAACAAACACAAATTTTAAGAGGCCAGCAAAGGGGAAATGGGAGTGCAAAAATGATATCAATACAGTTTATTATTTTTTCGACCAGCAAATATTGAAATGAGCCGATTTTTGATTATTATTATTATCAATTTAAATAAAAATATTGAATCAATTCATTTTTAATGCAAGAATTAAAACTGTACATGGCTTATATGAAAACCCTATAAAGTTCTTTTTATTCAAGCAAATTTATTTCTTTGATATTCTAAATATATTACATATAATTAGACTTTTAATTTTATCAAATTTCAACAACTTGGAAATAAAACTTAGTTTTGGGAATCAAAAGTATATACCTTACTTTCTGCGAATTATCACTATAGGAGTGTTCGCCGATCTCATTAGTGATGTCATATTCACTAATTTGCATGACAATAAACAAATACTTGGTTGGCAATAAAACAATAAAGTAATTGACAAGAAAATAACAAATTTTTAAACTTTTATAACTTTTTTATTTTCAAACCAATTTTGGTTCTGTTAATTGTTTTAGAGACTTAAGAAAATTCATATTTTTTCTGTCAGTTTACATTTTTTAATTTTGATATGATAAATTCATAATTCTAATATGAAATAATGCATTTTTACACTTCAAAATTAAATAAAACAAGATTGAATTTCCAATCCTTTTATTCTGGATATTTTTATCAAACCTTCATTGTGAATTAGTTATTTCTATATAATTTTCACTTCTGAAAGAATTATTGAATTATCTTAAATAACAAAAAAATAAGGACAATTTAAAGTTGAGTCTTCAATGAAAGACAATGGAAATTTTCCATTTCTTGCCAACCAGACAGGTAAATTCTCAAGCCTATGACATCACGGCAAACACTCCTATAATAGAAAATCGGTACATGCATGTATTTTTCAAATAAAAGCTTTCTATTTAAAGAAGCTTCATTTCAATTGCACTTTTAGTTTGGATCCTGTAAGTATAATATATAAACAAGGTTTTGAAGAAATGATATGAATATCAATTGAAATTTTCAAGTTTCAGAACTTTTTTTATATATGACTACAAAATTTTACTGAATGTCCTAAAACGCATATTTTAGACCATGGCTAAATGAAAATCATGTTCAATTCCTTTATGCAAACAAGTTTATATCTTGTGTACTGGAAGTACATTACATAAATAAGGTTTTAAGTACTATTCAACAAGTTTGAACATAACACTTTGTTATGGGAGCCAAAATTATATCTTCGTGTCTGTGAATTATCACCATAGTGGAAAATCAGTATGTATCTTTTATATAAAAAGCTTTCCATTTAAATAAGTGTCATTTCAGTAGCATTTTTAGTTTGGATCCTGTAAGTATGATACATAAACAAGGTTTTTAAAAAGTAATATGAAGATCCATAGAAATTTGCAAGTTTCAGAAACTTTTCTATATGTGACTATAAAATTTTACTGAAATGTCCTGAACTGCATATTTTAGACTATGGCTAAATGAAAATCATTTTCAATTTCTTTATGCAAACCAAGTTTATTTCTTGACTATTCTAAAATCATTACATTAATTAGTTTTTTACTACATTTCAACAATTTTTGACATAATGTTTAGTTCAGGGAGCCAAAATTATACTTACTATCTTAGAATTATCAACATAGACATGATAGAGGGAAATCAATATGTATTTTTCATATAAAGGCTTTCTATTTAAAGAAATGTCATTTGAACTGCTTTTTATCCCCTCGCCAACGAAGTTGTGAAGGGATATAGTAACGCTACCGTCCGTCCGTCCCATCTTGTGAACACTCTAGAATCAACATCCTTCAATGGATTTTGACCAAACTTGGTACATACTTAGTCCTTAAGAAAATCTGGAACCCTATTGATTTTCAAAGTCAAAGGTCAAGGTCACCAGGACAAATATTTAGGCGAAGGGATATGCCACGCTTTGCCCTTGTTTAGTTTGAATCTTGAAAGTATGATAAGAAATAATGTGAAGATCCATAGCAATTTGCATGTTTCACAGTGTGTGAATTTAACAGTAGACCGATGGCCCATGTCTGTGTTAAAATCATGCAGGTTTTTGTAAAATTATCTTATTTTTTTAGGCAAATTACTTCAAAAACTGGTAATTTCAGACAAATGTGATTTTGTAGTGATTGATATTTGTACTTTTGATTTAGATATTCTGACCAAGGTATTTCTGGAGTAGAAGAAATGAGCAGCCATCACATTTCAACGAAATGGATGAAACTGGAGAAATCGAGTTCATTTGTGAACCCATTTGAGTATGTTCATTTTGTTAAAGATTAGACATATTCTACATTATGTTTATAGGTAACATTGTCAATATTGTTCAACACAGTCACTTGTATAACAGTTTCCTATTAATTATTGTGGCTTGCATAGTGATACTACTAGTAGCTATATTATATAGGGATCATGTTGGCTTCTGCGTCATCGTTACATTTTCATCCATCCACAAGCTGAAATGGCCAGTCCTCCTTAGCTACTTATGGGAATGAAACCAAACTTGGACAGAATTGACGCACGTCTGGCACACCAAATTTTTGCCTGGAACTTTGATGTAATTTTGTCTCTTTATATTGGGTTGTGTAGATGTGTGCTGGATACATGTATTTAGATTATAGATTTAATATTATTTTGGAAAGCTTTTTCGTTATACAGCTGCACATCTGAACCATATAACAAAATTTGTTTCGATATTATACACATACACTGTAATAAACAATTATTTTTTATTCTTACAGTCTCTCAATAGATATTACTGAAGAGGGCAGTGATGTTGGTGATGATTCTGACGATGAAGATTTTGAACCTAGCCTCAACTTCACTCTTAAGGTTTGTCATGTTAATTTCATATGTTTCAGTTGTAACTTACATACTTGAAATTTTGTCCTTATAACAGAACCATGCATGATCATATGTCATAGGAGCTTTATTATACCCCGGTATACTGTTTTACCTCTGTCCGTCCGTTCGTCCCAAGATGTTCATAACATTTTTCTCAGTAATTATTTGTGGCAGCAATCTGATATTTGGTCATAGGCTTCAGAAGGGTCAATCAAAAGTCGCAAACCCACTGCGTTGTCCATGGTCAAGTCCGGTAGAAGTCACATCCGATGAAGGGAAAGACATCAACAACAAATGAAGATCAGTTCTGATTAGGGTAACAGACACCCTGTAATCGTTGACCAGCTCGTGATGCCTGCCGTAGAACTTCTTGAGGGATGACCACAACCTAAAATCTGTCTACAAATCACTCAAATCCTTCATAAAGTGGACTTGTAATGATATGTTTAGTTGCTCATTCACTATACATTCGAGATATTCATCTTGAATTGAAAGTTAGGGCTCCATAGATCATAATCTCAATTCTATTGTTTTATTCTTGTGAATTACATTGTATGTATTTTTCTACTTCAGATGGCAGAGAAGTTACAACAAAAAGACAGCTAGATGGTCTGTGCAGCCTGTTAAAGCTGACAAGTCATATTCCTATGTTCCAAGACTATTAATGGTCATCATTTGTATGAGACTGCAAGATAATGAAGGAATGAATCAACGTGTGCAGATGGAAGTAGATGATCCCAGAAGATTCTCGGTCCATCTTGCACCAATTCCACAACCTCCAATTCAGGATAATATTGTAGCATCTCAGAAATCCATATTTGAAGACCAAGACAAAACAATTGACTATATTGTCGCATAAAATAAATTTAGATTGTCACTTTTTGTTTTTACTGGTCTAACAGAAGTTCTGCACATTTAGAGTAGAAAAGTACCTAAGTCAGGATAATGGGCATTACAAATTGTCCAATGCACAATAATGATAGTGTGTTGGTCTAGTTAGTACAAACCAGGACAACTTTTTAGGAACTCACAAGAAACATCTCTGCCAAGTTTGGTTAAATTCTGTTCGGCTGTTCTCAAGAAGAAGATGAAAATGTTGTTTCCCATAGGGTTTCAGTGCAAACTTTGACCTCTGCTGGTGGCCATTTTGAATTTTCAAATGGCGCAAACAGTAACAACACATGTTAAAGACATTCATAGGAACATATACACCAGATTTCAATTCAATCCCTTCAGCGGTTCCTGAGAAGAAGTTTCTTGAAAATCGACCAATCAGAATTTTCACAAAGTCACATGGTGGCCATGTTTTTTGACAAATCTGCACAAAAGTAACAACTCTTGTGTAGGACCTCATAGAAAACATCTCTGCCAAGTTTGTTTTTGAATTATATAAAAGACTGTCAGTCCATTTTAGAAGAAGTTGTCAGTGCTGATAGAACTAAAAATAATAATAAGATGGCAAAACTTTCAAATTAAATTTACAATTCCAACTGACCAACTTGTGAAATTAACAACTCATTAAGGTTGATTTATTTTTTATTTTTGGTGTTTCAGCAATATTTCAGCTATATCATGGCGACCAGTTTTAGTTGTGGAGGAAGCCAGAGTACCCGGACAACCACCGACCATAGGGAAGCAACTAGTAAACTTTATCATTAGGGTATATGGGATAAAATACAAAATATTTCATGAACAAGTTTTAATTAAATCGTCTAGGAATGAAACCCTTGTATAGTCCATATGGATCAGGATACGTGTCCCTAATTTTCCAAGTACAACAGCTTGGGATCACACGTCTGACCCCAGCTCCAAGTCGGCCATGTGCCCAAATGGTATATTGGCAGTAGGCTGCAAACCTATTGGATCTGTTGTAATCCTCGTCATGGGGCATTACTACAAGTTCCTCTCGAAACATTATAGCAACCCCCAACAATGCCTCATCAAGGACAATCCATCAAAGTCCTGTAATAAAGACAAGAGATTTAATAAAAACAGAGTAAAGACAGATGGTTATACATTCATCTAGAAAAATGAGCTCTATTTAAAAAAAATATATAATTCATTATAAGTGAAATAGTTTGCACAAATTCAGTTTAGAGAAATAAAAAAAAATCTTATTTTGGAAGGAAAGATTTTCTCGTGGGACTTTCTTATGACCACAGTTTTATTTCCTTTTTTTGTTGGTTTATGGGAGAACCATTTTGGTCTTGCAATTTTTTTTTTATCAATTTACCCCTCAAGCTATTCAATTTTAATTGCATATGGTTTTTTCCTAAAAAAAGATTTTTGATTCTGAATCTTGAAGAAAAAAATGTGGCTGGACAGGAGAGAAAAAAAAATATTCCGACTTGACATTTTGAAGAAAAAAAATTATTCCAGCACTTCGCCAATCTAATTAAAATTAGATCTACGCACTTGCTCCCTATTTTCTACACGAGCGACCCAAAAAAAAGATAGAAAATAGGGAGCAAGCCCCGCTGCCCGAAGGGGGGTATACTGTTTTACCTCTGTCTGTCCGTCCGTCCGTCCTTCCAAGATATTTTTCTCAGCAACTTGATAGCAGAAATCTGATATTTGGTCACAAGTTTCATACAGGTACCCCATATCGTGGGAAGCGTTTTTGGACCTGTCTGATTCCTACTTCCTGTTTGCCGACTTAGTTGGTTTTTTATACACATTGAACATATATGCACATTTTTCTTAACAACTATTGATGGCAGAAATCTGGTGTTTGGTCACAAGCTTCATATAGGTACCCCATATCATGGGAAGTGGCAGGGGTATCATAAGTGAGCATTAGCTCACAGTTCACCTTGTTTTAATTAGATTGACACTTCGCCGGAAAATAAGAAAATATGATTTCTGTGGCGTCTGAAAAAAAAAATTCTACGGCGAAAAAACGTGACATAGCCCCCTTCAAGGTAAATGGTCAGTCCCATATTATTTTGCAGCAACTGTCTTGTGGAACTAGAAGTAATGTCTCTTGTTTCTAATCCAGCCCAAATTTCTCTGAAACATTCCAGTCAATTAACAAATAAAACAACATTGGCTACGTCATTCGTTTTCATCAGACATGTATTTCACTGTGTTTTACATGTATGTCTCTGTTTTCATATTGTCGGTAAAACTGGCTAAAATAAATTGATTTAACATGTGTATCAAAATCTCGGGGAACAACTTCATAACTTATATGAGGAAAAAAACTAATTTAGTTATTTTTAAGGCTGGCAAAAATTTCCGATCGAAAATACGTAGTTGCTATAAAACAATTTGTCCCCATGGGGTGCCTCCTGGCATGTTTTCAATGGTTATCGTGGAAATATCGACTGAATCTGTTAAGGCATGTAGTTTTCATCAAAGAAAATCTATTCCTGATACAGAAATTATTTATTCTACGTCTTTTAGATACATTCGGTTCGCAAATAGCTTTTTTTCCTCAACTTTTATAGAAACTTACCTCAATATCCATGCTGCAGCATCCGGGCTACTGGCATAAAAATAGATAAGTAAATAGAGTTGGCCTCGCCCAGGTCAGTGCATAATTAATTAGCTTCCGGTAACGATGGTCAGCTTTTTTAGTCGAAAAAACAACGTTTCGATGCGTATTCGTCAATAATTCGGTGTTTAATCTTCATTTTATGAAGGTCAGTACGGAAATCGACAATAATTTTGGGTATGAAAAAATTACGCAGCTGGTAGACAATATCCCTGGGTATGAAAAAATTACGCAGCTGGTAGACATTATCCCTGGGTATGAAAAAATTACGCAGCTGGTAGACAATATCCCTCCTTTAAAGGGATATTGTCTACCAGCTGCGTAATTTTTTCATACCCAAAATTATTGTTAACAAGGTCCTCATTTGCTACTACACGGAACAGGGTAGCAAATGATATATGCGTTCCACGGAATATCCTACGGGATACCCCCGATTTGTCTTACGTTCAGCCAGAGGGTAATTATTATTTCAAAACTTCAGATTCGTATCAAATTTTAAAATCTTGTTCTATTAATATTTCGGACTGTCTTAAATCTCCAGGTACTTGTGACTCTTCTCCATGCATTACTACTTGCAAAATAAAAACTGACAAAAATAATACTTGTAAAACATGCGTCATGCTAATAACTTCTCCTGAATTTACAAGTAATTTAACTGGAAAAACGTACTACACCAAATCGTTTGAACCTCTGGACTGTTCTACTAAAAATGTCATTTACGGTATAGAATGTACACTCTGTGGACTTTTGTATGTTGGTGAAACTCGTCAAACATTGCGAAGTAGGATGAGCCAACATCGATATGATGCAAAAGATTCCAAATACAGGATTTTGTATAATCATTTCAATCAACCGGGTCATGACCGCTGTTTGACGATGAAAGTTCGAATCATCGAGAAGATTTACCATCATACAAACAGTCCTATTCTTAGTACACCTTACCGCACCGATAGAGAGTTGTTCTGGATAAAAGAATTAGGCACTGCAATGCCTTACGGTTGCAATGATAACATCAAAGGAGTGGGAAATTTGTCAAGTCCTGGATGCAACGAAATCAACGTGATGAGCCTTTTTAATACTATTCCAAGAACTAAACGTAGCCATGGTTATAAAATAATTCAACATCCTGATGTTAAAAAGTCCTCTAAACCAAGAACGTTACAAGATATTTTTAATGATTTACTTTCTAATATACAGAAACCTCTTGGAATTCATCATATTCGTACAATCTTATTTTCACTACCTGTAAACTACCTCAAAGATCTTAGGGATTTTGGACTTGACAAAGGAGGCGTAGATCCTTTTTCTCCTAAGTACAGATTGTCTAGTATTATATGTGACGTGGCGTCCTTTCGTCTTTTTAAACCAGTTCGATCTGAACCTCTTCATGATAACAACAGAAAATTCCTCCATATTCCGTTTGCTAATAAAGGAATCGATGCTATTAACATCAGCAACATTCTTAATAGAAAAGAGGTCATAAAAGAAATTCCACCATATTTCAAAAATCAATCTGTTCCCATTGTCTCCTATAGCTACACTAACAGCATTGGCCGTAAAATTTTCAACTACAAAGAAGCATTGCAAGATATTAACATAAAAGAGTACATTAAGAACCCTCTGACTTGTGACTGCTCCCACTCTCCTTTTCAATACAACCCATCTGGACATGTAATCACTGGTGATCTGAATATCATTCAACATGAGAGTCTCCGAAAGGTGATTTCTCATGGTCCTAAATTCAGAGAACCTCAACACATCAATTGGAAACATAATTTCAAGATAATTATGGATGCTGTTGAAGATTATGCCAGAAGGTGGATAAAGAGAGAAGTAGACCAAGATCCTGAGTTAGAGTCCTTGTCAGACTGGGTTAGAACAATTAGGTCTCTAGTACAAGGTCGTATTCACAAACTAAAAAATTGTGTTAATAGTCGACCTAAGTCTGTATTTAAAGACCAAGAAGCTGTTAAGTGTCTTTCCTCTCTTCATGACAAATATGTTGTCGTTCCTGCGGACAAGGCTTCCAACAATATCGTGTTTGTATGTAAATCATATTACTTCGAATGTCTAATCAAGGAATTAGGCATAAATAGCAACACCTCTAGTAATACCACATACAAACCAACTTCGTTCGACAAAGATGAAATCCTAGCTAACCACAGATCATTCATGACCTCTTTAAACATTCCCTCTGGTCAAGAGTCTGAGGATTTACCCTATTTATATTGGATACCTAAACTCCATAAGACACCATACAAAGAAAGGTACATAGCGGGATCATCAACTTGTTCGACGAAAGAATTGTCTATTCACCTGACAAAGATTCTGTCTACAGTAAAAGAGGGACAACAGAAATATTGTGAAACTGTTTACTCGCGTAGTGGCATAAATCACATGTGGATTTTGAAAAACTCTAAAGATCTTTTGGATAACCTGAAATCAAGATCTTTCTCTCAGGTATCCTCCATCAAAACTTTTGATTTTTCAACTCTATATACCACCCTACCGCATGACAAATTAAAAACCCGCTTAAAAGAAACAATTCATAAAGCTTTTAGTCATAGAAACTATGGCTCAAAATTTGTTGTGTTAGGCTACAATTCCACATATTTTTCAAACAAAATTCATAAAGGTAAAACATGCTACTCCGAGGAACAAGTGATCAGTATGCTGGAGTTCCTCATCGATAACATATTTGTCTCCTTTGGAGGGACACTGTTTCAGCAGGTCGTCGGCATACCAATGGGTACGAATTGTGCCCCTCTTCTAGCCGATTTATTTTTATACTCATATGAGTCGGAGTTTCTTCAAAAGCTTGTAAAAGATAAGAAGATTCATGAGGCTAGAGCCTTTAATTTCACATACAGGTATATTGATGACGTTTTATCTATCAATAATTCTAGATTTGCAGAATTTCTTCCATTGATATATCCTCCAGAGCTGGAAGTTAAAGAGACCACCGATACAGCTTCGTCCGCATCATTTTTGGACTTATACCTCGAATTTGACGACAGTGGTCAACTCAGTACTAAAATTTATGATAAGCGGGACGACTTCAATTTTAAAATCATAAATTTTCCAAATATGTGCAGCAATATACCAGCTTCTCCTGCATATGGTGTTTACATCTCGCAATTGATTCGCTATGCAAGGGGCAGTAGCAATTATTCTGATTTCCTGAAACGTCATCTTCATCTGAGAAACAGGCTACTGGACCAGGGCTATAAAAAGATTCGCCTTATTCGATCTCTTAAAAAGTTTATATTCCGATACCAATATCTTGTCGAAATATATTCCGTCTCTGCAGAAAAAATTATAAGCGATGCATTTTCATATAGTGAAAATGTATAAAGATAAAGAGTCAAATATGTCAAGAATTTTTTTTTTGTCAATGTGTGACGTAAAAATATTTTTGACATTTACGTCACCGAATATGGTACTGCTTTGACAACTATTTTACCTATTTTGTTCCTGTATTTAAATACTGTTACAGTGACAGCCGGAACCTTTGAACCGTAATGAGAGCGGGAGGTTTGGCGCCTTAAAATCTGATTCAACCCACCATTTCTTTAGAAATGCCTGTACCAAGTCAGGGTCATTACGGTTTTCACAGTTTTCCGGTTGTTGACTGATTTTGTCTGTTTATATAATTATGAGTTTTGACTTTCCCTTTATAAGATTGTTCGGAGTTCGGTAATGTTGTTATTACCTTTATTTAATTGGATTGGCGAAGTGCTGGAATAATTTTTTTTTCTTCAAAATTTTGTATACGATTATACTGTGAAAATGGCAAGTATATGATTATACTGTGAAAATGTCAAGTCGGAATATATTTTTTTCTCCTGTCCAGCCAAATTTTTTTCTTCAAGATTCAGAATCAAAATAATTTTTAGGAAAAAAACCATAAAATTAAAATTGAATAGCTTGAGGGGTAAATTGATAAAAAAAAATTGCAAGACCAAAATGGTTCTCCCATATACCAACAAAAAAAGGAAATAAAACTGTGGTCATAAGAAAGTCCCACGATAAAATCTTTCCTTCCAAAATAAGACTTTTTTTTATTTCTCTAAACTGAATTTGTGCAAACTATTTCACTTATAATGAATTATATTTCTTTTTTAAATAAAGCTCATTTTTCTAGATGAATGTATAACCATCTGTCTTTACTTTGTTTTTATTAAATCTCTTGTCTTTATTACAGGACTTTGATCGGATTGTCCTTGATGAGGAAGTGTTGGGGGTTGCTAGAATGTTTCGAGAGGAACTTGTAGTAATGCCCCATGACGAGGATTACAACAGATCCAATAGGTATGCAGCCTACCGCCAGTATACCATTTGGGCACATGGCCGACTTGGAGCTGGGGTCAGACGTGTGATCCCAAGCTGTTGTACTTGGAAAATTAGGGACAAATATCCTGATCTATATGGACAATACAAGGGTTTCATTCCTAGACGATTTAATTAAAACTTGTTCATGAAATATTTTGTGCTTCCCTATGGTCGGTGGTTGTCTGGGTACTCTGGTTTCCTCCACCACTAAAACTGGTCGCCATGATATAGCTGAAATATTGCTGAAAGTGGCGTTAAAACACCAAAAATAAAAAATAAATCAACCCTAATGAGTTGTTAATTTCACAAGTTGGTCAGTTGGAATTGTAAATTTAATTTGAAAGTTTTGCCATCTTATTATTATTTTTTGTTCTATCAGCACTGACAACTTCTTCTAAAATGGACTGACAGTCTTTTATATAATTCAAAGCCAAACTTGGCAGAGATGTTTTCTATGAGGTCCTACACAAGAGTTGTTACTTTTGTGCAGATTCGTCAAAAAACATGGCCACCATGTGACTTTGAAAATTCTGATTGGTCGATTTTCAAGAAACTTCTTCTCAGGAACCGCTGAAGGGATTGAATTGAAATCTGGTATATATGTTCCTATGAATGTCTTTAACATGTGTTGTTACTGTTTGTGCCATTTGAAAATTCAAAATAGCCACCAGCGGAGGTCAAAGTTTACATTGAAACCCTATGGGAAACAACATTTTCATCTTCTTCTTGAGAACAGCCGAACAGAATTTAACCAAACTTGGCAGAAATGTTTCTTGTGAGGTCCTAAAAAGTTGTCCTGGTTTGTACTAACTAGACCAACACACTGAGTGTTATCATTATTGTGCATTGGACAATTTGTAATGCCCATTATCCTGACTTGGGTAATTTTCTGCTCTAAATGTGCAGAACTTCTGTCAGACCAGGTAAAACAAAGAGTGACAATCTAAATTTATTTTATGCGACAATATAGTCAATTGTTTTGTCTTGGTCTTCAAATCTGGATTTCTGAGATGCTACAATATCATCCCGAGTTGGAGGTTGTGGAATTGGTGCAAGATGGACCGACATTCTTCTGGGATCATCTACTTCCAACTGCACACGTTAATTCATTCCTTCATTATCTTGCAGTCTCATACAAATGATGACCCTTAATAGTCTTGGAACATAGGAATATGACTTGTCAGCTTTAACAGGCTGCACAGACCATCTAGCTGTCTTTTTGTTGTAACTTCTCTGCCACCTGAAGTAGAAAAATACATACAATGTAATTCACAAGAATAAAACAATACAGATTATGATCTATGGAGCCCTAACTTTCAATTCAAGATGAATATCTCGAATGTATAGTGAATGAGCAACTAAACATATCATTACAAGTCCACTTTATGAAGGATTTGAGTGATTTGTAGACAGATTGTAGGTTGTGGTCATCCCTCAAGAAATTCTATGGCAGGCATCACGAGCTGGTCAATGGTTACAGGGTGTCTGTTACCCAAATCAGACCTGATCTTCATTTGTTGTTGATGTCTTTCCCTTCATCGGATGGGACTTCTACCAGACTTGACCATGGACAACGCAGCAGGTTTGCGACTTTCGATTGACCCTTCTGAAGCCTATGATCAAATATCAGATTGCTGCCATAAATAATTACTGAGAAAAATGTTATGAACATCTTGGGACAAACGGACGGACAGAGATAAAACAGTATACCCCCCCCCTTTCCAGTGGAGCGGGGGTATAATAAAGCTCCTATGACATATGATCATTCATGGTTCTGTTATTAGGACAAAATTTCAAGTATGTAAGTTACAACTGAAACATGAAATTAACATGACAAACCTTAGAGTGAAGTTGAGGCTAGGTTCAAAATCTCCATCGTCAGAATCATCACCAACATCACTGCCCTCTTCAGTAATATCTATTGAGAGACTGTAAGAATAAAAAATAATTGTTTATTACAGTGTATGTGTATAATATCGAAACAAATTTTGCTATATGGTTCTGATGTGCAGCTGTATAACGAAAAAGCTTTTCAAAATAATATTAAATCTTTATACATCTATGCAGCACACATCTACACAACACAATATAAAGAGACAAAATTACATCAAAGTTACAGGAAAAAATTTGGTGCACCAGACGTGCGTCAATTCTGTCCCAGTTTGGTTTCATTCCCGTAAGTAGCTAAGGGGGACTGGCCATTTCAGCTTGTGGATTGATGAAAATGTAACGATGACGCAGAAGCCAACATGATCCCTATATAATATAGCTACTAGTAGTATCACTATGCAAGCCACAATAATTAATAGGAAACTGTTATACAAGTGACTGTGTTGAACAATATTGACAATGTTACCTATAAACATAATGTAGAATACATGTATGTCTAATCTTTAACAAAATGAACATACTCAAATGGGTTCACAAATGAACTCGATTTCTCCAGTTTCATCCGTTTCGTTGAAATGTGATGGCTGCTCATTTCTTCTACTCTAGAATTACCTTGGTCAGAATATCTAAATCAAAAGTACAAATATCAATCACTACAAAATCACATTTGTCTGAAATTACCAGTTTTAGTAGTAATTTGCCTAAAAAATTTAGATAATTTTACAAAAACCTGCATGATTTTAACACAGACATGGGCCATCGGTCTACTGTTAAATTCACACACTGTGAAACATGCAAATTGCTATGGATCTTCACATTATTTCTTAAAAATCTTGTTTATAAATCATACTTACAAGATCCAAACTAAACAAGGGCAAAGTGTGGCATATCCCCTCGCCTAAAAATTTGACCTGGTGACCTTGACCTTTGACTTTGAAAATCAATAGGGTTCCAGATTCTCTTAAGGACTAAGTATGTACCAAGCTTGGTCAAAATCCATTGAAGGATGTTGATTCTAGAGTGTTCACAAGGATGTTACGTGGTAAAATTTTGACCCGGTTATCTTGACCTTTGACCTATAAGGCTATGACCTTGAAAATCAATAGGGTTTCGGCTATCTTAAGGACTAAGTATGTACCAAGTTTTGTCAAAAATCCATTGAAGGATGTTGATTCTAGTGTTCACAAGGATGTTACGCGGTAAAAATTTGACCCTGTGACCTTGACCTTTGACCTTGAAAATCAATAGGGTTTCAAATTCTCTTAAGGACTAAGTATGTACCACGTTTGGTCAAAATCCATTGAAGGATGTTGATTCTAGAGTGTTCACAAGGATGTGACGGACGGACGGTAGCGTTACTATATCCCTTCGCAACTTCGTTGGCGAGGGGATAAAAAGCAGTTCAAATGACAATTCTTTAAATAGAAAGCCTTTATAAGAAAAATACATATTGATTTCCCTCTATCATGTCTATGTTGATAATTCTAAGATAGTAAAGTATAATTTTGGCTCCCAGAACTAAAAATTATGTCCAAAATTGTTGAAATGTAGTAAAAAACTAGTTAATGTAATGTTTTTAGAATAGTCAAGAAATAAACTTGGTTTGCATAAGGAAATTGAAAACGATTTTCATTTAGTCATAGTCTAAAATATGCAGTTCAGGACATTTCAGTAAAATTTTATAGTCACATATATAGAAAAGTTTCTGAAACTTGCAAATTTCTATGGATCTTCATATTATTTTTTAAAAACCTTGTTTATGTATCATACTTACAGGATCCAAACTAAAAATGGTACTGAAATGACACTTATTTAAATGGAAAGCTTTTTATATAAAAGATACATACGGATTTTCCACTATGGTAATAATTCACAGACAGGAAGATATAATTTTGGCTCCCATAACAAAGTGTTATGTTCAAACTTGTTGAAAGTACTTTTAACCTTATTTATGTAATGTATTTCCAGTACCCAAGATATGAACTTGTTTGCATAAAGGAATTAAAATGATTTTCATTTAGCCATGGTCTAAAATATGCATTTTAGGACATTTCTGAAATTTTCAGTAAAATTTTGTAGTCATATATAAAAAAAAGTTCTGAAACTTGAAAATTTCAATTGATATTCATATCATTTCTTCAAAACCTTGTTTATAATTATATATTATACTTACAGGATCCAAACTAAAAGTGCAATTGAAATGAAGCTTCTTTAAATAGAAAGCTTTTATTTGAAAAATACATACTGATTTTCCATTATAGTGATAATTCGCAGAAAGTAAGGTATATACTTTTGGTTCCCAACACTAAGTTTCTTGTCCAAGTTGTTGAAATTTGGTAAAATTAAAAGCCTAATTATATGTTGTATATCAAAGAAATAAATTTGCTTGAATAAAAAGAACTTTATAGGGTTTTCATTAAGCCATGTACAGTTTTAATTCTTGCATTAAAAATGAATTGATTCGATATTTCTTTTTAAATTGATAATAATAAACTGCATTGTCATTGATATCATTTTGCACTCCCATTTCCCCTTTGCTGGCCTCTTAAAATTTGTGTTTGTTTACCTCGCAAATACGGCCGTTTTATGCTACTCATTGACAATAATTTGCTGTTGCCAGGTGCAAAATTACATATATTGATTAATATCTACCGAAAATGATCATAGGCATCATCATAAATTCATAAAATATGAAAAACGATTGAGAAAAGAAGGCAACATGCTCGGCTTACCTATCAACAATAATCAAGCACTTCCTTGAGTTCGCTCCATCCAACGGCAACGGTCCAACTGATCCCCTACATATATCCTGCATTTGTTCCATTTGGAAGATACCTCACTTCTATTCCTCTTTATCTCTGAATCCGTCAAAGTCCGCTTTCTTCCACGCGTTGACAGTTTCTCTTTTGCCCAAGAACCACATGTTGTTTATTGTTTCTAAACAGTGCGCATGCTCAATACGTGTTCGCATAGAAGGCCATATGAATAGATTTGAATATTGTCATCCGAACAATAATTCTTTTTTGGGTCTTTTTTGTCAATAAATCGTATCTTTTGCAACATAACTCGGTGTTAATCTTCATTTTATGAAGGTCAGTACGGAAATCGACAATAATTTAGGGTATGAAAAAATTACGCAGCTGGTAGACAATATCCCGTACTGACCTTCATAAAATGAAGATTAAACACCGAATTATTGATGAATACGCTCCGAAACGTTGTTTTTTCGACTAAAAAAGCTGACCATCGTTACCGGAAGCTAATTAATTATGCACTGACCTGGGCGAGGCCAACTCTATTTATTTATCTATTTTTATGTCAGTAGCCCGGATGCTGCAGCATGGATATTGAGGTAAGTTTCTATAACAGTTGAGGAAAAAAGCTATTTGCGAACCGATTGTATCTAAAAGACGTAGAATAAATAATTTCTGTATCAGGAATAGATTTTCTTTGATGAAAACTACATGCCTTAACAGATTCAGCCGATATTTCCACGATAACCATTGAAAACATGCCAGGAGGCACCCTATGGGGACAAGCTCAACTACGTATTTTCGATCGGAAATTTTTGCCGGCGTTAAAAATAACTAAATTAGTTTTTTTCTTCTTATAAGTTATGAAGTTGTTCCCCGAGATTTTGATACACGTGTTAAAATAATTTATTTTAGCCAGTTTACCGACAATATGAAAACAGAGACATACATGTAGAACACAGTGAAATACATGTCTGATGAAAACGAATGACGTAGCCAGTGTTGTTTTATTTGTTAATTGACTGGAATGTTTCAGAGAAATTTGGGCTGGATTAGAAACAAAAGAGACCTTACTTCTAGTTCCACAAGACAGTTGCTGCAAAATAATATGGGACTGACCATTTACCTTGAAGGGGACTATGTCACGTAGAAATGTTTTTTTTTCAGACTGCACAGAAATCATATTTTCTTATTTTCCGGCGAAGTGCCAATCTAATTAAAACAAGGTGAACTGTGATCTAATGCTCACTTATGATACCCCTGCCACTTCCCATGATATGGGGTACCTATATGAAGCTTGTGACCAAATACCAAATTTCTGCCATCAATAGTTGTTGAGAAAAATGTGCATATATGTTCAATGTGGATAAAAACCAACTAAGTCGGCAAACAGGAAGTAGGAATCTGATGGTTCCAAAAACGCTTCCCACGATATGGCATACCTATGTGAAGCTTGTGACCAAATATCAGATTTCTGCCATCAATAGTTGCTGAGAAAAATGTGACGAAAAATATTTTGGAAGGACGAACGGACAGAGGTAAAACAGTATACCCCCCTCCCCCTTCGGGGTGCGGGGGTATAATTAGAACTAAAATAGGGAGCAAGTGCGTAGATCTAATTTTAATTGGATTGGCGAAGTGCTGGAATAATTTTTTTTCTTCAAAATTTTGTATACGATTATACTGTGAAAATGGCAAGTATATGATTATACTGTGAAAATGTCAAGTCGGAATATATTTTTTTCTCCTGTCCAGCCAAATTTTTTTCTTCAAGATTCAGAATCAAAATAATTTTTAGGAAAAAAAACATAAAATTAAAATTGAATAGCTTGAGGGGTAAATTGATAAAAAAAAAATTTGCAAGACCAAAATGGTTCTCCCATATACCAACAAAAAAACGAAATAAAACTGTGGTCATAAGAAAGTCCCACGAGAAAATCTTTCCTTCCAAAATAAAGACTTTTTTTTATTTCTCTAAACTGAATTTGTGCAAACTATTTCACTTATAATGAATTATATGTCTTTTTTAAATAAAGCTCATTTTTCTAGATGAATGTATAACCATCTGTCTTTACTGTTTTTATTAAATCTCTTGTCTTTATTACAGGACTTTGATCGGATTGTCCTTGATGAGGAAGTGTTGGGGGTTGCTAGAATGTTTCGAGAGGAACTTGTAGTAATGTCCCATGACGAGGATTACAACAGATCCAATAGGTATGCAGCCTACCGCCAGTATACCATTTGGGCACATGGCCGACTTGGAGCTGGGGTCAGACGTGTGATCCCAAGCTGTTGTACTTGGAAAATTAGGGACAAATATCCTGATCTATATGGACAATACAAGGGTTTCATTCCTAGACGATTTAATTAAAACTTGTTCATGAAATATTTTGTATTTTATCCCATATACCCTAATGATAAAGTTTACCACTTGCTTCCCTATGGTCGGTGGTTGTCTGGGTACTCTGGCTTCCTCCACCACTAAAACTGGTCGCCATGATATAGCTGAAATATTGCTGAAAGTGGCGTTAAAACACCAAAAATAAAAAATAAATCAACCCTAATGAGTTGTTAATTTCACAAGTTGGTCAGTTGGAATTGTAAATTTAATTTGAAAGTTTTGCCATCTTATTATCATTTTTTGTTCTATCAGCACTGACAACTTCTTCTAAAATGGACTGACAGTCTTTTATATAATTCAAAACCAAACTTGGCAGAGATGTTTTCTATGAGGTCCTACACAAGAATTGTTACTCATGTGCAGATTCGTCAAAAAACATGGCCACCATGCGACTTTGAAAATTCTGATTGGTCGATTTTCAAGAAACTTCTTCTCAAGAACCGCTGAAGGGATTGAATTGAAATCTGGTATATATGTTCCTATGAATGTCTTTAACATGTGTTGTTACTGTTTGCGCCATTTGAAAATTCAAAATGGCCACCAGCGGAGGTCAAAATTTGCATTGAAACCCTATGGGAAACAACATTTTCATCTTCTTCTTGAGAACAGCCAAACAGAATTTAACCAAACTTGGCAGAGATGTTTCTTGTGAGGTCCTAAAAAGTTGTCCTGGTTTGTACTAACTAGACCAACACACTGAGTGTTATCATTATTGTGCATTGGACAATTTGTAATGCCCATTATCCTGACTTGGGTACTTTTCTGCTCTAAATGTGCAGAACTTCTGTCAGACCAGGAAAAACAAAGAGTGACAATCTAAATTTATTTTATGCGACAATATAGTCAATTGTTTTGTCTTGGTCTTCAAATCTGGATTTCTGAGATGCTACAATATCATCCCGAGTTGGAGGTTGTGGAATTGGTGCAAGATGGACCGAGATTCTTCTGGGATCATCTACTTCCAACTGCACACGTTAATTCATTCCTTCATTATCTTGCAGTCTCATACAAATGATGACCCTTAATAGTCTTGGAACATAGGAATATGACTTGTCAGCTTTAACAGGCTGCACAGACCATCTAGCTGTCTTTTTGTTGTAACTTCTCTGCCATCTGAAGTAGAAAAATACATACAATGTAATTCACAAGAATAAAACAATAGAGATTATGATCTATGGAGCCCTAACTTTCAATTCAAGATGAATATCTCGAATGTATAGTGAATGAGCAACTAAACATATCATTACAAGTCCACTTTATGAAGGATTTGAGTGATTTGTAGACAGATTTTAGGTTGTGGTCATCCCTCAAGAAGTTCTACGGCAGGCATCACGAGCTGGTCAATGGTTACAGGGTGTCTGTTACCCAAATCAGACCTGATCTTCATTTGTTGTTGATGTCTTTCCCTTCATCGGATGGGACTTCTACCAGACTTGACCA
The DNA here is from genome assembly GCA_963680875.1 of Bathymodiolus brooksi. Lineage (NCBI taxonomy): Eukaryota > Metazoa > Mollusca > Bivalvia > Mytilida > Modiolidae > Bathymodiolus > Bathymodiolus brooksi. The sequence continues at coordinate 62,056,049 of OY804576.1, read as the reverse complement.
TGGACAGCGCAGCGGGTTTTCGACTTTCGATTGACCCTTCTGAAGCCTATGATCAAATATCAGATTGCTGCCATAAATAATTACTGAGAAAAATGTTATGAACATCTTGGGACAAACGGACGGACAGAGGTAAAACAGTATACCCCCCCTTTCCAGTGGAGTGGGGGGTATAATAAAGCTCCTATGACATATGATCATGCATGGTTCTGTTATTAGGACAAAATTTCAAGTATGTAAGTTACAACTGAAACATGAAATTAACATGACAAACCTTAGAGTGAAGTTGAGGCTAGGTTCAAAATCTCCATCGTCAGAATCATCACCAACATCACTGCCCTCTTCAGTAATATCTATTGAGAGACTGTAAGAATAAAAAATAATTGTTTATTACAGTGTATGTGTATAATATCGAAACAAATTTTGCTATATGGTTCTGATGTGCAGCTGTATAACGAAAAAGCTTTTCAAAATAATATTAAATCTATATACATCTATCCAGCACACATCTACACAACACAATATAAAGAGACAAAATTACATCAAAGTTCCAGGAAAAAATTTGGTGCGCCAGACGTGCGTCAATTCTGTCCCAGTTTGGTTTCATTCCCGTAAGTAGCTAAGGAGGACTGGCCATTTCAGCTTGTGGATTGATGAAAATGTAACGATGACGCAGAAGCCAACATGATCCCTATATAATTTAGCTACTAGTAGTATCACTATGCAAGCCACAATAATTAATGGGAAACTGTTGTACAAGTGACTGTGTTGAACAATATTGACAATGTTACCTATAAACATAATGTAGAATACATGTATGTCTAATCTTTAACAAAATGAACATACTCAAATGGGTTCACAAATGAACTTGATTTCTCCAGTTTCATCCGTTTCGTTGAAATGTGATGGCTGCTCATTTCTTCTACTCTAGAATTACCTTGGTCAGAATATCTAAATAAAAAGTACAAATATCAATCACTACAAAATCACATTTGTCTGAAATTACCAGTTTTTGTAGTAATTTGCCTAAAAAATTTAGACAATTTTACAAAAACCTGCATGATTTTAACACAGACATGGGCCATTGGTCTACTGTTAAATTCACACACTGTGAAACATGCAAATTGCTATGGATCTTCACATTATTTCTTAAAAATCTTGTTTATAAATCATACTTACAAGATCCAAACTAAACAAGGGCAAAGCATGGGGTATCCCCTCGCCTAAAAATTTGACCTGGTGACCTTGACCTTTGACTTTGAAAATCAATAGGGTTCCAGATTCTCTTAAGGACTAAGTATGTACCATGTTTGGTCAAAATCCATTGAAGGATGTTGATTCTAGAGTGTTCACAAGGATGTTACGTGGTAAAATTTTGACCCGGTTATCTTGACCGTTGACCTATAAGGCTATGACCTTGAAAATCAATAGGGTTTCGGCTATCTTAAGGACAAAGTATGTACCAAGTTTTGTCAAAAATCCATTGAAGGATGTTGATTCTAGTGTTCACAAGGATGTTATGCAGTAAAAATTTTAGCCTGTGACCTTGATCTTTGACATACGACCTTGAAAATCAATAGGGTTCCAGATTCTCTTAAGGACTAAGTATGTACCAAGTTTGGTCAAAATCCATTGAAGAGTGTTCACAAGGATGTTACGCAGTAAAAATTTGACCCTGTGACCTTGAAAATCAATAGGGTTTCAAATTCTCTTAAGGACTAAGTATGTACCACGTTTGGTCAAAATCCATTGAAGGATGTTGATTCTAGAGTGTTCACAAGGATGTGACGGACGGACGGTAGCGTTACTATATCCCTTCGCAACTTCGTTGGCGAGGGGATAAATAGCAGTTCAAATGACAATTCTTTAAATAGAAAGCCTTTATATGAAAAATACATATTGATTTCCCTCTATCATGTCTATGTTGATAATTCTAAGATAGTAAAGTATAATTTTGGCTCCCTGAACTAAAAATTATGTCCAAAATTGTTGAAATGTAGTAAAAAACTAGTTAATGTAATGTTTTTAGAATAGTCAAGAAATAAACTTGGTTTGCATAAGGAAATTGAAAATGATTTTCATTTAGCCATAGTCTAAAATATGCAGTTCAGGACATTTCAGTAAAATTTTATAGTCACATATATAGAAAAGTTTCTGAAACTTGCAAATTTCTATGGATCTTCATATTATTTTTTAAAAACCTTGTTTATGTATCATACTTACAGGATCCAAACTAAAAATGCTACTGAAATGACACTTATTTAAATGGAAAGCTTTTTATATAAAAGATACATACAGATTTTCCACTATGGTGTTGGTGATAATTCACAGACAGGAAGATATAATTTTGGCTCCCATAACAAAGTGTTATGTTCAAACTTGTTGAAAGTACTTTTAACCTTATTTATGTAATGTATTTCCAGTACCCAAGATATGAACTTGTTTGCATAAAGGAATTAAAATGATTTTCATTTAGCCATGGTCTAAAATATGCATTTTAGGACATTTCTGAAATTTTCAGTAAAATTTTGTAGTCATATATAAAAAAAAGTTCTGAAACTTGAAAATTTCAATTGATATTCATATCATTTCTTCAAAACCTTGTTTATAATTATATATTATACTTACAGGATCCAAACTAAAAGTGCAATTGAAATGAAGCTTCTTTAAATAGAAAGCTTTTATTTGAAAAATACATACTGATTTTCCATTATAGTGATAATTCGCAGAAAGTAAGGTATATACTTTTGGTTCCCAACACTAAGTTTCTTGTCCAAGTTGTTGAAATTTGGTAAAATTAAAAGCCTAATTATATGTTGTATATCAAAGAAATAAATTTGCTTGAATAAAAAGAACTTTATAGGGTTTTCATTAAGCCATGTACAGTTTTAATTCTTGCATTAAAAATGAATTGATTCGATATTTCTTTTTAAATTGATAATAATAAACTGCATTGTCATTGATATCATTTTGCACTCCCATTTCCCCTTTGCTGGCCTCTTAAAATTTGTGTTTGTTTACCTCGCAAATACGGCCGTTTTATGCTACTCATTGACAATAATTTGCTGTTGCCAGGTGCAAAATTACATATATTGATTAATATCTACCGAAAATGATCATAGGCATCATCATAAATTCATAAAATATGAAAAACGATTGAGAAAAGAAGGCAACATGCTCGGCTTACCTATCAACAATAATCAAGCACTTCCTTGAGTTCGCTCCATCCAACGGCAACGGTCCAACTGATCCCCTACATATATCCTGCATTTGTTCCATTTGGAAGATACCTCACTTCTATTCCTCTTTATCTCTGAATCCGTCAAAGTCCGCTTTCTTCCACGCGTTGACAGTTTCTCTTTTGCCCAAGAACCACATGTTGTTTATTGTTTCTAAACAGTGCGCATGCTCAATACGTGTTCGCATAGAAGGCCATATGAATAGATTTGAATATTGTCATCCGAACAATAATTCTTTTTTGGGTCTTTTTTGTCAATAAATCGTATCTTTTGCAACATAACTCGGTGTTAATCTTCATTTTATGAAGGTCAGTACGGAAATCGACAATAATTTAGGGTATGAAAAAATTACGCAGCTGGTAGACAATATCCCGTACTGACCTTCATAAAATGAAGATTAAACACCGAATTATTGATGAATACGCTCCGAAACGTTGTTTTTTCGACTAAAAAAGCTGACCATCGTTACCGGAAGCTAATTAATTATGCACTGACCTGGGCGAGGCCAACTCTATTTATTTATCTATTTTTATGTCAGTAGCCCGGATGCTGCAGCATGGATATTGAGGTAAGTTTCTATAACAGTTGAGGAAAAAAGCTATTTGCGAACCGATTGTATCTAAAAGACGTAGAATAAATAATTTCTGTATCAGGAATAGATTTTCTTTGATGAAAACTACATGCCTTAACAGATTCAGCCGATATTTCCACGATAACCATTGAAAACATGCCAGGAGGCACCCTATGGGGACAAGCTCAACTACGTATTTTCGATCGGAAATTTTTGCCGGCGTTAAAAATAACTAAATTAGTTTTTTTCTTCTTATAAGTTATGAAGTTGTTCCCCGAGATTTTGATACACGTGTTAAAATAATTTATTTTAGCCAGTTTACCGACAATATGAAAACAGAGACATACATGTAGAACACAGTGAAATACATGTCTGATGAAAACGAATGACGTAGCCAGTGTTGTTTTATTTGTTAATTGACTGGAATGTTTCAGAGAAATTTGGGCTGGATTAGAAACAAAAGAGACCTTACTTCTAGTTCCACAAGACAGTTGCTGCAAAATAATATGGGACTGACCATTTACCTTGAAGGGGACTATGTCACGTAGAAATGTTTTTTTTTCAGACTGCACAGAAATCATATTTTCTTATTTTCCGGCGAAGTGCCAATCTAATTAAAACAAGGTGAACTGTGATCTAATGCTCACTTATGATACCCCTGCCACTTCCCATGATATGGGGTACCTATATGAAGCTTGTGACCAAATACCAAATTTCTGCCATCAATAGTTGTTGAGAAAAATGTGCATATATGTTCAATGTGGATAAAAACCAACTAAGTCGGCAAACAGGAAGTAGGAATCTGATGGTTCCAAAAACGCTTCCCACGATATGGCATACCTATGTGAAGCTTGTGACCAAATATCAGATTTCTGCCATCAATAGTTGCTGAGAAAAATGTGACGAAAAATATTTTGGAAGGACGAACGGACAGAGGTAAAACAGTATACCCCCCTCCCCCTTCGGGGTGCGGGGGTATAATTAGAACTAAAATAGGGAGCAAGTGCGTAGATCTAATTTTAATTGGATTGGCGAAGTGCTGGAATAATTTTTTTTCTTCAAAATTTTGTATACGATTATACTGTGAAAATGGCAAGTATATGATTATACTGTGAAAATGTCAAGTCGGAATATATTTTTTTCTCCTGTCCAGCCAAATTTTTTTCTTCAAGATTCAGAATCAAAATAATTTTTAGGAAAAAAAACATAAAATTAAAATTGAATAGCTTGAGGGGTAAATTGATAAAAAAAAAATTTGCAAGACCAAAATGGTTCTCCCATATACCAACAAAAAAACGAAATAAAACTGTGGTCATAAGAAAGTCCCACGAGAAAATCTTTCCTTCCAAAATAAAGACTTTTTTTTATTTCTCTAAACTGAATTTGTGCAAACTATTTCACTTATAATGAATTATATGTCTTTTTTAAATAAAGCTCATTTTTCTAGATGAATGTATAACCATCTGTCTTTACTGTTTTTATTAAATCTCTTGTCTTTATTACAGGACTTTGATCGGATTGTCCTTGATGAGGAAGTGTTGGGGGTTGCTAGAATGTTTCGAGAGGAACTTGTAGTAATGTCCCATGACGAGGATTACAACAGATCCAATAGGTATGCAGCCTACCGCCAGTATACCATTTGGGCACATGGCCGACTTGGAGCTGGGGTCAGACGTGTGATCCCAAGCTGTTGTACTTGGAAAATTAGGGACAAATATCCTGATCTATATGGACAATACAAGGGTTTCATTCCTAGACGATTTAATTAAAACTTGTTCATGAAATATTTTGTATTTTATCCCATATACCCTAATGATAAAGTTTACCACTTGCTTCCCTATGGTCGGTGGTTGTCTGGGTACTCTGGCTTCCTCCACCACTAAAACTGGTCGCCATGATATAGCTGAAATATTGCTGAAAGTGGCGTTAAAACACCAAAAATAAAAAATAAATCAACCCTAATGAGTTGTTAATTTCACAAGTTGGTCAGTTGGAATTGTAAATTTAATTTGAAAGTTTTGCCATCTTATTATCATTTTTTGTTCTATCAGCACTGACAACTTCTTCTAAAATGGACTGACAGTCTTTTATATAATTCAAAACCAAACTTGGCAGAGATGTTTTCTATGAGGTCCTACACAAGAATTGTTACTCATGTGCAGATTCGTCAAAAAACATGGCCACCATGCGACTTTGAAAATTCTGATTGGTCGATTTTCAAGAAACTTCTTCTCAAGAACCGCTGAAGGGATTGAATTGAAATCTGGTATATATGTTCCTATGAATGTCTTTAACATGTGTTGTTACTGTTTGCGCCATTTGAAAATTCAAAATGGCCACCAGCGGAGGTCAAAATTTGCATTGAAACCCTATGGGAAACAACATTTTCATCTTCTTCTTGAGAACAGCCAAACAGAATTTAACCAAACTTGGCAGAGATGTTTCTTGTGAGGTCCTAAAAAGTTGTCCTGGTTTGTACTAACTAGACCAACACACTGAGTGTTATCATTATTGTGCATTGGACAATTTGTAATGCCCATTATCCTGACTTGGGTACTTTTCTGCTCTAAATGTGCAGAACTTCTGTCAGACCAGGAAAAACAAAGAGTGACAATCTAAATTTATTTTATGCGACAATATAGTCAATTGTTTTGTCTTGGTCTTCAAATCTGGATTTCTGAGATGCTACAATATCATCCCGAGTTGGAGGTTGTGGAATTGGTGCAAGATGGACCGAGATTCTTCTGGGATCATCTACTTCCAACTGCACACGTTAATTCATTCCTTCATTATCTTGCAGTCTCATACAAATGATGACCCTTAATAGTCTTGGAACATAGGAATATGACTTGTCAGCTTTAACAGGCTGCACAGACCATCTAGCTGTCTTTTTGTTGTAACTTCTCTGCCATCTGAAGTAGAAAAATACATACAATGTAATTCACAAGAATAAAACAATAGAGATTATGATCTATGGAGCCCTAACTTTCAATTCAAGATGAATATCTCGAATGTATAGTGAATGAGCAACTAAACATATCATTACAAGTCCACTTTATGAAGGATTTGAGTGATTTGTAGACAGATTTTAGGTTGTGGTCATCCCTCAAGAAGTTCTACGGCAGGCATCACGAGCTGGTCAATGGTTACAGGGTGTCTGTTACCCAAATCAGACCTGATCTTCATTTGTTGTTGATGTCTTTCCCTTCATCGGATGGGACTTCTACCAGACTTGACCATGGACAGCGCAGCGGGTTTTCGACTTTCGATTGACCCTTCTGAAGCCTATGATCAAATATCAGATTGCTGCCATAAATAATTACTGAGAAAAATGTTATGAACATCTTGGGACAAACGGACGGACAGAGGTAAAACAGTATACCCCCCCTTTCCAGTGGAGTGGGGGGTATAATAAAGCTCCTATGACATATGATCATGCATGGTTCTGTTATTAGGACAAAATTTCAAGTATGTAAGTTACAACTGAAACATGAAATTAACATGACAAACCTTAGAGTGAAGTTGAGGCTAGGTTCAAAATCTCCATCGTCAGAATCATCACCAACATCACTGCCCTCTTCAGTAATATCTATTGAGAGACTGTAAGAATAAAAAATAATTGTTTATTACAGTGTATGTGTATAATATCGAAACAAATTTTGCTATATGGTTCTGATGTGCAGCTGTATAACGAAAAAGCTTTTCAAAATAATATTAAATCTATATACATCTATCCAGCACACATCTACACAACACAATATAAAGAGACAAAATTACATCAAAGTTCCAGGAAAAAATTTGGTGCGCCAGACGTGCGTCAATTCTGTCCCAGTTTGGTTTCATTCCCGTAAGTAGCTAAGGAGGACTGGCCATTTCAGCTTGTGGATTGATGAAAATGTAACGATGACGCAGAAGCCAACATGATCCCTATATAATTTAGCTACTAGTAGTATCACTATGCAAGCCACAATAATTAATGGGAAACTGTTGTACAAGTGACTGTGTTGAACAATATTGACAATGTTACCTATAAACATAATGTAGAATACATGTATGTCTAATCTTTAACAAAATGAACATACTCAAATGGGTTCACAAATGAACTTGATTTCTCCAGTTTCATCCGTTTCGTTGAAATGTGATGGCTGCTCATTTCTTCTACTCTAGAATTACCTTGGTCAGAATATCTAAATAAAAAGTACAAATATCAATCACTACAAAATCACATTTGTCTGAAATTACCAGTTTTTGTAGTAATTTGCCTAAAAAATTTAGACAATTTTACAAAAACCTGCATGATTTTAACACAGACATGGGCCATTGGTCTACTGTTAAATTCACACACTGTGAAACATGCAAATTGCTATGGATCTTCACATTATTTCTTAAAAATCTTGTTTATAAATCATACTTACAAGATCCAAACTAAACAAGGGCAAAGCATGGGGTATCCCCTCGCCTAAAAATTTGACCTGGTGACCTTGACCTTTGACTTTGAAAATCAATAGGGTTCCAGATTCTCTTAAGGACTAAGTATGTACCATGTTTGGTCAAAATCCATTGAAGGATGTTGATTCTAGAGTGTTCACAAGGATGTTACGTGGTAAAATTTTGACCCGGTTATCTTGACCGTTGACCTATAAGGCTATGACCTTGAAAATCAATAGGGTTTCGGCTATCTTAAGGACAAAGTATGTACCAAGTTTTGTCAAAAATCCATTGAAGGATGTTGATTCTAGTGTTCACAAGGATGTTATGCAGTAAAAATTTTAGCCTGTGACCTTGATCTTTGACATACGACCTTGAAAATCAATAGGGTTCCAGATTCTCTTAAGGACTAAGTATGTACCAAGTTTGGTCAAAATCCATTGAAGAGTGTTCACAAGGATGTTACGCAGTAAAAATTTGACCCTGTGACCTTGAAAATCAATAGGGTTTCAAATTCTCTTAAGGACTAAGTATGTACCACGTTTGGTCAAAATCCATTGAAGGATGTTGATTCTAGAGTGTTCACAAGGATGTGACGGACGGACGGTAGCGTTACTATATCCCTTCGCAACTTCGTTGGCGAGGGGATAAATAGCAGTTCAAATGACAATTCTTTAAATAGAAAGCCTTTATATGAAAAATACATATTGATTTCCCTCTATCATGTCTATGTTGATAATTCTAAGATAGTAAAGTATAATTTTGGCTCCCTGAACTAAAAATTATGTCCAAAATTGTTGAAATGTAGTAAAAAACTAGTTAATGTAATGTTTTTAGAATAGTCAAGAAATAAACTTGGTTTGCATAAGGAAATTGAAAATGATTTTCATTTAGCCATAGTCTAAAATATGCAGTTCAGGACATTTCAGTAAAATTTTATAGTCACATATATAGAAAAGTTTCTGAAACTTGCAAATTTCTATGGATCTTCATATTATTTTTTAAAAACCTTGTTTATGTATCATACTTACAGGATCCAAACTAAAAATGCTACTGAAATGACACTTATTTAAATGGAAAGCTTTTTATATAAAAGATACATACAGATTTTCCACTATGGTGTTGGTGATAATTCACAGACAGGAAGATATAATTTTGGCTCCCATAACAAAGTGTTATGTTCAAACTTGTTGAAAGTACTTTTAACCTTATTTATGTAATGTATTTCCAGTACCCAAGATATGAACTTGTTTGCATAAAGGAATTAAAATGATTTTCATTTAGCCATGGTCTAAAATATGCATTTTAGGACATTTCTGAAATTTTCAGTAAAATTTTGTAGTCATATATAAAAAAAAGTTCTGAAACTTGAAAATTTCAATTGATATTCATATCATTTCTTCAAAACCTTGTTTATAATTATATATTATACTTACAGGATCCAAACTAAAAGTGCAATTGAAATGAAGCTTCTTTAAATAGAAAGCTTTTATTTGAAAAATACATACTGATTTTCCATTATAGTGATAATTCGCAGAAAGTAAGGTATATACTTTTGGTTCCCAACACTAAGTTTCTTGTCCAAGTTGTTGAAATTTGGTAAAATTAAAAGCCTAATTATATGTTGTATATCAAAGAAATAAATTTGCTTGAATAAAAAGAACTTTATAGGGTTTTCATTAAGCCATGTACAGTTTTAATTCTTGCATTAAAAATGAATTGATTCGATATTTCTTTTTAAATTGATAATAATAAACTGCATTGTCATTGATATCATTTTTGCACTCCCATTTCCCCTTTGCTGGCCTCTTAAAATTTGTGTTTGTTTACCTCGCAAATACGGCCGTTTTATGCTACTCATTGACAATAATTTGCTGTTGCCAGGTGCAAAATTACATATATTGATTAATATCTACCGAAAATGATCATAGGCATCATCATAAATTCATAAAATATGAAAAACGATTGAGAAAAGAAGGCAACATGCTCGGCTTACCTATCAACAATAATCAAGCACTTCCTTGAGTTCGCTCCATCCAACGGCAACGGTCCAACTGATCCCCTACATATATCCTGCATTTGTTCCATTTGGAAGATACCTCACTTCTATTCCTCTTTATCTCTGAATCCGTCAAAGTCCGCTTTCTTCCACGCGTTGACAGTTTCTCTTTTGCCCAAGAACCACATGTTGTTTATTGTTTCTAAACAGTGCGCATGCTCAATACGTGTTCGCATAGAAGGCCATATGAATAGATTTGAATATTGTCATCCGAACAATAATTCTTTTTTGGGTCTTTTTTGTCAATAAATCGTATCTTTTGCAACATAACTCGGTGTTAATCTTCATTTTATGAAGGTCAGTACGGAAATCGACAATAATTTAGGGTATGAAAAAATTACGCAGCTGGTAGACAATATCCCGTACTGACCTTCATAAAATGAAGATTAAACACCGAATTATTGATGAATACGCTCCGAAACGTTGTTTTTTCGACTAAAAAAGCTGACCATCGTTACCGGAAGCTAATTAATTATGCACTGACCTGGGCGAGGCCAACTCTATTTATTTATCTATTTTTATGTCAGTAGCCCGGATGCTGCAGCATGGATATTGAGGTAAGTTTCTATAACAGTTGAGGAAAAAAGCTATTTGCGAACCGATTGTATCTAAAAGACGTAGAATAAATAATTTCTGTATCAGGAATAGATTTTCTTTGATGAAAACTACATGCCTTAACAGATTCAGCCGATATTTCCACGATAACCATTGAAAACATGCCAGGAGGCACCCTATGGGGACAAGCTCAACTACGTATTTTCGATCGGAAATTTTTGCCGGCGTTAAAAATAACTAAATTAGTTTTTTTCTTCTTATAAGTTATGAAGTTGTTCCCCGAGATTTTGATACACGTGTTAAAATAATTTATTTTAGCCAGTTTACCGACAATATGAAAACAGAGACATACATGTAGAACACAGTGAAATACATGTCTGATGAAAACGAATGACGTAGCCAGTGTTGTTTTATTTGTTAATTGACTGGAATGTTTCAGAGAAATTTGGGCTGGATTAGAAACAAAAGAGACCTTACTTCTAGTTCCACAAGACAGTTGCTGCAAAATAATATGGGACTGACCATTTACCTTGAAGGGGACTATGTCACGTAGAAATGTTTTTTTTTCAGACTGCACAGAAATCATATTTTCTTATTTTCCGGCGAAGTGCCAATCTAATTAAAACAAGGTGAACTGTGATCTAATGCTCACTTATGATACCCCTGCCACTTCCCATGATATGGGGTACCTATATGAAGCTTGTGACCAAATACCAAATTTCTGCCATCAATAGTTGTTGAGAAAAATGTGCATATATGTTCAATGTGGATAAAAACCAACTAAGTCGGCAAACAGGAAGTAGGAATCTGATGGTTCCAAAAACGCTTCCCACGATATGGCATACCTATGTGAAGCTTGTGACCAAATATCAGATTTCTGCCATCAATAGTTGCTGAGAAAAATGTGACGAAAAATATTTTGGAAGGACGAACGGACAGAGGTAAAACAGTATACCCCCCTCCCCCTTCGGGGTGCGGGGGTATAATTAGAACTAAAATAGGGAGCAAGTGCGTAGATCTAATTTTAATTGGATTGGCGAAGTGCTGGAATAATTTTTTTTCTTCAAAATTTTGTATACGATTATACTGTGAAAATGGCAAGTATATGATTATACTGTGAAAATGTCAAGTCGGAATATATTTTTTTCTCCTGTCCAGCCAAATTTTTTTCTTCAAGATTCAGAATCAAAATAATTTTTAGGAAAAAAAACATAAAATTAAAATTGAATAGCTTGAGGGGTAAATTGATAAAAAAAAAATTTGCAAGACCAAAATGGTTCTCCCATATACCAACAAAAAAACGAAATAAAACTGTGGTCATAAGAAAGTCCCACGAGAAAATCTTTCCTTCCAAAATAAAGACTTTTTTTTATTTCTCTAAACTGAATTTGTGCAAACTATTTCACTTATAATGAATTATATGTCTTTTTTAAATAAAGCTCATTTTTCTAGATGAATGTATAACCATCTGTCTTTACTGTTTTTATTAAATCTCTTGTCTTTATTACAGGACTTTGATCGGATTGTCCTTGATGAGGAAGTGTTGGGGGTTGCTAGAATGTTTCGAGAGGAACTTGTAGTAATGTCCCATGACGAGGATTACAACAGATCCAATAGGTATGCAGCCTACCGCCAGTATACCATTTGGGCACATGGCCGACTTGGAGCTGGGGTCAGACGTGTGATCCCAAGCTGTTGTACTTGGAAAATTAGGGACAAATATCCTGATCTATATGGACAATACAAGGGTTTCATTCCTAGACGATTTAATTAAAACTTGTTCATGAAATATTTTGTATTTTATCCCATATACCCTAATGATAAAGTTTACCACTTGCTTCCCTATGGTCGGTGGTTGTCTGGGTACTCTGGCTTCCTCCACCACTAAAACTGGTCGCCATGATATAGCTGAAATATTGCTGAAAGTGGCGTTAAAACACCAAAAATAAAAAATAAATCAACCCTAATGAGTTGTTAATTTCACAAGTTGGTCAGTTGGAATTGTAAATTTAATTTGAAAGTTTTGCCATCTTATTATCATTTTTTGTTCTATCAGCACTGACAACTTCTTCTAAAATGGACTGACAGTCTTTTATATAATTCAAAACCAAACTTGGCAGAGATGTTTTCTATGAGGTCCTACACAAGAATTGTTACTCATGTGCAGATTCGTCAAAAAACATGGCCACCATGCGACTTTGAAAATTCTGATTGGTCGATTTTCAAGAAACTTCTTCTCAAGAACCGCTGAAGGGATTGAATTGAAATCTGGTATATATGTTCCTATGAATGTCTTTAACATGTGTTGTTACTGTTTGCGCCATTTGAAAATTCAAAATGGCCACCAGCGGAGGTCAAAATTTGCATTGAAACCCTATGGGAAACAACATTTTCATCTTCTTCTTGAGAACAGCCAAACAGAATTTAACCAAACTTGGCAGAGATGTTTCTTGTGAGGTCCTAAAAAGTTGTCCTGGTTTGTACTAACTAGACCAACACACTGAGTGTTATCATTATTGTGCATTGGACAATTTGTAATGCCCATTATCCTGACTTGGGTACTTTTCTGCTCTAAATGTGCAGAACTTCTGTCAGACCAGGAAAAACAAAGAGTGACAATCTAAATTTATTTTATGCGACAATATAGTCAATTGTTTTGTCTTGGTCTTCAAATCTGGATTTCTGAGATGCTACAATATCATCCCGAGTTGGAGGTTGTGGAATTGGTGCAAGATGGACCGAGATTCTTCTGGGATCATCTACTTCCAACTGCACACGTTAATTCATTCCTTCATTATCTTGCAGTCTCATACAAATGATGACCCTTAATAGTCTTGGAACATAGGAATATGACTTGTCAGCTTTAACAGGCTGCACAGACCATCTAGCTGTCTTTTTGTTGTAACTTCTCTGCCATCTGAAGTAGAAAAATACATACAATGTAATTCACAAGAATAAAACAATAGAGATTATGATCTATGGAGCCCTAACTTTCAATTCAAGATGAATATCTCGAATGTATAGTGAATGAGCAACTAAACATATCATTACAAGTCCACTTTATGAAGGATTTGAGTGATTTGTAGACAGATTTTAGGTTGTGGTCATCCCTCAAGAAGTTCTACGGCAGGCATCACGAGCTGGTCAATGGTTACAGGGTGTCTGTTACCCAAATCAGACCTGATCTTCATTTGTTGTTGATGTCTTTCCCTTCATCGGATGGGACTTCTACCAGACTTGACCATGGACAGCGCAGCGGGTTTTCGACTTTCGATTGACCCTTCTGAAGCCTATGATCAAATATCAGATTGCTGCCATAAATAATTACTGAGAAAAATGTTATGAACATCTTGGGACAAACGGACGGACAGAGGTAAAACAGTATACCCCCCCTTTCCAGTGGAGTGGGGGGTATAATAAAGCTCCTATGACATATGATCATGCATGGTTCTGTTATTAGGACAAAATTTCAAGTATGTAAGTTACAACTGAAACATGAAATTAACATGACAAACCTTAGAGTGAAGTTGAGGCTAGGTTCAAAATCTCCATCGTCAGAATCATCACCAACATCACTGCCCTCTTCAGTAATATCTATTGAGAGACTGTAAGAATAAAAAATAATTGTTTATTACAGTGTATGTGTATAATATCGAAACAAATTTTGCTATATGGTTCTGATGTGCAGCTGTATAACGAAAAAGCTTTTCAAAATAATATTAAATCTATATACATCTATCCAGCACACATCTACACAACACAATATAAAGAGACAAAATTACATCAAAGTTCCAGGAAAAAATTTGGTGCGCCAGACGTGCGTCAATTCTGTCCCAGTTTGGTTTCATTCCCGTAAGTAGCTAAGGAGGACTGGCCATTTCAGCTTGTGGATTGATGAAAATGTAACGATGACGCAGAAGCCAACATGATCCCTATATAATTTAGCTACTAGTAGTATCACTATGCAAGCCACAATAATTAATGGGAAACTGTTGTACAAGTGACTGTGTTGAACAATATTGACAATGTTACCTATAAACATAATGTAGAATACATGTATGTCTAATCTTTAACAAAATGAACATACTCAAATGGGTTCACAAATGAACTTGATTTCTCCAGTTTCATCCGTTTCGTTGAAATGTGATGGCTGCTCATTTCTTCTACTCTAGAATTACCTTGGTCAGAATATCTAAATAAAAAGTACAAATATCAATCACTACAAAATCACATTTGTCTGAAATTACCAGTTTTTGTAGTAATTTGCCTAAAAAATTTAGACAATTTTACAAAAACCTGCATGATTTTAACACAGACATGGGCCATTGGTCTACTGTTAAATTCACACACTGTGAAACATGCAAATTGCTATGGATCTTCACATTATTTCTTAAAAATCTTGTTTATAAATCATACTTACAAGATCCAAACTAAACAAGGGCAAAGCATGGGGTATCCCCTCGCCTAAAAATTTGACCTGGTGACCTTGACCTTTGACTTTGAAAATCAATAGGGTTCCAGATTCTCTTAAGGACTAAGTATGTACCATGTTTGGTCAAAATCCATTGAAGGATGTTGATTCTAGAGTGTTCACAAGGATGTTACGTGGTAAAATTTTGACCCGGTTATCTTGACCGTTGACCTATAAGGCTATGACCTTGAAAATCAATAGGGTTTCGGCTATCTTAAGGACAAAGTATGTACCAAGTTTTGTCAAAAATCCATTGAAGGATGTTGATTCTAGTGTTCACAAGGATGTTATGCAGTAAAAATTTTAGCCTGTGACCTTGATCTTTGACATACGACCTTGAAAATCAATAGGGTTCCAGATTCTCTTAAGGACTAAGTATGTACCAAGTTTGGTCAAAATCCATTGAAGGATGTTGATTCTAGAGTGTTCACAAGGATGTTACGCAGTAAAAATTTGACCCTGTGACCTTGAAAATCAATAGGGTTTCAAATTCTCTTAAGGACTAAGTATGTACCACGTTTGGTCAAAATCCATTGAAGGATGTTGATTCTAGAGTGTTCACAAGGATGTGACGGACGGACGGTAGCGTTACTATATCCCTTCGCAACTTCGTTGGCGAGGGGATAAATAGCAGTTCAAATGACAATTCTTTAAATAGAAAGCCTTTATATGAAAAATACATATTGATTTCCCTCTATCATGTCTATGTTGATAATTCTAAGATAGTAAAGTATAATTTTGGCTCCCTGAACTAAACTAAAAATTATGTCCAAAATTGTTGAAATGTAGTAAAAAACTAGTTAATGTAATGTTTTTAGAATAGTCAAGAAATAAACTTGGTTTGCATAAGGAAATTGAAAATGATTTTCATTTAGCCATAGTCTAAAATATGCAGTTCAGGACATTTCAGTAAAATTTTATAGTCACATATATAGAAAAGTTTCTGAAACTTGCAAATTTCTATGGATCTTCATATTATTTTTTAAAAACCTTGTTTATGTATCATACTTACAGGATCCAAACTAAAAATGCTACTGAAATGACACTTATTTAAATGGAAAGCTTTTTATATAAAAGATACATACAGATTTTCCACTATGGTGTTGGTGATAATTCACAGACAGGAAGATATAATTTTGGCTCCCATAACAAAGTGTTATGTTCAAACTTGTTGAAAGTACTTTTAACCTTATTTATGTAATGTATTTCCAGTACCCAAGATATGAACTTGTTTGCATAAAGGAATTAAAATGATTTTCATTTAGCCATGGTCTAAAATATGCATTTTAGGACATTTCTGAAATTTTCAGTAAAATTTTGTAGTCATATATAAAAAAAAGTTCTGAAACTTGAAAATTTCAATGGATATTCATATCATTTCTTCAAAACCTTGTTTATAATTATATATTATACTTACAGGATCCAAACTAAAAGTGCAATTGAAATGAAGCTTCTTTAAATAGAAAGCTTTTATTTGAAAAATACATACTGATTTTCCATTATAGTGATAATTCGCAGAAAGTAAGGTATATACTTTTGGTTCCCAAAACTAAGTTTCTTGTCCAAGTTGTTGAAATTTGATAAAATTAAAAGCCTAATTATATGTTGTATATCAAAGAAATAAATTTGCTTGAATAAAAAGAACTTTATAGGGTTTTCATTAAGCCATGTACAGTTTTAATTCTTGCATTAAAAATGAATTGATTCAATATTTCTTTTTAAATTGATAATAATAAACTGCATTGTCATTGATATCATTTTTGCACTCCCATTTCCCCTTTGCTGGCCTCTTAAAATTTGTGTTTGTTTACCTCGCAAATACGGCCGTTTTATGCTACTCATTGACAATAATTTGCTGATGCCAGATGCAAAATTAAATATATTGATTAATATCTACCGAAAATGATCATAGGCATCATCATAAATTCATAAAATATGAAAAACGATTGAGAAAAGAAGGCAACATGCTCGGCTTACCTATCAACAATAATCAAGCACTTCCTTGAGTTCGCTCCATCCAACGGCAACGGTCCAACTGATCCCCTACATATATCCTGCATTTGGAAGATACTTCACTTCTATTCCTCTTTATCTCTGAATCCGTCAAAGTCCGCTTTCTTCCACGCGTTGACAGTTTCTCTTTTGCCCAAGAACCACATGTTGTTTATTGTTTCTAAACAGTGCGCATGCTCAAGACGTGTTCGCATAGAAGGCCACATGAATAGATTTCAATATTGTCATCCGGACAATAATTCTTTTTTGGGTCTTTTTTGTCAAAAAATCGTATCTTTTGCAACATAACTCGGTGTTAATCTTCATTTTATGAAGGTCAGTACGGAAATCGTCAATAATTTTGGGTATGAAAAAATTACGCAGCTGGTAGACAATATCCCTTTAAATACGCCTGCAGTAGTAACCAGGTAAATATATACGCCTGTGTGTCATACAAAGGTGGACGCCTGCAACTATATGGTTCTTTTTTATTTATTATTTTTAATATAAAGTAGTAAAAGGAATATATTGGATGTTTATTATTTGATATAAAAAAATAAAAATAAAAGTGAACCATATAGTTGCAGGCGTATACCTTTTCACACAGGCGTATATATTTACCTGGTTACTACTGCAGGCGTATTTAAGTATGACCGCATGTGACGTATGCTCGCTAAATTAATGTGTTTTCATATCTATGAAAAACATATTAAATATATATATTTCAGGTTCTAAACTATTAATTTTCTATATAGATTTTCACCTTAATCAATAAATCTTCACTTAAATAAAGTTATTTCACTTCCTTTTGAGAACTATTTGTTCGCGAATTTTTGTCGGCAAAAAAAATCTGGTATTTTACTACGCCAAATAGTGAGGATTCCGTTGCATTAAAAAATGCATTTTTACGAGTTAAGATTATTTTTTAGGACATCGTGGATTGCAGGATAAATACAATATTGGTCTGTTGACGGTAAATATAGAATTTATTTGACTCGGCGCGAAACGGGGAGAAAGACTCGCTAGAAGCTCGTCTTTCACCCCGTTTCTCAGCCTTGTCAAATAAATTCTATATTTACCGTCAACAGACCAATATTGTATATTTATCCTGCAATGACAGCATTTACCGACCAATATAACCTGCCTAATATTTTTTTTGATATTGGTCAGTTTTAAATAGAACATTTTTTGATATTGGTCAGTTATAAATAGAACATACAAATGCGGGCACATCGGGGGATATTGTTTTCAAATACATACACAAAATTATTTCAAATACATTTATCATCGTCCAGTAAACGTTTATTTACGATTTAGAATTGCAGGATAAATACAGGATAAATACAATACATGTGCACTGTCGAAGCATATAGGTAAATATGTGTATTCGGCGCGAAACGCGGGAAAAGGCTCGGCGAAGCCTCGCCTTTTCCCGCGTTTCTAAGCCTCATACACATATTACCCATATGCTTCGACAGTGCACAAGTATTGTATATTTATCCTGCAATGACAGCATTTACCGACCAATATAGCCTGCCTAATATATTTTTTGATATTGGTCAGTTATAAATAGAACATTTTTTTATATTGGTCAGTTATAAATAGAACATACAAATGTAAAACGGGGCACATCGGGGGATATTGTTTTCAAATACATACACAAATTATTTCAAATACTTTTATCATCGTCCAGTAAACGTTTATTTACGATTTAAAATTGCAGGATAAATACAATACATGTGCACTGTCGAAGCATATAGGTAAATATGTGTATTCGGCGCGAAACGCGGGAAAAGGCTCGGCGAAGCCTCGCCTTTTCCCGCGTTTCTAAGCCTCATACACATATTACCCATATGCTTCGACAGTGCACAAGTATTGTATATTTACCTATATGCTTCGACAGTGCACATGTATTGTATTTATCCTGCAATTTTAAATCGTAAATAAACGTTTACTGGACGATGATAAAAGTATTTGAAATAATTTTATGTATGTATTTGAAAACAATATCCCCCGATGTGCCCCGTTTTACATTTGTATGTTCTATTTATAACTGACCAATATCAAAAAATGTTCTATTTATAACTGACCAATATCAAAAAATATATTAGGCAGGCTATATTGGTCGGTAAATGCTGTCATTGCAGGATAAATGTTATTATTTATTCATTTATACTGCTTTCAGTCCTATAAAAGTGATACATATATATATACAACTGTGTTGTCATACTTTGAGTGAGTAGTGAGTCATTGTTGTTTTATGCTAATTAAATGAGCAATTTTCTGCTATATCAATAACAAGTTCCATTCAATGAAATGATGACGATGTCCACTTTGCACTAAGCCAACATGCTTAATTGGATCTTCACAATACTAGCTCACTGAAACAGTCTGCGGGTAAACATGTCGCTCCACATGGACACATTATCCTGATTCTTACTCCTTGAAACTGCTTACTTTGCAGAGAAGCATCATATACAAATCTTATAGTCTTTATTTTGACCAGACTGAGGCTCGAACCATGATCTACCGAACTCGTGGACGATCATGCTAACCATTACATCACCAATGCGATTTTCATACTTTGACTAATACATCAGACTATACCTATAGGCTTCACACACGCCAGTATTGCTCATCTTGTAAAGATGATTTATTGAAATATTGCTTTTCATAGCACATGTTAAATTTTGACCCCCCCCCCCCCCCCCACGTCTTGAATTAAACCTAATAGACCTTTGAATATTCCTGTGTAAAAAATTGAATCTTCACATCACAAAGCTGGTTCCTTTCAAATGAAATTCCATTTCAATTCCTGATTCTTAAGATTTTGAAAACATTTTCCCATTCCAGCCTATTTTAATATCTTTTGGCCATTAAGTCGTTATTCGATTTACCCCTTTGGTATCTGCAAACTCTTCTTAAACTTTAGAACACAAGGGCTTAGAAACCATGATATATGGCATTACTTTGTGCACACTCTTATCTACATATCACAATAATGCTTCATTCTATCTTTTACATTCTCTCCATTGTAGTCTGTTAACCTTTGGCTGGCTGGTACAAAATATTTGGTTAAACTCCAAGACAAATCTTATTAATTGGTGTAACTTTTGGGAGATTTGTTGTACATTTACGCCCTAGGAATTTCTTTTATTATCATAATAAGGTATTTGGGGTCAACTGAAGGGGGACATATGTTTTAGTTCACTAAAATAGTAGCTCCTCTTGTTGTATTTGGAATGAAACTTTCTTTTTAAATGCAGATTTAGTTTGGTACCAATGAGACCATGGAGTCTTAACAATTGACGTAAATTGCAATGCAGAAAATGTCAAAAATGTCATGAAACATTATTGTGATATCTAGATTCATGTTTGCACAAATTAAGACTTCACGGTCCATGGTTTCTGAGCACTGTGGTCTAAACTTAATATGGGCTGCAATTGGAAAAAAATCTAAAATCTTCTGAAGAACTAGGAGAGTAAATGTATTTTGCATGAAAGAGCATTGTGAGGAAATGAAGATCTATATTTGGACCAATAAAGAACCCAGGTTCTGTTGGGTTCAAATCCTGAGAGATCAATATTTTTCAGATGGCAAGGTTTTTTTCTGTAAATTGCTTCCTACAATTTTCAAACAGATTATACAGTGATTATCTTTGCTACACAATAATCATTTTCAGTAAAACTGGTGCAGGAGGAATCCCTGGTTTTGTTAATTGCCTATATAACGGTACATGTCCTTGAGAGAGTCTTGATTTTTTTCAATTACATTATAAGGGATCTAACACTAGGTACTTTGTTTTGTTTGTTTGTTTGATGGTGCTCAACACCACTTTCAACAATATTTCAGTTATATCGTGGCGGTCAGTTTTATTGGTGGAGGAAACCAGAGGACCAAGAGAAAACCACTGACCTGTCACAAGTCACTGACAAACTTTATCACATAATGTTGTACACCTCGCCCTGATCGAGATTCACACTCACAACATCAGTGGTGATAGGCACCGATTGCATAGGTAGTTGTAAATCATACTACCATACGATCACGGCTACAACGGCCCCCTAAGTACTTTGAAAAGGTTAACTACTATATATATATACGTCTGAAAATTAAACCAAACAGTGTTAGAATTAGATTTTTGAGCTGTCAAATTTTTGTTCTTCCCTCGACGGGATAAATAAGCGGAAACGCTTTCATGGGTCATTCTTGGAAGGGTATATAGCAATTTACAAAGTTGCATATTTAGCCTTGAAGTACTTGTTTTATTTCATATTTTATACCACACTTGTATATAGTTAGTATCGATTCCTAAATGAATTTGACCTTTTACCTAATGAATTATTCGAGTTTAGGAATTTAATCATGCAGATCCCATTATTATCGGTCGCCGTGCTACTAACATGTATGTGTATATATAGGGAGTGGATGTGGTCGAGTGGTCTAGGGCGCTGGACGTAAGGCTACGCGAATGGTGCTGCAGTGTATCAATGGTGTGGGTTCAAATCCGTCGAGGGAAGAACAAAAATTTGACAGCTCTAAAATCTAATTCTAACACTGTTTGGTTTAATTTTCAGACATATATATATATATATTATACAATATTACAGAGATTGTGGTTCATATCAGGATGTCCTTGATAGCCTGATGGTTTCCGCTGTAATAGAAACTACTTGACTAAGGATTCTTATAGTATGTGTCACCAGTGGGTATTGCTCTCTGTACATCTCCTGAATATCTTCTGATGAAGCGTCCAAAAAAGGAATCTGGACCTCTTCTGAAGAAGAAGCAATAAAACACGACAAATTCAATATGGCGTTGCATATAGCAGAATTTTTTATGTTGGATGACAAATGAAGTTTCCGATGATTTATTGGAAAATTCAGTTATGTCAGATCATTCGAAAGACACGACTGTAATTATGTGCTCTATTTTGGCATTGATGTAAGTGTAAAAACAAGGATAACAAAGAAAATTGGTTGGAAGAAATCGCCGTGTTCATGACATTTTTTGTTTATGCTTTCCTAACTTAATTTAGCTAAACAAATCGGGCTTAAAGCTCCGACCATTTGATTTTCAGGAATTATTTTAACAATATTATCCTTTTCACCCGCCTGAGAGTCATAGTTTTTTCTTCTTACAGCTAATACTGTACAAGAATTTTGTCAATGTTTGTCTGAATGTATAATCGAAAAAGACATTTTGTCTGTCTATCAAATAAGTATAAAGTAACCAATTCAGATTAGGCAATCTTACCATGAAACAAAGACATAGAGCAGCATTAGTGGATCGTAACACGGTCATATTTCCAACTAACGTTTGTCATCCTGACTCCGATGAAATTATAGAATTAGTGAAAGGTGAAATGGCAACAGGTGTTCAAACTGATAATGACAATCAAATTGAAGATGAAATTCCGACAAATGCAACATCGATCGAAGACAGGGCAAAGTCCGAATCTACATCACAGCGGAAACTACGTGGACTACTAGAGATACCCCGTGCTTTGTGCAGGGTATCTTTGTAGTTATAAATCTTATTAAAAAAATTCCCCAATCCTTGTCAAATAAATAAATCAATCAATATCTTTCAGTTGGGAATAGGGAGGGGAGGGCCCACCCTCATATTGCTCATGGCCTTGTGGCGTGAGGGCTCCATCATTTATATGATGGTCTAGCATGAGCATAATCTTTTTAATAATAAATCAATAAAATATTTAAATGGATTTCAATTGGGAATAGGGAGGGCCAACTCGTATTTTAAACGCGACCCGGGTTACAACTTTTATTAGATTTCATCGTGAAAAGTGCCAAAAACGTCATCAAAATCTATTTTTTCTACAAAAAAAAATATATTTTACAATGTGTTATATATTTCTACGAAATATATTCAAGTTTCAGGAAAAAAGGTTCATAAATAACTATTTAATCACGAATTATTGATTTTGGGCCCGGACCTGGCCGGTTACAACTTTTATTAGCCACCTAAAAACGTTTCTTACATAGCTCACATTCAATAATATCGGCATTAATAATATCGTTCAGGCTAAACGACGCCATTTTTGTCATGTAGCTCTGCCGTCTAATCTACCTATTTAAAAGGAAAAGGTAGAAGAGAGACCGAAGATCTTCCGAACGCAAAAAAAAACAGAAATGGACCTTTTCTGGCGACGAGCAATAAAACACGCCCCTGGTGACACTGTCGGAAAATCGAAACTAAAATACAAATGTACATCTGAAATTGTGTACAACCTCAATTCAACAATGACATATACATGCATCCTTTATTTGAATCGCTTTGAATGTACGCGTTTTATTCGCGGGTCACATATGGACGTGTTTGTACCGGAAGTGTAAACTGAAAGCATTCAGGTGAATGTCTCTATTCAGAGTTGTCGTTCCTGCTACGCTACACTCCATCTCTGTCAACGCCCATTTTACAAGATTTTTGTAAAATTTAGAAACAGTAAAAAAATGTACTTAAAATTGTTTTAATTATTGTAAATATCAATGAAAATGAAAAAAATCACTCATTTCAAATCAATTCTCTCTTAACAATGATTTGTGATCGTTTTTAACTTTTTAATTTTTACCACCGCAAAATAGTTCTCCAAGAAATGGGGGGGGGGGGGAAATCATTTTTAAGAGAGAATTGATTTGAAATGAGTGCATGATTTATTTTCATCTTTATTGATATTTACAATAATTAAAACAATTTTAAGTACATTTTTTTTACTGTTTCTAAATTTTACAAAAATCTTGTAAAATGAGCGTTGACAGAGATGTTGGGATAGAGAATGGTGAATGTCCTCTGAATTCTTCATGACGTCAACCGGTAGGTGAAATGAAGACCGAACTTTGGCAGATGTCAACATTGTCACATTTACACTGTGTACAATCGAGTACGGCAACGGTTGTTTGGTTTCACTTCCGGTTACCTAGGAAGGACGTCAGGACACTAGAGGTGGGCACATTTTTTGAAAATTTTGTTATCTAGAAATGAATTGATAACCCAAGCATTACACTTGTCTTTTTCTAGATATAGTTTTGCGTCAAAACACATTCAATGTTAAGCCCATTATTACAAATTGGTATGAAAAAACATGGGAGATGGTGGTGTTGGTGATCATTTTCACAGATTTTTGCGTGGTTTTCCTCGATTTTGTGCTCCTATTTGATATATTTCATCTTTTTATTGATTCTGCATTTAGATTAATATGTTCCTTACCTTTGTCACTATCCTACCATTGACGATTCCTGCAAATTATCGCTTGTCATCTCAGTTTTTGTCAGTGGGTTTAAAAGTCGGTGTACGTGTTTGGTTAATGCAAAAATATTTGCTTGCAACGGTTTGGTAATGCAAAAGTGTACGATATGGTATGTATAGAAAAATTCGAAAATTCGATTTCAACTGCATTATGCCACAGCAATTCGATATAATCTTAATCAGGGACATCGATTATCTTTGGGCATTAATCTGTACGTGTAGAGATAAAAAAAAACCATACACAATATCCTTTCTTTCTCATGATGAGGTAACACCAAAAACCAACATTTTTGTTATCGTATTCTCAATTCCATCTTTACATTAAAGGCTACATAGATTTTGGCCATACATAAGACGTTTAAAAGCCATGGTGTCTATTTAACAGCATACCAGAAGTAGTAATGCCTTCCTCTTACAAGACACCTGATGAGTGTCTTGACTTCCTGTATGTGCAAAAACGAAAAATCAGTTAATCCATATTTCATTTCATTTCATACTAAGATTTGAAGTAATGAACCAACCATGCGTCATAAATATTTGACGATGTCACCTTTATTCTTAGGTCCAATCATGAACCTTAACCATTTACCATGGAACATTTTGTATCCAATTCGCCAAAACTTGTTAACTGCAGGATATTCGTACCTCATTAGGGTGGTAGAATCCGAATTATGCCACTTAACAACATCTAGAAATAATAAAACAGCTATATTGTGCATCGGAAATGAGGCAAGAGCCAACATTTTGTGAAATTGTATCCATATATATCTACTTTTCCATGATTGTTCATTGTTTCTAGTACTGATGGAACGAGATCTAGGAGATGTTTTTCGTCCTCATTTTCAAAATCACCATCGTCGCTATGATCCATTTCTTGGAAATCGACATCCTCCTTAGCAAGTGTTTCGTGATTTTCATTTATACAGTCATGAACTGGTGAATCAGATGGTTTCATCCTTTTATGAAGAGGACTTGAAAAAGTAGTAATGTCTGAGCTTTTATCTAATACGATGTGAAGTTTTAACTCAAGTGTAGTGTCGGTTTTGATTTTCTTTCCCGTTGAATCAAACTCTCTAGGTATAATATTAAAATTATGGCTCCTATAACCGTATATTCCATTTTTTCATTTAACTCTAAATGCTTGATCTTTAAGACGTCTAGGCTCTGATTTTCTACTGAATGTTTGATGATGTTGTCAAATTCCGTACATGTTGTATCCCAATAACAACAGCAAAATGGATGGTTTGCATGTACATGGTCTATCACTTTCTGATGATGATAACAACTAGAGGCTGTGTCGCTCACCTTTCATTCTGCTTTGGGGAAACTTAATACAGAGCCTTCTATAGGTGCTTCCCGCCAAGTTTCGGTTCATTTGGCCAAGCAGTTTCAGAGAAGAAGATTTTTAGAAATCAACCAACCAGAAACAAGAATTGCCTATAGCAGCCATGTTTGTTAACAGATCGGGATGAAATGAGCAATCTTTATAGAGAACCTTCCATAGATGCCTCCTACCAAGGTTCGGTTCATTTGGCCAGCGGTTTCATAGGAGAAACCTTTTAATACATTGGCCAATCAGAAACAAGAATTGCCTGTGGCGGCAATGTTTGTTAATGGATCGTGACAAAATTAGCAATCTTTATAGAGGACGTTAGTCCTCATTACGGTAGACCACCCTGGTAAACCACATACTGATGCTCTATTTCTCGCGTCGGTCTCGCGAATATATTGATCGCGAGACTTAAATGTTGGGGCGCAGACATTTAAACCCGGATGTGTAAGCCAGCATAAATACGAAAGTAAATTACTTTCATGAAAAAGATTTAAATAATAGCCACTTTGTTTTGTTTTTGTTAAATAAAATCTTGTATTTTCATTACCAAGTCAAAAAAATTCAAAACGACATCTATTTCATTTGCAACTGCGTCAATTCCGTAAATCGTGACGACATGTACAGTGTACCGTAAACAAACACCGCCTTTTTTAAGCGTGCCCAGAAAAAAAACCTTTCTAGTTACGGATTAGTAAAAGATGATTATAGAATAAATTTGACTTAATTTTGAACTACAATATTTTCAGAATGCTACCTACCAAACTTCAGTTCATTTGTGAAAACGGTTTCAGAGGAGAAGATTTTTTTAGAAATCAACCAATTAAGAACAAGAATGGCCTGTGGCGGCCATGTTTGTTAACGGAGTGGAACTAAATGAGCATCTTTATAGAGGACCTTCCAAGGATGCTTCCTACCAAGTTTTGATTCATTTAGCCAGGCGGTTTCAGAGGAGAAGATTTTTTAGAAATCAACCAATCAGAAACAAGAATGGCCTGTGGCGGCCATGGTTGTTAACGGATCGAGACGAAATGAACAATCTTTATAGAGGATCTTCCGTAGATGCTTCCTACCAAGTTTCGGTTCATTTGGCCAAGCGGTTTCAGAGGTGAAGATTTTAAAAAAATCGATCAATCAGAAACAAGAATTGCCTCTGGCGGCCATGTTTGATAATGGATCGGGACAAAATGAGCAGTCTTTATAAAGGACCTTCCATAGATGCTTCCTACCAAGATTCAGTTCATTCTCTACGCTTTGCAAGCCATGCCATTGAAAGTTTTCTGACATGATAATAATGATTTCCGGATGTTGGAAACGGTGTTGGCGAAACATTGCATTTTAGACAACAATATCTAAGCAAAATGGAAGTTTTCTGAATCTACTGAATTTTTGGATATGAAATATTCCAATAAGCAATCTGCCGCAGTATAAAATTACATAGTCAAGAATTTTTCATATTTGACATACGCAACACGGACCTATAAACCAACTAAGAGAAATACATTTTTTGTATTGTTTATAATACCGAACCGTACACTTACCTTAAACCAAACACGTACACCGACTTTTAAACCCACTGACAAAAACTGAGATGACAAGCGATAATTTGCAGGAATCGTCAATGGTAGGATAGTGACAAAGGTAGGGAACATATTAATCTAAATACAGAATCAATAAAAAGATGAAATATATCAAATAGGAGCACAAAATCGAGGAAAACCACGGAAAAATCTGAAAATGATCACCAACACCACCATCTCCCATGATTTTTTCATACCATTTGTAATAATGAGATTAACATTGAATGTGTTTTGACGCAAAACTATATCTAGAAAAAGACAAGTGGAATGCTTGGGTTATCAATTTATTTCTAGATAACAAAATTTTCAAAAAATGTGCCCACCTCTCGTGTCCTGACGTCCATCCTAGCTAACCGGAAGTGAAACCAAATAACCGTTGCCGTACTCGATTGTACACAGTGATTTAGCTCACGAAAAAAAAAGTCATTGGATAATGTTTGACTATTTTTTTCATGTTTGAAAAGTAAACATTTTTTTCTTTGTAATGATGTTCCTCATCTATTCCTGCTCACATGTGTAAAGTTCCATGGAAAAAAAAGATCGATAATAATAACACACTGACCCATATTTGTTTACTACCCTTTTCCAAATGGCTCCTATTAAGTCACATAAGGCCGTCAAAGGTCAATAAAGCACATGATTTTGTCATAGGCCAACCAAGCTTAAAAAGTCAACCAGATTAAGAAAGCACAGTAGTTTAGCTTGTTCAGTGTAATTGTTTTGTCTGAAAAATTTCAAAAGATGTTTTTTTTTAAATAGTTTGAAATTGAAGTATTAAAATTAATTATTTGATGCAAATATTAAACTTGCTTACCCATATAATAAAGTATTTAATCCAGTGAATTTGGTGTTTTTGCTTTTGTCAATGCAATATATTAGACTGACTACATACTGCCATATTTTTTTAAGACAATTAATCTGATTTAAACTTCTATTGAAATCAAGTTATCGTGGTGATCGGAAGTTATTGTGCGTTGTCGTTATTTGGTTGTTGGAAATATCTTGTTGACTCATGGGAAAAATTAACGTCACATCCCTTTTACCGAAGTATTCGGAGTGGACAGTCATAGCAATTTGCTGCAGAAATATTTTTCCCTCCCGCCCACCTCAATCACTTGGTAGTAGCTATTGCTTCCTTTTTAAGGCATATTGTTTAGTTTATAAAAAATAATTTGTTTGTTCATTTTTTTATTATTTTATTTTTTACAAATATGCTGTTTCTGCTGTGTTTGTTATATAATTTCAGGACCTGTTGTTTGTTTGTATTGATGCTGTACTTATGTTGGTATTGAGGGCAGTAACAGTCTTTTGATCTACAAGGACAGCTACTCGTGCTCTTGAGCGGTGCACAGTTTGCTGCGTTTGAGCCACATGAACTAGTATATTCGTTCACAGAAGCATGGAATATATTAGATACGATAACGTAACCCTCAGTCCGCTTTTGCTCCCAGCGAGGGTTACGAATCGGTCTCATTCAACGTATGGGAGCAGCGCCCAGAGTGATTCACACCGGGCGGTTTTTTGTCCTAATTCCGTTGTAAGTGGTTGAAAAAATTAACGGGGGTGAAAGATAAATATATTTAGGTAAACTTTGAGGTGTTAAGTAAACGCTGCATCAATCCATAGTAGACTTATATCCATCTGAAAATTTGAATGCATGAAATCTTCTATCTGTCCGACATTTTGTTTACAAGTTGCTATTTCACGTGCACTTGCCTCGTTTTGGAGATATCCTTATTTAGATCAATCGTAGTAAAACATAGTACCAATTAGTAGTAAAGTTTTTCATATTTGGCATTCAGATCCATATATGGCTCCGCCCATCACGAGAGTATACGTAAGGTGCCATGGCGGACAAGAAACAATTTTCGAATACTAAATCGATCGTGAAGGTAGAAACAGGTATTGTAACACTTATTTCGTATCGCCATTACTTAAATATTGTAGGGAATATTAAGTTATGACCAGATATGCAAAAAGAAAGTTGAAATATTCACTTAAAGAAAATTTTAATTTGCTCCCATACGTTGAATGGGACAGATTCGTAACCCTAACTGGAGCACAAGCGGAATGAGGGTTACGTTATCGTATCTAGGAATATATGGACTTTAATAAATGTTACCTTTGATTAACCTCTGATTTTCCAGGGTTAATTACCTTTGATTAATCTCTGATTTTCCAGGGTTAATTGATTTCGAATTCCATCTCATATTAACTTGTATGGTTTGCCATTTCATAACAGTCGGCATCCATCATACGTTTTTTATCTATATGAACATATAAAGATATATATATATATATAATTCTTTCTATGGTTTGCCATTTTACATCAGTTGGCACCATCATATGTTTTTATTGTGGACAATTAAAGATCTCAAAAGTCATAATTATTGTAACATGCCTAATAAAGCTGTGGCCAAATACTGCCAACCTATATAATTGTGTTTATTTCTGATCATCCTAGATAATGTCTGATTTCTGTTTATTTCAACCACATTTATTATCACAGAGTGGTAACAATACAGTTTTGTAATAATGACAGGTTCCCCCCCCCCCCCCCCCCCAGATAATCTAATTTTTTGGTTTGGTTTAATTTAATTCTCTGTTCAATTTATGTAATACATTTTGATTATTGCTGTTAGATTAATTCTTTTTCTATCTTCTCGGTGAATATCACTTCATTCCATCAAGAATTAAGGGGTATATTTGCTATACAAGCAGCAGTGGAAATGCCAAATAATCTGCCATTTTGTGACTAATGGAGAGCTCCTGTTTTAAAAGTATATATTTTCCCAGAAAAATCAGCCATTTTCTAAAAAATAGTAGTATCTGATAATTAAAGGTAATAACAAAATTACCGAACTCCG
Source organism: Bathymodiolus brooksi (assembly GCA_963680875.1). Lineage (NCBI taxonomy): Eukaryota > Metazoa > Mollusca > Bivalvia > Mytilida > Modiolidae > Bathymodiolus > Bathymodiolus brooksi. Next base: position 62,025,693 of record OY804576.1, on the reverse strand, counting down.
AACAATGATCAATCATCTTATTTTCAAAGTATTTTAAAATACAATTTGCTTGGCCTACATTCCAGAAACGGTCATGAACTGTGATGACGATTATGTCAACAAACCGGAAAGGTAAAAATGCTTGGGGAATACCATCGCTTAAAATAGATTTCACAGGCAGAATGGCCAGGTAAAAAGGAGCTTTTTTACTTGCATGGAATTTGTTCAATTCAATCTCACCTCTTTTAATCGCATTTTATAATATTCAAGTTTTATAAAACTGCTTCGGCGTCATTAGCCTCGTGCTGCGCGAGAATGGTAAATCAAAACAAGTGACCGACTTTATTGCATGACCGAGCAGATGTCACGACACGATATGTCTGAACATAAACAGAAAGATGCTATTAAAAATGTAGAGGCAAACTTAACGAAGCGAGGAAAACATTTCGGGTTCATTAGAAACAAACACGGCCACCATGTTATATTAATTCTCCATAGAGACGGTCAATGATGTATACATTCATTCCAATTGGCAAGGGAAAATATAAAACATGAATCAGTTATGCCTTGCGATCGGGTTTAGTGTTAGATTTTCAATACAACATGACAAGAAATTGGCATATAGAAAAAATTTACCATATTAAATAAATTTGGCTCGCGTGACACAGAGTATAGTGGTTAAGTTGAAGTCACCACTTCGAATGCTTCACGGACGCCATTATGACTTGGTCAACCGTCACAGATGATCACGGATATATTCCGTTCGACGTTGTCACAATATCGTACTTTTTTCTCTTTCATTACTTATGATCGGAGTTGTGTAACAAGAGTAACACTACGGCTGCCACAAGTTGACCAGTAACTTCCGACCCTTCCAGAGCACCTGATGTCACTCCCACTTTTAGTGGCGTTCATGTTGCCCAATTTTTACTTGTTTGTATAGTTTTCTGTGTCGTGTGTAGATCATTGTTTGTCTGTTTTGTCCTTTTTCTTTTTGGCCATTGTATTGCCTTTCTGCTTCTATTTACGGCTTTTGATTAGCTACCCATATGGTATCTTTTTTCAATTTTTCTTACTTCCTCTTCGTGACACCTATGATAACAAATCAATTCTGCTTAGAATACACCAACTTTACAGCGAAGGGAGAATTTATGGGTACATCACCTGAAATAATATGTAGGGGGGTTAGAGGTTATGGTGTTTAACACCACTTTCAACTATTGTCCGTTTGACTTCTATAAATCTTCAGAAAAAAATTATTAAAAATCCAGTTTTCAAATCAACAATTGTTTTTCTAGATGTTTATTAATATACATTTATGATATGTACGAACTATGACAATTAATTAAAAAAATTGTGGTCCATTATTAAATAAAAGTTACCCATTAGGTCTCTATGTTAATTATATTTTCTGAAGTGTACAAATTTGCATGGAGTGAGTACAAATAGTGTAAGACATGTCCAACCATCAAAACAAATTAACAGACATGTGCTTTCAACGTATATTTCATTGTACCATGTGACATAGAACATTTAAATATTAAAAGGCTACTCATTAACTGACCATTGAGGTGATAGTCCATTGCTATAGATGTCCTTTAATATTTAAATGTCCTATGTTACATGGTACAGTCTGTTATTTGTACTCACTCCATCCAGATTTCTACACTTTAGAAAATATAATTAACATAGAGACCTAATGGGTAACTTTTTTAATAATGGACCAAAAATTTTGAAATTAATTGTCAGAGTTCGCATCAAGATCATAAAATTGAAAAGCTAAATTTAAATTTCTGCAAGAGTATTCTGGGGGTGGGTAGCAAAGCCTCAAATTTGGCAGTGGTTGGAGAACTTGGTAGATATCCTTTGTATATAAATATTGTTATTAGCATGATAAAATATTGGATTAGATTGCATGAAGATAAAACTAATTGTATACTTAAAGCAGCATTAGATGAAAATAATAAAATGCATAATAATGGTCAGCATTGTTGGGTTAGCTGTATTTATTATATTTTAAAAGAACTTGATATGTTGAAAATGTTTAAATCTCCACTTACTTGCGGTGCAAGAGAAATAAATATAATAAGAAAAAATTTAAAAGAGAGATATACAAAAATTGGAGGGAGAAGATTAATTTAGTTAAGCAAAACCCAGCTACTAACAGAATTGAAAATAAATTACGTACATATTGTAAATTTAAATTTATATTCCAACAGGAAAAATAATTAGATAATATAAAAGAATTATCAAATCGATCAACCCTAGCACGCTTTCGAATAAGTGCACATAAACTTGAAATTGAAAAGGGCAGATACACAATTCCAAAAACTGCAGTTGAAAATAGAATATGCAAACAATGTAACTGTGAGGCAGTGGAGGATGAAGAACACTTATTAATTAAATGTAATAAATATTCCTTTGCTAGAAATACTTTCTTTTCTAATATAAATTAAAAAAAAAATTCCGGAATTATCAGATAGAAATAAGTTAATATGGTTATTAAGTAATGAAGACAGAGACATCTGTAAAAATCTTGCAAATTTTATAGCAACTTGCCTTTCAATAAGAGATTTATCAGATAAGTAACTGAATATATTTATGTTCTATAACCAACAGTGCTGATTCATGTTTATATATACATGTATATATGTATACTAGTGCATTGTTTATATATAGTCTACAAATATTTGGGTATGACTCCCTCTGGTACAATTGTAGTATTGTTATTATTTTTTATTTTCCTTGTATTTCCTTGTTTTATTCTTTTGTTTGTTCTAGTCATTTGTGCATTCTTTCATATATGCATGTTCCTTATGGAGCTTTCTTTATTAATAAAGAATTTGAATTTGAATTTATATTAATAAACATCTAGAAAAAAAATTGTTGATTTGAAAACTGGATTTTTAAGAATTTTTTTCTGAAGATTTATAGAAATCAAACGGACTATATATTTCAGTTACTTAGTATATCGTGGTGGTCAGTTTTATTGGTGGAGGAAACCAGTGTACCCGGAGAAAACCACCGACCTGCCGCAAGTCACTGACAAACTGTATCACATAATATCGAATACATCTCGTCTGGGTGGGATTCGAACTTACAACGTTAGTGATGTAGGCACTGATTGCATATGTAATTATAAATCCAACTACCATACGATCACATTCACGACGGCCCCAAAATAATATGTAGATATATAATTTATTTCGCACTACACATTTCTCGAATAAACTTCATCATAGTCAACAGATTGAGAAGACATATCATTTTAAAGTCTATGATAGCAAACAATCACGGATCTGAACAGGAAAGCCAAAATCGACAGGTTACATAATATATCTCAGAGAGAAGAACCTTTTGAATTAGATGGATTCATTAGTAACGAAATTTTCAAGGGTCAGGATTTCGAGAGGAAAAAAATAGAATTCCACATATCAAGGTTTCTTTTCGTTATTACATCGTTGGAAATATTATATTGTTTAAAAATTATATGAAGGAAAATTTTTTAATTCAGATTTTACCTTCTTATCTGCTAGCCAGCTAACTACGAACATTCACTTGTCCTGCTATATTATACTATCCAGGTATATGTTTATGGTATTTTCGAGTGGAAGAGAATCTGTGCATGTTTTTTTTAATTGTTTGTTTATACAATGTATCTGTATTGCCATTGTAGATCCAATTAACAGAGGGATTTGGGATCCCATCAATCTGTTTATCACCGCCACATTTTTGTGTCCGTCCTATTCCAGGACCTGGATTTTCATGTCGCGGTCTTTTTCGCGCTCAATGATTTGAGGGAAGGGATAGTTAGTTGTTCCCTTTGTTGATATTTGTGGAATTGCTGACCATCACCGTTTAAAATTTCTCGTTTTCAAGAATGTAATTGTCATTATTCATTGGTAGGCCACTTTATATTATCATCCTCTAAAGAGCTAACATCATGGGTTAAGCTGCAAGTAGAAATCTTTTGTAAGGCGCGCCACAACGTGGGTTAAGCTGCAAGTAGAAATCTTTTGTAAGGCAAGCCACAGGCGCGCCTTACAAAAGATTTCTACTTGCATCTTAACCCACGATGTTAGCTCTTTAGAGGATGATAATGTTTTTGTCTTCTTTGTAGCTTTTTTTAGTGTTCGTGTTCTATATTGTCATCTGTATAGCGATTTTAGTGCATCTGTTGTATAATAAATGACTCATTTCCATGTGACCTTCACCAGTGTTTTAAATAACACGCCACAGCTTGTGTTGATTGTGAGTGTTCTAAAAATAGCCATTCAATAGCCATAGGTGACCTAATACCACTGCTCTTATAACACAGTTCAGATATCTTGCATAATATATCACACTGCACACATGATACAATAATAATAATAAATATAATAATTATCTATTTTTGTTTATTTATATATAGTATGTGATAAGTATTTAATATTATATATAATTATTTATTATATAATTGTGAGAAAATGCAATTATCAGATAGGGTGTGTCAGAAGCACCGCGGTCCCTTGGTGTTTTTAGCAGGTTTACTACTTGTTAAGGAATATGCAACATATGTAAAGTTTCACACTGGATCTGAGATATATGGGACAAACCAGAACATGATCCACTAAATAATAATAATTATATTTATATTTTTAGAAATATAAAAACCTTAAACTATGTCCTTTTTCTTTTTTGTGTATGTCTCATTTATCAATCATGAATGTTTGTATTGTTAATGATGCCTCATGTGGGGCCTATGATTAGGCAATAAAATATATTCTATTCATGATACAGGTTACAGTATAATTGTATGCAATATTTTTGCCAGTTTCTACTGCTTTATTTTGTTTTATTGTTCTTTCGGCATTTGATTTTAAACGTTTTTCTTCAATTTCAGCTTCTGTTGTTGGAGCAAATCTTTCACAACCTTTACTTTCCATTGTTTTACTTTTATTGATTATAAATGCAATCAAACACAGCGTGACCTAATTCTTGTGCTTGGTCATCCTGTCAATCAAGGAGAGGCGTGTCTTTGATGAAAATTCATTGATAGAACCCACGTGGTTGCGTTTTTGTAAGTAGAAATACGGCCGGGTATAAATAATTTCGTGCGCAAACATCGGTGTTTGTCCCCGCTGCATAAACCAATCACCGTTTAGAAAAAACGTTACACAGAAGACAAAATATGTTATTGTCTTCACAGTTTAAGCTGTAAAATATTTCCCTTTTAGGGAAAATATATCATATAGTGCATAAGCAATATAAGGCAAGATGCTCTTTAGATCCCATATAGCGAGGTGTACTCGATACAACTTTGTGTGATAAAGTTTGTCAGTGACTTGCGACAGGTCGGTGGTTCTCTCCGTGTATTCCGGTTTCTGCCTCCATCAATAATACTAACTGGCCGCCACGATATTACTAGTATTGTTGAAAGTGGTGTTAGCCACCATAACCCTAAACCTAACGACAACCCCGTTTAGCGCATCTGATTCAAAATGGCGTAATGCACTACTATGCAAAATAATTATTTTGTTTATGTTATATGGTTTCACCTACTGCGCGCCGTATTATTTATAATTTATCAACAAAGATTGTCGTAAACAGAAAACAGTCCATGATAGTTTCGACTGCATTATAATATTGATATGAAATAGCAAGTGTTCTGCTCATGTAAGTACATTATATAATTTTGTATATTTATGTGTGTGTACGGGATATGTGGATAATGTACGAGTCTACCTGGAATTCCCGGGTCAGGGGAAAGAGCAATACTTACTATTAATAGCGGGTACTTGTACATGTAACATAAACCGAAAGTGCAATTTATTAAATATGATCTTTGCACTGTGCAATTATGTGTGATAAATGTAAATTATATATTGCACTTATTAAAAATACACAAATAATTTTTGTTATCATTTGTGTGTATTACATTTGTATTTGTTTTCTATAAATAAACAACGTATTACATAATATGGGAAAACCATGTATTCACGATATCCTAAAAACTCCCTTGGCTATATACTCAGCCATTACAACCAAAAAGGGGGGGGGGGGGGGGGGGGGGGGTGCTAATGTGTGTATCGTGTTAGGTAAATGAGTTTGCCAGACATTTATTTATGGATATATTGTGACAAAATATGGATGTAATTGTTTGAAATATATATTTCCCAAGGAGGTTTGTGTTATTTTACATTCAACATACGTCTTCTTGTAAAATTTTAGATGTGAAGTAAAATGTAATCAAATTTTGGGTCAAATGTTACCAGCGAGCTGCTGGTGAGATCAGAATTAGAAAGATTTTTAGTTTGACAAATTTTTCTGAATGGTTTTTTGTTCTTTTGTATGGTATTTTTACCTTAATAATTATATATAAAAACAGAAAATATTGGTTATATATTTTTATAAAATAAATTAATTAAAAAAAACACGTGTTTTCTTAGAATATGGTAAATCCGAGGATTTATGATATGCAAAGCAGATGTTTGCTTACAAACAATAATTATATATATATAAGTGTATTTTGTAAACAACTAATGGTACGTAGATACATTGTATCTAACATAGTTAACACTTAATCCAAATTTTATTTAGCATATGCATTTTGATTATTTTATTTTATGAATATAAATTGTTATTAAATACAGAGGATCTATTTAGATCATAGATGGGCTTCATACTCCTACAGGAGTACAGACAGTATTGTAAAATATTTATTTCATTTTTTTTTTAATCACTATTGGTTCAATTTTTTTTTACAAAAAGTTTTTTAGTAGTAATTTTATAATACTATACAGTACTATGATTATCTCCCTTTATTTATATTCCTTAAAAAGCATTTTCCCCAATAATTACTGTTAATTCAACTTTTTGCATTTAATTGTTATATTTTGAAATTGTTATCAATATTAAACAATAATTTTTTTTTGTGTTCATATTTATATGAATATTATAGTTGCAATTATTTAAATTAAATATACCTACCTTGAAGAACTTTCGATTTATTTATATAATCAACGCCCACTTTCGTATAATAGGTGAGTCGGACGTTAAACCCTCATACTACTACTTATAAATATATTGCCGAATTTCCTTCGATATTTACCGTATATTACAATTATACTTCGGTATTTTCCGATTTATTTCGGTCAATTCTAAATTTGCATAGACACTTCAAATATGTCAAAAAATTATCCAATGAAAAGTTTCTCGATATACGAGAACTAGACGAGAATTTCCTTACTTATTATAAAATCCCGAGATACATCGAATGGTATAATCGGCCATTTTCTAGCATCATTATTTGCTGATTCCATCCCCTTTCCCTATGACATCCCCTGGTACATTACTGACAGGAAACATTTATGTAGGCCTCGGTTTAAATTTTTCCTTTGCAGAACTGTTGCCTGCTGCTAAGATCCAGTTCTTAATTGGGGACATCGGCTATCTTTTTAGCAGTGATGTCGGATATTTGTATGACTCTTTAGGAAAAATGTTTTTAAAGGAGTGCTTCGATCTTAGACAGATTTATTGAACTCATGATATTAATGTTTCTCATTTCTTATCCATTTTTAAATTTTTAAATATTTTATGCTGAGTACATATGTGATGTGAACTCTTAAATGACATATATTTTAGATAGAATCTTTTGTGTTTTACAGACTATATGCTATGAATTTGTTGTACATAATTGTTTTATATAATATAGGTGCGCCACTACTTCTACCCTGTTGGTACTACAAATACAAAAACAAATAATTTATTGACAAGTCTTGGAGTCAGAAAACAACATGACAATCTTTAATAGTTCATTCCCCAGGGATGGGCAGGGTTTTCAAAGTGGGCCGGTACTTTTACCCGCCTGAGATCGTGTATAGTACCGGCAGAAATTACTGAACCCCCCAAAATTAGCGGTGGTCACAACCACAAGTACGATGGTCGATAGGCTTGTGGAATATTTTTCATAAAAAATTAATGATCACGTCAATTGCTGAATTCTCGCATTCAAATCGAACAACTGCATCACGACCAAGTTGATGGGATATTCCCTGTTTTAAAAATAACTTTACCTTAGAATCGTAAATAGCAGTTTGCGCATATGGTAAATAGTTATGTTTTCGCCCCAATATCTTTTCATCCTTGTGTAAAACTCGGACCGGAATAAAGCTGACATCATTTCAAAATAAAAAAATGACCGATTACAAATTATGTTCAAACACAATTTAGTGTAATCTCCAGTAATATAAGTATGATCATTATGTATTATGTATATATGACTACACAATATTTTGTGCGATTTTTTTTTATCCATTTAAAACCTAGGGTCGAATCATTCTGGGGCGTACTGTCTTGTTGCTTAACTCCGTCCATATTGTTTAACTTCCGGTATAAAAAATAAAAACCTATGGCTCACGTTTTGACGGGACCCTACCGCGGTTGTTCACAGAAATGAAAGTGTGCTGAAAAAACATTTTTAAAAGGGGGTACGAGGAGATAAGGGATAGAAAATTACTAGAAATCTTGAAAAAGGACCGGACATGGCTCAAATACGAATTACATTGTAATGTCAAAACGCCGGCCCCCCTTTTTTCCAAAATAATTTAATGTCTTCCTGCGAATCGTTTTTGTTCGAACATTTTTTTTGCACATAAGTCGTGAAAGTAACAATATATATTGTTTTTGTTTAATTATATTTGTATTGATCTATTAAAAAATAATAAATTTTTATTAAAGATTGATGATTGCAAATTAAATTTATATGTTTCATCAAGGAGTATTCTATATACATGTACGTCCTTGGTTTCATTAATTATGACATTTAAATGTCTTGATCCTGCCAGGCACGTAGCTCCCTATACGCCAACACGCAGTTGCGTGCACATCGGCGTGCTGAAAAAAAAAATAAAGAGCAAAAAAGATAAAATAAATAAGGAATAATAAAAATTAAAAAGGAAATATTACGAACGAACAATTCGCAACATTGTATGAGACATACCAGACTGACCTGACATGTAATTTAGACGAATTCAAGAGTATAACACCTCGCGATCAGATGCCAACTTCACTTTGTGAGACACTTGATGCTTTAAACCCGGTGCTATATCCTTCTGTAGATACCATCTTGTGTATCATGTTGACAATGCCGGTAACAAGTGCTACTACAGAACGATCGTTCAGTGTACTACGTCGGTTGAAGACATATGTACGATCAACAATGAATAACGATAGGTTGTCATCGCTAGCATTAATGCATATCCATCGCGATTTCAGTGTGGATTTAGACAAAGTTATGGAGAAGTTCGTGTCTGCTAAGACACGAAGAACAGATTTTGGTCAATTCTAAGTAAATTCTGTCTAACAAAATCCTGAAATCAATGTGTTGCTTATGTATTCAATTTACCCATGAAAACACCTCAGAACGCACCATTTTGCATCTAGTCAAAAAAAATTCTGGGACCCCAGACCCCCTCCCTTCCAGGTTTGGTTGCTTGCACTGCAAAAAAGGCTAGCTACGCCCCTGCCTGCCAATGGTCTTTGATGAGTTTAATTACTGGTAATAAAGTAAAAAAAACCACACAAGCCAAGGTATTGTGAAAAAGAAAAGGACAAAGCCAAAAAAAGAATTTTGAGAAGTTTAAGCTTTGATGGCAATGGCTTGGTCAAGCCTAGCTGCGGAACCATAGCTCTTTATGGTCCTTTTGGTTTCTTTTTTTAAGATATGGTAGACTATCTATGAATAATCTTGGCTGAAGTCTGTAAACTGAAATATTCAATAAAGAAATTGGGGGGGGGGGGATCCAGGCATTATGCACGGTCTTCACTCTTGGTGAAATCTGAACTCTTAAAGTTAATGGGATTTTTCTTTCAAAAACACTTAATGTTTTGCAGTCTCTGAAGTACATTTGTTGGTCCACAAAATGCTAGATTTCAGGAGCTTCCGCCCCTTGGATCCCTTACGGCCCTCAGCCTAATTTGTTAGGTACCTCCTAAAATTTAAGAAGTACCTCCTATTATAAAACCCTGGATGGGATGTTGCTGCTATGGGTGAATGGCTGGAATAGGTACTTTCTTACTTGAAAATACAAGATTAAGTCGCTAAATTCAGACGAAATGTATGTAAAATCCAACTATTATATATATATAGAGCATATTTTTTTTCATCAGCAGATCGTATTTGTTAGAAAACATATTTGATCAACTCAGCTGGTATCAATGAAACATGTCAATATTTTCATGTTGAAGCCTCCAGGATGATCGCCAGAATATCACTGACTAACACAATATAACTGAAAAATCGTTGAAAGAGCTAAAAAAATATTCTGATTCCCAATGTTGCTGAAAAAAATATTCTGATTTTAGTGGAGGGAAAAAAAAAATCTTTTTGTCATATAACCTAATGTTAAATTTTGGAAAAAAAAATTGCGCTTCGCGCGACAATAAAATTAAATATTCTAACTCTTGTGTCGTCCAAAAAAAAATTTCGGAACGAAACAAAAACCCATACCCCACCCCCCTTCAAGTTAAATGGTCGGTCCCTTATATATTGAAGGAAATGTTCATCTATAGTATGACGTGTCCCCCATTTTCACTGACGGAGGGGGGAAATAGGAAATAACTGTATTGTATTTTAAGCTTTGTGGACGTAAATCGTCGGTTTTACGGTCGCAAAAGGTTTGCGCATGCACAGGAAGATGGCTGCAATATTTTAGCAGAGCGGCAACAGCGGCGAAATTAGTATTATTAATGCACAGAAACTGATTCATTTAGAGACATACTTAGCCATGAGTGACCCGTCAACACTATTTTCATTTTGAGCATAATATTTAGAGAGCCATAACAACATAACTTTGATTTGACAAATTTTTATACCAACCACGTGGTGATTATGAAATCCAATATGGCGCCGAAATCCAATGGAAATGACAAATGCCATGATTGTGGCAAAGATGTGATTACTAATGAAAAGGCTTTTATAAAGTTGTTCAATTTGTGAAAATTGGTACCATATAAAGTGTCAAAAGGTACCCATCCTTGATTATGATTTCCTATTAAAATCAGATGATAACATACAGTGGATATGTAAGGTTGTAAAGGGGCATCCCGAAAAATTTGCAAAATGCTAACTTTGATGCATTAGAGACAAAAAAAGTTGGAAAAGGAAGTTTCTACCCTTAAAACAAGTGATACAAATGTTTCTGAGCTGAGCGACAATTTGCCTAAAATTGTTTCGGAACAAGTGAGCCAAATCATTGATGATAAAAGTGAAGAAGTAAAACGTTAGTCCAATGTCTTTGGTGTTCCTGAGAATGAGGAAGGTTACCCTAGATTAAATGACTTAGAATTTGTTACTGATTTGTGTAGCCAATCGTTGTGAGTAAATGATATAGTAGTCGAGGAGTTGACAAGGTTAGGGGCGAAATGGAAGAGAGGTTCCGGTAAGCACCGTCTTTTACGCTTCAAAGTCACAGATGAGGTTAAAAGGATGAAACTTTTGCGCAGTGCTTCCAAGTTAAAAAACACTAAGATTCAGGCCCATAAAAAGATAGGAATAGGTAGAGATTTAACCAAAAAACAAAGAGAAAGAAATGATGAACTAAGATCTCAATTTGCTAAGATTAAGAAAGACTTTACTAACAGAAATTGGGCAATTCGTCGAGAGAAAGTAGTTGAGGTGCCAGGGAAGGGGATTCTTCCCTGAGCCTCAGGAGACCAAATTTGACATTAACACAGTTCATACTGTTTCTTCAACTGTAAATACGTTAGTTACCGTTAATGTTGAAAATTCCGTTCATGTTAAGAATGTTGTTCCTGTTAATGTTCCAGGTGTTACTAATCCTGAGGACACATTATTTTTCTTCTAAGGACAAGAAGAATTCTTTGAATGTTTTATTTTCTAATGTAGACACTCTGTCAAATAAGTGTTCTGAGCTTGAAGCAACATTATCAATAGAAAATACACATGTAATAGGATTGTGTGAAATTTATCCCAAAAACTGTTTTGATAAATCAGTGGCATCTAAGTTGGACTTGTATGATTATGAAAAATATCTACCAGATAAATTGGGCGATAGAGGAGTTGAGTTGTGTTATATATTCATAAGTCCTTGACGGCTTTCAAGGTTGACATTTTATCAGACTCAGACTTTTCGGAATCTGTTTGGTGTGAAATATCATTACGGGGTACAGATAAACTTTTAGTGGGATGTATATATAGAAGTCCCTCTTCTTCAAAAGACAACAATAAGAAATTAAATGATCTTGTATCTAAGACACGATTTTATTTAAAATATAGTCATTACTTAATTATGGGAGATTTTAATTATCCGGAAATAGACTGGTTAAAAAATGAAGTTATGGGTAACCGCTAATCAGATGCTTTAAAAAAATTTGACTGTGTCTTGGAGAACTTTTTATTCCAACATATATGCTCACCTACTAGAATCGTACAGTTCAAACTTCTAATATTCTAGACCTTGTTTTTACTAATGAAGAAGGCATGATAATAACAGATTCTATAAAAACAGATTCATCAGTTGGTAAAAGTCACCATTGTATGATAAATTTCGAGTTTTGCTGCTATATTGAAGATGAAACTTTTTCTAGGGGTCGTTTCTCATATTTTAAAAGTAACTATAGAGATTTTTCAGACCATTTAAATGATGTGGACTGGGACAATTTGTTTGATGAGAAAAGTGTAGATGATTATGTCTGATGGCATGGACAAATTTATTCCTAAGAGAAAGTCTGATGATAGATGTTTTAACCCACCCTTGTGGATGGATAGGAATACAAAAATCAGCTATAATTAAGAAACGCAAATCATGGAAATCTTATAAATATACTAAAAGTGTACTTGCTCATGCAAAATATGTCAAAGACAGAAATGAATGTACAAACGCAGTAAGTGAATCGAAATCTAAGGTGAAATCCTTCTGGAATTATATTAATAGTAAATTGAAAACCAGATCTGGTATTGGTACCCTTGAAAAAAGTGACGGAACTTTAGCAAGCAGTGAGGCTGATACAGTTGAAGTTCTCAATACATTTTTCGCATGGCCTGACGGTCTTCACTCTAAAGTTTTGTTTGAAGTACAGGATTCTATTTACTATCCTCTATACTTGTTTTTTAATAAGTCTATTGAAGAAGGCAGAGTTCCAGCTTAGTGGAAAAAGGCAATCGTTTCTCCTATTTTCAAAAAAGGCAAGAAATCAAGCCCAGGCAATTATAGGCCAGTTAGTTTGACTTCCGTAGTGTGTAAGATTTGCGAGTCAATCATCAGGGATAAAATAATGAATTACATGTCAAGCAATGATTTATTTACAAACAGTCAATATGGATTTCGTCCAAGTAGATCTTGTGTTACTCAACTCCTTGAAGTTTTAGACGATTGGTCAGAATTAATGGACAATGGTTTCTCAATTGATACTATATATTTAGACTTCTCCAAAGCGTTCGATACTGTGCCGCATCAGCGATTATTTTTGAAACTTGAAAAACTTGGGTTTGAAGGAAGTTTGTTGAATTGGATTAATATCTTTTTAACTGGACGTAATCAATGTGTTCGTATTAATAGTACAACTTCAGCTTTAAGTGATGTCGTTAGTGGAGTGCCTCAGCGAAGCGTACTTGGACATGTGCTGTTTTTGATATTTATTAACGATTTACCAGACATTGTGAATGGCATTGTTAAAATTTTGCTGGTGTCTGTAAGACATTTTCGAAAATTTCTGCTGTTAATGATCATGACAGATTACAAGAAAATCTTGATGAGCTATGTGATGGGTCAAACACTTGGAAATTAAAATTTAATGCAGCAAAATGTAAAGTACTTCATTTCAATCCTGATATCAATAATCTCTACCGTTATACCATGTTGGATAGCTCAGATAATTATGTTGCCTTAGATGAAGTTGATGAAGAGAAAGATTTAGGAGTAACTTTTCAATCGAACTTGAAATTTGATAAATATATTAGCAGCATCATTGCCAAAGCTCAAAGAGTTCTATCGTATCCCTGATTTATCATTCTTTTGACTATATGGACCGTGATATGTTTCTTATTCTCTACAAATCAGTTGTCCGCCCTATACTGGAATACGCAACTTGTGTTTGGTCCCCCTCCCTGAAAAAAAGATATACAAAAAAGTTAGAAGCTGTTCAAAGGAGAGCCACTAAGCTTGTAAAATATAGAAGTCATGCTTAACTACGAGGACCGACTTAGACAATTAGGATTGCCAACTCTTGAATATCGAAGGGACAGAAATGATATGATACAGGTCTACAAGGCTATACATGGCAATGATGATATTAATTGGATGAGTTTATTTATGCTAGTCCCATCAACAGCAACTATGGGTCACTCACTTAAGATTTTTAAGAAGCAATGTAGAACAGCACAGAGGTTACATACCTTCTCCATGAGGATAATAGATCAGTGGAATGGATTATCAAACTCTACATTATCTTCAAAGTCCGTAAATGCCTTCAAATCTGCTTTGAATGCTGAATACTGGAACCCATATAAATTCACATGTTCATGTTAACGGCAGTCTATATACCGCGGTATATATTTTTAACGTTTTAATATGTGTTAATGCGCAAACCTTTATTAGTTGCGATATGTCAAATCATATGTCTAAGCCATCATGAGAGGAGGAAATTAACACCAGACTATGATGAGGGGTCTTTAGAAGCCAATGGCTTACATTCTGACCCGAAGAAAAGGTACAAAGGTACAAATTGAGTTTACCTAGCGACGTGTAGCTAGGTAAACGGATATTTGCGACCATAAAACCAAGATATACGTCAACAAAGCTTAAAATACGATACATTTATCTCCTATTGCTTTCACTGGGTCTAAAAATCACTCAAATTAAAATCCCGCGAAATGTTGTTGACGACAACATGACGCCATATGAAGACTTCCAGTTCAAAACGTAAAGATCAATGTTATATGGCTTCATGTTCACTTCAATTTTGATAAAACTTACCTAAAACAAGTTTGTAAGGAAGGCATTTTAATTATTTTTGTGTATTTTTGGAAATAAGACATGTAGGATTCCACGTTTTCAAGATGGCGGATCCTTCCAGCTGGATCCCTTAGTTACGACTTATAGATTGAGAATTTTACGTAGAATAGTAAACCAATCAAATCATACGATACAAACAAATTGCATTAGAATGTCAGTTCTCTAATCATCCTCTCAAGCATCAATGATTTCTCGCATGAGATTTTTTTTTTAAATCTATCAAGTTTTCTTAAATTTATTTCAGGCTACAAAATCATCTTTCTCTAGAATTTTATAACAGTCAGTGTAGAAAGCAGACATGTTGGTATTATAATTGTTGATAGTTACATAATGATATACGATGTAAGTTTATACACCATTCCATTATGATTTTTATTAGCTCACCTGACCCTTCACCCGAAGGGTCAGGTGAGCTATTGCCATCACTTGGCGTCCGTCGTCCGTCCGTAAACATTTCAATCTTCTTCTAGAGAACCACTGAAGCAAATGGGACCAAACGTGGCAGGAATGTTCATTTGCATGGTCTAACCAAGTGTTGTTACTTTCGTTACGATCGGTTATCCAACATGGCTGCCAGGGGCATATAGATGCCTCTGATTGGCTGAAATTTTTAATGATTTTCTTCTCCGATACTACATGGAGGATGGAATTGAAAATTATCATGAATGATCATTGCAAGCTGATAACCAAGTGTTGTTACTTTTTGGGCCGATTGAAAATCCAAGATGGCCGCCAGCGGGGGACATAATTTAACATAGCAACCCTATGGGAAATATGTAAAACAAACTTCTTCTCAAGAACCACTGGATGGATTGGAACCATACTTGGCAGAAATGTTCCTGACAAAGTTCTGATCAATTGTTATTACTTTTTGTTCCGATCGGTTATCCAATATGGCTGCCAGGGGCCATAATAGCCTCTGATTGGCTGAAATTTCAAAGATCTTCTTCGATACTACATGGAGGATGGAATTGAAAATTGTCAGGAATGATCATTTCAAGCTGCTAACCAAGTGTTGTGACTTTTTGGACCGATTGAAAATCCAAGATGGCCACCAGCGGGGGACATAAGTTAACATAGCGACCCTATGGGAAATATGTAAAACAAACTTCTTCTCAAGAACCACTGGATGGATTGGAACCATACTTGCCAGAAATGTTCCTTGCAAGGTCCTTATCAAGTGTTGTTACTTTTTGTTCCGACCGTCCTCCGTTCAAGATGGCTGCTGTTACTAAAAATAGAAATGTCTTCAATTGTCAATTGCTGCTTTAGTATAAGTCAAAATGAGCTCAAATTTTAACTGCAACTACATGGCAAGGAGTAGTTTAGCATATATTCCAGGTTTTTCTGTGAAATTTTTCTTTCAGCCGATTTATACCGATTATGCAAATTAGGCATATTTTGATAAAATATCACATTTAAATCTTCTCCTCTGAAACCGCAGAATCAAATTAAAGCAAATTTGGCTGGGATGATCGTTGGGTGGTCCCTTTTCAATATTGTGTCCGACAGCGCCGCCCTCCATTCAAACTGGCTGCTGTTACCAAAAATAGAAATTTCTTTAGTTGTCAATTTCTGCTTTATTACAAATCAAAATGAACTCAAATTTTAACTGCAGCTACATGGCAATGAGTAGTTTAACATATATTCTGGGTTTTTCTGTGAGATATTTTCAGCCAGTTTATTCCGTTTAGGAATATTATTAGATAAAATTCACATCAAAATCTTTTTGCTTAGAGATTTGAGTTAGAGTCTTTGGAAGGCCCACTTTCAAAATTATGTGTAACACCCCCATTTTCTATCAACTTTCGATGTCAAATTGAAAACCAGGTGAGCGATTACAGGCTCCTGGGAGCCTCTAGTAGTGTTTTAGTAAACATTCTTTTTATACAGTAAATTCCATCGGCATATCAATGTATGTCGAGACGTCTTTTGTGTTTAATAATTTGAAATGATAGGTGGCTGTTCATTTTTAGATCATCTGGCCAAAGGCCACGTGAGCTTTTGCCATCACTTGACGTCCATATGTCGTAAGCTTTCACATTTAAATCTTCTATCCTCTGAAACCACTGAACCAAATTAAAATTTGGCTGTGATGGTACTTGGGTGGTCCCCTTTCAACCATTTATTCAAGATGGCTGTTATTACTAAAAATGAAAATGTCTTCAATTGTCCATTGTATTATAAATCAAAATGAGCTCAAATATTAACTGCAGCTACATGGCAATGAGTAATTTAACATAAGTTTATAATTCGGGTTTTTATGTGAATTTTTCCTTTCAGCCGATGTATACCGATTATGCAAATTAGGTATATTTTGATAAAAGATGGGATGGTCCTTGGGATATTCCCTTTCAAAATTGGGTCAGACAGCTGCTGTTACTAAAAATTAAAAGAAAAATTCAATTGTCCATATTGCTGCTTTTATTATAAATCAAAAATCAAAATTAGTTCAAATTTAACTGCAGCTACATGGCAATGAGTAGTTTAACATACATGTATATTCCGGGGTTTTCTGTGATTTTTTTCTTTTTGCCGATTTATGTCAATTATGCAAAGTAAGCATATTTTAATAAAAGATCACATTTAAATCCTCTCTTGAGAAATTGTTGAACCAAATTTAATCAAATTTGTCTGGGATGGTGCTTATGTGGGCCCCTTTGATGATATCATGTTGATCGTTTTTTGTTCTCTCCATTGAACGGTCTTGTTCGTCCGGTTTTTATTCAGGGTTAAATTCTTAACTAAATGTGTTCTATTTGTGTTTTCTAAAAATAAGTGTAAATTATTGCATCCTCTTTACGTTTGCTTACAACTTTCACAGTTTTTGTCCCCCGCCCCCGCAAAATGCCGGGATTCCGTCCGTTAGTCTGTTAGTCCGTCCGTCCGTCCGAGCTATGTTGTAAGCGCTCTAAGATTTTTATTTGTTGACCAATTGATTTCAAACTTACACACAAGCATTATATTAGGAATCTCTACCTTAAGTTCGAAATTGGGCAAAATTCAACGAAAATTGATATTTAGAAGATTTTCGACATGAGGAATGTGATAGTGACAAATGCGATTTAAAAATGGCGGCCATTGCAGCCATTATGGTGGCCATTTTGGCAGCTATTTTCAATATGGTCGCCAAAACACATAAAAAATTTCAGGTGCTCCAATGCTCCAATTACAAAGAAAATTGATATTTATGGATTTTTAGAGGAATGTGATCGTGACCAATGCGATTTCAAAATGGCGGACATTTTGGCAGCCATTTTTAAGATGGCCGCCAAAATACGTAAAATTTCGAAGTGCTCCAATTTCAACGAAAATTGATAGGTAGTGTTTTTCCCACATGAGGAATGTGATACCGGTAGTGACAAAAGCGATTTGAAAATGGTGAGTTATTTTTTTACTGGTACACATGTTCTTGTGTATGTGATGTACCAATAAAAATGTAGATACAGTCAAACCTGCTTTAGTGACCACCTCTATTAAACAACATCTTGTATTATGTGACCTTAAATTTTATTTCCCTTCACAGTGCATTTCATATCAATTAAACCTGTATTAAGCAACCACCTGTCTTATGTGACCATATTTCATTGTTCCCTTGGAAGGTCACATAAGATAGGTTTAACTATCTAATTTAGTGCACACAATACGTTTCTGGAATAATCTTCATCAGGTACACTCATAGTGAAAAGATTTGAAGGCCAAATAATTTAAAAATCTTTTAAGAGCAAGTAAGCCAAAGGACCTAAACAGGAGTTATGGGACTTTGACTATTTTATATATCGCGTAACAGAGTAAGATCTTGTGAACGTAACTCCTGAAACCGTTCATCAGAATGTGTTCATGTATGGTAGGATTGTTAGTCATAATATGTAATTGAGCCTGCTATGATGCCAGTTTAATTGGAAAAATTTTGTGGAATATGGGACTTTGACCTTTTTCGACCTACTGTATCATAGTTGGATCTTGTTTTAAGACACTTAGCAAAAGGTCATATGTGAAAGACCTCGAACAGTTTATTTCTGGTCTGACATTTGCAAGAGGAAGTAATCAACCTTTTATATCAAATGCCATTGTTTTTCTGTCTTCCTCAAGGGCTGATATGTTCAGACTTTTTAATTTTGAAAACACGGTAGAGGGGATACCTTTACTGATATTAATATATCACATGGATAACATACTCACATTACACCTCTTTCTATTGCAGCGGGGGACATATTTCAGATACGACTTCAGAGGATGATGATATCAAGTATTCTTATCTTAATTGTAAGTGTTTTTCGTTTTTGTTTCTCCAATTCGAAACTTCTACCAACCTTAACACGTATAACATGAAAGGATCTGAGGCCTTGTAAGCAGTTCTTTCTAAAAAAGGGTCCCATATAATTACCTAAAGCAAAAAGAAATTATCACCTTTCAAACGAAATATGTAAGAAAATATGTTGCAACTTTGGCCTCGAAAAAAATCTTCCCTGTTGTGTGAACAAACCGCATCACAACTCGTTGATTGCGAATCGTAGTGATCCTGGTTCAGAGAACAAACTCGACATAATACAAAGTCTTGTACCAACACACTGTATATAATGGGTATTTATTTCTACAGAGTGAATCACTTGATGTTGATTGCAGTGGATTTGGGTTTAAAGTGTATAACGCCACTTTCAACAATATTTCAGTTATATCGTTGCGGGCAGTTCTATTGGTGAAGGAAACCGGAGTGCTGTATTCTCTTCTGTCGCAGTATCATGCTCCGCCTTCGACTTTGATAGACAATCATTGTGCATTGTCCATGTATGCTGTTATATACATGTAGTTATGAAAAAAATACCTTTATCTGAAATTCCCTCGGAAAGCAGCACGTTGATTTGTCAACAGAGGCCTTTTGACAATTAGTGAATGAGAAAAGTAGAATTTTTGATTGGCTTACAGGTATAGAATGACGTAGTGTTTCTTTATATCATACTTGTCGTTTATATCTGACCAGTCACTTGAATAGATGACCAAAATTTTTCTTATTTTTTTTTTATTTTTGAAACTTCAAGTGACTGTGATCTGACACTATGTTTGTAAAATCTATATCGATCGTCTGTTCCAACAATTTTTTTTTTAAATAGCAGACGATTATACAAATACAAATCGCTGGGTAGAGTATTTAAATGAAACATACACGAGAGATATTGAATATCCTTCTCATTTACACGATCTTTATATGTCCATCTTCCTGCTTTTCTTTTAATTATGACATGTAAATGTTAGAATGATCAGATAAAAATGTGTGTTATCAGTCTGGAAAAGTCTTTTATCATATACTTGTAGATAATATAGCTAAAATTTTACCCTGTGATAACACTTTGAGTTTTGTTTAAAATAATAAGAGAAATCATGTTTATTTCACCCCAGTTTCACAAGAATGGCCCAAGTGGGCTGATAAATATAGATTATTACATGGCATTTTTCATATGATACCCTTTATCAGCCCTAGGTCATATTGTAAAGCAAAATTATGTCCTGTGAAATTATGTCCTCCAGGACAATATTTCATGATTATATTGTCATGGAATTTTGTCTTATCTATGATATTTTGTCCTTTATCTGGACAGTATAATGTCATGTTATGGACAATATAATGTCATGTTATGGACAATATATCATAGTGAAACTGTGTCCTAACAAAGGGAGATAATTCTAATTCAAAACTTGGACATTTGATTTGCACATACATGTATAGCAAATCTGATAATTCATTGAAAGACAACTTTCTATTGAATGAAAGTAACAATAATTTACTTAGTGAAATTGAAGTTTTAGAATCTGACATACCAGTTACACCACTCCCTCCGAAACGTGCACGAAGATTAAAAAAAACTTCGCCAATCTAGTATTTATGAATATTGTTATTAAATTTTCTGTTTTTGTATAAATTTATGTATTTCTGGAATATATATGTATTTGTCTTGGGTTGAGCAATTTGACAATGGTTGTTAATATATTTCAAATTGAATCAAATATAGTGTAATAAATATCATTTCTATGACAAAGAAATCTCTTATATTTTGAAATAAAGTATAGTATAAATATGTGAAGCATAGAAATATCATATATCAAGTTGATGTCGGACATTATTTCACAGTTAAATAATGTCCAGTAAGAATGGACAATATCTCATGATGGAGGACACAATTTTATTATGAAATAATGTCCAGGACACTATTTCATTATGAAATAATGTCCATGTATTTTGTCTGGAGGACATTATTTCATGGAGGGCACTATTTTATGTTACAATATCAGCCCGAGAGCCGATAGGCTCAAGGGATAATATATGAACGAGGGCTGATAAAGGGTATGATATGAAAAATGACATGTTATGATATGTTTATCATATACTTCAACAGAGGAAATAACTGTATTGTCTGATTTGTACCAAAATGTTTAGTAATTTTTGGCTAGAATTAAATACATGTACATTTGTCTATAGTTATACAACAAGAAAATTATTGTTTTAATATACAAATCCAACAAATGCACGTTATTTAAACACTTGCAATATCATAAGAGAGAAATTGGTAGATAATAATTTTCTGTGCAAATATTCAATAAAACAGTTGAATCCGTCGTGTCTGTAAACACAGTTTTCCGGAAATTCACAAAGTGAACTTACGGACATTGCCGACGGAAAGGCATGTAATAACATTCCGGAAGCAGTTAATAGATTTGCTTTATCAGCCTGCTTGGACCATTCTTGTGAAACTGGGTGAAATGAACATGATTCCTCTTATTATTTCTAAACAAAGCTCAAAGTTTTATTACAGGGTAAAATTTTAGCTTTGTCATTTACAAGTATATGATAAATATAGATTATTACATGTCATTTTTCATATCATACCCTTTATAAGCCCTAGGTCATATCAGCCCGAGAGCAGATATTCTCAAGGGATGATATAAATACAAATACAAATACTTTATTAGCACAAACTCATCAACAATAAATGGTTAAGGCTCAGAATATATGATAATACACAATATATGAACCAGGGCTGATAAAGGGTATGATATGAAAAGACATTGTTATGATATGTTTATCATATACTTCAACCGAGATAATAACTGATTTGTACCCAAACTTTTACTTATTTTTGGCTAGAATTAGATACAAAGTTATATAACAAGAAATTTATTGTTTTAATATGCAAATCTAATAAATGCACTTTTTTGGCACTTTCAATATCATAAAAGAGAAAATTGTCAGTTAGTAATTTTCTGTGCAAATATTCAATAAAACAGTTTAGTCCATCATGTTTGTTAGCACAGTTTTCCAGAAATTCACGAAGTGAACTTAAGAACATTGACAGAAAGGCATGTTAAATCATTTCAGAAGCAGTTAATAAACTTGCTTTATCAGCCCGCTTGGGCCATTCTTGTGAAACTGAGTAAAATAAACATGACTCCTTTTATTAATCTAAACAAAACTCAAAGTTTTATCACAGGGTAAAATTGTAGCTATATCATCTACAAGGTATAAAGTATATGATAAAGTGCTTCCGGAATGTTTTTACATGCCTTTCCGTCAATGTTCGTAAGTTCACTTTGTGAATTTGCGGAAAACTGTGTTTACACGGCAGACTACTGAAACTGTTTTGTTCAATATTTATACAGAAAATTATTATTACTGCCAATTTTCTCTCATATGATATTGAAAGTGCTAAAAAAAAATGCATTTATTGGTTTTGCATATCAAAACAATAAATTTTATGTTCTATTACTACATTTTTGTATGTATTTAATTCTGGCCAAAAATGACTAAACATTTTGGTACAAATCAGTTATTTCCTCTGTTGAAGTATATGATAAACATATCATAACTTGTCATTTTTCATATCATACCCTTTATCAGCCCTCGTTCATATATCAACACTTGAGCCTATCAGCTCTCGGGCTGATATCATAACCTAGGGCTGATAAAGAGTATGATATGGAAAATGCCATGTAATAATATACAATGTATATATATGCACTCTCGACGGACCGCTGGACATGTTTAACAGTTCAATATTTGCCTTACTGTTAACATTTCCAGGTGTCAATCAAAGTGTCATATATTCGACCTTTATAGACCGATAACTATATAATATCTAGCAGGGATAAATCGCATACATTTTATGTGGTTAAAAAAAACAAGTTGTTAGTGCACACTGAGGGCCTATACCATGAGAGGGAGGTTCAGCCTGTACATCGGTCCGGGACCCGGTGACCCAAGAAGGGGCCCGTGAATCTCTGAAGAACCCCAAAGCCTTCGCCTTAAATGTTTTATTTTGATTTTTTCATTTTGGGAATTGGGTATTTTCAACTATTTTTAGTTTATTTAGAAAAATAATTATATAAAATTCACTTAGACTTCGGAATTATAGTCGTTTATCATCACTCACATTTATAATGTAATCAGGAAGGCCATAATTTCATTACAAGTGGTTTTATTGGCCCTCAAATCCTCAATTTCGACAGAAGTCTCAGCCTGTCCCTGGGGCCCCAAAGCAGTCTTGTTCCACCTTGCAAAATTTCTCTTGGAGGCCCTGCGCACACTTGCTGGTGTCCCGCAAAATGTTATTTACATGCATGGTACTATTTAATTAATTTAATTTATTCAAGTACAAAATGTCTGTGAAACTTTTAGTTTTGTTTGGGTTTCGTTGCACCTGTCAGAGTTCATTAATGATAGGAAACATCTTTTATTGACCTTCCTTTTGTAGTTGTTTATAATACTCGTCTGCCGATGGTAAGTGTCCTTGCTCAAGTTACCAACTTGGCAATGGTGCAGCTGTTTTCTTTATATAATGAACATTAAATTTCATTTTCTAAGGTAAATTTGTAATTTCTTTAGAGTATGAAGCGCAGTACCCAACGTAATTGGCGGAATCTTCAGTTAGTTGAAGGCGGCCTCTTATAATGTAAATGTAGAAGAACAGAATTACAACCCCGCTCACCCAATTATAGTGACGGTTGGCATTTACTCACTAATTTAAATAAATAATTTTGTACAATCCTTAAGAAAAAGTATGAATTACAGAGAAAGTAGGAAAGATAGAAAAAAAAAAAGTGTATATAGGAAAGTCAGAGGAATAGGGGAAAGATTTGTCAAGTTGCATGTTCATACCTTCAGCAATAGTCCACTCTGGCTACCGTAGCGGCCACTGGGTATACACCCAACCAGCACAGCACTATCAGCCTCACTAGATACTACTTCCAACTTGACGACCCTAAACTTAGATAGAGGCAGTGGACAGCTCCTGTTTGAAAGATACCAAACAAGGAGCCTCAGTAACTGGTGCTGGCAAGGTATTCCAAATACTGGTGGTCTGTGGGAAGAATGCATTGTACGATAAATATTTTCACTAACAAGTTGTAAGACAATTTCTACTCACTTGTGAAAATAGGTATTGTAATACCGGTATTTTGAAATTTCAATGTAGACTGTCATGTTGTAAGAAATCGACAGATATACCATATAACTATTACATTATATATTTTAGGACCATTACAGATATACTATAGTGTGACGAAATATTTGTTCCGGCATAATATTTATTCCAAGGAAATTTTATTATGTAATAATTTTTCCATATGGAATCAATTTCATGTAATATTTTTTCCATGTGTATAGTAAAATTACCATCACTGTTATTTTCATGCCATATTTGTAGTTAATTTTTATTTATTATTATTATATTTTTTTTAATGTTTGTTTGTGCAGCGCCGACGTGTAGTCATCAGAGTTTTTATGGATCGTCGTACTATGTAGATGTAGATGTAGATTTCCTTGGAATAAATATTATAGCAGAAGAAATATTTCATTAATGACAAAAATGTTCATTATAGTATGTGGAAATAATATTATTACCATTGGATATATTATTTTAACATGTGGAAATAATATTATAACAGACGAAAATGATGTAATTACTTTGTGGAAATAATATTATAAATTGTGGATATAATATTACAACTTGTGTATATAACATAATTACCGATGCAAATAGTATTATTATTTGCCAATATAACTGAATTAGATGTACATTTGTTACATTTTATCTTGCATTTTGTTTAATTAATCATTTATATATTGAAATGAAGAAATTTATAAAGATCTTCATATATGTAAAATTCTTACACGACATTTGTAGAATTCAAATATATATTAAAACGAAGTTCATATATGTCCTTCAATAAACTAATATCGAAAATTTTTAAAAGGTTAGCATATGTATGTGTAATGTATGTATGAGTACCGGAAAATATATTATACGACTACTCATAATATTTCATCAAGGTCATGTTTATTATCAAAATTAACAACACTTTTTCATTAGGATGTAAAATTTGTGAATGCGTCTAATGTTTAATGTATTCTTACCTTCAGTGGAGTACGTTCCAGGGGCGGATCCAGGATTTCAAGTTATGGGGGATGCACATAAAAAAATTGCGCCGAGCAGATGGAGGTGCTAAAATTTTTGGAGTATTTCGTGTGAAAAATCACGATTTTACGCCAAAAAATCATATTTTTTCCAATTGCGGAGGGAGACGCGAAAATTTTTTGGGTATTTCGTGTGAAAAATCACGATTTTACGCCAAAAAATCATATTTTTTCCAATTTTAGGGGGGGGGCATGCGCCGGGTACGCCCCCCCCCTGGATCCGCCCCTGCATTCACTCATTAATGTATTGAAATTTTTTATTATATTCCTCACCATCCATTGTTTATATGCAGGTACATGTACAAATATCACTCGGGTAAATCATGTGACTATGGTCAGGCAGGATCATTTAAATGTTTTGATCACTTGGAAAAGTTATTATTTTGAATGTTCCATAAAATTTCTTCTGTTAATAAGAAGAAAATATTATGGATAAGGAAGAATAATTACATAATATTTTGACTGTGGAATGTTTATTATTATAATATTCTTTCTGGTAAGAATAAATATTATGCGAAAGAAATATACATTCACAATATGACTATTACATTGTATTTTATAGGAACATTACAGATATACTATACGACTATTACATTGTATTTTATAGGAACATTACAGATATACAATATGACTATTACATTGTATTTTATAGGAACATTACAGATATACTATATGACTATTACATTGTATTTTATAGGAACATTACAGATATACTTAGTTCTAATAATAAAATCCTAAATGCTCGCTTACTCGCAAGGGTTATAACGGGATGCCATTACACGTAATGGAGCAGCCGCCGAGATTTTTTGTGCTCGCTTACAGAGTTCTGACGCCTGCATTTATCAATAATAAGACATAACCTTTCCTTTTGTCCATTATTATAACAAGTTTTTATCACCTACCAGTATTTTAGAATGTAATTCCCACAAAATAAAAATCCATGTCTCTGAACATTTTGAATTTCGTCATTTCCGGCCTCACTATTTGGATGTCGATACCATATTTGGCGATTTGAGGCGTGAATGTTTACATCAGCGTGTAGTAAGAAATACCATATTTAGAAAAGCTCCGCCTTCCGTAGTTTCCGGTTATGGAAAACGATAGATAAATTTGAACAAGGTTGTTGCTACCTTTGAAAAGCATATATTTTTCAGCCAAACCGATTTAACAAGGACTGGGATCATCAGTAATAGTTATAATGAAATGTTTGAAGCGTAAATAGTGAGTTTTTATGTTTCAACTGCAACTTTTATTTTGCTCCATTGTGACGAATGGGACCGCGTTGTAGCTCTGCCGAGACACAAGTTTGTCACAGGAGCTACATTATTGCAGCTAAGATATACTATATGACTATTACATTGTATATTTTAGCTACATGTATATCACATCAACTCTGTGTTTATAAACTACACTGCAAGATGTCCAGGCGACAACTTGGAACGAACTCTTCTGGCAACAGCATTGTGTTCCACTATTGAAGAATACCATTGTTTATATGATGAGGATTTTCGCTTGGCAGAAATATGTCAGAATAATAAGCAGCTACCAAAAGGTTTTACCACTTTCACTCTTTAAGAAATTGTTGAATGATATTTTTTCACGATTTATTCAATATAAAATATGTTAACGAAACACATTTTATATGAAGCGAGATATTCCTATTTTACAAATGGTTTGTTTTTATATGGATGTATAAGGAATAAGGCCACTTTCAATAATATTCAAGTCATTGACCAGTTTTATTACATGGCTATGAATTGTTATGAACCCAAAAATACTAGTGGGGAAAGACAATTATTGCATATGTCACCGAATACAATATGATTGCGGGCACGATGCAACACTTTTACTAAGAATTTTATATCTTAGGGGTCGTTGTGATCATAGAGTAGATGGATTTACAACTACCTATGCAATCAGTGTCCATCACCACTAACGTTGTGAGTTCGAATCCTGCTCAGACGAGGGTGTACTCGATACAACATGTGATAAATTTTGTCGATGGCTTTTCCGGGTACTCTGGTTTCCACCACCAATAAAACTGATCACCACCATAGAACTGACATATTGTTGAAAGTGGTGTTAACCTCCATAACCTTAACCCCTAAATTAGATCTTTAATTGTAATGTGCCATTCATTTCTAATATGTAGCCCTTTTCTCGTCCAATCAAATTGTCGCTTTCCAAATCCTTAGGTGGATCTGAAGTATATGATTAGTTGATTATAATTCACCTTTATATCTATTGTATTCCTACTATCTCTGAACGGATTTTTACAGGTTTTTTTTTTAATTCAAGGTAAATTTCCTAGATACAGTAGCTTTGGTGATGATATTTATTACGATCCATGTCCTGAAACAAGATATCAGCATGGGCCTGCTAAATCATTTCAAATTACTGATTGTCTCTTTGAAAAATCCAAATGTGTCTCTGAGGGACAGAAACTTTGTACAACTGGAACAGCCAGCACTGATTCGACCTGTAGATGTGATTATAAAAACGGATATGCCATGATCGGTGGCAAATGTTGTTCTCCCACTTCTTATGAAGACTGTACTTGTTTCAGAAAGGATTGCCCTGATGAAAATCAAGAACTGGATCCAGGTATATTCATTGTTTGACAATATCCTTGGAAAAAAATGTTGACATTCAACAATCAATCAGTACCACTGCATGGTCTAACTTTAAATACTTTATTGTAGATAGATTTATTATATCTTCAACCCTTCCTGGGGAGCAGACATGGGGTAAATGTAATCAGTTGTAATCGATTACATTTTTTCATGTAGTCAGATGTAATCTGTAATCGACCATTTCTTAGATTCCATGTAATTGTAATGTAATCGATTACATTCATTTTGACCCTGTAATCATGATTACTTTCTGATTACATTTAGATTACTTTTCATCCTTTTGACTTATTTTGTTTTAACTAAAACATGTATCTCCTTAGATATTTAATGTATGATTGATGTAAATGAATTTTCTTCATGAAATTTATTAAACAAATAATGTAGAATGGTTTACTAGAGAAATTATAAAGTTTATTGACATCTAAATAAAAAAAATATGTTATGAAATTCAATTGTTAAAAACTGAAAAAAAATCTTTTAAAATAAAGTGGCATTCACAACATGATCAAAAGATATTATTCTATGTTTAATTGCAATCAAAACTATCACAACTAAACAAAATATTAAGTAATAATTATGGCTTCAAAGACTTGATATCCAGACAAATAATAATTCAATTTCAATTTCTTTAGGGTTTCAAAATTTCAGTGAAAACAGTTTGTCGGTTTGTGTAAAACTAAAACAAACAAGCACTAAAATTTATAAATTATCTGACACAACTTTCAAGATTTCATTTATGAAATTGCTTCTATGAAAGACTATCACCATGTCCTCATGATTCCCATAAGATAAAGAAATATTTTTTATATAAATCAAAAGATAGATATCTTATGAAGATATCTTATACAAGTTTAAAAAGAGATCTAAATTTCAATAAAGATATTATATAAAACAGCAAAATTTTCATTATTTTTGGATTACTATGCAACTTGTAATGGATATTTTATTAAACCTATTCACATAATTAAGGATTTAGTTTTCATATTTAGATTGAGAAATTATGCATATTTTTAAGTAAGTTTTTAGAATCAGAATGACTTTTTTTTATCTTCTGAATTATATATCAAGGATGCACATTGGTGTGAAATTTAGTATTTGGTGATTGTTACATAATTTGGTGTCATAAATAAGACCTTAATTACAAATTTTATCTGTGACACAGGTTAACTGCTAGTTTATCCACAATAAACTTTTGACAGGATGTTTGAAATTATTTGATATATAGTATTAAAATGTGCAAATGTATGTTATGATATTAACTAATAGTATAAGATGGAATGACTATTGGTCATAGTAATAAGACAACATATTTTATGAAAAACAAGCCTACAAGGAAAATGAGGATTGCTGTTTATAATTTACAATGTACTGTATGTTATTGCATGTAATGATCACATTGAAAATGAATTGTAATTCATACTTCTGAGTAAGAAACACATTAAAAAACATAAGAGATATTGAACAGATGCACATGAGACAAAATAACATAAAACACTAATATATTGGTTGTCATGACATTAAATGTAATCAGTAATGTAATCGATTACATTTACAAAGTAATTGTAATTTAATCGATTACATTTGAAAATTGATGTAATCATAATGTAATGTAATAATGAAAATTGCAAAGTAATTGTAATGTAATCAATTACATTTGAAAGTAATTGACCCCAAGTCTGCTGGGGAGATATATTATTTTCGCCATGTACGTCCGTCTGTCACAAAAGTTTGTACATGCAACTCCTACTATATTTTAAATGGGAATTCTTCAAAAATGTGAATGCTTGACTATTACCAAATTAAAGATTCGTATCTCGCTACAGAATTGTGATCAGAATGTTATAGTAGGGTGGATGGGTTCTGGTGTTAACGCCACTTTCAACAATAATTCAGTTATATAGTGGCAGTCAGTTTTATTGGTGGAGGAAACCAGAGTGCCCAGAGAAAACAACAGACCTGCCGCAAA
Source organism: Bathymodiolus brooksi (assembly GCA_963680875.1). Taxonomy (NCBI): domain Eukaryota; kingdom Metazoa; phylum Mollusca; class Bivalvia; order Mytilida; family Modiolidae; genus Bathymodiolus; species Bathymodiolus brooksi. The sequence goes on along the minus strand of OY804576.1, from coordinate 61,995,636 downwards.
TCACTGACAAACTTTTCACATAATGTTGTATTGAGTACACCTCGCCATGAACGGGTTCGAACTCACAAGTTTAGTGGTGATAGACACTGATTGCACAGGTAGTTGTAAATCCAACTACCATGCGATCGCGACCACGACGGCTCCCCAAATATTGCTTTGTATTTCATGAAGTAGTAACTCATATCAAAGAAACTTAAATGATTATGGTCAAATAGTGTATAGGTAAATATAAACCCTACTTTTATTTCATCATGTATAAACCTAATAAAACAGACAATTACTACAACAATAGATTAAAAGCACACTTGTTATATTTCAGATTATAACTGTGTTAATAAATGTGCTTCTGGTTTTGATCGAAAGGAAGAAGACTTTCATTGCACGGTTAAGGTACACACCAGGTAAATATCATTATGTATATATTTATATTATTCTACCGTTATTTGAAGGGGCCATCGTGGCCGTGATTGTATGGTAGTTGGATTTACAACTACTTATGCAATCAGTGCCTATCACCACTGATGTTGTGAATTCGCATCTCGATCAGGGCGAGGTGTACAACATTATGTGATAAAGTTTGTCAGTGACTTGTGACAGGTCGGTGGTTTTCTGTGGGTCCTCGGTTTCCTCCACCAATAAAACTGACCTCCATGATATAACTGAAATATTGTTGAAAGTGGCATTAAACACCATCAAACAAACACACATTTAATGTGAGTGCAGGTAATAGATCAACCTATTTTTCCTGAGGTACCGGTAAAGAAGGGATTTATCAATACAAGATATTTATTAGTACTTATTTGTATACCTCAGTATAAGTTTTCCTGTTTAAAAAGACATGTTTATAAATAATCTATTTACTGATAAATTGAGCAATAAATATAGATTATTACATGGCATTTTTCATATCATACCCTTTATCAGCCCTAGGTCATGATATCAGCCCCAGAGCCGATAGGCTCAAGGGATGATATATGAACGAGGGCTGATAAAGGATATGATAATGGATAAATGACATGTTATGATCTGTTTATCATATACTTCAACAGAAGAAATAACTGATTTGTACCAAAATGTTTAGTCATTTTTGGTTAGAATTAAATACAGTTATAGAACAAGCAATTTATTGTCTTAATATGCAATTCAATAAATGCACTTTTTGAGCACTTTCAATATCATAAGAAAGATAATTACATTTATGTGCATTTCTGTGCTAAAATATAAAATTTTATGATAAATAAGCAATTTTGTTGACTTTTGAAATTTAAAAAAAGAAAAAAAAATAGATTTATTAATGTAAATGACAGCTTCGGTTGGCTTTAATTTGTTATGGCTTCCTAGTTGACAGCTTGGGTTGTGTTCAAATAAAGTTGTGACAAATGTATGTAATTAATCACCTTAAAATTAAAATAAAAATGTATTGAATTAGTTGAATTCATTTTTATTAACTTGAGATTTTAATTTTATTCACAAAAATATTTTTCTCTTTAAAAATGTTCTTTGTGCATTATTTTGCAATGTTTGTATAATTTTTCCAGAGATATCCAATAATATTGTACCAGTCTTTATTGATATATGCTTGCAACACTAATTAGATCCAACACAATAATTACAATACTGGTACAATACTCGTATACAATACTCGTACATAATTTATATACGAGTATTGTGGACAATACTCGTATAGGAATATTGTTGCCAAGTACAATTGATCCAATATCTTGATTGGCCCTAAATGATTCTTGTATTGTTGAACAATACAAAACGGTTTTTTATTTTTTTTATTTTTATTTACAGCATAGATAAAGAAACAATCTCTCCAACTACTCCTGCTTTTGGTAAGTTGTAAACACATGCATCCACATCTTGTACGCACGGATATAGAATGTTATTAAAATATAAAGAGGGGCAGTCGTGGTAGTTGGAATTACAACTACCTATGCAATTTGTGTCTATCACTACTTCACGTTCTGAGTTTGAATCCCGTTCATGGTGAGGTGTACTCGATACAACATTATGTGATAAAGTTTGTCAGTGACCTATGGCAGGTCGGTTGTTTTCTCCAGGTTCTCCAGTTTCTTCCACCAATAAGTCTGATCTTCACGATATAGCTGAAATATTGTTGAAAGTGTCGTTAAACACCATAACCATAACCTCAAACAAGTAGTGAATTGTCAGTTTTTTTTAACACGTCTTGGTGTATTCTGCCTTTCTTAGATCCTCTTTTATGTATGTAACACTTCCATTTGATTCAAACAATTCTGCACATGCTCATTGGGAAGTATTTTTTTCCATTGACAGGATATAACTAGAAAAAAACCGGTGCTATCGTATTTTCATGCATATAAAATAATAAACAAATGAACAATTGGTTTGAAGTAATTGAAAATGAGATAAAAAAAAAAAAAAAAAAATCATGGCAACCGAATATTTCGATTTGTTGGGAATTGAAACATGGACATGCATTTTATTTGCAACCTCCATAAATTACATAATCCAATCTGGAGTAAAACACCATATACTATTTTTCATAGAAGATGGAGACTTGATATCGGAAATTCCACACAGGGGCCTTGCAAAAGTTTTCATGAATGTTGGACTTGGCCTGTACCTTCTTCATATATTATGCATTTTAAGTAAGTATGATAATATATACATGTACTTATGTGTCATTTTATTTTTTATAAAATGTATTATTACAAGATTGTAGTTGTCTGTTTCGTTAATCACACCGTTTCATAAATAGACCATAACAGTTTAATTGATCAACGCCGTTTGTGGAGGACTGTCCCTTTTAAGAAAATATGACTTTTTAAACATAGTTAACGACAAATTTTCCATTAGGATTCAAAGAAAACTTTATTAATTTCTATTTTTATTACTTTAATTGCTGGTTTACACAATCAAATAGTGAAATACAATGGACAACACCGATAGAACATTGTGCACGTGCTTAAAATATTTGTGCTATTTAGAGAATAGTTTTGTTTACAAAGCGAACGTAGCATGCCACATTAGAATTGCTGATAGGAAACATGAGTGCAATTATGGCAATTATGAATAGAACATTTAAGTAATTATGGTCAACAATTCCACCAATAGCAACAACAACAAATTCTAACATAACCTCCTTCTTTCGCTTTGTTAACAAACGAGCGAATTATCCATTCGGTATAATCTCATTAACACATGCGCCGGTGAATGTGACTGACTTTTCCATTGACAGCATAAATTGTAACCTGAATAAGAGGGTGCAGTATTATTCGAGTTACATAAATTGTGTCTGACATTTTCCGCAAGCGTAAATATAAATTACCGTCTGCCAATCAAAGTATACTACCGTATTTGTATTCTTAGACATATCAGAATCGAAATAAATCATGGAAGCCAGAATGTGTTTTGAATTTTAACATGGATTGGCGGATATTAGTAAATTTTATCCCTCGCTTCTGGCTCGAGATAAAATACTAATATCCGCCAATCCATGTTAAAATTCAAAACACATTTTGGCTTCCATGATTTATTCCTTAAACAACCACCTATCGCCTCAAGCAATTGAACACAAAAATACCATGACATATAGTATAGAAATCGACATCATGGCATGGGACAAGCACAAATGTGTGCCGTGATAAAATCTGTTAGTGGGAAAAACCACCAAAGCCGGCATAGATTCATACATTCGCTTCCTCTTGAAACGACAACACACAATCACGAAAATGAATGACAACATAAATATGGACAGTACAATAGCAACATCAGTGATTGCTCATAGTTAACTGTATACATAGTTGCAATAGTAGACATGACATTCACAGCAGGTAATTATATTGATGAAATCTGTTTTAACTGTAATGATATGTAATAATAAAACAATAATCATATTAGAATCAAAGAAGATATTTCTTTTTGCTGCAATTTTAGTTATGCAAAGAATAGTATATCAATATGTTGTTGGTAGAATACTTCATTGATTTACGATAATTACAACATGTCATTGTCTATATTATGGATGCCAGCTTTACTCATGTAGGAAGTAATAGATACTGAAAACAGTCAGTACACTACCGTTGGCCATACAACGATCATACTTCATCCTTTCTCGATTACGAAATGAAGCATCATTTAGTGACAAGATAAAAATCAATGTTGATTAATTATTGACTTAAGCCAATATAACACCGACGGGTGTCAGTAGTAGAGCAGTAATTGCTAACTCCTCTGGAGCAACTGAGTTCAACCACGGTTTTTAGTGCTGTTCGAGTTGCTCAATCTTTAGTGTTCTGTGTAATGTTTTGTAGATCATTATTTGTCCTTTTTCCTCTGGTCATTATATTGTAATAGGACCCAGGTGGCTCAATGAGTTAGGTAGTTGGATTACCTAGCAACTCATACAAGCCTATCACCAATACTGCATGGGTTCGCGCCCGGCTTTGTAATTTACAAAAAAGTGTGCATTCGACTCGCACCCGCAAGTGACAAAGTTTACCAGTTGCTTGCTCATGGTCGGTGGTTCTCTCCGGGTACTCTGGCTTCTTCCACCATTAAAAATGGTCGCCATGATATAGCTGAAATATTGCTGAAAGTGGCATTAAACACCAAAAATCAAATAAAAAATTCAAATCATTATATAGTATGTCCTTGGTTTTGCAGCTTCTGATTACCCCTTTGGTATCTTCAATCTTTTCTTTCTTATATACACTATGAAAAAAAAAGAAAATGTGCATGCTATTTTTTATTTTTTGGCTATCCTGTTTAGGCCCTTTGGTTTTCATAGTCCCAAAGCCTTTTAAATTATTTGGCTTTCAAATGTTTTGGCTTTAAGCCTGCCTGATGAAGATTGTTGCAGAAATGCGTCGTGTGCACTGAATTTGGTATCTACATTTTTTATTACTAACAGTAGTCAGTGCTGTTACTGACATGATTATTTAGATATATTTTTATTGAAATTTGCAGTTCCTAAATTATGCAATTACAAATGTATTATTAAAACTAAAGTTCTCCTCCCTCAATCATAGGTGACCGTGGCAGATTTTGGCTTTATTGTATGAGTCATTTAGTTTTCTTGCTCCCCGAGACCTTTGATTTATTTGGCTTTGTGTGTGTGCCTGATGAAGGTTGTTCCAAGAACGTGTCGAGCGAACTGAATTTGGTATATACGTTTTCATTTTAATACCTCTCAGTATCCTATTTCCGGCATTAAATCGTCAGTGATTTATAGTTTTATCTATTTCTCTAGAAAACGATAATTTAGTTTGGTATTTGGTAAATAGATGTAGCTAGTCATGATTTGCAGCAAATAATTTGTTCATGCTTAAATTTCTTTTCTTTTATTTTTTGTGGAAAACAGTCTATGGATGTTACAAAGGTATTTGGAGGCCATTTAGATACAAATTAATTCCATATTTGGTGTGGTGTAGCATTACAATTGCATGTTTGAGTAAGTAAATAAGTATTGAGGCTATCTTGTGTATTTTGAGAATATTTAGTTTGTAAAATAATATTACAATTAGTGAGTACAACTACATTATATCTTGCTGTTGTCAAACTTGAACATGCATGACTTGAATAATGATGTGATAATTTTGTGAAAAAATGTAGTAATATTTGAAATATACAAAATAATGTATATGGAAAATTGTAAGTGTCAAAATTCTTTTGTACACTCTCTGTACTGGGGTTTCATCATCTAAATGAGTATTTCGTATTATAATAAGCTTATCAAACAGATGCAACCATGTTTGAATTCACCCAAATTCCCTGTACTATATATCCTTTTTGTGCATTTAATTTTCATATATTCTATATTCGTTCCACATTGGGCATCGACAGTGATAGCTTGATATATTTTATGCAACAAAATATAAGACCTTTTTTGGAAAATGCAGCGGTGGTGTAATGGTTAGCGTGCTCGCCTCTAGTGCTTTAGATCGTGGGTTCAAGTACCGGTCGAGTCAAGCCAAACACTGTTAAATTGGTATTTGTTGCTTCTCCGATAAGCACGCAGCATTAAGGAGTAAGAGCAAAGATTGGTTGACTCGAAATCAGAATAATGTGTCCAAATGGAGCAGCATGTCTACCCAAGTCCTGTTGTTTTGGATATCATTATCATCATCAAATTAAAATGTAATCTGTTCTTGCCATGATAGAGCTTACAAATTGCTCATTTAGCGTTAACAATAATCACTGAGTATACATTTTTTGTTTGTTCAGCATATAACCCGTTGATATTTAAATTTCCAAACAAATAACCATGATATATTTACATATATTACAATACATTTCAGTACTTGGCTTGCATTTTATGTCAGAGAGGAAAATAGTGGTCATCATTCTATCTGTTTTCCTAGTTCTACTAATATGTAAGTAATCATTACATGAAAAAAGGTTTGAAGACACCAAAAGAGTAATCTGAAGCCATAAAACGAAGAAGGAAAGACAACACAATGGCCACACGAAAAAGGACAAACAGCGATCTACAAACACTACACAGAAAATTAAAGATCGTTAATTCATATTTAGCTCAGCACTTGATCAACATGCTAGTTAAAAGCATATTCATTTTCACATATACATGTACTTATACTTATATGCAATTACTATTTGTGTGTTATATAAGTATTTCCAAGCAATTTCAAACTATATAATCTAAGAAGAAGAAAAAATAACTCAAAAATATCGAATGGTTTAGTAGTTTGTCAGAAAAGAGTAACCACATGTTCAAAAAGTGTCCATAAGAACATATTCTGGACTGGGTTGCACCAAGCACAATTAAAGTTAATTTACTATTAAAAGTACTATTAAAGTTAATAGTGAATTATTTCTGTTGCACAAACCTCAATTAACGTTAATAGACTATTAACTTTCAAAGATATTTAATTGTATAAACGAGCGTTATTAAATTCTTAATTGTAAATTAAAAATGGATGCCATGCAAGTACTTATGTCGCTTCGTACCAACAATCATCGTTATAGACAACTTACAGTGAATGATTTGACAGAACAGGAACCTTTTTCCCCGATATAGATTTGGGAGAAATACAATAAATTAAAAAAATATAAGATAGCAAACATCATAATAGATGACACATGTATGTTCAATGGCCAAGTGATCACACTATCGAACTTTCCCCATTCAATTTTTATACGATACTTTTTATAAATTTACGAAATATATCAGGTTCTTGAAAACAAGTCGGGGTATGAATATGAACAGGATTTAATCCTGTAAATAAAAAAAACAAACATTATGAAAGTATTAGGAACGAGCTTTTCTCCTTGTTCTGGTTGTTGCTTCTCCGCTAAGCACACAACATTAAGGAGAAAGAGCAAAGACTGGTTGTCTCGGAATCAGGATACTGTGTGCTAGTGGAGCATTTCTACCCTCTTACTGTTGTTTCAGTGAGCTATCACTATAAACGTCCATCTAAGCGTGTTGGTCTAGTACAAAGCAGACCTTATCATCATTTCATTGCAAATTAACTTGTTCTCGCCATGATATAGCTGAAATTTTTTTCTTTCAGCCGATTAATACAAATTATTCAAATTAGGCATATTTTGATAAAAGATCACATTTAAATCTTCTCCTCTGAAACTGCTGAACCAAATTAAACCAAACCTTGCAGGGATGTTCCCTGGGTGGGTCTCTTTCAAAATTATGTCCGACAGCCCTGCCTCCATTCAAGATGGCTGCTGTTACTAAGAATAGACATTTCTTTAATTGTCCATGGCTGCTTTAGTATAAGTCAAAATGAGCTCAAATATTAACTGCAGCTACATGGCAAGGAGTAGTTTAACATATATTCCATTTTTTGTTTCTGTGAAATTTTTCTTTCAGCCGATTTATACTGATTATGCAAATTAAGCTTTTTTTGATAAAAGATCACATTTAAATCTTCTCCTCTGAAACTGCTGAACCAAATTAAAGCAAATTTGGCTGGGATGGTCCTTGGGTGGTCCCCTTTCAATATTGTGTCCGACATCCCCGCTCTCCATTCAAGATGGCTGCTGTTACTAAAAATAAACATTTCTTCAATTGTTCATTGCTGCTTTAGTATAAGTCAAAATGAGCTCAAATTTTAACAGCAGCTACATGACAATGAGTAGTTTAACATATATTCTGGGTTTTTCTGTGAGATTTTTTCAGTCAGTTTATTCCATTTAGGAATATTATGAGATAAAAATCACATCTAAATCTTTTGCTCAGAAATTTGAGTTGAAATGATCTTTGGGTGGCCCACTTTCAAAATTATGTGTAACACCCCCATTTTCTATTAACTTTATATGTCAAATTGAAAACCAGGTGAGTGATTACAGGCTCCTGGGAGCCTCTAGTTTCAGGAAAGGAGCAATTCTGAATATTGTGGAGGGGTGTGATAAAAACTAGGGGTGATTTTCAGTCGATCCAGCTAAAGAAATGACAGGAAAGCATGGTTTTATATGAGAAATCTATCGTTGATTGAATAAAAAATCTCAGAACCCAATGGATGTTTGTGGGAGAAAAGTTCTACTGACGAATTAACGTAAAAGACAACCAGCAAACTTTCATTAGATAAAGACAAATTATAAATGGGTCGAATGACATTCTTTGATTTTTAGAAAAAGGTTTATTTTGCAGAAAATACTTGACTTACCTTTTTGTATGATCCTGCCCTAGGTCATCCTCGTCATATCCAGAAGTTCCTCTTAACAATTTTTATTCATATCATTTTGATATGAATTAGAGTGATTGGGGGTCATGGGGGTGGAATATTTAATTGAAAATTGTTGATGTGCATGCAAAATCATTGGATACTTGTATTGTAGTCATTGAACTGATGATTGTTTTTTCAATTAATTGAATATTACTTAAGATAGATAGATGTCGGCGTCACGCATGAGCTCGGCAGAATACTTATTACAGAAGACATATCAAATACTATGGTTTTTTTTGTTTTTGTATTCTTTTGAAATGTTGAAACGGAGCAGTGGGTAAAGTAGGAAATAAACCAAATGACAAAAACTGATTTAATCAGAGAACAGGTAAACATTACAATGTTCACTAAATTGATACTTCAATTAAAATCAGATCAAATTTCTTTTACCGTTCTCATGATATGATTATCATCAGACTGTCGATGGAAATAGAAAGCCAACCAATTTAAAACGATTTTTTTATTCGACTTTTGTGTTAACATCATAAGATTTTTTTCGAAAGCATATCGCAAGGAAATATCGGATGGAAAATCGTATCATGTGACTGCACCTGTATGCACGACGGTTCCGCAGCTACTTTTGCAGCAACCTGTCATAATGTGGAGTAGGCATTGCCTAGATGCGAGCACAGCATTTCTGTCTGGCCAGTGTGTATATATTTGAGTGAAAGTTGAATATCACAAAATAATATGAGTATGCATGGCCTATAGACAGGACGTTAGTACTTTGAAATTAAATGATACTAAAAATACCTTTATTTTCCCGGTGACATCCATTGGAAAGTTAAATGAAGTAGAATAGAAAAGTACAAGAAAAAAGTATGGAATCTTTTATTGTTGGACTAGGGACAGTGCAAACATTGAAGACTAACTAGTACTAGTACGCGGGTGGTATCAACCATTATAAAGCCTAAAGGGGGTAGTAGACGCCGGTGTCTGTAAAATGAAAGTATGGTCTTTTAAGTCATAAGAAAAGAGTTTTATTACGAAAATATCAATTAATGCAACCAACATACATAAGCAATATTGGCCTATACCATGCTATGTACAGCCGATACATGTTCATGAAGTGTAAATGATGAATGACGTACGGTCAGGACCGTCTTATCAGCAATATATGCCCCGGTCAAAGCAGTGCACTGAGGTCCCTATCTATGCAAACACTCACAGAAATGAAACTATAAATGGTCGATAAAATTAAACATATATTTCTTGTATTGATACTTCCAACAAAATCAGTGTTTAAAAATTAAAAATTATGCCGTATACAACATACATAGATTGGCATGGGGTTCATTTGCTTGTGGGACCACCGTGCAACTGCCCATTGTGCCCATACATAAGACCGCACTGCGTACGGTTACTGTAATACTGATAATCTTCATTTCGACATTTTAAAGTATGTGTATTTGGGCCAATATTATGCTATCTCCAAGTGAACAAAATAGTTTTTAATTTTAAAAGAATTATATATGTACCGCTTTCATCAGACATGTCTCTGCTTTCATATACAAAATATTTATCAATATTCAATATTTTTTTTATTGGAAAAAGCACAGTAGAGGCGTGATATATATATTAAGGCAATATTCAGTATCGAAATCATACTCTTTAAAATTATCTGTGACAAGATTATACAGAGACATATATTCCTTCTTGTGTAATGTTATTACCTTTTAAAGTTTCAACAACAAGCTGGTTAATAATTTTATAGCATTTATTTTAGAAAGACTGAGTTTGATAAATAATAACAGATATACATATAGTTAAATAAATAAAATTCATTGTGTCTTACTATTCTAAACCATTTTCGGTAGTATTCAAATATTTTGTAGGATCAGACTGACGGAAAATCTTTCAAAACCTTTGTACACGGAACCACTGTCATATTTGGTCATTTTGTGATGATATGCATACATATCAAATTAACCAATGCTTAAGCTGTAAATAATAGTGTTGGAAAAAAGGTGGATATGTTCTGTCCCCGAGTACCTGTGGCCAAATATTCTCTTCTCTTACTATGTAAAAAAATCTTCTTTTCTCTATATTTTTTCACAATGTATCTATAGATATTTTGCATAATTTCTGTTTTTCTTCTTTTGGGTAGTAAGATGAATAAACAAATGGGTACTGATAGAAATAATTAACACTAACCGAAATAAGGAAAAACTAATGCGTTCCTTGTTCCTTGCGAGCACATCATGGTTAGAAAGTGTTTGTTACTTAGCCAAAGAAATAATAAATGAAAAAATTGTATAAAAATTGAAAATGTTAATGTTCAAATATCTTTTCTTATCAGAGACATATGAGCCGGTGGCAAGGGACACATGTCCTCATCCCCCCACCTTTTGGCAAAATTTAAAAAAGCTGTATTTTTAGTATAGAAGCATTTTTTAATTTCATTTCATTTTTTTTTCATTTTTTTTTGCTTATCAGTTTTGAAAACTGACCACTTTTTCTGGTCCACCCTCAAAACTAGTCCCCCACTTTCTGGTTCACTCCAACTCATCTGCTTTCAGTCATTGACTTTAGCAGTGGTCCGGTGGCCCATGGCCAGTGAGAATTGATTCGGACCAGTGACTTTTGCCCAAATTTTTCAATAGAATCTATATAAATATTCAAATTTTGAAGTTTTCGGGCCAGTACATTCGAAAGTCTAATTTCGAAGACTGTGCTATTTCAATGCATGTCTAGTCACCATCCCAAAAATGTTTCCGAGATAGAAAGGGTCATAGGGAGTTAAAACTGACCAACATCTAAAATAAGAAAAAATTAATTTTAAAAAATGTTGATGATATTGTCATCTTTGCATGTCAGTTGTGACCCAAATACGATTTCAATGCTGACCTTTACTTGTTGCAACGTAAAATATGACGTGATAAAAAAAATATTAACATGACGATGAATGGTGGCCAGATTCGTTTTTATTTACGCATTTATTGTAGAACTTTAGGAATATTGTGGTACATGTACAAAGAATTGTGTTTGGATTTCTTTTAAACTGGTAAGTCATATAACGAAATGTCAATATAAATCTGGAGTTCGACAGTGAAATGCAGTTGGGGGTGACATAAAATGTCCATACGTCAAAAAATGTCCAGATTCGAGTTGTCTTAAGAGTCATTCATAGTGATAAAAAAATGAACAGTTGTTGTCCTTAATGATAGTCCATGTTAACATAAAGTCCTTAGTATGCCAGTGTTGTATTAATCAAAGTTTTGATCGATCCGAGTAAATATTAGACCACCCGCGTAGATTCTGCAAAAAATAAAACAAAACAAAAACATCGGCTGCAATGGTCCAAAAAATAAATTTGATATTTTCTGAAAATATTGTTCAAAATTAAGTCAAATTTATTCTATAATCATCTTTTACTAATCCGTAACTAGAAAGGTTTTTATCTAATAATCTGGACACGCTTGAAAAAAGTGCTGTGTTTGTTTACATGTCGTCACGATTTACCGAATTGACGCAGTTTGCAAATGAAATGGATGTCGTTTTGAAATTTTTTGACTTGGGAATGAAAATACAAGATTTTAATTAAAATTCCGCGAAATGTTGTTGACGACTTTGGCCTATGAATAACATGACGTCATGACTTTGATAGCGAGATGTCATTCTGATTAATTTAACAATGTAAGCACCTTTTATGTTTATGTTTATTGTCTTTTGTTACTTAAATACGATTTTTAAAAGTTCATGATATCATTTTAGTTTTAAAATCATTTATTGGAGACTTTTTTTTATTTTTGGCATTCTCTCCGGGACTGCCAACTTTTATCAACTTCCGAACAAAAGGATTTCAATCTCATCATTAGGCAGATTGTGTGTTGCATGCGCATGCCCATGTTGCTGTAGAGCTCTCTGTACTCGCTATTAAAAAATCATTGAACTTCGTCCTTCAAAAAACGTGCATAATTTCTTACAGCTATTGTCAGAAAAAATCTAGAGATTTAAAAGAAGTTGCTAACGGATGCGTGACGCCGTAATGAATTATGGGATCGATTTTAACTTAATTGAAGGTTAATTTACTATTAACTAATACACAGTCTAATTGACGGTCAAGCAACGCTATTAACTCATACTATTAACTAATTTACAATTAATTGACATTTGTGCAACCCAGTCCTGGTTCAGAGAATCAATTTGGTAAATAAAGACCCAGTAAGCAGGTAAAAACAGGCATGTTGTTGTTCAAGAATGGAAACTTAACTATTGGAAAATTGAAGTGTAATCGTTCATCTCACTTGTGTTTAGATTAAATTGTGTATTGTGCTTTAGCTCAACCTAAATGGTCATCTGAATTATTGCCATCACTTTACACCCGTCATTGTCGTTATGATTTCTCGTTGTCATCGCAAGATTTCTCATTATTATCGTCTGAAACTACTCGCCTAGTTGGAACCAATATTCGACAAGGGTAATCTTTGTGAGGTTCTCTACAAAATTTTCCCATTTCTTTTTGATTCTGCAAGAGGACATAACAGCCGCATGTAGTCAAAAAATACACACAAAATGTACCTGAGGTTCTCATCAGAAGATTTTCAGTGTTTATAGATCTGGCGATACACATGGAAGCCATTGGTAATTCTTGTTTATGATTGACTGAATTTTTTTTTTAAATCATCTCTTAAAGTACTAATTCAAATGATTTGTTGCTTAATGGCAATGAAGTTTGTGCGATCTTCTACAAAGATTCCTCATTTCGTCTTGCTCCAGCAAAAATATAGCCACTATATGCTATTATTGATTCAGCTTGGCTGAAATGTTTAGTTGTCTCAGAAAGCATAAATTTGTTTAACTTGTTGCAGATGAAATATTTATGATGTTCTTCAAAAACACTTCATTTTATCTAGATAACAAAAACATGGTCACTTCTGCCAATTTTTGTTTTTGATTGGCTGAAATTAAAAAAAATTTTTTTTTTACTGAGAATAAATGATGTATGCAAGGTCATCTGCAATAATTCCAATTGTTCTGCCAAAAAAACATGGTCGCTATGGGCAATTTTTGTTTCTGTGTGGCTGAAACTTTAAAAATTCCCTTCTCTCAATCTAGAGATCCAAGTGATTTGTTACATTAGTGTAAATGATGTATGGGAAGTTCTCTACAAACATTCCAACCACATTGGTGGAGTAATGGTTAGCGTTCTTGCCTCTAGTGCTTTAGATTGTGGGTTCAAGCCCCGGTCGGGTCAAGCCAAAGACTATAAAATTGGTAGTTGTTGCTTCTCCACTAAGCACGCAGCATTAAGGAGGAAGAGCAAAGCCTGGTTGGCTTGGAATCTGAATAATGTGTCTAAATGGAGCAACAAGTCTACCCGCGAACTGTTGTTTCAGTGAGCAAGCACTATAAAAATCCAACTGAGCATGTTGGTCTAGTACAAAGCGGACCTCATTGTCATCTCATTGAAAATTAACTTGTTTTCGCCATGATATAGCTGACAAATTGCTGAATTGGCATTAAGCAAAAAACACTCGCTCACTCTACAAAGATTCCTCATTTAATTTTGTTCTGGTTAAAACATTGTAGTTAAAAACATTGTAGCGATTGTCTCAGAAATTTAAACTTTGCTTGAATGGGTACAGGAATAATTAGATGAGTGATATAGGCACAAGTAAATCTCTAAAGCCATTTTTATTCAGTTATATAGATTGAACATGTGTATTGTCAAGTTTTGCCTATTTTTATTTCTCTTCAGGTTTGTCATTTTTACTTGGTTATGTCATGTCGACACATAAAATACAAAAAGTAAGTTCATAGTAATTTTCCAATTTATTACAAAAAAAATGCAGCAATAAATACTCTATCTAGAATCACATGACCAAAATCAATATGGAATGGTTAGGAATAGAACGAAATTAAAATATATGGAGGGAGATTATACATGTAAGTCTTTCCCACATAGAGAATTTTTATCTTCATATGATTTTAAGACAAACATGATGTTTATAATTTTCTTGGTGTATTTATTGTCAATAATTAAGCTGTTTATATTTGTTATAGATACCATAGCTGATACATAACTTCAAGGTCTGTACTTCAAATATTGGTATTTTCTGGATTACTTTTGACAACTCAAGCAAGCATAACAATAGTCCTTCAATAAGCTTAATTGGAGTTAACACGAATTAACTGACCTTGATGGAGGTTAATACATATTAGCTGACCTTAATGGTAGTTATCGCTATTTTGTTTATTTTCCCTTTGATGTTTAAAACCGATATATTTCATATCATGTGGGTGCATGATATGATTCCAATTATCGCTAATCGCTAAGCGTTGTCAAGGACGCACGTAGTATTATATTGTTTTCTAATATGACGTTATAATGACGTCACACATTAGCTGACAATAATGGTAGTTAACACAAATTTTGCTGAATATAATGGTAGTTAACACAAATGGTCCGCAAATAATCATATAGCTGTCAAAGGACCGTAAGAGCTACGGTTCCGCAGCTAAGTGAGTGATTGTTGTTTAATGCCAACTCAGCAATTTTTCAGCTATATCATGGTGAGAACAAGTTAATTTTCAATGAGATGATGATGATGTCTGCGCTGTACTAGACCAACACACTTAGCTGATTTTTTTATAGTGCTAGCTCACTGAAACAACAGTCCACAGATTATAAATAGACATGTCGCCCAACTCGGACACATCCTGATTCTGAGCCAACCAGTCATTGCTCCTTCTCCTTAATGCTGCGTGCTTAGCGGAGAAGCAACAAATGCCAATTTTATAGTCTATGGTTTGACCCGCGATAAATCGCACTCGAGGCCACGCTAACCGATGTGGTAATATCAGGTATATAGTTGTGTGGGATGAATAAGATATACTACTTGACCTTAGGTCAGTATGTAAATTAGTACATACTGTTTGGAGTGTGACACGTAAAAGACAACTTGCAACTGGTCCTGATAAGTAATGTTATGTTGAAAATGGTTGTTGGTGACCCGTTGCTTGCAACATTTTCTGAGACTGTATAAACCCATCCTTGGTTAACAGTTACGGAATATCTGTGTCACAAATGACCACGGATATGTTCCACTTTTCATATACACTTTCCGGATCTTTGCTCGTTCATGACTTATCACTGGGTTTGTATCTAGTGAAACATGACGGGTGCCACTAGTGGAGCAGGAACTGCTTTCCCCTCCGGAGCACTTGAGTTCACCCCGGTTTTTAGTGGAGATCTTAAGTTTTATGTGTAATGTTTTGTAGATCATTGTTTGTCCTTCTGTCCTTTTTCTTTTGGCCATTGTGTTGTCTGTCCTTCTTCGATTTATGGATTCTGATTACCCCTTTGGTATCTTCAAACTCTTCTCAAATAACACTATTCGAAACTTTGATACTTTATCAAAATTCACATCAGAATTAAAGAAAATCAATGAAACTGAAAAGCATGTTGTCCCTAAACATTATTTTATGGTCCTTTTAAATTGAATATTATTTTATCCCAGCTAAGAAGTTCATCTTCATTTTTGAAATATGATTTATTTCGAGTTGGAATTGTATCTGACCCATCTTGTAGATGTGGTGCTGCTCTTGAAAATTTATAACATTTCTTTTTTGGATTGTCCAATATACTTACAAGTCAGAACTACATTGATAGGTAATTTCAACAGAGGCAATGTTAACTTATGAACAAAAATTGTAATATGTTTAAATATCTTTCTGATGATATTAAATGTTCAAAAAGCTAATTTATCATATAACTGGAATTGAATTGGAGTGAATATGCGCATCATATTAATCCATCTTAATTTTCTTTTTCTTCCATTTTGTTTGTGAATATTCATCACTGATTCGTTAATTAGTGCTATATATAGTAAGGTATGCCTTTTATGTACTTCTTTAATGTAACATAGCACATTGTAATTTTGGAGAAGACTTCATAAGTTTGTTTATCTTGTGTCTAATCCATTTTGTCTATTTAATTGGCAAATAAAATATGTTTAAGCTAATTGTATTTCATGCCTTTACAATTCAGTGTGTATTTCTGTTTTCCAGCAACGTAAGGTGTATAACGAACAATATGATGTCAGAATATTTCGTTTGTTAATGGCAGCTTCTAAAATAGGAGATATGGACACACTTCAAGGGTTTGGTTTTTTTCCTCATTTTCTCAGTCTTTGTTGTATTGTTTATTTTTTTCTTTTTTTTCTTTTCCCAACTGCAAAATACATCAATACAGAATAGAGTACAATAATATAATAACATATAAAACATCATACAATTTATATAGTAAAGTACAATTAAATCTTCTTACAATCTTTTCCAATATATAATCATATGTATATTGCAGTGGAGGTTTTTTTTTTTTTTAGAATATAAAAGATGAGAAAAGGGGTATTTTGCAGAGTTTAAAATTGTTTACTATTGATATATGTGATAAATATTTTTTTTGTATAATTAGGAAAAAAAGTAGATAAGAATTTTAGTGTATTTTTAAAAAGAAAAAAAAAAGACATTGAGAAGATGAGATTGTACTTTATATTGGCATTTATATGTAAAACTTTTATGGTCTGGCCTGGTGCAAACAATCAATTGGACTATAACACTGTACCAGATATACAAACGTATTATTTGGATGGATCAAACATTCATATTGTTTTAATTATCCCGTAATGAGTATACTATAAAGTGTACTATAGTATAGTAAATATAAACAAGAAAAGTATATTTAGATAGACTATATCAGTTAGTATTTAGTGGAATCTCTATGGAAAGGGAATTTACATAAGAATAAAAACTATGTCAACAATCCTCAAACAGTTTTTCAAAAGTACTCCAATGTAATTAAAATTCTGCAATTCTTTGATTTCGGACAGCAATCATTTTTTCAGTTTTATATAAATTTATCAAACAGGCTTTAAGCGAATGAATGGATAATTTTTTCTTCAGACATCTGTTTGTATATATATAGTATTTTATGTTTAGTAAAATGGCATTGTATACATCATCTTTATATACTTTATCAACATCCCCAAAAATTAGAGTCTTCTTTAAAAATGTTTGGTTTATGTCTTTGTCACCGAACCAAGAATTTACTTGCCCTAGAAGATTTTGTACATTTTCACAACCCCCAAAAATGTGTTCAATGGTTTCATTTTCCTTTTGGCAAAAATTACAATTTGCATCATCAATAATTTTAAATTTTTTCAGGAAATAATTAGTAGCCAGAATATTGTGGTTTATTCTAAATTGAAACCAATGTAATTTTGTACATGCTGTAGCTTTAAAAGGGAGTATATAAATTTGTTTCCACTCATTTGAATTAATATCGAAAACTGTATTCCATTTTCTTTGAGCTGTAGGAAAACTACTGTTTTTATTTAGAATTGTGTACATATCTTTTGAACCTTTAGAACTTCGAAAAATATTTTGTAGAGATGATGGGACAAAAGGAGTCTGTAAATTAGATGATTTGTCTCCATATGGATATAATTTTAGCATTTGTCGTAAAGAACTAATAACCCCATTATATTGCCAAAAATTTACACAAAGTCCAAATTTGTTTGAAAACTGATCTAAAGTCAGAAAAGAACCATCATCATTGACAAAATCGTTAACAAACTTTACACCCCTGTTGAACCACTCTGGATAAAAGATAGTTCTTTTGTCAATTTTTACCTGTTTATTCAACCAAACTGTATTGGCAAGAAAGTTTGTCCAATCTTTGTTTTCGTCTTTTTCAATAACAGATTTCCAAGCATATAATACATCCTTCCAAAATAGATTTTTTACACTTTCTATTACTTGTTCTATATATCCACTACCGCCACATGATAGTTTATATATATCAATTGATGACATTTACAATTGTTGAAAAAGAGTCTCCTGATCCATGTGGACTTCAAAGCTAAAATAAAAGAATGTATATTAATCATCTTAACCCTCTTGATACTCCTTTTGCATGATATCCTTTTTCACTCTATTAACAGATGATTTCCAAATAAATGTATATAACATATCTTCAATATCTTTAATAATTTCTATACTAGGGTTTGGAAGTGCAATAAAA
Organism: Bathymodiolus brooksi; assembly: GCA_963680875.1. NCBI lineage: Eukaryota > Metazoa > Mollusca > Bivalvia > Mytilida > Modiolidae > Bathymodiolus > Bathymodiolus brooksi. Next base: position 61,976,916 of record OY804576.1, on the reverse strand, counting down.
AGATGGTTAAGTACTGGCAGAATTAGTGATTTAACCACAGTAATCTTAAATTTCTTTTGTTCCACTGTTTAAAGAGTCCTTTGTTGTATTGTTTATAGTAGAGTTAGATCAGATGTTTATATATACATGTATATAGGGGTTAAATTATGGTTTTATCACCACTTTCAACAACATTTCAGCTATACCGTGGGTCAGTTTTATTTGTGGTGCAAACCGGAGTCCCTAAAGAAAATCACCGACCTGCCGCAAGTCACTGACAAACTTTAACATATTTTAACAATTAATTTCAGATGCTGTCTGTATTACGGACTATCATCTAGATTGTAAATTTTAAATTTATTAATGACATACATTATAACATGCCCATGCTTGGACTATGACTGGAAGGTGATGAAAAAAAGAAGAGCCGTTTGAGTGCTTCACGATTCATTAACACATGTACATTACAACATTTGGAATTGGATCATGTCAGATAATCTTTCATTCATCTTTGACCATTTAATCATATGCAAGACATGTATTAACAATGACAACAGCTCTCAATGTGTTTTCGGTTCTAATATCTCAAGGAAGGATGATCACTGATGGTCATATGAAATAATAAACCCTGACGGATGTGAAATTTTGTTTTAAGTAATTGTATCGCCAAAAAAAAAAAAAGATGCAACAGATATATCATATTTAATATCGCATATTTTGACGACATTAAAGCATCTGAAAATTTGTGTGGAAACATGGAATGTATTAGATGTTCTTAACATATATGGTCCTTGTTGGAATTATATACCCTCTACATAAGATGGGGTATGGTGTCTAATGCCACTTTCAACAATATTTCAATTATATTGTGGCGGTCAGTTTTATTGGTGGAGGAAACCAGAGAAAACTACCGACCTGTCGTAAGTCACTGACAAACTCTGTCACATAATGCTGTATCGAGTACACCTCACTATAAGCGGGATTCAAACTGCCTGCACAGGTAGCTGTAAATCTAAATGCCATACGATCACGATGTCCCATCCCTGTACATAAGATATGTGCAATATGAATCACTACATTGTTAAATACAACCGAATAATATTTTGTTCATCTAATTCTTAATGAAAATGATTTCTGTAATTGACTTTCTTCTCATTTATTGTTGTCATCAGGTTAAAAAATGAACAGTATATTGACATGGAAGACACAGATTATGATAAACGTAGTGCATTACATTTGGCGGCAGTTATAGGAAATGTTGACGCTGTTGATTTTTTATTGAAAAACCATTTCTGCTTTCCAGACGCACATGATAGGTAAATATTAAAGACCACTATTTACTGAAATTATGAAAAGAAAGTTTAAGCAGCATGGTCAACAATTCCACTAATATCAACAAAACAAACAACCACCTTTCACCTCAACTTATTGAAAATAAAAAACAAGACCAGGACAAATGGCATTGGAAATCAGGTTCTGGCTTGGGACATGCACAAACATGTGGCAGAGTTTATCCAGTTAATGGATCCCAACCCTCCCGTCTTGATATGCATCCTTTATTAGATATAAAAAAATTAAGAAATAATTCATGGAAGCCATACTGTGTTTTGAGTCTTAACATGGGTTGACGGATATTAGTATTCAAGTGTTCAGAAGTCAACGACCTTGATAACTCGTTCATCAGGTCCCGTGTTGTTTTTACTAAATACCAAAGCACACATTTTCTAATCACAATCTGCATGGTCCCTTCCTCATTCTTGACTTATCACAGGGTTTGTAACAAGAGTAACACGGCGGGTGCCACATGTGGAGCAGGAACTGCTTACTCTTCCTGGACACCTGAGTTCACCTTTTTCTTTTGGCCATTGTGTTGTCTGTCCCTCATCAATTAATGGATTCTGTTTACCCCTTTGGTATCTTCAGACCTTTCATTTGATCTACTTCATGTAAATTGCATACAGTATAGTAACAACTATAGTATCAAGAACAAAGAATGTATTTCAATTATCTTTAATTATCACTTTTCCTTTATTTGTTTAGATGGGAACGGTCAGTTTTGGATGATATCAATTGGCACAGGGAAAACACGAAATGCGATGAAGATATAAAGAAAAAGTTTGAAGAAATCGAGGGAAAGCTTAAGAAATATAAGAAAAGCTCTGTACAGAAAGCAGAAAAGGTATACTGTGAAATCACTTTTATTCGTGGGGTACCAATTTTCGTGGTTTTCGTGGGTAGGCTGATCCACGAAATTAAGAATCCAACGAACAATGAAACTTAGGAAGCAGTTTAACATCGATATATAGCCATGATGTCCTCGAGTGACCTCGACTTTCTGGATCAGCTGAATAGGGGACAGTTGACAATTTTAATGACGAAATAAGTACGAGCATACTTTTAATGGGTTATAATCCACATGAACATGGTTGTGAATGATTTGATTTTGAATGCATGTGTAAAAACGACAGAAATGTTTATTTGTGAAAAGATTTTAACAACTTCCGGTAAATTACTTCCAAATCATACACTAACGGTGACACATTTTAAATGTTGTATAAACATTTCACTATCAAATTATATTAGATCACCTTTCTTTAAACAATTAAGTATAAGTTAACTGTACATTTGCCCCGGGGTCAGGATTAATCTTGTGAAACGATTACGAGTGGTTTCAATCCGAGATAAGGGTGACGTGAGATCGCACATGTTGAAGTAATTTTACAAGTACAATCTGTCATTGCAATCAAAATAATGAGAAAAAAACAAACTTTATTTAGTTGTGAAAAATAAAAATGGAAAATGAAATAGAGATTAGATATTTGTAAAATATAATTTTTTTTAAATATATATTGATGGAAATTTCTAATGTACGTGTTCATAAAATAATTTCAGATGATTCTTTTTTCATTTTCAAATTCGATGAAATAACACTGATTTGCACTGATCAATGATTATGAAATTCAAAAACTGATTTTGTTCCGATTCTAAGTTGATATATGCAAAAAATAATTGAGAAAATGAGCACATTAATATCCACGTTCCACTTCCGATTACATAATTCTACGGTTCATTTGTCTAAATTGTATTGAAGCTTTCTCGAAGTTTTGAAACCCAGTGAAACTTATTATGTTGAAAATATAAAATCAACTAATTTTATTTTGGTACAAACACAAGTTCCACGAATTTACGAATCCACGAACTTGTAATTTTTAACCAAATCACGAAAATTGATACCCACGAAGAAAAGTACTTTCACAGTATTAGGAATTAATAGAATACCAGCCATGGTCATATTATTGTTATTCTACTGTGTGCATCTGGTTGAGACCTTTGTAGTAACATTATAATTAAGCGATGCATTTCCTCTGATACAGTTAGGTGTATTGATACTTTCATCAATATGTCCTTCGTATATCATGAAGGAGGAAAACGAAGTCCCTGTAGAACAACACCGACCTCCAAAAATATGTGACAAATTTTATTACATAAGGCTGTATCAACTACACTTCTGTCCTTATATTCAATGCTCAATTTAGCTGTGATAGACACTGATTACATATATAGAAGTAAGCACCGTGAGATTGTGACCATGGTAGTTCCTCGGGGCGGGGGTAAGATCCAAAATGGTTGCACAGCTGTTTTAGATGAGTTCATGTTATCCATGCATAAGAATTTTGTATCTTTTGGGATAATTTTGTTCCTACATTATCGACCCTTTACACCACAATTTTTTGCAGAACCTGATGCTCTGTTCTTTTTGTTATGTTTTTTTTTTGTTTCTTTTCTAATCTTTTGATTTTGAACGTACCTGATGAAAGTTATTCCAGAAATATGTCGTGTGCACTAATTTTGAGATATAGGTTTTTATTGTGTATACAAAAGAAAGAACTAACCATGTCTGACATTTTTTTCTCTTGCTATCTATAGCAATGTATTGCGTGCGTAAGGACCTTTCTACACGGGAAAATAAAATGAAATATTTCTGTTCAAAATAATACTTTTAATGTAAAAACAAGTTTTGTGGTCTATTAATGGTAATCATATATCACCCTGAATTGCAGTAAGCACTACTAAGCTTAGTCGTTAGTGTATGGGGTGGTTTTTTAGTGTTCAGTGAACAAGTTTACAGATATTTTATAGCAAAAACAAGTTAATTTGTATGATATGATAATGATGCTTACTTTATTAAAGACCAACAAGGTTAGATTGATTTTTATGATGGTAGGTCAATGAAACAACAGTTCACATAGAGACATATCTCTCCTTTTGAACACTATATCTTAACTCTGAAACAACCAGTATTTGGTCTGAGTCTAATTAGTAATATTATGTGTTTTGCAGTGAAGCAGAAAATGATGTGAAGCCCCTATATACTACACTGGGGGAGAGCAATATAAGCATTACATCAGTGAAGTTGTCTCTGGTCTTTGTGATTTAGCTGAAAGCGGCAGCATAGATAATGATCAATCAAGCCACCTTTTAATAACTATTACGTCCGCTATAACTCTAGAACTACATGTATTCATAAAATACTGATGAGGCACGACCTTAGGGTTACTATAATTTTTTTTACCAAAGTTATCAAGTTTTATTGACTGATGTTGTTATTATACCCAGGTGAGCTATACAGGCTCCTGGGAGCCTCTAGTTTCTCTTGCTATCTATAGCAATGTATTACATGCAGTGAAGCAGAAAATGATGTGAAGCCCCTATATACTACACTGGGGGAGAGCAATATAAGCATTACATCAGTGAAGTTGTCTCTGGTCTTTGTGATTTAGCTGAAAGCAGCAGTAGAGATAATGATCGATCAAGCCACCATTTAATAACTAATAATTCTATTCTTACTAGAATTTATCAATAACTCGTAATCCGATTGGATATCGTTACTTGTTCTACGTCATTCGAAAGGAATTTATAAATCATTATTTCCGTTTGCCGGACTACATTTTTCCCCGTTCATTCCACGCGTATAAATCCAAGAGCAATGATACTAAGGGGTTCTGCTGGAAGGATCTGCCATCTTGAAAATGTGAAATCCTACATGTCATATTTACAACAATGCACAAAAATAATTAAAAAGCTTACCTTGAAAACTTATTTTAGTTAAATTGTATCAAACTTGAAGCGTACACGAAGCCATATAACGTCTAATAATCTTTACGTTTCAAACTGGAAGTCTTCATATGACGTCATGTTGGTTATGTTCCAAAGTCGTCAATAACATTTTGTGGATTTTTTTCAGTTTACAATCGTATGTGTATTGTATATCCATTGTTTGAGGCTCTCCTTGGGTATTTCTTTAATAGTATTTTGCGTCGAAAACAAACACGATGTCCAAGAATAAGAATTATAAGGATTAAACACTGTTTTTAGGAAATTATGTATGTATAAACTCTGGCAGCTCACTCACAAACTTTACATAAAGTCCTTTGGACTTTTATTCAGTTTGTGAGTGAGCTGCTGGAGTTTATACATAGATAATTTCCTAAAAAACAGTGTTTAATCCTATATTACGTCCACTATATCTCTAGAACTACATGTATTCGTAAAATACTGATGAGGCACGACCTTAGGGTTACTAGACCATTTTTTTTTTGCATATATTGGGAGAAGAAATTTTTATAATAAGAGATGAATTAGGGAAAAAGAAAGGTTTGAAAGTTCCAAAGTGGTAAAAAAAACAAAAGCTACAAATCAAAGAAGGACAATGACCAAAAGAAAAAGGACAAGATGACAAATAATGATCTACAAAACATTACAAAGAAAAATAAAGATGGAGCAACACGAACCCAATAAAAACTGAGGGTGTTCCAGAAGTGTAAGCAGTTCCTGCTCCAGATGTGGCACCCGTAATGAAATAACTGTAATTAAACTGAATTTCAAAAGATCTTGATAATGGCATCAAAATTAATCCATTGTTTTCTTTCTTTTAGCCTAATGATGCTCTGTTTGGTATATCGTCGACAATCATCTTATTTTTTGAACATGTAAAATAACATGTATTATATTATCTGAATACTCAAGAAACTACAACTTTGAACTTGTGACTTAATTTATCTATTTTTTTTTTTCAGTATCATTTTCGAGAAATTAAAGCGTTAGAATTAATTAAAGCAGCAGAAAAGGGAGATTTAGATACAGTAAAAAGGTAGACCATGTTGATATATCTTATCAATTAGTTTTGAATCATTGTTCTTGAAAAATACATCAAAAGTTTGTCAAACTGTTTCTAAAATGGCTGCAGTTACATTGAGAAACGATTTGTTGTTTTACTCTACAATTAGTTAAATTTTAAGGAGAAAATTAGTATCAAAATTTTCGTATCTTCACTACTGCTCGATTTTTACCGCCATATGGCATATTGGTGGATGATTGCTATAGATGCTGTAAGTTCTGTGTCTGTTGTTAGCTCTGGTAATATTTTGTTATTATCGAAATACAAGGTAAAGTTCTTATTTAAAGTAAATGAAACTCGATTTGATTAAATTTATACCATTGAAACAGATAAACAGAGAGTTTAGACTATGGATATTTAATCCACTATGGAAAATATTTCAGTTTTATCATATTGGTCATTTTCATTGGTAAAGGAAAACGTAGTACCAAGTCATTAACAAACCTTATCACATAGACCTGTACAGAATGCATATTGTCACGATTAGTTACAAACTAATATACTTTGAAGATACTCGTTTGCTATAGTTGTCACCACACAGTGTGTAGCCTTGATATAATCGATGTGAAATAGCTTCTCTAATAATATTCCCTTATCCATACACACAAGGTCAAAAACACCATACTGCTTCTAATTAGTGGTGCAGGAACTGCCTCCCCTACCAGAGAACCCTATCTTTAGTTTTTCGTGTATTGTTTTGTAGATCATTGTTTGTCCGTTTGTCCTTTTTCTTTTGGCCATTGTTTGATTTAATTATAGCTTGCCAATGCGGTACAATGTATCTAAATAAAATATTAACATAGTGAATGGCAGTTGATATAGAATGTTTCATAAGGTGCAATCGTGATAAATTTCTAAATAAAAAAAACATGTACATTATGCAAATCTTCATATGTAAGGGTTCATTCCATGAAGATAAATCTGAAAGTAGTTTCTATTTATATCAGTTAGTAGTGTCCATGTTGCTAGATGCTTAGTTTTCTATGTAGTATTTTGTAGATCATTTCTCTTTCTTTTGGCCATTGTATTGTTTGTACTTCTTCTATTTATGGATTCTGATTACCCCTTTGGTATCTTCAAACTTTTCTTATAAGAATTTCACTTTTCACAGATTGAAGAATTTAGGAACGGACATGAACTTATCAAATTCTATGGGACGAACAACTTTACATGCCGCAGCTGAGAACGGTATGGAAGATATTGTTAAATATCTATTGAACGATTGTGAAGTTTCATCATTTGTAAGAATGAAGTAAGTTTCAAATATCCTGGAATTTTTCGGGTGTAATATTATTATATATTGACAAAATGCCAGAATTCCCTCCCGTCTGCCATTTGTAAACTTTTTGTATTTAAATCTTTTTAAATCAAACTATTTAATCTAAACCTTTTCATGAAAAATCTTTGAATAATACGACAAAGTGTTAGCATTCCATTCCGATCTAGTATTTTCTCCATGGGACATATTAGAAGTATGTGGCCTAATTGTATAGAACTTTAATCTATTAATAGACCAAAACCTTCCTTTCTATTACATCGAACATCCAATATGGACGCAATGGCTCCTTGCTGATTTAATATGCCAAAAGTCTACTCAGAAACCTCTTGAACGTTTACACTAGAACTTTATTTGAGTTTGGTTTGTTTTATGGTGTTTAACACCGCTTTCAACAATATCTCAGTTATATCGTGACGCCTGAGCGGGATTCAAACTCACAACGTTAGTGGTGAAAGGCATTGATATCATAGGTAATTATAAATCCAACTACCATACGATCACGGCCACAACGGCTAAGAGTAAAGCATGTATGAAACTTAATTGAATACAAAACAATATGCAACAAATCTGTCAATTTTATTCACAATTACAGTACATACTTCAGATCTTTAAAGCCAACAGGAAATAGCTTGGGAATAGACAATATTATGTTATGTTAACTGGTGTTCATCTTCACTTGTAACAATTATCTAGCTATATCGTTACTTCAAGACTTGTGTGAGAATGAAATCACAGAGAATCATAGCGAAAACCACAACATTGGGTAGTCGTGGAACAATTTAGGTGGAAATCGTTAACTCATTTGGAAAAAAAACAATCCACTTTAAAAAAAAAAATTTTTTTTAAAAGACTGGGCAATGACCACATAACATCCTTCTTTTTGGGTATTTTGGAGCCGTGTGCACATAAGGGTCCGAAATACACAAATAGAAGGATTTGATGTGCTCGTTTCTCCCGTCTTTTTCATGAAGTGGATTGCATTTTCACCTAAGCAAGTTGTCCCTGTTTTTCATTACAAAAGAACATTTGTCCCCTTTTGTAAAATCATAGATGCAAGTCTCGAGACAATCGAGATGCAAGGGAAAAAAGATAAAACAAAGCGAAGCTGGGACTCCTACAAAACATTTGAGTGAGACAAGTTGGTCCATAAATAGCACTGTGTTGTTGTTGCACATACCCTGATGTGAACCATCTAAATGAAGATATCAAAATTATAAAAAAATATTACTATCAATAATTTTCCTAAATTGTATCCTTGTTCTTACTTTTATTCCCATTTGTATTTATATAGTTTAAGTGATCAGCACCCAATTGATGTTGTACCGTCTGATGAAAAGGAAGTGAATAATAGAATAAGGGTAATATTACAGAAAGACATGGATGAAGCTCCTACAAAAGAAGTTAAAGAGGTATGAAGGTTTTTATATTATTACATTGTCAAAGGATGAAATACAATTTCTAATCAAAAGAGAGTGATCACTGCATTACCATTGTGGCATTAGCTGATCATGTTGTTCGTCCATCTTAATCACCATTGTTGAAGACTGTAGGACAATCTCTGTATGAGACTTTGTATTTTTGTGGATCGTTGTCTAATGGAAATTTATTCCACATCTCTATATTCTTAATTTTGGAAAACAAGGTCCAGATCAAATTGCATATGTAAAACTGACTGGTACTACTCTGTCTACATACCAAATATTGTTATTAATTTAATGTAACGAACTTGATCATCATGGTAATTAAAAAATGCACCACTGTAGCTGGTGAAATCATACCCAAGTCTCACTTCTGTGATTATTTGTTGCAGACAGGACAAAAATTAACAATCTTTCCTATGTCATTTAACCAAAGCCATTCAACCAGAAAGTAAAGGTCGTGCGATCAATTGTTTTGTTTGGAAGTTAAGTGCATGTGGTGACTGATGCAGCTTCATACCAAGTTGCATGATTGTTGATCCATTTCATTTAGAGACTGACTGCAGACATAGATGCCCATAATAGCAGGTTTACCATTACAAAAACTTTATAGAAGATAACCTAAAGTTTCAGAAGAGACCTTTGAAAACAATTCACAATGCAGACAACAGTGACCTAGTTGCAAATTGTGGCAATCCAGAGCTCACTTCCTGGTGTGGGTTTCGACTGTTGAAGACCTTGAGTGACATCTGGGTGGTTTATTCATTGTAGTTTCTTGGAGAAGATTTTTTCTGTGACAATAACATCCCTTCTTTTTAGTGATTTCAATAGCTCATGAGCTAGACAAATTACAAAAAAAACTGCAAAAAGCTTAATTAATTGTAGGATGAAGGAAGAAGAAAATAGAAAAACCGAAATATCTGAGGACAAAATACAAACCCAGGAAACAGAAATAAACAACAATTAACAAAGACCGACAATATTCGTTTTAATAACATTTTATTGGCATCCTCTGTTTACCAATTAATATAATAGATAACAAGTATAAAATTGAAATAAAACATAACAAGTATAAAATTGAAACAAAACATAACAAGAAACTACAAATGTATAATTAACCCTAGCCATGCGGGTCCGTCATATGACGGTTTTGACGTTGTCGTTCTCAGTGCAGATACCGTCATATGACGGTTTGAACCTGGAATTTGATCACCTCGTTTCAGAGTCTTATAGAGTTGAAATAAAGACTTGAAATGAATCTCTGAACAATACAAGTTGTCGACTGAATGTTAATCCCTTGTTATTACAGAGTGTAACACGTCCAGAAAGCTTTATGGTTTATTTTTAAACAAATGTAAATAAACATCATGACGTAACGAATCTAAAAATATACGTGGGAATTCTGTTTAATTATTTGTTGTTCCTGGTAAAATAATAGTCAATGACATGGTTAATATAGATAAAAAGTGTTCCTTTTTTATTATTATAACAGCTTCGAATAAAATAAAAAAAATTGACTGCATTAAAATAGTTGCAAACCATATTTTTATTACCGCGGAGATATCCCGCTTTTCATTGGCTGTCTAAAAATAACTTATTTACTAATTATCAATAAAAATTTCTAATTAATTATCCCTAAATTCAATTATGCTTAAGAATCCAAAAATATGTTATTTAGAAACCGATTTCCCTTCTGAAAAGAGAATTGAATGACACTATCGTTTCATGGTAAAATCGACGAAATCGGAAGTTCAATCAAAGTGCGAGAGGTGCCGAAAGAACGTAAACAAATTGGACTCACAGACAGAGTGAAATAATGATTGCTAACATTTGAAATAAACACCTTTTTGGTAATTTTTACTAATGAATATGACTTCATGATACTCCATATTTAATTTTTAAACGATCGTTCTTATCAGACTGAGTTGTCATGTCTCTTTTTGCTTGAAAAAATCAACTAAAACTTTCAAGATTTTAGCGGAAGTAAAACACAGATGTTTTAATGTCGTCTGCTTTGTTCCCTTTCTCCATTATATTGAGAATCATTCCTTCGTCTTTTCAAGCATTAAATAAATAAAATTTACCGTAGTAATCATCTCTAAGTCTCTACTTTATTATCTGAAACTATGGCATAGAATAAAATTAGAAGAGTGAGGGGGGTCCCGACACTTTCTCAGCTTGTGAGATCGACAATATGGCTTCTGGAAATGACCAAACTATTCATGAAATATTTGCTGATAATGACAGTGAAAATGAAGACGAATTTGAAGGTTTTGACCCTGAAGATATATATATATTGCCTTGAATAATGAAAACGGTAGGACAGACTTATTTGACTCTGAAAAATGGGGTGTAGGCAGCAGACAGGATCAGGAACCATTAACTTTTTCTACAGTTCCTGGAAGAAGAGTTCCATTACCAGAAACCACAACAGTTTCTGATTATTTTAATATATTTATCAAAGATTACGACTTTGAAGAGATTGCTACCGAGACAAATCGGTATGCTGAACAATATTTTGAAAATAATCAAAACCTTGGAACGTTTTCAAGATTTAGAAAATGGCAAAACACTTGTGCATCAGAAATAAAACGCTACATTGCACTAATTCTGGCTATGGGGATAATTTCACAATCAGACATTAATGAATATTGGAGCACAGACCTGGTAACCTCCACTCCATTTTTTTCAGCAACTATGTCAAGAGATCGTTTTCTGTTAATTACGTCATTTCTTCATCTGTCAAATAATGATAACTTCATTCCACATGAAAATCCTGGACATGACCCGCTATTTAAACTCGGACCTATTTTCAAACGTATGATATCTCGTTTCAATTCTGCCTACATGCCCCATCAAAACATTTCATTAGACGAAGGAATGATTCCGTGGAGAGGCAATTTATCTTTTCGTGTCTACAGTCCTGATAAACCTGTGAAATATGGTATAAAGGCATATATGGTTTCAGATTCTTCCAATGGCTATGTTTTCGAAATTTAAACTGTACACTGGAAAGTCTTTAACAGGTCCTAGCTTTAATGGGGCAACATATGATCTAGTCATGGACATGATGAGAGGTTTCTTTGACAAAGGTTATTGTCTGTATTGTGATAATTACTATGCATCACCACAACTCTTTTGGGATTTATTTCAACTGGGAACATATGCTACTGGAACTGTTCGACAAAACCGTCGCGGAATACCTCAAACATTAAAAGACTACCAACTCAGAAATCGTGGTGATATATTTGTGATGAATAATGGTCCATTAGAATGTTACAAATATCTAGATAGCAAACCTGTTTATATGCTTTCAACAAAACATGGATCTAGTCTATCAACCACTTCCAGAAGAAATCGAATTACTAATGAAATTATTCGTAAACCAAATGTAGTTACAAATTATAATAAGTACATGGGTGGGGTTGATAGGTCTGATCAAATGATCTCTTACACAAACAATGTAGTCAAATCATTCAAGTGGTGGAAAAAGGTTTTTTTTCCATGTTCTTGCCATTACAGTGCTGGATGCTTACATTCTATTCTGCGCTGATCATCCAAATGACAATATGACCCACAAATTGTTTAGAAAACAATTAGTATCTCAACTTGTTTCTAACAATCCTACTAACACTGTTAATAAAGTTGGTAGACCATCTATAGCGCCTCAGCAGTTAGAAAGATTAACAGCGAAACACTTTATATCTAAATTAAGGGGTACAGGCAAAAAAACAAACATTGCAAGATTGTGTAAAGTGTGCAATGAGGCTGAGAAAAACAATGTTGACAATACAATTCAAAAAAGGAAACGGGTAGGTCATGAAACCTCCTATGAATGCAAAGACTGTAATGTCTCACATTGTATTGAGCCCTGTTTCAGACTTTATCATTCTTATCAGGAGTATGTACTTGCTTATAGGAGGTGGAAGGTCTTTAATGCAACACCAGATGAGGAATAAATTGTAATGAATGTGATTTAATGGTCAAAGAATAATATTTCAATTTAAATTATTTCAAAGTCTAATATTTTGTTTGTTTCAAGTAAATAGATTGAAGAAAAACAGTCAATCACCAATCTCTAACCGTTTTTACATTTCACTTGGTGAGGGATATATAAATCTCTAACCGTTTTTACATTTCACTTGGTGAGGGATATACCAATCTCTAACCGTTTTTACATTTCACTTGGTGAGGGATATACCAATCTCTAACCGCTTTTACATTTCACTTGGTGAGGGATAAACCAATCTCTAACCATATTTACATTTCACTTGGTGAGGGATAAACCCATCGCTAACCGTTTTTACATTTCACTTGGTGAGGGATATACCAATCTCTAACCATTTTTACATTTCAATCTCTTCTCATTCTTACAATTTCACATGCTGAGGGATAAACCAATGTCTAAGGGACCGACCATTTAACTTGAAGGGGGGGGGGGGGGATTATGGTTTTTTGTTTCGTTCAGAATTTTTTTTTCGGACAACATGAGAGTTAGAATATTTATTTTTTTTGTCGCGCAAAGTGCAAATTTTTTTTCCAGAATTCAACATTAGGTTATATGACAAAAACTCTGAATCAGATTATTTATTTTCCTCCACCAAAATCAGAATATTTTTTTCAGCAACATTGGGAATCAGAATATTTTTTTAGAAAAAAACCATAACCCCCTCCCCCCCCTTCAAGTTAAATGGTCGTTCCCTAACCATTCTTACATTTCACTTGGTGAGGGATAAACAAATCTCTATCCATTCTCACATTTCACGTGGTAAAGGATATAGTCATATACCAATCTCTAGTGATTTATAACCATTTTATTCAGATACTCAAGGCGTGAAAATTTTATTTTTCATAAAAATCTAGGGGAAAATGATATGTTGACATTTTTCTTTGCCTAGTTATAAAATTTCTTCCATAATCAAAGACATTTTTCTTTGACTCTTAAAAATTTCTTCAAGTTTTAAATATAAACCTATTTGAAGTGACATGAACAAAGGGTGGGGGACATACCAGTCTCTAACTCTCTGTTCTAACTTCACCAAAGTCATTATGGGGTTGATAGTGGATAATCAAAGACATTTTTCTTTGACTCTTAAAAATGTCTTCAAGTTTTAAATAACCTATTTGAAGTGATGTGAACAAAGGGTGGGGGGCATACCAGTCTCTAACTCTCAGTTCTAACTTCACCAAAGTCATTATGAGGTTGATAGTGGATAATCAAAGACATTTTTCTTTGCCTAGTTATGTGGAAATGCAAATTCAATAATAAATGAGACAATAACAAATATAACCACACAATTCCAATTAATGGAAATTATAATGTTGTCAACAAATATGAGTAATAACAAAATTACTGAATGCAAAGGCTCTGGTCTGAAGGGAAAGGCATAAAACCATCGTCCATAAACAGACCAAATCTAAAATCCACAACTGGAAAACTGTAATGGCCCTGACTTGGTACAGGTTTTTCCAATGGAAAAGGTGGGTTGAATTGTTTTTTTCTGTGCCAAACCTCCTGCTTCCACTATTTTATAAGGTTTCAGTTGTAACAATGAAGAGTAGTATTCCTGATATTTTTTTTAATTCTTGCTTTAAAAACAATAAAAAAATGGGTTTGATTTGAAAAATGTTCATATTTCACAAAAAAAATTGGAAAAAAAATATGTTACCATAGCAACCATGATAATATGTGTATAACATTTTTTGAACATTCCTGATAATTTTTTTTACATTCTTGCTTTAAAAATAATATAAAAAAAAATGGGCTTGATTTGAAAAAATTTAATTTTTCACAAAATTTTTGGAAAAAAATATGTTGCTATGGCAACCATGATAATATGTGTAAAACATTTTGTGAACATTCCTGATATTTTTTTTAATTCTTACTTTAAAAATAATAATAAATAAAATGATTTGAAAAATTTTCATTTTTCACAAAAATGTTGGGGGAAATATGTTGCCATGGCAACCATGATATGTGTAAAACATTTTATGAACATTCTGGATATTTTTTTTAATTCTTGCTTTAAAAATAATTTAAGAAAAAAAAAGGATTTATTTGAAAATTTTTCATTTTTCACAAAAATCTAGGGGGAAAATATGTTGCCATGGCAACCACGATAAAATGTGTCTCCAAAGTTTTGAAATTTAAAGTATACTCAACTAACATCATTTCCTGTAAATATTGAAGTAATATCTACAAGGATTTTAACTACAGAGCAAAAACAAAAAAAATGCTAAATTTTGTGATATTTCTTCAAAACAATTCAGCATACAGGTAATATCTTGTGTATACAATTCAGCATGGTAAGGGTTAATTAAAAAAAAAAAAAAAAAAAATGAGCAAGTAAAATAGTTCTTTAGTTGAGTATTATTCTTGAAAAAAAATGGCAAAATTTTATAAAAACAAAGGAACTTAATAATCATTTGTTTTCTTCTATTTTTTTTGGGGTGATTCCCAAACATGAACTGTTTAAATGAATGAATAAACGTATCTACAGGAAAAAAATTTAAGCTCCTTTCATTTTTTCAAAACAGAAATTAAAATGCTTTGTAAATATCATTGTTTTTTTAGCTCACCTTGTCACAGGCAATGTGAGCTTTTGCCATCACTTGGCGTCTTTCGTCTGTCGTCCGTTAACTTTTCACATTTTAATCTTCTCCTCTGAAACCCCTCAACCATATGAACTGAAACTTGGTAGGAAGCATCTATGGAAGGTCCTCTATAAAGATTGCTCATTTTGTCCCGATCCATTAACAAACATGGCCACCACAGGCAATTCATGTTTCTGATTGGCCTATTTTTAAAAATCTTCTCCTCTGAAAACGCTTAGCCAAATGAACCGAAACTTGGTAGGAAGCATCTATGGAAGGTCCTCTATAAAGATTGCTAATTTCATCTTGATCTGTTAACAAACATGGCCGCCACGGGCGATTCTTGTTTCTGATTGATTGATATCTAAAAAATCATGTTTTCTGTTAAAAGGGAGATAACTCTAGTTTAAATATAGATACATTTTGTATCTATTCAAAATGCAGTTATCTCTGAATTGAATTACAGATAAATATGCCTCTAAAACCCCTCAACCAAATGAACTGAAACTTGGTAGGAACCATCTATGGAAGGTCCTCTATAAAAATTGCTCATTTCGTCCCGATCCGTTAATGAACATGGCCGCCACAGGCGATGCTTGTTTCTAATTGGCTGATTTTAAAAATTCTTCTCTTCTGAAACCGCTTGGCTAAATGAACCGAAACTTGGTAGGAAGCATCTATGGGTGGTCCTCTATAAAGAGTGCTCATTTCGTTCCAATCCATTAACAAACATGGCCGTCACAGGCAATTCTTATTTCTGATTGGTCGATTTCTAAAAATCTTTTCCTCTGAAGCCACTTTGCCAAATGATCGGAAACTTAGTAGAAAGCATCTATGGAAGGTCCTCTATAGAGATTGCTCATTCCATCCCGATCCATTAACAAACATGGCCACCACAGGCGATTCTTGTTTCTGATTGGCTGATTTTAAAAATTCTTCTCTGAAACCGCTTGGCCAAATGAACTGAAACTTGGTAGGAAGCATCAATGGGTGGTCCTCTATAAAGAGTACTCATTTTCTTCCAATGCCATTAATAAACATGGCCGCCACAGGCGATTCCTGTTTCTGATTGATCTATTTCTAAAAAATCTTCTCCTCTGAAACCACATGGCCAAATGAACCGAAACTTGGTAGGAAGCATCAATGGGCGGTCCTCTATAAAGAGTACTCATTTCCTTCCAATGCCATTAATAAACATGGCCGCCACAGGCGATTCCTGTTTCTGATTGATCTATTTCTAAAAAAATCTTCTCCTCTGAAACCACATGGCCAAATGAACCGAAACTTGGTAGGAAACATCTATGGAAGGTTCTCTATAAAGATTGCTCATTCTGTCCCAATCCATTAACAAACATGGCCACCACAGGCGATTCTTGTTTCTGATTGGTCTATTTCTAAAAATCTTCTCCTCTGAAACCACATGGCCAAATGATCCGAAACTTGGTAGGAAGCATCTATGGAAAGTCCTCTTATAAAGATTGCTCATTTTGTCCCAATCTGTTAACAAACATGGCCACCACAGACAATTCTTTTTTTTGATTGGTCAATTTCTAAAAATCTTCTTCTCTGACACAGCTTGGCCAAATAGACCGAAACTTGGTAGGAAACATCTATGGAAGATCCTCTATGGGAATTGCTCATTCCGTTTTGATCCATTAACAAACATGGCCATCGTAGACAATTCTTGTTTCTTATTGTTCGATTTCAAAAACAGCTTTTCCTCTGAAACCACTTGGCCAAATGATATGAAACTTGGTAAGAAGCATCTATGGAAGGTCCTCTATAGAGATTGCTCATTTCGTTTTGATCTATTAACAAACATGGCTGCCACAGGCAATTCTTGTTTTAGATTGGTCGCTTTCTAAAAATCTTCTTCTCTGAAACTGCTTTGCCAAAACGAACTGAAATTTGGTGGGAAGCACCTATAGGCTATGGGAGGCTCTGTATTAAGTTTCCTCGGAGCAGAATGAAAGGTGAGCGACACAGGCTCAGCTCAGTGCTGAGTCTCTAGTTTTCTATTCAAATTACAATGTTTTATACTTGGTCATTTTGCTCATTTAGAAAACAATACTTGTGTGGTAATACATCATGCATTAAAACGTCTGAGTGATTGTATGGACAATCTTAAAGGGAAAGACTAATTTCTAAGAGTGGATCCAATAACGGAAACCCTGTAAAACGATTAAGGGTTCTTAACTATAATGTTAGTACAACATCATCTTAGAGGAAGATGTGGACATGTAAAGGATAGGCTAAGAACGTTCTGTGTTACACCCTTTTGTCAATCTTAGCATTCCCTTAAATGATGACTTGCGACCAATCTTATTGAATTTTCTAGTTACTGGCCCCTGGTATATATATATATTATAACCAACTACTCCCATGAATATACAAAAATGAAACATACCGAACTGTTTCGACCAATCCAAAAATAGATGCATTTGCTTTAAACCACATTGAATGTCAACATTATTGCAGCAAAAATAATCTAAGTTTGTTCTCTCTGAAGATTTTTGATTTCCTTTGCAACTTTATGTGCTTTCTACGAAGTTAGTTTTTCCTTTTTTTGCCATTCTGTTGTCTGTCTTCTTCGATTTATGATTTCTGATTACCTCTTTGGTATCGTCAATATACATTGTGTATATTTAAAGGTCTTTTTAATTTTCTTCTATATTTGTGTTGTTATTGACCTGGTTTTTTCCTTAAAAGTTGCATATTAAAACTTGTAAGATTGTTATATGGATGTGACCATGTGATTTTTGAATTTATACCATGAGTGAAAATGTGGAATTTCAGTAACTGACATTTCTATGGTTTAATAGATATTAAATGTCCTGATTATTGTCTATAATATTATTCTTTTTTATTTATACATCAGGGCCCCCAATGAGAAGGTATATGTGTGTGTGTGTTTTATATGTTTTTAGCTCACCTGACCCAAAGGGCCATGTGAGGTATTGCCATCACTTGGCGTCCGTCGTCCGTCCGTTAACTTTTTCATATTTTAATCTTCTCCTCTGAAACAACTTGGCCAAATGGAACCAAACTTGGCAGTAAGCATCTATGTAAGGTCCTCTATAAAGTTTCTCCATTTCGTTCCATTTGGCCTATTAACATGGCCGCCAAGAATAATTCTTTTTTCTGATTGGCTAATGTTAAAAAAATCTTCTCCTCTGAAACGGCTTGGCCAAATGGAGCCAAACTTGGCATAGATGGTCCCTGGGTGTGTCCCTTTTAAAATTGTGTCCGACAGCCCCACCCTCCATTCAAGATGGCTGCTGTTTTTTAAGGTAATGATTATCTCCCTTTGAAATTTGCTTCAGTATCATTCTATTGTCAGGTGAGCGATACAGGCTCAGTGGGCTGAGCCTCTAGTTTTTTATTATATTTATTTATATTGTTTTAGACAACTGTCAATTACTAATATTACTTACACGTATATTTATATATTTTCGATTTACTCAGATATAAACAAATATAAGGTTAAACAGAAGTAGAATTAATATTGTATAATCAGAGAGAAACTCACATTTAATTTGATACTTTATGCTTCAGCAAAAAAACATTCAGTTTCATTTACAAATCTTTTTATATTAAGCATCTTTTCATAGAACTAATATTATACATATGCTTCTGTGTAGCAAAGAATAATGACATTTCATATAAAGTTAAAAAATTAAGACTAAACGCTCTTTGTCCTTTTGTTCTTTTATTTTTGTCCTTGTTTGTCCTTCATTGATTTAAGTCAGGGCTGTCGTGGTCGTGATAGCATGGTAATTGGATTTACAACTACCTTTACAATCAATGCCTATCACCACTAACGTTGTAAATTTGAATCCTGTTCATGTAAAATATGAAATGTCCGTCACCTTGGGATGTTATTGAATATTAAATCAAACTTTCATATTAAGAAAGGTTTGAAATTTGTTAAAATATGATTTAAAATTACCTATGCAAATCAGTGCCTATCACCACTAAAATCCATGGGGTGAACACAGTTTCTGCTCCACTAGTGGTATCTGTCGTGTTACTCTAGTTACAAACCAGTGATAAATTATGAATGAGCAAATGACCGGGAAGTGATTTTGACAAGTGCAACATATCTGTGCAGTGTGGTCAGTTGTGACATAGACATTCGTTAATGGTTAACCAAGTCATTGTGAATATCGTAAAATGTTCGAAGTGATCACTTCATATTAACCAATAGGAACTCTTGGTTAGCAGCAACCCTCTATCAAGGAAATCCTGATAGAAGCCACAAGCTCTGAAATATCGGATCAACTGAGAGATATATAATCCATATGCAGGTGCCGCTGGAATGTTGCTACATATAAATGAAAAATTCACAATGGGAAAATTAAAATCATTTCTTTGTCGTAAAGTTTCATTCCTCACCGACCCTCAGTGTCAATTCAAAATGTAGGTCAAGGTATGAAGCCGACCTAGTTGTATCAATAAGATATTGCTTTGTATAATTGTGTTTTTCATCAGGTAAAAGATCTAGTCTCCTAGTGCAACTTGGTTCAATAATTGTGTCATATTAATTGCATGTAAAACCATTGAATTTATTATAAGCAATTGTCTTCCTTAGAATAAAACAGAAATATGGTCATTGTATCATTGGTGTTAATAAGGTCAGAAGGCATGTAAATATTTATCAGAAAATAAATTAAATTAATAGTTTTATCAGTATTTTTCTGTTTTATATCTTTCATTTTTTCAGATGGAACCATTGGACGATGATTTAAAGATTGTTAGACTCCTAAATGCTGCATCAAGAGGAGATATTAAGCAAATGAGATCGTAAGAATCTCTTTTGAATATTTTACTTATTACCAATCTTTGTTGTAACTGTCACATGATATTATATACAAGTTTTAAAAAAACATCTAAATTGTTGGATGACCTGTAACTGTCACATATTATATTATGCACAAGTTTAAAAAAAACAACTTCTAAATTGTTAACCGCATCATTGGCATAATGGTTATAGTGTGCTCACCTCGAGTGCGGTAGATCGTGGGTTCGATGCCCAGTCGGGTCAAACCAAAGACTATAAAATTGGTATTTGTTGCTTCTTCGCTAAGCACGCAGCATTAAGGAGAAAAAGCAAAGACTTGTTGGCTCACAATTAGAATAATATGTTCGAGTGAAGTGACATGTCTATCCGCGGACTGTTGTTTCAGTGAGCTAGCACTATAAAAATCCAACTCAGCGTGTTGGTCTAGTACGAAGCGGACATCATATCATCTCATTGAAAATTAACATGTTCTCGCCATGAAATAGCTGAAAATTGCTGAATTGGCATTAAACAACAATCTCCCACTCACTCTAATTTTTTGGGTGACCGTCGTTGCTGTGAAAGTATGGTAACTTGAAGGTAGCATTTACCAAGTCTGTCTATCATCATGAAAGTTGTGAATTTGATTCCTAACCATGGCTAGCTGAACTCAAAATAACTTTAGGAGATAAAGTTTGTCAGTGAATTATGATTGATCGGTAGTTTTCTCTCTGTATTCCGGTTTCCTAGATAACAATATGAATGAATTATTGTTCAATGTGCCTTTCAACACCCATAGCCTAAAACTAAACAATTGAACATCAAATTCTTCATTTTACGGATTCTGATTACCCCTTTGGTATTTTCTAACTTATTTATTACAGATACTATAAAGCAGGTTATGTCATGACAGCAGCTGATTATGACAACAGAACAGCTCTTCATATTGCTGCCAGTGATAACCAAGATCACATAATAAGGTTCCTTCTTGAAGAGTGCAAACTCCATAAAATTGCAAAGGGAGGAAAAGATAGGTAAATATTCAAATTTACAAATTTACTAATACTGCTCGTTTAGTTTCTGTCGTTTTTCTTTTTTCTATCTCGCCGTTTTGTAGTTATATCAATGTCCTAGACAACTAATATATTTTGATGTCTAGGATCATATGTCTTGATTCATTGACAACACACGGACCCTTGATCCTATCTTAGACATATAACTGTTTTTTATGTATCAGTCCTAGTATAGATAATTAACTTGCATCCACAATAAAAAACATTTTAACATTTTACATCTGTGTAATATTTTTAGATGGGATACAACACCTTTATTGGCTTCCAGAGAAGAAGGAAGGGAGTCTGTTCATGATGTGTTTTTAGAGCTGTGTCCTGTAAGTAGTATATAAATTGTGATATGATCAATGATGCAATACAATTAACATAACAGGAAACGTTTATATAATTTGATTACCAATGCAGTAGGAAGTTCCTGCAATCTTCATAATCATCAGATTATATTAAAATGTTAATCAATTAAGAATGAAACAGTACACGATGGGTGTTATTACTCAAGTCAAAAAGAAGAAGCTGTTCTTATCAGACAATTTGACCTCATTACCGGATGTTTCATATTGATTTTTTTTTATTTTACAATCTTTTACCATCTGTATTTACTGTCTTTGAAATCTGGTATGTTCTTTACTGAAAATTTTCATTGAAGAAGAGTTTGATGATACCAAATTACAATCCATATAACGAAGAAGAACAGACAACACAATGGCCAAAAGAAAAAGGACAAAAGAACTAACAACGATCTACAAAACATACACATAAAACTAAAGATCGAGCAACATGAACCCCACTAAAAACCTATGTACTGTGTGATTGCCTCTTCTGACTCCCGTTTTTTTAGAATAATTTTCTTCTTGTAAGCATTAAAATTTAATCAATATGGAACAAATTTACTGCATTAGTTTGAAATATTGTAATGAATCAAATGGAACAAATTTATATTCTTAGTTTAAAATATTTCAGATAAATTTTGTTGATGAGTTTTATTATTAGCTGATGTAACGGAGTAATGGGAGAAAACCACAGATGCACAGCAGGAACTGAGAAACAATACAAAAATCACATTATCATTTAAATATATCAATAAGATCAAAAAGAAATAAAATCACAAAAGATTTTACCATGCACAATGCAACTTGATATTAAAGGGAAAAAAAGAAACAGCTTGCACTGTTTTATTTCTTGACATTTACCTCAAATTTGACACCAATGTTACAATTGTGAACAGTGATGTATCTGTGTGTTATTGGTATCGATTCTGCTTCTTTCTAGGATTTTTCTATTGGGTTTAGAACTGTTCTAACAGCATGGTATTTGTTTGTTTTTCATTTTATTTGCAAGTTTGATCTATTTCTATTTTATGAAGTAAAGATATATCATCCCAGTCTTTTTTTATGATTCACGCTATAGAATGATATTGGTGTATTACTTTCGAAATGACATCTTTTAATGATTCATACTATGTTATAGTATTGGGCCACATTTGATGATAGTGTAGCATCATTCAATGCTATTGTGTACACATTGCTATATTTCACGTATATACACATAGATGTAGGAGTACTACTAATGATATCTGATGTGAACTTGAAATAGACAACAGGTAAATTATGGTAACGATAAATTCAAATTACAGGTAAATAATTCAAATTTCTAATGTACTGATTATTATGATCTCTTTGTTAGGAACTTGTAGATACAGAAAATGACCAATACAGAACGTATCTTCTGCTTAATGCCGGTGCAAATAATGATGTCCATACACTTAGAAGGTTAGAAACTTACTTTTTATTCTTCTGATTTACTAAGGAGGAAATTAGTGCCACAAGACAGACGAGACCCTCGATCGTTAGAAACTTATTTTTTATTCTTCTGATTTACTAAGGAGGAATTTAGTGCCACAAGGCAGATGAGACCCTCGATCGAAGTAAATATTTGAATTCCTAAAAACAAAAGCAGTGCAATATTTAAAAAAGTAAAAGTGCAGAGAATGCACAAAATTGAATTCTCTTAGTTTTGTTTATTTTATTTCAAAAATGGTATGCCACACGTATTGGCTCAAAATTAATTTAATAATTGGTTTATGGTTTATGGAGTTTAATGCCACTTTCAACAATATTTCAGTTATTTTGGTATGTCAGTTTTATTGGTGGAGGAAACAGTTTGTCAGTTGCTTGCGACAGGTCGGTGGTTTTCTCCAGATCCTCCAGTTCCCTCCACCAATGAAACTGACCGCCACGATATAACTGAAATAAAGTGGCGTTAAGCACCATAGGCCATCCATCTTACAATATACACTTAATCATATAGGCTATGTGAGAAGAAGGTTGATATGGACCTACGAGATTACGATGGAAGAACAGCCTTACATCTGGCAGCTGCAGAAAATAAATTAGAAGCTGTTAAATATCTTGTTGAAACAGCAAAAGTAAAAATATCTATTCCTGACAGGTAAGTTTTTTTATTATTCTATATTAGTAATTTCGATTATAATAAGGGGCTGTCATGGCCGTAATCGTATGGTAGTTGAATTTACAACTACCTATGCAATCAATGCCTATCACCACTGATGTTGCGACTTCGAATCTCGATCAGTGGGAGGTGTACAACATTATGTGATAAAGTTTGTCAGTGACTTGCAACATGTCTGTGGTTTTCTCCGGATACTCAGGTTTCCTCTACCAATAAAACTGACTGCCACGGTATAACTGAAATATTGTTGAAAGTGGCGTTAAAAGTTCTTTTTTTTTAATAAAAGATGTACTCAATGACTCGGATTTACTGGCGGAAAATGAAATAAATATTTTTCGTTGATTTATTAAAATAGACCATTTCTAAGAGAATTCCCTGTTCTAAAACAAGTAACATGTGACATTTACTACCAGTGAATATTAAATCTGAGGCATTGAATATGTTTTGGAATTCAAAAAATGACTTTTCATTATTTCAGAATACCACTATTTTCTCAAAATATAGAATAAACAATTACTGTCTTTTGATTCTGTAAATGTAGGGATTAATTGACTTTTGAAAAAAATGAAGAATAGTACAATAAATTCTTGTGGCATATTGCTACTAAGATTTCTGCTTCTACTTCTACCAAAATCCGGACCGCCTTCACATATATTTGTATTTGAAGATCTTGCGTAATATGGGGTATTTGCCAAAATATTTTTTTTGTGCTCCATAACATGGAACTACAGTGGAACCTGCTCCACTTAGGTGACGAATTAGATCCTCGTTAATAGTAACATATTGCTATGTCAGTGAACAATGACTACAATGGCAATATTTTGATAAAGTAAACACATGGCAAAATTAGATCTTGCTATCATCAATTAAGGTGACAAGAAAAGTTAGAAGATTCCAAAGGGATTACATAATCAGAAGCCTTAAATCAAATAAGGACAGACAATACAATGGCCAAAAGAAAAAGGACAAACAATTATGTACACAACACTGCACAGAAAACTAAAGAGTGAGCAACATGTACCCCACTGAAAACACAGGGAGTGAGCTCACAACATTTAGTAGGCAAGTAAGGTGACTCTTGCACACTTCACATAGATAGCTAGAAATTCATCATGTTTACATTTATCTTCTGTCTTGTATTTCACTGTACAGGAAAGTGCTCCTGCATCTCTTTCGACCATAATTAATGTTCTAATGTAATTTTGTAATAAAATGGAGAAAAAAATACCATACTTTTGGAACAGATCCAAAATCTAATAGAAAAATCGTAGAAAGGGGCTAAATGGATACCACTAACACACAAAAATACATGACCTCTAACTTTACTGGCTTCTAACGGGTACTTGAAAAGTGGAGAGGAGGGGGGTTAAACTAGTTTTATGGGCCCAAACCTCCACTCTTAGAGAAATGATATGGTAATAACGATTAATCAGGCAAACATGTTAAACTCCCAGAGGGCTGTGTTATTGGAAATTGGAATAGGCCATAATTTCCCCTGATTCATGGATAACGTCTCCTTAGCTGGTCTGTAGGTTGTGCACGAGTAAATGTGTACCTCGTGTCTGGAGAATACCACACCTTTTTCCAAGTAGAAGATGAAAAGATAACTAAAAATGTTTAAGAGTAGTCATTTACAATATATATTACCTCTCATTTTGCTTGTGGCATTCTAAGCATCTGCCCATATTCCTATCAAATTGCCTACTCCTTACCTAAATTACATGTTATTCTTTGTTTGTAAACATGTTATGACATATACTGGTATTAGACATTAAACATCAAATAGGCAGTTTCAGGTTTTCCAAATGAATGTTGTAGGGACCTGCAGAGTCCAATATTTAACATAGGATCTAATGGGCAGTACTTGACATGAAGCATCATAGTAATATGCCGATAAAACGACAGGGACCTGAACCCTTGGGTCTTAAGTTTAACATAATTGCATAGGGAAATTAAGAAAAATAATTGTCTTAAGAGCCAGCAATTGACATGTTATTATATTTAGTGTCAAATATCATTTGTGTTTATACCAAGGAATTTCTCTTGGTCAATGGGGAGGATCAAAATTTAGATATGCTATAATAGGGATTGTTAAAAAACTCATCTTTACCAGATAAGAAATATGCAGTGTTTATTGGTCTGATTTTATAGGTAATATGCAAGCGTTAGCGATCTCTTTATGGTATAAAATGTGTACTTAGGATTTTTTGACAAACATGGCTGCACATACTGATGGCTAAAAAAAAATTTGACGCATTGTAAACATGTTCCGTGTAACACACAAACACACTCAACTAATGAAGATCTTCTTAACATAAAGCGTAAAGGTGATCCTGAAGTCTTGTACCCTCTATCGTACGTCCGATACCACTGAAACCCGGAACCCGTGTGTAATAAAAGTCATTTTGTTAGCTTGTTTTACTTATATTGATATTTTTTAATTTATTAAAGTTAACTTTTGAGATTTCGTAAGGAACGACAGTTCGATTGAATGAGATTAGATTCGGCCCTAAAAAAAAGTTGTCCCCGATATATCTCTGCCCAAAAAATCTCGACACTTTTTGATGCACTGGATGAGTGTGAAATTGCGAGATAATTTTCAGATTTGCGAGCATTCATGGCCGTGCCTGTTTCATATTGTATATAAATAACATATTATGCGATTTGACCTGGGGCCGATTTGACTGGGGACGATTTGACCAGGGGCAGATTTGACTTGGGGCCAATTTGACCTGTTGCCCTTGAAGAGTGTCTCAGACACTATGCTATGTGCAACATATACATACTCTATTATGTCTATGGTCACTAGTAAACCAAATTTCTATTTTCAGGCAAAGTTGGTAAATAATTATATGTACATAAGCATAAAGTTTTGCATATGTTTGCTCATCCAAGACCAAGGATATCTAATTAGTGATTAGCTTTGCGAGCTTTCCAGGCAGTGCCTGTTTCATATTACATATATTGAGGGCCTAAAATGCTTGTACTGGGATTGCAATCTGATCTTATGATCAAAGTGTTATTGTTTAAACATGTAGGTGCACACATTTATATTTTTCTTGAAGAGAAAACCGTACACCAGAGAATGAAGCTAACACTTACAGAAACAAAACTGACAATGATGAAAAAGACAAAGCTGACAACAAGGAGATTATACGCATATTAGTAGAAGCTGGAAAAAATGAACAACCACAGGAAGCCCAGTCTACATCAGTAATATGGCAGCCATTGTTAACTAATTCTTGTCAAACTTCCTTCAGAAAAAAAAAATATACAGTGAAACCTGTCTAAACTGAACGCTGAGTAAACCTGTGTAAACCAAATACCTATCTAAACTGAACAAATTCTTCAGTCCCATAGGGGTTCGGTTTAGACAGGTTTTACTGAAATATAAATGTCCATTTCCTTAAATATAGATATTTTTGTTTTAGCTTGTTTATTTTCAAGATTTTGATGACCAGTATATTTTTTAGATGTTTTCATAATTTGACATTAGCACAGTATCAGACACTACATGCCTATAGCATGATTAAAAAGATGTTGTTTTCTGCTTTAGATAAACCATATAATAATATTGACTAGAAATACCTATCTGGTAAATTAAATTAAGAAAAGCTTGAATATACCAATGGTGTAATCAGAAGTGGTACATTAAACAAGGACAGACAATATAATGACCAAAAGAAAAGGGATAAATATAGAAACAATGATGCCCAAAACACAGAAAACTAAAGATTGAAAGTCATTAATCCCACTGAAAACGAGGTTGAATTCAGGTGATTCAAAGGGGTAAGCAGTCAGTTCTGTCTTAATGCATGGGCACGCAGGACGGTCGCCCGTGGGCCCCATGTTAATGTATGTTGTATACAGCATGTTTTTAATGCTTAAACACTGATTTTGTTGGAAGTACCAATACAATAAATATATGTTTTATTTTATCGACCATTTACATATTTATTCCTGTCAGTGGTTATGTAGGTAGGGATCCCAGTGCACCGCTTAGCCCGAGGGCCTATTATGCTGTTGAGACAGCCCTGTAAGCAGTTCCTGCTCCGCTAGTGGTACCCATTGTGATACAAATCTGATGACTAACCATTAATGTTTCAAGCTTGTTGTTTTCAATAATATTTCTGTTTTAATATATTTATGTTATAGTGTGAACTGCCTAAAGCTGAACAAATAAAGGTGATGATAATGCAAGCAGCTGCAAAAGGGGACCTGCATACACTGAAACGCAAACAGTTAGTAATTTTGTATAAAAATGACATTGAAATAAATTGTTCAATAGTTAAAATGCCCTACTTGAAAACATAATATTACAGTAAGGTATTCCTTTTTGCTAATTTAATTCAAGATGGATATTGTTTCATTTTTTTATGCCATCGAATGAGGTCATATTAAGGGGGTTACCTAACCTGACCTGATGCAAGATGATGTTAGATGGTAGTTGATGGCTTACTGAAATAATTGCAATACATTTTAAAATACCGCCTTATATACCCATTACATATATAGGGTGTAGGTACAAGGTATATATATATATATATATATATGAGACAGACATTATCTCTAGTATCGCAGCGAGCACGATGGTACGAGCTGTGATACCAGTGATTATGTATGTTAAGATCTTCAAAACGGACATTATTGGTTTTTTTGGTATTAAACCTCATAAGTTGATCCTGACAATATCACGATTAAATGAATGATGTCCAAATTACCAATAAATAGTCATATATGAACAACGGTGTTATCCTGTCACCACATTACTCTGTATTGTTTTTCATGTATACCTAAACTAGACCTATTTTTTTTCAGATTTACAAACGTTTCTATGGATAGTAGTTGTGATTATTTCAAGAACACACCCCTACATGCATGTGCAGCTAAAGCTAAAATGAAAATCGTTTTGTACCTCATAGAAGAAAGGAAAGTCTCGCCATTTGTTCGAAGCAGGTACATATTAGCAAAAGGCTTATTAACATATCGCCGAATGAACTCCCGAGTTTAGCAAAAAAAACCTTTTTCTCTACTGTAAGATACAACCTTACAAAGGGAGTCTGATTATGAATCAAATACACAACCAATTCTTTAAAGGGAAACTTTGCGATTTTTTACATGTTAGCTAAATATGTTCCTGGTGATATAAAATACATATTCACAAAGTTTTATCAACATATTTCCACAAATAAAGAAGCAAATCGGAAATTTGTAATTTTAATATCTATTTTTTTCATCGGGTCATGACATTTTTGCACGATAATGCATTGTGGGATTGAAATTTAAAGTCTGGGTCGCTGAAGTTAAATTCGTTTCATTTAAAGCGCTCAGAGGACTGTAATTTAAATCTAATAACCGTTGGAAAATTAAATACTGAAGTGAACAGCTACGTACTTTTTTGACAAACAACTATTTTAAATGAACAAAATGTTTCATTTCCTTTATATTTACAACGGAAAGAGTGTTTTACAACAGTCACCTATATTTGCTATATATAGGATCCCTTTTACAATTACGTTCATTTTGCTTTACTGCTAACGTGCTGAAAAATATAATGGATAATGAAACTGCACGCGTTGTCGTACTGTGATACCCCCACTCGCTCTACATAAGTTGATGTGTAGTAAAGTATTAGATTATAGTGGGACTTAACATGGTGGAGAGGCATAAAGGAGTGTAAAGAGTGTTGGAATCAAGAGATGTGTATCCTCCCAGGGCAGTTGGCTAGTAAACGTTTGGAATGATGAAAAATGATGTATTACAGATTATTAGATATAAATATTATACATAGCTAATTAAGGAAATAATTTATAGCAGCAGCTCGTAAGGGAACATGGAAAGGGCTATAACTCTCGCAATAATCAACCATCCGTGAAATCGGTATAATATGTGCATGCTCAGATCATGGCCAATCAAGATACCAAATATGAATAAAATGCGACAAAAGACAAATGACTAGTTCCGTACACAAGATGTGCGAACGGACGTATGGTCAAACAAACATGAAAAGGGCTATGACTCTCACAAAAATCAACCATCCGTGAAATCGGTATAATATGCGCATGCTCAGATCATGGCCAACCAAGATACCAAATTTGAATAAAGTGTGACAAAAGACAAATGACTAGTTGCGTACACAAGATGTGCAGACGGACGTATGGTCAAACAAACATGAAAAGGGCTATGACTCTCGTAAAAATCAACCATCCTTGAAATCGGTATAATATGCGCATGCTCAGATCATGGCCAATCAAGATACCAAATATGAATAAAATGTGACAAAAGACAAATGACTTGTTGCGTACACAAGATGTGCGAACGGACGTATGGTCAAACAAACATGAAAAGGGCTATGACTCTCACAAAAATCAACCATCCATGAAATCGGTATATTATGCGCATGCTCAGATCATGGCCAACCAAGGTACCAAATATGAATAAAATGTGACAAAAGACAAATGACTAGTTGCGTACACAAGATGTGCGGATGGACATATGGTCAAACAAACATGAAAAAGGCTATGACTCTCGCAAAAATCAACCATCCGTGAAATCGGTGTAATATGTGCATGCTAAGATCATGGCCACCCAAGATACCAAATATGAATAAAATGCGACAAAAGACAAATGACTAGTTGCGTACACAAGATGTGCGGACAGACATATGGTCAAACAAACATGAAAAGGGCTATGACTCTCGCAAACATCAACCATCCGTGAAATCGGTATAATATGTGCATGCTCAGATCATGGCCAACCAAGATACCAAATATGAATCAAATCCAACAAAAGACAAATGACTAGTTACGTACACAAGGTTTAGGGATGGACGAACGGACGGACGGACAAGGGTATTCCAGCATACCCACCACTCTGCGAGTGGAGGTATAAAAATATTTCATGTTTGTTTGACCATACGTCCGTCCCTAAACCTTGTGTACGTAACTAGTCATTTGTCTTTTGTTGGAGTTTATACACAACCCTTATCAAGTTGAAGTATACATTTAATAGGATGGGTGCATATTAATGCACACTGCCGGATCAAGGGGGTGTTCGACAATTTAGTAAAATTTATGTATAAATTGGGTAAAAATTGGCAAACAAGAGCCTGGCACCCCGTTTTCAAAACTGCAGGATCCGCGCCTGATGCAGCAATGATTCATGGGCTATTTTCACAAAAAATCTTAAGATTACCATTGATCGTATGCTATATTGAATTATTCATTTTTATCTTGGTTTTGTTGTGCCCCATCAGAATGATGTAGCAACAACCAAAATTATGAAGTAAAACAGGGTGAACAGGGCAGGGTAGAAATTCTTCTTGCAAAACCGACAAAAAACCATTCGTATGCAATTTTTCCTTATAAAAACAACAACTAAATTTTTTATGACTATTCTGAGATTAATCAGAAGTGTCCTCAAGTTCGAAAGACGTGACTAAAATAAACAGAAAATGTTTTCTTTACGCAGAGACATATTATATGTTACGCTTTGTTCAAATCAGAAATAACCGTTATGAAAACAGATTAATCTTTTTACTGTTGGCGAATACGAATATTGTATTACCATAAACAAATTATTATATTATGTAAGAGATGTACCCTGAAGTTTTGTATAATAAACTTTAAAAGTATTTATAATACTCATCGTCTGTAATTGTCAAATGAAAACTATTACAAATTATATGTTTACATAATCCTCTCAATTTTATGGCTTCCTACCCTGTAGCTTTCTGTGCTTTTAGCTAAGAAGCAGAGCTTATGTGTAGCTTTATTGTAGTGCATGAACGATCGATTACAAAGTGCGATCTTACTGAATAATGTCATTAAAACAATTTTACCCTGTAGTATAGGCCTTTTTTGATTTTTTTACGAATTCATGGCATTGTTCCGATTTTCACTTAATTTCGTAGTTCTTCAGTTTTGGAAAAAAATCTTTTGTAAATGTGTCTCATTAAAGACGGACCTTTTCCCCCAATTTGTTTGTTTTGCCATAAGCATATCTATAGAAACAAAACGTAATTCTGCAAAAAGTGATTGTGTAATAAATTCATATATTTAGAATAATAAGAAACATAAAAAGAATGACCATCAAGTTTCCTTCGAAACAGGAAGTTTCGAAATGGTCTTCGCAAACCAACTTGTGCTTAGTACTGGTGAAGCTTTCTTCTATGCTGAGGTTGCTCAGCCAAGTCAAGTAGAGCTCTTTCTTTTTCACGGGGTCAGGAAAATGAAATAGGCTTTTGCCATACCCTTGTCGAGTTAAACAACCGTACGCCTGACAAGCCATATCGACACTGAATGATGTACATATAAACATCCATATTTATACATCAGGAAAAAAATATTTGTTTTGCGAAATTTCCATTTAAGACGGGACGTAAAGGAGTGCCCATATCTGGCGATCATGGCTAGGTGTACTCGATGCAACATTATGTGAAAAAGTGGTCAGTGATTTGCGACAGGTCGGTTGTTTTCTCCGGGTACTCCACCAATAAAACTGACCACCATGATATAACTGAAATATTGTTGAAAGTGGCATTAAGCACCATAAACCAGACCAAACCAAAATCAACCTTAACCACTCAGACATGTAAAGTTTTTGTTGTTGTTGTTAAGTGGATTTGTTGATATGCAAGATGCCTTCATCGGCTAATACACACAGTATTTTACTATGAATCATATATGAAAATAATGTTTGTTTTTAATTATTTTGTATTCCTGTTTTTTCTTCAAGCTTTTGGAAAACTCCTTTGCAATTAGTTCAAGATAAAATTGAATTCTGGGAAAAAAGGCAAAAGTCTCGTCAACAAGATTTCAATGCGATCAAAAAAGTTTTGGAGGAAGCAATGAAATCTTCTTCCATTGGTGAAGTTGAAGTGAGTTATTTCTTTAATCATTCGTTAAGATTATTTAAGAAATAATTCACGGCTGCCGTGAATTATTTCTTTTCTAATATGACAAATACTGTAATTTTTATGACACTAGGCGACTTTAGAATCCGCCACACATGAATACGAATATTGGTTATTTACGTCATCAAAATTTCACGTGGGAGGTGGCCGGAGCATCCGCCGGGGAAAACCCCAGATGAGTGTGTTTTCATCGCATATTTGTGTATACATGTAAACAAAGTAATATATTGTGTAGTTGTTGTGTATGACCTCACAGAAACGGCCTTGTAGGCTTTTATTCATTACAGAAACTTTTTAAATTATGTTTTTTTTGTTTCCAATCGATAATTTGTGTGCGCAGGTGCTAAAGGTAGATATATACCGACATATACTGGTTGACGATATATAGGCCGTCTTATTAGAATTTACAATAAACATATCTGTATTGATGTAAATCTGTGATGATCAAGTTTTCAGTGTGCATAAACAACAAGGCCAATTTACATTAACCAATTAAGCTGATTTTAAGAAATAATTATCAAGCAAAAAAAAAACTTAATAAGAATTGGTACACGTTTCCTGTTTATCAGTGTACAGAGAGTAAATAACCATTCTTTCACAAAATTGGTATTTGCTTTGAAATATTTGGGGACATGGATTTTTCAAATATATTTATAGTTATCTTTGCTCATCTGGCCAAATGTCATGCGAGCTTTTGCCATCATGCGGAGTCTGTTATCGTAAACCTTTTAAAAAATCTTCTCCTCTGAAACCATTTGACCAAATTGAAATAATTTGGGCTATACCATGTGGTGTTTGCTGTTAAATTATGTCTGATGACCCCACCAATCAGCAAACAGAGCATATAATGTCACATTTTCCCACCATATAAGCTGAAATTTAAACTGGTTACATTTTAATGAGAAGTATGAAATATGTTATGGTTTTTGCTGAAATATAATGCGTTTTTTAGATTTTTGGTGAAAATATGATAATTAAGCTTATTTTGGCACAAAATTATTTGAAAATTGTGTTGATTGGGTTTGTAACTAGAGTAACATGATGGGTGCCACTAGTTGAACAAGAACTTTTTACCCTTCCGGAGCACATGAATTCACACCCGGTTTTTAGTGAGGTTTGCATAACTTGATCTTTAGTTTTCTCTGTAGTGTTTTGTAGATTATTGTTTATCCTTTTGTCCTTTTCATTTTGACCATATTGTCTGTCCTTCTTTGATTTACGGATTCTGATTACACCTGTTAGTATCTTCAAACTTTTCTTGAAAAATATGCTTTCATACTCTTTATCACAGAATGCACAATTGTATATATCTGTTTTTAATAGGTGGATGACAATTTCGAGAAACATAAAAATGATGAGAAAGCAAAGATATTTTTATTTTTGAACAAGGCATACAAAGGAGACGTCAAAGCAGTTAGACGGTATTTCAAAATATTAAAAAAAAATAGTAAAATTAAGAAAATAAAGTTAAACAATGATAGTCAACAATTACATGTACTCCAATTTCAATAAAAGGAGCAACCACCTCTCAGCTCTAATCATTGAACACAAATAGACCACGACTTATGCTGTTTATAAATAAAAACATCACTTTATGATTAAACTTTTTATATAATATGAAAAGCACTGTACTACTAGTCTATTTTATTTTATAAACGTGCCTCTCGTAATGTATTAATTTCTTTACTTATTGTGTTAGCACTAACTATCAAGAACCGTATCAGTGGTGTAATGGATAGAATGTTTGCCTCAAGTGCGGTAGATCATGGGTTCAAGTCACGGTTGGGTCAAACCAAAGACTATAAAATTGGTATTTGCTGCTTCTCCACTAAGCACACAGTATTAAGTAGTAAATTTAAATTTTGTAACAACCTGTGAATTTTTTAGTTGCTATGAAATTATCCTCTGATTTTGACCAGGTTCAAATATCTATAACTTATAAGGAAATTATACTAAAATTCTTTGTCCTATCTGTTGCTCTTGCTAGAACAGGTACCATTTTGTCCTTTCCGTTGCTCTTGCTAGAACGGGTACCATTTTGTCCTTTCCGTTGCTCTTGCTAGAATGGGTACCATTTTGTCCTTTCCGTTGCTCTTGCTAGAACGGGTACCATTCTGTCCTTTCCGTTGCTCTTGCTAGAACGGGTACCATTTTGTCCTTTCCATTGCTCTTGCTAGAATGGGGACTATTTTGTCCTTTCCGTTGCTCTTGCTAGAATGGGTACCATTTTGTCCTTTCCGTTGCTCTTGCTAGAACGGGTACCATTTTGTCCTTTCCATTGCTCTTGCTAGAACGGGTACCATTTTGTCCTTTCCGTTGCTCTTGCTAGAATGGGTACCATTTTGTCCTTTCCGTTGCTCTTGCTAGAACAGGTACCATTTTGTCCTTTCCGTTGCTCTTGCTAGAACGGGTACCATTTTGTCCTTTCCGTTGCTCTTGCTAGAACGGGTACCATTTTGTCCTTTCCGTTGCTCTTGCTAGAATGGGTACCATTTTGTCCTTTCCGTTGCTCTTGCTAGAACGGGTACCATTTTGTCCTTTCCGTTGCTCTTGCTAGAATGGGTACCATTTTGTCCTTTCCATTGCTCATGCTAGAACGGGTACCATTTTGTCCTTTCCATTGCTCTTGCTAGAACGGGTACCATTTTGTCCTTTCCATTGCTCTTGCTAGAATGGGTACCATTTTGTCCTTTCCGTTGCTCTTGCTAGAACGGGTACCATTTTGTCCTTTCCGTTGCTCTTGCTAGAACGGGTACCATTTTGTCCTTTCCGTTGCTCTTGCTAGAACGGGTACCATTTTGTCCTTTCCGTTGCTCTTGCTAGAACGGGTACCATTTTGTCCTTTCTGTTGCTCTTGCTAGAATGGGTACTATTCTGTCCTATCTGTTGCTCTTCTAGAACAGATACCATTTTGCCTGTCGTAAGGGAAATAACTCCTATAAAAAAACATAAAGAACGTATAATTTTATATTCAAATCACGAATGTGCTGAAGGTCTTTTAGAGTGCGTTTATTCTACTTTATGTTCACTATTTACTATCAAATATTGAATTATATCATGTCGGTTTAAAAGACATCGATTGATGACCATTGTAGGATGGAGATTTTGTGAATGTTATCAAAATATGATTTTTTTTAAATCTTAAATAGATATTTAAAAACGGACCCAGAACTCCTGAACAAACATGACTATGATAAAAGGACTGCGTTACATTTAGCAGCTGCAGAAGGACATATTGACTTAGTCAACTTTATTGTAAAGAAGACAGATGTAGATAAAGGAAAAAAAGACAGGTAAAAATCAAATAGAAAACATCTACCTTTTAGCACAGGTAACAACAAGTAGCTTAATAAACAAAACATTGTCAAACCAGTCTAATGACAAGAAACCATTTCCGTTTCCATTCATAGGAGTCGGACCGAAATTAAATATTATTTATAAACTGACATTTAAACAGTGAATTCTAAATATCTCAACAATTATTAAAAGGTCTCAATATGTCCACTATAATCTCCAAACAGAAAAAGAATCATGACTAAGAAGAGTTTGAATATCTCAAAGAGGTAATCATAAAGGACAGAGAACACAATGACAAAAAGAAAAAGGACAAAGGGACAAACAATGATCTACAAAGCACAACACAGAAAACTAAAGATCCTATAACATGAACCCTCACTAAAATCTAGGGGATGAACTCAGGTACTCCGGAAGGGTAAGCAGTTCCTGCTCCACTAGTGGCACCTGTTGAATTACTCTAGTTACAACCCTGGTGGTAAGTCATAAAGGAGGAAAGGACCGGGAAGTGCTAAGACAAGTGGAATATATCGGTGATCACTTGTGATACATATATTCTGTAACGGTTAAACAAGTCATGGTGGCGACCGTAAAACTTATGATTTCAACTTAACCAATAGGAACACTTGGTTCAGTAGCTTCCTTGTTAGCAGCAACCCTCTATCAAGAAAATCCTGATAGAAACTACAAGCTCTGGAATATTGAATCAATTGAGAGATATATACTTCGTATGCAGGTGCTGCTGGAATGTTGCTTTATATAAATAGAAAGAACAAAAGTGAAGATTTTGTGATGAGAAGATATAAGCAATTATTCAGATTAAAAACATAGATATCTAATTGAGTGCACACACCACATTTCTGGAATAACTTTCATATTAATGACCTCGTCTACTGATAATTAATATGAGTACCAATGACTACCAAATAAATAAATGGATGTCTGTCAACTTAAAAGACCATATAGTGTATGGCACTGGTAACCTGCATGACCAATTCAATGCCTACAGTTAAATACACCTAAACAACAGCAGGTATACCATATTGATTTTTTTCTATATTGGGGGAGTCAATATTAAACAGTGTCAGAAAGTAGACAGTCTACCCACTACAGGAACATGGACACACCTTGCACTTTGGAATGCAAAGGTAAAACAACAACAGAAGGATTTCCAGAGGCCAAACAAATGTCAGCAAAAAGTAAAAAACCCTAAGATAAATATACAATTGTTTTTTGCACAAAATGTATATATTCTGACTATTTGAAAGCTATAATAACTTTTGGTGTTTTTAACAGGTGGGGAATAACGCCCTTAGAAGAAGCAGAGAAAAAAGGGGATAATGAAATCATCAATATTTTACAAAGGTCATAGTATTAATTTGTGTCTTTTTGTTGTATCATGTGACATCTGTGATTGTATGTTTAGTATAGAAGGCATTCAAAGAGCAAATACATAACTAAAGAGAATACACCACATAGTACATAGTAAAATACATTGATATGTTTTGATTATGTACCTAGACTTGTCCACATTATATTTTTTAAATTATGTGTGTAGTATCATGGGAATATCGCTTTGTGCATGTCCGTCAAATACATTATTAGTGACAGAAATTACACCAAGTGTAAGCTGGTTGTTGTCGTATGGTTGGTTTGGTTTATAGTATTTAATTCCATGTTGTAGTATGTCGTTGTTGTAGGAAATACTATTTTCTATTTAAAATAGATATAAAATATGTAGAAAAGAATACGTGGATTGAAAATAATAATATTGATACATAATGCATAACTTGAATTGTCACTAGCCATGAATTTATTTTAATTAATTATAGACATATAGTTGTTATGTATATACACAATCGTGCTAACGTTAACTTCGGACACGACACGCTATGACCTTGCATCCAGGCGAACTTTATATTAACCAATGAAAACATTGCTGCAAAATCTTTACAGCGATTTAGGCTACAGGTAGTTAAGGAAAAACCTGAGGTAATACAAAACTCCACCTGAACGACAGGGTTAATTGAGTAATGTAAGATGTTAATGAAATTTAGGTTAGATAACTAACAATTTTGATCAAATTGTATGTATGTACACAGATTGTGATAATTCATTTCATTTAGTTACCATGGGTGATGATGTGGAAGCGATCGTGTGGTAATTGCATTTACATCTACAGATACAATCATGATTCCGTCTATCACCTCTTTAAAGTTGTTAGTTAAATTCCAGCCAGTTGCAAGATGTATCCGATTACAACTTTGCCATATTTTTTCAGTGTATTGTGCAAGTCTTTGGTTATCTCTGGTTTCCTCCACCAATTAAACTGACCAATATGATAAAGCTGAAATATTGTTGAAAAAGATTTAATATAGAACTCAAAACCTATTATTAATTTCATTCAATTTATATTTATTCTTTGATATGTGTAGGCAGGCCTATTGATATATATATATTTGAAACCACTTAACAACTTAACATCTAAACCAGTTGCCGAAGAGGAGTTACGACTCATACGAGTCAGATTTATTGGCATTTAGCAACACTTCAGACGACATTAAAATTTGACTTATATTAAGACCTGAAGAAAACCACCGACAGACATCCCACAAATCCCTGACAAACTTTATCACATAATATTGTATCAAATACAAAACTCGTCGTGTGCGGGAATCCAACTTTAGTGGTGCTAGGCACCAATTGAATAGGTGTTAATACAACTACCATACGATCCTCACCTTGCCAGTCCTATTGCAATATATATTATATATATATGCAGTTATTTGGTGATAATTGTTAGTGGTCATTTATAAATGACGAAATATTAAAAAAAAAAAAAAAAATCTCTATGTTGCAACAAGGCTAATTATTTACTATTTACAGCATTATTTTAGCAATTTTATTTCCTTTATATATGATGCTTTATTGTTCATTTATAATATATATATACTGTAAACCAACTTTTGTTCGCGTGCTAAAAACCTTCGCGACTTTCGCGGTAGAGTACAAAAAGTTTATATCCGCGAACAAGTCGGTCTCAAGTGTGTAAGAAACAAGAACATATATAGCCTAGCAAACACCATATTATATATATATAGCGTAATGTATTTCTGTTATAGATCGATATCCGTTAGACAACACAAAGTCATGTATACGTTGTTAAATTTGGGGGGTCATGTAAATTAACATAATTAATTTTCAAAAGAACTTTATTTGTAAGATACTGACAATTAATTTAATGCAGAGTACTAGTAAGTGTTAGACTTCATTATATATGGTATATACAGGATTTCGTTCCACAGTATTACAATTTTTCTGCATTAAAATTTATAAAGTTACGCGTTGGCAAATATAATTATAAGTGAAGAAAGTTATCGAAATGTGTTCAAAACAGGTTTTATAATTATACATGTACAATGTATATTGTAGTATAAAGTGCCGTGAGCATAATGTTGACAGGTAATTAAAAGCGTTTGATTGTAATTATCAGCTGGGATTATAAAATCAATAATTGTTGTCGGCGGCGATGTAGACCAAAGTCATACAGCGAAAAATCTGAACTTTTAGCATTTTGGTTATCGCGAAAATTAAATCTTCGCGAAACTGTCTTGAAGCAGGAAAACGCGAAACATAATAGCCGCGAAAATAAATTGGTTTACAGTATATGCTATTATTTATTCATTTATACTGCTTTCAGTCCTATAAAAGTGAGACATATATACAACTGTGTTGTCATACTTTGAGTGAGTAGTGAGTCATTGTTGTTTTATGCTAAATGAGCAATTTTCGGCTATATCAATAACAAGTTCCATTCAATGAAATGATGACGATGTCCACTTTGCACTAAGCCAACATGCTTAATTGGATCTTCACAATACTAGCTCATTGAAACAGTCTGCGGGTAAACATGTCGCTCTACATGGACACATTATCCTGATTCTTACTCCTTGAAACTGCTTACTTTGCAGAGAAGCATCATATACAAATCTTATAGTCTTTATTTTGACCAGACTGAGGCTCGAACCACGATCTACCAAACTTGTGGACGATCATGCTAACCATTACATCACCAATGCGATTTTCATACTTTGACTAATACATCAGACTATACCTATAGGCTTCACACATGCCAGTATTGCTCATCTTGTAAAGATGATTTATTGAAATATTGCTTTTCATAGCACATGTTAAATTTTGACCCCCCCACGTCTTGATTTATACTTAATAGACCTTTGAATATTCCTGTGTAAAAAATTGAATCTTCACATCACAAAGCTGGTTCCTTTCAAATGAAATTCCATTTCAATTCCTGATTCTTAAGATTTTGAAAACATTTTCCCATTCCAGCCTATTTTAATTTCTTTTGGCCATTAAGTCGTTATTCGATTTAATGATTCTGATTACCCCTTTGGTATCTGCAAACTCTTCTTAAACTTTAGAACACAAGGGCTTAGAAACCATGATATATGGCATTACTTTGTGCACACTCTTATCTACATATCACAATAATGCTTCATTCTATCTTTTACATTCTCTCCATTGTAGTCTGTTAACCTTTGGCTGGCTGGTACAAAATATTTGGTTAAACTCCAAGACAAATCTTATTAATTGGTGTAACTTTTGGGAGATTTGTTATACATTTACGCCCTAGGAATTTCTTTTATTATCATAATAAGGTATTTGGGGTAAACTGAAGGGGGACATATGTTTTAGTTCACTAAAATAGTAGCTCCTCTTGTTGTATTTGGAATGAAACTTTCTTTTTAAATGCAGATTTAGTTTGGTACCAATGAGACCATGGAGTCTTAACAATTGACGTAAATTGCAGTGCAGGAGGAATCCCTGGTTTTGTTAATTGCCTATATAACGGTACATGTCCTTGAGAGAGTCTTGATTTTTTTCAATTACATTATAAGGGATCTAACACTAGGTACTTTGTTTTGTTTGTTTGTTTGATGGTGCTCAACACCACTTTCAACAATATTTCAGTTATATCGTGGCTGTCAGTTTTATTGGTGGAGGAAACCAGAGGACCCAGAGAAAACCACCAACCTGTCACAAGTCACTGACAAACTTTATCACATAATGTTGTACACCTCGCCCTGATAGGGATTCACACTCACAACATCAGTGGTGATAGGCACCGATTGCATAGGTAGTTGTAAATCATACTACCATACGATCACGGCTACAACGGCCCCCTAAGTACTTTGAAAAGGTTAACCACTATATATATATACGTCTGAAAATTAAACCAAACAGTGTTAGAATTAGATTTTTGAGCTGTCAAATTTGTGTTCTTCCCTCGACGGGATAAATAAGCGGAAACGCTTTCATGGGTCATTCTTGGAAGGGTATATAGCAATTTACAAAGTTGCATATTTAGCCTTGAAGTACTTGTTTTATTTCATATTTTATACCACACTTGTATATAGTTAGTATCGATTCCTAAATGAATTTGACCTTTTACCTAATGAATTATTCGAGTTTAGGAATTTAATCATGCAGATCCCATTATTATCGGTCGCCGTGCTACTAACATGTATGTGTATATATAGGGAGTGGATGTGGTCGAGTGGTCTAGGGCGCTGGACGTAAGGCTACGCGAATGGTGCTGCAGTGTATCAATGGTGTGGGTTCAAATCCGTCGAGGGAAGAACAAAAATTTGACAGCTCTAAAATCTAATTCTAACACTGTTTGGTTTAATTTTCAGACATATATATATATATATTATACAATATTACAGAGATTGTGGTTCATATCAGGATGTCATTGATAGCCTGATGGTTTCCGCTGTAATAGAAACTACTTGACTAAGGATTCTTATAGTATGTGTCACCAGTGGGTATTGCTCTCTGTACATCTCCTGAATATCTTCTGATGAAGCGTCCAAAAAAGGAATCTGGACCTCTTCTGAAGAAGAAGCAATAAAACACGACAAATTCAATATGGCGTTGCATATAGCAGAATTTTTTATGTTGGATGACAAATGAAGTTTCCGATGATTTATTGGAAAATTCAGTTATGTCAGATCATTCGAAAGACACGACTGTAATTATGTGCTCTATTTTGGCATTGATGTAAGTGTAAAAACAAGGATAACAGAGAAAATTGGTTGGAAGAAATCGCCGTGTTCATGACATTTTTTGTTTATGCTTTCCTAACTTAATTTAGCTAAACAAATCGGGCTTAAAGCTCCGACCATTTGATTTTCAGGAATTATTTTAACAATATTATCCTTTTCACCTGCTTGAGAGTCATAGTTTTTTCTTCTTACAGCTAATACTGTACAAGAATTTTGTCAATGTTTGTCTGAATGTATAATCGAAAAAGACATTTTGTCTGTCTATCAAATAAGTATAAAGTAACCAATTCAGATTAGGCAATCTTACCATGAAACAAAGACATAGAGCAGCATTAGTGGATCGTAACACGGTCATATTTCCAACTAACGTTTGTCATCCTGACTCCGATGAAATTATAGAATTAGTGAAAGGTGAAATGGCAACAGGTGTTCAAACTGATAATGATAATCAAATTGAAGATGAAATTCCGACAAATGCAACATCGATCGAAGACAGGGCAAAGTCAGAATCTACATCACAGCGGAAACTACGTGAACTACTAGAGATACCCCGTGCTTTGTGCAGGGTATCTTTGTAGTTATAAATCTTATTAAAAAAATTCCCCAATCCTTGTCAAATAAATAAATCAATCAATATCTTTTAGTTGGGAATAGGGAGGGACCACCCTCACATTGCTCATGGCCTTGTGGCGTGAAGGCTCCATCATTTATATGATGGTCTAGCATGAGCATAATCTTTTTAATAATAAATCAATAAAATATTTAAATGGATTTCAATTGGGAATAGGGAGGGCCAACTCGTATTTTAAACGCGACCCGGGTTACAACTTTTATTAGATTTCATCGTGAAAAGTGCCAAAAACGTCATCAAAATCTATTTTTTCTACAAAAAAAAATATATTTTACAATGTGTTATATATTTCTACGAAATATATTCAAGTTTCAGGAAAAAAGGTTCATAAATAACTATTTAATCACGAATTATTGATTTTGGGCCCGGACCTGGCGGTTACAACTTTTATTAGCCACCTAAAAACGTTTCTTACATAGCTCACATTCAATAATATCGGCATTAATAATATCGTTCAGGCTAAACGACGCCATTTTTGTCATGTAGCTCTGCCGTCTAATCTACCTATTTAAAAGGAAAAGGTAGAAGAGAGACCGAAGATCTTCCGAACGCAAAAAAACCAGAAATGGACCTCTTCTGGCGACGAGCAATAAAACACGCCCCTGGTGACACTGTCGGAAAATCGAAACTAAAATACAAATGTACATCTGAAATTGTGTACAACCTCAATTCAACAATGACATATACATGCATCCTTTATTTGAATCGCTTTGAATGTACGCGTTTTATTCGCGGGTCACATATGGACGTGTTTGTACCGGAAGTGTAAACTGAAAGCATTCAGGTGAATGTCTCTATTCAGAGTTGTCGTTCCTGCTACGCTACACTCCATCTCTGTCAACGCCCATTTTACAAGATTTTTGTAAAATTTAGAAACAGTAAAAAAATGTACTTAAAATTGTTTTAATTATTGTAAATATCAATAAAAATGAAAAAAATCACTCATTTCAAATCAATTCTCTCTTAACAATGATTTGTGATCGTTTTTAACTTTTTAATTTTTACCACCGCAAAATAGTTCTCCAAGAAATTGGGGGGGGGGGGGGGGGGGGGAAATCATTTTTAAGAGAGAATTGATTTGAAATGAGTGCATGATTTATTTTCATCTTTATTGATATTTACAATAATTAAAACAATTTTAAGTACATTTTTTTTACTGTTTCTAAATTTTACAAAAATCTTGTAAAATGAGCGTTGACAGAGATGTTGGGATAGAGAATGGTGAATGTCCTCTGAATTCTTCATGACGTCAACCGGTAGGTGAAATGAAGACCGAACTTTGGCAGATGTCAACATTGTCACATTTACACTGTGTACAATCGAGTACGGCAACGGTTGTTTGGTTTCACTTCCGGTTACCTAGGAAGGACGTCAGGACACTAGAGGTGGGCACATTTTTTGAAAATTTTGTTATCTAGAAATGAATTGATAACCCAAGCATTACACTTGTCTTTTTCTAGATATAGTTTTGCGTCAAAACACATTCAATGTTAAGCCCATTATTACAAATTGGTATGAAAAAACATGGGAGATGGTGGTGTTGGTGATCATTTTCACAGATTTTTGCGTGGTTTTCCTCAATTTTGTGCTCCTATTTGATATATTTCATCTTTTTATTGATTCTG
This sequence comes from Bathymodiolus brooksi, assembly GCA_963680875.1. Classification (NCBI taxonomy): domain Eukaryota; kingdom Metazoa; phylum Mollusca; class Bivalvia; order Mytilida; family Modiolidae; genus Bathymodiolus; species Bathymodiolus brooksi. The sequence continues at coordinate 61,932,593 of OY804576.1, read as the reverse complement.
CATTTAGATTAATATGTTCCTTACCTTTGTCACTATCCTACCATTGACGATTCCTGCAAATTATCGCTTGTCATCTCAGTTTTTGTCAGTGGGTTTAAAAGTCGGTGTACGTGTTTGGTTAATGCAAAAATATTTGCTTGCAACGGTTTGGTAATGCAAAAGTGTACGATATGGTATGTATAGAAAAATTCGAAAATTCGATTTCAACTGCATTATGCCACAGCAATTCGATATAATCTTAATCAGGGACATCGATTATCTTTGGGCATTACTCTGTACGTGTAGAGATAAAAAAAAAACATACACAATATCCTTTCTTTCTCATGATGAGGTAACACCAAAAACCAACATTTTTGTTATCGTATTCTCAATTCCATCTTTACATTAAAGGCTAGAGATTTTGACCATACATAAGACGTTTAAAAGCCATGGTGTCTATTTAACAGCATCCCAGAAGTAGTAATGCCTTCCTCTTACAAGACACCTGATGAGTGTCTTGACTTCCTGTATGTGCAAAAACGAAAAATCAGTTAATCCATATTTCATTTCATTTCATACTAAGATTTGAAGTAATGAACCAACCATGCGTCATAAATATTTGACGATGTCACCTTTATTCTTAGGTCCAATCATGAACCTTAACCATTTACCATGGAACATTTTGTATCCAATTCGCCAAAACTTGTTAACTGCAGGATATTCGTACCTCATTAGGGTGGTAGAATCCGAATTATGCCACTTAACAACATCTAGAAATAATAAAACAGCTATATTGTGCATCGGAAATGAGGCAAGAGCCAACATTTTGTGAAATTGTATCCATATATATCTACTTTTCCATGATTGTTCATTGTTTCTAGTACTGATGGAACGAGATCTAGGAGATGTTTTTCGTCCTCATTTTCAAAATCACCATCGTCGCTATGATCCATTTCTTGGAAACCGACATCCTCCTTAGCAAGTGTTTCGTGATTTTCATTTATACAGTCATGAACTGGTGAATCAGATGGTTTCATCCTTTTATGAAGAGGACTTGAAAAAGTAGTAATGTCTGAGCTTTTATCTAATACGATGTGAAGTTTTAACTCAAGTGTAGTGTCGGTTTCGATTTTCTTTCCCGTTGAATCAAACTCTCTAGGTATAATATTAAAATTATGGCTCCTATAACCGTATATTCCATTTTTTCATTTAACTCTAAATGCTTGATCTTTAAGACGTCTAGGCTCTGATTTTCTACTGAATGTTTGATGATGTTGTCAAATTCCGTACATGTTGTATCACAATAACAACAGCAAAATGGATGGTTTGCATGTACATGGTCTATCACTTTCTGATGATGATAACAACTAGAGGCTGTGTCGCTCACCTTTCATTCTGCTTTGAGGAAACTTAATACAGAGCCTTCCATAGGTGCTTCCCGCCAAGTTTCGGTTCATTTGGCCAAGCAGTTTCAGAGAAGAAGATTTTTAGAAATCAACCAACCAGAAACAAGAATTGCCTATAGCAGCCATGTTTGTTAACAGATCGGGATGAAATAAGCAATCTTTATAGAGAACCTTCCATAGATGCCTCCTACCAAGGTTCGGTTCATTTGGCCAGCGGTTTCATAGGAGAAACTTTTTAATACATTGGCCAATCAGAAACAAGAATTACCTGTGGCGGCAATGTTTGTTAATGGATCGTGACAAAATTAGCAATCTTTATAGAGGACGTTAGTCCTCATTACGGTAGACCACCCTGGTAAACCACATACTGATGCTGTATTTCTCGCGTCGGTCTCGCGAATATATTGATCGCGAGACTTAAATGTTGGGGCGCAGACATTTAAACCTGGATGTGTAAGCCAGCATAAATACGAAAGTAAATTACTTTCATGAAAAAGATTTAAATAATAGCCACTTTGTTTTGTTTTTGTTAAATAAAATCTTGTATTTTCATTACCAAGTCAAAAACATTCAAAACGACATCTATTTCATTTGCAACTGCGTCAATTCCGTAAATCGTGACGACATGTACAGTGTACCGTAAACAAACACCGCCTTTTTTAAGCGTGCCCAGAAAAAAAACCTTTCTAGTTACGGATTAGTAAAAGATGATTATAGAATAAATTTGACTTAATTTTGAACTACAATATTTTCAGAATGCTACCTACCAAATTTCAGTTCATTTGTGAAAACGGTTTCAGAGGAGAAGATTTTTTTAGAAATCAACCAATTAAGAACAAGAATGGCCTGTGGCGGCCATGTTTGTTAACGGAGTGGAACTAAATGAGCATCTTTATAAACGACCTTCCAAGGATGCTTCCTACCAAGTTTTGATTCATTTAGCCAGGCGGTTTCAGAGGAGAAGATTTTTTAGAAATCAACCAATCAGAAACAAGAATGGCCTGTGGCGGCCATGGTTGTTAACGGATCGAGACGAAATGAACAATCTTTATAGAGGATCTTCCGTAGATGCTTCCTACCAAGTTTCGGTTCATTTGGCCAAGCGGTTTCAGAGGTGAAGATTTAAAAAAAAATCGACCAATCAGAAACAAGAATTGCCTGTGGCGGCCATGTTTGATAATGGATCGGGACAAAATGAGCAGTCTTTATAAAGGACCTTCCATAGATGCTTCCTACCAAGATTCAGTTCATTCTCTACGCTTTGCAAGCCATGCCATTGAAAGTTTTCTGACATGATAATAATGATTTCCGGATGTTGGAAACGGTGTTGGCGAAACATTGCATTTTAGACAACAATATCTAAGCAAAATGGGAAGTTTTCTGAATCTACTGACTTTTTGGATATGAAATATTCCAATAAGCAATCTGCCGCAGTATACAATTACATAGTCAAGAATTTTTCATATTTGACATACGCAACACGGACCTATAAACCAACTAAGAGAAATACATTTTTTGTATTGTTTATAATACCGAACCGTACACTTACCTTAAACCAAACACGTACACCGACTTTTAAACCCACTGACAAAAACTGAGATGACAAGCGATAATTTGCAGGAATCGTCAATGGTAAGATAGTGACAAAGGTAGGGAACATATTAATCTAAATGCAGAATCAATAAAAAGATGAAATATATCAAATAGGAGCACAAAATCGAGGAAAACCACGGAAAAATTTGAAAATGATCACCAACACCACCATCTCCCATGATTTTTTCATACCATTTGTAATAATGAGATTAACATTGAATGTGTTTTGACGCAAAACTATATCTAGAAAAAGACAAGTGGAATGCTTGGGTTATCAATTTATTTCTAGATAACAAAATTTTCAAAAAATGTGCCCACCTCTCGTGTCCTGACGTCCATCCTAGCTAACCGGAAGTGAAACCAAACAACCGTTGCCGTACTCGATTGTACACAGTGATTTAGCTCACGAAAAAAAAAGTCATTGGATAATGTTTGATTATTTTTTTCATGTTTGAAAAGTAAACATTTTTTTCTTTGTAATGATGTTCCTCATCTATTCCTGCTCACATGTGTAAAGTTCCATGGAAAAAAAAGATCGATAATAATAACACACTGACCCATATTTGTTTACTACCCTTTTCCAAATGGCTCCTATTAAGTCACATAAGGCCGGTCAAAGGTCAATAAAGCACATGATTTTGTCATAGGCCAACCAAACTTAAAAAGTCAACCAGATTAAGAAAGCACAGTAGTTTAGCTTGTTCAGTGTAATTGTTTTGTCTGAAAAATTTCAAAAGATGTTTTTTTTTAAATAGTTTGAAATTGAAGTATTAAAATTAATTATTTGATGCAAATATTAAACTTGCTTACCCATATAATAAAGTATTTAATCCAGTGAATTTGGTGTTTTTGCTTTTGTCAATGCAATATATTAGACTGACTACATACTGCCATATTTTTTTAAGACAATTAATCTGATTTAAACTTCTATTGAAATCAAGTTATCGTGGTGATCGGAAGTTATTGTGCGTTGTCGTTATTTGGTTGTTGGAAATATCTTGTTGACTCATGGGAAAAATTAACGTCACATCCCTTTTACCGAAGTATTCGGAGTGGACAGTCATAGCAATTTGCTGCAGAAATATTTTTCCCTCCCGCCCACCTCAATCACTTGGTAGTAGCTATTGCTTCCTTTTTAAGGCATATTGTTTAGTTTATAAAAAATAATTTGTTTGTTCATTTTTTTATTATTTTATTTTTTACAAATATGCTGTTTCTGCTGTGTTTGTTATATAATTTCAGGACCTGTTGTTTGTTTGTATTGATGCTGTACTTATGTTGGTATTGAGGGCAGTAACAGCCTTTTGATCTACAAGGACAGCTACTCGTGCTCTTGAGCGGTGCACAGTTTGCTGCGTTTGAGCCACATGAACTAGTATATTCGTTCACAGAAGCATGGAATATATTAGATACGATAACGTAACCCTCAGTCCGCTTTTGCTCCCAGCGAGGGTTACGAATCGGTCTCATTCAACGTATGGGAGCAGCGCCCAGAGTGATTCACACCGGGTGGTTTTTTGTCCTAATTCCGTTGTAAGTGGTTGAAAAAATTAACGGGGGTGAAAGATAAATATATTTAGGTAAACTTTGAGGTGTTAAGTAAACGCTGCATCAATCCATAGTAGACTTATATCCATCTGAAAATTTGAATGCATGAAATCTTCTTTCTGTCCGACATTTTGTTTACAAGTTGCTATTTCACGTGCACTTGCCTCGTTTTGGAGATATCCTTATTTAGATCAATCGTAGTAAAACATAGTACCAATTAGTAGTAAAGTTTTTCATATTTGGCATTCAGATCCATATATGGCTCCGCCCATCACGAGAGTATACGTAAGGTGCCATGGCGGACAAGAAACAATTTTCGAATACTAAATCGATCGTGAAGGTAGAAACAGGTATTGTAACACTTATTTCGTATCGCCATTACTTAAATATTGTAGGGAATATTAAGTTATGACCAGATATGCAAAAAGAAAGTTGAAATATTCACTTAACGAAAATTTTAATTTGCTCCCATACGTTGAATGGGACAGATTCGTAACCCTAACTGGAGCACAAGCGGAATGAGGGTTACGTTATCGTATCTAGGAATATATGGACTTTAATAAATGTTACCTTTGATTAACCTCTGATTTTCCAGGGTTAATTACCTTTGATTATCCTCTGATTTTCCAGGGTTAATTACCTTTGATTAACCTCTGATTTTCCAGTGTTAATTACCTTTGATTAATCTCTGATTTTCCAGGGTTAATTGATTTCGAATTCCATCTCATATTAACTTGTATGGTTTGCCATTTCATAACAGTCGGCATCCATCATACGTTTTTTTATCTATATGAACATATAAAGATATATATATATATAATTCTTTCTATGGTTTGCCATTTTACATCAGTTGGCACCATCATATGTTTTTATTGTGGACAATTAAAGATCTCAAAAGTCATAATTATTGTAACATGCCTAATAAAGCTGTGGCCAAATACTGCTAACCTATATAATTGTGTTTATTTCTGATCATCCTAGATAATGTCTGATTTCTGTTTATTTCAACCACATTTATTATCACAGAGTGGTAACAATACAGTTTTGTAATAATGACAGGTTTTTCCCCCCCAGATAATCTAATTTTTTTGTTTGGTTTAATTTAATTCTCTGTTCAATTTATGTAATACATTTTGATTATTGCTGTTAGATTAATTCTTTTTCTATCTTCTCGTGAATATCACTTCATTCCATCAAGAATTAAGGGGTATATTTGCTATACAAGCAGCAGTGGAAATGCCAAATAATCTGCCATTTTGTGACTAATGGAGAGCTCCTGTTTTAAAAGTATATATTTTCCCAGAAAAATCAGCCATTTTCTAAAAAATAGTAGTAAGTGAATGATCAATCATCATATTTTCAAAGTATTTTAAAATACAATTTGCTTGGCCTACATTCCAGAAACGGTCATGAACTGTGATGACGATTATGTCAACAAACCGGAAAGGTAAAAATGCTTGGGGAATACCATCGCTTAAAATAGATTTCACAGGCAGAATGGCCAGGTAAAAAGGACATTAGTAAAAAGGAGCTTTTTTACTTGCATGGAATTTGTTCAATTCAATCTCACCTGTTTTAATCGCATTTTATAATATTCAAGTTTTATAAAACTGCTTCGGCGTCATTAGCCTCGTGCTGCGCGAGAATGGTAAATCAAAACAAGTGACCGACTTTATTGCATGACCGAGCAGATGTCACGACACGATATGTCTGAACATAAACAGAAAGATGCTATTAAAAATGTAGAGGCAAAGTTACCGAAGCGAGGAAAACATTTCGGGTTCATTAGAAACAAACACGGCCACCATGTTATATTAATTCTCCATAAAGACGGTCAATGATGTATACATTCATTCCAATTGGCAAGGGAAAATATAAAACATGAATCATGTATGCCTTGCGATCGGGTTTAGGGTTAGATTTTCAATACAACATGACAAGAAATTGGCATATAGAAAAAATTTACCATATTAAATAAATTTGGCTCGCGTGACACAGAGTATAGTGGTTAAGTTGAAGTCACCACTTCGAATGCTTCACGGACGCCATTATGACTTGGTCAACCGTCACAGATGATCACGGATATATTCCGTTCGACGTTGTCACAATATCGTACTTTTTTCTCTTTCATTACTTATGATCGGAGTTGTGTAACAAGAGTAACACTACGGCTGCCACAAGTTGACCTGTAACTTCTGACCCTTCCAGAGCACCTGATGTCACTCCCATTTTTAGTGGAGTTCATGTTGCCCAATTTTTACTTGTTTGTATAGTTTTCTGTGTCGTGTGTAGATCATTGTTTGTCTGTTTTGTCCTTTTTCTTTTTGGTCATTGTATTGCCTTTCTGCTTCTATTTACGGCTTTTGATTAGTTACCCATATGGTATCTTTTTTCAATTTTTCTTACTTCCTCTTCGTGACACCTATGATAACAAATCAATTCTGCTTAGAATACACCAACTTTACAGCGAAGGGAGAATTTCTGGGTACATCACCTGAAATAATATGTAGGGGGTTAGAGGTTATGGTGTTTAACACCACTTTCAACTATTGTCCGTTTGACTTCTATAAATCTTCAGAAAAAAATTATTAAACATCCAGTTTTCAAATCAACAATTGTTTTTCTAGATGTTTATTAATATATGATATATACGAACTCTGACAATTAATTAAAAAAATTGTGGTCCATTATTAAAAAAAAGTTACCCATTAGGTCTCTATGTTAATTATACTTTCTGAAGTGTAAAAATTTGTATGGAGTGAGTACAACCATGAAAACAAATTAACAGACATGTGCTTTCAATGTATATTTCATTGTACCATGTGACATAGATCATTTAAATATTAAAAGGCTACTCACTAACTGACCATTAAGGTGATAGTCCATTGTTTTAGATGTCCTAGTAGTATATGGGTACAGCTCAGTTAGTATTGCGGAGGTGCTACCGGAAGTCACGTGACCGAAGTGATGTTAGTAACTATCCGGAAGTATGTTCTGCGCATGCGCAACCGGAAGTTGCGCCATATCCGCCCTAGTATGGCCTTTTGACCGGAAGTGACGTCAGTCACATGACCGGAAGTGACGTCATTTTCCCGCGCCTTTTTCTTACTAGAGTAGTAGTACAAAAGACAAACAATGACCAAAAGATACCAAAGGAATAATCAGAAACCGTAAATCGAATGAAAAACAACAATGGGACATTTTGTACTACTACTCTGGTAAGAAAAAAGCACGGGAAAATGACGTCACTTCCGGTCACATGACTGACGTCACTTCCGGTCATGTGACTGACATCACTTCCGGTAATGTGACTGACGCCACTTCCGGTCACGTCACTTCCGATCACGTGACTTCTGGTAACGTCATTTCCGGTGACGTCACTTCCGGTAGCACACCTTTCCCCAAATTATGATGGCCTACAAGTCTATATGGAAGAAAGGCAAGTCGAAAAGTGAAAAGATTTGGAAAATACAGAAGAAAATTGTAAAAAGATATAAAAAATATGGAAGATTTTTTTTTTTTTTTTTACAAAACAATTAATACTGCATGTAATTTATTCAAGTTTACATTATGCCCTACAGTAAGGGGGAATAACTCTGTATCTGAAGGGGTAACTCTGTAATAGGGGACATTACTCTTTATGTGGGGAATAAGTTACAACTCTGTATGTGCAAGGATAATATTAAAGTAGTGGGAATAACTCTTTATGTGGAGGTTTAGCACTGCAGAAGGGGCATAGCTATTTATATGGGGATAATACTGCCGTAGGGACACCTATATACAGAGAGTTACTTGCCTTTGGCAGGAAAATAGATATATTTAAACTTATATACAGATATTTGCTTATCATTGGCAGGTAAATATATATTAAAACCCCTGTTCAGGAAGTAAGTTTTCTTACTGCTCTAAAAATAGAACACTGTGTTAGGCTGTTATGTAACATAAATTTGATTTTGGAAATTTGAAACTCATCAAGATAGGAAAATAACTAGCAAAAATTGAATAAAATCTATAATTCTGATAAAAATGTAGATAGATAGGTAGGTAGGTATATGTCTTTGTAAATAAAGGGTTAGGTTGTTGGTGGTTTAATGCCACATTCAACAATATTACAGTTATATCATGGCCGTTTGTACATAAAGGAGATATCATAACTGTTAATGCTTGTTTCTGATAACTGGAAAACATTGGAAAGATAAGTTGAATAGTGAAATGATTTGGAAAATATGGAAGAAAAGTAAGTCGAATAGTGATAAGATATGGACAACACGGAAGAAAGGCAAGTTGAAATGTGAAATGACATGGAAAATATGGAAGAAAGATAAGTTGAATAGTGAAATGATTTCGAAAATACAGAAGAAAAATGTGAAATGATAGGGAAAATATGGAAGAAAAGTAAGTTGAATAGTGAAAAGATATGGAAAATGCGGAAGAAAAGTAGGTTGAATTGTGAAATGATATGAAAAATATGGAAGAAAGCCAAGTTGAATAGTGAAATGATTTGGAAAATATGGTAGAAAAGTAAGTTGAAAAGTGAAAAGATTTGGAAAATGCGGAAGAAAAGTAGGTTGACTTGTGAAATGATATGAAAAATAAGGAAAAAACCCAAGTTGAATAGTGATAAGATTTGGAAAATACAGAAGAAAATTGTGAAATGATGGGGAAAGTATGGAAAGTAAGTTGAATAGTGAAAAGATTTGGAAAATACAGAAACAAATTGTGAAAATGATATGGAAAATATGGAAGAAAAGTAAGTTGAAAAGTGAAAAGATATGAAAAATATGGAAAAAAGGCAAGTTGTATGGTGAAATGATATGGTAAATATGGAAGATTTCTGTGTTAGTCATAATTACACCCAAAGAGACATCCTCCTCCTCCCTCCCTCCCTCTTTCCCACCATCCTCATCCTCCTCCTCTCTCTATACATTGTTTTTCAGATTTGGGAAGAATCATCCTGGAATAGTTTTTTGTTAGAGACTATGCAAGTAGGGATCAAATTTACCATTTGACTCTCAGAAATACCACAGTGAGAATGCAGACACCCTTGGAGTACTACACAACCTATATATATACACACTATATGAAAATAAAAGGGGCAGATAACCAGGGCTAGTTCCAGTAACCATGCCAAATATAGGACGTGCGTGGTTAGTTTCCTATGGTTATAGGACGCATATTATATCACTAGGCCAACAGGGGTTAGGGTCCACTACGAAGTTAGGCGAGCTCCAATGGCGCGAGAGTTCGTACTAAAAACACGAGGGTCTATTCTTAACAGTTAATTCTAATACTATCAATGAGGAAGATCGGTTGACGTCACCCAGCTTCCTTATGACGTCACTGAGAGGTTTGACAGTACCATAGATCGATAGATAAATGAAAGGGCTACAAGTTACGAAAAAGGTACGAAGTTACGAAAACGGTACGAAGTTACGAAAAAGATACGAAGTTACGAAAAAGGTACGAAGTTAGGGAAAAGGTACGAAGTTACGAACATGGTACGAAGTTACGAAAAAGGTATGAAGTTACAAAAAGGTACGAAGTTACGAAAAAGGTACGAAGATGTTACGAAATAAGTTACGAAAGGCCTTGGTTATGCAGTTACCAAGTTACGAGATAGTAACGCCACCTATCGGGATAATTTATTATGACGTATAGTGATGCATTATGGGGAAATGCCTCGGGCGACGTTGGGGTCAAGTGATCTTCGGTCACAGGTAGCCATCTTTGGCGAATGAAATATTTACGGGACTCGAAAAAATAAATCTGTTGTTAAATTTCAGACCAGTAACGCGTATTTGAAAAAACGTTCAGCTGACAAAAAATTTAAAAACAACAACAAAAAAACCAAATAGGGTAGGGAGACTACATTTCGTGCATGACGTCACGTTATTTTGTCGTTCATTTACCAGCGTCAGGTTAGTATGTTTTGTCTCACATTCCAATGATATGACGTCATGACTAAGTAATTTAGCAGAGAACGTCTCGTTCAACGTTGTGACGTCATGTTTACAGTGACGTCATCGATGAATGCGGTTTTACACAAAGCTTACAAATAGGACGTTGACACTCGAGAGGTGGTTTGAAAAACCTAAAAATAGGCTCTTTGGAGAAATAAGACTTTTTGGACATGTAAGGTTAAATAAGTAATTCATTAATATATACATGTCACAATACAAGTATTTCAAATCTGGTATAATTAATAGATCCTCACAATACCAAAAATAAACCCAAAAAAAACTAACCGCAAGTAATTACAAATCGACCATGGAATTTATCGATTTTATTTTGGTTAATTGTTGTCTTATTTTAAACATTAAAAGTGTAAACATATTTAAAAAAAAATATTTTGCAGGTGGAAATTTTCAAATGTACTCTTAGCATTTGTTTTTCTAAACATTAAAAGTGTAAAAATATATAAAAAAAAAACATTTTTGTAGGTGAAAATTTTCAAATGTACTCTTAGCAAAGTACCACACAACCTAGACACTATATGAAAATAAAAAGGGCAGATAACCAGGGCTAGTTCCAGTCACGATGCTAAATATAAGATGCGGGGTTTCCTATGGTTATAGGACGCGGACGTCGTAGAGAACACCTCAACCAACATTGTTTACTACTACTACTACTACGGGTGTTGCGCAACTTCCGGTTGCGTATGCGCACACCCAATGGAACCCCGAAAGGGGTCAAGTGATCTTCGGTCACACCCGGTAGCCATGTTACTACTACTAAGAAAAAAGCGCGGAAAAAAGCCGGGCATGCGCAGAACCTACTTCCGGTCAGAGCCACTTCCGGACAGGTCCTCTTCCAGTCACGTGACTGACGTCACTTCTGGTCAAAAGGCTCTACTAGGGTGGATATGGGGCAACTTCTGGTTGCGCATGCGCAGAACATACTTCCGGACAATGACTAACGTCACTTCCGGTCACATGACTTACGTCACTTCTGGTCATGTCACTTCCGGTCACGTGACTTCCGGTAGCACCTCCGCAAATACTAACTGAGCTGTACCCATATACTACTTGTCCTTTAATATTTAAATGTCCTATGTCACATGGTACTATTAGTTATATAGGCTTTAGACAGGTAATACGGGCTCATATAACCTGTCTGTGTTTTATATTTCCTGAGCCGAAGGCGAGGGAAATATACAACTCAGACAGGTTATATGAGCCCGTATTACCTGTCTAAAGCCTATATAACGAATTTGTCATACTGCAATACCATGGGTCCATATTACCTGTGTAAAGCCTAAATAAAGAACATGACTACTATACATGTATTGTTTCTTGGCACGTGCTTTCATATTACCGGCTAGAGCCGTATGATATGGATTAGTAAAATCGAGTAAATAACCAATCGGATCACTTAGATTTTCTATTGCAGTATGACAAAGTCTGTTATTGTACTCACTCCATCCAGATTTCTACACTTTAGAAAATATAATTAACATAGAGACCTAATGGATAACTTTTATAATAATGGACCAAAAATTTTGAAATTAATTGTCAGAGTTCGTATATATCATATATTAATAAACATCTAGAAAAAAAATTGTTGATTTGAAAACTGGATTTTTAAGAATTTTTTTCTGAAGATTTATAGAAATCAAACGGACTATATATTTCAGTTACATAGTATATCGTGGTGGTCAGTTTTATTGGTGGAGGAAACCAGTGTACCCGGAGAAAACCGCAAGTCACTGACAAACTGTATCACATAATATCGAATACATCTCGTCTGGGTGGGATTCGAACTTACAACGTTAGTGATGTAGGCACTGATTGCATATGTAGTTATAAATCCAACTACCATACGATCACATTCACGACGGTCCCGAAATAATATGTAGATATATAATTTATTTCGCACTACACATTTCTCGAATAAACTTCATCATAGTCAACAGATTGAGAAGACATATCATTTTAAAGTCTATGATAGCAAACAATCGACAGGTTACATAATATATCTCAGAGAGAAGAACCTTTTGAATTAGATGGATTCATTAGTAACGAAATTTTCAAGGGTCAAGATTTCGAGAGGAAAAAAATAGTATTCCACATTTCAAGGTTTCTTTTCGTTATTACATCGTTGGAAATATTATATTGTTTAAAAATTATATGAAATTTTTTTTTTTTAATACAGATTTTACCTTCTTATCTGCTAGCCAGCTAACTACGAACATTCACTTGTCCTGCTATATTATACTATCCAGGTATATGTTTATGGTATTTTTGAGTGGAAGAGAATCTGTGCATGTTTTTTTTTTAATTGTTTGTTTATACAATGTATCTGTATTGCCATTGTAGATCCAATTAATAGAGAGATTTGGGATCCCATCAATCTGTTTAGCACCGCCACATTTTTGTGTCCGTCCTATTCAAGGACCTAGATTTTTATGTCGCGGTCTTTTTCGCGCTCAATGATTTGAGGGAAGGGATAGTTAGTTGTTCCCTTTGTTGATATTTGTGGAATTGCTGACCACCACCGTTTAAAATTTCGCGTTTTCAAGAATGTAATTGTCATTATTCATTGGTAGGTCAGAATATGTTATTTTCTTCACAGTTTAAACTGTAAAATATTTCCCTTTTAGGGGAAATATATCATATAGTGCATAAGCAATATAAGGCAAGATGCTCTTTAGATCCCATATAGCGAGGTGTACTCGATACAACTTTGTGTGATAAAGTTTGTCAGTGACTTGCGACAGGTCGGTGGTTCTCTCCGTGTATTCCGGTTTCTGCCTCCATCAATAAAACTAACCGCCACGATATAACTGTAGTATTGTTGAAAGGGGTGTTAGCCACCCTAACCCTAAACCTAACGAAAACCCCGTTTAGCGCATCTGATTCAAAATGGCGTAATGCACTACTATGCAAAATAATTATTATATTTATGTTATATGGTTTCACCTACTGCGCGCCGTATTATTTATAATTTATCAACAAAGATTGTAACCCGAATAATCCAGTCGTTATATTACTCTCCCGCTAGTCGCTGCATTAAATCATAATTATGAGAATAAAGGTGTATTTGTTTTCTAAATATGCAAAGGCACGTGCACAATCATTCTCCGTGTTTGTTTTGTCAATATTTACAAACGGAAGTAAAGGGATTCACTAATGCATACGCGCTAATATCTGACATTTGATTGGTCGGCTGTACCAGCCAGCAGCCTGACGGATTTTTACCACTAAGAGCGTTCAAGCCCTCGTCCAGCGAAAGTGCCGATAGAGGGCGCAGTATTATTCAAGTTACAAAGATTGTCATAAACAGAAACACATCTCAATGCGATTCTAGAATACATGAAGGTTTGTTGTTTATTCATCATGCTTAAAATATATGTAGCCAATGTCCAATACTTAGTTTCAAGTTTATGAACATGAGACTGTCCAAATTTTGACCAAGTCCTTTCTGGTTTTACACATGTCATATTACAACACATTTACACCACAGTACAGGATGAAATGTTTAGTTCACATGAAATAGAAGGTGCACACCTTCAAAGTATGTGTAAGAATGTGTGAAAGTTTCATTAAATTCCATTTACTGGTTTAGGAGGAGTTGTAGATAACAGATGGGTACACCAATTGTTACAATTTATGCCTTTCCAAAATATATTCAATCTAAAATGAGTAAAATATTTCGTTTTATCATTTTGGAATGAAGCAGTATTTCTATTACATGTATATGTTATAAGTAGATGAACATTAAACTTTCAATTTATTTTGCATAAGTGCGAACTATTACCCGATTACAGGCTGTTATAAAATTGAATTACTCTACAACTAAACTATATTGAAACAATACATGAGATGAGTATAAAACTTTGCCAACAGTAAACGTGTCTCAATATTCATTCTGCTAAGGTCTAATTTTCATTGTCTGAAAATCCCATTTTCCGAAAAGGTGAAATCTTAGATTCGTTTGGCCTGGCCTTTTCCCATCGCACTCCTAGCGAACCTTTTTGACCAGCATTCCTATCCATTGATATCCCTCCTTCTTTCTGCTTTCCAATAACTCGACGCCTTTCCATCAAATCAAACGGATGATCGCTGTAAATATATAAAGATGGACGAGTCATTTAGATTTTATATAATTATTACATAATTTCATCTATTCTATTATATTCAACAAGGAAAAGTAACAGACAGAAATAGGAAATAGTTTTCCTATACATCTTGATTACTGACAGTAAATTTGGGCCACTAGATATTCTCAGTAAACGACACACTACGTTTTTAAAGAATTTTTGTAAATTTAGCTTTATTTCTAAACAAAGATATATGTTCTTAACCATTTCTATGCTCCTCAATCTAGTCATTTATTTAACAATTCCTTTTGTAGAGTGTATGTATCCGTCTTACAGTACCGAAGTGTACACGATAGTTTGCCGATATTTTTGAAAAAATTCAACAAAATGCCATTGTGTCGTATTCTTTGTGTATAAGAGTAAATATTTTTGTCCGTCAGATCGTGTTTCATTCAAACATCGACATAGAATAGTGGATTTAATTAATAAAATGCGCCATGTATGTTAAAAATGTAAACACAGTGTATGTATCCGTTCACTTTTCAACATCGCAAATTGAGAAAATCTTCGATGTTTACATAGAATTACATAATTTCAGGACAAACATAAATTGCTACAGATACCTTGAGTTACCTTGACTTCCGTGAAGTTACTGGTTAATTGAAAGATGAATATACTACAAAATAATAGAGCAAACTTACCTTGTCAAGCGATTGAAATTGTTGAGTCATACAACTTTTTTTACCTGGAAGTACCCGAATGTATGACGTAGGTTGTCCACCTTGAAACAGTCCATGATAGTTTCGACTGCATTATAATATTGATATGAAATAGCAAGTGTTCTGCTCATGTAAGTACATTATATAATTTTGTATATTTATGTGTGTGTACGGGATATGTGGATAATGTACGAGTCTACCTGGAATTCCCGGGTCAGGGGAAAGAGCAATAATAGCAGGTACTTGTACATGTAACATAAACCGAAAGTGCAATTTATTAAATATGATGTTTGCACTGTGCAATTATGTGTGATAAATGTAAATTATATATTGCACTTATTAAAAATACACAAATTATTTTTTTTATCATTTGTGTGTATTACATTTGTATTTGTTTTCTATAAATAGACAACGTAAACATAATATGGGAAAACCATGTATTCATGATATCCTAAAAATACACATAATGTACCATACAATACAATACAATATCTTTATTTCCAATTCGGGCCCATTTGAGGCATACAGATAGTTTTACATAAGAGACAGAAAGAATCCAAATATAGATAGAATTTTACATAAATAAATAATAATGAAAAAATAATGTCATTAGTTACAATATTTCTTACATTAAAGTAACATTGTATATTAAAGTACCATCTAAATTGAAGGAGATGAGGTGGATTTGTCTTTACAATTGACTGCCTTCTTCATTGTTAAATAACCAATATATACACTCCGACAAATGTTAAGCACCACCCTATATTTTTATCGATATATATTTTTACATCAATACTGTTAAAACAATAACATAGATATCACCATTTTTCTTACACTTCTTAAAAGACTACACCAAGGGCTCTAAAATTACCAATCTACGAAGTATTTATCATCCTGAAAGACGTGACTATGACGTGGCAAAAATGGGGTTCAAAACAGGCGCTGGAAAAACGTAAAACCAGTTTGTCTTTGATGGAAGTTTTTAACATTGCATTGAAATGCAGAGTCTTCAGATTTTAAGAACTTTTAAATGGATCTATTGTGCGTATGTGTAAGGCATAACAATCAATAATGAGTATATCTACCGCGTTTATTGTGAAGTTCTGTAACACGCCTCGTCATACTTCGCACAAGACGCCTAAGCCGTTCTTGGGGCAACTGTTGCAACTCCTGTAAGATAGCAGTTCTTAATTCGTCAATATTTTGACATTTTGGATTGCGTTGGTTAATTTTGCGGCCAATAAAGTCCCATACATGCTCTATAGGTTTCATGTCTGGCGACATCGCAGGCCATGGAATTGTCTGAACAGCCTCTTGCTTTAAAAAAAAAATGTTGTACAATTCGGGCTCTATGTGGCCTAGCGTTGTCGTCCATGAACATTGGCCTGTCAGTCAACCCATGATTGTCGAAATGGGGGACTACGCGTGGAGCGAGCACATTGTCACGGTATTTTTGGCCTGTTAGATTACCATCAAGAACGTACAAGTCCAACTTACAGTCAAAGGAAAAACAGACAACCCCAGACAGTTACACCCCCACCCCCAAAAGCAGTTGTGCCCAAAATGTGGTTGTCCTGAAATGAAGTGTTTCGTTGGCGCCAAACCCTTGCACGACCGTCGGTAGGGCGTACCAAAAAACGACTTTCATCAGACCAGTGGACCCGTCTCCATGTGCGAATAGTCCACCCCAAATGATCATGTGACCAGTCAAATCGAGCATGGCGATGACGTAATGTCAACTGTGGACGTTTTATGGGTCGTCGCGCTCGCATTCCCTGATGGTGGAGGCGTCTGATTACAATGCGTGTGCTAATGTGGCCTCCAAACGCTAAATTACCACGAAGTGCACCAGCTGTACTGAACGGCCGTTGCCGCGCCCGTCTGAATATGAGCCGGTCCTCTCTCGGCATCGTTTTGCGAGGTCTACCTGCACGTGGACGGTCAGTAACATTCCCCGTTTGACGAAAACGCTGCATCAGTCGTACAATGATGGAATAGTTAACCCTGAAGTGGTCTGCCACCCTTCTATGGCTAAAACCACCGTTAACTTATGCATGCCAACAGCTTGCCACCTTTCTGGTATGGTTAATTTTCGCCGCACCATACCAAACCAATTGAAAATGAAACTTATAACTCTTACACACACAAAATCAGCTTTCGTTCGCAAACACAAATGTTGAAAAGTACACGTGGCACTTTACACACCCTGTCATATACACATAAATAAAAATATACCAATAACCTGTTTCACAGGTAAGTAAGTATGTGTGTACAGGTAATGAAAACAGCAAACCGATTTGAAATAAGTTCATTATTAGAAAAGATTTTATTGAAACAAGTCAGGTGGTGCTTAACTTTTGTCGGACTGTATAGTTTATCGGAATTATTCAAGTATGGGAAATTACTACATAAAATCTGTATTTCATTTACAAAAAGACATCTTTCTTTAATTTATAAGGGACATTCAAACAGAAAGTGTAATTCATCCTCTACCTTATCAAGATTACAAAATAAGCATTTTCTCTATTCCCGATCCAGTTTTTTTTTTTACATTCCCACCTTCATCCCTACATTTTTCATATCTGCCAGTCTCTATTCGTAAGGAATGAGCACTAAGTCTAAATTTAGTAAGAATGCTTCTCTGTTTGAAGCAAAGGCTATCTAAATAAAATTCTCTTGAAAATGTTTCCTTAATTTTATAAAAAGTGATTAGTTTACCCTCATTAAGACCCAATGACGATGTCCTCTCTTCACGCCAAAAACTTATTTATATAAAGTTTTTTTTGAGACAATCTTTTAAATTGGATTTGAGTTTATCTCTAGTAAAATTCTGGATCTTTTCTAAATCTATTTTTAATTTTTCAGCAAGATATACTATATTTTTGTACCAAGATATCCCATATTTTTTGTTTAATTCTTTATACTCTTCATAAGCAGACCTTAGTAAACTGGTGGGATTGGACTGCACGCTGTACCAATACATAAAGATTGAACATACAACCGAAATATATGCAGGAAATTTACCCAGTTCCGCAAGGACAGCCAAATTAGTTGTTCTTTTATTCACTCCCAGAATATATTTATAGAACTTAATATTATTTTTTTCAAATTCCCAATCCTTAGGGAACGACCATTTAACTTGAAGGGGGGGTGTTATGGTTTTTTTCTAAAAAAATATTCTGATTCCCAATGTTGCTGAAAAAAATGTTCTGATTATGGTGGAGGAATAAAATAATCTGATTCAGAGTTTTTGTCAGATAGCCCAATGTTAAATTGTGGAAAAAAAATTCGCGCTTTGCGCGACAAAAAAAAATATTCTAACTCTTGTGTTGTCCGAAAAAAAAATCTGAACAAAACAAAAAACCATAACCCCCCCCCCCCCCAAGTTAAATGGTCGGTCCCTTATATATATTATTTAAATGGGAGCCTTTTGACTTTTCTGTAAAATTTGCCAAACCCCATAACTCTCCACCATAAGTTGCAATGGGTTGCATAGTATGATCATATAAATGAAGAAGAATATTTATAGATGGATTCAAATTTGATAAATCTTTCCTTATTTAGAACATACCCTTGAGTGCTTTGTTATATATCATTTTTCTAGCCTGGGTAAATTTTCCTGAGGCTTGTAACATTATACCAAGATATTTGTAACTTGTAACACATTCTATTGCTTGGTTCTCTATATGAAATATATCTTGCACAAGTTTTCCTGTCTTATTAAAAATTATTACCTTTGTCTTACTAATTTTAACTGATAAAGACCATTCTGTGCAATACTCATTCAGTATATTTAATTGCTTTTGCAACCCATTTTTCGAATCTGGTATTAAGACCAGGTCATCTGCATAAAGAAGACAACCAATATTTTTATTTAAGAGAGTAACTCCTATTCCAGAGCTTTCAATTGAGATGTTTAAATCATTAAGAAAATTTTTGAAAATATTGGGGTCAAAACAACCCCTTGTCTGACTCCAACATCAGATTTGAAAGGCTGCGTAAGTTTACTACCAAGTTTGACAGATAGATAATTTTTCTTATACATATCACATAATATTCAATCGAACATATCATTTATATTATTTTGTAATAGTTTATATTTACATTACGGACAGGAAACATTTATGTAGGCCTCGGTTTTAATGTTTCCTTTGCAGAACTGTTGCCTCCTGCTAAGATCCAGTTCTTAATTGGGGACATCGGCTATCTTTTTAGCAGTGATGTCGGATATTTTTATGACTCTTTAGGAAAAATGTTTTTAAAGGAGTACTTCGATCTTAGACATGATTTATTGAACTCATGATATTAATGTTTCTCATTTCTTATCCATTTTTAAATTTTGAAATATTTTATGCTTAGTACATACATGTATGTGATGTGAACTCTTAAATGACATATATTTAAGATAGAATCTTTTGTGTTTTACAGACTATATGCTATGAATTTGTTGTACATAATTGTTTTATATAATATAGACGCGCCACTACTTCTACCCTGGTGGTAGGCGCCTCCATTGTAAAGGGGTAGTTCTAAATAAATAAAATATATATATATATGTGCATTAAATGAATTTCTACAAATACAAAAACAAATAATTTATTGACAAGTCTTGGAGTCAGAAAACAACATGACAATCCTTAAAATAATTTTAGCGATAATAGTTCATTCCCCAGGGATTGTGTGTTGCTATGGGTGAGTGGCTGGAATAGGTAGCAATACTTTCTTACTTGAAAATACAAGATTAGGTCGCTAAATTCAGACGAAATGTATGTAAAATCCAACTAGTATATATATGTAGCATATTTTTTTTCATCGGCAGATCGTATTTGTTAGAAAACTTATTTGATCAACTCAGCTGGTATCAATGAAACATATCAATATTTTCATGTTGAAGCCTCCAGGATGATCGCCAGAATATCACTGACTAACACAATATAACTGAAAAATCGTTGAAAGAGCTATGACCCACTCATCATTATTCAGATGAAAATCCCCATAGTTTTAGTAAGTTTTTGTTGTTGTTGGTTGTATTCGATTTGTTCAATCCTCTACAGTTAACTTATATATTGAAGGAAATGTTCATCTATAGTATGACGTGTCCTCCATTTTCACTGACAGAGGGGGGAAATAGGAAATAACTGTATTGTATTTTAAGCTTTGTGGACGTAAATCGTCGGTTTTACGGTCGCAAAAGGTTTGCGCATGCGCAGGAAGATGGCTGCAATATTTTAGCAGAGCGGCAACAGCGGCGAAATTAGTATTATTAATGCACAGAAACTGATTCATTTAGAGACATACTTAGCCATGAGTGACCCGTCAATACTATATTCATTTTGAGCATAATTTTTAGAGAGCCATAACAACATAACTTTCATTTAACCAATTTGTATACCAACCACGTGGTGATTATAAATTCCAATATGGCGCCGAAATCCAATAAAAATGACAAATGCCATGATTGTGGCAAAGATGTGATTACTAATGAAAAGGCTTTAAGTTGTTCAATTTGTGAAAATTGGTACCATATAAAGGGTCAAAAGGTACCCATCCTTGATTATGATTTCCTATTCAAATCATATGATAGCATACAGTGGATATGTAAGGTTGTAAAGGGGCATCCCGAAAAATTTGCAAAATGCTAACTTTGATGCATTAGAGACGAGAAAAGTTTCTACCCTTAAGACAAGTGTTGTAGATTGTAATGAGAAAATTGCATCAGTTGATACAAATGTTTCTGAGCTGAGCGACAATTTGCCTAAAATTGTTTCGGAACAAGTGAGCCAAATCATTGATGATAAAAGTGAAGAAGTAAAACTTCAGTCCAATGTAATTTTCTTTGGTGTTCCTGAGAATGAGGAAGGTGACCCTAGATTAAATGACTTAGAATTTGTTACTGGTTTGTGTAGCCAATCGTTGTGAGTAAATGATATAGTAGTCGAGGAGTTGACAAGGTTAGGGGCGAAATGGAAGAGAGGTTCCGGTAAGCACCGTCTTTTACGCTTCAAAGTCACAGATGAGGTTAAAAGGATGAAACTTTTGCGCAGTGCTTCCAAGTTAAAAAACACTAAGATTCAGGCCCATAAAAAGATAGGAATAGGTAGAGATTTAACCAAAAAACAAAGAGAAAGAAATGATGAACTAAGATCTCAATTTGCTAAGATTAAGAAAGACTTTCCTAACAGAAATTGAGCAATTCGTCGAGAGAAAGTAGTTGAGGTGCCAGGGAAGGGGATTCCTCCCTTGGCCCCAGGATACCAAACTTGACATTAACACAGTTCATACTGTTTCTTCAACTGTAAATACGTTAGTTACCGTTAATGTTGAAAATTCGTTCATGTTAAGAATTTTGTTCCTGTTAATGTTCCAGATGTTACTAATCCTGAGAAGGACACATTATTTTTCTTCTAAGGACAAGAAGAATTCTTTGAATGTTTTATTTTCTAATGTAGACACTCTGTCAAATATATGTTCTGAGCTTGAAGCAACATTATCAATAGAAAATGCACATGTAATAGGATTGTGTGAAATTTATACAAAAAACTGTTTTGATAAATCAGTGGCATCTAAGTTGGACTTGTATGATTATGAAAAATATCTACCAGATAAATTAGGTGATAGAGGAGTTGTGTTATATATTCATAAGTCCTTGACGGCTTTCAAGGTTGACATTTTATCAGACTCAGACTTTTCGGAATCTGTTTGGTGTGAAATATCATTACGGGGTACAGATAAACTTTTAGTGGGATGTATATATAGAAGTCCCTCTTCTTCAAAAGACAACAATAAGAAATTAAATGATCTTGTATCTAAGGCACGAGATTCAAAATATAGTCATTACTTAATTATGGGAGATTTTAATTATCCGGAAATAGACTGGTTAAAAAATGAAGTTATGGGTAACCGCCAATCAGATGCTTTAAAAAAATTTGACTGTGTCTTGGAGGACTTTTTATTCCAACATATATGCTCACCTACTAGAATCCGTACAGGTCAAACTTCTAATATTCTAGACCTTGTTTTTACTAATGAAGAAGGCATGATAATAACAGATTCTATAAAAACAGATTCATCAGTTGGTAAAAGTGACCATTGTAGGATAAATTTCGAGTTTTGCTGCTATATTGAAGATGAAACTTTTCTAGGGATCGTTTCTCATATTTTAAAGGTAACTATAGAGATTTTTCAGACCATTTAAATGATGTGGACTGGGACAATTTGTTTGATGAGAAAAGTGTAGATGAAATGTGAACTATTTTTTCCATGATTATGTCTGATGGCATGGACAAATTTATTCCTAAGAGAAAGTCTGATGATAGATGTTTTAACCCACCCTTGTGGATGGATAGGAACACAAAAATCAGCTATAATTAAGAAACGCAAATCATGGAAATCTTATAAATATTCTAAAAGTGTACTTGCTCATGCAAAATATGTCAAAGACAGAAATGAATGTACAAACGCAGTAAGTGAATCGAAATCTAAGGTGAAATCCTTCTGGAATTATATTAATAGTAAATTGAAAACCAGATCTGTTATTGGTACCCTTGAAAGAAGTGACGGAACCTTAGCAAGCAGTGAGGCTGATAAGTTGAAGTTCTCAATACCTTTTTCGCAAGGCCTGACGGTCTTCACTCTAAAGTTTTGTTTGAAGTACAGGATTCTATTTACTATCCTCTATACTTGTTTTTTAATAAGTTTATCGAAGAAGGCAGAGTTCCAGCTGAGTGGAAAAAGGCAATCGTTTCTCCTATTTTCAAAAAGGCAAGAAATCAAGCCCAGGCAAATATAGGCCAGTTAGTTTGACTTTCGTAGTGTGTAAGATTTGCGAGTCAATCATCAGGGATAAAATAATGAATTACATGTCAAGCAATGATTTATTTACAAACAGTCAATATGGATTTCGTCCAAGTAGATCTTGTGTTACTCAACTCCTTGAAGTTTTAGACGATTGGTCAGAATTAATGGACAATGGTTTCTCAATTGATACTATATATTTGGACTTCTCCAAAGCGTTCGATACTGTGCCGCATCAGCGATTATTTTTGAAACTTGAAAAACTTGGGTTTGAAGGAAATTTGTTGAATTTGATTAAGAGCTTGTTAACTGGACGTAATCAATGTGTTCGTATTAATAGTACAACTTCAGCTTTAAGTGATGTCGTTAGTGGAGTGTCTCAGGGAAGTGTACTTGGTCCTGTGCTGTTTTTGATATTTATTAACGATTTACCAGACATTGTGAATGGAATTGTTAAAATGTTGCTGATGTCTGTAAGACATTTTCGAAAATTTCTACTGTTAATGATCATGACAGATTACAAGAAAATCTTGATGAGCTATGTGATTGGTCAAACACTTGGAAATTAAAATTTAATGCAGCAAAATGTAAAGTACTTCAATAATCTCTACCGTTATACCATGTTGGATAGCTCAGATAATTATGTTGCCTTAGATGAAGTTGATGAAGAGAAAGATTTAGGAGTAACTTTTCAGTCGAACTTGAAATTTGATAAATATATTAGCAGCATCATTGCCAAAGCTCAAAGAGTACTACCGTATCCCTGATTTATCATTCTTTTGACTATATGGACCGTGACATGTTTCTTATTCTCTACAAATCAGTTGTCTGCCCTATACTGGAATACGCAACTTGTGTTTGGTCCCCCTTCCTGAAAAAAAAATATACAAAAGTTAGAAGCTGTTCAAAGGAGAGCCACTAAGCTTGTAAAAGATATAAGTCATCTTAACTACGAGGACCGACTTAGACAATTAGGATTGCCAACTCTTGAATATCGAAGGGACAGAAATGATATGATACAGGTCTACAAGGCTATACATGGCAATGATGATATTAATTGGATGAGTTTATTTATGCTAGTCCCATCAACAGTAACTAGGGGTCACTCACTCAAGATTTTTAAGAAGCAATGTAGAACAACACAGAGGTTACACACCTTCTCCATGGGGATAATTGATCAGTGGAATGGATTATCAAACTCTACAGTCACTTCAAAGTCCGTAAATGCCTTCAAATCTGCTTTGAATGCTGAATACTGGAACCCATATAAATTCACATGTTCATGTTAACGGCAGTCTATATACCGCGGTATATATTTTTAACGTTTTAATATGTGTTAATGTGCAAACCTTTATTAGTTGCGATATGTCAATTCATATGTCTAAACCATCATGAGAGGAGGAAATTAACACCAGACTATGATGAGGGGTCTTTAGAAGCCAATGGCTTACATTCTGACCTGAAGAAAAGGTACAAATTGAGTTTACCTAGCGACATGTAGCTAGGTAAACGGATATTTGCGACCATAAAACCAAGATGTACGTCAACAAAGCTTAAAATACGATACATTTATCTCCTAAAAACACTCAAATTAAAATCCGGCGAAATGTTGTTAGACGACAACATGACGCCATAGGAAGACTTCCAGTTCAAAACGTAAAGATCAATGTTATTTGGCTTCATGTTCGCTTCAATTTTGATAAAATTTACCTAAAACAAGTTTGTAAGGAAGGCATTTTAATTATTTTTGTGTATTTTTGGAAATAAGACATGTAGGATTCCACGTTTGCAAGATGGCGGATCCTTCCAGCTTGATCCCTTAGTTACGACTTATAGATTGAGAATTTTACGTAGAATAGTAAACCAATCAAATCAGACGATACAAACAAATTGTATTAGAATGTCAGTTCTCTAATCATCCTCTCAAGCATCAATGATTTCTCGTATGAGATTTTTTTTTAAAATCTATCAAGTTTTCTTAAATTTATTTCAGGCTACAAAATCATCTTTCTCTAGAATTTTATAACAGTCAGTGTAGAAAGCAGACATGTAGGTATTATAATTGTTGAGTCACATAATGATATACGATGTAAGTTTATACACCATTCCATTTTCATTTTTATTAGCTCACGTGACACTTCACCCGAAGGGTCAGGTGAGCTATTGCCATCACTTGGCGTCCGTCGTCCGTTCGTAAACATTTCAATCTTCTTCTAGAGAACCACTGAAGCAAATGGGACCAAACGTGACAGGAATGTTCATTTGCATGGTCTAATCAAGTGTTGTTACTTTCGTTACGATCGGTTATCCAACATGGCTGCCAGGGACATATAGATGCCTCTGATTGGCTGAAATATTTAATGATTTTCTTCTCCGATACTACATGGAGGATGGAATTGAAAATTATCATGAATGATCATTGCAAGCTGCCAACCAAGTGTTGTTACTTTTTGGGACGATTGAAAATCCAAGATGGCCGCCAGCGGGGGACATAATTTAACATAGCAACCCTATGGGAAATATGTAAAACAAACTTCTTCTCAAGAACCACTGGATGGATTGGAACCATACTTGATGTTCCTTGCAAGGTCTCTATCAAGTGTTGTTACTTTTTGTTCCGACCGTCCTTAGTTCAAGATGGCTGCTGTTACTAAAAATAGAAATGTCTTCAATTGTCAATTGCTGCTGTAGTATAAGTCAAAATGAGGTCAAATTTTAACTGCAACTACATGGCAAGGAGTAGTTTAGCATATATTCTAGGTTTTTCTGTGAAATTTTTCTTTCAGCCGATTTATACCGATTATGCAAATTAGGCATATTTTGATAAAAGATCACATTTAAATCTTCTCCTCTGAAACCGCAGAATCAAATTAAAGCAAATTTGGCTGGGATGGTCGTTGGGTGGTCCCTTTTCAATATTGTGTCCGACAGCGCCGCCCTCCATTCAAAATGGCTGCTGTTACCAAAAATAGAAATTTCTTTAGTTGTCAATTTCTGCTTTATTACAAATCAAAATGAACTCAAATTTTAACTGCAGCTACATGGCAATGAGTAGTTTAACATATATTCTGGGTTTTTCTGTGAGATTTTTTCAGCCAGTTTATTCCGTTTAGGAATATTATGAGATAAAAATCCCTGCCAGGTTTGGTTTAATATGGTTCAGCGGTTTCAGAGGAGAAGATTTAAATGTGATCTTTTATCAAAATATGCCTAATTTGCATAATCGGTATATATCGGCTGAAAGAAAAATTTCACAGAAAAACCGGAATATATGTTAAACTACTCCTTGTCATGTAGCTGCTGTTAAAATTTGAGCTCATTTTGACTTACACTAAAGCAGCAATGGACAATTAAAATTTCATCCCCCCTTTTTTCTATTTTTAGCTTGGCGGCCATCTTGGTTGGAAGTCGGGATCACCGGACACAATTTTGGAAGGGGGCCATCCAAGGACCATTCCACCAAAGTTTGGTTGCAATTGGCCCAGTGGTTTCCGAGGAGAAGATTAAAATGTGAAATGTTGATGGACGGACGACGGACGAAAAGTGATGACAATAGCTCACCTGGCCTAAAGACCAGGTGAGCTAAAAACGAACAGCCTCCTATCATTTCGAATTATTAAACACAAAAGACGTCTCGACATACTGCCGAAATTTGAGCTGTATAAGCATAATGATGAGCCTTTTAACATATATTACAGGATTGTTTATGAACTTTGAACTTTTGCCGATTTTGACCGATTATGCAAATTAGAAAAAGGGGGGATGAAATTTAAAAACAATCTTCTCCTCTGAAACTACTGAGCCAATCTCAACCAAACTTTGCTGAAATGATTCTTGGGTGGTCCTCTTCCAAAATTGTTTCCGGCATTTCAGAACTCCGACCAAGATGGCCACCACAGCCGAATTTAATTTAACATAGGACCCTATGGGAAATTCCCCTAAAAATCTTCTTGTCTGAAACCATTTGCTCAATAAGAACAAATTTTGATGAAATAGTCATTGGATGGTTCTCTTCCAAAATTGTGTCAGGCAGTTCGTCCCTTCGACCAAGATGGCCCCCACACCCGAACTTAGCTTAACAAAGGACCCTATGGGAAATTCACATAAAAATCTTCTCCTCAGAAACCACTGGGCCAATTGCAACCAAACTTTGGTGGAATGATCCTTGGATGGCCCCCTTCCAAAATTGTATCCGGTGATCCCGACTTCCAACCAAGATGGCCACCAAGCTAAAAATAGAAAAAGGGGGGATGAAATTTTAAAAGAATCTTCTCCTCTGAAACTACTGAGCCAATCTCAACCAAACTTTGCTGAAATGATCCTTTGGTGGTCCCCTTCCAAAATTGTGTCCGACATTTCAGACCTCCGACCAAGATGGCTGCCACAACCGAACTTAATTTAACATAGAACCCTATGGGAAATTCCCATAAAAATCTTCTTGTCTGAAACCATTTGCTCAATAAGAACTAAATGTTGTTGAAATAGTCATTGGATGGTTCTCTTCCAAAAATATGTCAGGCGGTTCGGCCCTTCGACCAAGATGGCCCCCACAGCCGAACTTAGATTAACATAGGACCCTATGGGAAATTCACATAAAAATCTTTTCCTCAGAAACCACTGGGCCAATTGCAACCAAACTTTGGTGGAATAGTCCTTAGATGGCCCCCTTCAAAATTTGTGTTCGGTGATCCCGACTTCCAACCAAGATGGCCGCCAAGCTAAAAATAGAAAAAAGGGGGATGAAATTTTAATAAAATCTTCTCCTCTGTAACTACTGAGCCAATCTCAACCAAACTTTGCTGAAATGATCCTTGGGTGGTCCCCTTCCAAAATTATGTCTGGCATTTCAGACCTCCGACCAAGATGGCCACCACAGCCGAACTTAATTTAACATAGGACCCTATGGGAAATTCCCATAAAAATCTTCTTGTTTGAAACCATTTGCTCAATAAGAACTAAATGTTGATGAAATAGTCATTGGATGGTTCTCTTCCAAAAATATGTCAGGCGGTTCGGCCCTTCGACCAAGATGGCCCCCACAGCCGAACTTAGTTTAACATAGGAACCTATGGGAAATTCACATAAAAATCTTTGGATGGTCCTCTTCCAAAATTGTGTCCGGCAGTCGCGCTCTCCCACCAAGATGGCCACCACAGTGCAGTTGCGTTGTTATTGAAAGCAGTTTTGATCCAGGTGAGCGATTACAGACTCCTGGGAGCCTCTGATTAGATCATCTGGCCAAAGGCCACGTGAGCTTTTGCCATCACTTGACGTCCATACGTCGTAAGCTTTCACATTTAAATCTTCTCCTCTCCTCTGAAACCACTGAACCAAATTAAAATTTGGCTGTGATGGTACTTGGGTGGTCCCCTTTCAACCCTTTATTCAAGATGGCTGTTATTACTAAAAATGAAAATGTCTTCAATTGTCCATTGTATTATAAATCAAAATGAGCTCAAATATTAACTGCAGCTACATGGCAATGAGTAATTTAACATAAGTTTATAATCCGGGTTTTTATGTGAATTTTTCCTTTCAGCCGATGTATACCGATTATGCAAATTAGGCATATTTTGATAAAAGATGGGATGGTCCTTGGGATATCCCCTTTCAAAATTGGGTCAGACAGCTGCTGTTACTAAAAATTAAAAGAAAAATTCAATTGTCCATATTGCTGCTTTTATTATAAATCAAAAATCAAAATTAGTTCAAATTTAACTACAGCTACATGGCAATGAGTAGTTTAACATACATGTATATTCTGGGGTTTTCTGTGATTTTTTTCTTTTAGCCGATTTATGTCAATTATGCAAAGTAGGCATATTTTAATAAAAGATCACATTTAAATCCTCTCTTGAGAAACTGTTGAACCAAATTTAATCAAATTTGTCTGGGATGGTGCTTATGTGGGCCCCTTTGATGATATCATATTGATCGTTTTTTGTTCTCTCCATTGAACGGTCTTGTTCGTCCGGTTTTTATTCAGAGTTAAATTCTTAACTAAATGTGTTCTATTTGTGTTTTCTAAAAATAAGTGAAAATTATTGCATCCTCTTTACGTTTGCTTACACCTTTCACAGTTTTTGTCCCCCGCCCCCGCAAAATGCCGGGTGTCCGTCCGTCCGTCCGTCCGAGCTATGTTGTAAGCGCTCTAAGATTTTTATTTGTTGACCAATTTATTTCAAACTTACACACTAGCATTATATTAGAAATTTCTAGCTTATGTTCGAAATTGGGCAAAATTCGAAAAAAATGGTGGCCATTTTTAAGATGTCTGCCAAAACACATCAAAATTTCAAAGCTACAATTTCAACGAAAATTGATATTTAGAAGATTTTCGACATGAGGAATGTGATAGTGACAAATGCGATTTAAAAATGGCGGCCATTGCAGCCATTTTGGCAGCTATTTTCAATATGATCGCCAAAACACATAGCAAATTTCGAAGTGCTCCAATGCTCCAATTGCAAAGAAAATTGATATTTAGGGATTTTTAGAGGAATATGACCAATCCGATTTCAAAATGGCGGACATTTTGGCAGCCATTTTTAAGATGGCCACCAAAATGCGTAAAATTTCGAAGTGCTCCAATTTCAACGAAAATTGATATGTAGGGTTTTCCCACATATGGAATGTGATACCGGTAGTGACAAAATCGATTTGAAAATGGTGAGTTATTTTTTTACTGGTACCAGTAAAAATGTAGATACAGTCGAACTTGCTTTAGTGACCACCTCTATTAAGCAACATCTTGTATTATGTGACCTTAGATTTTATTTCCCTTCACAGTGCATTTCATATCAATTAAACCTGTATTAAGCAACCATCTGTCTTATGTGACCATATTTAACTGTTCCCTTGGAAGGTCACATAAGATAGGTTTGACTGTATCTAATTTAGTGCACACAATACGTTTCTGGAATAATCTTCATCAGGTACACTCAGGGGTTTCAAAGTGGGCCGGTACCCGGTACTTTTACCCGCCTGAGATCGTGTGTAATACCGGCAGAAATTACTGAACCCCCCCAAAATTAGCGGTGGTCAAAACCACTAGTGCGATGGTCGATAGGCTTGTGGAATATTTTTCATAAAAAATTAATGATCACGTCAATTGCTGAATTCTCGCATTCAAATCGTACAACTGCGTCACGACCAAGTTGATGGGATATTCCCTGTTTTAAAAATAACTTTGCCTTAGAATCGTAAATAGCAGTTTGCTCATGCGGTAAATAGATATGTTTTCGCCCCAATATCTTTTCATCCTTGTGTAAAACTCGGACCGGAACAAAGCTGACATCATTTCAAAATAAAAAAATGACCGATTACAAATTATGTTCAAACACAATTTAGTGTAATCTCCAGTAATATAAGTATGATCATTATGTATTATGAATATATGACTACACAATATTTTGTGCGATTTTTTTTATCCATTTAAAACCCAGGGTCGAATCATTCTGGGGCGTACTGTCTTGTTGCTTAACTCCGTCCATATTGTTTAACTTCCGGTATAAAAAAATAAAAACCTATGGCTAATTTATTTACATATTTTGACGGGGCCCTACCGCGGTTGTTCACAGAAATGAAAGTGTGCTGAAAAACATTTTTAAAAGGGGGTACGAGGAGATAAGGGATAAAAAATTACTAGAAATCTTGAAAAAGGACCGGACATGGCTCAAATACGAATTACGACAAAACGCCGGCCCCCCCTTTTTTTCCAAAATAATTTAACTTTTGTGATTCAAATGTTAATAAATGTCTTCCCGCGAATCGTTTTTGTTCGAACATTTTTTTTGCACATAAGTCGTGAAAGTAACAATATATATTGTTTTTGTTTAATTATATTTGTATTGATCTATTAAAAAATTATAAATTTTATTAAAGATTGATGATTGCAAATTAAATTTATATGTTTCATCAAGGACGTATTCTATATACGTCCTTGGTTTCATTAATTATGACACTTATATGTCTTGATCCTTCCAATGGTCTTTGATGAGTTTAATTACTGGTAATAAAGTAAAAAAAATCACACAAGCCAAGGTATTGTGAAAAAGAAAAGGACAAAGCCAACGATGTACAAATGTATATATTGTACATGATTTTTATTTTTATATACCATCCATCTCTTTGGACTTTTACCTGTTTTGGAGGGGCACCCTGTCTGATTGTTTATGCGCCCGAGTCACACACACTCAGTAACTACAGAGTCCGACTCGTATCCGGGAAGAAGAAAAGAATTTTGAGAAGTTTAAGCTTTGATAACAATGGCTTGGTCAAGCCTAGCTGCGGAACCGTAGCTCTTTATGGTCCTTTTGGGTTTTTTTAAGATATGGCAGACTATCTATGAATAATCTTGGCTGAAGTCTGTAAACTGAAATATTCAATAAAGAAATTGGGGGAAAAAATCCAGACATTATGCATGGTCTTCACTCTTGGTGAAATCTGAACTCTAAAGTTAATTGGATTTTTCTTTCAAAAACACTTAATGTTTTGCAGTCTCTGAAGTACATTTTTTGGTCCACAAAATGCTAGATTTCAGGAGCTTCCGCCCCCTGGACCCCTTACGACCCTCAGCCTAATTTTTTAGGTACCTCCTACAATTTAAGAAGTACCTCCTATTATAAAAAAAACTTTGAAACCCCTGCTCATAGTGAAAAGATTTGAAGGCCAAATAATTAATTTAAAAGTCTTTTAAGAGCAAGTAAGCCAAAGGACCTAAACAGGAGTTATGGGACTTTGACTATTTTATATATCGCGTAACAGAGTAAGATCTTGTGAACGTAACTCCTGAAACCGTTCATCAGAATGTGTTCATGTATGGTAGGATTGTTAGTCATAATATGTAATTGAGCCTGCTATGCTGCCAGTTTAATTGGAAAAATTTTGTGGAATATGGGACTTTTACTATTTTTCGACCTACTGTATCATAGTTGGATCTTGTTTAAGGCACTTAGCAAAAGGTCATATGTGAAAGACCTCAAACAGTTTATTTCTGGTCTGACATTTGCAAGAGGAAGTAATCAACCTTTTATATCAAATGCCATTGTTTTTCTGTCTTCCTCAAGGGCTGATATGTTCAGACTTTTTAACTTTGAAAACACGGTAGAGGGGATACCTTTACTGATATTAATATATCACATGGATAACATACTCACATTACACCTCTTTCTATTGCAGCGGGGGTCATATTTCAGATACGACTTCAGAGGACGATGATATCAAGTATTCTTATCTTAATTGTAAGTGTTTTTCGTTTTTGTTTCTCCAATTCGAAACTTCTACCAACCTTAACACGTATAACATGAAAGGATCTCAGGCCTTGTAAGCAGTTCTTTCTAAAAAAGGGTCCCATATAATTACCTAAAGCAAAAAGAAATTATCACCTTTCAAACGAAATATGTAAGAAAATATGTTGCAACTTTGGCCTCGAAAAAAATCTTCCCTGTTGTGTGAACAAACCGCATCACAACTCGTTGATTGCGAATCGTAGTGATCCTGGTTCAGAGAACAAACTCGACATAATACAAAGTCTTGTACCAACACACTATGTATATAATGGGGATGTATTTCTACAGAGTGAATCACTTGATGTTGATTGTAGTGGATTTGGGTTTAAAGTGTATAACGCCACTTTCAACAATATTTCAGTTATATCGTTGCGGGCAGTTCTATTGGTGAAGGAAACCGGAGTGCTGTATTCTCTTCTGTCGCAGTATCATGCTCCGCCTTCGACTTTGATAGACAATCATTGTGCATTGTCCATGTATGCTGTTATATACATGTATCTGAAATTCCATCGGAAAGCAGCACGTTGATTTGTCAGCAGAGGCCTTTTGACAATTAGTGAATGAGAAAAGTAGAATTTTTGATTGGCTTACAGGTATAGAATGACGTAGTGTTTCTTTATATCATACTTGTCGTTTATATCTGACCAGTCACTTGAATAGATGACCAAAACTTTTCTTATTTTTTTTTTATTTTTGAAACTTCAAGTGACTGTGATCTGACACTATGTTTGTAAAATCTATATCGATCGTCTGTTCCAACAATTTTTTTTTTAAATAGCAGACAATTATACAAATACAAATCGCTGGGTAGAGTATTTAAATGAAACATACACGAGAGATATTGAATATCCTTCTCATTTACACGATCTTTACATGTCCATCTTCCTGCTTTTCTTTTAATTATGACATGTAAATGTTAGAATGATCAGATAAAAATGTGTGTTATCAGTCTGGAAAAGTCTTTTATCATATACTTGTAGATAATATAGCTAAAATTTTACCCTGTGATAACACTTTGAGTTTTGTTTAAAATAAAAAGAGGAATCATGTTTATTTCACCCCAGTTTCACAAGAATGGCCCAAGTGGGCTGATAAATATAGATTATTACATGGCATTTTTAATATGATACCCTTTATCAGCCCTAGGTCATATTGTAAAGCAAAATTATGTCCTCCAGGACAATATTTCATGATTATATTGTCATGGAATTTTGTCTTATCTATGATATGTTGTCCTTTATCTGGACAGTATAATGTCATGTTATAGACGATATATCATAGTGAAACTGTGTCCTAACAAAGGGAGATAATTCTAATTCAAAACTTGGACATTTGATTTGCACATATAGCGAATCTGATAATTCATTGAAAGACAACTTTCTATTGAATGAAAGTAACAATAATTTACTTAGTGAAATTGAAGTTTTAGAATCTGACATACCAGTTACACCACTCCCTCCGAAACGTGCACGAAGATTAAAAAAAAACTTCGCATGTTATGATATGTTTATCATATACTTCAACAGAGGAAATAACTGTATTGTCTGATTTGTACCAAAATGTTTAGTCATTTTTGGCTAGAATTAAATACATTTGTCTATAGTTATACAACAAGAAAATTATTGTTTTAATATACAAATCCAACAAATGCACGTTATTTAAACATTTTCAATATCATAAGAGAGAAATTGGTAGATAATAATTTTCTGTGCAAATATTCAATAAAACAGTTGAATCCGCCGTGTCTGTAAACACAGTTTTCCGAAAATTCACAAAATGAACTTACGGACATTGCCGACGGAAAGGCATGTAATAACATTCCGGAAGCAGTTAATAGATTTGCTTTATCAGCCTGCTTGGACCATTCTTGTGAAACTGGGTGAAATAAACATAATTCCTCTTATTATTCTAAACAAAACTCAAAGTTTTATTACAGGGTAAAATTTTAGCTTTGTCATTTACAAGTATATGATAAATATAGATTATTACATGGCATTTTTCATATCATACCCTTTATAAGCCCTAGGTCATATCAGCCCGAGAGCAGATATGCTCAAGGGATGATATAAATACAAATACAAATACTTTATTAGCACAAACTCATCAACAATAAATGGTTAAGGCTCAGAATATATGATAATACACAATATATGAACCAGGGCTGATAAAGGGTATGATATGAAAAGACATTGTTATGATATGTTTATCATATACTTCAACAGAAGAAATAACTGATTTGTACCAAAACTTTTACTTATTTTTGGCTAGAATTAAATGCAAAGTTATAGAACAAGAAATTTATTGTTTTAATATGCAAATCTAATAAATGCACTTTTTTGGCACTTTCAATATCATAAAAGAGAAAATTGTCAGTTAGTAATTTTCTGTGCAAATATTCAATAAAACAGTTTAGTCCATCATGTTTGTTAGCACAGTTTTCCAGAAATTCACGAAGTGAACTTACGAACATTGACGGAAAGGCATGTGAAATCATTTCAGAAGCAGTTAATAAACCTGCTTTATCAGCCCGCTTGGGCCATTCTTATGAAACTGAGTAAAATAAACATGACTCCTTTTATTAATCTAAACAAAACTCAAAGTTTTATCACAGGGTAAAATTGTAGCTATATCATCTACAAGGTATGACGTATATGATAAAGTGCTTCCGGAATGTTTTTACATGTCTTTCCGTCAATGTTCGTAAGTTCACTTCGTGAATTTCCGGAAAACTGTGTTTACAAACACGGCAGACTACTGAAACTGTTTTGTTCAATATTTATACAAAAAATTATTATTACTGCCAATTTTCTCTCATATGATATTGAAAGTGCTAAAAAAAAAATGCATTTATTGGTTTTGCATATTAAAACAATAAATTTTATGTTCTATTACTACATTTTTGTATGTATTTAATTCTAGCCAAAAATGACTAAACATTTTGGTACAAATCAGTTATTTCCTCTGTTGAAGTATATGATAAACATATCATATCTTGTCATTTTTCATATCATACCCTTTATCAGCCCTCGTTCATATATCAACACTTGAGCCTATCAGCTCTCGAGCTGATATCATAACCTAGGGCTGATAAAGGGTATGATATGGAAAATGCCATGTAATAATATACAATGTATATATATGCACTCTCGACGGACCGCTGGACATGTTTAACAGTTCAATATTTGCCTTACTGTTAACATTTCCAGGTGTCAATCAAAGTGTCATATATCCAACCATTATAGACCGATAACTATATAATATCTAGCAGGGATAAATCGCATACATTTTATGTGGTTAAAAAAAACAAGTTGTTAGCGCACACTGAGGGCCTATACTATGAGAGGTAGGTTCAGCCTGTACATCGGTCCGGGACCCGGTGACCCAAGAAGGGGCCCGTGAATCTCTGAAGAACCCCAAAGCCTTCGCCTTAAATGTTTTATTTTGATTTTTTCATTTTGGGAATTGGGTATTTTCAACTATTTTTAGTTTATTTAGAAAAATGATTATATAAAATTCACTTAGACTTCGGAATTATAGTCGTTTATCATCACTCACATTTACAATGTAATCAGGAAGGCCATAATTTCATTACAAGTGGTTTTATTGGCCCTCAAATCCTCAATTTCGACAGAAGTCTCAGCCTGTCCCTGGGGCCCCAAAGCAGTCTTGTTCCACCTTGCAAAATTTCTCTTGGAGGCCCTGCGCACACTTGCTGGTGTCCCGCAAAATGTTATTTACATGCATGGTACTATTTAATTAATTTAATTTATTCAAGTACAAAATGTCTTTGAAACTTTTAGTTTTGTTTGGGTTTCGTTGCACCTGTCAGAGTTCATTAATGATAGGAAACATCTTTTATTGACCTTCCTTTTGTAGTTGTTGTTACCAACTTGGCAATGGTGCAGCTGTTTTATTTATATAATGAACATTAAATTTCATTTTCTAAGGTAAATTTGTAATTTCTTTAGAGTATGAAGCGCAGTACCCAACGTAATTGGCGGAATCTTCAGTTAGTTGAAGGCGGCCTCTTATATTGTAAATGTAGAAGAACAGAATTACAACCCTGCTCACCCAATCATAGTGACGGTTGGCATTTACTCACTTGCGAAAAACACTTTCATGAACCCATTATTTCACTCGCATGTGGATGTGGAAAATACTTGCATGGTTTTTGTTTATAATTTTATTACTTTTCAAAATGCATTGTACGATAAATATTTTCACTAACAAGTTGTAAGACAATTTCTACTCACTTGTGAAAATAGGTATTGTAATACCGGTAATTTGAAATTTCAATGTAGACTGTCGTGTTGTAAGAAATCGACAGATAAACCAGATAACTATTACATTATATATTTTAGGAACATTACAGATATACTATATTGTAACGAAATATTTGTTCCGGCATAATATTTATTCCAAGGAAATTTTATTATGTAATAATTTTTCCATATGGAATAAATTTCATGTAATATTTTTTCCATGTGTATAATAAAAATACCATTACAACGGAAAAAATATTCCATAAAATAGATTCCATACGGAAAAATTAATACATAATACAATTTATATTACCACCACTAAATGACAATTTTCAATCTATGCCAGAAATAAAAGTCACCATATTAGGCACTGAAAAACTTCTTAAAAATCTTGATCCAACAAAAGCCACTGGACCAGACCAAATACGAGCACGGATATTAAAACAATTTGCAGCAGAATTTGCACCACACCTAACCACCATTTTCAATACATCTATTACAAAAGGTGAAGTTCCAACAGACTGGCGTCTAGCAAATGTAATACCGATCTTTAAAAAAGGGAAAAAGTACCTAGCAAGCAATTATAGACCAGTATCACTCACCTGTATATGCTATAAACTTTTAAAACACATCGTAGTGAGTAACATCTTAAAACATCTAGATCTGCATAACATCTTAGTTGACTGTCAACATGGTTTTCGTGCAAAAAGGAGTTGTGAAACACAATTACTCACACTCAGCCATGAACTACTCAGCAACCTACACTCTAGCATTCAAACTGACTTGATAATACTTGACTTTTCTAAGGCATTTGACAAGGTACCTCATAAGAAATTACTATGGAAGCTTAACAATTATGGAATAAGAGGGAACACCTGGAAGTGGGTCTCAGCTTTCTTGAGTAACAGAATGCAGCAAGTAGCTTTGGATGGGGAGGTATCTGGTCAACTACCTGTAGTAAGTGGAGTACCTCAGGGATAGGTCTTGGGGCCACAGCTTTTTCTCATATTCATAAATGATCTTCCAGTTGCAGTAACATCAAAAACTAGATTATTTGCAGATGATTGTATTCTATACAGACAAATCTATAATCATGATGATTCAATCACTTTACAACAAGACTTGGACAACTTGGCAGCTTGGAAAAAAATGTGGGTATGCAGTTTCATCCAGAAAAAATGCATCTCATTAAGTGTCACAAGATCACAAACACCATTTCACACCAGCTACGTCCTCAACGGTCATACCCTTGAATCAGTTACAACTGCAAAATATCTGGGCATAACAATCTCAAAAGACATGAACTGGGACACTCATATCAATAACATCACCTCAAAAGCAAACAAGATCATAGGCCTCTTGAGACGAAACCTACCAATTCAAAACACTGAAACTAAAACTTTGGCATATAAATCCATGGTCAGATAAAATCTGGAATACTGCCTAAGTGTCTGGTCACCTCACACAGAAAAACTAAAAAGTAAATTAGAGCAAGTTCAGCGCAGAGCAGCAAGATATGTGACAAATCGCTATCACAATACCAGCAGTGTTTCGGCAATGCTTAACCATCTTCAATTGCCAACTCTTGAACACCGTAGGAACTTAAACAGAATTACAATGCTTTATAAAATCACCAACAACCTTATTGCAGTGGATCCAAAAACTTTACCTTACTCCTCAACCTTATCTCAGTACAAGAAACAATAACCCATTACAATATCAAATTATATCCACCAGGACAAACTATTATAAATACAGTTTTTTCCCACATGCAGTAGTACTCTGGAACTCACTACCTTATACAGTTGTTAATGCTGGGTCCCTGGATCAGTCCAATGTTAGAACATCTAAATATCTTAGTTGGCCTGTAAATACCTGTAAATGTGTTAAATTTTTGCACCTGTTTTTGTTAATTTTTGATTTCACTGTTATTTTCATGCAATATTTGTAGTTAATTTTTATTTATTTTAATTATATTTTTTTTAATGTCTGTTTGCGCAGCGCCGACGTGTAGTCATCAGAGTTTTGATGGATCGTCGTACTATGTAGATGTAGATGTAGATTTCCTTGGAATAAATATTATAGCGGAAGAAATATTTCATTAATGACAAAAATGTTCATTATAGTATGTGGAAATAATATTATTACCATTGGATATATTATTTTAACATGTGGAAATAATAATATAACAGACGAAAATGATGTAATTACTTTGTTGAAATAATATTATAAATTGTGGATATAATATTACAACTTGTGTATATAACATAATTACCGATACAAATAGTATTATTATTTGCCAATATAACTGAATTAGATGTACATTTTCTACATTTTAACTTGCATGCATTTGTTTAATTAATCATTTATATATTGAAATGAAGAAATTTATAAAGATGCATGTTAAAATCTTCATATATATGTAAAATTCTTACACGACATTTGTAGAATTCAAATATATATTAAAACGAAGTTCATTTATGTCCTTCAATATACATGTACTAATATCGAAATTTTTTAAAAGGTTAGCATATGTATGTGTAATGTATGTATGAGAATGAGTACCGGAAAATATATTATACGACTACTCAAAATATTTCATCCAGGTCATGTTTATTATCAAAATTAACAACACTTTTTCATTAGGATGTGAATGCGTCTCATGTTTAATGTATTCTTACCTTCAGTGGAGTACGTTCCAGGGGCAGATCCAGCATTTCAAGTTAGGGGAAGGTGTCCTTAAAAAAATTGCGCCGAGCGGAGGGAGGCGCGAACATTTTTGGAGTATTTCGTGTGAAAAATCATGATTTTACGCCAAAAAATCATATTTTTTCCAATTGCGAGGGAGACGCGTAAATTTTTGGGGTATTTCGTGTGAAAAATCACGATTTTACGCCAAAAAATCATATTTTTTCCAATTTTAGGGGGAGGGGGCATGCGCGGGTACGCCACCCCCCTGGATCCGCCCCTGCGTTCTCTCATTAATGTATTGAAAATTTTTATTATTTTTCTCACCATCCATTGTTTATATACAGGTACATGTACAAATATCACTCAGGTAAATCATGTGACTATGGTCAAGCAGGATCATTTAAATATTTTGATCACTTGGAAAAGTTATTATGTTGAATGTTCCATAAAATTTCTTCTGCTAATAAGGATAAAATATTATGGATAAGGAAGAATAATTACATAATAGTTTATTATTGTAATATTCTTTCTGGTAAGAATAAATATTATGCGGAAGAAATATACATTCACAATATGACTATTACATTGTATTTTATAGGAACATTACAGATATACTATATGACTATTACATTGTATTTTATAGGAACATTACAGATATACTATATGACTATTACATTGTATTTTATAGGAACATTACAGATATACTATATGACTATTACATTGTATTTTATAGGAACATTACAGATATACTATATGACTATTACATTGTATTTTATAGGAACATTACAGATATACAATATGACTATTACATTGTATTTTATAGGAACATTACAGATATACTATATGACTATTACATTGTATTTTATAGGAACATTACAGATATACTATATGACTATTACATTGTATTTTATAGGAACATTACAGATATACTATATGACTATTACATTGTATTTTATAGGAACATTACCGATATACTATATGACTATTACATTGTGTTTTATAGGAACATTACAGATATACTATATGACTATTACATTGTATTTTATAGGAACATTACAGATATACTATATGTCTATTACATTGTATTTTATAGGAACATTACAGATATACTATATGACTATTACATTGTATTTTATAGGAACATTACCGATATACTATATGACTATTACATTGTGTTTTATAGGAACATTACAGATATACTATATGACTATTACATTGTATTTTATAGGAACATTACAGATATACTATATGACTATTACATTGTATTTTATAGGAACATTACAGATATACAATATGACTATTACATTGTATTTTATAGGAACATTACAGATATACTATATGACTATTACATTGTATTTTATAGGAACATTACAGATATACTATATGACTATTACATTGTATTTTATAGGAACATTACAGATATACTATATGACTATTACATTGTATTTTATAGGAACATTACAGATATACAATATGACTATTACATTGTATTCTATAGGAACATTACAGATATACTATATGACTATTACATTGTATTTTATAGGAACATTACAGATATACTATATGACTATTACATTGTATTTTATAGGAACATTACAGATATACTATATGACTATTACATTGTATTTTATAGGAACATTACAGATATACTATATGACTATTACATTGTATTTTATAGGAACATTACAGATATACTATATGACTATTACATTGTATTTTATAGGAACATTACAGATATACAATATGACTATTACATTGTATTTTATAGGAACATTACAGATATACTATATGACTATTACATTGTATTTTATAGGAACATTACAGATATACTATATGACTATTACATTGTATTTTATAGGAACATTACAGATATACTATATGACTATTACATTGTATTGTATAGGAACATTACAGATATACTATATGACTATTACATTGTATTTTATAGGAACATTACTGATATACTATATGACTATTACATTGTATTGTATAGGAACATTACAGATATACTATATGACTATTACACTGTATTGTATGGGAACATTACAAATATACTATATGACTATTACATTGTATTTTATAGGAACATTACAGATATACTATATGACTATTACATTGTATTTTATAGGAACATTACAGATATACAATATGACTATTACATTGTATTTTATAGAAACATTACAGATATACTATATGACTATTACATTGTATTTTATAGGAACATTACAGATATACTATATGACTATTACATTATATTTTATAGGAACATTACAGATATACTATATGACTATTACATTGTATTTTATAGGACCATTACAGATATACAATATGACTATTACATTGTATTTTATAGGAACATTACAGATATACTATATGACTATTACATTGCATTGTATAGGAACATTACAGATATACTCTATGACTATTACATTGTATTTTATAGGAACATTACTGATATACTATATGACTATTACATTGTATTGTATAGGAACATTACAGATATACTATATGACTATTACATTGTATTGTATAGGAACATTACAAATATACTATATGACTATTACATTGTATTTTATAGGAACATTACAGATATACTATATGACTATTACATTGTATTTTATAGGAACATTACAGATATACAATATGACTATTACATTGTATTTTATAGGAACATTACAGATATACTATATGACTATTACATTGTATTTTATAGGAACATTACAGATATACTATATGACTATTACATTGTATTTTATAGGAACATTACAGATATACTATATGACTATTACATTGTATTTTATAGGAACATTACTGATATACTATATGACTATTACATTGTATTGTATAGGAACATTACAGATATACTATATGACTATTACACTGTATTGTATAGGAACATTACAAATATACTATATGACTATTACATTGTATTTTATAGGAACATTACAGATATACTATATGACTATTACATTATATTTTATAGGAACATTACAGATATACAATATGACTATTACATTGTATTTTATAGGAACATTACAGATATACTATATGACTATTACATTGTATTTTATAGGAACATTACAGATATACTATATGACTATTACATTGTATTTTATAGGAACATTACAGATATACTATATGACTATTACATTGTATTTTATAGGAACATTACAGATATACTATATGACTATTACATTGTATTTTATAGGAACATTACAGATATACTATATGACTATTACATTGCATTGTATAGGAACATTACAGATATACTATATGACTATTACATTGTATTTTATAGGAACATTACTGATATACTATATGACTATTACATTGTATTGTATAGGAACATTACAGATATACTATATGACTATTACATTGTATTTTATAATAACATAACAGATATACTATATGACTATTACATTGTATTTTATAGGAACATTACTGATATACTATATGACTATTACATTGTATTGTATAGGAACATTACAGATATACTATATGACTATTACACTCTATTGTATAGGAACATTACAAATATACTATATGACTATTACATTGTATTTTATAGGAACATTACAGATATACAATATGACTATTACATTGTATTTTATAGGACCATTACAGATATACTATATGACTATTACATTGTATTTTATAGGAACATTACAGATATACTATATGACTATTACATTGTATTTTATAGGAACATTACAGATATACTATATGACTATTACATTGTATTTTATAGGAACATTACAGATATACTATATGACTATTACATTGTATTTTATAGGAACATTACAGATATACTATATGACCATTACATTGTATTTTATAGGACCATTACAGATATACAATATGACTATTACATTGTATTTTATAGGAACATTACAGATATACTATATGACTATTACATTTTATTTTATAGGAACATTACAGATATACTATATGACTATTACTTTGTATTTTATAGGAAAATTACAGATATACTATATGACTATTACATTGTATTGTATAGGAACATTACAGATATACTATATGACTATTACATTGTATTTTATAGGAACATTACTGATATACTATATGACTATTACATTGTATTGTATAGGAACATTACAGATATACTATATGACTATTACACTGTATTGTATAGAAACATTACAAATATACTATATGACTATTACATTGTATTTTATAGGAACATTACAGATATACTATATGACTATTACATTGTATTTTATAGGAACATTACAGATATACAATATGACTATTACATTGTATTTTATAGGAACATTACAGATATACTATATGACTATTACATTGTATTTTATAGGAACATTACAGATATACTATATGACTATTACATTGTATTTTATAGGAACATTACAGATATACTATATGACTATTACATTGTATTTTATAAGAACATTACAGATATACAATATGACTATTACATTGTATTCTATAGGAACATTACAGATATACTATATGACTATTACATTGTATTTTATAAGAACATTACAGATATACAATATGACTATTACATTGTATTTTATAGGAACATTACAGATATACAATATGACTATTACATTGTATTTTATAGGAACATTACAGATATACTATATGACTATTACATTGTATTTTATAGGAACATTACAGATATACTATATGACTATTACATTGTATTTTATAGGAACATTACAGATATACTATATGACTATTACATTGTATTTTATAGGAACATTACAGATATACTATATGACTATTGCATTGTATTTTATAGGAACATTACAGATATACTATATGACTATTACATTGTAT
The DNA here is from genome assembly GCA_963680875.1 of Bathymodiolus brooksi. Classification (NCBI taxonomy): domain Eukaryota; kingdom Metazoa; phylum Mollusca; class Bivalvia; order Mytilida; family Modiolidae; genus Bathymodiolus; species Bathymodiolus brooksi. The sequence continues at coordinate 61,888,451 of OY804576.1, read as the reverse complement.
TTTATAGGAACATTACAGATATACTATATGACTATTACATTGTATTTTATAGGAACATTACTGATATACTATATGACTATTACATTGTATTTTATAGGAACATTACAGATATACTATATGACTATTACATTGTATTTTATAGGAACATTACAGATATAATATATGACTATTACATTGTATTGTATAGGAACATTACAGATATACTATATGACTATTACATTGTATTTTATAGGAACATTACTGATATACTATATGACTATTACATTGTATTGTATAGGAACATTACAGATATACTATATGACTATTACACTGTATTGTATAGAAACATTACAAATATACTATATGACTATTACATTGTATTTTATAGGAACATTACAGATATACTATATGACTATTACATTGTATTTTATAGGAACATTACAGATATACTATATGACTATTACATTGTATTTTATAGGAACATTACAGATATACTATATGACTATTACATTGCATTGTATAGGAACATTACAGATATACTATATGACTATTACATTGTATTTTATAGGAACATTACTGATATACTATATGACTATTACATTGTATTGTATAGGAACATTACAGATATACTATATGACTATTACATTGTATTGTATAGGAACAATACAAATATACTATATGACTATTACATTGTATTTTATAGGACCATTACAGATATACTATATGACTATTACATTGTATTTTATAGGAACATTACAGATATACAATATGACTATTACATTGTATTTTATAGGACCATTACAGATATACTATATGACTATTACATTGTATTTTATAGGAACATTACAGATATACTATATGACTATTACATTGTATTTTATAGGAACATTACAGATATACTATATGACTATTACATTGTATTTTATAGGAACATTACAGATATACTATATGACTATTACATTGTATTTTATAGGAACATTACAGATATACTATATGACCATTACATTGTATTTTATAGGACCATTACAGATATACAATATGACTATTACATTGTATTTTATAGGAACATTACAGATATACTATATGACTATTACATTTTATTTTATAGGAACATTACAGATATACTATATGACTATTACTTTGTATTTTATAGGAACATTACAGATATACTATATGACTATTACATTGTATTGTATAGGAACATTACAGATATACTATATGACTATTACATTGTATTTTATAGGAACATTACTGATATACTATATGACTATTACATTGTATTGTATAGGAACATTACAGATATACTATATGACTATTACACTGTATTGTATAGAAACATTACAAATATACTATATGACTATTACATTGTATTTTATAGGAACATTACAGATATACTATATGACTATTACATTGTATTTTATAGGAACATTACAGATATACAATATGACTATTACATTGTATTTTATAGGAACATTACAGATATACTATATGACTATTACATTGTATTTTATAGGAACATTACAGATATACTATATGACTATTACATTGTATTTTATAGGAACATTACAGATATACTATATGACTATTACATTGTATTTTATAAGAACATTACAGATATACTATATGACTATTACATTGTATTTTATAGGAACATTACAGATATACTATATGACTATTACATTGCATTGTATAGGAACATTACAGATATACTATATGACTATTACATTGTATTTTATAGGAACATTACTGATATACTATATGACTATTACATTGTATTGTATAGGAACATTACAGATATACTATATGACTATTACATTGTATTGTATAGGAACATTACAAATATACTATATGACTATTATATTGTATTTTATAGGAACATTACAGATATACTATATGACTATTACATTGTATTTTATAGGAACATTACAGATATACTATATGAATATTACATTGTATTTTATAGGAACATTACAGATATACTATATGACTATTACATTGTATTTTATAGGAACATTACAGATATACAATATGACTATTACATTGTATTTTATAGGAACATTACAGATATACTATATGACTATTACATTGTATTTTATAGGAACATTACAGATATACTATATGACTATTGCATTGTATTTTATAGGAACATTACAGATATACTATATGACTATTACATTGTATTTTATAGGAACATTACAGATATACTATATGACTATTACATTGTATTTTATAGGAATATTACAGATATACTATATGACTATTACATTGTATTTTATAGGAATATTACAGATATACTATATGACTATTACATTGTATTTTATAGGAACATTACAGATATAATATATGACTATTACATTGTATTGTATAGGAACATTACAGATATACTATATGACTATTACATTGTATTTTATAGGAACATTACTGATATACTATATGACTATTACATTGTATTGTATAGGAACATTACAGATATACTATATGACTATTACACTGTATTGTATAGAAACATTACAAATATACTATATGACTATTACATTGTATTTTATAGGAACATTACAGATATACTATATGACTATTACATTGTATTTTATAGGAACATTACAGATATACTATATGACTATTACATTGTATTTTATAGGAACATTACAGATATACTATATGACTATTACATTGCATTGTATAGGAACATTACAGATATACTATATGACTATTACATTGTATTTTATAGGAACATTACTGATATACTATATGACTATTACATTGTATTGTATAGGAACATTACAGATATACTATATGACTATTACATTGTATTGTATAGGAACAATACAAATATACTATATGACTATTACATTGTATTTTATAGGACCATTACAGATATACTATATGACTATTACATTGTATTTTATAGGAACATTACAGATATACAATATGACTATTACATTGTATTTTATAGGACCATTACAGATATACTATATGACTATTACATTGTATTTTATAGGAACATTACAGATATACTATATGACTATTACATTGTATTTTATAGGAACATTACAGATATACTATATGACTATTACATTGTATTTTATAGGAACATTACAGATATACTATATGACTATTACATTGTATTTTATAGGAACATTACAGATATACTATATGACCATTACATTGTATTTTATAGGACCATTACAGATATACAATATGACTATTACATTGTATTTTATAGGAACATTACAGATATACTATATGACTATTACATTTTATTTTATAGGAACATTACAGATATACTATATGACTATTACTTTGTATTTTATAGGAACATTACAGATATACTATATGACTATTACATTGTATTGTATAGGAACATTACAGATATACTATATGACTATTACATTGTATTTTATAGGAACATTACTGATATACTATATGACTATTACATTGTATTGTATAGGAACATTACAGATATACTATATGACTATTACACTGTATTGTATAGAAACATTACACATATACTATATGACTATTACATTGTATTTTATAGGAACATTACAGATATACTATATGACTATTACATTGTATTTTATAGGAACATTACAGATATACAATATGACTATTACATTGTATTTTATAGGAACATTACAGATATACTATATGACTATTACATTGTATTTTATAGGAACATTACAGATATACTATATGACTATTACATTGTATTTTATAGGAACATTACAGATATACTATATGACTATTACATTGTATTTTATAAGAACATTACAGATATACTATATGACTATTACATTGTATTTTATAGGAACATTACAGATATACTATATGACTATTACATTGCATTGTATAGGAACATTACAGATATACTATATGACTATTACATTGTATTTTATAGGAACATTACTGATATACTATATGACTATTACATTGTATTGTATAGGAACATTACAGATATACTATATGACTATTACATTGTATTGTATAGGAACATTACAAATATACTATATGACTATTATATTGTATTTTATAGGAACATTACAGATATACTATATGACTATTACATTGTATTTTATAGGAACATTACAGATATACAATATGACTATTACATTGTATTTTATAGGAACATTACAGATATACAATATGACTATTACATTGTATTTTATAGGAACATTACAGATATACTATATGACTATTACATTGTATTTTATAGGAACATTACAGATATACTATATGACTATTACATTGTATTTTATAGGAACATTACAAATATACTATATGACTATTACATTGTATTTTATAGGACCATTACAGATATACAATATGACTATTACATTGTATTTTATAGGAACATTACAGATATACTATATGACTATTACATTGTATTTTATAGGAACATTACAGATATACTATATGACTATTACATTGTATTTTATAGGAACATTACAGATATACTATATGACTATTACATTGTATTTTATAGGAACATTACAGATATACAATATGACTATTACATTGTATTTTATAGGAACATTACAGATATATAATATGACTATTACATTGTATTTTATAGGAACATTACAGATATACTATATGACTATTACATTGTATTTTATAGAAACATTACAGATATACTATATGACTATTACATTGTATTTTATAGGAACATTACAGATATACTATATGACTATTACATTGTATTTTATAGGAACATTACAGATATACAATATGACTATTAAATTGTATTTTATAGGAACATTACAGATATACAATATGACTATTACATTGTATTTTATAGGAACATTACAGATATACAATATGACTATTACATTGTATTTTATAGGAACATTACAGATATACTATATGACTATTACATTGTATTTTATAGGAACATTACAGATATACAATATGACTATTACATTGTATTTTATTGGAACATTACAGATATACTATATGACTATTACATTGTATTTTATGGGAACATTACAGATATACAATATGACTATTACATTGTATTTTATAGGAACATTACAGATATACTATATGACTATTACATTGTATTTTATAGGAACATTACACATATACTATATGACTATTACATTGTATTTTATGGGAACATTACAGATATACAATATGACTATTACATTGTATTTTATAGGAACATTACAGATATACTATATGACTATTACATTGCATTTTATAGGAACATTACAGATAAACTATATGACTATTACATTGTATTTTATAGGAACATTACAGATATACTATATGACTATTACATTGTATTTTATAGGAACATTACAGATATACAATATGACTATTATATTGTATTTTATAGGAACATTACAGATATACAATATGACTATTACATTGTATTTTATAGGAACATTACAGATATACTATATGACTATTACATTGTATTTTATAGGAACATTACAGATATACTATATGACTATTACATTGTATTTTATAGGAACATTACAGATATACTATATGACTATTACATTGTATTTTATAGGAACATTACAGATATACAATATGACTATTACATTGTATTTTATAGGAACATTACAGATATACTATATGACTATTACATTGTATTTTATAGGAACATTACAGATATACTATATGAATATTACATTGTATTTTATAGGAACATTACAGATATACTATATGACTATTACATTGTATTTTATAGGAACATTACAGATATACTATATGACTATTACATTGTATTTTATAGGAACATTACAGATATACTATATGACTATTACATTGTATTTCATAGGAACATTACATATATACTATATGACTATTACATTGTATTTTATAGGAACATTACAGATATACAATATGACTATTACATTGTATTTTATAGGAACTTTACAAATATACTATATGACTATTACATTGTATTTTATAGGAACATTACAAATATACTATATGACTATTACATTGTATTTTATAGGAACATTACAGATATACTATATGACTATTACATTGTATTTTATAGGAACATTACAGATATACAATATGACTATTACATTGTATTTTATATGAACATTACAGATATACAATATGACTATTACATTGTGTTTTATAGGAACATTACAGATATACTATATGACTATTACATTGCATTGTATAGGAACATTACAGATATACTACCGGTATATGACTATTACATTGTATTTCATAGGAACATTACAGATATACTATATGACTATTACATTGTATTTTATAGGAACATTACAGATATACTATATGACTATTACATTGTATTTTATAGGAACATTACAGATATACTACCGGTATATGACTATTACATTGTATTTTATAGGAACATTACAGATATACTATATGACTATTACATTGTGTTTTATAGGATCATTACAGATATACAATATGACTATTACATTGTGTTTTATAGGAACATTACAGATATACTATATGACTATTACATTGTATTTTATAGGAACATTACAGATATACTACCGGTATATGACTTTTACATTGTATTTTATAGGATCATTACAGATATACTATATGACTATTACATTGTATTTTATAGGAACATTACACATATACTATATGACTATTACATTGTATTTTATGGGAACATTACAGATATACAATATGACTATTACATTGTATTTTATAGGAACATTACAGATATACTATATGACTATTACATTGCATTTTATAGGAACATTACAGATAAACTATATGACTATTACATTGTATTTTATAGGAACATTACAGATATACTATATGACTATTACATTGTATTTTATAGGAACATTACAGATATACAATATGACTATTATATTGTATTTTATAGGAACATTACAGATATACAATATGACTATTACATTGTATTTTATAGGAACATTACAGATATACTATATGACTATTACATTGTATTTTATAGGAACATTACAGATATACTATATGACTATTACATTGTATTTTATAGGAACATTACAGATATACTATATGACTATTACATTGTATTTTATAGGAACATTACAGATATACAATATGACTATTACATTGTATTTTATAGGAACATTACAGATATACTATATGACTATTACATTGTATTTTATAGGAACATTACAGATATACTATATGAATATTACATTGTATTTTATAGGAACATTACAGATATACTATATGACTATTACATTGTATTTTATAGGAACATTACAGATATACTATATGACTATTACATTGTATTTTATAGGAACATTACAGATATACTATATGACTATTACATTGTATTTCATAGGAACATTACATATATACTATATGACTATTACATTGTATTTTATAGGAACATTACAGATATACAATATGACTATTACATTGTATTTTATAGGAACTTTACAAATATACTATATGACTATTACATTGTATTTTATAGGAACATTACAAATATACTATATGACTATTACATTGTATTTTATAGGAACATTACAGATATACTATATGACTATTACATTGTATTTTATAGGAACATTACAGATATACAATATGACTATTACATTGTATTTTATATGAACATTACAGATATACAATATGACTATTACATTGTGTTTTATAGGAACATTACAGATATACTATATGACTATTACATTGCATTGTATAGGAACATTACAGATATACTACCGGTATATGACTATTACATTGTATTTCATAGGAACATTACAGATATACTATATGACTATTACATTGTATTTTATAGGAACATTACAGATATACTATATGACTATTACATTGTATTTTATAGGAACATTACAGATATACTACCGGTATATGACTATTACATTGTATTTTATAGGAACATTACAGATATACTATATGACTATTACATTGTGTTTTATAGGATCATTACAGATATACAATATGACTATTACATTGTGTTTTATAGGAACATTACAGATATACTATATGACTATTACATTGTATTTTATAGGAACATTACAGATATACTACCGGTATATGACTTTTACATTGTATTTTATAGGATCATTACAGATATACTATATGACTATTACATTGTATATTTTAGCTACATGTATATGACATCAACTCTGTGTTTATAAACTACACTGCAAGATGTCCAGGCGACAACTTGGAACGAACTCTTCGGGCAACAGCATTGTGTTCCACTATTGAAGAATACCATTGTTTATATGATGAGGATTTTCGCTTGGCAGAAATATGTCAGAATTATAAGCAGCTACCAAAAGGTTTTACCACTTTCACTCTTTAAGAAATTGTTGAATGATATTTTTTCACGATTTATTCAATATGAAATACGTTAACGAAACACATTTTATATGAAGCGAGATATTCCTATTTTACAAATGGTTTGTTTTTATATGGATGTATAAGGAATAAGGCCACTTTCAATAATATTCAAGTCATTGACCAGTTTTATTACATGGCTATGAATTGTTATGAACCCACAAATACTAGTGGGGAAAGACAATTATTGCATATGTCACCGAATACAATATGATTGCGGGCACGACGCAACACTTTTACTAAGAATTTTATATCTTAGGGACTGTTGTGATCATAGAGTAGATGGATTTACAACTACCTATGCAATCAATGTCCATCACCACTAACGTTGTGAGTTCGAATCCTGCTCAGACGAGGGTGTATTCGATACAACATGTGATAAATTTTGTCAATGACTTGCAGGTCGATGGCTTTTCCGGGTACTCTGGTTTCCACCACCAATAAAACTGATCACCACCATAGAACTGACATATTGTTGAAAGTGGTGTTAACCTCCATAACCTTAACCCCTAAATTAGATCTTTAATTGTAATGTGCCTTCATTTCTAATATGTAGCCCTTTTCTCGTCCAATCAAATTGTCGCTTACCAAATCCTTAGGTGGATCTGAAGTATATGATTAGTTGATTATAATTCACCTTTATATCTATTGTATTCCTACTATCTCTGAACGGATTTTTACAGGGTTTTTTTTTAATTCAAGGTAAATTTCCTAGATACAGTAGCTTTGGTGATGATATTTATTACGATCCATGTCCTGAAACAAGATATCAGCATGGGCCTGCTAAATCATTTCAAATTACTGATTGTCTCTTTGAAAAATCCAAATGTGTCTCTGAGGGACAGAAACTTTGTACAACTAGAACAGCCAGCACTGATTCGACCTGTAGATGTGATTATAAAAACGGATATGCCATGATCGGTGGCAAATGTTGTTCTACCACTTCTTATGAAGACTGTACTTGTTTCAGAAAGGATTGCCCTGATGAAAATCAAGAACTGGATCCAGGTATATTCATTGTTTGACAATATCCTTGGAAAAAAATGTTGACATTCAACAATCAATCAGTACCACTGCATGGTCTAACTTTAAATACTTTATTGTAGTTAGATTTATTATATCTTCAACCCTTCCTGGGGAGCAGACATGGGGTAATCGTAATCAGTTGTAATCGATTACATTTTTTCATGTAATCAGATGTAATCTGTAATCGACCATTTCTTAGAATACATGTAATTGTAATGTAATCGATTACATTCATTTTGACCCAGTAATCATGATTACTTTCTGATTACATTTAGATTACTTTTCATCCTTTTGACTTATTTTGTTTTAGCTAAAACATGTATCTCCTTAGATATTTAATGTATGATTGATGTAAATGAATTTTCTTCATGAAATTTATTAAACAAATAATGTAGAATGATTTACTAGAGAAATTATAAAGTTTATTGACATCTAAATAAAAAAAATATGTTATGAAATTCAATTGTTTAAAACTGAAAAAAAAATCTTTTAAAATAAAGTGGCATTCACAACATGATCAAAAGATATTATTCTATGTTTAATTGCAATCAAAACTATCACAACTAAACAAAATATTAAGTGATAATTATGGCTTCAAAGACTTGATATCCAGACAAATAATAATTCAATTTCAATTTCTTTAGGGTTTCAAAATTTCAGTGAAAACAGTTTGTCGGTTTGTGTAAAACTAAAACACAACAAGCACTAAAATTTATAAATTATCTGACACAACTTTCAAGATTTCATTTATGAAATTGCTTCTATGAAAGACTATCACCATGTCCTCATGGTTCCCATAAGATAAAGAAATATTTTTTATATAAATCAAAAGATAGATATCTTATGAAGATATCTTATACAAGTTTAAAAAAAGATCTAAATTTCAATAAAGATATTATATAAAACAGCAAAATTTTCATTATTTTTGGATTACTATGCAACTTGTAATGGATATTTTATTAAACCTATTCACATAATTAAGGATTTAGTTTTCATATTTAAATTGAGAAATTATGCATATTTTTAAGTAAGTTTTTAGAATCAGAATGACTTTTTTTTATCTTCTGAATTATATATCAAGGATGCACATTGGTGTGAAATTTAGTATTTGGTGATTGTTACATAATTTGGTGTCATAAATAAGACCTTAATTACAAATTTTATCTGTGACACAGGTTAACTGCTAGTTTATCCACAATAAACTTTTGACAGGATGTTTGAAATTATTTGATATATAGTATTAAAATGTGCAAATGTATGTTATGATATTAACTAATAGTATAAGATGGAATGACTATTGGTCATAGTAATAAGACAACATATTTTATGAAAATCAAGCCTACAAGGAAAATGAGGATTGCTGTTTATAATTTACAATGTACTGTATGTTATTGCATGTAATGATCACATTAAAACTGAATTGTAATTCATACTTCTGAGTAAGAAACACAATAAAAAACATAAGAGATATTGAACAGATGCACATGAGACAAAATAACATAAAGCTCTAATATATTGGTTGTCATGACATTAAATGTAATCAGTAATGTAATCGATTACATTTACAAAGTAATTGTAATTTAATCGATTACATTTGAAAATTGATGTAATCATAATGTAATGTAATCATGAAAATTGCAAAGTAATTGTAATGTAATCAATTACATTTGAAAGTAATTGACCCCAAGTCTGCTGGGGAGATATATTATTTTCGCCATGTACGTCCGTCTGTCACAAAAGTTTGTACATGCAACTCCTACTATATTTTAAATGGGAATTCTTCAAAAATGTGAATACTTGACTATTACCAAATTAAGATTCGTATCTCGCTACAGAATTGTGATCAGAATGTTATAGTAGGGTGGATGGGTTCTGGTGTTAACGCCACTTTCAACAATAGTTCAGCTATATAGTGGCGGTCAGTTTTATTGGTGGAGGAAACCAGAGTGCCCAGAGAAAACAACAGACCTGCCCCAAATCACTGACAAACTTTTCACATCAAGTTGTATTGAGTACACCTCGTCATGAACGAGTTCAAACTCACAAGTTTAGTGGTGATAGACACTGATTGCACAGGTAGTTGTAAATCCAACTACCATGCGATTGCGACCACGACGGCTCCTCAAATATTGCTTTGTATTTCATGAAGTAGTAACTCATATCAAAGAAACATAAATGGTTATGTTCAAATAGTGTATAGGTAAATATAAACCCTACTTTTATTTCATCGTGTATAAACCTAATAAAACAGACAATTACTACAACAATAGATTAAAAGCACACTTGTTATATTTCAGATTATAACTGTGTTAATAAATGTGCTTCTGGTTTTGATCGAAAGGAAGAAGACTTTCATTGCACGGTTAAGCTACACACCAGGTAAATATCATTATGTATATATTTATATTATTCTACCGTTATTTGAAGGGGCCGTCGTGGCCGTGATCGTATGGTAGTTGGATTTACAACTACTTATGCAATCAGTGCCTATCACCACTGATGTTGTGAATTCGCATCTCGATCAGGGCGAGGTGTACAACATTATGTGATAAAGTTTGTCAGTGACTTGTGACAGGTCAGTGGTTTTCTGTGGGTCCTCTGTTTCCTCCACCAATAAAACTGACCTCCGTGATATAACTGAAATATTGTTGAAAGTGGCATTAAACACCATCAAACAAACACACATTTAAGGTGAGTGCAGGTAATAGATCAACCTATTTTTCCTGAGGTACTGGTAAAGAAGGGATTTATCAATACAAGATATTTATTAGTACTTATTTTTATACCTCAGTATAAGTTTTCCTGTTTATAAAGACATGTTTATAAATAATCTATTTACTGATAAATTGAGCAATAAATATAGATTATTACATAAGGGTAATAACAAAATTACCGAACTCCGAACAATCTTACAAAGGGAAAGTCAAAACTCATAATTATATAAACAGACAAAATCAGTCAACAACCGGAAAACTGTGAAAACCGTAATGACCCTGACTTGGTACAGGCATTTCTAAAGAAATGGTGGGTTGAATCAGATTTTAAGGCGCCAAACCTCCCGCTCTCATTACGGTTCAAAGGTTCCGGCTGTCATGGCATTTTTCATATCATACCCTTTATCAGCCCTAGGTCATGATATCAGCCCGAGAGCCGATAGGCTCAAGGGATGATATATGAACGAGGGCTGATAAAGGATATGATAATGGATAAATGACATGTTATGATCTGTTTATCATATACTTCAACAGAAGAAATAACTGATTTGTCCCAAAATGTTTATTCATTTTTGGTTAGAATTAAATACATAGTTATAGAACAAGCAATTTATTGTCTTAATATGCAATTCAATAAATGCACTTTTCGAGCACTTTCAATATCATAAGAAAGATAATTACATTTATGTGCATTTCTGTGCTAAAATATAAAATTTTATGATAAATAAGCAATTTTGTTGACTTTTGAAATTTAAAAAAGAAAAAAAAAGATAGATTTATTAATGTAAATGACAGCTTGGGTTGGCTTTAATTTGTTATGGCTTCATAGTTGACAGCTTGGGTTATGTTCAAACAAAGTTGTGACAAATGTATGTAATTAATTACCTTAAAATTAAAATAAAAATGTATTGAATTAGTTGAATTCATTTTTATTAACTTGAGATTTTAATTTTATTCACAAAAATATTTTTCTCTTTAAAAATGTTCTTTGTGCATTATTTTGCAATGTTTGTATAAATTTTCCAGAGATATCCAATAATATTGTACCAATCTTTATTGATATATGCTTGCAATACTAATTAGATCCAACACAATAATTACAATACTGGTACAATAATCGTACATAATTTATATACGAGTATTGTGGACAATACTCGTATACGAGTATTGTTGTCGCCAAGTACAATTTATCCAATTTCTCGATTGGCCCTAAATGATTCTTGTATTGTTGAACAATACAAAACGTTTTTTTATTTTTTTATTTTTATTTACAGCATAGATAAAGAAACAATCTCTCCAACTACTCCTGCTTTTGGTAAGTTGTAAACACATGCATCCACATCTTGTACGCACGGATATAGAATGTTATTAAAATATAAAGAGGGGCAGTCGTGGTAGTTGAAATTACAACTACCTATGCAATTTGTGTCTATCACCACTTCACGTTCTGAGTTTGAATCCCGTTCATGGCGAGGTGTACTTGATACAACATTATGTGATAAAGTTTGTCAGTGACCTATGGCAGGTCGGTTGTTTTCTCCAGGTTCTCCAGTTTCTTCCACCAATAAATCTGATCTCCACGATATAGCTGAAATATTGTTGAAAGTGTCGTTAAACACCATAACCATAACCTCAAACAAGTAGTGAATTGTCAGTTTTTTTTAACAGGTCTTGGTATATTCTGCCTTTCTTAGATCCTCTTTTATGTATGTAACACTTCCATTTGATTCAAACAATTCTGCACATGCTCATTGGGAAGTATTTTTTTCCATTGACAGGATATAACTAGAAAAAAAATGGCGCTATCGTATTTTCATGCATATAAAATATAATAAACAAATAAACAATTGGTTTGAAGTAATTGAAAATGAGATAAAAAAAAAAAAAAAATCATGGCAACCGAATATTTCGATTTGTTGGGAATTGAAACATGGACATGCATTTTATTTGCAACCTCCATAAATTACATAATCCAATCTGGAGTAAAACACCATAACCCTTATCTTAAACCCTTACATATACTATTTTTCATAGAAGATGGAGACTTTATATCTGAAATTCCACACAGTGGCAGTGCAAAAATTATCTTGTATGTTGGACTTGGCCTGTACCTTTTTCATATGTTATTCATTTTAAGTAAGTATGATAATATATACATGTACTTATGTGTCATTTTATTTTTTATAAAATGTATTATTACAAGATTGTAGTTGTCTTGTTTCATTAATCACACCGTTTCATAAATAGACCATAACAATTTAATTGATCAACGCCGTTTGTGAAGGACTGTCCCTTTTAAGAAAATATGACTTTTTAAATATAATTAACGACAAATTTTCCATTAGGATTCAAAGAAAACTTTATTAATTTCTATATTTATTACTTTAACTGCTGGTTTACACAATCAAATAGTGATATACAATGGACAACACCGATAGAACATTGTGCATGTGCTTAAAATATTTGTGCTATTTAGAGAATAGTTTTGTTTACAAAGCGAACATAGCACGCCATATTAGAATTGCTGATAGGAAACATGAGTGCAATTATGGCAATTATGAATAGAACATTTAAGTAATTATGGTCAACAATTCCACCAATAGCAACAACAAATTCTAACATGACCTCCTTCTTTCGTTTTGTTAACAAACGAGCGAGTTATCCATTCGGTATAATCTCATTAACACATGCGCCGGTGAATGTGACTGACTTTTCCATTGGCAGCATAAATTGCAACCCGAATAATGCCGATAGAGGGCGCAGTATTATTCGAGTTACATAAATTGTGTGTGACATTTTTCACAAGCGTAAATATAAATTACCGTCTTCCAATCAAAGTATACTACCGTATTTGTATTCTTAGACATATCAGAATCGAAATAAATCATGGAAGCCAGAATGTGTTTTGAATTTTAACATGGATTGGCAGATATTAGTAAATTTTATCCCTCGCTTCTGGCTCGGGATAAAATACTAATATCCGCCAATCCATGTTAAAACTCTCAACACATTTTGGCTTCCATGATTTATTTCTTAAACAACCACCTATCGCCTCAAGCAATTGAACACAAAAATACCACGACATATAGCATACAAATCGACATCATGGCATGGGACAAGCACAAATATGTGCCGTGATAAAATCTGTTAGTGGGAAAAACCACCAAAGCCGGCATAGATTCATACATTTGCTTCCTCTTGAAACGACAATACACAATCACGAAAATGAATGACAACATAAATATGGACAGTACAATAGCAACATCAGTGATTGCTCATAGTTAACTGTATACATAGTTGCAATAGTAGACATGACATTCACAGCAGATAATTATATTGATGAAATCTGTTTTAACTGTAATGATATGTAATAATAAAACAATAATCATATTAGAATCAAAGAAGATGTTTCTTTTTGCTGCAATTTTAGTTATGCAAAGAATAGTATATCAATATGTTGTTGGTAGAATACTTCATTGATTTACGATAATTACAACATGTCATTGTCTATATTATGGATGCCAGCTTTACTCATGTAGGAAGTCATAGATACTGAAAACAGTCAGTACACTACCGTTGGCCATACAACGATCATACTTCATCCTTTCTCGATTACGAAATGAAGCATCATTTAGTGACAAGATAAAAATCAATGTTGATTAATTGTCGACTTAAGACAATATAACACCGACGGGTGTCAGTAGTAGAGCAGTAATTGCTAACTCCTCCGGAGCAACTGAGTTCAACCACGGTTTTTAGTGCTGGTCGAGTTGCTCAATCTTTAGTTTTCTGTGTAATGTTTTGTAGATCATTATTTGTCCTTTTCTCCTTTTTCCTCTGGTCATTATATTGTAATAGGACCCAGGTGGCTCAATGAGTTAGGTAGTTGGATTACCTAGCAACTCATACAAGCCTATCACCAATACGACGTGGGTTCGCACCCGGCTTTGTAATTTACAAAAAAGGGTGCACTCGACTCGCACCCGCAAGTGACAAAGTTTACCAGTTGCTTGCTCATGGTCGGTGGTTCTCTCTGGGTACTCCGGCTTCTTCCACCACTAAAAATGGTCGCCATGATATAGCTGAAATATTGCTGAAAGTGGCGTTAAACACCAAAAATCAAATAAAAAATTCAAATCATTATATAGTATGTCCTTGGTTTTGCAGCTTCTGATTACCCCTTTGGTATCTTCAATCTTTTCTTTCTTATATACACTATGAAAAAAAAAGAAAATGTGCATGCTATTTTTTATTTTTTGGCTATCCTGTTTAGGCCCTTTGGTTTTCATAGTCCCAAAGCCTTTTAAATTATTTGGCTTTCAAATGTTTTGGCTTTAAGCCTGCCTGATGAAGATTGTTGCAGAAATGCGTCGTGTGCACTGAATTTGGTATCTACGTTTTTTATTACTAACAGTGGGTCGATACCTGTACTGATGGACTATTAGTCCCTGAGGGTATCACCCTCCCAGTAGTCTGCTGTTACTGACATGATTATTTAGATATATTTTTATTGAAATTTGCAGTTCCTAAATTATGCCATTACAAATGTATTATTGAAACTAAAGTTCTCCTCCCTCAATCATAGGTGACCGTGGCAGATTTTGGCTTTACTGTTTGAGTCCTTTAGTTTTCTTTGCGATTTATAGTTTTATCTATTTCTCTAGAAAACGATAATTTAGTTTGATATTTGGTAAATAGATGTAGCTAGTCATATGATTGGCAGCAAATAATTTGTTCATGCTTAAATTTCTTTTCTTTTATTTTTTGTGGAAAACAGTCTATGGATGTTACAATGGTATTTGGAGGCCATTTAGATACAAATTAATTCTATATTTGGTGTGGTGTAGCATTACAATTGCAGGTTTGAGTAAGTAAACAAGTATTGAGGCTATCTTGTGTATTTTGAGAATATTTAGTTTGTAAAATAATATTACAATTAGTGAGTACAACTACATTATATCTTGCTGTTGTCAAACTTGAACATGCATGACTTGAATAATGATGTGATAATTTTGTGAAAAAATGTAGTAATATTTGAAATATACAAAATAATGTATATGGAAAATTGTAAGTGTCAAAATTCTTTTGTACACTCTCTGTACTGGGGTTTCATCATCTAAATGAGTATTTCGTATTATAATAAGCTTATCAAACAGATGCAACCATGTTTGAATTCACCCAAATTCCCTGTACTTAATATATCCTTTTTGTGCATTTAATTTTCATATATTCTATATTCGTTCCACATTGGGCATCGACAGTGATAGTTTGATATATTTTACACAACAAAAATATAAGACCTTTTTTGGAAAATGCAGCCGTGGTGTAATGGTTAGCGTGCTCGCCTCTACTGCCTTAGATCGTGGGTTCAAGTACCGGTCGGGTCAAGTCAAAGACTGTTAAATTGGTATTTGTTGCTTCTCCGATAAGCACGCAGCATTAAGGAGTAAGAGCAAAGATTGGTTGACTCGAAATCAGAATAATGTGTCCGAATGGAGCAGCATGTCTACCCAAGTCCTGTTGTTTCGGATATCATTATCATCATCAAATCAAAATGTAATCTGTTCTTGCCATGATAGAGCTTACAAATTGCTCATTTAGCGTTAACAATAATCACTGAGTATACATTTTTTGTTTGTTCAGCATATAACCCGTTGATATTTAAATTTCCAAACAAATAACCATGATATATTTACATATATTACAATACATTTCAGTACTTGGCTTGCATTTTATGTCAGAGAGGAAAATAGTGGTCATCATTCTATCTGTTTTCCTAGTTCTACTAATATGTAAGTAATCATTACATGAAAAAAGGTTTGAAGACACCAAAAGAGTAATCTGAAGCCATAAAACGAAGAAGGAAAGACAACACAATGGCCACACGAAAAAGGACAAACAGTGATCTATAAACACTACACAGAAAATTAAAGATCGTTAATTCATATTTAGCTCAGCACTTGATCAACATGCTAGTTAAAAGCATATTCATTTTCACATATACATGTACTTATACTTATACGCAATTACTATTTGTGTGTTATATAAGTATTTCCAAGCAATTTCAAACTATATAATCTAAGTAGAAGAAAAAATAACTCAAAAATATTGAATGGTTTAGTAGTTTGTCAGAAAACAGTAACCACATGTTCAAAAAGTGTCCATAAGAACATATTCTGGACTGGGTTGCACAAAGCACAATTAAAGTTAATTTACTATTAAAAGTACTATTAAAGTTAATAGTGAATTATTTTTGTTGCACAAACCTCAATTAACGTTAACAGACTATTAACTTTCGAAGATATTTAATTGTACAAACGAGTGCTATTCAATTCTTAATTGTAAATTAAAAATGGATGCCATGCAAGTACTTATGTCGCTTCATACCAACAATCATCGTTATAGACAACTTACAGTGAATGATTTGACAGATTGGGAACCTTTTTCCTGATATAGATTTGGGAGAAATACAATAAATTAAACAAATGTAAGATAACAAACATCATAATAGATGACACAGGTATGTTCAATGGCCAAGTGAACACACTATCAAACTTTCCCCATTCAATTGTTATATGATACTTTTTTTTATAAATTTACGAAATATATCAGGTTCTTGAAAACAAGACGGGGTATGAATAAGAACAGGATTTAAAAGATCACATTTAAATCTTCTCCTCTGAAACTGCTGAACCAAATTAAACCAAACCTTGCAGGGATGGTCCCTGGGTGGGTCTCTTTCAAAATTGTGTCCGACAGCCCCGCCCTCCATTCAAGATGGCTGCTGTTACTAAGAATAGAAATTTCTTTAATTGTCCATGGCTGCTTTAGTATAAGTCAAAATGAGCTAAAATATTAACTGCAGCTACATGGCAAGGAGTAGTTTAACATAGATTCCATTTTTTGTTTCTGTGAAATTTTTCTTTCAGCCGATTTATACTGATTATGCAAATTAAGCTTTTTTTTTTTAAAGATAACATTTAAATCTTCTCCTCTAAAACTGCTGAACCAAATTAAAGCAAATTTGGCTGGGATGGTCCTTGGGTGGTCCCCTTTCAATATTGTGTCCGACAGTCCCGCTCTCCATTGAAGATGGCTGCTGTTACTAAAAATAAACATTTCTTCAATTGTCCATTGCTGCTTTAGTATAGGTCAAAATGAGCTCAAATTTTAACTGCAGCTACATGGCAATGAGTAGTTTAACATATATTCTGGGTTTTTCTGTGAGATTTTTTCAGTCAGTTTATTCCATTTAGGAATATTATGAGATAAAAATCACATCTAAATCTTTTGCTCAGAAATTTGAGTTGAAATGCTCTTTGGGTGGCCCACTTTCAAAATTATGTGTAACACCCCCCTTTTCTATTAACTTTAGATGTCAAATTGAAAATCAGGTGAGCGATTACAGGCTCCTGGGAGCCTCTAGTTTCAGGAAAGGAGCAATTCTGTTTATTGTGGAGGGGTGTGATAAAAACTAGGGGTGATTTTCAGTCGATCCAGCTAACGAAATGACAGGAAAGCGTGGTTTTATATGAGAAATCTATGGATGTTTGCGGGGAAAAGTTCTACTGACGAATTAGCGTAAAAGACAACCAGCAAACTTTCAGTAGATAAAGACAAAATATAAAAGGGTCGAATGACATTCTCTGATTTTTAGAAAAAGGTTTATTTTGCAGAAAATACTCGACTTACCTTTTTGTATGATCCTGCCCTAGGTCCTCCTCGTCATATCCTCTAAACAATTTTTATTCATATTATTTGGATATGATTTAGAGCGATTGGGGGCCGTGGGGGTGGAATATTTAATTGAAAATTGTTGATGTGCATGCAAAATCATCGGATACTTGTATTGTTGATGATTGTTTTTTCAATTAATTATACCCCCGCTCCCCGAAGGGGGAGGGGGTATACTGTTTTCCGTCTGTCTGTCCTTCCGTCCGTCCAATATATTTTTCGTTGCATTTTTCTCAGTCACTGTTGATGGCAGAAATCTGATATTTGGTCACAAGCATCATATAGGTATACCATATTGTGGGTAGCGTTTTTGGACCCGTCAGATTCCTACTTCCTGTTTGCCGATTTTGTTGATTTTTATACACATTGAACATATATGCACATTTTTCTCAGCAACTATTGATGACAGGAATCTGATATTTGGTCACAAGCTTCATATAGGTATGCCATATTGTGGGAAGCGTTTTTGGACCCGTCAGATTCCTACTTCCTGTTTGCCAAAGAGCGGGGGTATCATAGGTGAGCATTAGCTCGCAGTTCATCTTGTTGAATATTAGTTAAGATAGATAGATGTCTGCATCACTCATAAGCTCGGCAGAATACTTATTACAGAAGACATATCAAATACTATGTTTTGATTTTTTTTGTATTCTTTTGAAATGTTGCAAAAGCCGAAACGGAGCAGTGGGTAAAGTAGGAAATAAACCAAATGACAAAAACTGATTTAATCAGAGAACAGGTAAACATTACAATGTTCACTAAATTGATACTTCAATTAAAATCAGATCAAATTTCTTTTACCGTTCTCATGATATGATTATCATCATAGTCTTGCAACCAGCTACTGAAAAGTCGCTTATTTCTCGAGTTTAATGTGCTGAAATAAGACACAGCTGCAATATCTCTTAAATTTTAGATAAATATGTCTTCTTTCCATTTCAAGTTGTCGTCAATGATTTTGCGGTAAGTTTGCGCAATATCGGTCTGTTAACTGAGCCACCCCCAAAACACATATTTCACTAGTCAATTTGAAAATGAAATCGTTGCATCATTGTATCACATATAAATAAAATAAAGATTCTATTTGCATGAGAAAACATGTAAAATGAATATGAATGTATTGGTTTTGCAAAAACGCATGTCATTATCGAATGTTAAACTTCCAAACATTGATCAAATTGACTGTCAGTTTATAGGCGTTTTTCTCTTAACAGACGAAAAAATATATACCTGATGCATTGATTTGCATTCAAAATGCAAGAATATTGTGTTAACGAATTCCCTGCCAAATTTTAAGGTAAAACATCAAGTAGCTTTGCTTAAAATCAACAAAGAAAATTTTTTTTTTGCCACTTTGTAATTACGGAAAAATAGCCTTCCATCAATCGAGTCTATAAGTTATTCAATTATTCAATTAGTTCAATAACTAGGACAATTTGTTCACTTGTGAACTTGCTTTATCGTTGAAATTAGACACACAATTGTAGTTTCACTGTCGTATTTCAATTGTTTTGAATGTATTTTACATCAGGACAATTTGCTTTTTTTGTAAATATGGTATGCGTTTATTTTAGAGTTTGTGTATTTGCGTTTTAAATACACAAATCAAACACTTGGGAATCAAATTTATTCCGGTTGCCGTTGTTTCATTAATCAAATTGTGTTAGTGCGTAAATAAGTTGTAAATAGTATTTTTTTCTCTTGTTTTGGGATGTTGATTTCTATTGTTTGACATTTTGTTCAATCAGATGTAAATAGTCGTATAGGTTTTTGTTGTTCTGTTTTTTATCAACTCATTGTTTTGAAAATGGCTAGTTTTGCCAGCCATTTAAAGCTTGAGCCGTCGAGTCCTTAATGACGAAGACCAGCAATTAT
The DNA here is from genome assembly GCA_963680875.1 of Bathymodiolus brooksi. NCBI lineage: Eukaryota > Metazoa > Mollusca > Bivalvia > Mytilida > Modiolidae > Bathymodiolus > Bathymodiolus brooksi. Next base: position 61,866,810 of record OY804576.1, on the reverse strand, counting down.
GTGGGACAAATGTATTGTTTGCCAGCGTCCGAGCCTTGAAAACCTGATTTGCATGAGGAGTATATGTAAGAACAGCTTCATTGAAGCTATGAATGTACGGCGAGACAATATATTTGAAAGAATAACTGGAGAATTATCGTCCGTCGATGGCATACTGTCCCCAAATGTAAAAGTGTTTTACCACTGATCATGCTACAAAACACATACTAGCAAACACAACTATAGACCATTCACACAGCTTGAAGAGAATGAGGATACTGGATCAATTCCCGATTCAGCTGTCATTCAGACCCGATCGGTGGTTCAACCCGGTTCCATTGATAGCAATTTATGCTTCATATGCAAGAAAAAAGTTTCAAACGAGACTTTAAACTACACAAGATTGAATCGTCAGAGCGCCTAGATAGCTTAATGAGTCGTGCAAAAGAGCACAATGATTTGATGATGCTCAAGACACTCAATAAACCCGATTTCCTGGCGAGTGTTGTTTATCATTCGGGGTGCATTAGAAGATTTTTATTGCATTCGACGCCACTTAAAGTTGAATTCAAAGAAACTGAGCAGTTAGCTCATGAGGTTGCCTTTGACTGCCTTATTTCTAGAATCAGTGATGACCTTTTTGTACACAAGAAAGCTTTTCTTATGTCTCATAGTCTTGAAATATACAAGTCACTTTTACCAAAAGATGTTTCTGAAAACTACCAGTCGACTAGGCTCCAATGTAAGCTTGCCAGTTACTACGGCAGCTCAATAACTATTCAGCCTCAGAGAGGTCAAGGTATGTCAAGTATTGTATTTAGTTCTAGTCTCACTATTGCTGATGCAATCGCTGATGCTGCAAAGTTAAAATCTATTTTGAAGGTAACAGAGTTTGAACAAGGCATGTCTGCAGCCTGTAGTGAAATGTCAGAAAAGCAGATTCTCCACTCTGCTTCAAGCATTATAAGACGCGACATAGAAAGTCTTGATATTGAGCATGAATTTTATCCATGTTTCTCTAGGAACATCTTTGGAGAAAATGCCATCTACTCTTACAAAATTTCTTGCATGGTTGATTGATGATAAGTCCTTTGAGAAAGTTAATGAACCGCATGTTATGTCTAAGGATAAACTTCGAAAGGTACTAGGTTTAGTACGGTACTACTAAACAGAGTCCGGTAGAGTTCGGAGGCTTAATATTAGTTTATATGTATATTAAATGATGTATTCCTGTGGTATTGGTTGTTTTTTTTTTATATATTTCTTATAATTTCCAACAAAATAAATACTAAATAATAGGTTTTTATTGAAATATACAAGGTGATCAGCAATCGTTCATAGATTCAAAATGGCGGATATAGAGTCCGGTAGCAATATCGTCGATTTACAGCATGTATTCTGTACATTTAATGATTGATTATTATTGTATATGTGTTTATCTATAGGCATTTTATCAAAGATTGAATAAAATAGCAAGTAACGTGGAAATATTCATATATACAAGATGATATGTAAATAGAGTCCGGTATTCAAAATGGCGGACAACAGAGTCCGGTGCGATTTATGTTGATTTAATATGTGTATACTGTATATAAATCAATGGTTATAGTTATTCTGTTGGTGTACATTAGAGAAAACAGATATATGAAAATCTAGATTTCTTTCACAGTTTTCCGGTTGTTGACTGATTTTGTCTGTTTATATAATTATGAGTTTTGACTTTCCCTTTGTAAGATTGTTCGGAGTTCGGTAATTTTGTTATTACCCTTATTTATTACAAAAACAAATATTTAAAGCGATATATTTCAGCAAATATGATCATTGTTCTTCTTTTCCCAATCGCGGCGATTTGCAGATCGACATAAAGAAAAGAAGTCATAATCTACGTTTTACTTAGTTTTGAGTGTGATTTACATGAAAATTTGGATTTAATCATCATTTTCTTTACTTTATTACAAATATTTTTATTTAAAACGATATATTTTAGCAAATATTATCATTGTTCTTGTTTTCGACTTTTCTTATATTTTTGTTTTTCTGGTGTGTAAGTAACGAAGTGAAATCGGTAAACGTATGAATATTATCCAGGGTTATCTATTGAGTATTGTGGCGATAACGTGGTTCTGCTATTTATGTCGTTTTAAATGCTACCTATAGAGAAATAAAAAAAAAATAATAAAAACGATATAGTTTAGCTAATATTATCACTGTTCTTCTTTTCTCAATCGCGGCTATTTGCCGGCGGACATGAAGAAAAGAAGCCATAATCTACTAATTACATAGTTATAAGTGTTACTTACATGAAAATCTGGATTTAATCATAATTTTCAGTCCTTAAATTACAATAATGTGGCAATAAAGTTGGATTTTTACTCTAATTAAAAATTTTCAAATAAAAATATATAAAGAAAATATTATCTCATTTGTTCTTTTTCCGATCGTGGCGGTTTGTAAGTTCCTACGAAGAACAGATGTTATAACTTACAATTTCCAAACTTTTAAGACTTTTTTTTAATGAAATTATGGATTTAATAAACATTTTGGGTACTTTATTAAAAAAAATTAAATAAATATATTTACAATTCATTCACATTATGCAATTTTTAACTGAATTTCCAATTTGCAACATAAAATAAACTGTCTAAATGTCTACTGGGATTCTTTTTATTAGCTGTAAGGTGACAGATGTCAAAGAAGCCATAAAACTTTTGTTATATACAATTTCCTAATTAGTCTAGACAATATATACAGTTTGGGATTCTAATTTGAATGAAAAGCCATCCTCCTGTAAATGATAAAGTTCAAGATCACAAATTACTGTGTACTGTCAAAACAGTGTCATCATTGGTAGTTATTTAGCAATCACTTCTCATTTGATCTTTGATCAGTGCACATAGTAATTATAATTAATCAGATAGTACTGATTTTATATAATAGCGTTTTATCATCGTTTTATTTAGAAATATTCTTATTTCTTAAAGTGCAGAATATTTAAAATCGTTTTTATCGTCGTTCTATTTAGAAATATTCTTATTTCTTAGTGCCGAAGCCGTATATCTAAAATAGTTTTTATCGTCGTTCTATTTAGAAATATTCTTATTTCTTACAGTGCAGAAGGTGTCAAACCACTAATTCACCAATCAGAGCTTGGAACATATACGAAAGTAGTCCCTTTTCAAGAAAAAAGTTCCTTTCACTTTGTAGTATTGTGAAAACTACTGAATGGAATGGACTAATTAAAATTGATAATTGAAGTTAAATAAATAGGGATTATTTTGAGCCCAAATTTGATGGATTTAGTTGTATTTTGATACCTCTATGGAGGATTTGATGCATGACCTATAAATACTGAATTTCTTGGGGATGACCGAGCTATTTTTAGAGTAGGTGCTTTCCGTAGCATGGCATTTCACTGCAAGATTTTAAACATGCCCTGATATTTTGACAGAACGTAGAGGAATCATGTACGTTTCAGAAAATATATGATCTTGGAAAGGTTAAACTTAAGATAAAATGACCAGGTAGGCTCGAAAAAACACAAATTTAGTAGAAAACCTTAAAGAAATTAATTGGTGGTTTGACACCAGAATATTTAGTCCGGATTTGTTCCAAAATTAGTGTAGACATTGTTGTCATTCCTTAATCCCAACAACTACTGAACAATTTACACTTTACATCACTTTCATTTAACACAATTTTATTACATATATGTTTTCTCTAATGTACACCAACAGAATAACTATAACCATTGATCTATATACAATATACACATATTAAATCAACATAAATCGTACCGGACACTGTTGTCCGCCATTTTGAATACCGGACTCTATTTACATATCATCTTGTATATATGAATATTTCCACGTTACTTGCTATTTTATTCAATCTTTGATAAAATGCCTATAGATAAACACATATACAATAATAATCAATCATTAAATGTACAGAATACATGCTGTAAATCGACGATATTGCTACCGGACTCTATATCCGCCATTTTGAATCTATGAACGATTGCTGATCACCTTGTATATTTCAATAAAAACCTATTATTTAGTATTTATTTTGTTGGAAATTATAAGAAATATATAAAAAACAACCAATACCACAGGAATACATCATTTAGTATACATATAAACTAATATTAAGCCTCCGGACTCTACCGGACTTCTTCAGACTCTACCGGACTCTGTTTAGTAGAATCAATTGTTTCTGTTGCCAAGATGCACTTTTACACCATTCATCTAGGTCTTGCTATTGAGCTATATCATGAATATGGATCGAGAACATTAATTGAAACACTTTTTTCTCATGGGTTTTGTGCTTCATATACCGAAGTTAAGCACTATTTTACAAGCATAGCTGTGCATGAAGTGGAGAACATGGAAAATGGGGCTTTTGCACCTGGTGGTATCATCTCGGTGCAAGAAGGCGGGGGCTTGATACAAGAAGGTGCCGATAATATCGATCTTAACACCAAAACTATCGATGGCAAAGACGCATTCCATTCTATGGCACACGCTGTCTTTCAGACTTATTGATCGCATGATGATTCCTGTTTGAGGCAATTAAAAGTAAGAAGAGGCCAAGAAAGAACTTTTCGGCTCACCGAAAGTGCATCAACTATCATGTCTTGTCCAGATTTGTTCAGCAAATACCCGTATGCTATTACACGCCATTCATGCTGATGCTCGCTTTGGTGACATGAATGTAAAAGGTCGTATAATTATCAAGTCTCCAGATACAGATGTTCTCCTTCTTTGCATACATTTCTTTCCTTCAATGAGGAACACAAAATAACTCTGGTTCAAAACTGGAACAGTTACAAGAACAAAGGATGGTCGTCGCTATCTTCCAGTCCATGATATTTGCCATATCCAGGGTCCTCTTGTATGCAAGTTATTGCCTGCAGTGCATGCTTTAACAGGTTGCGACACAACATCCTCATTTTTTAGAATAGGAAAGAAAACCGTGCTAAAAACACTACAGGACAACATTGACGAATTCGCTGACTTGAACAAGCTTTGTCTACTTGACAGTGAAACTTCCATAGACGTTTCTAGAAACTTTGTAGCAAGATTATGCGATCAGAAGGGTAAGATGAAATCTGCTCATGACAATTTAAATAGGTTGAGGGTAAAGATTGCAAAGCAGAAGATGTAAGCTTGGCAAAGCTACCACCATGTGAAGCTTCATTCGTTCAAGATGTTCTCAGAGCTTCCCTTCAGACTTACATCTGGATGAAGTCAGACAGCGCAACCACCTGAAAAATCCGCCTTAGACTTTGGTTGGGAAGATCAAAACGGATTGTCACCCGTTTACTTTGTTGGTCAGAGTTCTTCAGATTTTCTGAAAGATTTGCTGTGTACATATAAAGATAAATCTTCGTATTCTCAGGGTTGTGTTTGTGCTGAACAAAATCTGACCTGCACTGAGCTGTGTCAATGTCAAGGGACTGATGCATGTTGCAACCCGTTGACTCAAACTGCAGATGAAGATAGTGATGATGAAATGAACATATAATTCTTGCATCTAACTGTCGCTTTATTGGAGTAATCTGTGTACTGATAAGCCAATGATTTTGAAAAGTCATCAAATATCTTGTGATACAGTCTGTGATAACACAATACTTAAAAAAACTCTAATACTTCAATGATTTCTCTTAACGTACATCTGAAATCATTTCATTCTTAATTCATCTCAAATAATCTTTTACTGATCTAAGAAGGCCACAAAATTCAAACATACTAGCTTTCATAATTTCAATCATGTGGTCGTCATGGAGGGTGTTAGTGTTTGTTGTTTGGTGTAACATGTGTAAATGTTTATGAGTCCTAAGCTTCGCCTCCGATGACTTAATAAGCTTAATTTATGTAGAAACCAATTCTATTTAATATTTTGAGGTTTCTTATTTCAATTGATAACTCAAAAACCTTAAGCAGTCACCGGTCGTAATTAGATGCACAACCACTAAATTGCCATGATTTTGGGTCTACTATGGACTCTCTTAATGTTTTTGTTAAAAGTGAAATCTGTTTTTTTTTTATGTTAAAAAATGAATTTATGGCATGTTTTTTAAGAAACCGTCAAGATATCATGCATTTTGCAAATATGTCAAGTTCAAGGTCGGATTAGCTTCTTGTCAGTTGAGATTTACGAAAAATATCAAAGTTCAAGATTAAGGCTAATTTTCAGAGGTTCTTTTGATTTTTTTCCATCAAAACTTACAAAATATGGCAATGGTAACTATATTATGTTAAACAGAATGAACATTTTCAACGTTACATAATTTTTAGGACATACAGAATTATTTTATTAATCTTCTCCAACATTTGAACGAAACTGTAGCCTGACCTTTGACCTCAAATATTTGATACATGCAGACGTTTTTCACTTTGACGACAAGTGTATTCTTATGCCAACGATATACAACTTAGTCGTGTCTTCTTTCAGCACATTAAATCCATCAAATTATGTATCTGGTTGCAAGACTATCAGACTGTCGATGGAAATAGAAAGCCAACCAATTTTGAAATGATTTTTTTATTCGACTTTTGTGTTAACATCATAAGATTTTTGCCGAAAGCATATCGCAAGGAAATATCGGATGGAAAATCGTATCATGTAACTGCACCTGTATGCACGATGGTTCCGCAGCTACTTTTGCAGCAATCTGTCATATTAAAAAATCATTGAACTTCGTCCTTCAAAAAACGTGCATGATTTCTTACAGCTATTGTCAGAAAAAATCTAGAGATTTAAAAGAAGTTGCTAACGGATGCGTGACGCCGTAATGAATTATGGAATCGATTTTAACTTAATTGAAGGTTAATTTACCATTAACTAATACACAGTCTAATTGACGGTCAAGCAACGCTATTAACTCATACTATTAACTAATTTACTATTAGCGATTTAATTTACTATTAAATCTTAATTCACTATTAACTTAATTGATGTTTGTGCAACCCAGTCCTGGTTCAGAGAATCAATTTGGTAAATAAAGACCCGGTAAGCAGGTAAAAACAGGCATGTTGTTGTTCAAGAATGGAAACTTAACTATTGGAAAATTGAAGTGTAATCGTTCATCTCACTTGTGTTTAGATTAAATTGTGTATTGTGCTTTAGCTCAACCTAAATGGTCATCTGAAGTATTGCCATCACTTTACACTGGTCATTGTCGTTGTGATTTCTCGTTGTCATCGCAAGATTTCTCATTATTATCGTCTGAAACTACTCGCCTAGTTGGAACCAATATTCGACAAGGGTAATCTTTGTGAGGTTCTCTACAAAATTTTCCCATTTCTTTTTAATTCTGCAAGAGGACATAACAGCCGCATGTAGTCAAAAAATACACACAAAATGTACCTGAGGTTCTCATCAGAAGATTTTCAGTGTTTATAGATCTGGCGATACACATGGAAGCCATTGGTAATTCTTGTTTATGATTGACTGAATTTTTTTTTAAATCATCTCTTAAAGTACTAATTCAAATGATTTGTTGCTTAATGGCAATGATGTTTGTGCGATCTTCTACAAAGATTCCTCATTTCGTCTTGCTCCAGCAAAAATATAGCCACTATATGCTATTATTGATTCTGCTTTGCTGAAATGTTTAGTTGTCTCAGAAAGCATAAATTTGTTTAACTTGTTGCAAATGAGATATTTATGGTGTTCTTCAAAAACACTTCATTTTATCTAGATAACAAAAACATGGTCACTTCTGCCAATTTTTGTTTTTGATTGGCTGAAATTTAAAAAAAAGATTTTTTTACTGAGAACAAATGATGTATGCAAGGTCATCTGCAATAATTCCAATTGTTCTGCCAAAAAAACATGGTTGCTATGGGCAATTTTTGTTTGTGTGGCTGAAACTTTAAAAATTCCCTTCTCTCAATCTAGAGATCCAAGTGATTTGTTACATTAGTATAAATGATGTATGGGAAGTTCTCTACAAGCATTCCAACTGCATCAGTGGAGTAATGGTTAGCGTTCTTGCCTCTAGTGCTTTAGATCGTTGGTTCGAGCCCCGGTCGGGTCAAGCCAAAGACTATAAAATTGGTATTTGTTGCTTCTCCACTAAGCACACAGCATTAAGGAGGGAGAGCAAAGACTGGTTGGCTTGGAATCTGAATAATGTGTCTAAATGTTGTTTCAGTGAGCAAGCACTATAAAAATCCAACTGAGCATGTTGGTCTAGTACAAAGCGGACTTCATCATCATCTCATTGAAAATTAACTTGTTTTCGCCATGATATAGCTGACAAATTGCTGAATTGGCATTAAGCAACAAACACTCGCTCACTCTACAATGATTTCTCATTTAATGTTGTTCTGGTTAAAACATTGTAGTTAAAAACATTGTAGCGATTGTCTCAGAAATTTAAACGTTGCTTGAATCGGTACAGGAATAATTAGATGAGTGATATAGGCACAAGTAAATCTCTAAAGCCATTTTTATTCCGTTATATAGATTGAACATGTGTATTGTCAAGTTTTGCCTATTTTTATTTCTCTTCAGGTTTGTTTTGTTTACTTGGTTATGTCATGTCGACACATCAAATACAAAATGTAAGTTCATAGTAATTTTCCAGTTTATTACAAAAAAAATGCAGCAATAAATACTCTATCTAGAATCACATGACCAAAATCAATATGGAATGGTTATGAATAGAACGAAATTAAAATATATGGAGGGAGATTATGCATGCAAGTCTTTCCCGTATAGAGAATTTTTATCTTCATATGATTTTAAGACAAACATGATGTTTATAATAATTTTCTTGGTGTATTTTTTGTCAATAATTAAGCTGTTTATATTTGTTATATATACCATAGCTGATACATAACTTCAAGGTCTGTACTTCAAATATTGGTATTTTCTGGATTACTTTTGACAACTCAAGCAAGCATAACAATAGTCCTTCAATAAGCTTAATTGGAGTTAACACGAATTAACTGACCTTGATGGAGGTTAATACATATTAGCTGACCTTAATGGTAGTTATCGCTATTTTGTTTATTTTCCCTTTGATGTTTAAAACCGATGTATTTCATATCATGTGGGCGCATGATATGATTCCAATTATCGCTAATCGCCAAGCGTTGTCAAGGACGCACGTAGTATTATCTTGTTTTCTAATATGACGTTATAATGACGTCACATTACCAAATTCTTGATTATTAAGTGATTAACGATATAAAATATTAATTGTGTTTAAAAAAATGTCAGTATCTCAACAAAAATTATTTAATTATGCAGTCAAGGAAATTAGGAATTTGAATCCACAGGACATTCGGTCCTGTGAACTGTGAAGAATTACAGGACCGAACTAGATTTTACAGGACCGACAATAAAATAATAGATTTATTTTATTTAAGTGTCACATATTGATTGCATTAAACTTGCAATCACAAACAGCAATATCTACAATTAGACAGCGGCGTAAAGGTTAGCGTGCGAGTGTTCATGGGTTTGTGCTCCAGTCGGGTCAGACGAAAGACTATAAAATTGGTATTTTTTGCTTCTCTGTTAGGTACGCAGCATTAAGGAGAAAGAGCAAATACTGGTTGGCTCTGAATCAGTATAATGTGTCCAAGTGGGATGACAATTTGATGTCCATAAATATATTATTGTATACAGCATGATCATATTCATTAAGGTATATTTCCACTCTAAAATTACAAAACTATTTGTGACATTAAAAATTACTAAATGAAATATTCATTCTATCTAAACAAAGGAATCCTTATATGTAAAAAAAAATAGAATAAAATAATAGCTCTACTGTATGCCACCAGAAAAAGTATAATTAGAAACCAGAATTTAGAATTACAAAAGAATATATATATATATATATATATATAGCTCTTTTGGTCCATTGGCTTCGATGCACCAGTTGCAGACCATAACATTTTGTTCAACGTTGTGATGAAGCCAGGGTCGGTCCTGCTTCCAAGAATCAATAAATTTACGTTCTCAGTCTTTTTCATACTGTTTCTTCCGTTCTCTCGTCTCCTCTGGGGTTACTTTTCTCTTTAATGGCTCCTGTCTTATACTGCAAGAAAGCCATGACCACCGTGTTTTGAAGTGATAAAATGTTCCAAATTAACGACGATTGTTAAAGAAAAAAACTCTAGAGAATAATATTATTTTTCCGAAATACATTGTACCACGATCACTTGTAGTCGCACAAAATATTTTACGACATCAAAATTTTACGACAATAACTGTCGTAAATAGTTAGTGTCTTTGCTTATTTATTTTAGATTTTTCTTGATCTAAAAATAACAAATAAAAGAGAATTAGAAATATTTTTAAGTTGAATTTACCGAGAACCTTGATTTATCTATTCTTAAAGGCAGCGGCTGACAAAACAATTTACCGGACAGTCGGTCCGGTGAGATAACGAAAACTACCGGACCGCCGGGAACTTTATCGGACGCGGTCCGTCGGTCCGGTGCTAATTTCCATGACTGATTATGAATACAAAATAGCGATAAAATAATTAAAGATGCTTTTTGAAACTTGAGGACGTTTCTCAGTCATCTCGTTTTAAAAAATATCGTTAATCACTTATTAACACAAATTTTGCTGACCTTAATGGTAATTAACACACATTAGATGACAATAATGGTAGTTAACACAAATTTTGCTGAATATAATGGTAGTTAACATAAATGGTCCGCAAATAATCATAAAGCTGTCAAAGGACCGTAAGAGCTATGGTTCGCAGCTAAGTCAGTGATTGTTGTTTAATGCCAACTCAGCAATTTTACAGCTATATCATGGTGAGAACAAGTTAATTTTCAATGAGATGATGATGATGTCTGCTCTGTACTAGACCAACACGCTTAGCTGATTTTTTATAGTGCTAGCTCACTGAAACAACAGTCCACAGATTATAAATAGACATGTCGCCCAACTCGGACACATCCTGTTTCCGAGCCAACCAGTCATTGCTCCGATGTGGTAATATCAGGTATATAGTTGTGTGGGATGAATAAGATATACTACTTGACCTTAGGTCAGTATGTAAATTAGTACATACTGTTTGGAGTGTGACACGTAAAAGACAACTTGCAACTGGTCCTGATAAGTAATGTTATGTTGAAAATGGTTGTTGGTGACCCGTTGCTTGCAACATTTTCTGACACTAGGTATAAACCCATCCTTGGTTAACAGTTACGGAATATCTGTGTCACAAATGACCACAGATATGTTCCACTTTTCATATACACTTTCCGGATCTTTGCTCGTTCATGACTTATCACTGGGTTTGTAACTAGTGAAACACAACGGGCGCCACTAGTGGAGCAGGAACTACTTTCCCCTCCGGAGCACTTGAGTTCACCCCGGTTTTTAGTGGAGATCTTAAGTTTTATGTGTAATGTTTTGTAGATCATTGTTTGTCCTTCTGTCCTTTTTCTTTTGGCCATTGTGTTGTCTGTCCTTCTTCGATTTATGGATTCTGATTACCCCTTTGGTATCTTCAAACTCTTCTCAAATAACACTATTCGAAACTTTGATACTTTATCAAAATTCACATCAGAATTAAAGAAAATCAATGAAACTGAAAAGCATGCTGTCCCTAAACATTATTTTATGGTCCTTTTAAATTGAATATTATTTTATCCCAGCTAAGAAGTTCAGCTTCGTTTTTGAAATATGATTTATTTCGAGTTGGAATTGTATCTGACCGATCTTGTAGATGTGATGCTGCTCTTGAAAATTTATAACATTTCTTTTTTGGATTGTCCAATATACTTACAAGTCAGAACTACATTGATAGGTAATTTAAACAGAGGCAATGTTAACTTATGAACACAATTGTAATATGTTTAAATATCTTTCTGATGATATTAAATGTTCAAAAAACTAATTTATCATATAACTGGAATTGAATTGGAAGTGAATATGCGCATCATATTAATCCATCTTAATTTTATTTTTCTTCCATTTTGTTTGTGAATATTCATCACTGATTCGTTAATTAGTGCTATATATAGTAAGGTATGCCTTTTATATACTTCTTTAATGTAACATAGCACATTGTAATTTTGGAGAAGACTTCATAAGTTTGTTTAACTTGTGTCTAATCCATTTTGTCTATTTAATTGGCAAATAAAATATGTTTAAGCTAATTGTATTTCGTGCCTTTACAATTCAGTGTGTATTTCTGTTTTCCAGGAACGTAAGGTGTATAACGAAGAATATGATGTCAGAATATTTCGTTTGTTAATGGCAGCTTCTAAAATAGGAGATATGGACACACTTCGAGGGTTTGTTTTTTCCCTCATTTTCTCAGTCTTTGTTGTATTGTTAGTAGAGTTAGATCAGATGTTTATATATACATGTATATAGGGGTTAAATTATGATGTTTATCACCACTTTCAACAACATTTCAGCTATACCGTGGGTCAGTTTTATTTGTGGTGCAAACCGGAGTCCCTAAAGAAAATCATCGACCTGCCGCAAGTCACTGACAAACTTTAACATATTTTAACAATTAATTTCAGATGAAATTCTAATTAATCGTCTGATGCTGTCTGTATTACGGACTATCATCTAGATTGTAAATTTTAACTTTATTAATGACATACATTATAACATGCCCATGCTTGGACTATGACTGGAAGGTGATGAAAAAAAGAAGAGCCGTTTGAGTGCGTCACGATTCATTAACACATGTACATTACAACATTTGGAATTGGATCATATCAGATAATCTTTCATTCATCTTTGACCATTTAATCATATGCAAGACATGTATTAACAATGACAACAGCTCTCAATGTGTTTTCGGTTCTAATATCTCAAGGAAGGATGATCACTGATGGTCATATGAAATAATAAACCCTGACGGATGTGAAATTTTGTTTTAAGTAATTGTATCGCCAAAAAAAAAAAAGGTGCAACAGATATATCATATTTAATATCGCATATTTTGACGACATTAAAGTATCTGAAAACTCTCTTCTGAAAATTTGTGTGGAAACATGGAATGTATTAGATGTTCTTAACATATATGGTCCTTGTTGGAATTATATACCCTCTACATAAGATGGGGTATGGTGTCTAACGCCACTTTCAACAATATTTCAATTATATTGTGGCGGTCAGTTTTATTGGTGGAGGAAACCGGAGAAAGTCACTGACAAACTCTGTCATATAATGCTGTATCGAGTACACCTCACTATGAGTGGGATTCAAACTGCTTGCACATGTAGCTGTAAATCTAAATGCCATACGATCACGATGTCCCATCCTTGTACATAAGATATGTGCAATATGAATCACTACATTGTTAAATACAACCGAATAATATTTTGTTCATCTAATTCTTAATGAAAATGATTTCTGTAATTGACTTTCTTCTCATTTATTGTTGTCATCAGGTTACAAAATGAACTGTATATTGACATGGAAGACACAGATAATGATAAACGTAGTGCATTACATTTGGCGGCAGTTATGGGAAATGTTGACGCTGTTGATTTTTTATTGAAAAACCATTTCTGCTTTCCAGACGCACGTGATAGGTAAATATTAAAGACAATTATTTACTGAAATTATGAAAAAAAAGTTTAAGCAGCATGGTCAACAATTCCACAAATATCAACAAAACAAACAACCACCTTTCACTTCAACTTATTGAAAATAAAAAACAAGACCAGGACAAATGGCATTGGAAATCAGGTTCTGGCTTGGGACATGCACAAACATGTGGCAGAGTTTATCCAGTTAATGGATCCCAACCCTCCCGTCTTGATATGCATCCTTTATTAGATATAAAAAAAAATTAAGAAATAATTCATGGAAGCCATACTGTGTTTTGAGTCTTAACATGGGTTGACGGATATTAGTATTCAAGTGTTCAGAAGTCAACGACCTTGATAACTCGTTCATCAGGTCCCGTGTTGTTTTTACTAAATACCAAAGCACACATTTTCTAATCACAATCTGCATGGTCCCTTCCTCATTCTTGACTTATCACGGGGTTTGTAACAAGAGTAACACGGTGGGTGCCACATGTGGAGCAGGAACTGCTTACTCTTCCTGGACACCTGAGTTCACCTTTTTCTTTTGGCCATTGTGTTATCTGTCCCTCATCAATTACTAGATTCTGTTTACCCCTTTGGTATCTTCAGACTTTTCATTTGATCTACTTCATGTAAATTGCATACAGTATAGTAACAACTATAGTATCAAGAACAAAGAATGTATTTCAATTATCTTTAATTATCACTTTTCCTTTATTTGTTTAGATGGGAACGGTCAGTTTTGGATGATATCAATTGGCACAGGGAAAACTCGAAATGCGATGAAGATATAAAGAAAAAGTATAAAGAAATCGAGGGAAAGCTTGAGAAATATAAGGAAAGCTCTGCACAGAAAGCAGAAAAGGTATACTGTGAAATCACTTTTATTCGTGGGGTACCAATTTTCGTGGGTAGACTGATCCACGAAATTAAGAATCCAACGAACAATGAAACTTGGGAAGCAGTTTGACATCGATATATAGCCATGATGTCCTCGAGTGACCTCGACTTTCTGGACCAGCTGAATAGGGGACAGTTGACAATTTTAATGACGAAATAAGTACGAGCATACTTTTAATGGGTTATAATCCACATGAACATGGTTGTGAATGATTTGATTTTGAATGCATGTGTAAAAACGACAGAAATGTTTATTTGTGAAAAGATTTTAACAACTTCCGGTAAATTACTTCCAAATCATACACTAACGGTGACACATTTTAAGTGTTGTATAAACATTTCACTATCAAATTATATTAGATCACCTTTCTTTAAACAATTAAGTATAAGTTAACTGTATATTTGCCCCGGGGTCAGGATTAATCTTGTGAAACGATTACGAGTGGTTTCAATCCGAGATAAGGGTAATGTAAGATCGCACATGTTGAAGTAATTTTACAAGTACAATCTGTCATTGCAATCAAAATAATGAAAAAAAAAAAAACTTTATTTAGTTGTGAAAAATAAAAATGGAAAATAAAATAGAGATTAGATATGTGTAAAATATAATTTTTTTTAAATATATATTGATGGAAATTGCTAATGTACGTGCTCATAAGATAATTTCAGATGATTTTTTTTTCATTTTCAAATTCGATGAAATAACACTGATTTGCACTGATCAATGATTATGAAATTCAAAAGCTGATTTTGTCCCGATTCTAAGTTGATATATGCAAAAAATAATTTAGAAAATGAGCACGTTAATATCCACGTTTCACTTGCGATTACATAATTCTAAGGTTCATTTGTCTAATTTGTATTGAAGCTTTCTCGAAGTTTTGAAACCCAGTGAAACTTATTTTGCTGAAAATATAAAATCAACGAATTTTGTTTTGGTACAAACACAAAATCCACGAATTTACGAATCCATGAACTTGTAATTTTTAACCAAACCACGAAGAAAAGTACTTTCACAGTATTAGGAATTAATAGAATACCAGCCATGGTCATATTATTGTTATTCTACTGTGTGCATCTGGTTGAGACCTTTGTAGTAACATTATAATTAAGCGATACATTTCCTCTGATACGGTTAGGTGTATTGATACTTGCATCAATATGTCCTTCATATATCATGAAGGACATGAAGGAGGAAAACGAAGTCCCTGTACAACAACACAGATCTCCAAAAATATGCAGGGGTTAACAAATCTTGGACCACCTCACTAGCCCAGGGCTAGCATACTCCCAAATATTACTAGCCCGAATCTATGAACCACTAGTCCTGGCCAATACCGTGATTTCATGAATCCGACTTGCAGACTTGAACCCTTGTACAACATGTACAATGTATATTAGTTTAACTATCTTTCTTTTCAGATCTGGTATTGCGTTTTATTTTCACTTATTTTCCACAGTTCAGGTCACTGTAAGGCAAAAAAAATAATATGTGTGTTTATGGTCACATGTCAAAAAAATCTAATTATTTAAAAAAAAATTAAAAAAAAACCAAAACAATTTTTACTATCGGCAAAACCGAAATAGTCGTTCCGGAATCCGATTCCGGTATTTCATTTTCGAAATTTCCGGTAAGCCGTCGTTTGTTGAAGCTGTTTTATGACGAGAATACGCAGTTTTTCTACCTTCTTTGCTCTCAATTTCGACAAAAAGCTAGCGTTGAATAAATAAAACATTGCTGCTGATTAAACAACATATAACATATATGAATATAAGTAGATACACGAATATTGACAAGTTTGTCAATATCCGATATATATTTTTACTAGCCCGTCGGGCATACAGCTGATTATTTCAGCTAGCCCAAATGTGGGAACTACTAGCCCCGGGCATCGGGCTAGGGGATTTGTTAACCCCTGATATGTGACAAACTTTATCATATAAGGCTGTATCAACTACACTTCTGTCCTAATATTCAATGCTCAATTTAGCTGTGATAGACACTGATTACTTATATAGAAGTAAGCACCGTGAGATTGTGACCATGGTAGTTCCTCGGGGGGGGGAGGAAGATCCAAAGAGGTTGCACAGCTGTTTCAGACGAGTACACGTTGTCCATGCATTTGAATTTTGTATCTTTTGGGATAATTTTGTCCCTACATTATCGACCCTTTACACCACAATTGTTTGCAGAACCTGATGCTCTGTGTTCTTTTTGTTATGTTTTTTTTTTTTCTTTTTTTTTTTTTTTTTTTTGCTTTCTAATCTTGATTTTGAACGTACCTGATGAAAATTATTCCAGAAATGTGTCGTGTGCACTAATTTTGAGATATAGGTTTTTATAGTCCGAGATTCCTCTGTCGTTTAACGGCATTGATAAAGTTGCTTGTAGCCGTTCAACGACAGAGCGTGCTATATACGGAAAACAGCGGATTGGCTTCTCCAACTCAGGGTCAGCACATTTCCACGTTTCGTGGCTATCGGATTTTATTTTCTATCATAAACCTTATATAAATCGCTTCACCAATCATTTTTCTATTCATTCATAAACAGCACGATTTTGCCTTAGATCCTATGATTTCGACATTTGTCTTCCATTTTTCAAACATTTGTCACGTGACTACGAGAAAACTACGATTACCGCAATGTATCATGGGAGATGATTTGCATATAAACAAACAAACAAATATTTTTATTGCCAATCATAGGCGCCTGTTAAGGCAGAACAATTAACATAAAATTTAATACAGTTGATTATAGTGATTGGTAATGATTTTAACAGCAAATTTAGTGAATTACAGATAACCATAAGAAAAGAAAAATGTAGTACCTTGTCCAAAAAACAAAAAGGGGGAACGTAACACATGCTCTTTCCGAAGCCCGTTGGTAACACTCTGCCATTGAATCTTTTCTTTCCAACACATTCTGTATTATTTCCTTCTGCTCTGCTTTGATCTGTAGATGGACTGTTTGTCGTGCAGAATACGCTTAAATGTATCGTCTTCCATGTGATTTGAATGTTGTTTACGTATGCAAATAATGCTCCAAATAATTTGGCACGCTGCATTAATTAGCTCCCATCATGCAATGCGTTGCTGTCATCATTCAGTTAGTATCGCGAGATCACGTGTGTAGATTCGAAAATGGAAGTCAAATGGCGGAATAATAGGATCTAAGGCAAAATCGTGCTGTAATGGAGTGTAACACCACTTTCTGAGGGTAAGATGGTTATGAATGAATAGAAAAATGATTGGTGAAGCGATTTATATAAGGTTTATGATAGAAAATAAAATCCGATAGCCACGAAACGTGGAAATGTGCCGATACTATGGCTGTGAGGCAAATTCGATGGTTTCCGTATATAGCACCCTCTGTCGTTGAACGGCTACAAGCAACTTTATCAATGCCGTTAAACGACAGAGGAATCTCGGACTAAGGTTTTTATTGTGTATATAAAAGAAAGAACTAGCCATGTCTGACATTTTTTTCTCTTGCTATCTATAGCAATGTATTACATGCGTAAGGATCTTTCTACATGGGAAAATAAAATGAAATATTTCCGTTCAAAATAATACTTTTAATGTAAAAACAAGTTTTGTGGTCTATTAATGGTAATCATATATCACCCTGAATTGCAGTAAGCACTACTAAGCTTAGTGGTTAGTGTATGGGGTGGTTTTTTTAGTGTTCAGTGAACAAGTTTACAGATATTTTATAGCAAAAACAAGTTAATTTGTATGATATGATAATGATGCTTACTTTATTAAAGACCAACAAGGTTAGATTGATTTTTATGATGGTAGGTCAATGAAACAACAGTTCACATAGAGATATATCTCTCCTTTTGAACACTATATCTTAACTCTGAAACAACCAGTATTTGGTCTGGGTCTAATTAGTAATATTATGTGTTTTGCAGTGAAGCAGAAAATGATGTGAAGCCCCTATATACTACACTGGGGGAGAGCAATATAAGCATTACATCAGTGAAGTTGTCTCTGGTCTTTGTGATTTAGCTGAAAGCGGCAGCATAGATAATGATCAATCAAGCCACCTTTTAATAACTATTACGTCCGCTATAACTCTAGAACTACATGTATTCATAAAATACTGATGAGGCACGACCTTAGGGTTACTATAATTTTTTTTACCAAAGTTATCAAGTTTTATTGACTGATGTTGTTATTATACCCAGGTGAGCTATACAGGCTCCTGGGAGCCTCTAGTTTCTCTTGCTATCTATAGCAATGTATTACATGCAGTGAAGCAGAAAATGATGTGAAGCCCCTATATACTACACTGGGGGAGAGCAATATAAGTATTACATCAGTGAAGTTGTCTCTGGTCTTTGTGATTTAGCTGAAAGCAGCAGTAGAGATAATGATCGATCAAGCCACCATTTAATAACTAATAATTCTATTCTTACTAGAATTTATCAATAACTCGTAATCCGATTGGATATCGTTACTTGTTCTACGTCATTCGAAAGGAATTTATAAATTATTATTTCCGTTTGCCGGACTACATTTTTCCCCGTTCATTCCACGCGTATAAATCCAAGAGCAATGATACTAAGGGGTTCTGCTGGAAGGATCTGCCATCTTGAAAATGTGAAATCCTACATGTCATATTTACAACAATGCACAAAAATAATTAAAAAGCTTACCTTGAAAACTTATTTTAGTTAAATTGTATCAAACTTGAAGCGTACACGAAGCCATATAACGTCTAATAATTTTTACG
The DNA here is from genome assembly GCA_963680875.1 of Bathymodiolus brooksi. Taxonomy (NCBI): domain Eukaryota; kingdom Metazoa; phylum Mollusca; class Bivalvia; order Mytilida; family Modiolidae; genus Bathymodiolus; species Bathymodiolus brooksi. The sequence continues at coordinate 61,847,644 of OY804576.1, read as the reverse complement.
TTTCAAACTGGAAGTCTTCATATGACGTCATGTTGGTTATGTTCCAAAGTCGTCAATAACATTTTGTGGATTTTTTTCAGTTTACAATCGTATGTGTATTGTATATCCATTGTTTGAGGCTCTCCTTGGGTATTTCTTTAATAGTATTTTGCGTCGAAAACAAACACGATGTCCAAGAATAAGAATTATAAGGATTAAACACTGTGTTTTTAGGAAATTATGTATGTATAAACTCCGGCAGCTCACTCACAAACTTTACATAAAGTCCTTTGGACTTTTATTCAGTTTGTGAGTGAGCTGCCTGAGTTTATACATAGATAATTTCCTAAAAACACAGTGTTTAATCCTATATTACATCCACTATATCTCTAGAACTACATGTATTCGTAAAATACTGATGAGGCACGACCTTAGGGTTACTAGACCATTTTTTTTGCATATATTGGGAGAAGAATTTTTTATAATAAGAGATGAATTAGGGAAAAAGAAAGATTTGAAAGTTCCAAAGTGGTAAGAAAACAAAAGCTACAAATCAAAGAAGGACAATGACCAAAAGAAAAAGGACAAGATGACAAACAATGATCTACAAAACATTACAAAGAAAAATAAAGATGGAGCAACACGAACCCAATAAAAACTGAAGGTGTTCCAGAAGTGTAAGCAGTTCCTGCTCCAGATGTGGCACCCGTAATGAAATAACTGTAATTAAACTGAATTTCAAAAGATCTTGATAATGGCATCAAAATTAATCAATTGTTTTCTTTCTTTTAGCCTAATAATGCTCTGATTGGTATATCGTCGACAATCATCTTATTTTTTGAACATGTAAAATAACATGTATTATATTATTTGAATACTCAAGAAACTACAACTTTGAACTTGTGACTTAATTTATCTATTTCTTTTTTTCAGAAGCATTTTCGAGAAAATAAAGCATTAGAATTAATTAAAGCAGCAGAAAAGGGAGATTTAGTTACAGTAAAAAGGTAGACCATGTTGATATATCTTATCATTTAGTTTTGAATCATTGTTCTTGAAAAATACATCAAAAGTTTGTCAAACTGTTTCTAAAATGGCTGCAGTTACATTGAGAAACGATTTGTTGTTTTACTCTACAATTAGTTAAATTTTAAGGAGAAAATTAGTATCGAAATGTTCGTATCTTCACTACTGCTTGATTTTTACCGCCATATGGCATATTGGTGGATGATTGCTGTACGTTCTGTGTCTGTTGTTAGCTCTGGTAATATTTTGTTATTATCGAAATACAAAGTAAAGTTCTTATTTAAGGTAAATGAAACTCGATTTGATTAAATTTATACAATTGAAATAGATAAACAGAGAGTTTAGACTATGGATATTTAATCCACTATGGAGAATATTTCAGTTTTATCATATTGGTCATTTTCATTGGAAAAGGAAAACGTAGTACCAAGTCATTAACAAACCTTATCACATAGACCTGTACAGAATGCATATTGTCACGATTAGTTACAAACTAATATACTTTGAAGATACTCTTTGCTATAGTTGTCACCATACAGTGTGTAGCCTTGATATAATCGATGTGAAATAGCTTCTCTAATAATATTCCCTTATCCATACACACAAGTTCAAAAACACCATACTGCTTCTAATTAGTGGTGCAGGAACTGCCTCCCCTACCAGAGAACCTGAGTTCAGCCTTGTTCTTAGTGAGGCTAGTGTAGTGGTGCAGGAACTGCCTCCCCTACCAGAGAACCTGAGTTCAGCCTTGTTCTTAGTGAGGCTAGTGTAGTGGTGCAGGAACTGCCTCCCCTACCAGAGAACCTGAGTTCAGCCTCGTTTTTAGTGAGGCTAGTGTAGTGGTGCAGGAACTGCCTCCCCTACCAGAGAACCTGAGTTCAGCCTTGTTCTTAGTGAGGCTAGTGTAGTGGTGCAGGAACTGCCTCCCCTACCAGAGAACCTGAGTTCAGCCTCGTTCTTAGTGAGGCTAGTGTAGTGGTGCAGGAACTGCCTCCCCTACCAGAGAACCTGAGTTCAGCCTCGTTTTTAGTGAGGCTAGTGTAGTGGTGCAGGAACTGCCTCCCCTACCAGAGAACCTGAGTTCAGCCTTGTTTTTAGTGAGGCTAGTGTAGTGGTGCAGGAACTGCCTCCCCTACCAGAGAACCTGAGTTCAGCCTCGTTTTTAGTGAGGCTAGTGTAGTGGTGCAGGAACTGCCTCCCCTACCAGAGAACCTGAGTTCAGCCTTGTTCTTAGTGAGGCTAGTGTAGTGGTGCAGGAACTGCCTCCCCTACCAGAGAACCTGAGTTCAGCCTTGTTTTTAATGAGGCTAGTGTAGTGGTGCAGGAACTGCCTCCCCTACCAGAGAACCTGAGTTCAGCCTCGTTTTTAGTGAGGCTAGTGTAGTGGTGCAGGAACTGCCTCCCCTACCAGAGAACCTGAGTTCAGCCTCGTTCTTAGTGAGGCTAGTGTAGTGGTGCAGGAACTGCCTCCCCTACCAGAGAACCTGAGTTCAGCCCTGTTCTTAGTGAGGCTAGTGTAGTGGTGCAGGAACTGCCTCCCCTACCAGAGAACCTGAGTTCAGCCTTGTTCTTAGTGAGGCTAGTGTAGTGGTGCAGGAACTGCCTCCCCTACCAGAGAACCTGAGTTCAGTCTTGTTCTTAGTGAGGCTAGTGTAGTGGTGCAGGAACTACCTCCCCTACCAGAGAACCCGAGTTTAGCCTCGTTTTTAGTGAGGCTAGTGTAGTGGTGCAGGAACTGCCTCCCCTACCAGAGAACCTGAGTTCAGCCTTGTTCTTAGTGAGGCTAGTGTAGTGGTGCAGGAACTGCCTCCCCTACCAGAGAACCTGAGTTCAGCCTTGTTTTTAGTGAGGCTAGTGTAGTGGTGCAGGAACTGCCTCCCCTACCAGAGAACCTGAGTTCAGCCTCGTTCTTACTGAGGCTAGTGCTGCCCTATCTTTAGTTTTTCGTGTATTGTTTTGTAGATCATTGTTTGTCCGTTTGTCCTTTTTCTTTTGGCCATTGTTTGATTTAATTATAGCTTGCCAATGTGGTACAATGTATCTAAATAAAATATTAACATAGTGAATGGCAGTTGATATAGAATGTTTCATAAGGCACAATCGTTGTGATAAATTTCTAAATAAAGAAAACATGTACATTATGCAAATCTTCATATGTAAGGGTTCATTCCATGAAAATAAATCTGAAAGTAGTTTCTATTTATATCACTTAGTTGTGTCCATGTTGCTAGATGCTTAGTTTTCTATGTAGTATTTTGTAGATCATTTCTCTTTCTTTTGGCCATTGTATTGTTTGTACTTCTTCTATTTATGGATTCTGATTACCCCTTTGGTATCTTCAAACTTTTCTTATAAGAATTTCACTTTTCACAGATTGAAGAATTTAGGAACGGACATGAACTTATCAAATTCTATGGGACGAACAGCTTTACATGCCGCAGCTGAGAACGGTATGGAAGATATTGTTAAATATCTATTGAACGATTGTGAAGTTTCATCATTTGTAAGAATGAAGTAAGTCTCCATGGGACATATTAGAAGTATGTGGCCTAATTGTATAGAACTTTAATCTATTAATAGACCAAAACCTTCCTTTCTATTACATCGAACATCCAATATGGACGCAATGGCTCCTTGCTGATTTAATATGCCAAAAGTCTACTCAGAAACCTCTTGAATGTTTACACTAGAACTTTATTTGAGTTTGGTTTGTTTTATGGTTAGTTTGTTTTATGGTGTTTAACACCGCTTTCAACAATATCTCAGTTATATCGTGACGCCTGAGCGGGATTCAAACTCACAACGTTAGTAGTGAAAGGCATTGATTTCATAGGTAATTATAAATCTAACTACCATACGATCACGGCCACGACGGCTAAGACTAAAGTATGTATGAAACTTAATTGAATACAAAACAATATGCAACAAATCTGTCAATTTTATTCACAATTACAGTACATACTTCAGATCTCTAAAGCCAACAGTAAATAGCTCGGGAATAGACAATATTATGTTATGTTAACTGGTGTTCATCTTCACTTGTAACAATTATCTAGTTATATCGTTACTTCAAGACTTGTGTGAGAATGAAATCACAGAGAGTCATAGCGAAAACCACAACATTGGGTAGTCGTGGAACAATTTAGGCGGAAATCGTTAACTCATTTGGAAAAAAAACAATCCACTTTAAAAAAAAAATAAAAAATTTAAAAGACTGGGCAATGACCACATAACATCCTTCTTTTGGGATATTTTGAAGCCGTGTGCACATAAGGGTCCGAAATACACAAATAGAAGGATTTGATGTGCTCGTTTCTCCCGTCTTTTTCATGAAGTGGATTGCATTTTCACCTAAACAAGTTATCCCTGTTTTTCCATTACAAAAGAACATTTGTCCCCTTTTGTAAAATCATAGATGCAAGTCTCGAGTTAAAAGACAATCGAGATGCAAGGGAAAAAAGATAAAACAAAGCAAAGCTGGGACTCCTACAAAACATTTGAGTGAGACAAGTTGGTCCATAAATAGCACTGTGTTGTTGTTGCACATACCCTGAAGTGAACCATCTATATGAAGATATCAAGATTATAAAAAAATATTACTATCAATAATTTTCCTAAATTGTATCCTTGTTCTTACTTTTATTCCCATTTGTATTTATATAGTTTAAGTGATCAGCGCCCAATTGGTGTTGTACCGTCTGATGAAAAGGAAGTGAATAATAGAATAAGGGTAATATTACAGAAAGACATGGATGAAGCGCCTACAAAAAAAGTTAAAGAGGTATGAAGGTTTTTGATATTATTACATTGCCAAAGGATGAAATACAATTTCTAATCAAAAGAGAGTGATCACTGCATTACCATTGTGGCATTAACTGATCGTGTTGTTCGTCCATCTTAATCACCATTGTTGAAGACTGTAGGACAATCTCTGTATGAGACTTTGTATTTTTGTGGATCGTTGTCAAATGCAAATTTATTCCACATCTCTATATTCTTAATTTGGAAAACAAGGTCCAAATCAAATTGCATATGTAAAACTGACTGGTACTACTGCGTCTACATACCAAATATTGTTAATAATTTAATGTAACGAACTTAATCATCATGGTAATTAAAAAATGCACCACTGTAGCTGGTGAAATCATACCCAAGTCTCACTTCTGTGATTATTTGTTGCAGACAGGACAACAATTAACAATCTTTCCTATGTCATTTAACCAAAGCCATTCAACCAGAAAGTAAAGGTCGTGCGATCAATTGTTTTGTATGGAAGTTAAGTGCACGTGGTGACTGATGCAGATTCATATCAAGTTGCATGATTGTTGATCCATTTCATTTAGAGACTGACTGCAGACATAGACGCCCATATTAGCAGGTTTACCATTACAAAAACTTTATAGAAGATAACCTAAAGTTTCAGAAGAGACCTTTGAAAACAATTCACAATGCAGACAACAATGACCTAGTTGCAAATTGTGGCAATCCAGAGCTCACTTCCTGGTGTGGGTTTCGACTGTATTGAAGACCTTGAGTGACATCTGGGTGGCTTATTCGTTGTACTTTCTTGGAGAAGATTTTTTCTGTGGCAATAACATCCCTTCTTTTTAGTGATTTCAATAGCTCATGAGCTAGACAAATTACAAAAAAAAAACTGCAAAAAGCTTAATTAATTGTATGATGAAGGAAGAAGAAAATAGAAAAACCGAAATATCTGAGGACAAAATACAAACCCAGGAAACACAGAAATAAACAACAATTAACAAAGACCGACAAAACACAAAAATTTACAAATACACATGAACAACACGAACTCTCGATGAATCCGGAGTGAACTCAGGTGCTCCGGAAAAGGAAGCTGTTCATGCCTATTGCAATACACACACCAATTAACGGGCTTGTCCATGGTCAAGTCCCACATGAGTTGAATCCTGTGATGGGGGGAAAAGAATCTACAACAACCTCAGATCATTTGCCATCTGGGTAACGGATATCTCGTTACTATATATATGTCATTTAATGATTTAAGCAATATTCGTTTTAATAACATTTTATTGGCATCCTCTGTTTACCAATTAATATAATAGATAACAAGTATAAAATAGAAATAAAACATAACAAGTATAAAATAGAAATAAAACATAACAAGTATAAAATAGAAATAAAACATAACAAGTATAAAATTGAAACAAAACATAACAAGAAACTACAAATGTATAATTAATAAAAAAAAAAAAAAAAAATGAGCAAGTAAAATAGTTCTTTAGTTGAGTATTATTTTTGGGGTGATTCCCAAACATGAACTGTTTAAATAAATGAATAAACTTATCTACAGGGAAAAAATTTAACCTCCTTTCATTTTTTCAAAACAGAAAGTAAAATGCTTTGTAAATATCATTGTTTTTTAGCTCACCTTGTCAAAGGCAATGTGAGCTTTTGCCATCACTTGGCATCCGTCGTCCTTCGTCTGTCGTTCGTCGTCTGTTAACTTTTCACATTTTAATCTTCTCCTCTGAAACCCCTCAACCATATGAACTGAAACTTGGTAGGAAGCATCTATGGAAGGTCCTCTATAAAGATGGCTCATTTTGTCCCAATCCATTAACAAACATGGCCACCACAGGCAATTCATGTTTCTGATTGGCCTATTTTTAAAAATCTTCTCCTCTGAAAACGCTTAGCCAAATGAACCGAAACTTGGTAGGAAGCATCTATGGAAGGTCCTCTATGGGAATTGCTCATTCCGTTTTGATCCGTTAACAAACATGGCCGTCGTAGACAATTCTTGTTTCTTATTGTTCGATTTCTAAAACAGCTTTCCCTCTGAAACCACTTGGCCGAATGATATGAAACTTGGTTAGAAGCATCTATGGAAGGTCCTCTATAGAGATTGCTCATTTCGTTTTGATCCATTAACAAACATGGCTGCCACAGGCAATTCTTGTTTTAGATTGGTCGCTTTCTAAAAATCTTCTTCTCTGAAACTGCTTTGCCAAAATGAACCGAAATTTGGTGGGAAGCACCTATAGGCTATGGGAGGTTCTGTATTAAGTTTCCTCAGAGCAGAATGAAAGGTGAGCGACACAGGCTCAGCTCAGTGCGGAGCCTCTAGTTTTCTATTCAAATTGCAATGTTTTATACTTGGTCATTTTGCTCATTTAGAAAACAATACTTGTGTGGTAATACATCATGCATTAAAACGTCTGAGTGATCGTATGGACAATCTTAAGGGGAGAGACTAATTTCTAGGAGTGGATCCAATAACGGAAACCCCGTAAAACGATTAAGGGCTCTTAACTATAATGTTAGTACAACATCATCTTAGAGGAAGATGTGGACATGTAAAGGATAGGCTAAGAACGTTCTGTGTTACACCCTTTTGTCAATCTTAGCTTCCCCTTTTCTTCCCCTTAAATGACGACTTACGACCACTCTTATTGAATTTTCTAGTTACCGGACCCTGGTATATATATATTATAACCAACTACTCCCATGGATATACAAAAATGAAACATACCGAACTGTTTCGACCAATCCAAAAATAGATGCATTTGCTTTAAAACACATTGAATGTCAACATTATTGCAGCAAAAAGTTTGTTCTGTCTGAAGATTTTTGATTTCCTTTGCAACTTTATGTGCTTTCTACGAAGTTAGTTTTTCCTTTTTTTGCCATTCTGTTGTCTGTCTTCTTCGATTTACGATTTCTGATTACCTCTTTGGTATCGTCAATATACATTGTGTATATTTAAAGGCCTTTTTAATTTTCTTCTATATTTGTGTTGTTATTGACCTGGTTTTTTTCCTTAAAAGTTGCATATTAAAACTTGTAAGATTGTTATATGGATGTGACCATGTGATTTTTGAATTTTTACCATGAGTGAAAATGTGGAATTTCAGTAACTGACGTTTCTATGGTTTAATAGATATTAAATGTCCTGATTATTGTCTATAATATTATTCTTTTTTATTTATACATCAGGGCCCCAATGAGAAGGTATATGTGTTTGTGTGTTTTATATGTTTTTTTTTATTATATTTATTTATATTGTTTTAGACAACTGTCAATTACTAATATTACTTACACGTATATTTATATATTTTCGATTTACTCAGATATAATCAAATATAAGGTTAAACAGAAGTAGAATTAATATTGTATAATCAGAGAGAAACTCTCATTTAATTTGATACTTTATGCTTCAGCAAAAAAACATTCAGTTTCATTTACAAATCTTATTATATTAAGCATCTTTTCATAGAACTAATATTATACATATGCTTCTGTGTAGCAAAGAATAATGACATTTCATATAAAGTTAAAAAAATAAGACTAGACGCTCTTTGTCTTTTTGTTCTTTTATTTTTGTCATTGTTTGTCCTTCATTGATTTAAGTCGGGGCTGTCGTGGTCGTGATAGCATGGTAATTGGATTTACAACTACCTTTGCAATCAATGCCTATCACCACTAACGTTGTAAATTTGAATTCTGTTCATGTAAAATATGAAATGTCCGTCACCTTGGGATGTTATTGAATATTAAATTAAACTTTCATATTAAGAAAGGTTTGAAATTTGTTAAAATATGATTTAAAATTACCTATACAATCAGTGCCTATCACCACTAAAATCCATGGGGTGAACACAGTTTCTGCTCTACTAGTGGTATCTGTCGTGTTACTCTAGTTACAAACCAGTGATAAATTATGAATGAACAAATGACCGGGAAGTGATTTTGACAAGTGCAACATATCTGTGGTCTGTTGTGACATAGACATTCCTTAATGGTTAACCAAGTCATTGTGAATATCGTAAAATGTTCGAAGTGATCACTTCATATTAACCAATAGGAACTCTTGGTTAGCAGCAACCCTCTATCAAGGAAATCCTGATAGAAGCCACAAGCTCTGAAATATCGGATCAACTGAGAGATATATAATCCATATGCAGGTGCTGCTGGAATGTTGCTACATATATAGTCCAGTCTATATATGCCAGAAAAGGCGTGACCTAGAACAAATTGCAACAGAAGGTTTCTTGGGCTCATCTTGAAGCTGGGAGTGTCCTCATTAACATATTAAAAGTCGCCGAAAATCCCAAGTTGCCTTCTTGCAATTTTTGGGGTAAAAACAAGGGATTTTGAAGAAAAATCGCTGAAAACTGGAAATTTCACATGTTCACTCTACTTTGCAAAATATTACCAATTTCTCTAAAAATATCTTGTTATTATTGAATATTCTTTCAAACAAAATAAAAAAAATCTATCCATATTCTCCCCAGGTGGCTATTTTTTTGGTAAAATTTCATTAAAAAAAAATGCTGAAAACTGAAATTTTGAAAAAAATTATATTTTCCGTGGCAGAATAAATTAAATCGTGACTTTCGGTACAGATTAATAAAGAATGTTTTGAAATATAATTAAATGTCAATTGTTAACAATCAGTTGGTGTTTGTTTAATGAAAAAAAATAGAAACATCTTATTTTCCTTCCCTAGATTAACGACATTATGTGATAAAGTTTGTCAGTGACTTGTGACAGGTCGGTGGTTTTCTCCGGGTACTCCGGTTTCCTCCACCAATAAAACTGACAGCGACTATATAACTGAAATATTGTTGAAAGTGGGACTAAACACCATAAACATACATACATACATAGATGAACGAAAATGGAAAATTTCTAAATTCACCAAAAATCCCCACCAAAAAAATTAAATGAAAGTTCTGATATCGTATAAGTTAGCAATACATGTATCTTTCAAATATCAACATTAGGCATCAACTATTCGTCTGAATCAGAGTCCTGATCTTCGCATGCAGACATGTTGCTACATGTATTTCCTCGGCATTCAGTGCAAGCGACAGAACATTCCAGACCATGCTTTCTACAGTTACAGCGTTTTGAATCGCAGTTTGTCTTACATCTGCAATATATCGTTTTTAGAAGTTCATCTGGAGCAGGTGGCAAACTCGATCTGATTGGCACGCACATGTTGTGTTCAATAGACCATCCCAATCTTTTGCTTTCATATTGTCAGCCTCACCGATCCATTGTTTCACTTGATGAAACACTCGCAAAATATGAAAGTGTGCAGCGTTTGACGTCGGAAACTATCGAGGAATAACAGTTCTGCCTGTAATTAGTAAGATCGTCGAAGCAGTCATCAGAGATAGAATACAACCATTGATCCATAATATGCCAAATCCAACGCAAAGAGGGTTTACGAAAGGATCGCCCCCCCCCATGAATGCTGCTCTACCTGTCGAAGAAGCATACAGAATATTAACCGACGAAAAGCAAAATGGACATCTTGTACTTCTCGATGCAAAAGCTGCATTCGACAAAGTTATACATTCACATCTGTTCCAGCGTATGTACCACGCGGGAATTCAGGACAAAAACGCGGAAAGCTGCATAAAATGGGCAGGAAGCACGTCCGATTGTTTTAAGGTCGGTATGGGAAACCGGCAAGGAGGTATCCTTAGCACTGATCTCTATAAATTATATATCAACCCACTATTAGAATATCCTTAGCACTGATCTCTATAAACTATATATCAACCCACTATTAGACCGTTTGCAAGATGTAGGTATAGGACTGAAAATAGGAAACATCAACGTTAACAACACAGGATGTGCAGACGACATCGCACTACTCAGTACTCAGCTCAGTGATGCACAGATCATGGTCAACATGGCTCTTGACTTTGCGAACCTCGAGGGATATGAAATACAACCAAACAAAAGTGTAGCAATCCACATTAGAGGAAACAACAAACAGTGCGAAATAACTAACGAGAAACTTAATATGGGGAATATCACCATGCCCGAGGTGGAGCAACCTACTCATTTAGGTATCATCAGAACAACAACGATGAAACACAATATCCAAACCAATGTTGATGAAAATATAACTAAAGCAAGACGTAGTGCTTACAGTCTATTCGGATGTGGATTTCATGGACACAACGGCCTGGATCCCGAGTCCCTACTACACATCTATAAAACCTACATAACACCAGTATTGCTTTACGGTATGGAGCTATTTTTACCGTCCTCAAAACCTCTTGAACAACTCGAACTCTTCCAGAAAAGGATACTAAAACAAATCCTGTCATTACCGATGAGCTGTCCGGACCTAGCCGTTTATATACTAACTGGAATTCTACCAATAGAAGCACAAATTCATATAAAAGCCCTCACATTCTTCAATAACGTCTGCCATCAGGGCAAAAAAAACACTGAGAAAAAGCTTGCAAGAAGACAACTAACCGTGAAGGAGGAATCTAGTAACAGCTGGTTTATATGTGTCAACAAATAAATACGAAAATGCGACCTGAAGGCGTACAACTATTTGGACAATCCTATCAAAAAATCACGATGGATCTCGTTGGTGAAATCAAGAGTAAATGACCACTGGTGTACCCAGCTAACAACTCTAGCACAACTCTACAAAGGGCTGCAATATCTTAGTAACCACAACCTGAGCAAGTGCAAAATACATCCTATTTTGAAGCACAGATGCTACTCATCATTAGACATCAGTAGAATTCCAGTAAAATTAAGAGTCGTTACCGGGACATACGTGCTGTAAACAAAACGCATTAAGTACTACAGAAATGAAACTGACCCAACATGCCTGCTATGCGGAGCAGCTGAAGAGAATGTACTACACTTCATTCTCCAATGTGAAAAACTACAGTCGGAGAGAGTAGCTTTACTGTCCGAGATCAACGCTATATGGCAAAATGAGTTCCAAAATAAAGAAAATTATACGGACTTGAGCGAAGTTGACCAACTACAACTGCTAATGGACAATACAATCAAGGTGAAACCTACCAAGAAAAACTCGGCCAGCGTAGCCAGACTCGAAGGTCTATCAAGGAGATTAATGTTCAAATTGCATATTAAGGACTATTAAGAGAACGAAGCTTCTGGAGAGTGATAGAGACAAAATACAGACAACAATGAAGAAACGGAACTAACATTGCGAAAAGGGGGAGGGGAGAGCCGTCCGGGGATTGCCCAAGAATCCATTACAATAAACTGTGATAATTGTTTTAGATTTTAGACTTTGAAAGATGACGTTTTAGATCTTAAACTGTAGATACGATTCGTTTTAGATTTTAGGATGTGACAGTTACTTTTTAAACCTCGAACCAAACCGTAACAAATAGATTTTAGATTTTAACCATATGAACAGAGACTTTTATATTTTAAACAGTGATGCGTCTTCTTAAATTTTTCCAATACATGCAACATGCATATTTTATACGTAATGTCGGGACAATCGTTGTGGATTGTTTTAACTTGATTTGATAAACGTGTATATCCCGTGTGAATAAGCCTGATTTTTAGTGTACATACATTGTATTCATGGATACGGAGGTGATGGAATTTTCACTCACACAGCACTGTACAGCGCACCGCCACCCAACACACGTTTAACATACAACACAGTATGGTTCTCCTTTGAAGGGGGTAAAGATACTGAGGTAAGGTAAGGTAAACTGGCATTCCATGGATTTTTTTTCCCGTTCGCATCTACCTATTATGGAAATCCGCGAATTTAAGTGTTAATTCGATCAAACACTTGAATAAATATCTCTGTCTAATATATAATAACACATTTTTACACAAAATTTAGCAGAAAGTAATTTAAAAAGGCTTTACAAAGCTCTTTTTGGGTTGAGAATGGTGCATTATGGGAATTACGTCTGCTCAATTTGAATGTCATAGATATTGACCTGTTTGTTCACTTTTCATGGGTGTTTTGGTAAAATTGAACATACTTGTTGTAGTAACTTCATAGAAATATATTATATTATTATTACGCTTATCTAGATATGGATGACAATTCCTATTTTCATTGCTTGAGTTGTATTTTCCGGAAAATCTCTGATTCGGCTATGGAGGATCCGTAGTGACAAAATGATAGAAGTAAAAAGTACTCATTTTTTATCTTAATTTCTGTCTTTAATACATAAAATTTTCATGGCGATTTTTTATTGGTTACTCTATGGGTTAAAGTGAAAATGCTGGCGTATTTATAATTTCTGTTGCAATTTGTTTTGAGTCTACGGGTCTATTGACTGGACTAATAAATGAAAAATTCACAATGGGAAAATTAAAATCATTTCTTTGTCGTAAAGTTTCATTCCTCACTGACCCTCAGTGTCAATTCAAAATGTAGGTCAAGGTATGAAGCCGACCTAGTTGTATCAATAAGATATTGCTTTGTATAATTGTGTTTTTCATCAGGTAAAAGATCTAGTCTCCCTAGTGCAACTTGGTTCAATAATTGTGTCATATTAATTGCATGTAAAACCATTGAATTTATTATAAGCAATTGTCTTCCTTAGAATAAAACAGAAATATGGTCATTGTATCATTGGTGTTTATAAGGTCAGAAGGCATGTAAATATTTATCAGAAAATAAATTAAATTAATAGTTTTATCAGTATTTTCATGTTTTATATCTTTCATTTTTTCAGATGGAACCATTGGACGATGATTTAAAGATTGTTAGACTCCTAAATGCTGCATCAAGAGGAGATATTAAGCAAATGAGATCGTAAGAATCTCTTTTGAATATTTTACTTATTACCAATCTTTGTTGTAACTGTCACATGATATTATATACAAGTTTTAAAAAAACATCTAAATTGTTGGATGACCTGTAACTGTCACATATTATATTATGCACAAGTTTAATAAAATCAACTTCTAAATTGTTAACCGCATCATTGGAATAATGGTTATAGTGTGCTCACCTCGAGTGCGGTAGATCGTGGGTTCGATCCCCGGTCGGGTCAAACCAAAGACTATAAAATTGGTATTTGTTGCTTCTTCGCTAAGCACGCAGCATTAAGGAGAAAGAGCAAAGACTTGTTGGCTCACAATCAGAATAATGTGTTCGAGCTAGCACTATAAAAATCCAACTCAGCGTGTTGGTCTAGAACGAAGCGGACATATATCATCTCATTGAAAATTAACATGTTCTCGCCATGATATAGCTGAAAAATTGCTGAATTGGCATTAAACAACAATCACCCACTCACTCTAAATTTTTGGGTGACCGTCGTTGCTGCGAAAGTATGGCAACTTGAAGGTAGCATTTACCAAGTCTGTCTATCATCATGAAAGTTGTGAATTTGATTCCTAACCATGGCTAGCTGAACTCAAAATAACTTTAGGAGATAAAGTTTGTCAGTGAATTATGATTGGTCGGTAGTTTTCTCTCTGTATTCCGGTTTCCTAGATAACAATATGAATGAATTATTGTTCAATGTGCCTTTCAACACCCATAGCCTAAAACTAAACAATTGAACATCAAATTCTTCGATTTACGGATTCTGATTACCCCTTTGGTATTTTCTAACTCTTTTATTACAGATACTATGAAGCAGGCTATGACATGAAGGCAGCTGATTATGACTACAGAACGGCTCTTCATATTGCCGTCAGTGATAACCAAGGTCACATAATAAGGTTCCTTCTTGAAGTGTGCGAACTCCATGACATTGCAAAGGAAGGAAAAGATAGGTAAATATTCAAATTTATAAATTTACTAATACTGCTCATTTAGTTTCTGTTGTTTTTCTTGTTTCTATCTCGCTGTGTTGTAGTTGTATTGACGTCCTAGACAACTAATATATTTTGATATCTAGGATCATATGTCTTGATTCATTGATAACACACGGACCCTTGATCCTATCTTAGACATATAACTGTTATTTTTATGTATTGGTCCTAGTATAGATAATTAACTCGCATCCACAATGAAAACATTTTAACATTTTACATCTGTGTAATATTTTTAGATGGGATACAACACCTTTATCGGCTTCAAGAGAAGTTAAAAGGGAATCTGTTCACGATGTGTTTTTAGAGCTGTTTCCTGTAAGTAGTATATAAATTGGGATATGGTCAATGATGCAATACAATTAACATAACAGGAAATGTTTATATAATTTGATTACCAATGCAGTAGAAAGTTCCTGCAATCTTCATAATCATCAGATTATATTAATTGATTTAATTGATTTTTGGTGTTTTAACGCCACTTTCAACAATATTTCAGCTATTTCATGGCGACCAGTTTTAGTGGTGGAGGAAGGCGGAGTAATCAGAGAGAACCACCGACCATGGGCAAGCAACTGGTAAACTTTATCACTTGCGGCTGCAAGTCAAGTGCACCCTTTTTTATACGCCCGTCTCGAGACGGGCCGTATTATGTGATTGGGTATGGCGGGCGTCCACACAGGTTTCCGCACAATAACTTTAGTTCTGTATATCGGATCTTTACCAAACTTGGCCACATGATTCCCCTGTGGAAGGGGAAGAACCCTATTTATTTTGGGGTCATTAGGTCAAAGGTCAAGGTCACTGTTACTATAAATAGAAGTTTTGACAACAGGGTCGTTTCCGCATAAATTTAGTTCTGTATATTGGATCTTTACTAAACTTGACCACATGATTCCCCTGTGGAAGGGGAAGAACCCTATTTATTTTGGGGTCATTAGGTCAAAGGTCAAGGTCACCGTTACTATAAATATAATTTTTGACAACAGGGTCGTTTCCGCACGATAACTTTAGTTCTGTATATTGGATCTTTACCAAACTTGACCACATGATTGCCCTGTGGAAGAGGAAGAACCCTATTTATTTTGGGGTCATTAGGTCAAAGGTCAAGGTCACTGTTACTATGAATATAATTTTTGACAACAGGCAGGGTTTGTACGGGTCATGGAATCCTGGAAAAGTCATGGATTTTTATTTTGTAAAATAAAGGCCTTTAAAAGTCATGGAAAACTGTATTTTATCGAAAAATCCTTGAATAGTCATGGAAAATTATTATTTGAGCTGTAATCTTTATTAAATGTATTCAAACATATAAAATTAAGAGATTCTCCCGATTTCTGTCGTAACTGTTTCCTTTAGACGTACTTGAAACAAGGCACCAGTTGCGGTAAATGTAAAATAAGGATTTTAAGTTCGTTTTTTTTAAATTCTTGTAAAAATATGCAACCAGATGCATAGACTGGTTTCCTAATGTACTACAGTTTCCTGCATTAAACTGTGTTGCAGTAGGAAGCCAGATATTGGAAAACGTACTTTTGGCTTTTAAAATGTCAGGCAACTGCCATTTTCAGATCAAGTGGTTAGATAACCCTGAATATAAAAAGATGGTTGGATGTGGGAAGTAGTGAGAGTAAAGCAAAAGGCTCATTTGGTCAAAAGAAATTTTATTTTTTGAATATGGCCTTTATGGGTGAAACTGCCCTTGAAGAAGAGCCCAGAGGAACACTAAACATTATGATTTTTCTAAAAATAAATCATCTACCAATTTTATAATATAGCTCGCTTATGAGGTGTGTATTTCCATATTTTAAAAATGACAGCTTCCACATACAAATACAGCATGTTGTAGTTTTTGCCACAAAATGGCTGGAAACTCTTCTTTTAAAATTAAATGGCTTGAAAAGCCAGAATATAAGTGTCTGTCTCAAATACAGAACAAATTTAAAGCTGCATCATGTAATGTGTGTATAAAGGATATTAACATCAGTAATATAGAAGGAAGAGTGGACTTAAAAGTCACATTTAGTCAACAAAACACTCTGAACATATAAAAAAAGCAGTTTGAGACTGTCAGTGTGGGTTAATAATCAAGTGGAACCAGCCAGTGTCCAGCCTACAAAAAAATTATTGGAGGAATCTGTGGCAACAACAGATTTCATAAAAGTGGAGATATAATTTTGACATTAAACATGGTAAAAAGCCACTTTTCTTTCATAAGTTATACAGACATTGTACAGGTTTTTCAGAGTATGTTCTCAGACGATATGATAGCAGACAAATGGCCCTTGGAGAACCGAAGCATGCTCTTTGGCAGTCTTTGGAATCCGTCCATATTTGATGGAATCAATCAAAAGAAAGATAAAATTAAAAAAGAAGATATATATGTTCTTTTATTTGATGAATCTCTAATTCAACAACTTAAAAAAAACCAGCTGAACATCCAAGCTATACTAGAATTAAGTTATAAATTTAAATAGCAAACTGAAAGGGTTGTAATTATCTCATTGTCCAACGGGCCACTTCCATTTTGATCGTAGTTCAGGTCACGTTGGCATAAATGGCTTCCAAGTGTGCTGTTTATGATGGATAATTTCTTATATACTCGTATACAAAGGTTAGAACATGATAAATAATGTGATTACTCAAAATTTCACTTATACTCGTTGACAGTTTGCTTAAAGTTGGTCCTGGAAAAACTAAAAAAAATCCTGGAAAAGTCCTTGAAAAGTCATGGAATTTTCTCACAAAAAAGGTGTATGAACCCTGAACAGGATTGTTTCCACACGATAACTTTATTTCTGTATATTGGATCTTTAACAAACTTGGCCACATGATTCCCCTGTGGAAGGCGAAGAACCCTATTTATATTGGGGTCATTAGATCAAAGGTCAAGGTCACTGTTACTATCAATAGAATTTTTGACAACAGGATCGTTTCGCTGCCGCCGCACGATAACTTTAGTTCTGTATATTGGATCTTTACCAAACTTGGCCACATGATTCCCCTGTGGAAGGGGAAGAACCCTATTTATTTTGGGGTCATTACCATTATACCGTTTTATATTTGTATAGACGGGCGTATTTTGTGATGCACACATTTCTTGTTGTAATTTACAAAGCCGGGCGCGAACCCACAATGTATTGGTGATAGGTTTGTATGAGTTGTTAGATCCAGCGACCTAACTCATTGAGCCACCAGGGCCCCCAGATTATATTAAAATGTTAATCAATCAAAAATGAAACAGTACACGATGGGTGTTATTACTCAAGTCAAAAAGAAGAAGCTGTCCCTATCAGACAATTTGACCTCATTAACGGATGTTTCATATTGAATTTGTTTATCCCCCGCGACAAAGAGTCGGGGAGTATATTAATTTACCCCTGTCCGTCCGTTCGTCCGTCCGGATATAGATACATGGTTTGTCCGGCTATCTCCTCCTACAGTTTTGGAGCTACAGCTTTAATATTTTGCAGGATGTTTATACACATAATGGAGGTGTGCATGTCCACAGGATTTTGATTTCTTCAAATATTCTCAAAATGACAGGTAGTTGGACTTAGTCATTTTGTTCGTCCGTCCGGATATAGATACATTGTTTGTCCGGCTATCTCCTCCTACAGTTTTGGAGCTACAGCTTTCATATTTTGCAGGATGTTTATACACATAATGGAGGTGTGCATGTCCACAGGATTTTGATTTTCATCAAATATTCTCAAAATGACAGGTAGTTGGACTTAGTCATTTTATTTCGTCCATCCGGACGTAGATACATGGTTTGTGCGGCTATCTCCTCCTACAGTTTTGGAGCTACAGCTTTAATATTTTGTAGAATGTTTATACACATAATGGAGGTGTGCATGTCCACAGGAGATTGATGGTCAGGCGGGGGCATCATTTGTGTCTTACAGACACACTTCATTTTTAAAAAATCACTCATAGCAAAATAACTTTGTCCATAATTATCAAGTGCGGGGGCATACTACTTTTCTAGATTATTTTACAATCTTTCACCATCTGTATTTACTGTTTTTGAAATCTGGTATGTCCTTTGCTGAAAATTTTCATTGAAGAAGAGTTTGATGATACCAAAGGGACAATTACAATCCATATAACGAAGAAGAACAGACAACACAATGGCCAAAAGAAAAAGTACAAAAGGACAAACAATGATCTACAAAACACTACACATAAAACTAAAGATCGAGCAACATGAACCCCACTAAAAACCTATGTACTGTGTGATTGCCTCTTCTGACTCCTGTTTTTTTAGAATAATTTTCTTCTTGTAAGCATTAAAATTTAATTAATATGGAACAAATTTACTGCATTAGTTTGAAATATTGTAATGAATCAAATGGAACAAATTTATATTCTTAGTTTAAAATATTTCAGATAAATTTTGTTGGTCAGTTTTATTATTAGCCGATGTAACGGAGTAATGGGAGAAAACCACAGATGCACAGCAGGAACTGAGAAACAATACAAAAATCACATTATCATTTAAATATATCAATAAGATCAAAAAGAAATAAAATCACAAAAGATTTTACCATGCACCATGCAACTTGATATTAAAGGAAAAAAAAGAAACAGCTTGCACTGTTTTATTTCTTGACATTTACCTCAAATTTGACACCAATGTTACAATTGTGAACAGTGATGTATCTGTGTGTTATTGGTATCGATTTTGCTTCTTTCTAGGATTTTTCTATTGGTTTAGAACTGTTCTGACAGCATGGTATTTGTTTGTTTTTCATTTTATTTGCAAGTTTTATCTATTTTATGACGTAAAGATATATCATCCCAGTCTTTTTTTATGATTCAAGCTATAGAATGATATTGGTGTATTACTTTCAAAATAACATCTTTTAATGATTCATACTATGTTATAGTATTGGGCCACATTTGATGATAGTGTAGCATCATTCAATGCTATTGCGTACACATTGCCATATTTCACGTACATACACATAGATGTAGGAGTACTACTAATGATATCTGATGTGAACTTGAAATAGACAACAGGTAAATTATGGTAACGATAAATTCAAATTACAGGTAAATAATTCAAATTTCTAATGTACTGATTATTATGATCAATTTGTTAGGAACTGGTAGATACAGAAAATGACCAATACAGAACGTATCTTCTGCTTAATGCCGGTGCAAATAATGAAGTCCAAACACTTAGAAGGTTAGAAACTTACTTTTTATTCTTCTGATTTACTAAGGAGGAAAATAGTGCCACAAGACAGACGAGACCCTCGATCGTTAGAAACTTATTTTTTATTCTTCTGATTTACTAAGGAGGAATTTAGTGCCACAAGACAGACGAGACCCTCGATCAAAGTAAATATTTGAATTCCTAAAAACAAAAGCAGTGCAATATTTAAAAAAGTAAAAGTGCAGAGAATGCACAAAATTGAATTCTCTTAGTTTTGTTTATTTTATTTCAAAAATGGTATGCCACACGTATTGGCTCAAAATTAATTTAATAATTGGTTTATGGTTTATGGAGTTTAATGCCACTTTCAACAATATTTCAGTTATTTTGGGATGTCAGTTTTATTGGTGGAGGAAACAGTTTGTCAGTTACTTGCGACAGGTCGGTGGTTTTCTCTGGATCCTCCAGTTCCCTCCACCAATGAAACTGACCGCCACGATATAACTGAAATAAAGTGGCGTTAAGCACCATAGGCCATCCATCTTACAATATACACTTAATCATATAGGCTATGTGAGAAGAAGGTTGATATGGACCTACGAGATTACGATGGAAGAACAGCCTTACATCTGGCAGCTGCAGAAAATAATTTAGAAGCTGTTAAATATCTTGTTGAAACAGCAAAAGTAAAAATATCTATTCCTGACAGGTAAGTTTTTTTATTATTCTATATTAGTAATTTCAATTATAATAAGGGGCTGTCGTGGCCGTGATCGTATGGTAGTTGAATTTACAACTACCTATGCAATCAATGCCTATCACCACTGATGTTGCGACTTCGAATCTCGATCAGTGGGAGGTGTACAACATTGTGTGATAAAGTTTGTCAGTGACTTGCAGCATGTCTGTGGTTTTCTCCGGGTACTCAGGTTTCCTCTACCAATAAAACTGACTGCCACGGTATAACTGAAATATTGTTGAAAGTGGCGTTAAAAGTTCTTTTTTTTTTAATAAAAGATGTACTCAATGACTCGGATTTACTATTCACTGGCGGAAAATGAAATAAATATTGTTCGTTGATTTATTAAAATAGACCATTTCTAAGAGAATTCCCTGTTCTAAAACAAGTAACATGTGACATTTACTACCAGTGAATATTAAATCTGAGGCATTTAATATGTTTTTGTATTCAAAAAATGACTTTTTTCATTATTTCAGAATACCACTATTTTCTCAAAATATAGAATAAACAATTACTGTCTTTTGATTCTGTAAATGTAGGGATTAATTGACTTTTGAAAAAAATGATGAATAGTACAATAAATTCTTGTGGCATATTGCTACTAAGATTTCTGCTTCTACTTCTACCAAAATCCTGACCGCCTTCACATATATTTGTATTTGAAGACCTTGCGTAATATGGGGTATTTGCCAAAATATTTTTTTTGTGCTCCATAACTTGGAACTACAGTGGAACCTGCTCCACTTAGGTGACGAATTAGATCCTCATTAATAGTAACATATTGCTATGTCAGTGAACAATGACTACAATGACAATATTTTGATAAAGTAAGCACATGGCAAAATTAGATCTTGCTATCATCAATTAAGGTGACAAGAAAAGTTAGAAGATTCCAAAGGGATTACATAATCAGACGCCTTAAATCAAATAAGGACAGACAATACAATGGCCAAAAGAAAAAGGACAAACAATTATGTACACAACACTGCACAGAAAACTAAAGAGTGAGCAACACGTACCCCACTGAAAACACAGGGAGTCACAGCTCACAACATTTAGTAGGCAAGTAAGGTGACTCTTGCACACTTCACATAGATAGCTAGAAATTCATCATGTTTACATTTATCTTCTGTCTTGTATTTCACTGTACAGGAAAGTGCTCCTGCATCTCTTTCGACCATAATTAATGTTCTAATGTAATTTTGTAATAAAATGGGAAAAAAAATACCATACCTTTGGAACAGATCCAAAATCTAATAGAAAAATCGTAGAAAGGGGCTAAATTGATACCACTAACACACAAAAATACATGACGTCTAACTTTACTGGCTTCTAACAGGTACTTGAAAAGTGGAGAAAAGGGGGGTTAAACTAGTTTTTTGGGCCCAAACCTCCACTCTTAGAGAAATGATATGGTAATAGCGATTAATCAGGCAAACATGTTAAACTCCCAGATGGCTGTTGTATTGGAATTGGTCATAATTTCCCCTGATTCACGGATAACGTCTCCTTAGCTGGTCTGTAGGTTGTGCACGAGTAAATGTGTATCTTATGTTTGGAGAATACCACACCTTTTTTCCAAGTAAAAGATAAAAAGATAACTAAAATTTTGCTAAGAGTAGTTGTTTAAAATATTTATTATATGACTATTAATAATTCTTTTATCTGATTGGCTAAAAGCATGAATTTTGTTTCTTCATAGAACTTTATGAATACTGTCTTAAGCCTTCAATTTCTGCAAAGATTAATTTTGATCGTTCCAGAGGACCCTTTGGAACGTTATATTAACCTCATGTGACGCTAAAATCGGAAAACCCCTACTTTTAATTTTAGCGTCACGTGAGGTTAATATAACGTTCCAAAGGCTCAAAATATTTGTTCCGGCATAATATTTATTCCAAGGAAATTTTATTATGTAATAATTTTTCCATATGGAATCAATTTCATGTAATATTTTTTCCATGTGTATAATACAATTACAACAACGGAAAAAATATTCCATAAAATAGATTCCATATGGAAAAATTAATACATAATAAAATTTCCTTGGAATAAATATTATAGCGGAAGAAATATTTCATTAATGACAAAAATATTCATTATAGTATGTGGAAATGATATTATTACCATTGAATATATTATTTTAACATGTGGAAATAATATTATAACAGACGAAGATGATGTAAATACTTTGTGGAAATAATATTATAAATTGTGGATATAATATTATAACTTGTGTATATAACATAATTACCGATGCAAATAGTATTATTATTTGCCAATATAACTGAATTAGATGTACATTTGTTACATTTTAACTTGCATGCATTTGTTTAATTAATCATTTATATATTGAAATGAAGAAATTTATAAAGATGCATGTTAAAATCTTCATATATGTAAAATTCCTACACAACATTTGTAGAATTCAAATATATATTAAAACAAAGTTCATATATGTCCTTCAATAAACTAATATTGAAAATTTTTAACATAATTGGAAAAGCTATTATGTTGAATGTTCCATAAAATTTCTTCTCCTAATAAGGATAAAATATTATGGATAAGGAAGAATAATTACATACTATTTTGACTGTGGAATGTTTATTATTATAATATTCTATCTGGTAAGAATAAATATTATGCGGAAGAAATATGCATTCACACTTAGCTGGTCTGTAGGTTGTGCACGAGTAAATGTGTACCTTATGTTTGGAGAATACCACACCTTTTTTCCAAGTAAAAGGTAAAAAGATAACTAAAATTTTGCTAAGAGTAGTTGTTTACAATATTTATTATATGACTTAATAATTCTTTTATCTGATTGGCTAAAAGCATGAATTTTTTTTCTTCATAGAACTTTATGAATACTGTCTTAAGCCTTCAATTTCTGCAAAGATTAATTTTGATCGTTCCAGAGGACCCTTTGGAACGTTATATTAACCTCATGTGATGCCAAAATCGGAAAACCCTACTTTTAATTTTAGCATCACGTGAGGTTAATATAACATTCCAAAGGCTCCTCTGGAACGATCAAAGTTAATCTTTGCAGTATGCATAACTCTTTCTTGTGACCATTAAAAAACACAGTGTTTAATGCCAATTTATAAAACATGACCCAGAGGACATTAATAACGGTTTCATATAATAAAACAATTGCTGACTTTCATTTCGATTAATAGAAGGATCTATCGTTCCAAGATATATGATATTAAACTCGGCTTCGGCCTCGGTAAATATCATATATCTTGGAACGATAGATCCTTGTGTTAACATCAGCAAAAGTCAATAATTATATAAAAATGTTGTGTTAGCAATGACTATGTCTTCAACCCTGACCACTATATGGCATAGTCATTGCTTAACACAACATTATTATTATTATTATGCTGACTGTTATATGTAGACAAAATATATTGAGAACTATTACAATAAAGGAGGTCCTGATATTGGTGACTAATATATTGGATCAGATAGTCTTGAAAGTGTGAGAATATTCTTTGTTTCATTTAAGGCTTTAAAAATATAAAGATGTTTGAAGTTTGAAATTTAATTAACAACAATAACCAGTATTAAAAAACGTTTAGACGACTATGATAGATTGACAGATTGGATCCATCCACTTGTGGACTAGCTATATATAGCTTGACAGACAGCTGAAAACCCAACCTTCCCTGCGTGAAACTGGCATAGTAGATGTACTATTTTCGCATAGTATATCAATGCTATATAATTCTTTGTAATATATGCCAAAATATCGTATGAACTTATATTACAGAAGAAATTTACAGAAAGCATAATAATTGTATAATATTACCTCTCATTTTGCTTGTGGCATTCTAAGCATCCAGCCATATTCCTATCGAATTGCCTACTCCTTACCTAAATTACATGTTATTCTTTGTTTGTAAACATGTTATGACATATACTGGTATTAGACATTAAACATCAAATAGGCAGATTCAGGTTTTCCAAATGAATGTTCTAGGGACCTGCAGAGTCCAATATTTAACATAGGATCTAATGGGAAGTATTTGACATGAAGCATCATAGTAATATGCCGATAAAATGGCAGGGACCTGAAACATTGGGTCTAGAGTTTAACATAATTGCATAGGGAAATTAAGAAAAATAATTGTCTTAAGAGCCAGCAATTGACATGTTATTATATTTAGTGTCAAATATCATTTGTGTTTATGTAACATTTTATTTTATCCTCCATAATATTCTTTCCGGCAGATTATTTTTAATATGAAATATTATCCTTGGACAATATTTCAATATTAAATTTCTTCCAATGCTATTATATATTTTCCAGATGAGGTGAAAGAAATTTAATATAAAAATATATCCGTGGATAGCATTGCACATTATAACTTTTCAACCGGAAAAATATTATAGAGGAATAAACGTTAGAGAATACCGAAGGGGCAATAAAAAATGAACAATACAGAGAAACTGGCATTTTTTTATGCTTTCATTTGCATTCTGTGGGTACTTTTGGTCTTGTATATATGTAACAATATCATTGTACTCATCTTCCATTATTCAATATCGACTGTTACCAATGAATCAAATTTTTAATATATTTAAGCTTACATGACTCTATTGATTTTATAATGGGTTTGAAGATTACTCAATCTGTCATTTAAATTGACAGTGTTCTGGCTATAATATACTTTTCGTATATATATATTTACCTGTAAATTTTATTTATAAAATATTTTCTGGATGGGTCAGGTGATTTATATAATATATAATATTACATACCTTAGTATAAAATATTATATGGATTAGCTCATTTGATGGATCAAGTGATTTATCAATGAGCGTCGGAAATAATATTACAGATGCGTCTCGTGATTTAATAATCAGCGTCAGACATAATATTACATACCTTAGTATCAAATATTATCCGGATTAGCTCATTTGATGGATCGAGTGATTTATCAATGAGCGTCGGAAATAATATTACAGATGCGTCTCGTGATTTAATAATCAGCGTCGGACATAATATTACATACCTTAGTATCAAATATTATCCGGATTATCTCATTTGATGGTTCAGGTGATTTATCATTTTATTAATCATTGAGAAATAATATTACATCTATGATTTCTACTATGCAAATCCTTGGTCTCATGATTTAATAATCAGTGTCAGAAATAATATTATGTACCTGTTTATTGTACACTAGGATACTTTTTTATAGCAATGAAAAGTATTTTGTTATAAAATATTTACCGTAACATAAAATTTAATATTAAATTCTTTCAACCGGAAAAAATTATGTCTTACATTTATACCAAAGAATTTCTCTTGGTCAATGGGGAGTATCAAAATTTAGATATGCTATAATAGGGATTGTTAAAAAACTCATCTTTACCAGATAAGAAATATGCAGTGTTTATTGGTCTGATTTTATAGGTAATACATATATTGAGTGCCTAAATTGCTTGTACTGGGATTTCAACCTGATCTTATGATCTAAGTGTTATTGTGTAAACATGTAGGTGCACACATTTATATTTTTCTTGAAGAGAATACCGGAAACCAGTAGATGAAGCTGAAACTTACAGAGCCCAAAAAAAAGACTTAGCTGACAGCGAAAAAAAAGACAACGAGGAGATTATAGACATATTAAAAAACGCTAAAGGAAAGGAACAACCACAGGAAGCCCAGTCTACAACAGTAGACACATTAGAAAAAGCTAAAGGAAAGGAACAACCACAGGAAGCCCAGTCTACAACAGTAGACACATTAGAAAAAGCTAAAGGAAAGGAACAACCACAGGAAGCCCAGTCTACAATAGTAATATGGCAGCCATTGTTAACTAATCCTTGTCAAGCTTCCTTCAGAAAAAAATAATATACAGTGAAACCTGTCCAAACTGAACCCTGAGTAAACCGAAAACCTGTCTAAACTGAACCCTGAGTAAACCGAAAACCTGTCTTAAACTGAACCCTGAGTAAACCGAAAACCTGTCTAAACTGAACCCTGAGTAAACCGAAAACCTGTCTAAGCTGAACCCTGAGTAAACCGAAAACCTGTCCAAACTGAACCCTGAGTAAACCGAAAACCTGTTTAATCTGAACCCTGAGTAAACCGAAAACCTGTCTAAACTGAACCCTGAGTAATCCGAAAACCTGTCTAATCTGAACCCTGAGTAAACCAAAAACCTGTCTAAACTGAACCCTGAGTAAACCAAAAACAGGTCTAATCTGAACCCTGAGTAAACTGAAAACCTGTCTAAACTGAACCCTGAGTAAACCGAAAACCTGTCTAATCTGAACCCTGAGTAAACCGAAAACCTGTCTAAACTGAACCCTGAGTAAACCGAAAACCTGCCTAAACTGAACCCTGAGTAAACCGAAAACAATCCCATCTACTAATTATCTATGTAATTGAACCTGTGTAAACCAAATACCTGTCTAAACTGAACTAATTCTTCAGTCCCATAGGGGTTCGGTTTAGACAGGTTTTACTGTAATATAAATGTCCATTTCCTTAAATATAGATATTTTTGTTTTAGCTTGTTTATTTTCAAGATTTTGATGACCAGTATATTTTTTTAGATGTTTTCATAATTTGACATTAGCACAGTATCAGACACTACATGCCTATAGCATGATTAAAAAGATGTTGTTTTCTGCTTTAGATAAACCATATAATAATATTGACTAGAAATACCTATCTGGTAAATTAAATTAAGAAAAGCTTGAATATACCAATGGTGTAATCAGAAGTGGTACATTAAACAAGGACAGACAATATAATGACCAAAAGAAAAGGGATAAATATAGAAACAATGATGCCCAAAACACAGAAAACTAAAGATTGAGAGTCATTAATCCCACTGAAAACGAGGTTGAATTCAGGTGATCCAAAAGGGTAAGCAGTCAGTGCTGTCTTAACGCATGGGCACGCAGGACGGTCGCCTGTGGGCCCCATGTTAATGTATGTTGTATACAGCATGTTTTTAATGCTTAAACACGAGGTTGAATTCAGGTGATCCAAAAGGGTAAGCAGTCAGTGCTGTCTTAACGCATGGGCACGCAGGACGGTCGCCTGTGGGCCCCATGTTAATGTATGTTGTATACAGCATGTTTTTAATGCTTAAACACGAGGTTGAATTCAAGTGATCCAAAAGGGTAAGCAGTTGGTGCTGTCTTAACGCATGGGCACGCAGGACGGTCGCCCGTGGGCCCCACGAGCATAGGGGCCCCATGCTATTATATGTATGTTGTATACAGCATGTTTTTAATGTTTAAACACTGATTTTGTTGGAAGTACCAATACAATAAATATATGTTTTATTTTATCGACCATTTACATATTTATTCCTGTCAGTGGTTATGTAGGTAGGGATCCCAGTGCACCGCTTAGCCCGAGGGCCTATTATGCTGTTGAGACAGCCCTGTAAGCAGTTCCTGCTCTGCTAGTGGTACCCATTGTGATACAAATCTGATGACTAACCATTAATGTTTCAAGTTTGTTGTTTTCAATAATATTTCTGTTTTAATATATTTATGTTATAGTGTGAACTACCTAAAGCTGAACAAATAAAGTTGATGGTAATGCAAGCAGCTGCAAAAGGGGACCTGCATACACTGAAACACAAACAGTAATTTTGTATAAAAATGACATTGAAATAAATTGTTCAATAGTTAAAATGCCCTACTTGAAAACATAATATTACAGTAAGGTATTCCTTTTTGCTAATTTAATTCAAGATGGATATTGTTTCATTTTTTTATGCCATCGAATGAGGTCATATTAAGGGGGTTACCTAACCTGACCTGATGCAAGATGATGTTAGATGGTAGTTGATGGCTTACTGAAATAATTGCAATACATTTTAAAATACCGCCTTATATACCCATTACATATATAGGCTGTAGGTACAAGGTATATATATATATATATGAGACAGACATTATCTCTAGTATCACAGCGAGCACGATGGTACGAGCTGTGATACCAGTGATTATGTATGTTAAGATCTTCAAAACGGACATTATTGGTTTTTTTGGTATTAAACCTCATAAGTTGATCCTGACAATATCACGATTAAATGAATGATGTCCAAATTACCGATAAATAGTCATATATGAACAATGGTGTTATCCTGTCACCACATTACTGTGTTTTGTTTTTCATGTATACCTAAACTAGACCTATTTTTTTTCAGATTTAAAAACGTTTCTATGGATAGTTGTTGTGATTATTTCAAGAACACACCCTTACATGTATGTGCAGCTAAAGCTAAAATGAACATCGTTGAGTACCTCATAAAAGAAAGGAAAGTCTCGCCATTTGTTCGAAGCAGGTACATATTAGCAAGAGGCTTATTAACATATCGCCGAATGAACTCCCGGGTTTAGCAAAAAAGACCTTTTTCTCTGCTGTAAGATACAACCTTACAAAGGGAGTCTGATTATGAATCAAATACACAACCAATTCTTTAAAGGGAAACTTCACGATTTTTTACATGTTAGCTAAATATGTTCCTGGTGATATAAAATACATATTCACAAAGTTTTATCAACATATTTCCACAAATAACGAAGCAAATCGGAAATTTGTAATTTTAATATCTATTTTTTTCATCGGGTCATGACGTTTTTGCCCGATAATGCATTGTGGGATTGAAATTTAAAGTCTGGGTCGCTGATGTTAAATTCGCATCATTTAAAGCACTCAGAGGACTGTAATTTAAATCTAATAACCGTTGGAAAATTAAATACTGAAGTGAACAGCTACGTACCTTTTTGACAAACAACTATTTTAAATGAACAAAATGTTTCATTTCCTTTATATTTACAGCGGAAAGAGTGTTTTACAACAGTCACCTATATTTGCTATATATAGGATCCCTTTTACAATTATGTTCATTTTGTGTTACTGCTAATGTGCTGAAAAATATAATGGATAATGAAACTGCACGCGTTGTCGAGCTGTGATACCCCCACTCGCTCTACATAAGTTGATGTGTAGTAAAGTATTAGATTATAGTGGGACTTAAAATGGTAGAGAGGCATAAAGGAGTGTAAAGAGTGTTGGAATCAAGGGATGTGTATCCTCCCAAGGCAGTTGGCTAGTAAACGATTGGAATGATGAAAAATGATGTATTACAGATTATTAGATATAAATATTATACATAGATAATTAAGAAAATAATTTATAGCAGCAGCTCGTAAGGGAACATGAAAAGGGCTATAACTCTCGCAAAAATCAACCATACGTGAAATCGGTATAATATGCGCATGCTAAGATCATGGCCAATCAAGATACCAAATATGAATTAAATGTTACAAAAGACAAATGACTAGTTACTTACACAAGATGTGCGAACGGACATATGGTCAAACAGACATGATAAGGGCTATAACTCTCTGTACGCACATCTTGTGTACGCAACTAGTCATTTGTCGCATTTTATTCATATTTGGTATCTTGGTTGGCCATGATCTTAGCATGTGCATATTATACCGATTTCACGGATGGTTGATTTTTGCGAGAGTCATAGCCCTTTTCATGTTTGTTTGACCATATGTCCGTTCGTACATCTTGTGTACGCAACTAGTCATTTGTCTTTTGTCGCATTTTATTCATATTTGGTATCTTGATTGACCATGATCTGAGCATGCGCATATTATACCGATTTCACGGATGGTTGATTTTTGTGAGAGTTATAGCCCTTTTCATGTTTGTTTGACCATACATCAGTCCGCACATCTTGTGTACGCAACTAGTCATTTGTCTTTGTTGCATTTTATTCATATTTGGTATCTTGGTTGGCCATGATCTGAGCATGCGCATATTATACCGATTTCACGGATGGTTGATTTTTGTGAGAGTTATAGCCCTTTTCATGTTTGTTTGACCATATGTCCGTCCGCACATCTTGTGTACGCAACTAGTCATTTGTCTTTTGTCGCATTTTATTCATATTTGGTATCTTGGTTAGCCATGATCTGAGCATGTGCATATTATACCGATTTCATGGATGGTTGATTTTTGCGAGAGTTATAGCCCTTTTCATGTTTGTTTGACCATACGTCCGTCCGCACATCTTGTGTACGCAACTAGTCATTTGTCTTTTGTTGCATTTTATTCATATTTGGTATCTTGGTTGACCATGATCTGAGCATGTACATATTTTACCGATTTCACCGATGGTTGATTTTTGCGAGAATTATGGCCCTTTTCATATTTGTTTAACCATATGTCCGTTCACACATCTTGTGTACGCAACTAGTCATTTGTCTTTTGTCGCATTTTATTCATATTTGGTATCTTGGTTGGCCATGATCTGAGCATGCGCATATTATACCGATTTCACGGATGGTTGATATTTGCGAGAGTTATAGCCCTTTTCATATTTGTTTGACCATATGTCCGTTCACACATCTTGTGTACGCAACTAGTCATTTGTCTTTTGTCGCATTTTATTCATATTTGGTATCTTGGTTGGACATGATCTGAGCATGCGTATATTATACCGATTTCATGAATGGTTGATTTTTGCGAGAGTTATAGCCCTTTTCATGTTTGTTTGACCATACGTCCGTCCGCACATCTTGTGTACGCAACTAGTCATTTGTCTTTTGTCGCATTTTATTCATATTTGGTATCTTGGTTGGCCATGATCTGAGCATGCGCATATTATACCGATTTCACCGATGGTTGATTTTTGCGAGAGTTATAGCCCTTTTCATGTTTGTTTGACCATACGTTCGTCCACACATCTTGTGTGTGCAACTAGTCATTTGTCTTTTGTCGCATTTTATTCATATTTGGAATCTTGGTTGGCCATGATCTGAGCATGCGCATATTTTACCGATTTCACCGATGGTTGATTTTTGCGAGAGTTTTAGCCCTTTTCATGTTTGTTTGACCATACGTCCGTTCACACATCTTGTGTATGCAACTAGTCATTTGTCTTTTGTCGCATTTTATTTATATTTGGTATCTTGGTTGGCCATGATCTGAGCATGCGCATATTATACTGATTTCACCGATGGTTGATTTTTGAGAGAGTTATAGCCCTTTTCATGTTTGCTTGACCATACGTCCGTCCGCACATCTTGTGTACGCAACTAGTCATTTGTCTTTTGTCGCATTTTATTCATATTTGGTATCTTGGTTGGCCATGATCTGAGCATGCGCATATTATACCGATTTCACCGATGGTTGATTTTTGCGAGAGTTATAGCCCTTTTCATTTTTGTTTGACCATACGTTTCTCCACACATCTTGTGTGCGCAACTAGTCATTTGTCTTTTGTCGCATTTTATTCATATTTGGTATCTTGGTTGGCCATGATCTGAGCATGCGCATATTTTACCGATTTCACCGATGGTTGATTATTGCGAGAGTTATAGCCCTTTTCATGTTTGTTTGACCATACGTCCGTTCACACATCTTGTGTATGCAACTAGTCATTTGTCTTTTGTCGCATTTTATTCATATTTGGAATCTTGGTTGGCCATGATCTGAGCATGCGCATATTATACCGATTTCACGGATGGTTGATTTTTGCGAGAGTTATAGCCCTTTTCATGTTTGTTTGACCATATGTCCGTCCGCACATCTTGTGTACGCAACTAGTCATTTGTCTTTTGTCGCATTTTATTCATATTTGGTATCTTGGTTGGCCATGATCTGAGCATGCGCATATTATACCGATTTCACGGATGGTTGATTTTTGCGAGAGTTATAGCCCTTTTCATGTTTGTTTGACCATATGTCCGTTCACACATCTTGTGTACGCAACTAGTCATTTGTCTTTTGTCGCATTTTATTCATATTTGGTATCTTGATTGGCCATGATCTGAGCATACGCATATTTTACCGATTTCACCGATGGTTGATTTTTGCGAGATTTTTAGCCCTTTTCATGTTTGTTTGACCATACGTCCGTTCACACATCTTGTGTATGCAACTAGTCATTTGTCTTTTGTCGCATTTTATTCATATTTGGTATCTTGGTTGGCCATGATCTGAGCATGTGCATATTATACTGATTTCACCGATGGTTGATTTTTGCGAGAGTTATAGCCCTTTTCATGTTTGCTTGACCATACGTCCGTCCGCACATCTTGTGTACGCAACTAGTCATTTGTCTTTTGTCGCATTTTATTCATATTTGGTATCTTGGTTGGCCATGATCTGAGCATGCGCATATTATACCGATTTCACCGATGGTTGATTTTTGCGAGAGTTATAGCCCTTTTCATGTTTGTTTGACCATACGTCCGTTCACACATCTTGTGTATGCAACTAGTCATTTGTCTTTTGTCGCATTTTATTCATATTTGGAATCTTGGTTGGCCATGATCTGAGCATGCGCATATTTTACCGATTTCACCGATGGTTGATTTTTGCGAGAGTTTTAGCCCTTTTCATGTTTGTTTGACCATACGTCCGTTCACACATCTTGTGTACGCAACTAGTTATTTGTCTTTTGTCGCATTTTATTTATATTTGGTATCTTGGTTGGCCATGATCTGAGCATGCGCATATTATACTGATTTCACCGATGGTTGATTTATGAGAGAGTTATAGCCCTTTTCATGTTTGCTTGACCATACGTCCGTCCGCACATCTTGTGTACGCAACTAGTCATTTGTCTTTTGTCGCATTTTATTCATATTTGGTATCTTGGTTGGCCATGATCTGAGCATGCGCATATTATTCCGATTTCACCGATGGTTGATTTTTGCGAGAGTTATAGCCCTTTTCATGTTTGTTTGACCATACGTTCGTCCACACATCTTGTGTGTGCAACTAGTCATTTGTCTTTTGTCGCATTTTATTCATATTTGGTATCTTGGTTGGCCATGATCTGAGCATGCGCATATTTTACCGATTTCACCAATGGTTGATTTTTGCGAGAGTTATAGCCCTTTTCATGTTTGCTTGACCATACGTCCGTCCGCACATCTTGTGTACGCAACTAGTCATTTGTCTTTTGTCGCATTTTATTCATATTTGGTATCTTGGTTGGCCATGATCTGAGCATGCGCATATTATACCGATTTCACCGATGGTTGATTTTTGCGAGAGTTTTAGCCCTTTTCATGTTTGTTTGACCATACGTCCGTTCACACATCTTGTGTATGCAACTAGTCATTTGTCTTTTGTCGCATTTTATTTATATTTGGTATCTTGGTTGGCCATGATCTGAGCATGCGCATATTATACTGATTTCACCGATGGTTGATTTTTGCGAGAGTTATAGCCCTTTTCATGTTTGCTTGACCATACGTCCGTCCGCACATCTTGTGTACGCAACTAGTCATTTGTCTTTTGTCGCATTTTATTCATATTTGGTATCTTGGTTGGCCATGATCTGAGCATGCGCATATTATACCGATTTCACCGATGGTTGATTTTTGCGAGAGTTATAGCCCTTTTCATGTTTGTTTGACCATACGTTCGTCCACACATCTTGTGTGCGCAACTAGTCATTTGTCTTTTGTCGCATTTTATTCATATTTGGTATCTTGGTTGGCCATGATCTGAGCATGCGCATATTTTACCGATTTCACCGATGGTTGATTTTTGCGAGAGTTATAGCCCTTTTCATGTTTGTTTGACCATACGTCCGTTCACACATCTTGTGTATGCAACTAGTCATTTGTCTTTTGTCGCATTTTATTCATATTTGGAATCTTGGTTGGCCATGATCTGAGCATGCGCATATTATACCGATTTCACCGATGGTTGATTTTTGCGAGAGTTATAGCCCTTTTCATGTTTGTTTGACCATACGTCCGTCCGCACATCTTGTGTACACAACTAGTCATTTGTCTTTTGTCGCATTTTATTCATATTTGGTATCTTGGTTGGCCATGATCTGAGCATGCGCATATTATACCGATTTCACGGATGGTTGATTTTTGCGAGAGTTATAGCCCTTTTCATGTTTGTTTGACCATATGTCCGTCCGCACATCTTGTGTACGCAACTAGTCATTTGTCTTTTGTCGCATTTTATTCATATTTGGTATCTTGGTTGGCCATGATCTGAGCATGCGCATATTATACCGATTTCACGGATGGTTGATTTTTGCGAGAGTTATAGCCCTTTTCATGTTTGTTTGACCATATGTCCGTTCACACATCTTGTGTACGCAACTAGTCATTTGTCTTTTGTCGCATTTTATTCATATTTGGTATCTTGATTGGCCATGATCTGAGCATGCGCATATTTTACCGATTTCACCGATGGTTGATTTTTGCGAGAGTTTTAGCCCTTTTCATGTTTGTTTGACCATACGTCCGTTCACACATCTTGTGTACGCAACTAGTCATTTGTCTTTTGTCGCATTTTATTTATATTTGGTATCTTGGTTGGCCATGATCTGAGCATGCGCATATTATACTGATTTCACCGATGGTTGATTTTTGAGAGAGTTATAGCCCTTTTCATGTTTGCTTGACCATACGTCCGTCCGCACATCTTGTGTACGCAACTAGTCATTTGTCTTTTGTCGCATTTTATTCATATTTGGTATCTTGGTTGGACATGATCTGAGCATGCGCATATTATACCGATTTCATGAATGGTTGATTTTTGCGAGAGTTATAGCCCTTTTCATGTTTGTTTGACCATACGTCCGTCCGCACATCTTGTGTACGCAACTAGTCATTTGTCTTTTGTCGCATTTTATTCATATTTGGTATCTTGGTTGGCCATGATCTGAGCATGCGCATATTATACCGATTTCACCGATGGTTGATTTTTGCGAGAGTTTTAGCCCTTTTCATGTTTGTTTGACCATACGTTCGTCCACACATCTTGTGTGTGCAACTAGTCATTTGTCTTTTGTCGCATTTTATTCATATTTGGAATCTTGGTTGGCCATGATCTGAGCATGCGCATATTTTACCGATTTCACCGATGGTTGATTTTTGCGAGAGTTTTAGCCCTTTTCATGTTTGTTTGACCATACGTCCGTTCACACATCTTGTGTATGCAACTAGTCATTTGTCTTTTGTCGCATTTTATTTATATTTGGTATCTTGGTTGGCCATGATCTGAGCATGCGCATATTATACTGATTTCACCGATGGTTGATTTTTGAGAGAGTTATAGCCCTTTTCATGTTTGCTTGACCATACGTCCGTCCGCACATCTTGTGTACGCAACTAGTCATTTGTCTTTTGTCGCATTTTATTCATATTTGGTATCTTGGTTGGCCATGATCTGAGCATGCGCATATTATACCGATTTCACCGATGGTTGATTTTTGCGAGAGTTATAGCCCTTTTCATGTTTGTTTGACCATACGTTTCTCCACACATCTTGTGTGCGCAACTAGTCATTTGTCTTTTGTCGCATTTTATTCATATTTGGTATCTTGGTTGGCCATGATCTGAGCATGCGCATATTTTACCGATTTCACCGATGGTTGATTATTGCGAGAGTTATAGCCCTTTTCATGTTTGTTTGACCATACGTCCGTTCACACATCTTGTGTATGCAACTAGTCATTTGTCTTTTGTCGCATTTTATTCATATTTGGAATCTTGGTTGGCCATGATCTGAGCATGCGCATATTATACCGATTTCACCGATGGTTGATTTTTGCGAGAGTTATAGCCCTTTTCATGTTTGTTTGACCATACGTCTGTCCGCACATCTTGTGTACACAACTAGTCATTTGTCTTTTGTCGCATTTTATTCATATTTGGTATCTTGGTTGGCCATGATCTGAGCATGCGCATATTATACCGATTTCACGGATGGTTGATTTTTGCGAGAGTTATAGCCCTTTTCATGTTTGTTTGACCATATGTCCGTCCGCACATCTTGTGTACGCAACTAGTCATTTGTCTTTTGTCGCATTTTATTCATATTTGGTATCTTGGTTGGCCATGATCTGAGCATGCGCATATTATACCGATTTCACGGATGGTTGATTTTTGCGAGAGTTATAGCCCTTTTCATGTTTGTTTGACCATATGTCCGTTCACACATCTTGTGTACGCAACTAGTCATTTGTCTTTTGTCGCATTTTATTCATATTTGGTATCTTGATTGGCCATGATCTGAGCATACGCATATTTTACCGATTTCACCGATGGTTGATTTTTGCGAGATTTTTAGCCCTTTTCATGTTTGTTTGACCATACGTCCGTTCACACATCTTGTGTATGCAACTAGTCATTTGTCTTTTGTCGCATTTTATTCATATTTGGTATCTTGGTTGGCCATGATCTGAGCATGTGCATATTATACTGATTTCACCGATGGTTGATTTTTGCGAGAGTTATAGCCCTTTTCATGTTTGCTTGACCATACGTCCGTCCGCACATCTTGTGTACGCAACTAGTCATTTGTCTTTTGTCGCATTTTATTCATATTTGGTATCTTGGTTGGCCATGATCTGAGCATGCGCATATTATACCGATTTCACCGATGGTTGATTTTTGCGAGAGTTATAGCCCTTTTCATGTTTGTTTGACCATACGTCCGTTCACACATCTTGTGTATGCAACTAGTCATTTGTCTTTTGTCGCATTTTATTCATATTTGGAATCTTGGTTGGCCATGATCTGAGCATGCGCATATTTTACCGATTTCACCGATGGTTGA
Organism: Bathymodiolus brooksi; assembly: GCA_963680875.1. Lineage (NCBI taxonomy): Eukaryota > Metazoa > Mollusca > Bivalvia > Mytilida > Modiolidae > Bathymodiolus > Bathymodiolus brooksi. The sequence continues at coordinate 61,810,543 of OY804576.1, read as the reverse complement.
TTTTTGCGAGAGTTTTAGCCCTTTTCATGTTTGTTTGACCATACGTCCGTTCACACATCTTGTGTACGCAACTAGTCATTTGTCTTTTGTCGCATTTTATTTATATTTGGTATCTTGGTTGGCCATGATCTGAGCATGCGCATATTATACTGATTTCACCGATGGTTGATTTATGAGAGAGTTATAGCCCTTTTCATGTTTGCTTGACCATACGTCCGTCCGCACATCTTGTGTACGCAACTAGTCATTTGTCTTTTGTCGCATTTTATTCATATTTGGTATCTTGGTTGGCCATGATCTGAGCATGCGCATATTATTCCGATTTCACCGATGGTTGATTTTTGCGAGAGTTATAGCCCTTTTCATGTTTGTTTGACCATACGTTCGTCCACACATCTTGTGTGTGCAACTAGTCATTTGTCTTTTGTCGCATTTTATTCATATTTGGTATCTTGGTTGGCCATGATCTGAGCATGCGCATATTTTACCGATTTCACCAATGGTTGATTTTTGCGAGAGTTATAGCCCTTTTCATGTTTGTTTGACCATATGTCCGTTCACACATCTTGTGTACGCAACTAGTCATTTGTCTTTTGTCGCATTTTATTCATATTTGGTATCTTGATTGGCCATGATCTGAGCATGCGCATATTTTACCGATTTCACCGATGGTTGATTTTTGCGAGATTTTTATCCCTTTTCATGTTTGTTTGACCATACGTCCGTTCACACATCTTGTGTATGCAACTAGTCATTTGTCTTTTGTCGCATTTTATTCATATTTGGTATCTTGGTTGGCCATCATCTGAGTATGCGCATATTATACTGATTTCACGGATGGTTGATTTTTGCGAGAGTTATAGCCCTTTTCATGTTTGCTTGACCATACGTCCGTCCGCACATCTTGTGTACGCAACTAGTCATTTGTCTTTTGTCGCATTTTATTCATATTTGGTATCTTGGTTGGCCATGATCTGAGCATGCGCATATTATACCGATTTCACCGATGGTTGATTTTTGCGAGAGTTTTAGCCCTTTTCATGTTTGTTTGACCATACGTCTGTTCACACATCTTGTGTATGCAACTAGTCATTTGTCTTTTGTCGCATTTTATTTATATTTGGTATCTTGGTTGGCCATGATCTGAGCATGCGCATATTATACTGATTTCACCGATGGTTGATTTTTGCGAGAGTTATAGCCCTTTTCATGTTTGCTTGACCATACGTCCGTCCGCACATCTTGTGTACGCAACTAGTCATTTGTCTTTTGTCGCATTTTATTCATATTTGGTATCTTGGTTGGCCATGATCTGAGCATGCGCATATTATACCGATTTCACCGATGGTTGATTTTTGCGAGAGTTATAGCCCTTTTCATGTTTGTTTGACCATACGTTCGTCCACACATCTTGTGTGCGCAACTAGTCATTTGTCTTTTGTCGCATTTTATTCATATTTGGTATCTTGGTTGGCCATGATCTGAGCATGCGCATATTTTACCGATTTCACCGATGGTTGATTTTTGCGAGAGTTATAGCCCTTTTCATGTTTGTTTGACCATACGTCCGTTCACACATCTTGTGTATGCAACTAGTCATTTGTCTTTTGTCGCATTTTATTCATATTTGGAATCTTGGTTGGCCATGATCTGAGCATGCGCATATTATACCGATTTCACCGATGGTTGATTTTTGCGAGAGTTATAGCCCTTTTCATGTTTGTTTGACCATACGTCCGTCCGCACATCTTGTGTACACAACTAGTCATTTGTCTTTTGTCGCATTTTATTCATATTTGGTATCTTGGTTGGCCATGATCTGAGCATGCGCATATTATACCGATTTCACGGATGGTTGATTTTTGCGAGAGTTATAGCCCTTTTCATGTTTGTTTGACCATATGTCCGTCCGCACATCTTGTGTACGCAACTAGTCATTTGTCTTTTGTCGCATTTTATTCATATTTGGTATCTTGGTTGGCCATGATCTGAGCATGCGCATATTATACCGATTTCACGGATGGTTGATTTTTGCGAGAGTTATAGCCCTTTTCATGTTTGTTTGACCATATGTCCGTTCACACATCTTGTGTACGCAACTAGTCATTTGTCTTTTGTCGCATTTTATTCATATTTGGTATCTTGATTGGCCATGATCTGAGCATGCGCATATTTTACCGATTTCACCGATGGTTGATTTTTGCGAGAGTTTTAGCCCTTTTCATGTTTGTTTGACCATACGTCCGTTCACACATCTTGTGTACGCAACTAGTCATTTGTCTTTTGTCGCATTTTATTTATATTTGGTATCTTGGTTGGCCATGATCTGAGCATGCGCATATTATACTGATTTCACCGATGGTTGATTTTTGAGAGAGTTATAGCCCTTTTCATGTTTGCTTGACCATACGTCCGTCCGCACATCTTGTGTACGCAACTAGTCATTTGTCTTTTGTCGCATTTTATTCATATTTGGTATCTTGGTTGGCCATGATCTGAGCATGCGCATATTATACCGATTTCACCGATGGTTGATTTTTGCGAGAGTTATAGCCCTTTTCATGTTTGTTTGACCATACGTTCGTCCATACATCTTGTGTGCGCAACTAGTCATTTGTCTTTTGTCGCATTTTATTCATATTTGGTATCTTGGTTGGCCATGATCTGAGCATGCGCATATTTTACCGATTTCACCGATGGTTGATTTTTGCGAGAGTTATAGCCCTTTTCATGTTTGTTTGACCATATGTCCGTTCACACATCTTGTGTACGCAACTAGTCATTTGTCTTTTGTCGCATTTTATTCATATTTGGTATCTTGATTGGCCATGATCTGAGCATGCGCATATTTTACCGATTTCACCGATGGTTGATTTTTGCGAGATTTTTAGCCCTTTTCATGTTTGTTTGACCATACGTCCGTTCACACATCTTGTGTATGCAACTAGTCATTTGTCTTTTGTCGCATTTTATTCATATTTGGTATCTTGGTTGGCCATGATCTGAGTATGCGCATATTATACTGATTTCACGGATGGTTGATTTTTGCGAGAGTTATAGCCCTTTTCATGTTTGCTTGACCATACGTCCGTCCGCACATCTTGTGTACGCAACTAGTCATTTGTCTTTTGTCGCATTTTATTCATATTTGGTATCTTGGTTGGCCATGATCTGAGCATGCGCATATTATACTGATTTCACCGATGGTTGATTTTTGCGAGAGTTATAGCCCTTTTCATGTTTGTTTGACCATACGTTCGTCCGCACATCTTGTGTACGCAACTAGTCATTTGTCTTTTGTCGCATTTTATTCATATTTGGTATCTTGGTTGGCCATGATCTGAGCATGCGCATATTATACCGATTTCATGGATGGTTGATTTTTGCGAGAGTTATAGCCCTTTTCATGTTTGTTTGACCATACGTCGTCCGCACATCTTGTGTACGCAACTAGTCATTTGTCTTTTGTCGCATTTTATTCATATTTGGTATCTTGGTTGGCCATGATCTGAGCATGCGCATATTATACCGATTTCACCGATGGTTGATTTTTGCGAGAGTTATAGCCCTTTTCATGTTTGTTTGACCATACGTTCGTCCACACATCTTGTGTGCGCAACTAGTCATTTGTCTTTTGTCGCATTTTATTCATATTTGGTATCTTGGTTGGCCATCATCTGAGTATGCGCATATTATACTGATTTCACGGATGGTTGATTTTTGCGAGAGTTATAGCCCTTTTCATGTTTGCTTGACCATACGTCCGTCCGCACATCTTGTGTACGCAACTAGTCATTTGTCTTTTGTCGCATTTTATTCATATTTGGTATCTTGGTTGGCCATGATCTGAGCATGCGCATATTATACCGATTTCACCGATGGTTGATTTTTGCGAGAGTTTTAGCCCTTTTCATGTTTGTTTGACCATACGTCCGTTCACACATCTTGTGTATGCAACTAGTCATTTGTCTTTTGTCGCATTTTATTTATATTTGGTATCTTGGTTGGCCATGATCTGAGCATGCGCATATTATACTGATTTCACCGATGGTTGATTTTTGCGAGAGTTATAGCCCTTTTCATGTTTGCTTGACCATACGTCCGTCCGCACATCTTGTGTACGCAACTAGTCATTTGTCTTTTGTCGCATTTTATTCATATTTGGTATCTTGGTTGGCCATGATCTGAGCATGCGCATATTATACCGATTTCACCGATGGTTGATTTTTGCGAGAGTTATAGCCCTTTTCATGTTTGTTTGACCATACGTTCGTCCACACATCTTGTGTGCGCAACTAGTCATTTGTCTTTTGTCGCATTTTATTCATATTTGGTATCTTGGTTGGCCATGATCTGAGCATGCGCATATTTTACCGATTTCACCGATGGTTGATTTTTGCGAGATTTATAGCCCTTTTCATGTTTGTTTGACCATACGTCCGTTCACACATCTTGTGTATGCAACTAGTCATTTGTCTTTTGTCGCATTTTATTCATATTTGGAATCTTGGTTGGCCATGATCTGAGCATGCGCATATTATACCGATTTCACCGATGGTTGATTTTTGCGAGAGTTATAGCCCTTTTCATGTTTGTTTGACCATACGTCCGTCCGCACATCTTGTGTACACAACTAGTCATTTGTCTTTTGTCGCATTTTATTCATATTTGGTATCTTGGTTGGCCATGATCTGAGCATACGCATATTATACCGATTTCACGGATGGTTGATTTTTGCGAGAGTTATAGCCCTTTTCATGTTTGTTTGACCATATGTCCGTCCGCACATCTTGTGTACGCAACTAGTCATTTGTCTTTTGTCGCATTTTATTCATATTTGGTATCTTGGTTGGCCATGATCTGAGCATGCGCATATTATACCGATTTCACGGATGGTTGATTTTTGCGAGAGTTATAGCCCTTTTCATGTTTGTTTGACCATATGTCCGTTCACACATCTTGTGTACGCAACTAGTCATTTGTCTTTTGTCGCATTTTATTCATATTTGGTATCTTGATTGGCCATGATCTGAGCATGCGCATATTTTACCGATTTCACCGATGGTTGATTTTTGCGAGAGTTTTAGCCCTTTTCATGTTTGTTTGACCATACGTCCGTTCACACATCTTGTGTACGCAACTAGTCATTTGTCTTTTGTCGCATTTTATTTATATTTGGTATCTTGGTTGGCCATGATCTGAGCATGCGCATATTATACTGATTTCACCGATGGTTGATTTTTGAGAGAGTTATAGCCCTTTTCATGTTTGCTTGACCATACGTCCGTCCGCACATCTTGTGTACGCAACTAGTCATTTGTCTTTTGTCGCATTTTATTCATATTTGGTATCTTGGTTGGCCATGATCTGAGCATGCGCATATTATACCGATTTCACCGATGGTTGATTTTTGCGAGAGTTATAGCCCTTTTCATGTTTGTTTGACCATACGTTCGTCCATACATCTTGTGTGCGCAACTAGTCATTTGTCTTTTGTCGCATTTTATTCATATTTGGTATCTTGGTTGGCCATGATCTGAGCATGCGCATATTTTACCGATTTCACCGATGGTTGATTTTTGCGAGAGTTATAGCCCTTTTCATGTTTGTTTGACCATATGTCCGTTCACACATCTTGTGTACGCAACTAGTCATTTGTCTTTTGTCGCATTTTATTCATATTTGGTATCTTGATTGGCCATGATCTGAGCATGCGCATATTTTACCGATTTCACCGATGGTTGATTTTTGCGAGATTTTTAGCCCTTTTCATGTTTGTTTGACCATACGTCCGTTCACACATCTTGTGTATGCAACTAGTCATTTGTCTTTTGTCGCATTTTATTCATATTTGGTATCTTGGTTGGCCATGATCTGAGTATGCGCATATTATACTGATTTCACGGATGGTTGATTTTTGCGAGAGTTATAGCCCTTTTCATGTTTGCTTGACCATACGTCCGTCCGCACATCTTGTGTACGCAACTAGTCATTTGTCTTTTGTCGCATTTTATTCATATTTGGTATCTTGGTTGGCCATGATCTGAGCATGCGCATATTATACCGATTTCACCGATGGTTGATTTTTGCGAGAGTTATAGCCCTTTTCATGTTTGTTTGACCATACGTCCGTCCGCACATCTTGTGTACGCAACTAGTCATTTGTCTTTTGTCGCATTTTATTCATATTTGGTATCTTGGTTGGCCATGAACTGAGCATGCGCATATTATACCGATTTCATGGATGGTTGATTTTTGCGAGAGTTATAGCCCTTTTCATGTTTGTTTGACCATACGTCGTCCGCACATCTTGTGTACGCAACTAGTCATTTGTCTTTTGTCGCATTTTATTCATATTTGGTATCTTGGTTGGCCATGATCTGAGCATGCGCATATTATACCGATTTCACCGATGGTTGATTTTTGCGAGAGTTATAGCCCTTTTCATGTTTGTTTGACCATACGTTCGTCCACACATCTTGTGTGCGCAACTAGTCATTTGTCTTTTGTCGCATTTTATTCATATTTGGTATCTTGGTTGGCCATGATCTGAGCATGCGCATATTATACTGATTTCACCGATGGTTGATTTTTGAGAGAGTTATAGCCCTTTTCATGTTTGCTTGACCATACGTCCGTCCGCACATCTTGTGTACGCAACTAGTCATTTGTCTTTTGTCGCATTTTATTCATATTTGGTATCTTGGTTGGCCATGATCTGAGCATGCGCATATTATACCGATTTCACCGATGGTTGATTTTTGCGAGAGTTATAGCCCTTTTCATGTTTGTTTGACCATACGTTCGTCCATACATCTTGTGTGCGCAACTAGTCATTTGTCTTTTGTCGCATTTTATTCATATTTGGTATCTTGGTTGGCCATGATCTGAGCATGCGCATATTTTACCGATTTCACCGATGGTTGATTTTTGCGAGAGTTATAGCCCTTTTCATGTTTGTTTGACCATATGTCCGTTCACACATCTTGTGTACGCAACTAGTCATTTGTCTTTTGTCGCATTTTATTCATATTTGGTATCTTGATTGGCCATGATCTGAGCATGCGCATATTTTACCGATTTCACCGATGGTTGATTTTTGCGAGATTTTTAGCCCTTTTCATGTTTGTTTGACCATACGTCCGTTCACACATCTTGTGTATGCAACTAGTCATTTGTCTTTTGTCGCATTTTATTCATATTTGGTATCTTGGTTGGCCATGATCTGAGTATGCGCATATTGTACTGATTTCACGGATGGTTGATTTTTGCGAGAGTTATAGCCCTTTTCATGTTTGCTTGACCATACGTCCGTCCGCACATCTTGTGTACGCAACTAGTCATTTGTCTTTTGTCGCATTTTATTCATATTTGGTATCTTGGTTGGCCATGATCTGAGCATGCGCATATTATACCGATTTCACCGATGGTTGATTTTTGCGAGAGTTATAGCCCTTTTCATGTTTGTTTGACCATACGTCCGTCCGCACATCTTGTGTACGCAACTAGTCATTTGTCTTTTGTCGCATTTTATTCATATTTGGTATCTTGGTTGGCCATGATCTGAGCATGCGCATATTATACCGATTTCATGGATGGTTGATTTTTGCGAGAGTTATAGCCCTTTTCATGTTTGTTTGACCATACGTCGTCCGCACATCTTGTGTACGCAACTAGTCATTTGTCTTTTGTCGCATTTTATTCATATTTGGTATCTTGGTTGGCCATGATCTGAGCATGCGCATATTATACCGATTTCACCGATGGTTGATTTTTGCGAGAGTTATAGCCCTTTTCATGTTTGTTTGACCATACGTTCGTCCACACATCTTGTGTGCGCAACTAGTCATTTGTCTTTTGTCGCATTTTATTCATATTTGGTATCTTGGTTGGCCATGATCTGAGCATGCGCATATTTTACCGATTTCACCGATGGTTGATTTTTGCGAGAGTTATAGCCCTTTTCATGTTTGTTTGACCATACGTCCGTCCGCACATCTTGTGTACACAACTAGTCATTTGTCTTTTGTCGCATTTTATTCATATTTGGTATCTTGTTTGGCCATGATCTGAGCATGCGCATATTTTACCGATTTCACGGATGGTTGATTTTTTCGAGAGTTATAGCCCTTTTCATGTTTGTTTGACCATACGTCCGTTTGCACATCTTGTGTACGCAACTAGTCATTTGTCTTTTGTCGCATTTTATTCATATTTGGTATCTTGGTTGGCCATGATCTGAGCATGCGCATATTATACCGATTTCACCGATGGTTGATTTTTGCGAGAGTTATAGCCCTTTTCATGTTTGTTTGACCATACGTTCGTCCACACATCTTGTGTGCGCAACTAGTCATTTGTCTTTTGTCACATTTTATTCATATTTGGTATCTTGGTTGGCCATGATCAGAGCATGCGCATATTTTACCGATTTCACCGATGGTTGATTTTTGCGAGAGTTTTAGCCCTTTTCATGTTTGTTTGACCATACGTCCGTTCACACATCTTGTGTACGCAACTAGTCATTTGTCTTTTGTCGCATTTTATTCATATTTGGTATCTTGGTTGGCCATGATCTGAGCATGCGCATATTATACCGATTTCATGGATGGTTGATTTTTGCGAGAGTTATAGCCCTTTTCATGTTTGTTTGACCATACGTCGTCCGCACATCTTGTGTACGCAACTAGTCATTTGTCTTTTGTCGCATTTTATTCATATTTGGTATCTTGGTTGGCCATGATCTGAGCATGCGCATATTATACCGATTTCACCGATGGTTGATTTTTGCGAGAGTTATAGCCCTTTTCATGTTTGTTTGACCATACGTTCGTCCACACATCTTGTGTGCGCAACTAGTCATTTGTCTTTTGTCGCATTTTATTCATATTTGGTATCTTGGTTGGCCATGATCTGAGCATGCGCATATTATACCGATTTCACCGATGGTTGATTTTTGCGAGAGTTATAGCCCTTTTCATGTTTGTTTGACCATACGTCCGTCCGCACATCTTGTGTACACAACTAGTCATTTGTCTTTTGTCGCATTTTATTCATATTTGGTATCTTGTTTGGCCATGATCTGAGCATGCGCATATTTTACCGATTTCACGGATGGTTGATTTTTTCGAGAGTTATAGCCCTTTTCATGTTTGTTTGACCATACGTCCGTTTGCACATCTTGTGTACGCAACTAGTCATTTGTCTTTTGTCGCATTTTATTCATATTTGGTATCTTGGTTGGCCATGATCTGAGCATGCGCATATTATACCGATTTCACCGATGGTTGATTTTTGCGAGAGTTATAGCCCTTTTCATGTTTGTTTGACCATACGTTCGTCCACACATCTTGTGTGCGCAACTAGTCATTTGTCTTTTGTCACATTTTATTCATATTTGGTATCTTGGTTGGCCATGATCAGAGCATGCGCATATTTTACCGATTTCACCGATGGTTGATTTTTGCGAGAGTTTTAGCCCTTTTCATGTTTGTTTGACCATACGTCCGTTCACACATCTTGTGTACGCAACTAGTCATTTGTCTTTTGTCGCATTTTATTCATATTTGGTATCTTGGTTGGCCATGATCTGAGCATGCGCATATTATACCGATTTCATGGATGGTTGATTTTTGCGAGAGTTATAGCCCTTTTCATGTTTGTTTGACCATACGTCGTCCGCACATCTTGTGTACGCAACTAGTCATTTGTCTTTTGTCGCATTTTATTCATATTTGGTATCTTGATTGGCCATGATCTGAGCATGCGCATATTATACCGATTTCACCGATGGTTGATTTTTGCGAGAGTTTTAGCCCTTTTCATGTTTGTTTGACCATACGTCCGTTCACACATCTTGTGTACGCAACTAGTCATTTGTCTTTTGTCGCATTTTATTCATATTTGGTATCTTGGTTGGCCATGATCTGAGCATGCGCATATTATACCGATTTCATGGATGGTTGATTTTTGCGAGAGTTATAGCCCTTTTCATGTTTGTTTGACCATACGTCGTCCGCACATCTTGTGTACGCAACTAGTCATTTGTCTTTTGTCGCATTTTATTCATATTTGGTATCTTGGTTGGCCATGATCTGAGCATGCGCATATTATACCGATTTCACCGATGGTTGATTTTTGCGAGAGTTATAGCCCTTTTCATGTTTGTTTGACCATACGTTCGTCCACACATCTTGTGTGCGCAACTAGTCATTTGTCTTTTGTCGCATTTTATTCATATTTGGTATCTTGGTTGGCCATGATCTGAGCATGCGCATATTTTACCGATTTCACCGATGGTTGATTTTTGCGAGAGTTATAGCCCTTTTCATGTTTGTTTGACCATACGTCCGTCCGCACATCTTGTGTACACAACTAGTCATTTGTCTTTTGTCGCATTTTATTCATATTTGGTATCTTGTTTGGCCATGATCTGAGCATGCGCATATTTTACCGATTTCACGGATGGTTGATTTTTTCGAGAGATATAGCCCTTTTCATGTTTGTTTGACCATACGTCCGTTTGCACATCTTGTGTACGCAACTAGTCATTTGTCTTTTGTCGCATTTTATTCATATTTGGTATCTTGGTTGGCCATGATCTGAGCATGCGCATATTATACCGATTTCACCGATAGTTGATTTTTGCGAGAGTTATAGCCCTTTTCATGTTTGTTTGACCATACGTTCGTCCACACATCTTGTGTACGCAACTAGTCATTTGTCTTTTGTCACATTTTATTCATATTTGGTATCTTGGTTGGCCATGATCAGAGCATGCGCATATTTTACCGATTTCACCGATGGTTGATTTTTGCGAGAGTTTTAGCCCTTTTCATGTTTGTTTGACCATACGTCCGTTCACACATCTTGTGTACGCAACTAGTCATTTGTCTTTTGTCGCATTTTATTCATATTTGGTATCTTGGTTGGCCATGATCTGAGCATGCGCATATTATACCGATTTCACGGATGGTTGATTTTTGTGAGAGTTATAGCCCTTTTCATGTTTGTTTGACCATACGTCCGTTCACACATCTTGTGTATGCAACTAGTCATTTGTCTTTTGTCGCATTTTATTCATATTTGGAATCTTGGTTGGCCATGATCTGAGCATGCGCATATTATACCGATTTCACCGATGGTTGATTTTTGCGAGAGTTATAGCCCTTTTCATGTTTGTTTGACCATACGTCCGTCCGCACATCTTGTGTACACAACTAGTCATTTGTCTTTTGTCGCATTTTATTCATATTTGGTATCTTGGTTGGCCATGATCTGAGCATGCGCATATTTTACCGATTTCACGGATGGTTGATTTTTGCGAGAGTTATAACCCTTTTCATGTTTGTTTGACCATACGTTCGTCCGCACATCTTGTGTACACAACTAGTCATTTGTCTTTTGTCGCATTTTATTCATATTTGGTATCTTGGTTGGCCATGATCTGAGCATGCGCATATTTTACCGATTTCACCGATGGTTGATTTTTGCAAGAGTTATAGCCCTTTTCATGTTTGTTTGACCATACGTCCGTTTGCACATCTTGTGTACGCAACTAGTCATTTGTCTTTTGTCGCATTTTATTCATATTTGGTATCTTGGTTGGCCATGATCTGAGCATGCGCATATTATACCGATTTCACCGATGGTTGATTTTTGCGAGAGTTATAGCCCTTTTCATGTTTGTTTGACCATATGTCCGTTCACACATCTTGTGTACGCAACTAGTCATTTGTCTTTTGTCGCATTTTATTCATATTTGGTATCTTGATTGGCCATGATCAGAGCATGCGCATATTTTACCGATTTCACCGATGGTTGATTTTTGCGAGAGTTTTAGCCCTTTTCATGTTTGTTTGACCATACGTCCGTTCACACATCTTGTGTACGCAACTAGTCATTTGTCTTTTGTCGCATTTTATTCATATTTGGTATCTTGGTTGGCCATGATCTGAGCATGCGCATATTATACCGATTTCATGGATGGTTGATTTTTGCGAGAGTTATAGCCCTTTTCATGTTTGTTTGACCATACGTCGTCCGCACATCTTGTGTACGCAACTAGTCATTTGTCTTTTGTCGCATTTTATTCATATTTGGTATCTTGGTTGGCCATGATCTGAGCATGCGCATATTATACCGATTTCACCGATGGTTGATTTTTGCGAGAGTTATAGCCCTTTTCATGTTTGTTTGACCATACGTTCGTCCACACATCTTGTGTGCGCAACTAGTCATTTGTCTTTTGTCGCATTTTATTCATATTTGGTATCTTGGTTGGCCATGATCTGAGCATGCGCATATTTTACCGATTTCACCGATGGTTGATTTTTGCGAGAGTTATAGCCCTTTTCATGTTTGTTTGACCATACGTCCGTCCGCACATCTTGTGTACACAACTAGTCATTTGTCTTTTGTCGCATTTTATTCATATTTGGTATCTTGTTTGGCCATGATCTGAGCATGCGCATATTTTACCGATTTCACGGATGGTTGATTTTTTCGAGAGTTATAGCCCTTTTCATGTTTGTTTGACCATACGTCCGTTTGCACATCTTGTGTACGCAACTAGTCATTTGTCTTTTGTCGCATTTTATTCATATTTGGTATCTTGGTTGGCCATGATCTGAGCATGCGCATATTATACCGATTTCACCGATGGTTGATTTTTGCGAGAGTTATAGCCCTTTTCATGTTTGTTTGACCATACGTTCGTCCACACATCTTGTGTGCGCAACTAGTCATTTGTCTTTTGTCACATTTTATTCATATTTGGTATCTTGGTTGGCCATGATCAGAGCATGCGCATATTTTACCGATTTCACCGATGGTTGATTTTTGCGAGAGTTTTAGCCCTTTTCATGTTTGTTTGACCATACGTCCGTTCACACATCTTGTGTACGCAACTAGTCATTTGTCTTTTGTCGCATTTTATTCATATTTGGTATCTTGGTTGGCCATGATCTGAGCATGCGCATATTATACCGATTTCATGGATGGTTGATTTTTGCGAGAGTTATAGCCCTTTTCATGTTTGTTTGACCATACGTCGTCCGCACATCTTGTGTACGCAGCTAGTCATTTGTCTTTTGTCGCATTTTATTCATATTTGGTATCTTGGTTGGCCATGATCTGAGCATGCGCATATTATACCGATTTCACCGATGGTTGATTTTTGCGAGAGTTATAGCCCTTTTCATGTTTGTTTGACCATACGTTCGTCCACACATCTTGTGTGCGCAACTAGTCATTTGTCTTTTGTCGCATTTTATTCATATTTGGTATCTTGGTTGGCCATGATCTGAGATGCGCATATTTTACCGATTTCACCGATGGTTGATTTTTGCGAGAGTTATAGCCCTTTTCATGTTTGTTTGACCATACGTCCGTCCGCACATCTTGTGTACACAACTAGTCATTTGTCTTTTGTCGCATTTTATTCATATTTGGTATCTTGTTTGGCCATGATCTGAGCATGCGCATATTTTACCGATTTCACGGATGGTTGATTTTTTCGAGAGTTATAGCCCTTTCATGTTTGTTTGACCATACGTCCGTTTGCACATCTTGTGTACGCAACTAGTCATTTGTCTTTTGTCGCATTTTATTCATATTTGGTATCTTGGTTGGCCATGATCTGAGCATGCGCATATTATACCGATTTCACCGATCGTAGATTTTTGTGAGAGTTATAGCCCTTTTCATGTTTGTTTGACCATACGTTCGTCCACACATCTTGTGTGCGCAACTAGTCATTTGTCTTTCGTCACATTTTATTCATATTTGGTATCTTGGTTGGCCATGATCAGAGCATGCACATATTTTACCGATTTCACCGATGGTTGATTTTTGCGAGAGTTTTAGCCCTTTTCATGTTTGTTTGACCATATGTCCGTTCACACATCTTGTGTACGCAACTAGTCATTTGTCTTTTGTCGCATTTTATTCATATTTGGTATCTTGGTTGGCCATGATCTGAGCATGCGCATATTATACCGATTTCATGGATGGTTGATTTTTGCGAGAGTTATAGCCCTTTTCATGTTTGTTTGACCATACGTCGTCCGCACATCTTGTGTACGCAACTAGTCATTTGTCTTTTGTCGCATTTTATTCATATTTGGTATCTTGGTTGGCCATGATCTGAGCATGCGCATATTATACCGATTTCACCGATGGTTGATTTTTGCGAGAGTTATAGCCCTTTTCATGTTTGTTTGACCATACGTTCGTCCACACATCTTGTGTGCGCAACTAGTAATTTGTCTTTTGTCGCATTTTATTCATATTTGGTATCTTGGTTGGCCATGATCTGAGCATGCGCATATTTTACCGATTTCACCGATGGTTGATTTTTGCGAGAGTTATAGCCCTTTTCATGTTTGTTTGACCATACGTCCGTCCGCACATCTTGTGTACACAACTAGTCATTTGTCTTTTGTCGCATTTTATTCATATTTGGTATCTTGTTTGGCCATGATCTGAGCATGCGCATATTTTACCGATTTCACGGATGGTTGATTTTTTCGAGAGTTATAGCCCTTTTCATGTTTGTTTGACCATACGTCCGTATGCACATCTTGTGTACGCAACTAGTCATTTATCTTTTGTCGCATTTTATTCATATTTGGTATCTTGGTTGGCCATGATCTGAGCATGCGCATATTATACCGATTTCACCGATGGTTGATTTTTGCGAGAGTTATAGCCCTTTTCATGTTTGTTTGACCATACGTTCGTCCACACATCTTGTGTACGCAACTAGTCATTTGTCTTTTGTCACATTTTATTCATATTTGGTATCTTGGTTGGCCATGATCAGAGCATGCGCATATTTTACCGATTTCACCGATGGTTGATTTTTGCGAGAGTTTTAGCCCTTTTCATGTTTGTTTGACCATACGTCCGTTCACACATCTTGTGTACGCAACTAGTCATTTGTCTTTTGTCGCATTTTATTCATATTTGGTATCTTGGTTGGCCATGATCTGAGCATGCGCATATTATACCGATTTCACGGATGGTTGATTTTTGTGAGAGTTATAGCCCTTTTCATGTTTGTTTGACCATACGTCCGTTCACACATCTTGTGTATGCAACTAGTCATTTGTCTTTTGTCGCATTTTATTCATATTTGGAATCTTGGTTGGCCATGATCTGAGCATGCGCATATTATACCGATTTCACCGATGGTTGATTTTTGCGAGAGTTATAGCCCTTTTCATGTTTGTTTGACCATACGTCCGTCCGCACATCTTGTGTACACAACTAGTCATTTGTCTTTTGTCGCATTTTATTCATATTTGGTATCTTGGTTGGCCATGATCTGAGCATGCGCATATTTTACCGATTTCACGGATGGTTGATTTTTGCGAGAGTTATAACCCTTTTCATGTTTGTTTGACCATACGTTCGTCCGCACATCTTGTGTACACAACTAGTCATTTGTCTTTTGTCGCATTTTATTCATATTTGGTATCTTGGTTGGCCATGATCTGAGCATGCGCATATTTTACCGATTTCACCGATGGTTGATTTTTGCAAGAGTTATAGCCCTTTTCATGTTTGTTTGACCATACGTCCGTTTGCACATCTTGTGTACGCAACTAGTCATTTGTCTTTTGTCGCATTTTATTCATATTTGGTATCTTGGTTGGCCATGATCTGAGCATGCGCATATTATACCGATTTCACCGATGGTTGATTTTTGCGAGAGTTATAGCCCTTTTCATGTTTGTTTGACCATATGTCCGTTCACACATCTTGTGTACGCAACTAGTCATTTGTCTTTTGTCGCATTTTATTCATATTTGGTATCTTGATTGGCCATGATCAGAGCATGCGCATATTTTACCGATTTCACCGATGGTTGATTTTTGCGAGAGTTTTAGCCCTTTTCATGTTTGTTTGACCATACGTCCGTTCACACATCTTGTGTACGCAACTAGTCATTTGTCTTTTGTCGCATTTTATTCATATTTGGTATCTTGGTTGGCCATGATCTGAGCATGCGCATATTATACCGATTTCATGGATGGTTGATTTTTGCGAGAGTTATAGCCCTTTTCATGTTTGTTTGACCATACGTCGTCCGCACATCTTGTGTACGCAACTAGTCATTTGTCTTTTGTCGCATTTTATTCATATTTGGTATCTTGGTTGGCCATGATCTGAGCATGCGCATATTATACCGATTTCACCGATGGTTGATTTTTGCGAGAGTTATAGCCCTTTTCATGTTTGTTTGACCATACGTTCGTCCACACATCTTGTGTGCGCAACTAGTCATTTGTCTTTTGTCGCATTTTATTCATATTTGGTATCTTGGTTGGCCATGATCTGAGCATGCGCATATTTTACCGATTTCACCGATGGTTGATTTTTGCGAGAGTTATAGCCCTTTTCATGTTTGTTTGACCATACGTCCGTCCGCACATCTTGTGTACACAACTAGTCATTTGTCTTTTGTCGCATTTTATTCATATTTGGTATCTTGTTTGGCCATGATCTGAGCATGCGCATATTTTACCGATTTCACGGATGGTTGATTTTTTCGAGAGTTATAGCCCTTTTCATGTTTGTTTGACCATACGTCCGTTTGCACATCTTGTGTACGCAACTAGTCATTTGTCTTTTGTCGCATTTTATTCATATTTGGTATCTTGGTTGGCCATGATCTGAGCATGCGCATATTATACCGATTTCACCGATGGTTGATTTTTGCGAGAGTTATAGCCCTTTTCATGTTTGTTTGACCATACGTTCGTCCACACATCTTGTGTGCGCAACTAGTCATTTGTCTTTTGTCACATTTTATTCATATTTGGTATCTTGGTTGGCCATGATCAGAGCATGCGCATATTTTACCGATTTCACCGATGGTTGATTTTTGCGAGAGTTTTAGCCCTTTTCATGTTTGTTTGACCATACGTCCGTTCACACATCTTGTGTACGCAACTAGTAATTTGTCTTTTGTCGCATTTTATTCATATTTGGTATCTTGGTTGGCCATGATCTGAGCATGCGCATATTATACCGATTTCATGGATGGTTGATTTTTGCGAGAGTTATAGCCCTTTTCATGTTTGTTTGACCATACGTCGTCCGCACATCTTGTGTACGCAACTAGTCATTTGTCTTTTGTCGCATTTTATTCATATTTGGTATCTTGGTTGGCCATGATCTGAGCATGCGCATATTATACCGATTTCACCGATGGTTGATTTTTGCGAGAGTTATAGCCCTTTTCATGTTTGTTTGACCATACGTTCGTCCACACATCTTGTGTGCGCAACTAGTCATTTGTCTTTTGTCGCATTTTATTCATATTTGGTATCTTGGTTGGCCATGATCTGAGATGCGCATATTTTACCGATTTCACCGATGGTTGATTTTTGCGAGAGTTATAGCCCTTTTCATGTTTGTTTGACCATACGTCCGTCCGCACATCTTGTGTACACAACTAGTCATTTGTCTTTTGTCGCATTTTATTCATATTTGGTATCTTGTTTGGCCATGATCTGAGCATGCGCATATTTTACCGATTTCACGGATGGTTGATTTTTCGAGAGTTATAGCCCTTTCATGTTTGTTTGACCATACGTCCGTTTGCACATCTTGTGTACGCAACTAGTCATTTGTCTTTTGTCGCATTTTATTCATATTTGGTATCTTGGTTGGCCATGATCTGAGCATGCGCATATTATACCGATTTCACCGATCGTAGATTTTTGTGAGAGTTATAGCCCTTTTCATGTTTGTTTGACCATACGTTCGTCCACACATCTTGTGTGCGCAACTAGTCATTTGTCTTTCGTCACATTTTATTCATATTTGGTATCTTGGTTGGCCATGATCAGAGCATGCACATATTTTACCGATTTCACCGATGGTTGATTTTTGCGAGAGTTTTAGCCCTTTTCATGTTTGTTTGACCATATGTCCGTTCACACATCTTGTGTATGCAACTAGTCATTTGTCTTTTGTCGCATTTTATTCATATTTGGTATCTTGGTTGGCCATGATCTGAGCATGCGCATATTATACCGATTTCATGGATGGTTGATTTTTGCGAGAGTTATAGCCCTTTTCATGTTTGTTTGACCATACGTCGTCCGCACATCTTGTGTACGCAACTAGTCATTTGTCTTTTGTCGCATTTTATTCATATTTGGTATCTTGGTTGGCCATGATCTGAGCATGCGCATATTATACCGATTTCACCGATGGTTGATTTTTGCGAGAGTTATAGCCCTTTTCATGTTTGTTTGACCATACGTTCGTCCACACATCTTGTGTGCGCAACTAGTCATTTGTCTTTTGTCGCATTTTATTCATATTTGGTATCTTGGTTGGCCATGATCTGAGCATGCGCATATTTTACCGATTTCACCGATGGTTGATTTTTGCGAGAGTTATAGCCCTTTTCATGTTTGTTTGACCATACGTCCGTCCGCACATCTTGTGTACACAACTAGTCATTTGTCTTTTGTCGCATTTTATTCATATTTGGTATCTTGTTTGGCCATGATCTGAGCATGCGCATATTTTACCGATTTCACGGATGGTTGATTTTTTCGAGAGTTATAGCCCTTTTCATGTTTGTTTGACCATACGTCCGTTTGCACATCTTGTGTACGCAACTAGTCATTTGTCTTTTGTCGCATTTTATTCATATTTGGTATCTTGGTTGGCCATGATCTGAGCATGCGCATATTATACCGATTTCACCGATGGTTGATTTTTGCGAGAGTTATAGCCCTTTTCATGTTTGTTTGACCATACGTTCGTCCACACATCTTGTGTACGCAACTAGTCATTTGTCTTTTGTCACATTTTATTCATATTTGGTATCTTGGTTGGCCATGATCAGAGCATGCGCATATTTTACCGATTTCACCGATGGTTGATTTTTGCGAGAGTTTTAGCCCTTTTCATGTTTGTTTGACCATACGTCCGTTCACACATCTTGTGTACGCAACTAGTCATTTGTCTTTTGTCGCATTTTATTCATATTTGGTATCTTGGTTGGCCATGATCTGAGCATGCGCATATTATACCGATTTCACGGATGGTTGATTTTTGTGAGAGTTATAGCCCTTTTCATGTTTGTTTGACCATACGTCCGTTTGCACATCTTGTGTATGCAACTAGTCATTTGTCTTTTGTCGCATTTTATTCATATTTGGTATCTTGGTTAGCCATGATATGAGCATGCGCATATTTTACAGATTTCACGGATGGTTGATTTTTGTGAGAGTTATAGCCCTTTTCATGTTTGTTTGACCATACGTCCGTTCACACATCTTGTGTATGCAACTAGTCATTTGTCTTTTGTCGCATTTTATTCATATTTGGAATCTTGGTTGGCCATGATCTGAGCATGCGCATATTATACCGATTTCACCGATGGTTGATTTTTGCGAGAGTTATAGCCCTTTTCATGTTTGTTTGACCATACGTCCGTCCGCACATCTTGTGTACACAACTAGTCATTTGTCTTTTGTCGCATTTTATTCATATTTGGTATCTTGGTTGGCCATGATCTGAGCATGCGCATATTTTACCGATTTCACTGATGGTTGATTTTTGCGAGAGTTATAACCCTTTTCATGTTTGTTTGACCATACGTTCGTCCGCACATCTTGTGTACACAACTAGTCATTTGTCTTTTGTCGCATTTTATTCATATTTGGTATCTTGGTTGGCCATGATCTGAGCATGCGCATATTTTACCGATTTCACCGATGGTTGATTTTTGCAAGAGTTATAGCCCTTTTCATGTTTGTTTGACCATACGTCCGTTTGCACATCTTGTGTACGCAACTAGTCATTTGTCTTTTGTCGCATTTTATTCATATTTGGTATCTTGGTTGGCCATGATCTGAGCATGCGCATATTATACCGATTTCACCGATGGTTGATTTTTGCGAGAGTTATAGCCCTTTTCATGTTTGTTTGACCATATGTCTGTTCACACATCTTGTGTACGCAACTAGTCATTTGTCTTTTGTCGCATTTTATTCATATTTGGTATCTTGATTGGCCATGATCTGAGCATGCGCATATTTTACCGATTTCACCGATGGTTGATTTTTGCGAGAGTTTTAGCCCTTTTCATGTTTGTTTGACCATACGTCCGTTCACACATCTTGTGTATGCAACTAGTCATTTGTCTTTTGTCGCATTTTATTCATATTTGGTATCTTGGTTGGCCATGATCTGATCATGCGCATATTTTACCGATTTCACGGATGGTTGATTTTTGCGAGAGTTATAGCCCTTTTCATGTTTGTTTGACCATACGTCCGTTTGCACATCTTGTGTACGCAACTAGTCATTTGTCTTTTGTCGCATTTTATTCATATTTGGTATCTTGGTTGGCCTTGATCTGAGCATGCGCATATTATACCGATTTCACCGATGGTTGATTTTTGCGAGAGTTATAGCCCTTTTCATGTTTGTTTGACCATATGTCCGTTCACACATCTTGTGTACGCAACTAGTCATTTGTCTTTTGTCGCATTTTATTCATATTTGGTATCTTGATTGGCCATGATCTGAGCATGCGCATATTTTACCGATTTCACGGATGGTTGATTTTTGCGAGAGTTTTAGCCCTTTTCATGTTTGTTTGACCATACGTCCGTTCACACATCTTGTGTATGCAACTAGTCATTTGTCTTTTGTCGCATTTTATTCATATTTGGTATCTTGGTTGGCCATGATCTGAGCATGCGCATATTATACTGATTTCACCGATGGTTGATTTTTGCAAGAGTTATAGCCCTTTTCATGTTTGCTTGACCATACGTCCGTCCGCACATCTTGTGTACGCAACTAGTCATTTGTCTTTTGTCGCATTTTATTCATATCTGGTATCTTGGTTGGCCATGATCTGAGCATGCGCATATTATACCGATTTCACCGATGGTTGATTTTTACGAGAGTTATAGCCCTTTTCATGTTTGTTTGACCATACGTCCGTCCGCACATCTTGTGTACGCAACTAGTCATTTGTCTTTTGTCGCATTTTATTCATATTTGGTATCTTGGTTGGCCATGATCTGAGCATGCGCATATTATACCGATTGCATGGATGGTCGATTTTTGCGAGAGTTATAGCCCTTTTCATGTTTGTTTGACCATACGTCCATCCGCACATCTTGTGTACGCAACTAGTCATTTGTCTTTTGTCGCATTTTATTCATATTTGGTATCTCGGTTGGCCATGATCTGAGCATGCGCATATTATACCGATTTCACCGATAAAGGTTGATTTTTGCGAGAGTTATAGCCCTTTTCATGTTTGTTTGACCATACGTTCGTCCACACATCTTGTGTGCGCAACTAGTCATTTGTCTTTTGTCGCATTTTATTCATATTTGGTATCTTGGTTGGCCATGATCTGAGCATGCGCATATTTTACCGATTTCACCGATGGTTGATTTTTGCGAGAGTTTTAGCCCTTTTCATGTTTGTTTGACCATACGTCCGTTCACACATTTTGTGTATGCAACTAGTCATTTGTCTTTTGTCGCATTTTATTCATATTTGGAATCTTGTTTGGCCATGATCTGAGCATGCGCATATTTTACCGATTTCACGGATGGTTGATTTTTTCGAGAGTTATAGCCCTTTTCATGTTTGTTTGACCATACGTCCGTTTGCACATCTTGTGTACGCAACTAGTCATTTGTCTTTTGTCGCATTTTATTCATATTTGGTATCTTGGTTGGCCATGATCTGAGCATGCGCATATTATACCGATTTCACCGATGGTTGATTTTTGCGAGAGTTATAGCCCTTTTCATGTTTGTTTGACCATACGTTCGTCCACACATCTTGTGTACGCAACTAGTCATTTGTCTTTTGTCACATTTTATTCATATTTGGTATCTTGGTTGGCCATGATCAGAGCATGCGCATATTTTACCGATTTCACCGATGGTTGATTTTTGCGAGAGTTTTAGCCCTTTTCATGTTTGTTTGACCATACGTCCGTTCACACATCTTGTGTACGCAACTAGTCATTTGTCTTTTGTCGCATTTTATTCATATTTGGTATCTTGGTTGGCCATGATCTGAGCATGCGCATATTATACCGATTTCACGGATGGTTGATTTTTGTGAGAGTTATAGCCCTTTTCATGTTTGTTTGACCATACGTCCGTTTGCACATCTTGTGTATGCAACTAGTCATTTGTCTTTTGTCGCATTTTATTCATATTTGGTATCTTGGTTAGCCATGATATGAGCATGCGCATATTTTACAGATTTCACGGATGGTTGATTTTTGCGAGAGTTATAGCCCTTTTCATGTTTGTTTGACCATACGTCCGTTCACACATCTTGTGTATGCAACTAGTCATTTGTCTTTTGTCGCATTTTATTCATATTTGGAATCTTGGTTGGCCATGATCTGAGCATGCGCATATTATACCGATTTCACCGATGGTTGATTTTTGCGAGAGTTATAGCCCTTTTCATGTTTGTTTGACCATACGTCCGTCCGCACATCTTGTGTACACAACTAGTCATTTGTCTTTTGTCGCATTTTATTCATATTTGGTATCTTGGTTGGCCATGATCTGAGCATGCGCATATTTTACCGATTTCACTGATGGTTGATTTTTGCGAGAGTTATAACCCTTTTCATGTTTGTTTGACCATACGTTCGTCCGCACATCTTGTGTACACAACTAGTCATTTGTCTTTTGTCGCATTTTATTCATATTTGGTATCTTGGTTGGCCATGATCTGAGCATGCGCATATTTTACCGATTTCACCGATGGTTGATTTTTGCAAGAGTTATAGCCCTTTTCATGTTTGTTTGACCATACGTCCGTTTGCACATCTTGTGTACGCAACTAGTCATTTGTCTTTTGTCGCATTTTATTCATATTTGGTATCTTGGTTGGCCATGATCTGAGCATGCGCATATTATACCGATTTCACCGATGGTTGATTTTTGCGAGAGTTATAGCCCTTTTCATGTTTGTTTGACCATATGTCTGTTCACACATCTTGTGTACGCAACTAGTCATTTGTCTTTTGTCGCATTTTATTCATATTTGGTATCTTGATTGGCCATGATCTGAGCATGCGCATATTTTACCGATTTCACCGATGGTTGATTTTTGCGAGAGTTTTAGCCCTTTTCATGTTTGTTTGACCATACGTCCGTTCACACATCTTGTGTATGCAACTAGTCATTTGTCTTTTGTCGCATTTTATTCATATTTGGTATCTTGGTTGGCCATGATCTGATCATGCGCATATTTTACCGATTTCACGGATGGTTGATTTTTGCGAGAGTTATAGCCCTTTTCATGTTTGTTTGACCATACGTCCGTTTGCACATCTTGTGTACGCAACTAGTCATTTGTCTTTTGTCGCATTTTATTCATATTTGGTATCTTGGTTGGCCTTGATCTGAGCATGCGCATATTATACCGATTTCACCGATGGTTGATTTTTGCGAGAGTTATAGCCCTTTTCATGTTTGTTTGACCATATGTCCGTTCACACATCTTGTGTACGCAACTAGTCATTTGTCTTTTGTCGCATTTTATTCATATTTGGTATCTTGATTGGCCATGATCTGAGCATGCGCATATTTTACCGATTTCACGGATGGTTGATTTTTGCGAGAGTTTTAGCCCTTTTCATGTTTGTTTGACCATACGTCCGTTCACACATCTTGTGTATGCAACTAGTCATTTGTCTTTTGTCGCATTTTATTCATATTTGGTATCTTGGTTGGCCATGATCTGAGCATGCGCATATTATACTGATTTCACCGATGGTTGATTTTTGCAAGAGTTATAGCCCTTTTCATGTTTGCTTGACCATACGTCCGTCCGCACATCTTGTGTACGCAACTAGTCATTTGTCTTTTGTCGCATTTTATTCATATCTGGTATCTTGGTTGGCCATGATCTGAGCATGCGCATATTATACCGATTTCACCGATGGTTGATTTTTACGAGAGTTATAGCCCTTTTCATGTTTGTTTGACCATACGTCCGTCCGCACATCTTGTGTACGCAACTAGTCATTTGTCTTTTGTCGCATTTTATTCATATTTGGTATCTTGGTTGGCCATGATCTGAGCATGCGCATATTATACCGATTGCATGGATGGTCGATTTTTGCGAGAGTTATAGCCCTTTTCATGTTTGTTTGACCATACGTCCATCCGCACATCTTGTGTACGCAACTAGTCATTTGTCTTTTGTCGCATTTTATTCATATTTGGTATCTCGGTTGGCCATGATCTGAGCATGCGCATATTATACCGATTTCACCGATAAAGGTTGATTTTTGCGAGAGTTATAGCCCTTTTCATGTTTGTTTGACCATACGTTCGTCCACACATCTTGTGTGCGCAACTAGTCATTTGTCTTTTGTCGCATTTTATTCATATTTGGTATCTTGGTTGGCCATGATCTGAGCATGCGCATATTTTACCGATTTCACCGATGGTTGATTTTTGCGAGAGTTTTAGCCCTTTTCATGTTTGTTTGACCATACGTCCGTTCACACATTTTGTGTATGCAACTAGTCATTTGTCTTTTGTCGCATTTTATTCATATTTGGAATCTTGGTTGGCCATGATCTGAGCATGCGCATATTATACAAATTTCACGGATGGTTGATTTTTGCGAGAGTTATAGCCCTTTTCATGTTTGTTTGACCATATGTCCGTTCACACATCTTGTGTACGCAACTAGTCATTTGTCTTTTGTCGCATTTTATTCATATTTGGTATCTTGATTGGCCATGATCTGAGCATGCGCATATTTTACCGATTTCACCGATGGTTGATTTTTGCGAGAGTTTTAGCCCTTTTCATGTTTGTTTGACCATACGTCCGTTCACACATCTTGTGTATGCAACTAGTCATTTGTCTGTTGTCGCATTTTATTCATATTTGGTATCTTGGTTGGCCATGATCTGAGCATGCGCATATTATACTGATTCACCGATGGTTGATTTTTGAGAGAGTTATAGCCCTTTTCATGTTTGCTTGACCATACGTCCGTCCGCACATCTTGTGTACGCAACTAGTCATTTGTCTTTTGTCGCATTTTATTCATATTTGGTATCTTGGTTGGCCATGATCTGAGCATGCGCATATTATACCGATTTCACCGATGGTTGATTTTTGCGGGAGTTATAGCCCTTTTCATGTTTGTTTGACCATACGTCCGTTTGCACATCTTGTGTATGCAACTAGTCATTTGTCTTTTGTCGCATTTTATTCATATTTGGTATCGTGGTTGGCCATGATCTGAGCATGCGCATATTTTACCGATTTCACCGATGGTTGATTTTTGCGAGAGTTATAGCCCTTTTCATGTTTGTTTGACCATACGTCCATTTGCACATCTTGTGTACGCAACTAGTCATTTGTCTTTTGTCGCATTTTATTCATATTTGGTATCTTGGTTGGCCATGATCTGAGCATGCGCATATTATACCGATTTAACCGATGGTTGATTTTTGCGAGAGTTATAGCCCTTTTCATGTTTGTTTGACCATACGTTAGTCCACACATCTTGTGTGCGCAACTAGTCATTTGTCTTTTGTCACATTTTATTCATATTTGGTATCTTGGTTGGCCATGATCAGAGCATGCGCATATTTTACCGATTTCACCGATGGTTGATTTTTGCGAGAGTTTTAGCCCTTTTCATGTTTGTTTGACCATACGTCCGTTCACACATCTTGTGTACGCAACTAGTCATTTGTCTTTTGTCGCATTTTATTCATATTTGGTATCTTGATTGGCCATGATCTGAGCATGCGCATATTATACCGATTTCACGGATGGTTGATTGGCCATGATCTGAGCATACACATATTATACCGATTTCACGGATGGTTGATTTTTGTGAGAGTTATAGCCCTTTTCATGTTTGTTTGACCATACGTCCATTTGCACATCTTGTGTATGCAACTAGTCATTTGTCTTTTGTCACATTTTATTCATATTTGGTATCTTGATTGGCCATGATCTGAGCATGCACATATTATACCGATTTCACGGATGGTTGAGTTGTGTGAGAGTTATAGCCCTTTTCATGTTTGTTTGACCATACGTCCGTTCACACATCTTGTGTACGTAACTAGTCATTTTTCTTTTGTCGCATTTTATTCATATTTGGTATCTTGGTTGGCCATGATCTGAGCATGCGCATATTATACCGATTTCACGGATGGTTGATTTTTGTGAGAGTTATAGCCCTTTTCATGTTTGTTTGACCATACGTCCATCCGCACATCTTGTGTGCGCAACTAGTCATTTGTCTTTTGTCGCATTTTATTCATATTTGATATCTTGATTGGCCATGATCTGAGCATGCGCATATTATACCGATTTCACCGATGGTTGATTTTTGCGAGAGTTTTAGCCCTTTTCATGTTTGTTTGACCATACGTCCGTTCACACATCTTGTGTACGCAACTAGTCATTTTTCTTTTGTCGCATTTTATTCATATTTGGTATCTTGGTTGGCCATGATCTGAGCATGCGCATATTATACCGATTTCACCGATGGTTGATATTTGCGAGAGTTATAGCCCTTTTCATGTTTGTTTGACCATACGTCCGTCCACACATCTTGTGTGCGCAACTAGTCATTTGTCTTTTGTCGCATTTTATTCATATTTGGTATCTTGGTTGGCCATGATCTGAGCATGCGCATATTTTACCGATTTCACGGATGGTTGATTTTTGCGAGAGTTATAGCCCTTTTCATGTTTGTTTGACCATATGTACGTTCACACATCTTGTGTACGCAACTAGTCATTTGTCTTTTGTCACATTTTATTCATATTTGGTATCTTGGTTGGCCATGATCTGAGCATGCGCATATTATACCGATTTCACGGATGGTTGATTTTTGCGAGAGTTATAGTCCTTTTCATGTTTGTTTGACCATATGTCCGTCCGCACATCTTGTGTACGCAACTAGTCATTTGTCTTTTGTCGCATTTTATTCATATTTGGTATCTTGATTGGCCATGATCTGAGCATGCGCATATTATATCGATTTCACGGATGGTTGATTTTTGTGAGAGTTATAGCCCTTTTCATGTTTATTTGACCCTACGTCCATTTGCACATCTTGTGTATGCAACTAGTCATTTGTCTTTTGTCACATTTTATTCATATTTGGTATCTTGATTGGCCATGATCTGAGCATGCACATATTATACCGATTTCACGGATGGTTGAGTTGTGTGAGAGTTATAGCCCTTTTCATGTTTGTTTGACCATACGTCCGTTCACACATCTTGTGTACGTAACTAGTCATTTTTCTTTTGTCGCATTTTATTCATATTTGGTATCTTGGTTGGCCATGATCTGAGCATGCGCATATTATACCGATTTCACGGATGGTTGATTTTTGTGAGAGTTATAGCCCTTTTCATGTTTGTTTGACCATACGTCCATCCGCACATCTTGTGTGCGCAACTAGTCATTTGTCTTTTGTCGCATTTTATTCATATTTGATATCTTGATTGGCCATGATCTGAGCATGCGCATATTATACCGATTTCACCGATGGTTGATTTTTGCGAGAGTTATAGCCCTTTTCATGTTTGTTTGACCATATGTCCGTCCGCACATCTTGTGTACGCAACTAGTCATTTGTCTTTTGTCGCATTTTATTCATATTTGGTATCTTGGTTGGCCATGATCTGAGCATGCACATATTATACTGATTTCACGGATGGTTGAGTTGTGTGAGAGTTATAGCCCTTTTCATGTTTGTTTGACCATATGTCCGTTCACACATCTTGTGTACGCAACTAGTCATTTGTCTTTTGTCGCATTTTATTCATATTTGGTATCTTGGTTGGCCATGATCTGAGCATGCGCATATTTTACCGATTTCACGGATGGTTGATTATTGCGAGAGTTATAGCCCTTTTCATGTTTGTTTGACCATACGTCCGTCTACACATCTTGTGTGCGCAACTAGTCATTTGTCTTTTGTCGCATTTTATTCATATTTGGTATCTTGGTTGGCCATGATCTGAGCATGCGCATATTTTACCGATTTCACCGATGGTTGATATTTGCGAGAGATTTAGCCCTTTTCATGTTTGTTTGACCATACGTCCGTTCACACATCTTGTGTATGCAACTAGTCATTTGTCTTTTGTCGCATTTTATTCATATTTGGTATCTTGGTTGGCCATGATCTGAGCATGCGCATATTATACCGATTTCACGGATGGTTGATTTTTGCGAGAGTTATAGCCCTTTTCATGTTTGTTTGACCATATGTCCGTTCACACATCTTGTGTACGCAACTAGTCATTTGTCTTTTGTCGCATTTTATTCATATTTGGTATCTTGGTTGGCCATGATCTGAGCATGCGCATATTTTACCGATTTCACC
This sequence comes from Bathymodiolus brooksi, assembly GCA_963680875.1. Classification (NCBI taxonomy): domain Eukaryota; kingdom Metazoa; phylum Mollusca; class Bivalvia; order Mytilida; family Modiolidae; genus Bathymodiolus; species Bathymodiolus brooksi. The sequence continues at coordinate 61,782,121 of OY804576.1, read as the reverse complement.
GATGGTTGATTTTTGCGAGAGTTATAGCCCTTTTCATGTTTGTTTGACCATATGTCCGTTCACACATCTTGTGTACGCAACTAGTCATTTGTCTTTTGTCGCATTTTATTCATATTTGGTATCTTGGTTGGCCATGATCTGAGCATGCGCATATTTTACCGATTTCACCGATGGTTGATTTTTGCGAGAGTTATAGCCCTTTTCATGTTTGTTTGACCATACGTCCGTTTGCACATCTTGTGTATGCAACTAGTCATTTGTCTTTTGTCACATTTCATTCATATTTGGTATCTTGATTGGCCATGATCTGAGCATGCACATATTATACCGATTTCACGGATGGTTGAGTTGTGTGAGAGTTTTAGCCCTTTTCATGTTTGTTTGACCATACGTCCGTTCACACATCTTGTGTGCGCAACTAGTCATTTTTCTTTTGTCGCATTTTATTCATATTTGGTATCTTGGTTGGCCATGATCTGAGCATGCGCATATTATACCGATTTCACGGATGGTTGATTTTTGTGAGAGTTATAGCCCTTTTCATGTTTGTTTGACCATACGTCCGTCCGCACATCTTGTGTACGCAACTAGTCATTTGTCTTTTGTCGCATTTTATTCATATTTGGTATCTTGATTGGCCATGATCTGAGCATGCGCATATTATACTGATTTCACGGATGGTTGAGTTGTGTGAGAGTTATAGCCCTTTTCATGTTTGTTTGACCATACGTCCGTTCACACATCTTGTGTACGTAACTAGTCATTTTTCTTTTGTCGCATTTTATTCATATTTGGTATCTTGGTTGGCCATGATCTGAGCATGCGCATATTATACCGATTTCATGGATGGTTGATTTTTGCGAGAGTTATAGCCCTTTTCATGTTTGTTTGACCATACGTCCATCCGCACATCTTGTGTGCGCAACTAGTCATTTGTCTTTTGTCGCATTTTATTCATATTTGATATCTTGATTGGCCATGATCTGAGCATGCGCATATTATACCGATTTCACCGATGGTTGATTTTTGCGCGAGTTTTAGCCCTTTTCATGTTTGTTTGACCATATGTCCGTTCACACATCTTGTGTACGCAACTAGTCATTTGTCTTTTGTCGCATTTTATTCATATTTGGTATCTTGGTTGGCCATGATCTGAGCATGCGCATATTTTACCGATTTCACCGATGGTTGATTTTTGCGAGAGTTTTAGCCCTTTACATGTTTGTTTGACCATACGTCCGTTCACACATCTTGTGTATGCAACTAGTCATTTGTCTTTTGTCGCATTTTATTCATATTTGGTATCTTGGTTGGCCATGATCTGAGCATGCGCATATTATACCGATTTCACGGATGGTTGAGTTGTGTGAGAGTTTTAGCCCTTTTCATGTTTGTTTGACCATACGTCCGTTCACACATCTTGTGTGCGCAACTAGTCATTTTTCTTTTGTCGCATTTTATTCATATTTGGTATCTTGGTTGGCCATGGTCTGAGCATGCGCATATTATACCGATTTCACGGATGGTTGATTTTTGCGAGAGTTATAGCCCTTTTCATGTTTGTTTGACCATACGTCCGTCCGCACATCTTGTGTACGCAACTAGTCATTTGTCTTTTGTCGCATTTTATTCATATTTGGTATCTTGATTGGCCATGATCTGAGCATGCATATATTATACCGATTTCACGGATGGTTGAGTTGTGTGAGAGTTTTAGCCCTTTTCATGTTTGTTTGACCATACGTCCATTTGCACATCTTGTGTATGCAACTAGTCATTTGTCTTTTGTCACATTTTATTCATATTTGGTATCTTGATTGGCCATGATCTGAGCATGCACATATTATACCGATTTCACGGATGGTTGAGTTGTGTGAGAGTTATAGCCCTTTTCATGTTTGTTTGACCATACGTCCGTTCACACATCTTGTGTACGTAACTAGTCATTTTTCTTTTGTCGCATTTTATTCATATTTGGTATCTTGGTTGGCCATGATCTGAGCATGCGCATATTATACCGATTTCACGGATGGTTGATTTTTGTGAGAGTTATAGCCCTTTTCATGTTTGTTTGACCATACGTCCATCCGCACATCTTGTGTGCGCAACTAGTCATTTGTCTTTTGTCGCATTTTATTCATATTTGATATCTTGATTGGCCATGATCTGAGCATGCGCATATTATACCGATTTCACCGATGGTTGATTTTTGCGAGAGTTTTAGCCCTTTTCATGTTTGTTTGACCATACGTCCGTTCACACATCTTGTGTACGCAACTAGTCATTTTTCTTTTGTCGCATTTTATTCATATTTGGTATCTTGGTTGGCCATGATCTGAGCATGCGCATATTATACCGATTTCACCGATGGTTGATATTTGCGAGAGTTATAGCCCTTTTCATGTTTGTTTGACCATACGTCCGTCCACACATCTTGTGTGCGCAACTAGTCATTTGTCTTTTGTCGCATTTTATTCATATTTGGTATCTTGGTTGGCCATGATCTGAGCATGCGCATATTTTACCGATTTCACGGATGGTTGATTTTTGCGAGAGTTATAGCCCTTTTCATGTTTGTTTGACCATATGTACGTTCACACATCTTGTGTACGCAACTAGTCATTTGTCTTTTGTCACATTTTATTCATATTTGGTATCTTGGTTGGCCATGATCTGAGCATGCGCATATTATACCGATTTCACGGATGGTTGATTTTTGCGAGAGTTATAGTCCTTTTCATGTTTGTTTGACCATATGTCCGTCCGCACATCTTGTGTACGCAACTAGTCATTTGTCTTTTGTCGCATTTTATTCATATTTGGTATCTTGATTGGCCATGATCTGAGCATGCGCATATTATATCGATTTCACGGATGGTTGATTTTTGTGAGAGTTATAGCCCTTTTCATGTTTATTTGACCCTACGTCCATTTGCACATCTTGTGTATGCAACTAGTCATTTGTCTTTTGTCACATTTTATTCATATTTGATATCTTGATTGGCCATGATCTGAGCATGCGCATATTATACCGATTTCACCGATGGTTGATTTTTGCGCGAGTTTTAGCCCTTTTCATGTTTGTTTGACCATATGTCCGTTCACACATCTTGTGTACGCAACTAGTCATTTGTCTTTTGTCGCATTTTATTCATATTTGGTATCTTGGTTGGCCATGATCTGAGCATGCGCATATTTTACCGATTTCACCGATGGTTGATTTTTGCGAGAGTTTTAGCCCTTTACATGTTTGTTTGACCATACGTCCGTTCACACATCTTGTGTATGCAACTAGTCATTTGTCTTTTGTCGCATTTTATTCATATTTGGTATCTTGGTTGGCCATGATCTGAGCATGCGCATATTATACCGATTTCACGGATGGTTGAGTTGTGTGAGAGTTTTAGCCCTTTTCATGTTTGTTTGACCATACGTCCGTTCACACATCTTGTGTGCGCAACTAGTCATTTTTCTTTTGTCGCATTTTATTCATATTTGGTATCTTGGTTGGCCATGGTCTGAGCATGCGCATATTATACCGATTTCACGGATGGTTGATTTTTGCGAGAGTTATAGCCCTTTTCATGTTTGTTTGACCATACGTCCGTCCGCACATCTTGTGTACGCAACTAGTCATTTGTCTTTTGTCGCATTTTATTCATATTTGGTATCTTGATTGGCCATGATCTGAGCATGCATATATTATACCGATTTCACGGATGGTTGAGTTGTGTGAGAGTTTTAGCCCTTTTCATGTTTGTTTGACCATACGTCCATTTGCACATCTTGTGTATGCAACTAGTCATTTGTCTTTTGTCACATTTTATTCATATTTGGTATCTTGATTGGCCATGATCTGAGCATGCACATATTATACCGATTTCACGGATGGTTGAGTTGTGTGAGAGTTATAGCCCTTTTCATGTTTGTTTGACCATACGTCCGTTCACACATCTTGTGTACGTAACTAGTCATTTTTCTTTTGTCGCATTTTATTCATATTTGGTATCTTGGTTGGCCATGATCTGAGCATGCGCATATTATACCGATTTCACGGATGGTTGATTTTTGTGAGAGTTATAGCCCTTTTCATGTTTGTTTGACCATACGTCCATCCGCACATCTTGTGTGCGCAACTAGTCATTTGTCTTTTGTCGCATTTTATTCATATTTGATATCTTGATTGGCCATGATCTGAGCATGCGCATATTATACCGATTTCACCGATGGTTGATTTTTGCGAGAGTTTTAGCCCTTTTCATGTTTGTTTGACCATACGTCCGTTCACACATCTTGTGTACGCAACTAGTCATTTTTCTTTTGTCGCATTTTATTCATATTTGGTATCTTGGTTGGCCATGATCTGAGCATGCGCATATTATACCGATTTCACCGATGGTTGATATTTGCGAGAGTTATAGCCCTTTTCATGTTTGTTTGACCATACGTCCGTCCACACATCTTGTGTGCGCAACTAGTCATTTGTCTTTTGTCGCATTTTATTCATATTTGGTATCTTGGTTGGCCATGATCTGAGCATGCGCATATTTTACCGATTTCACGGATGGTTGATTTTTGCGAGAGTTATAGCCCTTTTCATGTTTGTTTGACCATATGTACGTTCACACATCTTGTGTACGCAACTAGTCATTTGTCTTTTGTCACATTTTATTCATATTTGGTATCTTGGTTGGCCATGATCTGAGCATGCGCATATTATACCGATTTCACGGATGGTTGATTTTTGCGAGAGTTATAGTCCTTTTCATGTTTGTTTGACCATATGTCCGTCCGCACATCTTGTGTACGCAACTAGTCATTTGTCTTTTGTCGCATTTTATTCATATTTGGTATCTTGATTGGCCATGATCTGAGCATGCGCATATTATATCGATTTCACGGATGGTTGATTTTTGTGAGAGTTATAGCCCTTTTCATGTTTATTTGACCCTACGTCCATTTGCACATCTTGTGTATGCAACTAGTCATTTGTCTTTTGTCACATTTTATTCATATTTGGTATCTTGATTGGCCATGATCTGAGCATGCACATATTATACCGATTTCACGGATGGTTGAGTTGTGTGAGAGTTATAGCCCTTTTCATGTTTGTTTGACCATACGTCCGTTCACACATCTTGTGTACGTAACTAGTCATTTTTCTTTTGTCGCATTTTATTCATATTTGGTATCTTGGTTGGCCATGATCTGAGCATGCGCATATTATACCGATTTCACGGATGGTTGATTTTTGTGAGAGTTATAGCCCTTTTCATGTTTGTTTGACCATACGTCCATCCGCACATCTTGTGTGCGCAACTAGTCATTTGTCTTTTGTCGCATTTTATTCATATTTGATATCTTGATTGGCCATGATCTGAGCATGCGCATATTATACCGATTTCACCGATGGTTGATTTTTGCGAGAGTTATAGCCCTTTTCATGTTTGTTTGACCATATGTCCGTCCGCACATCTTGTGTACGCAACTAGTCATTTGTCTTTTGTCGCATTTTATTCATATTTGGTATCTTGGTTGGCCATGATCTGAGCATGCACATATTATACTGATTTCACGGATGGTTGAGTTGTGTGAGAGTTATAGCCCTTTTCATGTTTGTTTGACCATATGTCCGTTCACACATCTTGTGTACGCAACTAGTCATTTGTCTTTTGTCGCATTTTATTCATATTTGGTATCTTGGTTGGCCATGATCTGAGCATGCGCATATTTTACCGATTTCACGGATGGTTGATTATTGCGAGAGTTATAGCCCTTTTCATGTTTGTTTGACCATACGTCCGTCTACACATCTTGTGTGCGCAACTAGTCATTTGTCTTTTGTCGCATTTTATTCATATTTGGTATCATGGTTGGCCATGATCTGAGCATGCGCATATTTTACCGATTTCACCGATGGTTGATATTTGCGAGAGATTTAGCCCTTTTCATGTTTGTTTGACCATACGTCCGTTCACACATCTTGTGTATGCAACTAGTCATTTGTCTTTTGTCGCATTTTATTCATATTTGGTATCTTGGTTGGCCATGATCTGAGCATGCGCATATTATACCGATTTCACGGATGGTTGATTTTTGCGAGAGTTATAGCCCTTTTCATGTTTGTTTGACCATATGTCCGTTCACACATCTTGTGTACGCAACTAGTCATTTGTCTTTTGTCGCATTTTATTCATATTTGGTATCTTGGTTGGCCATGATCTGAGCATGCGCATATTTTACCGATTTCACCGATGGTTGATTTTTGCGAGAGTTATAGCCCTTTTCATGTTTGTTTGACCATATGTCCGTTCACACATCTTGTGTACGCAACTAGTCATTTGTCTTTTGTCGCATTTTATTCATATTTGGTATCTTGGTTGGCCATGATCTGAGCATGCGCATATTTTACCGATTTCACCGATGGTTGATTTTTGCGAGAGTTATAGCCCTTTTCATGTTTGTTTGACCATACGTCCGTTTGCACATCTTGTGTATGCAACTAGTCATTTGTCTTTTGTCACATTTCATTCATATTTGGTATCTTGATTGGCCATGATCTGAGCATGCACATATTATACCGATTTCACGGATGGTTGAGTTGTGTGAGAGTTTTAGCCCTTTTCATGTTTGTTTGACCATACGTCCGTTCACACATCTTGTGTGCGCAACTAGTCATTTTTCTTTTGTCGCATTTTATTCATATTTGGTATCTTGGTTGGCCATGATCTGAGCATGCGCATATTATACCGATTTCACGGATGGTTGATTTTTGTGAGAGTTATAGCCCTTTTCATGTTTGTTTGACCATACGTCCGTCCGCACATCTTGTGTACGCAACTAGTCATTTGTCTTTTGTCGCATTTTATTCATATTTGGTATCTTGATTGGCCATGATCTGAGCATGCGCATATTATACTGATTTCACGGATGGTTGAGTTGTGTGAGAGTTATAGCCCTTTTCATGTTTGTTTGACCATACGTCCGTTCACACATCTTGTGTACGTAACTAGTCATTTTTCTTTTGTCGCATTTTATTCATATTTGGTATCTTGGTTGGCCATGATCTGAGCATGCGCATATTATACCGATTTCACGGATGGTTGATTTTTGCGAGAGTTATAGCCCTTTTCATGTTTGTTTGACCATACGTCCATCCGCACATCTTGTGTGCGCAACTAGTCATTTGTCTTTTGTCGCATTTTATTCATATTTGATATCTTGATTGGCCATGATCTGAGCATGCGCATATTATACCGATTTCACCGATGGTTGATTTTTGCGCGAGTTTTAGCCCTTTTCATGTTTGTTTGACCATATGTCCGTTCACACATCTTGTGTACGCAACTAGTCATTTGTCTTTTGTCGCATTTTATTCATATTTGGTATCTTGGTTGGCCATGATCTGAGCATGCGCATATTTTACCGATTTCACCGATGGTTGATTTTTGCGAGAGTTTTAGCCCTTTTCATGTTTGTTTGACCATATGTCCGTTCACACATCTTGTGTATGCAACTAGTCATTTGTCTTTTGTCGCATTTTATTCATATTTGGTATCTTGGTTGGCCATGATCTGAGCATGCGCATATTATACCGATTTCACGGATGGTTGAGTTGTGTGAGAGTTTTAGCCCTTTTCATGTTTGTTTGACCATACGTCCGTTCACACATCTTGTGTGCGCAACTAGTCATTTTTCTTTTGTCGCATTTTATTCATATTTGGTATCTTGGTTGGCCATGGTCTGAGCATGCGCATATTATACCGATTTCACGGATGGTTGATTTTTGCGAGAGTTATAGCCCTTTTCATGTTTGTTTGACCATACGTCCGTCCGCACATCTTGTGTACGCAACTAGTCATTTGTCTTTTGTCGCATTTTATTCATATTTGGTATCTTGATTGGCCATGATCTGAGCATGCATATATTATACCGATTTCACGGATGGTTGAGTTGTGTGAGAGTTTTAGCCCTTTTCATGTTTGTTTGACCATACGTCCGTTCACACATCTTGTGTACGTAACTAGTCATTTTTCTTTTGTCGCATTTTATTCATATTTGGTATCTTGGTTGGCCATGATCTGAGCATGCGCATATTATACCGATTTCAGGGATGGTTGATTTTTGCGAGAATTATAGCCCTTTTCATGTTTCCTTATGAGCTGCTGCTATAAATTATTTCCTTAATTAGCTATGTATAATATTTATATCCAATAATCTGTAATACATCATTTTTCATCATTCCAAACGTTTACTAGCCAACTGCCCTGGGAGGATACACATCTCTTGATTCCAACACTCTTTACACTCCTTTATGCCTCTCCACCACGTTAAGTCCCACTATAATCTAATACTTTACTACACATCAACTTATGTAGAGCGAGTGGGGATATCACAGCACAACAATGCATGCAGTTTCATTTTGTGCTAAAAACGTTGGAGCAAGCAAGTGATTTAAAAATGTTAATTTCTTTTCCTTTTTTTGTTTGTCATTTTTGATGAGCGAAACGTAAAATATTATGTGGAAAATATATTTTTCATGTATTTTCAGAAGCGAGAGACCATACTTTAAATTTGAATATTTTATTCTTCAATAAATTAAGGCAAATAATTCCTGAAGTAAGAAGTGAAAGGCGGGATTTACTTATTTTTATCTTCATTCTGAAAACGACGGGTACATTCACACCAGTTCACTCAGCAGGGTACCTAATATTGCATAATGAGTTTTGGTCCACACAGGAAATCGCCAGGCAGAATATACAAGTGTCATTTTCCATCCGGTCGAAGGGACTCCGACCGAATACCTGAATACATGTGTCACAATCTTTGGCAATAATCAGAAACGTAATACACATTTTGTGACCCGTTAACTAACTAACTTTATTCATGCTCAATTTTACCCCTAAGGGTTGAAGGCATGTACAAGGAATATATACAAACAACGTACACAAGTCAAATAGACAAAAACATAGTAAGAACAGACAAATAAAGTGAAAACAAATTACACTACCCGTGACTAGAATAACAGATGCAATACACATTTTAAAGGTTCTAATAGGTGATCAAAATACACGACCCTTATCAAGTTGAAGTATACATTTAATAGGAATAGGTGCATATTAATGCACACTGCCGGATCAAGGGGGTGTTCGACAATTTATTAAAATTCGTGTATAAATTGGGTAAAAATTGGCAAACAAGAGCCTGGCACCCCGTTTTCAAAACTGCTGGATCCGTGCCTGATGCAGCAATGATTCATGGGCTATTTTCACAAAAAATATTAAGATTACCATTGATGGTAAGTTATATTGAATTGTTCATTTTTATCTTGATTTTTTTGTGCCCCATCAAAATGATGTAGCAACAACCAAAATTATGAAGTAAAGCAGGGTGAACAGGGCAGGGTAGAAATTCTTCTTGCAAAATAGACAAAAAACCATTTGTATTCAATTTTTCCTTATAAAAACAACAACTAAATTTGTTATGACTATTCTGAGATTAATCAGAAGTGTCCTCCAGTTCGAAAGACGTGATTAAAATAAACAGAAAATGTTTTCTTTACGCAGAGACATATTATATGTTACACTTTGTTCAAATCAGAAATAACGTTATGAAAACAGATTAATCTTTTTACTGTTGGCGAATACGAATATTGTATTACCATGAAAAAATTGATTATATTACGTAAGAGATGTACCCTGAAGTTTTGTATAATAAACTTTAAAAGTATTTTTAATACTCATCGTCAGTACTTGTTAAATAAAAACTATTACAAATTATATGTTTACATAATCCTCTCAATTTTATGGCTTCCTACCCTGTAACTTTCTGTGCTTTTAGCTAAGAAGCAGAGCTTATGTGTAGCTTTATTGTAGTGCATGAACGATCGATTACAAAGTGCGATCTTACTGAATAATGTCATTAAAACAATTTTACCCTGTAGTATAGGCCTTTTTTGATTTTTTTACGAATTCATGGCATTGTTCCGATGTCCGTTCTTTTTTAACTTAATTTCGTAGTTCTTCAATTTTGGAAAAAAATCTTTTGTAAATGTGTCTCATTAAAGACGGACCTTTTCCCCCTATTTGTTTGTTTTGCCATAAGCATATCTATAGAAACAAAACGTAAATCTGCAAAAAGTAATTGTGTAATAAATTCATATATTTAGAATAATAAGAAAAATAAAAAGAATTACCATCAAATTTCCTTCGAAACAGGAAGTTTCGAAATGTTCTTCGCAAACCAACTTGTGCTTAGTACTGGTGAAGCTTTCTTCTATGCTGAGGTTGGTCAGCCAAGTCCAGTAGAGCTCTTTCTTTTTCACGGGGTCAGGAAAACGAAATAGGCTTTTGCCATACCCTTGTCGAGTTAAACAACCGTATGCCTGACAAGCCATATTGACACTGAATGAGGACCCCAGTTTGTCACGCTTGTTTTGGGGCCTGGCACAGGCACTTGTTTCTGGTAATTTTTTTTTACCTAGATACTGTATATACTATATATACTACAAGGTACGTAACCGTTCATTTGTAAAAAATCTAGGTCATCGCGATTTTCGCGTTTTTTCAACTCGACGGACGCCAGCATGGAGGAATGGCCTACTTCATCTGAAACTACGATAATTTATCTACAAAATGATGTATAAAACACCTACCTTTGCTGAACCTCAACAATGCAACAGACCTTTTTCCACGGGTCAGTTATCAGCTTTCATCATCCAGTTGGTCACCTGGCAAGTTCTACCCCGCAGTGAAAGAAAAAATAAGATAAGTTGTAATAAAAATGCTATAAAAAATACTGAGATGTTAGAAAATTATATATATTGCATTCCAATAAAAAAAAATTAATAAATGTGTTTTAATTTCTTAGAATAAAAGTGTAGTTTGAATGCAAATCTGTGGCTATTTTTAGAATTCAAAAATTTGTGAACTTTCTATACAACCTCGGGATTTTTCCCTGAAGTATATCAACAGGACTGAAAGTCTTATAGGCGGGAAAATTAATACAGCATCACATGTTTCTTTTTGCATCTTCTCCATTTTGATGAAAAATTATAAAAATAAACTTCAGAATTCCAGCTTGCTAAATGTAATGAGAAACTTCGACCAATCAAATACTTTACCTGAGTTCGACCTTGAACTTTTCATTCACTGCGGGGTAGAACTTGCCAGGTGACCAACTGGATGATGAAAGCTGATAACTGACCCGTGGAAAAAGGTCTGTTGCATTGTTGAGGTTCAGCAAAGGTAGGTGTTTTATACATCATTTTGTAGATAAATTATCGTAGTTTCAGATGATGTAGGCCATTCCTCCATGCTGGCGTCTGTCGAGTTGAAAAAACGCGAAAATCGCGATGACCTAGATTTTTTACAAATGAACGGTTACGTACCTTGTAGTATATATAGTATCTAGGTAAAAAAAAATTACCAGAAACAAGTGCCTATGGTGCGTGGTAGTATTTAAACGTCACATGATACTTGGTATTGAGATGCTATCAAAATGGTGACATCCATCTATCGTTGACAGAATTTTAAAATCGATTTCATTCCCTTATCCAACATAATAAAACGCTAATGTACATACATGTATAAACATCCATATTTATACATCAGGAAAAAAATATAAAAAAATATTTTTTTTGCGAAATTTCCCTTTAAGACGGGACGTAAAGGAATGCCCATATCTGGCGATCATGATTAGGTGTACTCGATACAACATTATGTGAAAATGTGGTCAGTGATTTGCGACAGGTCGGTTGTTTTCTCCGGGTACTCTGGTTTCCTCCACCAATAAAACTGACCACCATGATATAACTGAAATATTGTTGAAAGTGGTGTTAAGCACCATAAACCAAGCCAAACCAAAATCAACCTTAACCACTCAGACATGTAAAGTTTTTGTTGTTGTTGTTAAGTGGATTTGTTGATATGCAAGATGCCTTCATCGGCTATTACACACAGTATTTTACTATGAATCATATATGAAAATAATGTTTTTTTTAATTACTTTGTATTCCTGTTTTTTGTTCAAGCTTTTGGAAAACTCCTTTGCAATTAGTTGAAGATAAAATTGAATTCTGGGAAAAAAGACAAAAGTCTCGTCAACAAGAATTCAATGCGATCAAAGAAGTTTTGGAGGAAGCAATGAAATCTTCTTCCATTGGTGAAGTAGAAGTGAGTTATTTCTTTAATCATTCATTAAGATTATTTAAGAAATAATTCATGGCTGCCGTGAATTATTTCTTTTCTAATATGACAAATATGGTAATTTTTATGACACTAGGCGACCTTAGAATCTGCCATACAACGGCTGTTCCATTTAGCCCCCTTCACATATGAATACGAATATTGGTTGTTTACGTCGTCAAAATTTCACGTGGGAGGTGGTCGGAACATCCGTCGCGGAAAACCCCAGATGAGTGCGTTTTCATCGCATATTTGTGTATACATGTAAACAAAGTAATATATTGTGTAGTTGTTGTGTATGACCTCAGGGAAACGGCCTTGTAGGCGTTTATTCATTACAGAAACTTTTTATATTATGTTTTTTTGTTTCCAATCGATAATTTGAGTGCGCAGGTGCTAAAGGTAGATATATACCGACATTTACTGGTTAACGATATATAGGCCGTCATATTAGAATTTACAATAAACATATCTGTATTGATGTAAATCTGTGATGATCAAGTTTTCAGTGTGCATAAACAACAAGGCCAATTTACATTAACCAATTAAGCCGATTTTAAGAAATAATTATCAAGCAAAAAAAATCTTAATAAGAATTGGTACATGTTTCCTGCTTATCAATGTACAGAGAGTAAATAACCATTCTTTCACAAAATTGGTATTTGCTTTGAAATATTTGGGGAAATGGATTTTTTAAATATATTTATAGTTATCTTGGCTCATCTGGCCAAAATGTCATGCGAGCTTTTGCCATCATGCGGAGTCCGTTATCATAAACCTTTTCAAAAATCTTCTCCTCTGAAACCATTTGGCCAAATTGAAATAATTTGGGCTACAGTGTTCTCCATTGCTGGTAATAGCCGGTTTCGCCGACCAGCTATAATTCTCTTCCGACCGGCATTCATTTTTCAAAGCCGGTCGAAAAATTAACATTGTTTTCCCAACTTGCGTAATGATCCCAATTAAAATCCTTGGTTGCATTTCATGTGGCTCCTATGTTACAATAGTCAAAATGTCTTTAAACGTATATTGAATCAGGGGACAGTTGACAATTTTAATGACGAAATAAGTACGAGCATACCTTTTAATGGGTTATAATCCACATGCCAATGTTTTTGAATTATTTGACTTTGTAAAACGACAGAAATATTTATCTGTGAAAAGATTTTAACAATTTCCGGTAAAAAAATTACTTCCAAACTATACACTAAACGTGACACACTTTTACATGCAAGTGCTGTATAAACATTTCTCTTTTAAATTATAACACCCTTCGAATAGCATATTTGATCATCTTTCTTTAAACAATTAAGTACAAGTTAACTGTACATTTGCCCCTGGGTCAGGATTAATTTTGTGACACAATTACGAGTGGTTTCAATCCAAGACAAGGGTAATGAAAGATCGAATTCGAAATAATTTTACAAGTACAACCTGTCATAATGAGGGGGAAAAAAAATTTTGTTCTTTTTTTTTATTTAGTTGTGAAAAACAAAATTTGAAAATAAAATGGAGATTAAATATTTGTAAAACATAAAAAAAAAAAAATTGTTTTACATGTATCGACGGAAATTGCTAATATACATGCTCATAAAGTAATTTCAGATGCTTTTTTTTAAATTTTCAAATTCCATGAAATAACACTGATCTATAATTATGAAATTAAAAAACTGATGTTGTTCCTATTCTAAGTTGATATATGCAAGGATTTATATCTTACTATATAAATCCTTGGTATATGCAAAACATTTTTTTTTGGAGAAAATGGACACATTAATATCCACATTCCACTTCTGATTACATAATTATACGGCTCGTTTGTCTAATGTATTGAATGTGAAAGGGGATTCAGTTGTATGTCCAGAGTCAAGACAACATTGAGGAACAAACAGGCTGACTAACACCATATTACAAGGATTAATGATGGTTTCAATACATGGACCGGATGACTCAGAATTTGATTTCATGACAGCCATGAACATTTGGGGGAAACTTAGAAAGAGACATATCTTGGTTGAAAAAGCAAAGGAATCAACAGAAAAATCAAAACTTTTGAAAAAAAATTGTGATGAAATCTCTTTTGCTAAGGAAAATTACAAGAGAAAGAAGAATTAAGAGAGAAATGTTGAAAAGAAAATAAAATTGCTGTAGCAAGTAGTAGCATACAATTGGAAATATAAAGTATTCTTTGTATTATTTTTGTCGCGAATACGCGTACTTAAGCGCAATGGCGAAAAAATGAAAACACACTATAAAAGTCAGCAAAAATGGAGAACACTGGGCTATATACCATGTGGTGTTTGCTTTTAAATTATGTCCGATGACCCCACCAATCAGCAAACATGGCTGCTGTGACTATAAATAGAACATGTGGGATAAAACAAACATACAGAGCATATAATGTCACATTTTCCCACCATATAAGCTGAAATTTGAACAGTAGTTACATTTTAATGAGAAGTATGAAATATGTTATGGTTTTTGCTGAAATATAATGTGTTTTTTAGATTTTTGGTGAAAATATGCAAATTAAGCTTATTTTGGCACAAAATTATTTGAAAATTGCGTTGATTGGGTTTGTAACTAGAGTAACATGACGGGTGCCACTAGTTGAGCAAGAAATGTTCAACCTTCCAGAGCACATGAATTCACACCCGGTTTTTAGTGAGGTTTGTGTAACTCGATCTTTAGTTTTCTCTGTAGTGTTTTGTAGATTGTTGTTTGTCCTTTTGTCCTTTTCATTTTGACCATATCGTCTGTCCTTCTTTGATTTACGGATTCTGATTACTCCTGTAGTATCTTCAATCTTTTCTTGAAAATTATGCCGATCCCATGTCACGCTTAGACCCCAGTAAGGTGCACTTCATCATATTTATGATTAAAATTGATCTATGTCAACCTTAAAGAGTGGTTTGATGATCTACCTCATGTTTACCGATTACTTGAGTATTTCGTCAATGTATTTCAATGTTTATAATGACATTAGGGTTTGATCCCGAATTTGCTCCTAATATGAAAGTACAGTTGAATCTCTCCTTTTCTGAGTTACAAATATCAAGTTTCGAGTGTATTTTAGGACTAAGAAAGATTTTGCATGAATTATGTGTTCATCGCAAAATTTTATCAGTAAAAAAGAATTTGCATGAATTATACGGTGATGTCAAAATGTTATAAATTAACAGATAAACTCTATTAAGCAATATTCCATACAACAGTCATATGCTATATTCATAATGGATCCCTGAACGGGGCTTCATCAAAACTATGCACAAAAACAAATCACAATGTTGTGCATGGGATACATAGAGCACAAGAGAGAACAAACAAAATATGTTACGATAGATGTATTGTAGGACTTTTGAATTATTTAATTCATTAGCTTGCACTTGATGTTTCCAAATCGGGAAAAAATGTTTTTATTTCCATATTTCCTCAATTTTATGATAAATTTATGAACAAACAAAGCTTTATGTCATATTAAGTCATCATACCTAACTGCTTTCATACTCTTTATTACAGAATGCACAATTGTATATGTCTGTTTTTAATAGGTGGATGACAATTTCGAGAAACATAAAAAGGACGAGAAAGCAAAGATATTTTTATTTTTGAACAAGGCATATAAAGGAGACATCAAAGCAGTTAGACGGTATTTCAAAATATTTAAAAAAAATAGTAAAATTAAGAAAATAAAGTTTAAACAATGATAGTCAACAATTAAATGTACTCCAATTTCAACAAACGGAGCAACCAACTCTCAGCTCTAATCATTGAACACAAATAGACCACGACTTATGCTGTTTATAAATAAAAACATCACTTTATGATTAAACTTTTTATATGATATGAAAAGCACTTTACTACTAGTCTATTTTATTTTATAAACGTGCCTCTCGTAATGTATTAATTTCTTTACTTATTGTGTTAGCACTAACTATCAAGAACCTTATCGGTGGTGTAATGGATAGAATATTTGCCTCAAGTGTGGTAGATCGTGGGTTCAAGTCACGGTTGGGTCAAACCAAAGACTATAAAATTGGTATGTGCTGCTTCTCCACTAAGCACACAGTATTAAGTAGTAAATTTTAATTTTGTAACAACCTGTGAATTTTCTAGTTGCTATGAAATTATCCTCTGATTTTGACCAGGTTCAAATATCTATAAATTATAAGAAAATTATACTAAAATTCTTTGTCCTTTCTGCTGCTCTTGCTAGAACGGGTACCATTTTGTCCTTTCGGTTGCTCTTGCTAGAACAGGTACCATTTTGTCCTTTCTGTTGCTCTTGCTAGAACAGGTACCATTTTGTCCTTTCCGTTGCTCTTGCTAGAACGGGTACCATTTTGTCCTTTCCGTTGCTCTTGCTAGAACGGGTACCATTTTGTCCTATCTGTTGCTCTTCTAGAACAGATACCATTTTGCCTGTCGTAAGGGAAATAACTCCTATAAAAAAACATAAAGAACGTATAATTTTATATTCAAATCACGAATGTGCTAAAGGTCTTTTAGAGTGCGTTTATTCTACTTTATGTTCACTATTTACTATCAAATATTGAATTATTTCATGTCGGTTTAAAAGACATCGATTGATGACCATTGTAGGATGGAGATTTTGTGAATATTATCAAAATATGATTTTTTTAAAATCTTAAATAGATATTTAAGAACAGACCCAGAACTCCTGAACAAACATGACTATGATAAAAGAACTGCGTTACATTTAGCAGCTGCAGAAGGACATATTGACTTAGTCAACTTTATTGTAGACTACAAGGATGTACCGGTAAATAAACATATGGAAGACAGGTAAATATCAAATAGAAAACGTCTACCTTTAACACAGGTGACAACAAATAGTATAATAAACAAAACATTGTCAAACCAATCTAATGACAAGAAACCACTTCTGTTACCATTCATTAGAGTCAGACCGAAATTAACTATTATTTATAAACTGACATTTAAACAGTGAAGTCGGACATTCTAAATATCTCAACAGTTAATAATAGGTCTCAATCTGTCCACTAAACAATAGTACACAGAAAACTAAAGATCGAGCAATACGAACCACATTAAAAACCGTGAGTGAAGTCAGGTGCTCCGGAAGGGTGAGCAGTTTCTGCTACACTATTGGCATCTGTCGTGTCACTCTAGTTATAACCCCAGTGATAAAAGTCGTGAGTGAGGGAAGGACTGGAATATTGGATCTACTGAGAGAGATATATACTCTATATGTAGTTGCAACATATAAATGGAAAGAACAAAAGTGACGATTTTGTGATATGAAGATATAAGCAATTATCCAGATTAAAAACGTAAATATCTAATTTAGTGCGTTCCTGGAATAATTTTCATATATCGTCGACTGATAATTAACTTGAGTATCAAAGATTATCAAATAAATAAATAGATGTCTGTCAACTTAAAAGACCATATAGTATCACACTGGTAACCTGCATGACCAATTTAATACCAACAGTTAAATACACATAAACAGCAGGTATACTTTTATATGTATTTATATCTATATTGGGGTAGTCAATATTAAACCGTGTCGGAAGGTAGACAGTCTACTAACTACAGGAACATGGACACACCTTGCACTTTGGAATGCAAAGTTAAGACGACAGAATGATTTCCAGAGGCCCGAGCAAATGTCAGCAAACAGTAAAAAACTCTGTCCAGTTTCTCTGAACAACCTATTAAAAAGCACATACTATTATGGAAATGATGACAATATAACTTTATGTCATGTTTTCCTCAGATACTCTAGTTTCTGCCACTAATAAAAAGGTTTTAAGATACCAAAGGGTAAATAAGACTGCATATGACATCTACTACAAATATTGATAAAAGTCGCATTAAATTCCTGTGGTCCAAAATCCTTCAATTGTCTAGATATGTTTTAGGTTTTTTTATACATGCAAATATGTAACCATGAATTAAATATATTTATTATTATTATGTATTTTGTTGACTGTCAAGATAAAACTGAAATATTTTTGCGAGTGGTGATAAACACCCATAGCTCTTTATGACTGGTAGTTGGTAGTGCATTGTTTTCGACCTTAACTGTTATCTTTCTCAGTATTTTGTGCCAAGCTTCTGTATTTAAACCCATCAGAGTGCCACATTATAATTTACATGAATTGTTTGTAAACTTATAGTTGTCATGACTATATCTGAAATACTGCTCACTTCACCTTAAACAATAATCAATGCAATCGACATATTTGGATGTTTTTGACACTGTTTGGGTCAAATTAGTGACATGATTATCCCCCTTCCTTTTTGGGGGGAGACATATTGTTTCTGTTTGTCTGTAATCTGTCCCTAGGTGAAATAAAACTATAGCATATTGAAAATATATATCATACAATTGTTATTGCGTAAATGTATATATTCTGACTATTTGAAAGCTATAATAACTATTGTTTTTTTTAACAGATGGGGAATAACGCCCTTTGATGAAGCAAAGAAAAAAGGGGATGATGATATTATCAATATTTTACAAAGCTCATAGTATTAATTTGTGTCTTTTTGTTGTATCATGTGACATCTGTGATTGTATGTTTAGTATAGAAGGCATTCAAAGAGCAAATACATGACTAAAGAGAATACACCACATAGTACATAGTAAAATACATTGATATGTTTTGATTATGTACCTAGACTTGTCCACATTATATTTTTTAAATTATGTGTGTAGTATCATGGGAATATCGCTTTGTGCATGTCCGTCAAATACATTATTAGTGACAGAAATTACACCAAGTGTAAGCTGGTTGTTGTCGTATGGTTGGTTTGGTTTATAGTATTTAATTCCATGTTGTAGTATGTCGTTGTTGTAGGAAATACTATTTTCTATTTAAAATAGATATAAAATATGTAGAAAAGAATACGTGGATTGAAAATAATAATATTGATACATAATGCATAACTTGAATTGTCACTAGCCATGAATTTATTTTAATTAATTATAGACATATAGGTGTTATGTATATACACAATCGTGCTAACATTAACTTCGGACACAACACGCTATGACCTTGCATCCAGGCGAACTTTATTTTAACCAATGAAAACATTGCTGCAAAATCTTTACAGCGATTTAGGCTACAGGTAGTTAAGGAAAAACCTGAGGTAATACAAAACTCCACCTGAACGACAGGGTTAATTGAGTAATGTAAGATGTTAATGAAATTTAGGTTAGATAACTAACAATTTTGATCAAATTGTATGTATGTACACAGACTGTGATAATTCATTTCATTTAGTTACCATGGGTGATGATGTGGAAGCGATCGTGTGGTAATTGCATTTACATCTACAGATACAATCATGATTCGGTCTATCACCTCTTTAAAGTTGTTAGTTAAATTCCAGCCAGTTGCAAGATGTATCCGATTACAACTTTGCTATATTTTTTCAGTGTATTGTGCAAGTCTTTGGTTATCTCTGGTTTCTTCCACCAATTAAACTGACCAATATGATAAAGCTGAAATATTGTTGAAAAAGATTTAATGTAGAACTCAAAACCTATTATTAATTTCATTCAATTTATATTTATTCTTTGATATGTGTAGGCAGGCCTATTGATATATATATATTTGAAACCACTTAACAACTTAACATCTAAACCAGTTGCCGAAGAGGAGTTACGACTCATACGAGTCAGATTTATTGGCATTTAGCAACACTTCAGACGACATTAAAATTTGACTTATATTAAGACCTGAAGAAAACCACAGACAGACATCCCACAAATCCCTGACAAACTTTATCACATAATATTGTATCAAATACAAAACTCGTCGTGTGCGGGAATCCAACTTTAGTGGTGCTAGGCACCAATTGAATAGGTGTTAATACAACTACCATATGATCCTCGCCTTGCCAGTCCTATTGCAATATATATTATATATATATGCAGTCATTTGTTGATAATTGTTACAGTGGTCATTTATAAATGACGAAATATTTAAAAAAAAACTCATATATAGAACTTTATTGCATAACAAATCTCTATGTTGCAACAAGGCTAATTATTTACTATTTACAGCATTATTTTAGCAATTTTATTTCCTTTATATATGATGCTTTATTGTTCATTTATACTGCTTTCAGTCCTATAAAAGTGATACATATATACAACTATGTTGTCATACTTTGAGTGAGTAGTGAGTCATTGTTGTTTTATGCTAAATGAGCAATTTTCTGCTATATCAATAACAAGTTCCATTCAATGAAATGATGACGATGTCCACTTTGCACTAAGCCAGCATGCTTAATTGGATCTTCACAATACTAGCTCATTGAAACAGTCTGCGGGTAAACATGTCGCTCCACATGGACACATTATCCTGATTCTTACTCCCTTGAAACTGCTTACTTTGCAGAGAAGCATCATATACAAATCTTATAGTCTTTATTTTGACCAGACTGAGGCTCGAACCACGATCTACCGAACTCGTGGACGATCATGCTAACCATTACATCACCAATGCGATTTTCATACTTTGACTAATACATCAGATTATACCTATAGGCTTCATACACGCCTGTATTGCTCATCTTGTAAAGATGATTTATTGAAATATTGCTTTTCATAGCACATGTTAAATTTTGACCCCCCCCCCCCACGTCTTGATTTATACTTAATAGACCTTTGAATATTCCTGTGTAAAAAACTGAATCTTCACATCACAAAGCTGGTTCCTTTCAAATGAAATTCCATTTCAATTCCTGATTCTTAAGATTTTGAAAACATTTTCCCATTCCAGCCTATTTTAATTTCTTTTGGCCATTAAGTCGTTATTCGATTTACTGATTCTGATTACCCCTTTGGTATCTGCAAACTCTTCTTAAACTTTAGAACACAAGGGCTTAGAAACCATGATATATGGCATTACTTTGTGCACACTCTTATCTACATATCACAATAATGCTTCATTCTATCTTTTACATTCTCTCCATTGTAGTCTGTTAACCTTTGGCTGGCTGGTACAAAATATTTGGTTAAACTCCAAGACAAATCTTATTAATTGGTGTAACTTTTGGGAGATTTGTTATACATTTATGCCCTAGGAATTTCTTTTATTATCATAATAAGGTATTTGGGGACATATGTTTTAGTTCACCAAAATAGTAGCTCCTCTTGTTGTATTTGGAATGAAACTTTCTTTTTAAATGCAGATTTAGTTTGGTACCAATGAGACCATGGAGTCTAACAATTGACGTAAACTGCAATGCAGAAAATGTCAAAAATGTCGAAACATTATTGTGATATCTAGATTCAAGTTTGCACAAATTAAGACCTCGCGGTCCATGGTTTCTGAGCACTGTGGTCTAAACTTAATATGGGCTGCAATTGGAAAAAAATCTAAAATCTTCTGAAGAACTAGGAGAGTAAATGTATTTTGCATGAAAGAGCATTGTGAGGAAATGAAGATCTATATTTGGACCAATAAAGGACCCAGGTTCTGTTGGGTTCAAATCCTGAGAGATCAATATTTTTCAGATGGCAAGGTTTTTTTCTGTAAATTCCTTCCTACAATTTTCAAACAGATTATACAGTGATTATCTTTGCTACACAATAATCATTTTCAGTAAAACTGGTGCAGGAGGAATCCCTGGTTTTGTTAATTGCCTATATAACGGTACATGTTCTTGAGAGAGTCTTGATTTTTTTCAATTACATTATAAGGGATCTAACACTAGGTACTTTGTTTTGTTTGTTTGTTTGATGGTGCTCAACACCACTTTCAACAATATTTCAGTTATATCGTGGCGGTCAGTTTTATTGGTGGAGGAAACCGGAGGACCCAGAGAAAACCACCAACCTGTCACAAGTCAATGACAAACTTTATCATATAATGTTGTACACCTCGCCCTGATCGAGATTCAAACTCACAACATCAGTGGTGATAGGCACCGATTGCATAGGTAGTTGTAAATCCTACTACTATATGATCACGGCTACAACGGCCCCCTAAGTACTTTGAAAAGGTTAACTACTATATATATATAAACGTCTAAAATGTAGCACAACACCAAAAAAAGAGGTTAAAATATAACAAAAATAACTATAAGTCTACAAAAAGACTATAATTATAATCAAGTTGACGGATATTTCGCTTGACCGACAAGCTTCATCAGCGTCTGTAATCTATTCATCAGCGTCTGTAATCTATTCAGATTACAGACGCTGATGAAGCTTGTCGGTCAAGCGAAATATCTGTCAAAGACTAATTATAATCAAGTTGACGGATATTTCGCTATAATTATAGTCTTTTTGTAGACCTATAGTTATTTTTGTTATATTTTAACATCTTTTTAGCTCACCTGACCCAAAGGGTCATGTGAGCTATTGCCATCACTTGGCGTCCGTCGTCCGTCGTACGTCGTAAACTTTTTCAAAAATCTTCTCCTCTGAAAGTGCTAAACCAATGGAAACCAAACTTGGTCTGAATCATCACTAGGGTGTCTAGTTTCAAAATTGTGTCCGGTGATGCTGTGCACCAACCAACATGGCCGCTGTTACTAAAAATAGAACATATGGTAAAATTGCAGGTTTTGGGTAATAACTCAAAAACCGTTAATAATATCAAAAATCTGACATGGGGTAAAAATGATCAGCACATCAAGATCTACCTACCCTGCAATTTTGAAGTAAATCTGATTACCCATCTTGGAGTTATTGCCCTTTTTTCATCAAATTTGTAAAATTTTAATACTTTTCGTCTTATATTTCAAACCTATAAGAGATAAAGGTTAACTTTAAATTGCAAAAATGTGCGGCATATCAAGATCTACCCACCCTGCAATTTTGAAGTAAATCCCATTACCCATTTTGGAGTTATTTCCCTTTTTTCATTAAATTTTCAAAATTTTAATACTTTTCGTCCTTTATTTCAAAAATTATAAGAGACAGATGGTAAGTTGAAACTGCAAACATGTTCAGCATGTCAAGATCTACATACCCTGCAATTTTGAATACCCATCTTGGAGTTATTGCCCTTTTTTCATCAATTTTTTTTTTTAATTTTAATACTTTTCGTCTTATATTTTAAAAACTATTTAGAGATAGATGTTAAGTTTAAATAGCAAAAATGTGCAGCATGTCAAGATCTACCTACCCTGCAATTCTGAAGTAAATCCCATTACCCATTTTGACCGATTATGCAAATTAGAAAAAAGGGGGATGAAATTTTAAAAAAATCTTCTCCTCTGAAACTACTGAGCCAATTTCAACCAAACTTTGCTGAAATGATCCTTAGGTGGTCCCCTTTCAAAATTGTGTCCCTCAGCGCCGTCCTGTATCCAAGATGGCCGCCATTACTAAAAATATAAATTTCTTCAAATGGCCAAAACTGCTCTATTTTAAGCCAGAAAGTGCCCAAATTTGAACTGTATAAGCATAATGATGAGCTTTTTAACATATATTACGGGATTTTTTATGAACTTTGAACTTTTGCCGATTATGCAAATTAGAAAAAAGGGGGGATGAAATTTAAAAAAAATCTTCTCCTCTGAAACTACTGAGCCAATTTCAACCAAACTTTGATGAAATGATCCTTAGGTGGTCCCCTTTCAAAAATGTGTCCGTCAGCGCCGTCCTGTATCCAAGATGGCCGCCATTACTAAAAATAGAAATTTCTTCAAATGGCCAAAACTGCTCTATTTTAAGCAGAAAGTGCCCAAATTTGAACTGTATAAGCATAATGATGAGCTTTTTAACATATATTACGGGATTTTTTATGAACTTTGAACTTTTGCCGATTTTGACCGATTATGCAAATTAGAAAAAAGGGGGGATGAAATTTAAAAAAAAATCTTTTCCTCTGAAACTACTGAGCCAATTTCAACCAAACTTTGCTGAAATGATCCTTAGGTGGTCCCCTTTCAAAATTGTGTCCGTCAGCACCGTCCTGTATCCAAGATGGCCGCCATTACTAAAAATAGAAATTTCTTCAAATGGCCAAAACTGCTCTATTTTAAGCCAGAAAGTGCCCAAATTTGAACTGCATAAGCATAATGATGAGCTTTTTAACATATATTACGGGATTTTTTATGAACTTTGAACTTTTGCCGATTTTGACCGATTATGCAAATTAGAAAAAAGGGGGGATGAAATTTTTAAAAAATCTTCTCCTCTGAAACTACTGAGCCAATCTCAACCAAACTTTGCTGAAATGATCCTTGGATGGTCCCCTTTCCAAATTTTGTCCGTCAGCGCCGTTCTGTATCCAAGATGGCCGCCATTACTAAAAATAGATTTTTTTTCAAATGGCCAAAACTGCTCTATTTTAAGCCAGAAAGTGCCCAAATTTGAACTGCATAAGCATATGATGAGCTTTTTGACATATATTACGGGATTTTTTTATGAACTTTGAACTTTTGCCTATTTTGACCGATTATGCAAATTAGAAAAAAGGGGGGATGAAATTAAAAAAAAATCTTCTCCTCTGAAACTACTGAGCCAATCTCAACCAAACTGCTGAAATGATTCTTGGGTGGTCCTCTTCCAAAATTGTGTTCGGCATTTCAGAACACCGACCAAGATGGCCGCCACAGCCGAACTTAATTTAACATAGGACCCTATGGGAAATTCCCATAAAAATCTTCTTGTCTGAAACCATTTGCTCAATAAGAACAAAATTTTGATGAAATAGTCATTGGATGGTTCTCTTCCAAAAATGTGTCCGGCGGTTCCGTCCTTCGATCAAGATGGCCCCCACAGCCGAACTTAGCTTAACATAGGACCCTATGGGAAATTCACATAAAAATCAACTCCTCAGAAACCACTGGGCCAATTGCAATCAAACTTTTGTGGAATGATCCTTGGATGGCCCCCTTCCAAAATTGTGTCCGGTGATCCCGACTTCCAACCAAGATGGCCACCAGGCTAAAAATAGAAAAAAGGGGGGATGAAATTATTCCTCTTGAAATGCATTTTTTTGTTGACTCACTGCTTTTGGTTACTCAAATAATCAAAGGGAAGCAACTCTATTACAAAATGTGAAGTATGAAAAGCAAAATTTTGAGAATCATTGACATATATGTTTTTTTACAGCAATTTTGATAACTTACATTAAAGGGGGAACCCCTGCCCAATTTTTTTTGTAGAAAGAGTCTGCAATGACGAAGGCTACATTTGTTAATTTTTTTTAACGAAGTTATCAAGTTTTATTGACTGATGTTGTTATTATACCCAGGTGAGCTATACAGGCTCCTGGGAGCCTCTAGTTTTTGTGTTGTTGTGCTACATTTTAGACGTTTATTTATCATTTTGTTTGTTTGTACAGATTCGTTAAACACTTGTTTCCAATCCGACATCCCGTAGGTTCATACGTTGGCTACTTTTTCAGACGTTTATATATACTCTTCTTCTAAAAATAATCTAAAATGTAAATTGAGAATATGTTTATTGAAAGTTAATTATATTCCTGATATAATCTAATGAAACCACTGCAAATTGTAAATTACCCTCTACTACTTTAAAACTCAAACAAGGGAAACAATTTATGAACTGGTCCAAAAATATTGTCACATTTCAAGTTTATTTAAAAATTGACTTGTGAATATCTCACTGCAGATTTACTTTAATATGAAAGAAGACATAATAATTCTTTCCAGATACCATATTTATATTATATCTCAAATATACCCATCTCCGACCACATAGAATGGCAAGATAGTCTTAAATATGGTTTAGTAGGACTGCCTTCAAGCAGGAAAAAAATGTCTAACATGCCCACACATTTTAGGGGGCAGTCTACACCGAAGCAAAGAAATATCCTTAAAATATAAGTTATTAAAAACAAACATCTGCATTCATAAAATGTACGATTGTAGTTCTCATTGATGACAGAGAAAATCATTAGTAATTTATTTTAGATTGATGTTTTACAATAGTAAAAGTTAAATCATAATGTATGCTTGTCAGGGGGTCGCCGTGGTTCTGATCGTATGTTAGTTGGATTTATACCAACCTATGCAATCAGTGCTTGTCACCACTAACCTTGTGAGTTCGAATCCCATTCAGGCGAGGTGTACTCGATGCAACATTATTTTTTGATAAAGTTTGTCAGTGACTTGCGACTGGTCTGTGGTTTTCTACGGTGTCCTCCACCAATAAAACTAACCACCACAATATAACTTAAATATTGTTGAAAGTGGCATTAAACAACATAAACCAAACCTGCATGCACAGATCATGTGTACAATACTTTCACATTCATGAAGAGAATTAAGATTGTAGCACACTTTTATATTTTTGTTGCTGGATTTTAATTTTAAGTGATTGCATGTGTCTCCTTGGTCCTATGGGAGTTGGATTTATATCTACATATCCAAACAGTGCATATCGCTACTTAACATGATTTACACACATAGTGAGATGTACTCGGTACAAAATTTTGCAATCAAATTTGTCAGTGATTTGCAACAAGTCCATGATTTTTTACACCAATAAAACTGACAGCCTCAGTATAACTGAAATAACCCTATCAATTCGTATTAAGACTTAAAATATAATATCTTTTTGGTAAATAGAAACAAATAGTTTGAAATTTAGGAGTGAGTGAGTGATTAACACCAACTCGGCAATTTTTCAGCTATATCATGGCAAGAACAAGTTAAATTTCAATGAGATGATGTCCGCTTTGTACTAGACCAATACGCTTAGTTGGATTTTTATAATGCCAGCTCACTGAAACAAGTCTGCGGATAGACATGTCGCCTCACTTTGACACATTATCGTGATTCAGAGCCAACCAGTCTTTGCTCTTTCTCCTTATTTCTGTGTGCTTAGCAGAGAAACAACAAATACCAATCTTTGGTTTGACCCGATGGGGGATCGAACCCACAATCTACTGCAATCGAGGCTAGCACACTAACCATTAGAACACCGATGTGAAATTTAGAAAAATTGTATTATGTTCAAATAATTTCATTTAAACAAAAAAATGCCAAGGACTCCAAATCCAATGAACTAGATACAAAAATGCTTTAAGAAGCAAACACAGAACTACCCAAATACTTAAAAAAACAACTGTCTATTCCATTATTTTTTCTTCAAATAATCAACACTATAAAAATTTGAAATGTTTTATCATGAATAAATAGACATGCACAAAATACAAGATCAAACAATATTAAAGATATGTACAAAAAAACATGTATAAAGAATATTACATAACAACATACAAAAAATATATCACAATGTGTTTAAAAAATTTAATGTACTCAAAGATAGTGAGTACTATATATTAAAGTGTAATGAAATTGTATGTGTGAATTTAAAATAAAGGAAATCCCTTTTTGCAATTATTGAAAGCCCTAGTGAGAATTAACAGATTGTTTACAAAGTAAGGTTAAAAAGACTGCCAAAGAATGTAAATATGATAAAAACACAACACTACTGATGTTGGTGATAAAAACGGCCTTTGCATGTCGTATGGCAAGACATCTTGTACGTTCAGTACTGGAACA
Organism: Bathymodiolus brooksi; assembly: GCA_963680875.1. Taxonomy (NCBI): domain Eukaryota; kingdom Metazoa; phylum Mollusca; class Bivalvia; order Mytilida; family Modiolidae; genus Bathymodiolus; species Bathymodiolus brooksi. Next base: position 61,754,441 of record OY804576.1, on the reverse strand, counting down.
GTATATAATAGAAGGGTGCAGTAATACTGATGTCTAAAGTGTCAACAAATAAAATATAACAGTGGTTCAAGCATTCATTACGTAGTCCTCATCCCGTCTAAACATTAATTCGCTCTGATACTTAGAAGTTTCATGATGGAAGTCTGGACGGAGCAGTTTACTTCGGTCGCGGGGAGGATATTTAGACTCTACACGGTTTCTGTCTTCAACATTGTAAAACATTTGTTCCCTTTTTTCTAAAAATAGATTCTCGTCATGTTCATAGTGTGGCACTCCTCCAAGTTCAGCATTCTGAAAAATATCAATTCAATGTGATAAAACAAGTTTAAATTTATAACTAGAAAAACATACAGACTATTATCACACATTCAACCATTGCTGGCATTAGACTTCAGATCTAATATTTGAAATTTGTTTTTAGAAGTCCCATTCGGGGTGGTCGTGATCGTATGGTAATTGGATTTACAACTACCTATGCAATCAGTGCCTATCACCACTAACGTTGTGAGTTTGAACAGGCGAAATGTAATCGATACAACATTATGTGATAAAGTTTGTCAGTAACTTGCGACAGGTCGGTGTTTTTTTCCACCAATAAAACTGACTGCCACGATATAACTGAAATATTGTTGAAAGTAGCGTTAAACACCTAAACCCTCTATGACTTAATTTTGTCTCACACCCACTGTGATAAAAAAAAGTAGTATATTCTGCATTGAAGGCCTAATAAATACTGAGAGATGAAGAACAAAATATAAACAATGTTTCTCAAGTGTTCAATTTATTTGAGTTTCTCTATAATGCTCCCTTGCATCCAAATCTTTTTTTGAAAAGCCATCTATTGAACCAGAAATTTTGCTTAAATTGGCCCTTTCTATGTTTAAATAAATATTTGTTTAAAGATTTTGGAATGATTCACACATTACATGACTGGAGTGTGCATACGGACCAGTGGTGGGCCCCAAAGTGATGCCTAAAACTTTTATTTGATTCCTTTGACTACGTTTTGGGATTAAGTGGGTCTTTTTGACTGTGCTCTTTTACAAGTTTTCCCGGTAGAAATTTTCGACCCAGTCTGCCACTGATACTGACAACTCTTTACAGACCTTCCACATTCTAGCAAAATACAAATTAAATGATGATAAAGTTCGTCAGCAACAGGTCGGTGGTTTCCTCCACCAATTAAACTGATCGCCACGATATAACTGAAATATTATTGAAAGTAGTGTTAAACACCATAAACCCAAACCACAAATTTAATGTGTACTGGTTGTACAGATTCCAGTCTGAGGACATTTTTTTTTTAAACCAGCAAAATCAAGGCTAATTGACTGTTCGCATTAATTTTCGAGATCTGCAATTTTCTTAATGAACAGTTGGAGCAGAACAATAAAAATAAAATTAGAGCATATTCCATATACCTTGACTATTAACTTCCTGTTCTTCATGTCCGTCTTCCATTCTGGTACATATAATGATGGGATCACAGGGTGATTTCTTGATGAGTCGGGTACCCTAATAATACAGTCAACTTATTATTAGCCAATTATGGCATTCTAGATGAAATATAATATCAATAAACTTTCTTTTGATAATTGGTGTGGTGAAACACATTTTTGCACAATAGATTCTTTGATTCAAATGTTCTCTTTGTAATGAAAAACAGGGACACTTTGTTTAGGATTTTAGCCAGGTTAAAAAAAATTACATCAGGGAAAGCTTTATAATGTTCAATGTACTCTTCTTTGTTCATAAAATGTAGTACATTTTCACAATGACCTTTCCAACATTGTACATTACCCTGATCCTTGTCTTTTAAAATTAAAATTACATAGTTTTGAATTTAACATATTATTTTCCTGTTGATGTATATCTTATTAGAAATATATATATGAAGTTACTTAATTTTTTTTATATTAAATAGCAACAGAAAATAAAACCCCTTATGTTATGCTTATTGTCCTGTTTCAATTGACACTTCTGGTTACCCTTTTCATTGTTTTTATCGTGAAATTCACCTTTTTTTTTTTATTCACCCTTCTCTCATTCGTTTTTTCCCCCTGAAATGATTTTTTTTTACAAATACACAAAAAAATGTGTAGAAATATACATTTGATTTACATATGCATGCATAATCACTCAATAAAAATTAAATATAATCTTTGTAGTAATATACATTCATGCAAAAAATATAAAAAAGCATAACAACAGAAAAAATAATTTTTTCTTCTTTTTTAGGCAATTAGTCAATATATATGGCATAGCTGTTTCCATGCATCATACATAATGCTCGACATTCATCATAAATCATGTCCATTTATCCCCTAAATAGCAATAGCATGCATGTCAATTATTTGTCAGATATTTAAATATATCAATAATTCATAAACAACATTCTACAAGTTAGTCAGATCTAAGCATTAATTATTTACTGCTTTGCTTTAGTGATATGATGCTTATCATTATATAATATATGTGTGTGTATATTCTGAAACTAAATTTACCTGTTTCTCAAAACTGCACAAAATAAATATCCATATTATTGCATTTCCCTGTGTCTTATTTGGCAAACATAAAAAAGAACAACCAGTGCAATGTTTGTTCTATGCAATATTGAATAATGTCTATATAAAATAATAAAAATCTGTGGAATACTGTGCCTGCAAGTATGATAATTTGTTGGCCTTTGAAAGTGCATTAAAAATAAATAATGCATAAAATATATGAAAACATTCAGAAAAAAAATATGTCAGATCCAGGAAAAGTGAAAAAAAAGAGATAAAAACAAGATTTAGATGTAGAAATGGTAACAGCTACTGTAGCAACATCCCTAAAGAATTATTGGTTTGCAGTTTCCAGACCAACCCACCAATCGGGCCTATCCCCTAATTAATTTACAAGGGTTTGAAGATTTAAAAAAATTACTTTATGCATGTTTTTACTACAAAAAGGTGTCCATTGGAATCTTTAGAGGAGAAAAAAAATAAAATTGCCTACCAACTGTGCCATATCAATAATTAAAATTGAATGTTTGTTGCATCTTTTATAAGTAGATACACTACCAACTAGTAATGACATCCTGTATCGAGTCATTTCAGGGGTCATATTTTCAACATACCAATCAGTGACAAGACTACCAAATCTTGAGGTATTATTATCAATAACTGTATATATGTTTGATGTTGAGAGCTGTTGTCCAATTGGTCACTACATTTTGTATATTTAGCTGTCTTGCATATGATTGGTAATTCAAAAGGTGAATGAAAGGTTACCTGAAATGACCCCATATGTTAGTGTATATGAAAACAAATCCAACAACCAACAATTTTTTATTGAGATTGACCTACCTACACATACTTTTCATATTGTGGGTCAAGAAACAGCAAACAAACTATTTATAAACATGGCCTAAACTTGTGGTAAAGATTATTGCCTAAGATTATTAAGTAACAATTCATAGATTTAAAATGTCTTCCTATCCAGATACTATCAGGGTGTTCTTATTCTATTTCTAATCTTAGCAATGAAATAATACCCATGAATACAAAATGAGCCTAAATCCACAATGAAACTAGCTGATTATACATATATTATGTCTATCAATTACCTGTATCCTCTGTTTAAAAAAAATCAACATTCTAATTATATACCAAGTAATAGCATGGTTAAACTTAGTGAGTGACATGGGTAATCATTATGAAATCTATTTCTGCTAGTATGCTACAATGAAACCTGTACATCTATACCGAACCTTCGATAAAATAACATCTAACCCGAATATTTGATAATGCAAAATCCAAACATAACATCCAATTAGGTCCTTTATATTTGATAACTTTGAATTTAAAACTAACACGGCCCCCCAATCACTCTAAATCATATCCAAATGATGAATAAAAATTGTTTAGAGGAACTTCCGGATATGACGTGGAGGACCTAAGGCAGGATCATACAAAAAGGTAAGTCAAGTATTTTCTGCAAAATAAACCTTTTTCTCAAAATCAAAGAATGTCATTCGACCCTTTTATAATTTGTCTTTATCTACTGAAAGTTTGCTGGTTGTCTTCTACGTTAATTCGTCAGTAGAACTTTTCTCCCGCAAATATCCATTGGGTTCTGAGATTTTTTATTCAATCAACGATGGATTTCTCATATAAAACCATGCTTTCCTGTCATTTCTTTAGCTGGATCGACTGAAAATCACCCCTAGTTTTTATCACACCCCTCCACAATAAACAGAATTGCTCCTTTCCTGAAAAAACGGCACATTATTGACATGATATGATTTAGATGTATTAACTGTGACTTGGAGGAACTCAAAATGTCTGTAATGATATCACTTTCAGCATATAATATAAAAAATTGTCAATCCTTCATCAAGAAAGCTTTTAAGATATAACTATAAAATATAAATATTTCTGTCGTTTTTGTTTTGAAGCATTATGACTGTTTTGCCTTGTTAATAAGTGCCAGTCTGTACTATATTTTAAGTTCCTCCAAGTCATAGTTAGTACATCTAAATGATATCATGTCAATAATGTGCCGTTTTTTCAGGAAAGGAGCAATTCTGTTTATTGTGGAGGGGTGTGATAAAAACTAGGGGTGATTTTCAGTCGATCCAGCTAAAGAAATGACAGGAAAGCATGGTTTTATATGAGAAATCTATCATTGATTGAATAAAAAATCTCAGAACCCAATGGATGTTTGCGGGAGAAAAGTTCTACTGACGAATTAACGTAAAAGACAACCGGCAAACTTTCACATAGATAAAGACAAATTATAAAAGGGTCGAATGACATTCTTTGATTTTGAGAAAAAGGTTTATTTTGCAGAAAATACTTGACTTACCTTTATGTATGATCCTGCCTTAGGTCCTCCTCATCATATCCGGAAGGTCCTCTAAACAATTTTTATTCATATATCATTTGGATATGATTTAGAGCAATTGGGGGCTGTGACTAATGTATTCTGAAACATCTACAGGTCTTTTTTAGACCAAAATGTTGACTCCAATGGTGTCTAGTTTTACCACAAGGATCCTATTTCAACAATCAATGTCATCATAATTTCGGAAATCCAATCCTCAACAAAAACTTTCTAAAGTACCATGCAATGATTTTGCAATTTCGGTTCAATTAAGTTTGTTGTTTCTGAGAACAAGCATTGACATATTCTAAAGGGTCTCGTCTTATCTACCAATGTCCTGTCACAGCTATTGTCCTATTTGTTCATGAAAAGTATGGTTGCTAGTAACTTTTCCAAAAAATAATAAGCCTGAGATCAGTCTTAATCAACATTATTTTACCAGACTTGGAATTCAATTTTTTTTAAATCCAATTGTTCCATGTCACTGTTTTTGTTATTCTAAGTTCCAGAATTGTACAGTTGCTAGGTACTTTTCCAAAATCTAATAGGACTGAGAAATTTCCAAGATAATAATTACTAAATATTAAATTCAAATATGTTTAACTGCAACCTTAACCTTTAAGGGGGTGTTCCAGATATGTATGGTTGCTAGGTACTTTTCCAAAAAAGTAATAGGTCAGTCTTCCTCCACGATATAACTGAAATGTTGTTGAAAGTTGCGTTAAACACTATAACCCTAACACCAGAGTCTTTCAAGATATTTACTAAAGTTAGAATTCAAATATATTGACAATTCATGTCCTTAAGATAAAAAGGCACTGTATCTTACCACATTCCACAGACAAAGTTGTACGATAAGCAAAAGAAATTTTTATTTTCAGTAACGGCAGCCATTGGAGGGCATGGCTGCAGGACATTCGTCTAAGAACAATTTCAGTCGAGATTGGTTTGATTCAGAATTATTTTTTTTTCAAGAAAATGTTTAATAAATTTCGATCAAATAAGGTTTAACTTAATTCGTGTATTTTCCAAAAATTAGCAAATAAACCGAGTATTCAAGTTGCAAAAAATGTCCTGTGCACTTTAATTTGAGCCAAAATTGAGGCAGCACAGTGCCAGAGTAATTCTTATTTATGCCAAAGGTAGACAGAAATAAAAATGTGACATTGAATAGATGTCCTTAAGGTAGTTATGAATAAAAAAAAAACCCAGAACAAATCAGTTCAGACAGCTTTTTAATTATTTACTAAATTTGGGAAGGGTAACATCAGAGGGGTCGCGAAACAATGTTTTGATTAATCGCAATTAACTTTTCCCAGAAGTCTCCCCACTTCTCTCTGTTGTCTCCCACTTATCCCTGTGAGCTCTCTGAAAGAGAAGTCACTTCTGCCTCTAATTTGAAAGTAGTGGGAGCCCTGTTTATGGCTGGTTCACCCCACTTGAAACTGGGAAACACTGAGTACAGAAAGGTAGTATTTATTATATAAGCTATATTATCCAGGTGCTGGCAAACACCCGACTTGTCAGTAAAAAATATCAGAAAAACAAGAACCTGTGGCCGTGTGGGGTCTATATCATTAAACAAAATTAACATGTGGTGCGTTTTTAAAATTGAAATGCCATGGAATGATTTGAATTTATTCTTTTTTTCTTTCAGTGTGGTAACTTTTACTGACTTTTTTTCATTTCTTATCGATAGTAACCAAAACTTTTAATCAAATATCACGTCAAAAGTCTAGATGCACATGATTTGTTGTCCATGGCAACTACAATTTTTTGCAAGAATTAAAGTGGTTCGCCTGAAATAAACGATGTGAAATTGTTATAAATTGGAATTCAATCTAATAATGCATTGATTGTACACTTAATTACCTTTCACGACTGTATTTGAAAAGGTTTTCAGCGAATTTTTGGTTGATGGAAGCTTTTCCTGCACCCTGCATTCTGTCTGCTTGAACTGTCAAACTATCGCGAGAAATAACGATAAGTGGCGAGATAAAAACAAATATGGAGGACATAATGTGAATTTGGATTGTAAATCAATCAAATTTTGACCATTTTACATTGTTTGATTGAAATGCATTTTGTATGTCATTTTAACTATTATACTCTACATTTAAATTTTTAAAAATTTGCCGATTTAACATTAACAAACAAGATATATTACAGATTTAGAGAAGGGGACTTCCATCCCGGTCAATAAATTGAATAATTTTTACTTTTAGTCATGAAACATTATCATTATCAATAGGAAAACCAACTATCTATATATATATATATATATATAAAGCTTATATTTCTATAAATGTACAATGATTAGATATAAGCATACAATTAGATTTTGAACTTTATTATAAAATAAATCCTACGTATTGATCATATGATAAGCTGACATCAGCAGGTTAGTTTGTGTGTGTGATAAAAATGTAAACAATACAATGCAATAAGCTTTAACTAAGTAAGGTACATTAACAAGAAGTATAACACTAGTGAGCTTTTAAATACCAAATATGAACATACAAACAATAACACTGCATGCACACAGTACAGAACAACGTAAAAGCACTGACAATTATCGATTCTGAGTGACATCACAATAATTAAATGGTGATTCAATGATTAGAGCATTTCTGATATGAAGAAAATGTAAGTCGATGAAGCCAGTTAAAAACATTGGTATTCTACATAGACTTCAATGTATATAATCAGGGTTTGAAATTAGCGGTCGCCCACTCGCCATTTGCGAGTAAATTTCAGTGTGGGCCCTTAAAAATCTCATCTCAGTCGTCCACTTGGCGAGTGAAAATTAGAAAAAATAAAATAGTGTAAATCTATATGTAATAATTCCTATTCACCAAGATCGAAATCCGAAAAAAATATTGACATTTCCATCGATCGATTTTAAGCCCCGATTTTTTGGTTTGATATTAAACTGATATCCGCTTATATTACTCTTCGCTCTATGAACTGAGTAACGAAGTGTAGTAGCCCGGGAACTAGCTTATTTTGATGTATGCGAATCTTATCTCCAGTTAAGGAGATTTACGGCTGTTCTATTTAACACCTCCGTATAAGGATGTCAATTTTTGCATTAATTTTGCGTCATTTAAGGATTGAAATAAAGAATTTAGTTGTTGTTGTAAAGGGATTTAGGTAACAAATAATTCTTTTAACAACAATGATTTCTCTGTTGTCTTTATATTGCACAAACCATGCCGTTTTCTGTTGAGTCATATTACGGAATTTTATAGTACACTTTTCCGACTGATTTTTAATTTTACATGTTCGTTCAAAATATCCGGTTGGCGAAATGTTTCACCAAGCCAGGCCATGGAAATGATTATCTCCCTTGGCTATATACTCAGCCATTACAAAATATAGGGGGGTGCTAAAGTGTGTACCGTGTTGGGTAAATGAGTTTGCCAGACATTTATTTATGGATATATTGTGACAAAATATGGATGTAATAGTTTGAAATATATAATTTCCCAAGGAGGTTTGTATTATTTTACATTCAACATACGTCTTCTTGTAAAATTTTGGATGTGAAGTAAAATATAATCAAACTTTGGGCCAAATTTTACCAGCGAGCTGCTGGTAAGATCAGGATCTGAATCGGGAAGATTTTTAGTTTGACAAATTTTTCTGAATGGTTTTTTGTTCTTTTGTAAGGTATTTTTACCTTAATAATTATATATAAAAACAGAAAATGTAGGTTATATATTTTTATAAAATAAATTAATTGAAAAAAACACGTGTTTTCTTAGAATATGGTAAATCCGAGGATTTATGATATGCAAAGCAGATGTTTGTTTACAAACAATAATTATATATATAAGTGTATTTTGTAAACAACTAATGGTACGTAGATACATTGTATCTAACATAGTTAACACTTAATCCAAATTTAATTTAGCATACATATGCATTTTGATTATTTTATTTTATGAATATAAATTGTTATTAAAAACAGAGGATCTATTTAGATCATAGATGGGCTTCACACTCCTACAGGAGTACAGACAGTATTGTAAAATATTTATTTCATTTTTTTTTCAAATATAAGCTTATAGACAAACTGTGTTAATCACTTGGTTAAATTTTTTTTTTACAAAAAGTTTTTCAGTAGTAGTTTTATAATATTATACAGTACTATGATCACAGGCACTTGTTTCATTCAAAAAATATATGCCCCCTCCTCTTCCTTACTTCAAGATAAACATCTGCCCTTTACCCCTTCCCCACTTCGCCTCAATATTTTTCGCTTATTATCCCCTCGCCAACGAAGTTGCGAAGGGATATAGTAACGCTACCGTCCTTCATTCCGTCTGTCACATCCTTGTGAACACTCTAGGATCAACATCCTTCAATGAATTTTGACTAAACTTGGTACATACTTAGTCCTTAGGAGAGTCTGGAACCCTATTGATTTTCAAGGTCAAAGGTCAAGGTCACCGGGTCAAATTTTTTACTGCATAACATCCTTGTGAACACTCTAGAATCAACATTCTTCAATGGATTTTGACTAAACTTGGTACATACTTAGTCCTTAGGAGAGTTTGGAACCGTATTGATTTTCAAGGTCATAGATCAAAGGTTAATGTCACCGGGTCAAATTTTTACCGCGTAATATCCTTGTGAGCACTCTAGAATCAACATCCTTCAATGGATTTGACCAAACTTGGTACATACATAGTCCTTAGGAGAGTCTGGAACCCTATTGATTTTCAAGTTCAAAGGTCAAGGGGTCAAATTTTTACTGCGTAACATCCTTGTGAACACTCTAGAATCAACATCCTTCAATGGATTTTGACCAAACTTGTTACATACTTAGACCTTAAGAGAATCTGGAACCCTATTGATTTTCAAGATCAAAGGTCAAGGTCACAGGGTCTAATTTTTAGGCGAGGGGATACGCCACGGTTTGCGTTGCCCTTGTTTGTGATCCTTTTGCTGACCCAATTATATCGTTACACTCCCGAGATATTTCTCTTTTCGACTGCCACATTTAAATATACCTACCGGGACCCCCTCAGACGAATTGGACAAGACTATTCAGCGAAAGTGGCTTGGTGAAAATTTAAGTCATTGAAACGGATACAACCACTACCGGTTTGCACTGGATTTTTCACATGCATTCGGAATTCTCTAGACTGGCCATGTGTAACAATGCCATCATGATCATCTCCTCTCAAATGTAAAGTAAGCCTTTAAAATACAGATAATTGTTCCAATGCAGATTATAAAAATATGTTCAACTCCAAATTACTGACATTTGATTTTTAAAACACCTTTTTTTCTAGTTTCTAAATCAATTTAGAATGGACCGGAAGTGACTGTATCCGTTTCAGTGACTGAAAAATAGAAAATGCGACTTTCGCTGAATATTCTTGTCCAATTCGTCTGAGGGGGGCCCGGTATTTATATTTAAATGTGGCAGTCAAAAAGAGAAATATCTCGGGAGTGTAACGATATAATTGGGTCAGCGAAAGGATCACAAATAAGCGAAAAATATTGAGGCGATTTGGGGAAGGGGTAAAGGGCAGATGTTTACCTTGAAGTAAGGAAGAGGAGGGGGCACATATTTTTTTAATGAAACAAGTGCCTGTGACTATGATTATCTCCCATTATTTAAATTCCTTAAAAAGCATTTTCCCCAATAATTATTGTTAATTCAACTTTTTGCATTTAATTGTTATATTTTGAAATTGTTATCAATATTAAACAATAACTTTTTTTTATGTTCATATTTATATGAATATTATAGTTGCAATTATTTAAATTAAATATACCTACCTTGAAGAACTTTCGATTTATTTATATAAACAACTCCCACTTTCCTTTTAATATATTGCTGAATTTCCTATGGTATTTTCTGTATATTATGATTATACTTTGGTATTTTCCGACTTATTTCAGTTTATTCTAGATTTGCATACACACTTCAAATATGTCAAAAAATTATCCAATGAAAAGTATCTCGATACATGTGAACTAGACGAGAATTTCTTTACTTATTATAAAATCCTGAGATACATCGAATGGTAAAATCGGACATTTTCAAGCATATTTATTTGCCGATTCCATCCCCTGGCCAAGCCGATTTAGTCAGTCCTTTTTGGGGAACTCTGGGCCTCTTAAAAGGCAAAATGAACAGAGAACAAAATATTTTAGAGATTACGAAAAGTCCAAACGCTCTAGACAATTTTTAAAGGAATAGAAACAAAGCCGTCCATGGTTAGTTGATACTGAAACCGGCATGGTTTGTTCATATTGCAAAGTACAAAAAAAATGAAAATTCATTTACTACAGGATGTACAAGCTACAAACATCCACACCATATGTCAAGCTCTAAATCACCCCGAAATTTGACTTCAACTATAAATTTTTGAAGTCATAGTGTATTGGTGCATGTAAAATAAGTTTATTTTGAGGAAAATGTTTTGGAAATTTGTTATCTTCTGTATTAAATTATAGTTTCTGAATGGCCAATTTTGCTGCCAGGAAATGGCCAGAATGCAGGATTTTACACCGTTTATCCCAGGGCTTCCGGGGGCCTTCAGCGGACCCCCTGCCGTAGGGCACCTCGCAAGCGAGGTGGCAGGCTTGCATAGCACGCCTGATGGGCCCCTAACAAATTGTGTGGGCTACCAAAATTAATTTGGTGGGGGCCCACTTGGCCCCTAAAATATTTCCTTAGCTTCAAACCCTGATATAATTAATTTATTTGATACCAACAGAAGTTAAATATTGTAAATTTTAAAATCACTGCCGATCTTTGTTTACAATAAGACAGATACATGTATCTAGTTTGATTTTCTTCAATCTATATATCACAGGATTATCTTATGTTAGAAAATAAAATTCAAAATTGTCCTTGAACTTTCACTGTGTCTAAAAATACACTCAACTCTGCACATTGTTTCTCGAAATCCTAATCTGATTGAAATAGGATTTCTCACTTGCTCCCTTTTCTGACATGTCACAGTGTGAGATATCTAATGAAACTCTGTTACGGGTCACATGCGAGTGACCTTATGTCATGAATATGTAATGATATGCAGATACATTATGTGAATATGGTTATGACCCTTTTCAGCCAAACAAATTGCTGGTAGCATGCAAAACAATTTAGTACCACTTTATAGTCTCACAATTGCCATTTTCATTGGATGGTACACTGTACATAAGGGTCACTTGCATGTGACCCATAATGGGGTTTTCTTAGATTTCCCATGCTGTGTAATATCAGTAAAGGGGGGTAAGTGTGAAATCTGAAATTGAAGCTCTTTATGGTATTCAAGTTTAGCTTGATTACACTAAACCTAGTGCAGGAGAAAACCCTTAATGAATCACATCTTGAAGTCGTCTTTTTGGTGTTAAATAGCATACATTTGTATATATGTGTGATTTTTATCAAGTGGATCATGAAATCTTGATGTGAGATAAATGTAATACTACAAAGGCACAATTGAACATAATGAGAATAAAAGAGTTTTGTTAAAATATCTATATTTAATGCAAAAGACTAACGGGAAAGCATAAGCCTATGTGATTCTTATATACCCAATTTGTTACCATGAATATTTTCTGACATTCCCAGCTACACAAAAGTGATACAGATTGCTAGTTTTCTAGTATATTACAAGATAACAAAATAAGATTGTTACCTACATTGTACATTTTTATATAGTGCTATGTAAGCTTAATATTGCAAAATTGTATGTAAATTTTGGAAGTAACACTATAAATGATATGTTTCAGATGGAAAAAAAATCCTGATGGATACTCATATTGTCAGACAGTTTCAGAATTTGCAAGTCTTGTCAAAATCAAATGGTCTCAGGATGGATGACCTAGTTAGTGACCTTACTATGGCTCTTGAAGAAACAACCAGATCACCAAAATCATCAAAAGGTTACATGGCAATGGCTTCAACTTCAAAAAGACAAAAGAAACGAAAAGGAAAAAAGAAAAGAATAACTTGCATTGAACTAGATAACACAAGTGAAGCATCAGAAAGCAGTTTGGAAGGAGCTTTACGAGAATATATGGAAAATCGTCTACAGCTAAGTGATTCGGATGATGTATTGAGTAGAACACGTTATCACACAAGACTGTCTATGCCTACAACGAGGACAGAATACATACCTTCTGTTGAGTCAGATTCTTTTACAGACAATATATCTCCTGTTAAGCCTCAAAGACGAAGAAAAAAGTGCAAGTCGATGGTTATTGATGTTGAAGCAATGCCAGCACCACTGACCTGCAACTTGCCACTAAAATCTACTAGAAGTAAAGCCAAAATGGAAGTAGAAGACTTGAAGGTATCCTCCGAACCAGAGACCACTAATGAAACTACTGGAGAACCAATATATCCAGGAAAGAGAAAGAGAAGTACAAAATCTAAATCTGATAACACTAAAGATAATTCAGAAAAAGATGATACAATGGACACAGGAAATGAATCACAGTAAGTTCATATATCTTATTTATTGTCAGGTGATTTATTGTGACTTTTTTGTACTTAGCATACTTGGGAAAATATATCTTGACAAAACTAGAAAACAACTATATACACAAAAATAAAAACACACCATATACAATGTACATTTGTATTAATAAAAATAAAAATATTAAAAAGAAAATGTTATGGAGAGAATTTCATATACATATTTGTACTTGTACATAGTTTTGGGGTGTTAAGATGAAATGATATAAGATCATGTTTAGAAGGTATAGTGAAACCTGTCTAAGTGGAAAACCTTTTGGTTTTGGTTTTTTTTCATTCAAAATATACAGTTTAATATACAGTGAAACCTGTTTTAACCGAACCCTGAATAAAACAGAAACCTGAATAAAACAGAATCCTGTTGAAACCAAACCCTGAATAAAACAGAATCCTGTTGAAACCAAACCCTGAATAAAACAGAATCCTGTTGAAACCAAACCCTGAATAAAACAGAATCCTGTTGAAACCAAACTTTTAAATAAATTGCTAATATATGAAATCTTTAATTAATTTAGTTAATTTAACCTGTTTAAGCTGAACACCTGTCTATTCAGAACACAAATGCTGGTACCTAGGATGTTCAGTTTAGACAGGTTACGCTGTACAAGATTTTGGGTATAGTAACTATAAATTTTAAGTTCATATTATGCAGTATTTTATTTTATAAATGAATTATTAATACATTTCTATTACTTGAATGTTTTATAATTATGGTATATTATGTTAATTTTATATCTGAATGTTTTTTTTATTTTCAGAGAAAGTAGTTCTTGGACCAGTTTTAGTAGTAGTGATAGTGAAGGATTAAATACTTATGATGAAAGCAGAGAAGGTATTTTTTTTATCAAATTTCTTATTCTTTTTTCTTGCATTTTTTGGCAAATTTTAAGATAAATTTTTAATCAATGTTTATGTCCAATTCTAACATGTCTAACACTTTGTTAACAAATGAGCGAGTTATCCATTCGGTATAATCTCATTAGCACATGCGCCGGTGAATGTGACTTACTTTTCCATTGGCAGCATAAATTATGTACAACATTTTCCGCAAGCGTAAATATAAATTACCATCATCCAATCAAAGTATACTACCGTATTTGTACTCTTAGACATATCAGAATCGAAATAAATCATGGAAGCCAGAATGTGTTTTGAGTTTTAACATGGATTGGCGGATATTATTAAATTTTATCCCTCGCTTCTGGCTCGGGATAAAATACTAATATCCGCCAATCCATGTTAAAACTCCCAACACAATGAGGGTTACCAAAATGTGCCGGCGACCGGCAAAATCGCCGGCTACTTCTGCTTGAGCGCCGTCTACAAATTTGTCACAAAATAAAAATAGAAGTTGGTAAAACTGAAATGTTATCAAGATATTTACTTTTTTCTCATTCTCTGTTATAATTTCATTCCGCGTTAGAAAACAACAGATCACTCTTGATCTTTTTGAACCAGTGTAACCTATGACTGCAAAGCGTTTTTTTGATCACAGATTTTGATTCGGAGTCATCCCGAAATTGGAATGTATTAGAAGTTACCGATTTCCGGTAATGAATAAAAAAAACCACGATGCCAAGATGTTATCCTAACATCTACAGGTGTATTCAATGTTTGCCATGTCATTGTCAGTCGGTTCTAATTTTGTGGCAATTTGACTGTAGCTTGGATTTTTTCAATTTCTCTTTGAGAGGAACAAAAATTTTTGAGACCAATTAAAAGCTTCATTTTCCTCAAATATATGCCCAGATTGCATCTCCTGCCATCTAGAATTTCAAAATTGCCCCGGACCCCCCGCCAACAAAGAGGGGGGACACCCCCCTCTCGGACTCACGCCTACGGTGCTCGGGGACATGCCTATGGCATGTCCAGTCTCCGCCTTTTTCCAAAAATTCTCCATCTACTAAAAAACCTTTTGAGAACCCTGCACATTCTGGCTTCCATGATTTATTTCTTAAATACACTGTAATGTCCCCCCACCCTTTTGAATTGAAAGAAGTCTAAAAGTGAACTTTTAGTTGAATTACAAATAAATAGGGGCTATCGTGGCCGTGATCGTATGGTAGTTGGATTTACAACTAGCTATATTAATGCAATCAGTGCCTATCACCACTGATGTTGTTGGTTCAACTCCCGCTCAGGGTGAAGTGGACAATATTATGTGATAAAGTTTGTCAGTGGTTTTCTTTGTCCTCGGGTTTCCTCCACGAATAAAACTGACCGCCAAGATATAGCTGTAATATTGTTGAAAGTGGCATTAAACACCATAAAACCAAACCAAACCGACCTAATAAATAGTTAAACTAGATAAACTTTGAATATGTCTTATAACTTTTAATGATGTTCTCTATTGATGTACAGCTGATGATGAACAAAGTGATTTCTTCCATGAGCCAGGGCCAGCTTGTGGTATTCCAGGTATTATTCCATGGTGGGAAAATGAATCTAAAGATGCAAATGAAATGGAGTCAGATAAAGAATTCCAACAATTACTTACAGGAACATTTGAAAACATGTCCAAGTCTTCCCAATTAGCCTTTAAAGCTAGAGTGACAAAATTGATGGCAAAGGTAAGAATTTGTTTGGAATTATCTGTTAGAAATGATAGACTAATTCTTCATTTTCATCTGTATATAGCATTACATTGGCCTACTTGCCTATTTCATGCATATTTGAGTGAGTGAGTGATTGTTGTTTAACGCCAACTTAGCAATTTTTCAGGTATAACATAGCGAGAACAAGTTAAGTTTCAGTGAGATGATGATGAGGTCTCCTTTGTCCTAGACCAACACACAATGTTTGACTTTTATAGTGCTAGCTCACTGAAACAACAGTCCGTGGATAGACATGGTCCCCCACTCGGACATATTATCCTGATTCCGAACCAACCAGTCTTTGCTCTTTCTCCTTACTGCTGCATGCTTAGTGGAGAAGCAACAAATTCCAATTTTATAGTCTTTGGTTTCACCTGATCAGAGCTGAAACTCACAATCTACCACACTCGAAGCGATGCGGTAAAACAAGAAGAATATAAAAACATTGTTATAATGTACAATACTTTCCAGCAGAAATTAATGTTAACTGAATACTTTCAGTCTGGTAGAGAAGTTAGGTTTGGTAGAAGAAGGCTCAAAGAAAAGGTTAGTTTATTGTTTTTGGAGATTTCTATGATCATGTCTCTGCAACACTTTGATTCTGTCTAATTTGATACCAAAATACTGATTCATGTGCCATTCAGAAAATAATTTGGTATTCATTTTACATGTTAGAAAGCCTTTCAAGATAATAATAGTAAGAAAATATTTGAGCTTACCTGGACAATTGAGCTATTGTCATCATTTTGTGTCCATCATCATTATTGTCCTTCATTAACATATTCTCAGATGGACCAAATCAAAAGAAACTTTGAACAAATATTCCGATGGTGAACCTCATCAGAATTTTTTTTTTGGTGCCAATACTAAATTCAACATGACTGTCACAGCCATTTATGCAAATTGATATACTGAGCTTTAATGCCCATGTGTTCAAAAACTACCATGTGTTTTGTCATTTAATTTGGTGTGAATGCTCCTGGAGTGGTTCCATACTCTGTACTCAATATGTTTGGAAATCCAAGATGACTGCCACAACAGGACATAGTGTTGTCTGTCCTTCGATTTACGGATTCTGATTACCCCTTTGATACCTTCAAACTCTTCTTAATATAGGACACTTTCAAAATATTAATTAAAATATTTTTCTTAGAAACTATAAATATGATTTAGCTCAAACTGTAAATGAATGATCATTAGATGATCCCTTATAATGTTGGAAAATTTTATGTGGGTCTGAAATCCAAGATTGCCGCCACTACATGTCAAAGTTTTACCCTACGATAAAACAAATAAATGTTGTTTCTCAGAAACTACAAAATTTATTCAATCCACACTGTATGTCAATAGTCATGTGATGGTCCCTTGCAAAGTTAGTATTTTTTTATCTGAATCAGAAATCCAAGATGCCTACTATCACCAGAGTTTATTTTAGTACATAGGAAAATGAATTAAAGCTGGGTTTTTTTTATTTCTGAAACCACTCAATCTTTATAAAGGAAATTTGGCTGGAATGTTCAGTGAATGGACCTGTAGAAAATTATGTGCTGCTCAGAAATCAAAGATGTTTCTCAGCAAAGTTAATGTTGTTTTTTATGGTAATCAGGATTTTAAAAAATAGCAGACACAGCATTAAAATGTTTAAAAGGATCAACACAGAAATGGTATATACGTTGTCTTCTTAGAAACCACAAATCTGCTTGAACTCACAACAGGCATAAATGATAATTGAATAATAAATTGATAATTCATAACTGGCTCATATGTACCTCTTGTTAAATTTTTGTCTTCTTTTGAAACCCTTTGACTGAAAACCTTGTTGGAATGTTCCTTGTATTGTGCTTTACAAACTCTGCCATTGTAGTGTAGTTTGGAAATCCAAGATGAACACTGCTTCCAGGACATAGTTTAACATAATACCCAGTCAAAAAATACTTAATATTTTTGTTGCAAAACACTGTAGAAGTTTAAAAGGTACAAATATCAACTACTACAGTGGAACTTGTGCAATACGACACCTGAGTTTTCCGACATCCTGTGACATCCGACAAAAATGTTTGGTTCCAAAGTATTTCTGGTAACTAAAACAAAACCTGAGTATTCTGGCATCCTGTACAATCCGACACGTATACCTTGTACCTTGGTGTGTTGGATTAAACAGGTTCCACTGTATATGGAGCTTAAAAATTGTGTTTTGTTTTATACACTGAATTAAAATAAATGAAAAGGCTTAAGATCTTTTTTTGAGCTAACAAATTAACTATTAAATAGTTCTGATTGCTCTCCAGCAGTTTTGAGATCAGTTTTCAAAATAATTACGGCTTTTTATGACACGTATGAAATTACTGAAAGTGGTAGTAAAATTATTATTATTAGTTTTAATTTCCTAAATGTTTCTTAATAGATTCCAGGATATACAGTATCAAACTACGTTGAAGACAAACAGATGTGGAATTCCATGCAAGGAGTTATCTCCCCTCCATTCTCTAGTAATGGCAATAAGGATACCAAAAAGTTGAGAAAGTCACCACCACTTACCAATGCTGAAGGTAAATGCACTTAATCAGGTTAAAACTAGAAAGTCACCCCCATTGACCAATACTGAAGGTAAATACATTTAAATCTGGTTAAAACTAGAAAGTCACCACCATTGACTAATGCTGAAGGTAAATACATTTAAATCTGGGTAAAACTAGAAAGTCACCACCATTGACCAATACTGAAGGTAAATACATTTAAATCTGGTTAAAACTAGAAAGTCACCACCACTGACCAATCCTGAAAGTAAATACATTTAAATCTGTGGAAAACTAGAAAGTCACCACCACTGACTAATACTGAAGGTAAATACATTTAAATCTGGTTAAAACTAGAAAGTCACCACAACTGACCAATATTGAAGGTAAATACATTTAAATCTGGTTAAAACTAGAAAGTCACCACCACTGACCAATACTGAAGGTAATTACATTTAAATCTGGTTAAAACTAGAAAGTCACCACCACTGACTAATGCTGAAGATAAATACACTTAAACCAGGTTAAAACTAGAAAGTCACCACCATTGACTAATACTGAAGGTAAATACATTTAAATCTGGTTAAAACTAGAAAGTCACCACCACTGACCAATCCTGAAAGTAAATACATTTAAATCTGGTTAAAACTAGAAAGTCACCACCACTGACCAATACTGAAGGTAAATACATTTAAATCTGGTTAAAACTAGAAAGTCACCACCATTGACTAATACTGAAGGTAATTACATTTAAATCTGGTTAAAACTAGAAAGTCACCACCATTGACTAATACTGAAGGTAAATACATTTAAATCTGGTTAAAACTAGAAAGTCACCACCATTGACTAATACTGAAGGTAATTACATTTAAATCTGGTTAAAACTAGAAAGTCACCACCATTGACTAATACTGAAGGTAAATACATTTAAATCTGGTTAAAACTAGAAAGTCACCACCACTGACCAATCCTGAAAGTAAATACATTTAAATCTGTGGAAAACTAGAAAGTCACCACCACTGACCAATACTGAAGGTAATTATACTTAAACCAGGTTAAAACTAGAAAGTCACCACCATTGACTAATACTGAAGGTAAATACATTTAAATCTGGTTAAAACTAGAAAGTCACCACCACTGACCAATACTGAAGGTAAATACATTTAAATCTGGTTAAAACTAGAAAGTCACCACCATTGACTAATGCCGAAGGTAAATACACTTAAACCAGGTTAAAACTAGAAAGTCACCACCACTGACCAATACTGAAGGTAATTACACTTAAACCAGGTTAAAACTAGAAAGTCACCACCATTGACTAATACTGAAGGTAAATACATTTAAATCTGGTTAAAACTAGAAAGTCACCACCACTGACCAATCCTGAAAGTAAATACATTTAAATCTGGTTAAAACTAGAAAGTCACCACCATTGACTAATACTGAAGGTAAATACATTTAAACCAGGTTAAAACTAGAAAGTCACCACCATTGACTAATGCTGAAGGTAAATACACTTAAACCAGGTTAAAACTAGAAAGTCACCACCACTGACTAATGCTGAAGGTAAATACATTTAAATCTGGTTAAAACTAGAATGTCACCACCACTGACCAATACTGAAGGTAAATACATTTAAATCTGGTTAAAACTAGAAAGTCACCACCACTGACCAATACTGAAGGTAAATACATTTAAATCTGGTTAAAACTAGAATGTCACCACCATTGACTAATGCCGAAGGTAAATACATTTAAATCTGGTTAAAACTAGAAAGTCACCACCACTGACCAATCCTGAAAGTAAATACATTTAAATCTGGTTAAAACTAGAAAGTCACCACCATTGACTAATACTGAAGGTAAATACATTTAAACCAGGTTAAAACTAGAAAGTCACCACCATTGACTAATGCTGAAGGTAAATACACTTAAACCAGGTTAAAACTAGAAAGTCACCACCACTGACTAATGCTGAAGGTAAATACATTTAAATCTGGTTAAAACTAGAATGTCACCACCACTGACCAATACTGAAGGTAAATACATTTAAATCTGGTTAAAACTAGAAAGTCACCACCACTGACCAATACTGAAGGTAAATACATTTAAATCTGGTTAAAACTAGAATGTCACCTCCACTGACTAATGTTGAAGGTAAATACATTTAAATCAGGTTAAAACTAGAAAGTCACCACCATTGACCAATACTGAAGGTAAATACATTTAAATCTGGTTAAAACTAGAATGTCACCACCACTGACTAATACTGAAGGTAAATACATTTAAATCTGGTTAAAACTAGAAAGTCACCACAACTGACCAATACTGAAGGTAAATACATTTAAATCTGGTTAAAACTAGAAAGTCACCACCACTGACCAATCCTGAAAGTAAATACATTTAAATCTGGTTAAAACTGGCAAGTCACCAGTACTGAAGGTAAATACATTTAAATCTGGTTAAAATTAGCAAGTCACCCGAACCTAATCAAGTTAGTGTGGACAAGTTGCTCATACTACCTTTTCCATTTCTTAATGCAATTCCCACAATGTTTTTGTTGTATCAGTATGTTACAGATCCAAAAGAGTGCAATTAACATCAAATTTTGCATATTGTTTATTTTAGGGATGTCTGAAGAAATCTATGACCCGAGACTATGACTATCATTATTCCGTTGATTATCTGTTGAAAGACAAAATTAATACCAAATTTGTTTTTCAACCAAACATTTGACAAATATACGACCAAATAGATACAATAATTTTCTCTGAAATCCTTTGACGATTTGAAGAAAGACTAATACCAAATTGTGCTTTTCAACCAAACTTTTGACAAATATATGACTACAGTGCAATATTTAATTGAGAATGAAAATTTAATCTTTTTAGATAAACATTTATTACACAATTAATCATCAAACATACCTACAAAGAAGTGACAGTTACAATTACATGCATGATTAACAATCAAAGGCAAATACCGCTTAAATGTAAGTTATTGATCCGTAAACAACACAATCACTGTACAAACACCGCTATAAATACACCTAATCAGTTGTATGGGGTTCATTGTGGGGCACTTTAATTTTGTTCTTGTTCAGAAAAATGATCTGATCTACAACTTCGAATGATAGTCTATTTCGAAGTTTTGTTACAATTAGTCCTACAGATGAAAAAATCCTCTCCGAAGGAACGGATGTTGCTGGTACTGCTAACACACGTTTTGCAATAACTGATAATCGTGGATATTTGGTTTCTCTGTCAGCCCACCACTCGAGTGGGGATTTTTCTAAATCAGACTTGTCGAGCAGATAACTTGATTGATCATATTTGTTGTACCACCACAAAATGTTAATTGTGCATCACAAAGAGTGCATTTGACAGTATTTCCATTTAACGATCGTTTAAAATAATTTCATACCGCTGATTTTTGTGGAGGTATTTTAACGTACCGATTTTATTTTGAACAACTTAGAACATACAGTGAACTGTATTCATATTTGTTCAGACTTAAACTTTACTTATGGAATATTTCAAAGAGAAAAATAAAAGGGAAAATGTCTAAAGATAAAAAAGTTAAGCGAGTATTCGAGTACGAAAATTATACTCGAGTACTCGGCCTTCCGAGCGAGTACCCGAGTACTCGTTGCCATCCCTAGTTTATTTTCAGCCATATTATTTTTGGTGGATGCCTCAAAAACTCAGTAGACATGTTTTCGTTTGAAGCCACTGACCCAATTTACACCACAGTTGGGTGCGATTGTGCTTGAATGGTCTCCTTACCTCAAAATTTTGTCTGAAAGTCTTCTTTAATGTCGAACGAAACCCATGAAAAAGTATGCCTACATATTAATGAGTTGTATGTTCAAGGTTTTTATGTGAAGTTTTAAATAACACTGTCTTTCATTTTAATAAATTTTTTCAGGATTTGTAGGAGATGAAGCAAGCCCTATACCAGAGTCAAACATAGGGAATAAAATGTTACAGAGCATGGGTTGGAAACCTGGATCAGGATTAGGGGTTGAAGGAGTAGGCATACAAACACCGGTTATAGCATACAGAAGACTTAGAAGAGCTGGTTTAGGTCACTCAAAGACAATAAGTAAAAACTCATAATACTTTAGATCATTAGGCTTGAAATGAATGGTTATCAATTTTAGAGTAAAAGCTGTAAAAATAAATGTATAAAAAGTTACCAGTCTATCGATCTGAAATTATAATCTAAACTGAACATGTGTTGGTTTAGTTTTGTGTTTTGCAAGACTGGTATTTGGATTAGACAGGCTAAATTTACAATAGAAAGTTCAGACATTGTAATAGTTGGTATACAAAGAGAAATCAGAAATTTGGGCTAAATGTAATGGTTGGTTTATAAGAGAATTGAGACCTCTGGGTTAAATGTAGTGGTTGGTTTATAAGAGAATTCAGACCTCTGGGCTAAATGTAATGGTTGGTTTATAAGAGAATTCAAACCTCTGTGCTAAATGTAATGGTTGGTTTATAAGAGAATTCAGACCTCTGGGCTAAATGTAATGGTTGGTTTATAAGAGAATTCAGACCTCTGGGTTAAATGTAGTGGTTGGTTTATAAGAGAATTCAGACCTCTGGGTTAAATGTAGTGGTTGGTTTATAAGAGAATTCAGACCTCTGTGCTAAATGTAATGGTTGGTTTATAAGAGAATTCAGACCTCTGTGCTAAATGTAATGGTTGGTTTATAAGAGAATTCAGACCTCTGGGCTAAATGTAGTGGTTGGTTTATCAGAGAATTCAGACCTCTGGGTTAAATGTAATGGTTGGTTTATATGAGAATTCAGACCTCTGGGTTAAATGTAATGGTTGGTTTATAAGAGAATTCAGACCTCTGGGCTAAATGTAATGGTTGGTTTATAAGAGAATTCAGACCTCTGGGCTAAATGTAATGGTTGGTTTACAAGAGAATTCAGAAATTTAGGCTAAATGTAATGGTTGGTTTACAAGAGTATTCAGATATCTGGGCTAAATGTAATGGTTGGTTTACAAAGAGAATTCAGACATCTGTGCTAAATGTAATGGTTGGTTTACAGGGGAATTCAGACCTCTGGGTTAAATGTAATGACTGATTTACAAGAGAATTCAGACATCTAGGCTACCGTCTTTTTTTGTCTATTAAACGCACTGGTGCATAGAACACACCCTCTTTCCTCCCAAAAAAATCTGGGGAAAATTCTAGTTCCTATCTATAGAACGTAGGGAGATTCAGTAAAACATTCACGGCAGAAATCCTCGTTCAAACGGCAAAATACTGCTTACCACAGATCACGTATTTGTTAATCCATGTATTTTTGATAAATTTTAGACAGGGAAATGTTAAATTAGTTTTGTTAAAAGAGTTTAAACCGATTATTCTACATGTTGTAAGTGAAAATTAGCTGTTTTGTGAATGCAGGAAGTTTATCGGTAATGTTTAATTTGAAAACAAATTCAAAACAGCAATGAAAATGATACGGATGGAGCAGTTGATTTTTTTGTCGTTCTTTACGTGAATTATGGTTGTTTTAAATAATAAATATGTAGATATGTTTAATCTTTAATCAGTATTAATTCATCAAATAATGAACTGTTCATGTGATCAAAGATAGGCAAGCTTGGGTCAAGCTTAAGATAGGATGTAATTACGATCGATTCAAATAAAGAGAAAGCAATACAGAAGTAATAACATTAATTAAGACCTGATCAAAGAGATTATAATTTCTTTTGAAGTGTACTCATATTGTACCAATGCTACCATATATTATATAATATTGACAAGTGTCCCAGTATGTTCAATTATCTTTTCACACCTTGTTATACAATATGCAGTCCTTGACCTTGTCAACTGCTGTAAAAATCGATAATTCAAACAAAGGTTCAATACCCAAACACAGTTAATTTCACCCCAGGAAAAAATAGATTGAAAAAAAGTAAAATATCAAACGTCTGATAGCAAGCATTTGACAGTTATTCCTGCATTCGTATGGACAATTAGCTCCGAACAACAACACCAATGCACAAGTATGATTATTGACAAACATCGAGAATATTTACATACCTTTCAGAAAGGCAATGAACAAGCAATAAATATAATTTTTATACAATTTTATTTTAAATAACATATATAATGAACACAATTAATGTTATTTGAACATTAATTCATCGATCATTGGGAATAGTGTCTGTGAACTCAAAGCTATGCTACCGGCAACTCTGCGTGACCTGAAAAAAAGTGTCTGATACTTGCTCTTATGCATAAAACGCACTCCACCTACAAATTATCATTTTAAAGCATAAGACCGCGTTCTATACGTACCAAAAAACAGTAAATGTAATGGTTGGTTTACAAGAGAATTCAGAAATCTGGGCTAAAAGTAATAAATTTAAAATTGTATTTTTTTCATATTGAAGCGACCTCTTTTCTAGTACAATATTCCTCTCTTTTTGTTTTGTAATTTGTTTATTTTTAATGAAAAGCAGAGGCAGATACAAATACAAAAACATATGACATGTATATACAATTTACACGAAATACATTTAATTTATCAAAACAAACATTTTGAAACATTACACTGAAATTTCAAACACCAAGGACAGTTTCAAATGGCAACCACTTTTTACATATATATTCCCTTTGTGTAGAGGTTAGGAAATTTATGGTTGTCTTTTCTATTTTAATGCAATATTTCAGGTATTTTAGACCACCATTAATACTAGGTTTATCACCTAAACTTCTACATTTGTATAAATAATACTTTAAAATCAAAATGACTTGATTTTTTGTGTTATCTGGATCTAAAGGATCCATAATACCCAATATAATATTAGGTGCATTTATATAAACTGCATATTAAGACCACAATTTTCAAAAAAATTTACTAATGAAAACCAAAATGTTTTACTATAGGTGCATTCCCAAAACAGATGCAATAAACTCTCTTTAGTTTCTGTACAGAAGGTGCATAGTTCTGTTTCTTTTAAGCCACATTTGAAAAGAAAAGAGTTTGTGGCAGTTATTCTATGGGAAAGTTTGAACTGAAAGTTTTGGAAGTTTAATATTTCTTGTAGTCTCAAAAGGGGAAGAATAAATATTCTGCGAATCATCTATTTGTACTCCTAATTCCTAGACCCATTTACTTTGTGACCTAACAGGACTTTCTTTTATGTTTTCTAAATACAATTTATAAAAATATTTGCATGGGTTTTTTTTATCACTTTTTAATCTGTCAACAATGTCATTTTTAATATCATGTAGCCTTCCATCTCTTTGGGACTGCACCCACAATACCATAATATTCTAGAAAGTTTGTACTTATCATATATTTGTTTTGAAATTCCTGATATGACAAAAACTGGTTATCTTCGGAGATAATATCATTAATAAAAAAGACACCATTATAACAATATTTGTCAATAATAAAAAAAATTACCATTTCTTTTAATATTAAAATTAAGCCAAATGGGTTTACTCAAGATGTTAATAATGTTGTTTTCCTCTTCATCTTTTTGTGGCAACAGTTCTGACAAATTAAGAATGATATCTATCCAAAATGGATTTAACTTATCAGATATACTTTCCAAACCCTCCTTTTTTAAGTATAATATCTTATCTCTATTTTTCTATATAACTTAAAAGTAAAATTTTCCATAGGGACATATTCATAGGATCAAGAAGTTTGTAAAGCCAAGACATTTTTAGCGCCTTACAGAAAGATTCAATATGTGGCAATTTTATCCCCCCTTCTTCATAGTTATTTATAATAACATTTCTCTTAATTTTGTCAGGCTTCCCATCCCATAAGAATTTATAGAACATGTCTTGTATTTTGTTCATAACTTGAGCAGGAGGGTTTGGTAGTACTGTGAGAATCTGCACAATATCCCTCTCTTATAAGACCACTCCATCCCTCTTTTATAAGACCACCCCTTTTGTAATGAAAAAAGAGTGGCCTCATAAAAGGAATGTCTTCTTTTCAGAAGAATAGTTTTGCAGTGTTTTGTTGTTTTTTTTTATCTCAGTGGAGGTGAAATCTGGCCTGATTACTTGGGGGGAGGGGGGAGCTTATATTATAGGGGGACTACTCTACAAGTAAATAAATGCTATGGAGTAAAATCTTGAAAAAATCAGAGACTTTCAAAAAAGGTGGTAGCAGCTATTTTTACCTTCTACTCATCATAGTCACAGAACTAGAACTAAGAATAAATATATTATAAGGATAAGAATTTTGATTTAGATCATGTCAAAATACATGTAATGTGTTTCATGACAACGATTTTGACAGAATTTCAGTATTAATATTAAATGTTAAAAATCTTTAAATAAAAGTGACAGCACAATATAACTGGAATATTGTTTAAAGTGTAATATGGATATATTAAAGAAAACTAGAATGTATTGATTGCATTTTATAATGGATATATTTTACAAAAGTAAAATTTTATAGAACTGATTTAAGGCATGCGCACAAAGTTCAATGGGTAGCATGTGACAGGGGTATCAGGAAAGCTATATTTCGGTCAGTGACAGTATATAGCAAAAATTTATCCAGTCAATGTGATTTGGCTGCTCTAATGGTTAGGGTTATGGTGGTTAATGCCAAGGGTTAAATCAGGTCATTATAAACTTACTGTTATATTGTTAGAAGCTATGAGGGGGAGTTTTATTGTGTACATGTTGTGTTTATATTCATTTAGATAAATTTAAATGTTTGTTGGATCTTTTTCTCAATCATTGTTATCCAGCAATCGACTAACTTCAAACAACATCCTGTATTGGGTCACATAAAAAGGTCACATGTCAAAATACCAATCAGTAATAAGCCTACTTAATCTTCAGGTATTGAACAAAATTACTTTTTTTTTAGTAGATAACTTGTTTACATGAATGAAAGGTTAACCTGGGATAGGATGTTGTTACTTTTTGATTCATATTCTTACAAAATGTGAATAAAGTGATTCCCAAATGTTAAGTATTGAATACTATTTAAGAAATAGAATAAATGACCCATCATATGCTACATCAATACACATTGATAAACCATTTTTGATGTACAAAGTTTCTGAATGCAGTAGTTTATGACATGATGTATTTATAATGGTGATACATAATGGTCTTATATATCACAATATGTATTCAAAACATTGAAACAACAGAAAATGCATTTTCATTAAAAAATAAATGCATGTTAATTTCTATAATTTTAAAATCAGCAAAATGTAGACCATATTCATAGTGTGTATGTATTTTAGAAGAAACTATTGCTGTGATGCAATGGTATGTGTGTTTTCCCTGGGTGTGGTAGATCTTGGGTGTGACCCTGGCTCTGGTCAAACCAAAGACCATAAAATTGGTATTTGCTGATTATCAGCTAGGCACACAGTATTCTTAATACTAGCAAAAACTAGTTGTCTGGGAATCAGTATAATATCTCAGATTGGAGCTACATGTCTGTCTACCAGGGGACTGTTGTTTCAGTGAGCTTTAATATTAATATCCAACTACTGTAAGAATGTTGGTCTAGTAAAAACAGATATCATCATCATCACACCAAAAAATAACTTGTTAAGTCTCCCAAACAAAGTTTGGGGGACTTATTGTTTTTGCTCCATTTCTTATTATTATTTTTATTTTTATTATTATTATTATTATTATTATTATTCTTATTCTTTATTTCTCAGGAACTATAGGACAGAATTTCATGAAACTTGGTGGAGTTATAGATATATGTTTCTAGTTGATCCTAAAGTTTTCAGATTTGTGGTAAAGGGGGTCAAAGCCATATTTTTGGGGGTTCAAAGGGAATGGGGGTTACTATAGAATCCTATGGGAAACTTGAAATTTCGTACATTAATGTTGATAACTTCTAACTGGATAATGATAGAGACATAAAATTTGACATAGTGATAGGTCACCATTAGAGGAGCAATTCTGCATTTTCAAGATGTCTGCCATTTTCAAAATGGCTGCCAAAACACGGCATAAAAATGGGGGGTAAAAATTCAACATTGTCCGATATCATCAAAATTTGATATGTGGGTAGATAGTGTCAATGGCCGGTTTGGGAGACTTCATAATCGTTAGATTATAATCATATCTTGTTCTCACTGTTATATAACTCTGAAATAGCCCACCTGGATTTCAACAACAATCCCTCATACACTTGAGAAGAAGGGAAGTAAGCAGAACATATTTCAAACCATTTCATTTTACCGGTAGGTGCAATAATATAAATTATTATACAGCTATTATTTTGATCCAATCAAAAACACCCATTTAAGACATGTGACCGTACATTATTTTTCCCGTATTGTACAACCGGAAGCCGTATTTTTTCCGTATTGGACATCCAATACGTTTTTTTTTCGTATTGTACATTATGTAAGGGAAGTAACTCGTTGGCTTTTGTCGTCTGCTAGTAAATTATTTTTAATTGTAATCTACAATCAAATTAACTTGTTCGATATTTAACAGTTTGAGGGAAAAAAAGTTGTTTAGAATAATTGTTGATCAGTTATTTTGCTGTTTTTAATTCATTTTTAGAGATTACGAGATCTGTATTGATACAGAACATTTTCCTACCAAAATACTGTTGTGCAGTTGTTCTATTTAGACTGTATTAAAAGTTAAGCATAAAATTGTTGTTATAGTATGGATCATTTCAGCTGTATAATAAATAGGTCATTATACAGCGATATGTACAATATGGAAATATATTGTACATAACACTGTATAATAACCTATTTTATTAAAATTATTCTAATTAATCAATAAACATACAGGCAAATCCGATTTATCAGATTTTCCTTATATTAGATTTTTAAAATGCGAAAATCATTTTATAAAATTTCAATGGAAAGAAATGTAAAAAAATCTCAACGTAATCTGCCATAATTTTCATAAAAATAGATAAATGCTTTCTGTTCAGTTGTACACTACTTTTTGACTGAAGTATAATTTGATGGGCGGTAATAATCGGTCAATTATTTTTTAATCTCTACTTTTTAATTTACAGTTGCCAATACAAATGTTTTGTAAGAAAATACTAACAAGTACATTTGTATTTTCAAAATATTGTTGTTGTTGGTAAAGTGATTGTGCAAAATTGAATATTATTTATTTTATAAAGTTTTTAAAAGTTTTAAGCACAAGTTTGTTTTTATTCCTCTAGGAAAAAAAAGGTACATGTGTTAATTTAGGAATTGTATGTTTTATGGAGATTAAAATATTTTATATTCAGTATTTCTGATGAGCATACAAAATTGACACACATATGTAGTTTTGCTTTTTTTTTTAGCTCACCTTGCCAAAGGCAACGCGAGCTTTTGCCATCACTTGGCGTCCGTCGTCTGTCGTCCGTTAACTTTTCACTTTTTAATCTTCTCCTCTAAAACCCTTCAGTCAAATGAACTGAAACTTGGTAGGTTCTGTATTAAGTTTCATCAGAGCAGAATGAAAGGTGAGCGACACAGGCTCAGCCCACTGAGCCACTAGTTTCTTAAAATATGCAAAAATTCTGGCCCAATAACTTACAGTATGATTTAAAATGTGGTAATTTTGTAATGGTGTGTGGAAGCCTCTGTTTCAGTTACCAGTATATTTATTAATTGTAAATTTTTTTATAGTTTATATACCAGAATGTAAGCAACAACTAAGAACTATGAAATAATACATGCAGATATTGCACACTTTAAATCTGGGCTGTAGTTTTATTACTGTCAGATAGCCATACAATAATCAATGTCCTAGATGTGATATTGCATGGCTTCATGTTACAAATCAATTTATACCACGATTTTCCGAGTTAATCAATCTCATGCTTCATGTTCAATTGTTTAACAGTTTAACTCAGGGGAAAACTGTGGTATGAATATTACTTGACCTTTGTTATACAGTCATTATGACACTTGTTATGTTTAATTCACAGGATTATGTCTATATACTATATGTATGAAACTGTTAATTGTTGTTTGTTATGTTTTGTGAGACATTTCGTCATTTTTATCATTAAAACTGTTTACTGTATATTTTAATTTGTACAATGTCAGTCTGTATTTTCATTTTACATTTGTCATTAAAAATAGAATAAGAAATAATGACTTATTTCTTCAAGATACCTTACTACCTATGTAAATATTCCATTTGCTTTTGTACATGTTGTGTTTTCAGTAGTGTTGTAGCAGATGTAGTGTTTATTAAGCAATGTTTTCGAAAACAATGCACACATCTAGTTCAAATTTTGTCATTATTTCTTTTATGGTTCCAGATTTATGCCTCATTATTGAAAAATGGCGAATGTTTGGTTTCCCTGCTCTAACTCTTGTTTCTCTTGGCCAATTTTTTTAGCTCACTTGGCGTCCGTCGTACGTTGTAAACTTTCACATTTAAATCTTCTCCTCTGAAACCCCTGAACCAAATTAAACCAAACCTGGCAGGGATGGACCTTGGGTGGGTCCCTTTCAAAATTGTGTCCGACAGACCCGCCCTCCATTCAAGATGGCTGCTGTTACTAAAAATAGAAATTTCTTCAATTGTCCATTGCTGCTTTATTATAAATCTAAACGAGCTCAAATTTTTACTGCAGCTACATGGAAATGAGTAGTTTAACATATATTCCGGGTTTTCGTGAAATTTTTCTTTCAGCCGATTTATACCAATGATGCAAATTAGGCATATTTTGATAAAAGATCACATTTAAATCTTCTCCTCTGAAACTGCTGAGCCAAATTAAACCAGACCTGGTAGGGATGGTCCTTGGGTAGTCCCATTTCAAAATTGTGTCTGACAGCCCCGCCCTCCATTCAAGATGGCTGCTGTTACTAAAAATAGAAATGTCTTCAATTGTCAATTGCTGCTTTATTATAAATCAAAATTAGCTCAAATTTTAACTGTAGCTACATGACAATGAGTAGATTAACATATATTCTGGGTTTTTCTGTGAAATTTTTCTTTTAACCGATTTATACCGATTATACAAATTAGACATATTTTGATAAAAGATCACATTTAAATCTTCTCCTCTGAAACCGCTGGACCAAATTAAAGCAAATTTGTCTGGGTGATCCCCTTTCAATATTGTGTCTGACAGCCCCACCCTCCATTCAAAATGGCTGCTGTTACTAAAAATAGAAATTTTAACAGCAGCTACATGGCAATGAGTAGTTTATCATATATTCTGGGTTTTTCTGTGAGATTTTTTCAGCCAGAATATTATGAGATAAAAATCACATCAAAATATTTTGCTCAGAAATTTGAGTTGAAATGATCTTTGGGTGGCCCACTTTCAAAATTATGTGTAACACCCCCATCTTATATCAACTTTAGATGTCAAATTGAAAACTAGGTGAGTGATTACAGGCTCCTGGGAGCCTCTAGTTTAATTTTACTCGAGGTTTTTGACCACAATACACAGGTCAAGTTCAAAATTTATTATTTGAACAATGTTAGTATTTTTTTCTTTTCATGCTCCAACTACAGTTTTCCTCGTCAAAATTTGTACTCAATATTTGTGACCACAAAACACGTGTAATTTACAATTTTGACTGCTATGCCTTTTATAGTTCCTGAATTAAGTCCCTGTTATGTCGTATTTACACATTCTTTTTTTTTTTCAAATTTTTTTTTGAGGGGCATTTATATAAATGAGATCATATGAAGACTAGACTAACCATTCTGACAAAACTTTGAAATGCATATACAAAGTTTGATTGAGAAAGAGAAAACAACTTTGCTCTCAATGATCATTTATATCAACAGATTTTCAATGCAGCCTCCCATTATCAGATTAGTAAAATGATAGTTCTGTACAGAAGCACTTGAGGAAAGGACGCTCTCTATTTAACTTTTTTTTTCTTTTTATTAAATGTCATTAAAAGTACATCAATTGTAAGTTCACATATTTTGTTTATTGTAAAGGGAGAAAATGTTGGTGAAATGACATTGTGGGCTTCCCAGTTTCCATTGGTTTTTTTTTTCTCCCGTTACTTTGGAAATTGGATTACCGAACACTACTGTTGAATTTCTTCATAATAGTCATTTTTATCACTCAAATGAAGTACGGCACCATCAACCTCTATTGCCTATACCGTTTGTTTTATTTCTAAGGATCTTGTAGGTGTCTTAAGTTTAATAATTTAATAATAAAATTTATTCGTGCCACGATATAGCTGAAATATTGCTAAAGTTGGCAATTAAACACCAATCAACCAATCTATTGCCTATAACATAAAGACAAACTCCACCGCTAAGTTTTAGAAGTCGACATGGTAGTCCTACAAAACCTGTACAGATGGTGTCATCTACTAGATCACTTAAACCTGTAAGTTTATGAATTATGTAAATCAGTAGGGTCATGTATCTAACATGTATGTGTCTAATAAAACTTTCTGCAACATTTTCCAATCTAAAAATGCAACATTTTAACAACTTCCTTCACAACTTCATTAACTTAGTGTACCCACACTGGTGGATTTTTTTTTCTAGGTGTCAAATTGGATATACATGTACTATTATATTATTTGACATTCATTTTATTTTCTCTAAATTTCATATTAAACCAATCGCATCGGTGGTGTAATGGTTCGTATGCTTGCTTCGAGTGTGGTAAATTGTGGATTCAAGCCCTGGTCGGGTCCAACCTAAGACTAAAATTGGTATTTGTCTTCTCTGCTAAGCATGTGGCATTAAGGAGGAAAAACAAAGACTGGATGGCTCAGGATAATGTGTCTGAGGGTAAGCTAGAACTATAAAAATCCAACTAGTGTGGTGGTCCAATACAAAGTGGACATCATTATAATCTCATCGAATGTAACTTGTTCTTGCCATGATATAGCTTTAAAATTGCTCATTTGGCGTTAATCAACAATTGGTTTGGTTGATTTGGTTTTATGGTGTTTAACACCACTTTCAACAATATTTCAGTTATATCGTGGCGGTCAGTTTTATTGGTGGAGGAAACCGGAGAAAACCACTGACATCACTCGCTCATATTAAGCCATGTTTTATGCAGAACAGAAATAATTATAAATCCAATTTCTATGTTAATTTTATTTTTTTTTAAACAGTAACTAACATTATTCTAGGATTAAACATAACAAAAGAAAAATCAGTAAAAAAATATATAATTTAATTAATTAGCACACAAAAAAAACTCCAGGTAATATAAAGCTGCCATATAATTATTTGCGTAAAAAAAATCACAACAAAAATACGAAATAAATAAATCTACCGACAAAATGATTTTAAAAGTTGCTGTTCTTCTAGAACAAAATTGTGACTAACACATAACTAATTATTTGTAAGTCAAGGAATTGAGGTAGATATATATAACATCAAACTGCTAAGAGACTAAAATGTGAGTTTAAACCAGTGAGTATTCTAGACAAAGGGTTTCAAGCATTTTGTTTTGAATGGTAAAGTTAATTTACAAATCATCAAAATAACAAAAAAGTATTTCAATTATGCCTGTCTGTCCTAAAAAGGATATTTATATATTAGGTGCAACCAAATTGTCAAGAA
Organism: Bathymodiolus brooksi; assembly: GCA_963680875.1. NCBI lineage: Eukaryota > Metazoa > Mollusca > Bivalvia > Mytilida > Modiolidae > Bathymodiolus > Bathymodiolus brooksi. The sequence goes on along the minus strand of OY804576.1, from coordinate 61,720,428 downwards.
AATTATTGGAATCTCTTGGTATGCTCTATATAAATGACCATCAATATGCCTTCAGATACATATCATTAGTATTATCTTAATATTACATAGGTTTGGTTAATGGTGTTTTCATGCCAATTTCAACAATATTTCAGTTATATCGTGGCAGTCAGTTTTATTGGTGGAGGAAACCGGAGTACCCGGAGAAAACCACCGACCTGTCGCAAATCACTCGCCATCTTTATCACATAATGTTGTATCAAGTACACTTTGCCATGAGCGGGATTCGAACTCACAACGTTAGTGGTAATAGGCACTGATTGTGCAGGTAGTTGTAAATCCAACTACCATACGATCACAGCCCCCACTGGGTTGTAAAAAAAGTTAAATCATTAATATAACTTAAAAAAAGATCACAAAAACATAGATTACAGACAGTTATTACGAAGAAAGTAAAATGTAATTTTGTCTGAAAATGATTCAAGGACAAACATCCCATATCAATTCACAGCAAATAAAATCCAACAAAATTGAATCAAGGGGGGGGGGGGGGGGGGGGGGAGTTGATTCTGTATTCATTCATCCAGCAGAAGCATTTACATTTCATAGAATTGTTAGATTATCCGTATAGAGATTTAATTTTAAATTTAAGCAAAAAGCAGGCTGTGAGCAATTCTATAAAGATCCTTATATAAGAGATTAGTGCATGGATTATTACGGTGGGATAAGCTCTAAATTTTATAAAATCTATGTAATAGGATGATTGTATGTTTAATGTGTAGTAAAAATGCAAAATCTTTTCCATCTATTTTATATAGTAATAATAATTAGCCATCAACAATTAACAATCAATATCACTATACCAGAGACTCAATGAGGCCCGTGTAGCTCACCTGCTCATTCTCAAGGTCAAGTAATAGTAAGTTGATAATTCAAATGATTGGATGAATTATCTTTGGACTATCTATAAAACATGTATTCAGTTTGTATATAGATGATAAAACGAGGACCATTCGCAAACCATTCTTGAAAGTTCAGTTCAAAATTCCATTGGTTTAAATCAAAACTATTATGCCTTATGGTGAAAATTATGGAGTCCAATTTATGGACATTTCTGGTAACCCACAGTTGATCGTGCTCCACTAATCACCAGTGGATAAACTAGCAAAGAAATCCTCGTTTTGATAACAAAAAGACTATTAATAGTCACCAATCCAAATTATTGTTAATATTGTTAATCTCCTTCTGTGAGGTGAAAAAGCTATACAGCTTTTAAAATGATCACATGACTATGAGGATTTCTCTGCTTGTTGACCCACAGGTGAAGAGTGGAGAGTAATAGAAGCTTGATCGACTGTTGGTTAACGACAATGATCAATGGATTACTCCTAAAAAAAACTTGGGCCCAGTGATTTTTGAGGATATTTTATTATGCTGCAGCCAATCGCAAACAAACTATTATGAAATGTGTCTGCCATTTTGGATTTAACAAGGAAAAGATATGTTTATTATGGTCATACTTAAATAATAAATGTGAAATATCAATTCAAATACCTGTCGGAGTGATTTCTGGACACAAGAATTTTTTCATATTTCACTATGAAACAATATACAATGAGGTTTCTCGAGTAAAAAATTACAAAGTGAAAAGTTTATGGATGGATTAATGATGCACACCAGGAGGACTAGGTTACACAAAACTTAATTGGCACTTCGGATCACTTGTACTTGGCAACAACAATACTCTTATACCAGTATTGTCCACAATACTTGTTTAAAATTATATACCAGTATTCTCCACAATACTCGTATACCAGTATTGTCAATACATAATCAAATCCAGCACTTCAATTTACTTGAATTGTACATGAAATTAATTTACACTTAAGGTTTAAATGAGACTTAAATTTAATTGAGATTTGTGAAACCCAATCCAAATGATGACAAACATATCCTATGGCAACGTTTACATAAATAAATAAATAAATAAATGCATATCAGTTGTCCTTAAAATGATTAAGTAAACATATCAACAAGTGTAACTGTTGTCATCCCTCCAGCAAATGTACCAACCATAGTAGCTATAGATAACACATTCAAAAGTCCAAAGCCAGAAATACCATGTCCACTGAAAGATATAACAAAGACATTATATATATATAACAAATGATTCTAGTAAGTTTGATAAAGCTTCAAATACTTAACAGCTTAATATTTCCCTCTGCTTTTTCAGAATATATATTAGAACACAGAAAAATCCTGCTCAACATATAATTTATATACACATTTTTGAGGTAAAAGGATTATTTTTCAATCAGCCAAGTGGACATGTAAAATAAAATGATCTCTCTCTCTCGTGCCTTGTTTTGAAAGTGTGTTTTGAGACACTCCTGTTTCTAATTTCAATGGTAACTAGTCGATGAAATAGCTTGTAGACTAAAAATAAACCAAATATTTTATTTAATATAAGTATGAATGTAGTTATACATGTCTACATGTCTTAATTATTACTGCACAAGGTACCAAGTATTTTAATCCAAACCATATACATATTTATGAAAAGAAAGTTTAAACAGTGATGGTCATAAATTCTATCAGTATCAACAAAAGGAAATATCACCTCTCTCTGAAAATTGAAAAAGATCACCACTTATGATGTTGGAAATCCAGGTCCTGGCATTGGGGCAGGTACAAAAATGTGGCTGGGTTAAACTGGTTAATGGGATCCCAACCCTCCCCTCTTGATAACTGGATCTCCAACGTCCAATACACAGATTCGCTTTCTCTCAAAAAGACTACATACTAACACAAAAATGAATGACAACATAAACATGGACAGTACAATAGCAGGGTAAATGAATGCTCGTAGCTAACTGACTATTAGTTAGGAAGGTAGAATCTGTTGGTTTAAGAGCATTTCTCAACAAAATATCATAACTGATACATGGTAGATATTATGGTCTGGGAGTTTAGTGTCACTCTTAACAATTTTTCAGGTACCGGTATATCATGGCAGTCAGTTTTATTGGTGGAGGAAAGATATATTTTAACCATATTTTCACTTATGACAATTCCCTGCTTGAGAATCTTTCTAATTTCAAGAGTTACTTACAGGGATTCCAGTTGGAATAATTGATTTACAGTTATTAATAATCTTAAACTTTAGGGACTTCCGCATGCATAAGAAATTTCCTTTACTTACAAACTATTCGACTAACTGTGAATAAACATCACAACTCATTATGGTTATAAAGATGGCAACCAGATCAGAACTCAATATGATTAACAAAGTAAAAAGTAGAACTCACTCAGAACCTCAGTATTCTGTTCAACACTGATATATGACCATTTTCTTATACAGAAAGCTAATTAACATATACATTGTACATGTAATTCAATTGGCAAATTAAATTATGAATGAACAATAAATACCTTGTGCATCCACCGGCTAGTCTTGCTCCAATTATCATTAGTGCTCCACCACAGAATGACAATGGAATAGATACACCGTTGACTGTACCATATGATTCTGATAAGTTTGATGAGACATAGGCTCCTACAATGGCTGCGATAACAAACAATACCTGAAAAAATACAAGTTAATACAAAATAATAGGTCTGAGAGTTTTCCAGGATATTTATTTACCAAAGTTGGAATTCCAATATTTTGAAATCCAATTTTTCTGTGTCACAGCAATGGTTCTTCTGCTTCAAAGATATTCCTATTTGTGTCCTTCATACAACACAATTTTGAAATCAAATCACCTTTATTCAAGTTTTCGAAGAAAAACACTGAATAATTTGACCTTGAAGTCAGAGGTCTATGTCATTGCAGGGTAATGATGGTATGATATATTGATTTAAGGCAAAGCACCCACACACCAAATATCATGAGTCTTGGGGAAAACAAAAATTTGGACCAGACAAGCTTTCAGCCAATCAGAAACAACAAGATTTACTGCCCCTTCACTATACGTTCACACAGTATAACTATCATGAAAATATTAAAGTCCCATAACTCCTACAAAAAACGTCGAATAAAAATGACTGGATAATATGATCAACTACATATCAGTATACAATTAATGACCTTTAATGAGGTGGATACAAGGATTTATTAACCCAAGAATATTATATTTACTGAGGCCAGGGGCCGAGGTAAATATATTATTCTTGGGATAATAAATCCTGGTATCCATCGAATTGAAAGTCATTAATTGTTTTATTATATGACACATTTTATATGTTTCTTCCACCCTTAAAATAAGCATTTATCACAACGTTTTCTTTGGATTAGCTTGGTGGAAGATGTCATGCGAGGTGAATAAATGTTATATTCACCTCGCGTGACGTCACACGAGGTGAATATAATGTTTTATCAAAGATCGTTACTAGGGATGTCAGCCAATCAGAAAAGACATTATCTGAAGTCATATAATAACATTAATTATCCTACTAAATATGAATGCTATTGGACCAACGACCTTAGAGAAATTGCATTCACATAGTGAAGCAGGACGGATGAAAAATGCATGCAAGAGCTCACATGACCCTTTGAATTAGGTGAGCTGAAATTGAAAAGAGTATATATCTAAACCATAATTTTCGATAACAACATACTTTCCACCAATTGTTCAGTCCAGACTTAAATTTGGCAAGATAAGGTAGTTTTTGTTGAAGCTTTCTTGTCATTAAAATCTGTGCTGATACTGTGCAGTAACTGCTACTAGCACCTAAAATATAAATTATAAATAACCCATGTATAATTATTACAAAGCTAAACATATCTAAAGTAATGGTTTGTTCAAGAAGTATTAAATGAGTGTGAAATGCTGGTCATGGTTTCTGGTCTGTTTCTGCATGGACAATGAAAAGTAACACAATTTACAGTAATATTATTACATGTGGACAAATGGTTTACTGTTCAGTATTTTGAGTTGAAGAGAATCTGAGCAGGTTTTTTTGTAATTTTGTATGTTTGTTTATTTCTGTTTGGCCCCTGAAAATCTAGATATTCTGCTTCAAATACTTAAAACTATATTCTATAGTCAAGCAAATGTAAAGAAATTCTAAAAAATAAAATAAAGTAATTGTGAATTTTTTGACTTTTTTGTCCAGTATTAATTGAGATACAAGACTTTGAAGTAGGCTGGGTAAAACTTTGTTGCTAACCTTCTAAGTATAATAGTATATATAGAGGTTTGGAGGCAAGTGAGGATTGTTCTAGTACATGTGGTATTACCATACATGCTGTGTCAGTAACTTGCGACAGGTCGGTGGTTTTCTTCGAGAATTCTGGTTTCCTCCACCAATAAAACTTACCGCCACGATTTAACTGAAGTATTGTGGTGTTAAACACCATAACCCTAACCCTGTGTCACAACAAAATGAGTTCACCAGGACAAACAGTTAGACCTAGTTGTGTCAAGAGTGTGCATACCACTTTAAAAATAAACAATTCTAATCAGACTAGATAATCCAACAATGTACAAGTCCCTAGTGATGTAATTCTGACTACTCATAACAGTAAATATGATTATAATCGGGTATCACTTTCATGGATACAATTTTAACTTAACTTTAAATTTCTCATGTCAAATTATTGTGCCTTTGTTCTGTAGTAAACTGAATATTTTAATTCTATATTTGAATATTGATTTTTTACTTTTTAATGTTCTGAACTCAATGCATCTGTGTTAAAATAATACAGAAATTGTCAGAAACAACAAAATAACAAATTTTATGATATACAATTGTATATATACATCTTAAATGATGAAAATAATCAACTACATTCAAACCTGCCTTAAAGGACACCTTTATATAACAAATCATTGTCTATAAAGACCAGTCTCAAACCTGCCTTAAAGGACACCTTTATATAACAAATCATTGTCTATAAAGGCCAGTTTTAAACCTGCCTTAAAGGACACCTTTATATAACAAATCATTGTCTATAAAGGCCAGTCTTAAACCTGCCTTAAAGGGCACCTTTATATAACAAATCATTGTCTATAAAGGCCAGTCTCAAACCTGCCTTAAAGGCCACCTTTTTTTAACAAATCATTGTCTATAAAGGCCAGTCTCAAACCTGCCTTAAAGGGCACCTTTATATAACAAATCAATGTCTATAAAGGCCAGTCTCAAACCTGCCTTAAAGGCCACCTTTATATAACAAATCATTGTCTATAAAGGCCAGTCTCAAACCTGCCTTAAAGGACACCTTTATATAACAAATCATTGTCTATAAAGGCCAGTCTCAAACCTGCCTTAAAGGACACCTTTATATAACAAATCATTGTCTATAAAGGCCAGTCTCAAACCTGCCTTAAAGGGCACCTTTATATAACAAATCATTGTCTATAAAGGTCAGTCTCAAACCTGCCTTAAAGGGCACCTTTATATAACAAATCATTGTCTATAAAGGCCAGTCTCAAACCTGCCTTAAAGGACACCTTTATATAACAAATCATTGTCTATAAAGGCCAGTCTCAAACCTGCCTTAAAGGACACCTTTATATAACAAATCACTGTCTATAAAGGCCAGTCTCAAACCTGCCTTAAAGGACACCTTTATATAACAAATCATTGTCTATAAAGGCCAGTCTTAAACCTGCTTTAAAGGGCACCTTTATATAACAAATCATTGTCTATAAAGGCCAGTCTCAAACCTGCCTTAAAGGGCACCTTTATATAACAAATCATTGTCTATAAAGGCCAGTCTTAAACCTGCCTTAAAGGGCACCTTTATATAACAAATCATTGTCTATAAAGGCCAGTCTCAAACCTGCCTTAAAGGCCACCTTTTTTTAACAAATCATTGTCTATAAAGGCCAGTCTCAAACCTGCCTTAAAGGATACCTTTATATAACAAATCATTGTCTATAAAGGCCAGTCTTAAACCTGCCTTAAAGGACACCTTTATATAACAAATCATTGTCTATAAAGGCCAGTCTTAAACCTGCCTTAAAGAGCACCTTTATATAACAAATCATTGTCTATAAAGACCAGTCTCAAACCTGCCTTAAAGGGCACCTTTATATAACAAATCATTGTCTATAAAGGCCAGTCTCAAACCTGCCTAAACATGTATAACAAATCACTGTCTATAAAGACCAGTCTCAAGCCTGCCTTAAAGGCCACCTTTTTTTAACAAATCATTGTCTATAAAGGCCAGTCTCAAACCTGCCTTAAAGGGCACCTTTATATAACAAATCACTGTCTATAAAGGCCAGTCTCAAACCTGCCTTAAAGGACACCTTTATATAACAAATCATTGTCTATAAAGGCCAGTCTCAAACCTGCCTTAAAGGCCACCTTTTTTTAACAAATCATTGTCTATAAAGGCCAGTCTCAAACCTGCCTTAAAGGGCACCTTTATATAACAAATCATTGTCTATAAAGGCCAGTCTCAAACCTGCCTTAAAGGACACCTTTATATAACAAATCATTGTCTATAAAGGCCAGTCTCAAACCTGCCTTAAAGGACACCTTTATATAACAAATCATTGTCTATAAAGGCCAGTCTCAAACCTGCCTTAAAGGACACCTTTATATAACAAATCATTGTCTATAAAGGCCAGTCTCAAACCTGCCTTAAAGGGCACCTTTATATAACAAATCATTGTCTATAAAGACCAGTCTCAAACCTGCCTTAAAGGGCACCTTTATATAACAAATCATTGTCTATAAAGGCCAGTCTCAAACCTGCCTTAAAGGACACCTATATATAACAAATCATTGTCTATAAAGGCCAGTCTCAAACCTGCCTTAAAGGGCACCTTTATTTAACAAATCATTGTCTATAAAGGCCAGTCTCAAACCTGCCTTAAAGGACACCTTTATATAACAAATCATTGTCTATAAAGACCAGTCTCAAACCTGCCTTAAAGGACACCTTTAGATAACAAATCATTGTCTATAAAGACCAGTCTCAAACCTGCCTTAAAGGGCACCTTTATATAACAAATCATTGTCTATAAAGGCCAGTCTCAAACCTGCCTATACATGTATAACAAATCACTGTCTATAAAGGCCAGTCTCAAACCTGCCTTAAAGGACACCTTTTTTTAACAAATCATTGTCTATAAAGGCCAGTCTCAAACCTGCCTTAAAGGGCACCTTTATATAACAAATCAATGTCTATAAAGGCCAGTCTCAAACCTGCCTTAAAGGACACCTTTATATAACAAATCATTGTCTATAAAGGCCAGTCTCAAACCTGCCTTAAAGGACACCTTTATATAACAAATCATTGTCTATAAAGGCCAGTCTCAAACCTGCCTTAAAGGGCACCTTTATATAACAAATCATTGTCTATAAAGGCCAGTCTCAAACCTGCCTTAAAGGGCACCTTTATATAACAAATCATTGTCTATAAAGGCCAGTCTCAAACCTGCCTTAAAGGGCACCTTTATATAACAAATCATTGTCTATAAAGGCCAGTCTCAAACCTGCCTTAAAGGGCACCTTTATATAACAAATCATTGTCTATAAAGGCCAGTCTCAAACCTGTCTTAAAGGGCCCCTTTATATAACAAATCATTGTCTATAAAGGCCAGTCTCAAACCTGCCTTAAAGGGCACCTTTATATAACAAATCATTGTCTATAAAGGCCAGTCTCAAACCTGCCTTAAAGGGCACCTTTATATAACAAATCATTGTCTATAAAGGCCAGTCTCAAACCTGCCTTAAAGGGCACCTTTATATAACAAATCATTGTCTATAAAGGCCAGTCTCAAACCTGCCTTAAAGGCCACCTTTTTTTAACAAATCATTGTCTATAAAGGCCAGTCTCAAACCTGCCTTAAAGGACACCTTTTTTTAACAAATCATTGTCTATAAAGGCCAGTCTCAAACCTGCCTTAAAGGGCACCTTTATATAACAAATCATTGTCTATAAAGGCCAGTCTCAAACCTGCCTTAAAGGACACCTTTATATAACAAATCATTGTCTATAAAGGCCAGTCTCAAACCTGCCTTAAAGGCCACCTTTTTTTAACAAATCATTGTCTATAAAGGCCAGTCTCAAACCTGCCTTAAAGGACACCTTTACATAACAAATCATTGTCTATAAAGGCCAGTCTCAAACCTGCCTTAAAGGACACCTTTATATAACAAATCATTGTCTATAAAGGCCAGTCTCAAACCTGCCTTAAAGGACACCTTTATATAACAAATCATTGTCTATAAAGGCCAGTCTCAAACCTGCCTTAAAGGGCACCTTTATATAACAAATCATTGTCTATAAAGACCAGTCTCAAACCTGCCTTAAAGGGCACCTTTATATAACAAATCATTGTCTATAAAGGCCAGTCTCAAACCTGCCTTAAAGGACACCTTTATATAACAAATCATTGTCTATAAAGGCCAGTCTCAAACCTGCCTTAAAGGGCACCTTTATTTAACAAATCATTGTCTATAAAGGCCAGTCTCAAACCTGCCTTAAAGGACACCTTTATATAATAAATCATTGTCTATAAAGACCAGTCTCAAACCTGCCTTAAAGGACACCTTTAGATAACAAATCATTGTCTATAAAGACCAGTCTCAAACCTGCCTTAAAGGGCACCTTTATATAACAAATCATTGTCTATAAAGGCCAGTCTCAAACCTGCCTATACATGTATAACAAATCACTGTCTATAAAGGCCAGTCTCAAACCTGCCTTAAAGGACACCTTTTTTTAACAAATCATTGTCTATAAAGGCCAGTCTCAAACTTGCCTTAAAGGGCACCTTTATATAACAAATCAATGTCTATAAAGGCCAGTCTCAAACCTGCCTTTATATAACAAATCATTGTCTATAAAGGCAAGTTTCAAACCTGCCTTAAAGGACACCTTTATATAACAAATCATTGTCTATAAAGGCCAGTCTCAAACCTGCCTTAAAGGACACCTTTATATAACAAATCATTGTCTATAAAGGCCAGTCTCAAACCTGCCTTAAATGGCACCTTTATATAACAAATCATTGTCTATAAAGGCCAGTCTCAAACCTGCCTTAAATGGCACCTTTATATAACAAATCATTGTCTATAAAGACCAGTCTCAAACCTGCCTTAAAGGGCACCTTTATATAACAAATCATTGTCTATAAAGGCCAGTCTCAAACCTGCCTTAAAGGGCACCTTTATATAACAAATCATTGTCTATAAAGGTCAGTCTCAAACCTGCCTTAAAGGGCACCTTTATATAACAAATCATTGTCTATAAAGGCCAGTCTCAAACCTGCCTTAAAGGGCACCTTTATATAACAAATCATTGTCTATAAAGGCCAGTCTCAAACCTGCCTTAAAGGGCACCTTTATATAACAAATCATTGTCTATAAAGGCCAGTCTCAAACCTGCCTTAAAGGGCACCTTTATATAACAAATCATTGTCTATAAAGGCCAGTCTCAAACCTGCCTTAAAGGCCACCTTTTTTTAACAAATCATTGTCTATAAAGGCCAGTCTCAAACCTGCCTTAAAGGACACCTTTTTTTAACAAATCATTGTCTATAAAGGCCAGTCTCAAACCTGCCTTAAAGGGCACCTTTATATAGCAAATCATTGTCTATAAAGGCCAGTCTCAAACCTGCCTTAAAGGACACCTTTATATAACAAATCATTGTCTATAAAGGCCAGTCTCAAACCTGCCTTAAAGGCCACCTTTTCTTAACAAATCATTGTCTATAAAGGCCAGTCTCAAACCTGCCTTAAAGGACACCTTTACATAACAAATCATTGTCTATAAAGGCCAGTCTCAAACCTGCCTTAAAGGACACCTTTATATAACAAATCATTGTCTATAAAGGCCAGTCTCAAACCTGCCTTAAAGGACACCTTTATATAACAAATCATTGTCTATAAAGGCCAGTCTCAAACCTGCCTTAAAGGGCACCTTTATATAACAAATCATTGTCTATAAAGACCAGTCTCAAACCTGCCTTAAAGGGCACCTTTATATAACAAATCATTGTCTATAAAGGCCAGTCTCAAACCTGCCTTAAAGGACACCTTTATATAACAAATCATTGTCTATAAAGGCCAGTCTCAAACCTGCCTTAAAGGGCACCTTTATTTAACAAATCATTGTCTATAAAGGCCAGTCTCAAACCTGCCTTAAAGGACACCTTTATATAATAAATCATTGTCTATAAAGACCAGTCTCAAACCTGCCTTAAAGGACACCTTTAGATAACAAATCATTGTCTATAAAGACCAGTCTCAAACCTGCCTTAAAGGGCACCTTTATATAACAAATCATTGTCTATAAAGGCCAGTCTCAAACCTGCCTATACATGTATAACAAATCACTGTCTATAAAGGCCAGTCTCAAACCTGCCTTAAAGGACACCTTTTTTTAACAAATCATTGTCTATAAAGGCCAGTCTCAAACTTGCCTTAAAGGGCACCTTTATATAACAAATCAATGTCTATAAAGGCCAGTCTCAAACCTGCCTTTATATAACAAATCATTGTCTATAAAGGCAAGTTTCAAACCTGCCTTAAAGGACACCTTTATATAACAAATCATTGTCTATAAAGGCCAGTCTCAAACCTGCCTTAAAGGACACCTTTATATAACAAATCATTGTCTATAAAGGCCAGTCTCAAACCTGCCTTAAATGGCACCTTTATATAACAAATCATTGTCTATAAAGGCCAGTCTCAAACCTGCCTTAAATGGCACCTTTATATAACAAATCATTGTCTATAAAGGCCAGTCTCAAACCTGCCTTAAAGGGCACCTTTATATAACAAATCATTGTCTATAAAGGCCAGTCTCAAACCTGCCTTAAAGGGCACCTTTATATAACAAATCATTGTCTATAAAGGTCAGTCTCAAACCTGCCTTAAAGGGCACCTTTATATAACAAATCATTGTCTATAAAGGCCAGTCTCAAACCTGCCTTAAAGGGCACCTTTATATAACAAATCATTGTCTATAAAGGCCAGTCTCAAACCTGCCTTAAAGGGCACCTTTATATAACAAATCATTGTCTATAAAGGCCAGTCTCAAACCTGCCTTAAAGGGCACCTTTATATAACAAATCATTGTCTATAAAGGCCAGTCTCAAACCTGCCTTAAAGGACACCTTTATATAACAAATCACTGTCTATAAAGGCCAGTCTCAAACCTGCCTTAAAGGACAGCTTTATATAACAAATCATTGTCTATAAAGGCCAGTCTTAAACCTGCCATAAAGGGCACCTTTATATAACTAATCACTGTCTATAAAGGCCAGTCTCAAACCTGCCTTAAAGGGCACCTTTATATAACAAATCATTGTCTATAAAGGCCAGTCTTAAACCTGCCTTAAAGGGCACCTTTATATAACAAATCATTGTCTATAAAGGCCAGTCTCAAACCTGCCTTAAAGGCCACCTTTTTTTAACAAATCATTGTCTATAAAGGCCAGTCTCAAACCTGCCTTAAAGGACACCTTTATATAACAAATCATTGTCTATAAAGGCCAGTCTTAAACCTGCCTTAAAGGACACCTTTATATAACAAATCATTGTCTATAAAGGCCAGTCTTAAACCTGCCTTAAAGAGCACCTTTATATAACAAATCATTGTCTATAAAGACCAGTCTCAAACCTGCCTTAAAGGGCACCTTTATATAACAAATCATTGTCTATAAAGGCCAGTCTCAAACCTGCCTATACATGTATAACAAATCACTGTCTATAAAGACCAGTCTCAAACCTGCTTTAAAGGCCACCTTTTTTTAACAAATCATTGTCTATAAAGGCCAGTCTCAAACCTGCCTTAAAGGGCACCTTTATATAACAAATCATTGTCTATAAAGGCCGGTCTCAAACCTGCCTTAAAGGACACCTTTATATAACAAATCATTGTCTATAAAGGCCAGTCTCAAACCTGCCTTAAAGGCCACCTTTTTTTAACAAATCATTGTCTATAAAGGCCAGTCTCAAACCTGCCTTAAAGGGCACCTTTACATAACAAATCATTGTCTATAAAGGCCAGTCTCAAACCTGCCTTAAAGGACACCTTTATATAACAAATCATTGTCTATAAAGGCCAGTCTCAAACCTGCCTTAAAGGACACCTTTATATAACAAATCATTGTCTATAAAGGCCAGTCTCAAACCTGCCTTAAAGGACACCTTTATATAACAAATCATTGTCTATAAAGGCCAGTCTCAAACCTGCCTTAAAGGACACCTTTATATAACAAATCATTGTCTATAAAGACCAGTCTCAAACCTGCCTTTAAAGGGCACCTTTATATAACAAATCATTGTCTATAAAGGCCAGTCTCAAACCTGCCTTAAAGGACACCTTTATATAACAAATCATTGTCTATAAAGGCCAGTCTCAAACCTGCCTTAAAGGGCACCTTTATTTAACAAATCATTGTCTATAAAGGCCAGTCTCAAACCTGCCTTAAAGGGCACCTTTATATAACAAATCATTGTCTATAAAGGCCAGTCTCAAACCTGCCTTAAAGGGCACCTTTATATAACAAATCATTGTCTATAAAGGCCAGTCTCAAACCTGCCTTAAAGGGCACCTTTATATAACAAATCATTGTCTATAAAGGCCAGTCTCAGACCTGCCTTAAAGGGCACCTTTATATAACAAATCATTGTCTATAAAGGCCAGTCTCAAACCTGCCTTAAAGGGCACCTTTATATAACAAATCATTGTCTATAAAGGCCAGTCTCAGACCTGCCTCAAAGGGCACCTTTATATAACAAGTCATTGTCTATAAAGGCCAGTCTCATTTTTCCATTAATGAATAGTACATATAATTTTAACATCTATATAAAGGGCAAATGCCCATTAAGGGCACATTTTCAAGTTCCCTTGAAAGGCCTTAATATACAGGTTTGACTGTACATGTATTGACATTTTAAATTTGCTGTTCAAGCAATCAAACTGTTCTAGGAAAATCCTAACACCCATTAGCAACAATACAAGAACACATATTTCAACCAATAAATGATGCAGAGCCAATATTAACCCAAAACTCCATCTATTAATAACATCAGAGGAATCTGTAGTACTCCCACTAAACTACCAGTAATAGCAGGTTGCCAATTTACAGCTGTCCATATGTTGCTGTTTGTATCGTCTGAAATCTACAAAATGTATGATAAAATGTACTAAATAACATTTACAACCATAAATATGTGAAATTATAAACTAGAGGCTCACTTGTGCTTGTGTCACTTGACTGATTATAAAAAAAAACATGGACTTATTTATTACTGGTAAGTCATTTTAATAGTACATGTATTGAATAATTCACATAAAAAAGTGTATTGGATGATTCATACATGAAAAAACATGTATTGACAATCTAATTAAAATTAGATCTTGAATTGCTCCCCCATTTCCTGATATGACACTTCTGTACAATATTATCAAAGTTTTAAATCATGATATCAGGCAATGTTTGTTGTTTTTTTTTTTAATTAATTGAATCTCAAGTATGCATACAAATGAAAATCTTTTAAATATTTTCAGAACTAAACGTAAATACTCACCAAGATTTCTGTATCCCAAGGAAAAAACAACTCTAGGGTAAACACCCCTACACTTAGTATGGCTGCTACTGGCAGTGCAGTTGCAAAGTACGGTGAACCAAGCATATGGAATAAGCTGGAAAAAATTTAGTGTAGATAAATCTATAGCATTAAAAGTTTCCATAAGCAGGTTTTTTTTTAATATTATTATATATTAGAAATTGTTCCTGTAGTGGAGGTCATTTTGGATTTTCAATTAACACAAAAACAAGTTTTGATAAAGGCAACCCAAGGAACATTCCAATCCAGTGAGTTCAAAGAATTTTTTTTTAAATATTTATCCCATATAGGTATACTAAAACTTTATTCTGTGGTGGTTGCCATCTTGACAAAAACAAATGACAAAAAAATCACACACTAGAGGGTCATATGTATAGATCACTCCTACCATTTAACAATTTCATCACACATGTGGTTCCAAAGAAAACTTTTGAAATTCAGCCAATATGAGAGCATAATGGCCTCTCAGCCATGCTGAATTTTAGAATTAAAATTATATCATATAAATGTTAAGGATCATTCAAGCAACATTTCAGAAAAGTTTGGTTCCAATATACTTTTTGCACATTCCCGATTTGATTCTAAATTTATAGGCTTTTATACCTTTTTTAATAGAAATTATTTCCCTTATGACCAGCAAAATGGTACCCACATAGTAAGAGCAATGGAAAGAACAACAAATATGAGTATAAATTTTCTAATAATTTCTAAATATTTGAATCTGGTAAAAAATTAGAGGATAATTTTAGAGCAAATAGAAAAATCACAAATTGTTTTGAATCAAAGTTGGAAATGTGCAAATGGTCTATTGGTCATATGGTTTGTGAGAAAAACTCGAAAAGTGAAAAGCTAATGGAAACAGGAAATGACAGACTAAAAGTGATGACAATACATCACATAGATTTTTGGTTCAGGTGATCTAAAAAGGTGACACTGGAATGGGCCTATTGATAAAGTCATATAGGTATAACGGAAAGGCCTTAGGGTCTGAAATTTTTGCCTTGTAAAGAGACACAAATGACAACTCCCAATAAACTTCTTCTCATTAGTAACTTCAGGAAGTTTTACATACATGGAGCATGACATTCACCATAGATGAGTCACCTCAATTACATCCCCTGGGGCTGTCGTGGCCATGATCGTATGGTACAACTACCTATGCAATCAGTGCCTATCACCACTGATGTTGTGAGTTCGAATCTCAATCGGGGCAAGGTGTGTCAGTGACTTACGACAGGTCGATGGTTTCCTCCACCACTGACTGCCATGATATAACTGAAATATTGTTGAAAGTGCCATTAAACACCATCAAACAAACAAACAAACAATCAATTACATCCCTTTTTAAGGCCAGTATGGGTGAGTTGTGAACTTGATTCATATAGCAACACCAGCAGATTGGGGGGATGGAATATCATCTTCTTATTGTATGTTTAAATATTTAAACATTTGCCATTCTTTGACAATTTAGCAGTTATTTTTGCAAAATCAATTGCTCATCTAATAATTTTTCTTCCTCCATTTTTTCTTAAAAGCATAAATGGATGATTTAGTCTTGACTGCAACCATTAAGTATGAAAATCTACTGAGAATGGCAAAAATTATATCATGTTAGATTGTATAGTCCGTTTGGCCAGCCTAAAACAGGACTAAAAAATTAATTAAAAATCAACAGTTCAACTTATTGATTTTTTTTCTTCACACATTTACTTGTATATCATCTACCTACTGGGACAAATAATTTCAGAATTTTGACACTATTTTCCAAAAAGTTGCCCATTAGGTCTCTATGTTAAATATTTGTACCAAATGTGGATATGTGCAGAGGGAGTTAGTATGCTTGTTGTAACCAACTTCCAGTGTAAACTATAACAACAACACCTGTGGTTTTATTTACATTTCACTGTCATGTGATTACCTAATTTGAATATGTCACCAGAACCCAAGCATGCATGAGATGTTCATTTCACTTTCACCAAGTGACAATTTTGATTCGGCTTCAAAATAATCAAACACTTTTAGTATTAAATCCTGTTTTTCATCCTTAGTATGCTATTAGTAGTATTGGTAGAGTTCTAAATAAGGGCAGATAATTTTTAATTTGTAAATATTATTTTATGAAAAGACAAAAAAATGTTGTTGTTTTCTACCTTTTTTTTATTATATTTAAAAAAAATATATATTAATTACTTGTTTTTTTTTATTATGCTTAAATAACATACATAAAACTTGTTTTCATTTTCTAAAAGTATACACAAAGCATGCAAAGCATGGGCTATTTACATGGTATATCTTGTCAATACATATAGACTTACTTTATAACCATGTTCTTTGAGTTCACATACTGGCTTTAGAAAACACCAAAACAAAAGTGATTTTATTTAGAATTTAAAGAAAAAGATTTAAAATTCAAAGGCTTGCATTTATACTTTTTACTTTTAAATTTCTAAAATAATTTCCAATAAAATGTAAAAAGTTAGACTTTGGGTGAAAATCTTTGGGTTTGTTTATAGAATAACCTATTGTCACTTGAAAGTGAAATGAACATCTCATGCATGCTTGGGTTCTGGCAACATATTCAAATAAAGTAATCACATGACAGTGAAATGTAAATAAAACCACAGGTGTTGTTGTTATAGTTTACACTGGAAGTTGGTTACAACAAGCATACTAACTCCCTCTGCACATATCCACATTTGGTACAAATATTTAACATAGAGACCTAATGGGCAACTTTTTGGAAAATAGTGTCAAAATTCTGAAATTATTTGTCCCAGTAGGTAGATGATATACAAGTAAATGTGTGAAGAAAAAAAATCAATAAGTTGAACTGTTTATTTTTAATTAACTTTTTAGTCCTGTTTTAGGCTGGTCAAACGGATTATAAGAGAAAAATACATCTCAAAAATATAGTGTTGAGTAATGAATCTTGTTACAGTTTCAAGACACTACCTTTGAAATTAGTATTTTCACAATGCTTCATACACAATTTATATACAAATTCCAGTGTTAAACCTTATGATACTTGTTAAAGTCCTACTTTCATTTCATGTTTGAGTTTGACACAACAGTCAAGCTCCATATCTGCCGAAAAAAACTCACTGCCATGAGGTCAACGAAGCTGATAGGTAATTCTTATTTTTCAGAATCACAAACAAAAAGATTTTTTTATACAACAACAGACCGTAGTTTCATAGTACGTATTTTATGGTCAAAAATCGTAGAAAATACAAAGAAACCGTGGTTGTAAACAGCTCTGCAACAATCGTAAAACAAAAACAAACAATGTACATGCAAGCATTAGAAATCCTACATACAACATATGCTTCACTGGTTTTGTTGGTTTTGCTAGTGACATCAATACTGGTTCCAATATCCCATACAACAGTGCACCAGCAAAAGTTCCCAATAATGTATATCCTACAATACAACACTTTACCATAAAACATATAAAGCAGTACTGGTGTCAACTCAAATTTGCCAACACTGCATGGATTTTGTATCTCAGATTTATCTGTGTACAAATGTATCATTATATAGGGTATCCTTGTTCTTGATGTAATAGCTTCTTAAACAAACTCACCTAAATGCTCAAATGTGTTATATTTATTGAGTTGAAAATATTTATACATATACATTATATTTTGAACAGAGAATGAGTTGTCATGACGATGATTGTATGATAGATTTACATCTACATAGACAATCAGTGCCTATCACAATAAAAGTTGTAAATTTGAATCCTGTCAATGTTGAGGTGTACTCAAAAACAAACAAAAACATATTATAAATAAATCATGACACATGCATTCCTCGTCCTTCTTTGTAAAACTCAACAAAGACAAGAATCATTTTCCCCCATGTATGATATTTTACTGGAACCAGCTGCCAGTTATGAATGGCTTGGTTGAAAAATTCAAGGCTGTTGTCTCTTCCATCTATTCTACAGTAAGTGGGGTTTTTTTCACAGGTACCTAATTTTCGCTTTATTCGCGATAGTCATCGATCAGCGAAAAAAAAAGAGTTAATATTATCATTTCCATTCACTGATTTTTAATTACCGGTAAATTGACAATTTTTGGTGTTAATTAATTGATCACATTCTGTTTCGGAGTCTGTTAATGAGACTTATTTGTGTTTAATTTTTGTAAATGTGTTGTAATAATACATATATGTTAAAATTATATTAAATGCCCTTTACGCAATTTTCTATTAATGAACATGTATACAATTCTAAAATACCGCCGATCGCACACAAAAAGCTCTTACTCAATTTATTTATTTCCTATTTTGAATTGTTGGTCAAACAGCTCAGATAAGTTATTCTAATATAACTGTCATTGCGCTAAAATTTGATTTTGGTTAAAACTCAGGATCGTGAAAATTAAATACCGCTAAAAAAATTCCACCAATTTGGAAGAAAATCACGAAATTCGTCTCCCGCGAAAAAACCCACTTATACGGTAATTTTGAAACCTGTGAATAGTTTTAATCTTTTCCAATTGTCATTTGCAACCTTTGACATAATCTTCGACTTGTTGAAGGCACTAAATATTTGGTAGAAGTAGAAGTATTTGCTAAAGTTACTTTTAGCAGGTCAATGGTTTTCTCCCGATACTTTGGTTTCCTCCATCAACAAAATTGATCACCACAATATTAACAGAAATATTGTTGAAAGTGGCTTTAAACACCCATAAGTTCTAACTCTCTTCTGAATTCAGTACGTACTCTGTGTTCATCTTAAAAGTCATTTAATATGATATCAACTATGCATTTGAAGATATAATCTTTGGTATCTTCAAACTCTTCTATCTATTTTTTAATTAGACGAAATACATTAGTCCCTCTCTTATAAGGCCACCCCTCTGTAATGAAAAAGTGGTCTTATAAAAGGAGTGGTTTCACATGAAGAAGACAACTTAGTAGCATTTTACTGTCTCTGTGCATCTGAAATCTGGTTTTCTAAAAGAGGTGGCCTTTGATGATAGTGGCTGTGGCTTTCTAAAAGGGGTGGCCTTTGATGGTAGTGGTTGAGGCTTTATAATAGGGACTACTGTATTACATTTACCTGCATTTTGAGTTCCTGAACCAATCTGAGCAAATACTACCCCTGGACACTGAAAAATTTAATATTGTTATTAACACTGTTGTGGAATTATTTTTTGTCATTTAATTTGATTTAATTATTTCATTGGTGAAAAAAATGTAATTACATTTCCGGAATTAGCTGATTTTATGTTTTATACTGCATTTAATGGTATTAGTACTCTTACTGGAAAACTGTCAATCAGCGAGTTGTATCTACCGGTAGTACATACAGTGTTCTCATATAGTCAAATAGAAAAAATAGCAATTGTTACTGACTTTATTTATTAAATGTACAAATGAATGTGGACACATTCACTTGTATATTCTTTAATTCATTACACAATGTTTTGATCAAAGTTGAAATTTTTTAAATCTCAACTTAACTTCAAATAAGTTTAATAGCATCAATATTTTCACTCCATGTTATATTGTGATGACGAAGAAATAAACATACAAGTTTTATAAATTTATCCCATTTTTGTGTCTTCACATTTCACATGTATAGTATCAGCATTTTTATCCAGAAGATAAAGTATTTTATCAATCATTTAACTACTCCACAATTTCAGACATGCCATAGCATTCTCATTTAAATTTGTAATTTTTAATTGGTAAAATAATAGGACCATACACCTCTGAAATCAAAGGCGACCATTTTGTTTGTTTGTTTACTTACAGTCCCTGCCAATGTCATCCCTGACCCTAACAAGATACCACCTAACATCACAGTCGCATAGCCTTTTCCTTTTACTTTGTTCATCAATGATTGTCTGGCATTTAAAAACTTCTCTCTTGATGCTGGTATCATAGACAAAAGTGACATTGAAAACATTCCTAGAAAAACAAAAAACAAAAAATAATAATTTCAACATTAAAGAAATTTACCATGGAGTAACTGCATTGACCCAATAGTCAAATTCTTGAATGCAGGTTTTCTTATTATTGTCCATATGATTTTACTTCTAATTTCTTCCCAATTATGTTTCTGGGCTTCAAAATTTGCATTCAGGATCAATCTAAATGTCTTTAAAACACCTAAAGAATATACTTTTTTTTTAATTTCAGGAGAAAGATTTCCATCATCTTCTCTTTTTTGTTGTGTCAGCTTGGAATGAGTGAGAGAAATGGTTTGTTGCAAGAGTAACATGACAGGTGTCACATGTGGAGCAGGAACTGCATACTCTTCCAGAAGCATCTGATTTCACCCCCGGTTTTTAGTGGTGTTCATGTTGCTCGATCTTTAGTTTTCTGGGTAATGTTTTGTAGATCGCTACTTGTTCTTTTTCTTTCGTCCATTGTGTTGTCTGTCCTTCTTCGATTTACGGGTTCTGATTACCCATTTGATATCTTCAAACTTTTCTTATTTTGTTGTGGT
The DNA here is from genome assembly GCA_963680875.1 of Bathymodiolus brooksi. Lineage (NCBI taxonomy): Eukaryota > Metazoa > Mollusca > Bivalvia > Mytilida > Modiolidae > Bathymodiolus > Bathymodiolus brooksi. The sequence continues at coordinate 61,699,442 of OY804576.1, read as the reverse complement.
TTGTGAGATCACCAACTACATGTATCACCTATTTAAATTTCTATAGTTTCAAAGAACTAAACAAACCTGCAATAACAGCTGAGAGGAACATCTTCATCATAACAAACTGCTTCATCCTCATTTGATTAATAACAACAGAAGGTTCAAATACTGTAAAACATGTAAAAAGACATGAGTATTATGATACAGTCAATCCTTTAGTACTCAAAATCCTTATAAAAATATATTAAGAGCTGTTGAATTGATAGCATATCCTCTAACTTCAAAATATGCTCAAATAACTGTCTTTTCTTATAGTTCTCACAATTCTAACTAATTAATTCTATACTACAAGTACAATCTTGATTGAAAATTACTGGTAACTCCCATGATGTTGACATGTCTTACTTTTTATGGAAAAATATCTCAATCTAGCCAAAGGCGTACATCTATATGTGTTCCACTGAAGCATAAAACAACCAAGTTGAAAAAAGTATTTAACAAGGATGGGTTGGTGAAAACCTAAAAATATTTACTTCAAGAAATATAAAGTAGGAAGTGGATATCAGTAGGTCATGATGAGGATATAGTCTAATTGTAATTGTGTTAAGTGTGATAAGTGGAGTCGTGGATTAATAAACGTGTGATGATGATGTGGTCAGCAGAAACATGAACCATGACAGATCTGCTACATAAAAAATGGGTGAATATACATTGATCTGGTGCCCATTTTTCACATGTGCCAATAAAATTTAATATAACATGCTGAACAAAAAACATATCTAAAGATAAAACTAAATGTTAATGAAACACCAAATGTATGTAACGGCATCCTTTTTTAAAGTGGATTTTGTGGAATTATATAAGCAGTATCTAATATGACATCTTTCATAGGCTATATAATCAATGCTGTTATAAAATTCCTAATTTACTTCACAAAGTGTGTATTGCCATACAAATTATGGATATCAATTATATTTCAAATTCATCATGGAAAATCTTATAATTATACTGTCTGTGTAGTCTTTTAAGTTCTTTTCTATATTATATATTAACTACCTCTCCCCTTCTCAATAGAAAATCCAAAGACAAGACCACAAATTAATGCAGTCACAACCTTTACTACAGTCTTGCTATGCCCACTGGATGGTTTATTTGGAGTATCACTGTTATCAGCATACTCTCTGCCTCGCGTCTGAGTCACCATGATTAATCTTCTGTTTACTTCAGCCTTATCTGCAGAAAAAATGGAATAAAGTAATTTGACAATTTTGTTCTTAAATTAAATTGCATGAATTACATGAATTAATGTCGGGATGATTTTGAAGTGATAGCATATCCTCTAACTTCAAAATATGTTTGTTAAATGTGGGAAAGATTTGACTTGAATTTATGAAATGGTTCATATATTTACCCATTCATTGTTATTGATTATCCTGATGCAAGTAACAATTCAAGTATCAATGTACTTCTTGTTAATGCACAGACTTTGTGTATTTCACATTTTGGGAAATGGGCAGAAAATGCAGAGTTAAAACTAGCAGGAAAGGTAAATTATTATCTTTAGGAAAGCACTATGTGCTGCTATGTCTTGAACATTTGTATGGCTTTGGTTCTAATCAGTGTGAAAATCAGATCATATTCAGGGTTATACTTAATTTACCCTTTTTAAGACAATTTGAAATTTGATTATTTTAGTATATTTGTATCATAAAATATTGCCCTCTATGAAATAGTGTCCATGAGACAAAATTTCATAAGAAATATCGTCCATGGACAAAATTTCATTAAATTTTATTATGAAATTTTGTCCGGGACAATATTTCACTATGAAATATTGTCAGCTGCTATAAAATTTTGTCCATTCAATGGACAATATTTCATGTAAAATAATGTCTACAAATGAAAAACTTACCCATTGAGAAAATGTACTAAAGAAATCTTTTAAATAAATTCCATCTAAGAAATTCTGAATATTAAATGTTACCAAACTTAAACGGAACAATATAGAAATAAATACAACAAAATATGGAATGCGAAAAGTATTTAGTAATGAAATGTAAAGATTTCCAGTCAAATCGGCCTCAAAATGAAAGTCAAATTGGCCCCAAAAATAAAAATAGAATAAATAAAAATTATGTATTAATATAAATTAATATTTTTGGTTAAAAGATGTAAATTTTATTGATGAGCGGATTCTTTTATTTTCGTATCAATGGTATTTTAACATTTACTGGTACAAAACACAACTGTACTAGACAGTTTTAATTTTTCAATAATTAAAACGTATTGGATGTATTTAATTATTTAGTTGAAATATTTAACTTCGCATAGTAAACAACAAAAATGGCGGACATGTGATTTCCCGTTCTGAAAAAAGAGTGAAACACATTGTTCTTGTTTATAATGCACACTCCTCCTGCAAAATAAAGAATTTATGTAAAATCCAGCGCATTATGCACCAGTAATTACGGACATATTATCAAATTAAATAAACAACATAATAAAACAATGATTTGATTAGGAATTAAATAAACAACACAATTAACAATACATATTATCAAATTAAATAAAAAAACATAATAATATGCGAGCGTCAGCGAGCTCTTTATGGTAAAAAATGTGTACTTAGGATTTTTTGACAAACATGGCTGAACATAGTGACGAATAAAAAACAAATTGACGCTTTGTAAACACCGGTTCCGTGTAACACACTAACACACTCAACTAATGAAGATCTTCTTAACATAAAGCGCAAAAGTGATCCTGAAGTCTCGTACCCTCTCTCATATGTCCGATACCACTGAAACCCGGAACCCGTGTGTAATAAAAGTCATTTTGTTAGCTTGTTTTATTTATATTGATATTTTTGTTTCTATGCGGAAGTTAACTTTTGAGATTTCGTAAGGAATGATAACTCGAACAAAGGAACGACAGCTCGATTGAATGAGACTAGATTCGACCCTAAAAAAAAGTCGTTCCCATTATATCTCGGCCCAAAAAATCTCGACACTTTTTTATGCACCGTGTGCAATTGCCAGATAATTTCCAGATGCGCGAGCATTTATGGCCGTGCCGGTTTCATATTACAATGATTTGATCTGGGGCCGATTTGACTTGGGGTCGATTTGACCTGCTACCAATGAAAATATATCATACAAATTAATCAACATTTTTTATCGTTATATCTAGTAATATTCAAAAATGCTGTTCTTCCTGTCCTTTTTTCTACAGCGTTTTGTAGGTGGAGTTATAGGAATATCAGTCTCTAGGACCTCAATTGTGTTGTCATCGACGGTTCTGTTGGGCAAAAACATTTCTCGTAAAGATACATCAAATAAATCTAAGGATGAAACATCAACATCTTAATGACTTGAATATAATTTCCTTTGAAAGGACAAAATTTCATGATAATCATCATTGTCTCAACAGGAACAATTTTTCATAAACTAGGACAACATTTCATATTACAAATCTATGAAATGTTGTCCTAATGGACATTATTTCAAAGGACATCTGTAATGTTTCTGTATCTGTATCTTTACATTATTTTGCTTTACATCAGCTGTGGTATCAACCCTAGAATAACATTATATTACAAAATGTGTCATGTCTTCTTTATTTGGTTTTTTCATTCTTTTATATGTTGATCTTTCTGGGCCCAAAATTGGAAAAAATATAATTCTTGATTCTTGATATTCGTCAAGATTTTTAGTGATTACACCAGATACAAAGAAGCATAACTCAAATCCTTACAGTGAGTTAGTCAGAGAATTGTCTCTCTGTCACCGTGTCACGAGTGTGTATGCTAATAATTTGTATAACCTTCCTGCAATATCGCCTTCCAAAAAACAATAACAAAGTGGTTATTTCCCCTGATGAATAGGTCTGAATACCAAAACGTGACCGATATCTAAATAATCATCTAAATGACCATTAATCTTTAAAGATGAGATATGTATTTATTTATTTTTTTGAATAAATTAGACTATTGTTCACAATATTAATTTTATTGTAATTAATTTTTGCACTTTCAGAAAAAGACTTCCATTCTCATAATTTATATCAATAATATTAAAGACTGTTTATGGTATTTGGTTGTCTCAAATTGATAAAAGTAGGCCGTCCAATCAAAATTCCTGACACAAAATTCGAAATTTTGGCATTGACGGGTGAACTACACAACTTTAGTTACACAGTTATACACAAGAAACAATATACACAATGGAGATAAGCAAGATGAAATATAATGAAATGCAAAAGATTGCAAAACAAGTTGGCATTAAAGCTAACATGAAGGTAATGCCAATGGTTATGTCGCCTTTTTTTTTAGTTTGTTTGTCGCCGTGTCGGTGCCGGTGGCAGCATTCCATTGACATTTGGCATTGTCTAAACTTTTTGAAGTAAGTCCGTTCACTTTCCGAAAACTGCTATTGTCATTGACAGTATTGTGCACGAACAGATTCAGATCACAGTCACCGATGCTATAGCCAGTATAGGTTTATTTTTTCGTGAACTGATTTCGCTTTACAATACACAGGCACTTGTTTCTGGTAAAAAAATATATACCTAGATACTATATATACCACAAGGTAAGGTATGTAACCGTTCATTCAATATTCCATGCGAAACTACCCGGTAACCTGTACAATCGGTGCCTATCACCACTAAAATCGTGAGTTCGAAACCTGGATCATGCCATTCATGGTGAGGTGTACAATGTACTCGATACAACATTATGTGTTAAAGTTTAGTTTGTCAGTGACTTGGTCTTGGGACAGGTCAGTGGTTTTCTCCAGATACTCCATTTTCCTCCACCAGTAAAACTGACCTCCACGATATAACAGAAATATTGTTGAAAGTGGCTTTAAACACCATAAACCAAACTGTTGAGATTCATGGATTTGGCTCTCAGAGCTACTCTGTTTGTTTGTTTGTTTGCTCTTAAGAAGATTAGTTGATGTTCTGCCAGCTTCCATAATCAATTAATAATTTTTAAGAATTGGCGAATATGAATGTCTTCAAACTACATTTGTATTGTGAATTGTGATGTTGCAAGCTGGTATCACCTGAAACTTTGCTAGATCAAGATATTTTGGTGTGCACTGAAACACTATTGGATCCCTTTGAAGATGTTTTCAACAGTCTGGGAACATTCTGGATTGTCATCTCTTTGGATGACCATGCACAACATCATCATGTTGTCCAGACACTCACATTAGGTTGATACACCTCAGAAATCGTCTCCATATTGCAAGTTATACTGCCTGCAACAGCCCTGGATTGAGAAGAATAAGTAATATTATAGGACTGTCTGCAATCGGCTGTGTGAGCATGGCATCTGACCACTATGTCCTGAAAAACACCCATTATTGTTGCCACACTATCATAGCACTAGAATAGGATGGTATCGACACCATATGAGGTTCTGAATACAGGACTAGGCCAATATTTTCTTTACAAATATGTCCCAATTTCACTTTGACAGCAGTGATGGTCCATATGCAGTTCTGTAGTTTAGTGTCACTGCTCCAAAAACAATTAGGAAAATATGGTTGCATCTGAGTCAATCCGGTTTGACCCTGAGTCCTTTTTCCTGGTGTTTGATGGTCCATAGCAGTTTCAACCCAATAATGCTATGATATGTGTTTATAGCAAACATTTATCTTAATTTTTGTCACTGCTGGTAAGATAAAGGAATTGCATTTCTGATGACAGAGACCTGATCTGAGATGATCTCTGGTTGATCCACTTTCAAAATTATGTGTGACACCCAACCCTCCTTCAAAGATTGCTGTCATTAATAGAGTAGAAAGTGAAGTCGAAAAAAAAATTGCCTACTGTAAAATTTAAAGATTAACTTGTGTTCAAACTTTTTTGCAAAATTTTATACATCCCAGTTGAAAAATCAAGTAAGCAAATACATGCCCATGAGAGCCTCTAGCAGATATGGTTAATCAACTTATTCAAAACATTGAAAGTATTTGTTGTGTAAATAAACCTGAAGTTTTTTCATGTACACATGTTTAATGTTTTATCATTTTTAGTTTGACAGATTAAAGACAGCTTTGATTGAATATTACAAACAAGAAAACAAAGATACATCAAATGAGATAGAAGAACCAGCTAAGGAAAGAGAGAAAAACATAGAAAACATTGCTGAAGAAAATGTAAGTATCTTGTACGTCATGTAATACAAAAGAAAATGTAAGCAATTTGTACACACACCATGTCACCTAAACAAGTGACAAGCTATTACCTGAACAAGCTACAGAATAGTTTTAAATCTTGAATGTATTGTAAATAAAATGCAAACTCTCTTCAATTTTTTTTGTTTCTGTTTACTTAAAGGCATATTGTCTACCACAATCGTAATTTTTTCATACCCAAAATTATTGTCGTAAATGATTTGCTTAAGCTATCATTAAACAGTTATGCTGCAAAAGATACGATTTGTGTTCTTTTTTTTTTTGACAATGATGACAAGAATTTAATTTAACCCGACTCTATTCATATGACCTTCTATGTGAACCCGTCTTGAGCATGCACACTGTTTAGAAACAGTAAACAACATGTGGTTCTTGGGCAAAAGAGAAAGTGTCAACGTGTGGAAGAAAGCGGACTTTGACGGATTCAGAGAGAAAGAGGAATAGAAGTGCAGTATCTTCCAAATGGAACAAATGCAGGATATATGTAGGGGATCAGTTGGACCGTTGGAACGAACTGAAGGAAGTGCTACGCGTCCAAGCTCACGCTGAAGTGGCAAAGATTTTGCTTGATAGGTAAGCCAAGCACAGGCACTTGTTTCTGGTAAATAAAATATAACTAGATACTATTAGTATCTAGGTATATATATTTTTTACCAGAAAAAAGTGCCTGTGAAGCCGAGGCATGTTGCCTTCTTTCCTCAATCGTTTTTCATATTTTATGAATTTACGATGATGCCTATGATCATTTTTGGTAGATATTATTCAATATATGTAATTTTGCACCTGACAACAGCAAATTATTGTCAATGAGTAGCATAAAGCGGTCGTATTTGCGAGGTAAACAAACACGACATGCTGCAGCATCCGGGCTACTGGCATAAAAATAGATAAAAATATATTTGGCCTCGCTCAGGTCAGTGCATAATTAATTGGCTTCCAGTAACGATGGTCAGCGTTTTTAAATCGAAAAAACAACGTTTCGTAGTGTATTCGCCAATAATTCGGTGTTTAATCTTCATTTTATGAAGGTCAGTACGGAAAACGACAATAATTTTGGGTATGAAAAAATTACGATTGTGGTAGACAATATCCCTTTAAGCTATACCCTAGTTACAATATAGTTACCTTTATTGCTCAAAAGTCCTAATATTCCTTTTCATTTACGTAAATTAAATTGCTGGCTATTGTTCAATGAAACATACCTCCAGAGATAACTTGATTGAAGAGCACAAAAAGAGACAAAAATATTTAAACAAAATATATACCAGTACCATGCAACATTTAATTATATGATGAAGAATTCGTCTTCATGTTGATAATATTTTTTAACCATTCATTCAAATCGATCCTATTCTATATAATAGTTTTTGAAATTTACTAAAGATCTTATGGTAAAACTAATATACCGTATCTATTACTTTGTTTATGATTTTTTTGTTAATTGTTTTTTAGTTCAAGACTATATGTATACGATACAATAAGAACAAAATGTCATTAAGAGGTTTAATCAATATTGTATTTCTGTTTAAAGAATACTCCTGGTGATGAAGAAACGACAGAGAAAAAACCTGCTCCAATGGGACGAAAGAAGAACAAATCAAAAAAGACAACAAAGAAGAAGAAAAATGCAAATCAGGTTTGTCTTAGAAAAAAAGATTTTGCCAGCAATATTTCCATTGGTTTGTTTATGTTCACTTTATGATTTTGAAGTTTAAATAAAATGAAGTTGTTTCAGACGTTAATTGGGCATTTTAATCAGAATACTGAATCCCCTTTTCTATGACTTGTGATAAGATTCATACAACAGACTCTACAGTATAGTCAGAGACATACCATGATAAATCACTGTGATAGAATTATCACTCATCTTGGTGATTTGGATATATCTTTTGTTCTTTTACATTTAGAGAGTTAATTACTATAACCCAAAAGGCATATACAAGAAGTAAATAGATTAAACAGACCAAAAGATATATCAGTATCACTAAGAAGAGTGATATGTCTATCACAGTGACTTACCATACTAAGTCTCTGACTGTACTGGACCTAGTATAGATCAATAAATGTCATGATTGTTAATCTTTTGAATATTTCAGAATTGTGTTACACAGATTTTGTTTTATATCAACAGGATAAAAAACCAAAGGAAATGGTAGTGTCACCAAAGGCAAAGAATATACACACACCTGTCCAAAAAACTACCAAGACACCAATAATTGTAAAACCATTGAAGCCTGTAACTCCAAAGCCCACTACTCCACTTGTCAAAAGTGTAAAGTCAACTCCTAATAGAGGACTTCCGAAGTTTGGAACAGCTAAGATAAACACACCTAATTCTCTAGCAAACAGAAAGTCTACACTGCTGACACCAAAAACAAAAAATGTATCAAACACACCCATCAGCATGCCAGGAAAATCAGTACAGAAAAGAAAATCACCAGAGGTTTGTACTTGTTATTAATGATTTGTTGGGTATATTTTCATAATGAAATTATATAGATATAGCTATAAATAAATGTTAAGATAAAATACCCTTTACAGTATGTTAAATTACTCAAGACAGCAGGCCCATATAGAATAAAAATTCAGACATTCCTGTAAAATCAGCAAGTAGTTTGTCCGCAAGTTCATGGTTTCGTAATTTATATTTGACTGGTTCTCTGTCATTTTCAATACTTTTCTGGTTATTTATTGAAACATGATTGCGAGTCACTGAAGTGTTTTATTTTATGACAACAACTGATAAGATGAAATGTTGTTATTTTTTTTACTTTTAATAAAATGTTGAACTTGTCACTGAACTTTGCTGGCTTTAAGCATGTTTTAAAAGTAAAACGTAGTGATTTATCAGGGTAATGTGAGTAACACAACAACATCTACAATAAAACACAAAAATAGGGAAAATAAAAACATAGATTATGATGCTAAAAACGGAAAAACAGATTATTGCAAAATTTAAATGTATTGCAGTATTTGAATTCTTTAAAATTGAAACAACCCTTGTATCTTGTAAATAACATAATACAATGATATATAATTTTTATGTCTCATATTGATTCATCAAATTCATTGAAAACATATTTGTATGACCCTTCAACTTTGTAATTTGTGGGTTATCAGTAATTTATAATTAAAATCAATTCATTTACTTCTTAGGAACCTGTAACTGATGAAACTCCATCAAAGCGAGTCAAAAGGTCCTTTGAAACATCTGAAATCCCCAATGAGCCATCACCAAGGCCATTATCAAGAAGGTCAACCTTCAGTGTAGAGAAGGTCAAGAAGGGAGATAAGTCATCAACAAGTCCTAATGTACAAGATCTAGTTAGTGCTATGGGTGCAGAGAAAACTAATGAGGAAATGAAGAAGAACTTGATGAAGGCTCTGAACAAAAAAGTCCAGCTAAAAGGTTTGTTTATCAGTACAAACAATCAGCATGGCTTTAACCCCATACAACTCCCTGTCTAACAAGACTTTTGACTGTATTCTACTGGTGAAAAACATTTGTATAATGACGATAAGATGAATTGCTGTTAGACCGGAAGTTAGAAAAGAAATAAATAAACACAATCTCACGGAAGTCAAGATTTGGTTTAAAAAAACATTTAAGCACATTATTTACGTGTGATAAAACACCCCAGTTAATGTTTGAAAAACACCTTCAAAATTGTAAAGTACATAATTTGTTAGTCATAGTGGTGTCGTCAATGTCAATGATCTCACAAACTATTACTGAACACAGAAATAAGTTGCATTCCTGATTTCCCAAGTATCAATCTTATGTTTAATTTTATTTACTTTGAGGTGCTTACTTATTCAAGATGGCAAAAGAAATACATAGGAATATTTCAATGAAAAAATAGTTGCATGATCATTTATTGATACCAATAACCAAAACCGGTTCAGTAAATAACTTGTCAATTCTTTTCAATGACAAATGTACATTTTAGTGTATTTTTTTTTTAGGTAAGACATGAAATGATGGATATAGTCCTTTAAGAATAAAACAAAGCACAAAAAACTATCATGTTGTACTTACACATCATGTAAATGTTACACAAAATATAAGGACACTTCTGATAGAAGACTGGGAAAACCCTCAGTAACCATAACAAAACAAAAATTAAACACTAAAACTAGTAGCTAGATTTATAATCATAATGTCAGTATTTATTTTGTTTCCAGTAGAAGCTAGTACTACAAAAGAGAAGATTACCAGTAGTACACAGATTCCTAGGTTTGCTGCCTTCTTAGAGATAAAAAAACAAGAACAAAATAAACCAATTACACCAGGTAATATATGGAATTTACAAACAGTATTTCATGTTGCTTTTAAAATGTGAATATAACATAAACATGTATTAACTTTATAGTTGATTTCTTTGGCCACTTGCAGTGCATTGTACAGTACACACTACAACCTTATGTGATAAGTTTTATCAGTGACTTGTGGCAGGTTGTTGGTTTTCTCCATGTATTCCAGATTCTTCTGCTAATAAAATATGACTGCAATGATATAGCTGAAATATTGTTGAAAGTGGAGTTAAACACCCATACCCTAAAACTGTGATTTTGTTATCAGGATTTGGGATCTTTGCCATTCTTACATTAGAGCTCAATTATATAAAAACATCCAACATAAAGGATCTGAATGGGAACAGGACAAAAGCCCCCTGACAAAGAAAACCCCATAATGAAATAATCAGACAATCTTATTACATTTTTTTATATTGATGTTGATATTAAAGATATATCTTAACAATCAAAACTCACCCCTATTAAAAAGGAGGAGTGAGGGAATTAACACCAAAAAAATAAAATACTTTAAAAACATATTTTTTCCACATTTCCTTCATTGTTAATGTTATGTTCATTTATCACTGCTTATTTGTTTAAATTGAAATTAATCAGGTAAAGTTAATCAGGAATTGTTTTTATTGATAAACAATTGATGACTACATTTATAGCCTTTGAAGTTATTAAAACTAATGAGTGAGCTATTTTCTCACCCTGATTGCTATACTATTATGATTTTTTTTATATATATTATAATTCTTAAACAAATATTTCAATTGTTTATGATATCTTCAAGTTCCAAAAGCAACTTATTATTTAAAATGGTATTCAAAAATAATGTTAACCCATAAATAGCAGTACAATAAGTCCAAAATGTGTGCAAAAATACCAATATATAAATAACTTGTACTTTTCATTATTGGGGGGCTTTTGTCCTAGACCCGGTCTGAATATGATGTCAAAGAAAATTTTATGAATATAGTTTAATTAATGAATTCTTTATACACCTCTACTGTATTCTTAATCATCCAGGAAACAAAAACTGGACAAAGATTCACAAGAAAGAATTTGATAAGTTTGACTCAATAGATGTTTATTTGGAGAAGAAAAGAAAACATAGAGAAGATACCAGTATGTCTGTGAAGAAAGCAAGACTGTTAGTAGAACAAACGAAAGAAGCTATAAGCAGACTCAAAAATCATAAAACACCTGCTAAGGAAAATAAGGTCAGCATAGAATAAAATTGAATGAGAAGTTGTATTACTTCAATATTTTTTTTTTAATTATTATAATGTGCCATAGCTTCTTTGTAAGATGGATAGGATTGATATATTCCTGTTCAAATTCATCTGCAGACATCTGAATGTACAGTCAAACTTGTCTGATGTGACCTTCCAAAGGAACAGTGAAATAAGGTCACATAAGACAAATGGTCACTTAATTGATATGAAATGCTCTGAAGGGAAATTGAAATAAAGGTCACATTATACAAGTTATTGCTTAATAGAGGTGGTCACTAAAGCAGGTTTGACTGTAACTTAATAGAGGTGGCCACTAAAGCAGGTTTAACTGTGTATGTATATGACTAATGTCTACAGAACAATGTATGTTTTAAGACATTTTCTAGTTAGTGAAACACATGTTATCAAGCAAGAAATGTCCACTCATGATTTAGTATATAGCAGTCAATCACCATCAGATATAGTCAGTTTAATGTTACAAATAAATTAACAAATGAAAATAGTACCGGTATTCCAAAAACCATTTGTCACAACTGAAATTTGTGTGCCAACAAAACAAATCATGGCTTGTCATGGCTTCAAACATTTGTGTTGGTTAAATATTGGTGATCATTATTATAGTATTAATAAATGGGTGTTTTCATAATGGCCCTGTTATGTGTCGAAGGTCTGTAATAATGGCCTAAGGAGTCTGTATTGGCCCGAGGCAACGCCGAGGGACAATACAGACTTCGAGGGTCATTATTACAGACCGAGGACACATAACAGGGCCATTATGAAAACACCCTTTTCTTAATACTTTTATTAACCAACTGAAACCATTATTTATGTATGCCTCACCAGGTGTTCGAAAATCGTATTTTCAGAATTTCTTTCCAGTAAAATATTAAACAATCTTCATTTGTAGCACTCAATTGCGAAAAATATTCTACGGGTTCAGCTTCTTTAGGCAGTGCCAGTGGGTGTTTTGCTCCCTTAGGTTGACTGAAGACAATAACTTCATGTGGAAAAATAAATTCATCAGGATTTGATACTGTCCACAAATTTATAGTGGACATTTTGATGGACAGTATCATCGTCCGACTCTTTCGAAACATCTCCGCCTATTTTAATATCTGAACCTTGATTGACATTATCGATTTCGTCATCACTGTTCATTTTTCTGGAGACCCCTTTATGACGTTTTCAGCAGTGTGACGTCATTTTAACAACATTGTGACGTTTCTTTTTAATTTTGGAGAAGTTATATATGTGCAACATATGTATCTGATTTCAAATTGTGCAATCTAATTATTATATATTTGCATAAGTTATTCATAAAGAAAATAAACGTAAATTTCTGTCTCAATGGACAAATTATATGCCCCTAGCACAGACAAAGGGTTAATACAACATATCATGGTCATCCACCCAACTGACCATTGCACACGATGATGTATCGAAATCTATAATCTATTGCACTAATCCTGATTTTCAGAAAATACACTTATCTATTTATTAAAAAATGACGATTTGTAAGTGTTAAAATTTGGTGCCATTTTTTTCATAATGGACCACTTTTTTTCCATAATGGCCCTGTATTAATGCCCCGTAAATCCTGTAATGCCCTGCCAGGAGATTTATAAAACATATGCATTTATAGTCATGATATAGTAAGTTGGTTAATAAATTAGTATATTTTAGTTTGTAATTCTAAACAGTAATAATCATTTAATATATTGATAAATGATCTATGAATTACTGTTCCATTTAGGTCCAACCCAAAATGTCAAAAAGTGCACTGTTACTGAAATCACCTGGATTCACCTCTACTAAGGAAACATTCAAGCCAACAGTCCTATCAACAAAACAAATGAACCTCAACTTTTCACAGACTAGAAAATCACCAAGGAACAGTGGTTCTACCTTTAAACCAACAGTTATATCTACAGACAAAATGAATTTGAATTTTGGTGTGATGAAAACTCCATCAAATGTGATCACAAAGACACCCAGGCATCCCAGGACTGATCCCAGAAAATCCACAGGTTCTGTGTCTCAAAGAAAATCTTTTGGTAGGTTCATATTTAATGTAAAGTGGGGGGACATTAGTTTTTAAACAGTTATTACTCTCGCTACAGGTAATCCTTGAAAAAATTGAATTACATCTCAAGCTACTAAAGAGTCGGGTAGACTTGACGTGAAACAGTAGACAAATTTTCTTAACCTCGAAAATATGTTTATTAACACCAATGTAACGATATTATGAGTTGTGTTCAATTATAGAAGAAATTAGATGCCTTAAATAATTAGAATGTGGGATACTCAAAAATATTTTCAATTTCTTTTTATGAGTTCAAAATTCAGCTGCCATTTTCAAAGTTGTTAATTCTAATAAAACAGAAATAATAAATCTCATTTTATTCTCTATATAAAAAAAATCTAATAATCAACAACAGAAATATGATTTTATACAGATATATCATGTTTGGGAGGGATATTTACAAAAAATACCAGTCGAGAGACGAAGAATATCCCAAGTCGAATGGCGAGGGAAATTTAGTCTCAAGACTGGTATTTTTCACAAATACCCCTCCCAAACATGATATATCTGTTTAATTACACTGAATATTATTTAGAACACTGGCTAAATAAATAATACCTTTTGTTTGTCGTTTTCAGGACCTAACATGATGTATCTGTTTAATTCTACCTAATGATGTTACATAAAACGCACAACTGATAACGTTTTACAAATTTTGTAACAAGCATCTCGGTGAAGGGTAAAAACGGCAAATACGATTTTGCAAATACACCTACATGAAGTAAAAATTCTGCAAATTCACAATGGAAGGCCTAAATTTGTAAAAAAAAAAAAAAAAAAAAAAAAAAAATCACGGCTGTTAAACAATCAGAATCCAGCATTCTTATATAAGGTGTAATTATTGTTATAAGATCTTTGCCAACTGAAACAATTTGAGAAATAGATCAAAACAATCAAAATTTGGTTTTAAGTTCAGTACTTATATTCCTGATATTGCAACATTTTTGAATGTGTCAGATCAAAGAAAACCTACAAACCTTTCCGTTAGCCACTGATAAACTTGGTCACTTGAATACACCTACCACATACAGGAGTCAAAAGTCACAAATCTTGGTGATAATTGGCACTGTTCAAATAGGAAGAAGTAAATCGAGCTTTCACAGCGTACCTGTTTTTTTCACAAGACCACAAACTTTTACTGTTAACAGAATGACATATTCTACATAGTTTATTATAGAAGACTGTAGAAAATATGTTGGGAAAAAAACTGTTTTCTTTCTTTCAGCAACTCCTTTTAAGTTTAATGCCAAATTAAACAATACAATAGATGCAGGAAGATCAGCAAAGAAACCTGCATTTGATCTTAAGGCTAGTCTGTCTCGCCCAATGACATGGAAAGCACACAAAGGAAAATTGAAGACGTTGAAGGATACTTACATTTCAAACAGTCCTAAATCAGTAAGAGTTGAGTCGAGGTTAGTATTTACATAACACATTGAGTTTGACACAAGACCTGTATACACTGTGAAATACATATTCTTTGTAACAGTTATTGAGATGTTTTAGCATGATAGAATGTTACATATTTCCACTCTGAAATATCATATGTTGTAGTCTGTTTATCTGATTTTTCTGCTTATTAACATAAATAAATATTTTTCAAGCTGTTATACAGGATTTTGTATATTCATCCATTTACCTATTTTTAAGACATTATCAGAATGCTAACATTAGTAACCATTTGCTTTCAAGTTGATGACGAAATTTCATGAAAAATAAAAATTCCTTTAAAACATGCATTCTAGAAATTTTTTGATAGCATAATAGCTATTATTATTTATTTTTAAACAGGAGTATTTTGTTTAATACTAAAATTAGTAAACATTTGCTTTCAAATTGAAGATGAAATTTCATGGAACATTAAAATTCCTTTCAAACTTATATCCATTCCTTTTTTTTATACCCCCGCTCGACAAGAGTCGGGGGGGGGGGTATATAGGGATCCTCATATCCGTCCGTCTGTCACACTTTTGGTTTCCGGATAATAATTAAAGTACCGCTCAACCAAATCTTTTCAAACGTTCACACATTGATGTGTACCATAAAATACAGGTTAATTTTGATTACGGTGTATTTCACATTTACCGTTCATGAGTTATGGCCCTTTTTCTCTTAGAAAATAGGGACTTTTTAGGTTTCCGGATGATATTTAATGTATGGCTCAACCAAATCTTTTCAAACTTTAATACGATGCTGTGGACCATTAAATACAGGTTAAGTTCGATTACAGTGTATTTCACATTTACCGTTACTGAGTTATGGTCCGTTTTCTCTTGGAAAATAGGGACTTTTTAGGTTTCCGGATAATAATTAAAGTACCGCTCAACCAAATCTTTTCAAACTTTCATACATTGCTGTGTACCATAAAATATAGGTTAAGTTTGATTACGGTGTATTTCACATTTACCGTTCATGAGTTATGGCCCCTTTTCTCTTAGAAAATAGGGACTTTTTAGGTTTCCGGATGATATTTAAAGTATGGCTCAACCAAATCTTTTCAAACATTAACACGATGCTGTGGACCATTAAATACAGGTTAAGTTCGATTACAGTGTATTTCACATTTACTGTTCCTGAGTTGTGGCCCGTTTTCTCTTAGAAAATAGGAACTTTTTAGGTTTCCGGATGATATTTAAAGTATGGCTCAACCAAATCTTTTCAAACTTTAGCACGATGCTGTGGACCATTAAATACAGGTTAAGTTCGATTACAGTGTATTTCACA
The DNA here is from genome assembly GCA_963680875.1 of Bathymodiolus brooksi. NCBI lineage: Eukaryota > Metazoa > Mollusca > Bivalvia > Mytilida > Modiolidae > Bathymodiolus > Bathymodiolus brooksi. The sequence continues at coordinate 61,682,910 of OY804576.1, read as the reverse complement.
TTTACCGTTCCTGAGTTATGGCCCTTTTTCTCTTAGAAAATAGGGACTTTTTAGGTTTCCGGATAATAATTAAAGTACCGCTCAACCAAATCTTTTCAAACTTTCATACATTGCTGTGTACCATAAAATATAGGTTAAGTTTGATTACGGTGTATTTCACATTTACCGTTCGTGAGTTATGGTCCTTTTTCTCTTAGAAAATAGGGACTTTTTAGGTTTCCAGATGATATTTAAAGTATGGCTCAACCAAATCTTTTCAAACATTAACACAATGCTCTGGACCATTAAATACAGGTTAAGTTCGATTACAGTGTATTTCACATTTACCGTTCCTGAGTCGTGGCCCCTTTTCTCTTAGAAAATAGGGACTTTTTAAGTTTCCGGATGATATTTAAAGTATGGCTCAACCAAATCTTTTCAAACATTAACACAATGCTGTGGACCATTAAATACAGGTTAAGATCGATTACAGTGTATTTCACATTTACCGTTCCTGAGTTATGGCCCTTTTTCTCTTAGAAAATTGGGACTTTTTAGGTTTGGAATGTGGGGGTATCTGTGATCACCAGATCAACTTTCTCTAGTTTTTTATAGCATAATATTTATTTTGGCACAGATTATTTTATTTAACGTTCTTACATAATTTTACAGAGAAGGAAGAAGAAATTCAGCGATGAACAAAAGGACAGAACAAAAGTTTAATGCTCAAATGGCAAAGAGAGGAATTGTCCATTAATATATAATTCATTTGTTTCAATACTTGTTTATCCTGCAAAAAACATTATGAAACAACTATATGAATGGAAAATGTTTTTTTGTTTTTTTTGTTTTATTGTTTTACATTTTAACTGTGTACATATTTTTACATATATTGAATGGCAGCATAAATACATGTTATGTTAGTTGCAACATTTAATTTTCATTTTATTTTTTATTACCTAAGATGAAAATACAATGTATTTATATCTTAAAATAGATTTTAACATGTATAGTATTTTTTATCTTGTTAAAAAGTCATGTTTAGTATTACTAAACAATGTGTTACTGAAATATGTTTATTATTTGTGTGACAAAATAAACAATTTTGTTTTAGCATGTGTAGTTTGCTATCCAGTTTCGAAGTAATTTTGTTTAAATTTCTTTGTTTATTGCTTTTAACTCATACATATTTGTACAATGGCTGTCAACATTTCATCATTACACACTTCGAATGATGTACTCCTACTTTTTTAATTCAGTCAGTCAGTTAGTGCTTTCGAAAGGAAAAATATTTGTTTAATTCCTCTAAATTTAAAAAAAAAACTTTAAAAAAACAAAAACAATTTCTATCATTTGATGTACATGTATAACACATGTATTTATACATTTAATGAAGTATAAGAAAAAATCCATGAAATCTATCAATCCCTGTTTTCATTTTGTTTCCTTGCTTTTCTTACCTACTATAATGTATGTATATTATGTCACTTTTCTTCTGTCTGTCTTCCTCTTCTATGTAAATAAATATATACTGTAATGAATGCTTGCTTGTAAATACTATATAGAGTTTCATACATGTATGTATGTATATAAAAATATAAATTTTGTTGTAAATTTTACCATCTATTCACATTTTATAGGGTGCAAAAATTGGTTTTTGTTGTTAGACCACAATAGAATGTTCTCTTGAATGATGTATCTTAATTTAAATATTATGTTCATTGTTTCATGCAGACTCATCTTTTTCACATTATTATGCCTCAATAGATTAATAAAAATTTAAAGTGTCACAGTTTTATATGTTCATGAGTAAGTAGAAAAACACCTATAATTGACGGAAAACAAATATTAAATTATTAATATATTGGAATATTTATGTATATGATTTTAAAATGTAACATAATGCCTTTTGCTTTTAAATTTGTTTATCAGCAAATTGGACATTTTCCCTTTGATGTGTGCCACTGATAAAGTCTGGATCACTGAACTGACCTTGATCTACAAAACTGTATTCGACTGAAATAATTATCTTATTCATTATAAAGTGAAAAATAAATAATAAAATGTTTTTACCTGCTACTGGAAAAATGCTTAAAGAAAAATTATTTCAAGCCGTAGTTTTTTGTATTGTGAAGATCCAAAGAAATAGATATCAATGAATTGAAAGGAATTAACTAGTATCAATAAAAAAAAATGTAACTGGAAATATGGAATTTTGATAATCCTTGAATTTGGTGTACAGTTTTGTTCAGATAAAATGTGTCCGATGTCAAAATATATAATATTTAAACACTTAATTTTTCTCATACATTTAATGTAAATATTAATTCTTTAATAACACGCCAAACATTCACTATATAATCATTATTTCAATATAACAATGTGACATAAACATTTCTTGATCAATAAGCAAAAAAAATAAAATTTAAGTATTGAATAATTAAGTCTCCCAAACAACGTTTGGAGACTTATTGTTTTTGCTCCGTTTCTTATTATAATTATTATTATTCTTCGTGTTCTTGTTATTCTCCTTTCTTTCCGTGCACCATGAACTTGTCCACGGCAGATCTCAGGAACTACAGGACAGAATTTCATGAAACTTGGTGGAGTTATAGATATATGTTTCTAGTTGATCCTAAAGTTTTCAGATTTGTGGTAAAGGGGGTCAAAGCCATATTTTTGGGGGTTCAAAGGGGGTGGGGGTTACTATAGAATCCTATGGGAAACTTGAAATTTCGTACATTAATGTTGATAACTTCTAACTGGATAATGATAGAGATATAAATTTTGACATAGTGATAGGTCACCATTAGAGGAGCAATTCTGCGTTTTCAAAATTTTCAAGATGTCTGCCATTTTCAAAATGGCTGCCAAAACATGGCATAAAAATGGGGGGTAAAAATTCAACATTGTCCGATATCATCAAAATTTGATATGTGGGTAGATAGTGTCAGTGGCCGGTTTGGGAGACTTCATAATCGTTAGATTATAATCATATCTTGTTTTATAAAGAGATTGATTTCTGTTAATTAATATGTTCTATAAAAAGTTTAGACAATGTTGATAATAGGTAAATTTTGACAATAAAACTCTTTCAGTATAATTCTTATCTATCCTATGAGATCTGTCAGTGATGTATAAAATATTCTTTTTCTTTCATTCATTGCTGTCAATGGTAAATGTAGACAAATGAAGATGTCTGTTTTTCCAACTCATCTGTTTTAACAAATTTGGAGTCATCATCAGCCATTAGAAGTATATGTCATTTTCCTTTGAAATAATCGAGGGATAGACATTGTTTCTAATGGGAATTGTAGAACAGTAAAGTATTGATGTTAATTACTATTCCAACTTTTTTAGTGGTAATACAATTTTACCTATATTTTACAATAATTTAATTTGATATGAATACTGCAATCTGATTGGCTGATCAGCCTGGAGAGAAATTGGTTATACTTGATAACCTGAGTTGGTATTGTGACGTCACCAACATCTTCATTTGCCAACGACAAATTCAAATAATCCCATGAAATAATCGTAATTAAAATCCAGGAATCATTAAATTTTGTTGTAAAAATTAAATTATAATGAATATTTTCAATTTTTGAACAGATTATACTTGCATAACCTGGTTTGGAACAGTTTACGCTTTTCATAAACTGTTTCATGTTTTATTAAGCGTAAACTGACCCAAACCAGGTTATATCTTATAACCTTTTCAAAAATTTTAAATTGTCCTTAAATGAACAAGCTGGCTATTATAATTTATATGGCAAAATAATCTTAATATGTTCTACCTATCAATATATATTTTTTGCATATACATTGTAAAAGTATTATTTTTCTGTCTCGTGAAATTGAAAATCAAAATTCTTTTATTTTTATAAATTCTGTTATTTCAAAAATGTATTTACTATAAAATGTCAGTATATAAACATCTGTGTGAATGCATGTCTGTATACTCAAAAGTATTTACTCCATATTATATTTAGAATTACCGAAGCAGCATAAAAATGAAAAATAAAATATTTGAATCGATTGTTTTATCAATTTAATACAATTTTATAGTTATATTAATCTAGTTTCCGATGAGATTTATTTTATGTCATCCATTTAGACACTATTATTCCTTACAGTTTCCATATGTGCTTATCCTCATTTTACATCTGATATAGCCACTGTGAGAGTTCATATATTTTTTATTGGTATTAAGTATCAATATGAAAACTTTGCCACAACAAAAACATGGCCATATTTGTTCTGATCCTAAAAGCAGTGTCTTCGCCATCAGGTAGTACATATTGTGGGATGCAATGAATTTTATGACATCTGTCATCATAATAATTGTCAAACTGGTGAATGAAAGTCTACTATGGCAGTGATCATAGGGTAATTAGATTTATCTTCATCATTGCAATTGGTGCCTATTATTACTCAAGATTTGTGAGGTTAACTCGCCCATCGCAAGGTGTACGCAATACAACTTTGTTGGTGTTGCTTTTTAATACCAATAGCTGCACAATTTGCTTTACTCTGTTTCACCCTTTCAAAAGTTGGCTAAAACCTTTGGGAAATGAAAACTACTTGTTGCGTTGCATCAAACTAAAGTGCATCTAAAAGATTGAATCTTGATTAAATTCAACAATGACATATCCTTCGTTCTAGTCGTTTTCCATTCAGTGGTTTTATGTGTGTCTACAGGGATTTAACATTTGAATTTCGACTATGGTTGTTACCTAAAGTGTAACCTGAAAGCATTCAATACGTTTGTTTCGAATTGTGTCAATTCCGATCACGTTCCGTCTTTTTCGAGTCATGACGTCTGAAATGTTAGGCAGACTACTTCCGGTGTTTACGCTATTACTGTGACAACGTCAACATATCACAGTCGTAGATGCGGTAGATTATAAGTAATTGTAATATGGAGATGCCAAGAAAATGGCATAGTAAATGCTGGTGTTCGGTACTCAACTGTCTATCTGATAACAGAAATATATCAAGACAGATTGTTTTCCTTTCATGATGCTGACAGCAGTAAATAAAGAAATAAAAACAAATGTAATTTTAAAGAAGTAATTGTCTGTGTATTGAAGTCTTTGATACAAATAAAATAATTTAATTGATATCTGTCTTTTACAGAAAACGTAAAAAATTCTTTAAGTTGAGTAACGTTAAAACGTCATTTATCGATTGGAGTTTTCGTTGTGTACATTGACACCGGAAGTCTATGCCTAACATTCCAACAAAATGACGTGGTTTGGCAGACAAAAATAAAAAATTGTTGACGGAATGGAAATTATTCAAAACAACCGTATTGGATGTCCTCGAAAACCATCTTATAGGTAAAGAAGACAACTTTGTCATATTAAAGTCACAAACAAACCTCAGATAAGCCTAAGCATAAACAATCTAATTAAAATTAGATCTCCGCACTTGCTCCCTATTTTCTATCAGTTGTTTTGTAGTCGCTGCGTGGAAGACCGCTATAGAAAATAGAGAAAAAGTGTGAAGATCTCATTTTAATTAGATTGAAAAATTAGAGGAAAAATTAAAGAAGCAAGATAAACACTTTGGGGTTCTGTTAGAAACAAAGATGACAACCATGTAATGTTAAATCTCTATAGAGAAAGTCCAGGACATATTCATTCCTTTAAATCATCAATGCAGAATATAAAACATGGGATAGATTAAAAACATACACTAACATCATCAGAATGTTTAAATTCACTAAAATAAACGATTATTCTCATCCCTTTATCTATGTCCGATTACTGGGTCAACTTCGTACACATGTTTATCAGTATGTTGCTGAGATTTAATTAGGCATCAACGGCATCAACAAATAAAGTAGCTTTATACCCAACTTTGTCAAAAAGAAAAATTGTTTCTAGGAGTTTTTTCAATCATAAGGTTTTATATCTACAAAATTTATTATTAATTAACGAAAATTATGATTTTGACAGCTTGTATCACTTTAAAAAATATCTAACTAATGGTATTTAGTGTATTTTTTCATTATTGGATGATCAGCTGAAATTGATATGTATCAGATGACTGCAGGTTTTCGTGGTCCAATAAAAATGTTAATATTTTCTTATTAGTTCTATATAACATGTGCCAATTGTAGAACAATATTTTGATATATTGTTATGTCATGTGACTTTTGGTCTGCGATTTTGAGAATTATATTCTGTAAAAGTTTTAGGATATTATAATGTACAGTTACTTTATTGCATCCACTTCTCTCATTAGTGTGAACATGTGGCCTAATTTTCTTGGTACAATTTATTTTTTGTGTAGCATGGTAGACATGGGTCATTTGGTTGTGCCGTGTCACATTTTAACTTGTGTTTCCTACTCCTACAGTTAACTTAGTTGACTTTATTTATATTTAAATATGGAAGCATGATCGTTATTCTCATCTAAAGTGGGGGCCCGTCGTGGACCTATGGTAGATGGAACTACTTGTGCAATCTGTGCCTATCACCTCTAAAGTTGCGAGTTCGAACCCCGTTCATGGCGAGGTATACTCTATACAACATTATGTGATAAAGTTTGTCAGTGACTTGCGATATGTCGGTGGTTTTCGCCTGGTACTCCAGTTTCCTCCACCAATAAATCTGACCGCCACGGTATAACTGAAATATTGTTGAAAGTGGTGTTAAACACCATCGAACCAAACCATCATCTAAAGTGTAAATATGATTATTTTCTCATTCCCTATTGTAAACGTGTTTTGAAAATCTTCTGAAACAACTGAACTGTTTGGAAGGAAACATTTCTGGAATCTTTCTAGGATGGTCTTGTACAAAAAGAATGCGTTTTGTTTGTGGCTATTGAAATCCGAAATAGCCACTACTGGTATTTTATGGGAAAATGAGTTAATTAAAGATGGTCACCACTGCAGGAAAAAGATTGATGGGGCCAAATTGGAGAATATTGAAATTGTACATGAAATATTGAATAATAAACAGATAATTTATTATCAGGTGAGCCCCTTTTTCAGCTCATCTGGTCAAAGGCCAGAGGAGCTTTTTGTATCACTTGGTATCCATAGACCTGGGATATGGACATTTGTACATAGGTCCCAGGGTCTATATGTTTCACACAGGCTGCAATGGGTAATAAAGCTCACATTGCCTTTGTCAAGGTGAGCTAATAAAAAAAAGAAAGAAAGATTTTCTTAAGACTCAGATTGTCACACAATTTTGAAAGGGGACCATCCCAGCCAAATTTTGGTTCAGAGGAGAAGACTTAAATGTTATATTTTATTCAAATATTCCTAAATTGCATAATCGGTATAAATTGGCTGAAATACCCGGAATATATGTTAAACTACTCATTACCATGTAGCTGTAGTTAAAATTTGAGCTCATTTTGATTTATAATAAAGCAGCAATGGACATTTGAAGAAATTTCTATTTTTAGTAACAGCAGCCATCTTAAATGGAGGGCGGGCTGTCACACAATTTTGAAAGGGGACCACCAAAAGACCATCCCAGCCAAATTTGGTTCAGAGGAGAAGATTTTAATGTGAAAGTTTACAATGGACAGATGCCAAGTGATGGCAAAACCTCACATGGCCTTTGGTCAGGTGGGCTATTAAAACTATTTTAGGACTGTTGTTATAAATAAATAGAAACTTTCTATGTACTGTTCATTATCAATATTCCTATCTGGCGAATTCTGTTTTAGTGTGTGGCTCAGGAAGTTCTCTTCTTTTTTTATTAACCAGAATTAGTTTCTTAACATGGGCAATACCATTAATTGCATTCATCTTATTCTTGTGAGAAGATCCATTTAAGTTTTCACATTGTCTTAGAATCCAAACAATTCACAATACTAGTATACAGTAAATTGGGTACACATTTAAGCAATTCTGGTGTCTTTGGAAGCCCTTTTTGAAATTTAATTTCTATAAAAATTGCAAATAAATAACAAAATACTACAAAAACCACATTATACATAAACTTCAATTTTATTGCAAGATATTAAAATACAATTTTTTTTTTTAATTCATAAGGAATGACATTAAAAGTGTTGTACAATGATGTATTTATAAAAAAAAATGGAACAGTCGTCAAACTATCTTTGCTTTGCACATGTATTACCTAATTTCTTTAAGCCAAATTCTCTTGTAAATCCAACTAAGCGTGTAGGTCTAGTACAAAGGGGACGTCATCATCATCTCATTAAAAATAAACTTGTTCTCTCCATGATATAGCTGAAAAATTGCTGAGTTGGCACAACAAATCACTCACTCACTTAAGCCACATTCTACACCAACAATAAAACATTAAAGAGACAAGATACTGCAGTAAAATGTCTCATTCCTACAAAATGTAAAATGACTTGCGACAAGAGGAATGAAACAAAAAGTGAAGCTAACAAAAAAAATCACTGTAGAAGACTAGAAGCCTATATTTATACTCTGTTTAAATATATAGATAGATGTTAATGAAGCTATTATTAATTTATTATAGTGTAGTGGATTTGTCCCAGGGGGCTAAATAATTCGTCATTTTGCAAAGTGAATTGGTGCTGTAGTGTACCAATGGTATGGGTTCTAATCCCCTGAGGGAAGAAAGCTAAAAATCTAACTTGCACACTGTTGGGTTGAATGTTTATATACCGGTATTATTGAATTCAGTTTTGTTTTCATGGCTATAATGACCGCACCCTATTTAATTAATGATATATTTTAAACTCGAAATTATTACAAGTTAAACTAAAACCTGTACCGGTACATTAGTTATGCATAGACATTTGATAATATGATACAATTACAATAGAAAAAAAACAAAATAGAGGCCCATACGACCCTTTATCGCCCACCTGGTAAAGAAATGTTTGTGAACCATTGATTATCGTAACATATCAATTTTTTTATTTAGACAGGTGAGCTAAATACAAACATTTGAATACTTATCCCCAGACATTTGCAGTGTATTTCTAATACAAGGAAAATGAAATATTTACCCTGTTTACTTGGGGGGCCATCATGGCCGTGATCGCATAGTGGTTGGATAAACAACTACCTGTGCAGTCAGTTCCCATCACCAGTAAAGTTGTGAGTTCGAACCCCATTCATGGCGAGGTGTACTCGATACTACATTATGTGATAAAGTTTGTCAGTAACTTGTGACAGGTCGGTGGTTTTCTCTGGGTAATCTGGTTTCCTCCACCAATAAAACTGACCACCACGATATAACTGAAATATTGTAGAAAGTGGCATAAAACACTATAAACCAAACCAAACCCTGTTTACTTTATTATGTAAAATATTTGTATAAGTAAAATTAAAAGTATAAATTTCTTAAATTATAAAATGACATGCTTCCCTGGCAAGCTGATAACAAATATATTTCTACAATAATAAGATGTTAATGTCTGTTAAAATTACAATGCAAATGAGTATGTGAAGTATGATATAAATGTACAATAAAGCAATTAAGTCCTATATTTGTTCATATAGATCTTGTGTAAGGCTGTTATAAAAGCTGTTTAATAAAGTACAGTAGACATGGTATATGATCTGTACATTCCTATTAAATAAAGCACCTATCATTAATAACATTTTCCATCAATTAAACTTTTATGCTTTCATTAAACACATTTTCCATCGCTTAAACGTTTTTCACTTGTATCCTTTCATTAAACACATTTAATTTCTCATCTATTAAAACTTTTTCACTTGTATGCACCATCAGATCCATTTAATTATGCCTCGCACAGTCCTCACGATGAGCAGCAGTCCTCCGGCCCAAGACCGGTAAAATTTTCAATTTTTATTTAGAACAATATGAAAGTAAATTAAAAAATTTGATTTGGACCAGTAAATTCAAATTTTCATTTCCACGACTAAATGCATCCAACATCAACACATAGATTTGCCACTAACCATATTCTGTGCACAAGTCAATGGTAATTTAACTCCTCTTTCTAATAAATTAACTAATTCGTTGCATCCATGACAACAAGCTGCAAAGGGACTTAATAAACAATAAAAAACAGCACAGATAAATCCTATTGGCCAACCAAACACCAAAAGAATGATAACCCACAGTATACTCCAAAACCATCCACAATCTGCCATAATTATCTCCCTTGGTGTACAGTTACCTAAAAAATAAAAACATACAAAATAAAATCAATTTATCAATTAATTTTTCATACAGATATCGGTTAACAACAACATTTTAATATATAAATTAAGTAATTAGGCCACAACATTTTTCAAAATATTTAAATGAAAAAAAATCACTATAAAGCATAATGATATCGTGTAAACCAAAAATGTAACTTGCCAGACAGGAATAGAACTCTAATCTTTAGTGGTACAAGTCATAGATTGCCTAGGTAGATATAAACCCAATTACCATCAGTTGCCCCTATGACAATCCAATCTTAATAATAAGGATTTGATATTGGGACATTGATTTGCAGAAAAGTTGCTTTATTGTCCGGGATAGTCTGTATGCTTGCTAATTGAAGATATAGAACAATTTAATAATAACAACAAAATAAAAATTCAAAACTAATGTTAATAAAGAGAACAATATGTTAACTAACAGCCTAACAGGCTGTGTAATAGCAGGTATATACTTTTAACCTATATAATTAATTTAATTTGTACTATATTGATATTGCACAGACTAGTAAACATTCAAATATTACAATCTCAAATGTATAAATCTTGCATTTGTTGTTGGGTGGATAAATATTTTTTTCTCTGGTATTTTTCTTCTTCATTGAGGGCATTAGCACTAATATTAAGAAATAATTGTCAAAATTTTTATAATAAATTCACATTTGATCAACTCTTGAAGATGTACTAGATCAGTTTTCAGTCAAAAAGATATTGTTGCTACATATTCCTAAACTCTCCTTTCAATTTGTATCAACCATTGTACTAAAAGTTTATGTGTACTGACAATGACACGCAGGGGACCACAACAGTTAGCAGTACTACATGGTATAGTACGAGATTCCTCTGCCGTCCGACGGCTTTTTGTTCGACTTGCTGGAGCCGTGGGACGTCAGAGCGCTTTCCATAAGGAAAACAGCGGATTTGCCACTCCAACTCCGGGTTGGCACATTTCCACGTTTCGTGGCTATCGGATTTTATTTTCTATCGCCATTTGACTTTCATTTTCGAACATTTGTCACGTGACTATGATTACCACAATGTATCATGGGAGATGATTTGCATATATGATCTTACCTTGTCCAAAATGAGGGGGGGGGGGAGAACGTAACACATCGTGCTCTTTCCGAAACCCGTGCGTAACACTGCCATTGAATCTTTTCTTTCCAACACATTTTGTATTATTTCCTTCTGCTCTCATTTGAGCTGTAGATAGAACTGTTTGTCCTGCAAGAATACGCTTTACATCATCTTACATGTGATTTGTATGTTGTTTACGTATGCAAATAATTTGGCACGCTGCATCAAGTAGCTCCCATCATGCAATGCATTGCTGTCATCCGGAACTCCTCACGCCTTTCCCTTGGGGAAAGGCGCAAGGAGCTCCGGATGGCGTTGCTGTCATCATTCAGTTAGTATTGCGAGATCACGTTTGGTAGGTTCGAAAATGAAGGTCAAATGGCGAAATGATAGGGTCTAAGGCAAAATCGTGCTGTAATCGAGTGTAACACCACTTTCTGAGGGTAAGATGGTTGTGAATGAATAGAAAAATGATTGGTGAAGCGATTTATATAAGGGTTTCAGATAGAAAATAAAATCTGATAGCCACGAAAAGTGGAAATGTGCCGACCCAGAGTTAGAGCGGCAAATCCGCTGTTTTCCTTATGGAGAGCGCTCTGACATCTCACGGCTCTAGCAAGTCGAATATAAAGCCGTCGGACGGCAGAGGAATCTCAGACTATACATGGTACTGTCGTTTAATTGTCTCTTGATTCTATCCTGGTCCTGGTTTACTCAACAATTTCATACTAGTATTATCTTTTGAATATGCCTTTGAACGTGATTACTTATTACGTAATTTATTTTAAAAAACGGCAATGACAAAAAGATTCTATGTACAAATTACGGTACCAGGTCGTTTCGCCCCGGAAAGTGAGTTGATTCGCCCCACTTAATCGCTATTATATAATAATAGATGAAGTCTTTTTCGACAATTTTTTGGTAATTATTTATTTATTAGTTGTATACAAAAAAAATAATAACATACAAATAAAATCAAAATAATAAAAATATATGATAAACAACGGAGTTAACATCATCATGATGTTATATACATTGTCACTTGAAGATAAATTTTGTTATGAAAAGATACACAATAAATTTTGTAAATATATTTTAGGTTTAAAGAAGATTACATGTAAAATTTCAGCCAAGTCTGAACTAGGAAGATTTCCTATAACAGACTATATCAAAACCCAAGCTATACTATATTTTTGTAGATTACAAACAGATCCAATAAACCCTCTACTTAAAGAGGCATTTTCCCTCTGTAAATCTGTTGATTCTGATGGAATCTATACTATATTTTTAAGGAATTAGATCTTGAAATCACAGATTTTGAAAATTTCACCAGACCTTTTGCCTCTATAAAACATTCACTGAAGAAAAAAATTAAGAAAGTAATAAATGACTCGTATAGTAAAAAAATGTTAGAAAAACTTTCATCTTTCAATGAAACTTCTAAACTGTATATTTTAATACAGTAAAATAAAATCAGAGTTAAAACTTGAAAACTATTTATTATTCTTCTCTAACTTCAAAATGAGACAATTATTTACAAAATTTAGAGTGAGTGATCACAGTTTAGAGATTAATTCAGGGAGGTATAAAAATATAACAAGGGAAGAAAGAATATGTAAAAAATTGTAATTTAAATTAAATCGGGGATGAATACCACTTTTTCTTAAAATGCACAGCCAACCACACTCTTTGAAACAATTTATTTAACAAAATAATATTAAACAAACCAGACTTTATTGAAGAAATACCATTAAATAAAATAAAATTTTTGTTAGATGCAAATTCTGAACTTTTGGCAGAAGTAGGAAACTTTATAAAGCAATCTACAGAATAGCAAAAATGAGGTCCTTGTCGGTCAAAGGTGTGTCATGTGAAAAATATAATATTAAATTAATAGGATTTATTTTGTGTATCCTATATTATGATCAAATTGTAATTTTCTATGTTTTGTTTGTTTGTATTTGTATTTGTTTGACCCACATGGGTGTAGTATTATGCAAATAAAGAATTATGATAATATTTAATAACTATTGGTCAATTATTACCAAGGATTTATATACTATATAAATCCTTGTTACTAATTAAACTGCAAAAAAATAATAAAGAGAAATTAATAAAAAATTGAAAATTGTAATTATTTTTATTCTTTGATCTGTCATTACTAATTAATTAAAATAAAGTACCCATGAACAAGCCTTACAACATCCAAAATACGAATATTTGCAATGGTATTTTCCATATTTCATTTTTTAAAGCATTATTAATAAAGATGGGCGAAACGACTCACGGGGCAAACGGGATTCGGGGCGAAACGATCCTGATTCCAAATTACAATGTACATCGGTAGCTCATGTGACCATTGATTGTATTTATTTCTGTCTGTCTCCCTACAAATTTGTATTGTAGCTATAATTGCTGATATTAACCGTAAACAACTAGTTTGAACAATATACCAACCTTACAGATCTCCGTCACTGTAATTTAGATTTTTTCCGGTTGTTTCCGCATCCTCCTATTTAACCAGTTATTTTAACGGGGGTTAACTCCTAATGACCTATATATATACATAGAATTTAGCACAATTGAGTTGTCTCCCATTATAAACCACGGTTGTATTTATTTTTCACAACCGACAGGTTTGCATTTTTGTCGTTCCTTTATATCACAGAAATACAATGATATCTATGCAAGTATTAAATATCAATTAAAGGCAACGATACTCCTATGCTTACAAAACACAGGAATACAAATTTACGCAAGATTAGGATGGACACAAAAAATACCAATCTAATTAAAATGAGGTGTTATACATTTTTTTCTTCTTCTTTTTTCTTTGGTGATACTCTTAGTGTATTGCCAGAGAAAAAAGACACAACAAACATATAATTCGAATTGGGTTGAACAAATATCAAAGCATATTGAGGAAAAAAATAATGATTCTGCAACCCATTGGTTAAATCGTTGAACTGTCTTGAGAGTCTGTCTAATCTCGGTAACTATAGGACATTAAACACCATCTTTTTTTTAAAGCATTAATTTATTTTTTACTGTAATTCTAAACAGTAATAACATGTCAAGTGGAGAAAATAATAGAATGGTGTACCGGTATGTTTTAATCTTCACGAGTGAAATGGGATACCGGTAATGGATGATCATCATGGACAGGAACCGGTTTGAAATTTCCTTGCAGCGGACCACACTTAGCAATCTGTTGCTCATGAGCAGTTTCTATAAATTGTCTTTTACGCACAGGGAGTTAGACATTCTCTGATTCTCAGAACACGAGGTAGCGATTTTTATTTCTCGTCCGTAGGAACGAGCTGTGTGTAAGTTTCGCCCCGTAGACAATGTAGTATGCATGCAATGAGGGCCTCATATGAGGCTATCATAAGAATGTTATCATTGTTCCTTCTTTCAACAATTTGCTTTAAATACCAGAATTGGTAGCCATAGCAAAAAAAACATGACCGATATAAAAAGTAACCATTTCATGTATTTAGTACACAATTTCTAACAAACATTCAGAAGTACATTATTTATTAGTTTGAAGTGGTGGTTTCTCCCATATTACTAAATGTTGTCGCCCTGTAGGCTTCGCTTTGTGTTGTCCAATGGATCTCCGCTTATGTCCTCATTTGATTCCTCCTTTTTTTTATGTTTGTTCTCTCACGAATACTATTACTTTCTTTGAATGTTAACGTGTTCCCCTCTGAGTAATGGTCTACAACCAATATATTATACCCTCTTAGCTCTTAGTCAGATAATATACCTCGCGCTTTTGCACTGTCCATGTATATGTTGTCATTATTTTCTGTAGATACATCTTTTGAGATGAAGCAAATTTGTGTGCGGTTTTTTTTATTTGTTTGTATAATGTTTCTTGAAGGACAGGCAAAACAATTTTCAGGAGAAAAGGGACAAAAAGACAAGCTTTAAGCAACCGTCGACAAAACCATACAGAGAACACTCAAGATTGTGCAACACGATTTGAACTCCAACTCCACAAAAGCCGAAAGAGAACTCGGGTGCTTTGGTAAACAGTTCCTGCTTCACTAGTAGAATCCATCGTGTTACTCTTATTAAGAATTATCCTGATTTGAGACCGCAACATATCCGTGATCCAACTGTTTCATAGATTTCCGGAATATTTCTACATATAAATGGAGAGTTCACGATCGAAAAAACGAAATTGTGACTTGTACAGTTTCGTACCTATTCGGCCATCACAGTCAAATTCTATGTGAAGGTCAATGTATGAAGCAGATCTGACTGTATCTGTGATATCCTTTATTTCAAGGTCAAGGGGATAGATACTATCGAGATCTCCAAACTAGGAGTTATTTAGTGAAAGGACATAAAAATTTAATTAAAAACAAATTAAATTAAAATAATGTGCACTTTACATTCAGTAAATTGAAGACTGTTTATCCCATTCGTGGAATATTTCTAATAACAAAAATGTAAATTCACTGTCATACTCATTGTCGGTAACTCATGGCTGACAATACTCCGATTACTCTCTACTCATCACCAGCTGACCCACTGGTGGTCAGTAGAGAGTAGTCGAAGCGTTATCAGCTGTGTGTTATCAACTGGCAACAAATTATCCATGTGGATTTTATGTTTTACAATCTAATTAAAATTAGATATTTGTTGTATCTTTTTTTTATTTGGTGTTTAAGGTTGTGGTGTTTAACGCCACTTACAACAATATTTCAGTTATATCGTAGTGGTTAGTTTTATTGGTGGATGAAACCGGAGTACCCGGAGAAAACCACCAACCTGCAGCAAGTCACTTATACAAACTTTATCACATATGTTGTATCGACTTTTAAAAAAATAGTAAGAAATGATATGGATGGAAATGAAAATGATAAACAACCCAAATTTACACAAATTAAAAGGTGAGAAACTTTTATGCTGTTTTACATTTCACAAGTAGCGTCTGCAATAATTAGCATAATTCACACCCTATTTATTATTATAGTTGTGAAACAGTCCTTAACTTGCAGTTGAGGGATACTCTTTACTTCTGTCAAGGACGTATATATAGTCAAGGACATATATATATACGTCCTTGCTTCTGTCAATAATAGCTATGAAACAATCGTCCTGGTCGGTTTGCAGAATCATCCGGTACATACTCTGATGACAAGTTTGGTTAAAATTGGCTAAGTGTTTCAAGAGACCTTCAAATAAATCTTTGCTAAAATAGTCCTAATTTACATATTCCGCAAACAAAGTAAAAATTACAGAATTCATGAAGAAACTCCAAATTAATGAAACTCATAAAATTGCAATTTGAATTTCAGCTAATCTTAGATGAAACGTAGCATTTTTGCCCATTTGACGACATTTCTATTTTCAGCAACTGTTGCCATTTTATGTGTTTTATCTTGTCTAAAATCAGTACCATATGTGGTACTACTGGTCACAATGTAACTACTACATGCTTTAACATTTTATCTCATATTGGCGGAAAATGTGGCTTTATTGGTTCTGTAATTTTTTTTTACTCCTATAAGCTATTTATAGTAACATAGCCATGTTGGTCAGTTGGCCTGGTCGTCAGATACAATTTTGAAAGTACATACCCTACTGACGAGTCATGTCAAGTTTGGTTCAAATTTGCCAAGTGGTTTCAGAAAAGAAAATTCCAGATCATTTTTTGCTAAATGAGGCCCAATTTGCTATTCAGTATAGAATTGTCAAAATGACCCAAAAAAATCTAAAATATTAAAAAAAAAAAACTCTTTAGCATTAATTTACACTTTAAATTTCATCTCATTTTCTTTTAAAAATGTAGCAGTTTTGACCATTTGTATATTTAGTAACTGCAGCCATCTTAGATGGAGGTTGGGACTGTTGGTTATGACTTTGGAAGATAGCTACCCAAGGACAATTCCTGCAAGGTTTGGTTATATTTGGCTAAAGAGGTCTTAGAGGAGAATATTTTCAAATGATTTTTGTCTCCCCTGCAACTTTCGTCACTGAAGGCGAAACATAGGCATTAACAATCTAATGTTTTTTGTGATTAGATCAGTTTCTCCACAACCATACAAACTAGATTCACTATATTTGGTCCACAGATTGATCATGGGGTGTACATTTCAATTAGGTAATTGTTACCTGATCTTGACCTCATGTTTATGATCTACTGACTAGTCATATTTTCATGCTTAGGTCAGTTTCTCTATTATCATACAACATAGACTCACCATATTTGGGCCATACATTGATTGAGGTTATATGTAAGCCAGGCATGTATCACCTGGCCTTGACCTCATTTTCATGGTCTACTGGTCTTGTTAAATTGACATTAAGTTTTCTTGATTAGGAAAATTTCTCCATCTGTGGCTATGTAGGTGTGTTTTACCCTCTATGCTCTATTTATATAGCAGCCATGTTGGTCAGTTGGTAGAGTCATGAGATATAATTTTGAGTCGAAACCCAAAGAATGATTCACCCCAAGTTTTGTGAAAATTTGTCCAGTGGCATCAGTGTATAAGATTACAAGAAATGTGTGCATCACAAAATACGGCCGTCTATATAAATTATCAAACGGTAAAAAATTATATTTATAGTAATGATAACCTTGACCTTTGACCTAATGACCCCAAAATAAATAGGGTTCTTCCCCTTCCACAGGGCAATCATGTGGTCAAGTTTGGTAAAGATCCAATATACAGAACTAAAGTTATGTGGAAACGACCCTGTTGTCAAAAATTATATTTATAGTAAGTGACCTTGACCTTAGATCTAATGACCCCAAAATAAATAGGGTTCTTCCCCTTCCACAGGGGAATGATGTGGCCAAGTTTGGTAAAGATCCGATATACAAAACTAAAGTTATTGCGTGGAAACCTGTGTGGACGCCCAACCAAAGCTGTTGGGTCTGAAATAATATCAACTAAATACTGGAATGACAATAAATTTTTAATAAATATATCATCCAACAAAAAATCATATCACAGACAATTTTATATTGTGGAGGACGGAATAAAATGTACTATAGTTCTCTTATAATTGTGTGTCCCTATCTTACATATACATGTATGCACAAACAAATAAATCTTGTTCTTATTCTAATAGGAACAACAACAAAATTAAATTTCTTTCCATCTCTGATAAACTACGGTAGCCCAGCTTTGTCATATTCAGAAGTCATACAAATCATGCATGTACTAGGATATTGTAATAGGGTTACAGATTATTGGTAATATCATATATGGTCTGTCAGATTGTACTTCATCATAAATTCAAAGTCTTTATAACTGACCCGTCTATCACCATCTCTGTCTAGTTCCCTGTATCCAAAAGAAAGAAAAAAATATCAACATTTAAAATCTAGAGGTGGGGATTTAGTGTTAAATGCCATTTTCAACAATATTTCAGTAATATCATGACGGTCAGTTTTATTGGTGGAGGAAACCAGTTTTTTGTATTTTCATTTGAAATAATAAAGATTTACTTTACCAAACCAGAGATTCCCACATTCATATTTGTTTTATTTTATGAGGATTCATACAATATTATTTTTTGCATATATTTTTTTCTATGAAGAAATTTAATTGGAAATACAGACCGATGGACTAACAGTGATAAAACAGTAAATCCAAGATGCTATAACACTTAGAAATGACACTACAAGGAGCATTTCCGATAACATTGACGACCAAAAAAAATGGACATTAAGTGATGACAATAGCACACATTGTTTAAGTGTGTTAAAAAATTGATCATACCTGAATGATAACTCAATAGTGTGTGTAGGTAGATGTGGAGCTATGTGACTCACAGCCTTCTTAAAGTCCTCTACAGTTAAAAACCCTCTACCTGTAAATGATAAAATCATGAGTTTTATCCTCTTTTTTTTCTGTGGTACCTCATTTTAAATTTCTATCCTTATGCCTATTTCAGTACTACCTTTTTTACATTCAAGTTATATTACATGTAAATTTGTTCTGATCATGAATTGAGCTGAAATACTGCTCATATCACATTAAATAACTATCAATCAATCCTACTAATTAAATTTCATTTCTCATAGGTTACAAATCTTCTTGATAGATCAGTACACCTATTTCATTCACAACATCACAGTAAAGAGTTGTAATGTACAGCTTTTATTTATCACACTCTATTATATTTCATGACAAAAAAATATTGCTGAATTAATTTGGTGATGCTTAAAACAATATTATTAAGAGGCCCTCTTAATGAGGGGGAGGGTGCGATCCCATCGATCTGTTAAACCCAGCCACATAATATTTTTGTGCCTTCTCAAGCCAGGACCTGCAGTTCAATGTCATATGTCATGGTTTTTTATATGTTAAATGATTTAGGGGAGAAGGGATTGTTTGTTTTGTTGATATTGCTGGAATTTGTCGACCAACACTGTTTAAGCCATAAGATATGAGAAGGAATGTCGTAAAAATCTCTTTTAAATTCCATTGTGATGATAACATGGAGGACAATGACAGATATTAGATAACAATCCCTAATGTTGGATCTGCTATAACATGGAGGACAATGACAGATATTAGATAACAATCCCTAATGTTGGATCTGCTATAACATGGAGGACAATGACAGATATTAGATAGCAATCCCTAATGTTGGATCTGCTATAACATGGAGGACAATGACAGATATTAGATAACAATCCATAATGTTGGATCTGCTATAACATGGAGGACAATGACAGATATTAGATAACAATCCCTAATGTTGGAACTGCTATAACATGGAGGACAATGACAGATATTAGATAACAATCCCTAATGTTGGATCTGCTATAACATGGAGGACAATGACAGATATTAGATAGCAATCCCTAATGTTGGATCTGCTATAACATGGAGGACAATGACAGATATTAGATAACAATCCCTAATGTTGGATCTGCTATAACATGGAGGACAATGACAGATATTAGATAGCAATCCCTAATGTTGGATCTGCTATAACATGGAGGACAATGACAGATATTAGATAACAATCCCTAATGTTGGATCTGCTATAACATGGAGGACAATGTCAGATATTAGATAACAATCCCTAATGTTGGAACTGCTATAACATGGAGGACAATGACAGATATTAGATAACAATCCCTAATGTTGGATCTGCTATAACATGGAGGACAATGACAGATATTAGATAGCAATCCCTAATGTTGGATCTGCTATAACATGGAGGACAATGACAGATATTAGATAGCAATCCCTAATATTGGATCTGCTATAACATGGAGGACAATGACAGATATTAGATAGCAATCCCTAATGTTGGATCTGCTATAACATGGAGGACAATGACAGATATTAGATAGCAATCCCTAATGTTGGATCTGCTATAGCATGGAGGACAATGACAGATATTAGATAACAATACCTAATGTTGGATCTG
Organism: Bathymodiolus brooksi; assembly: GCA_963680875.1. Classification (NCBI taxonomy): domain Eukaryota; kingdom Metazoa; phylum Mollusca; class Bivalvia; order Mytilida; family Modiolidae; genus Bathymodiolus; species Bathymodiolus brooksi. The sequence goes on along the minus strand of OY804576.1, from coordinate 61,662,293 downwards.
CTATAACATGGAGGACAATGACAGCTATTAGATAGCAATCCCTAATGTTGGATCTGCTATAACATGGAGGACAATGACAGATATTAGATAACAATCCCTAATGTTGGATCTGCTATAACATGGAGGACAATGACAGATATTAGATAACAATACCTAATGTTGGATCTGCTATAACATGGAGGACAATGACAGATATTAGATAACAATACCTAATGTTGGATCTGCTATAACATGGAGGACAATGACAGATATTAGATAACAATCCCTAATGTTGGATCTGCTATAACATGGAGGACAATGACAGATATTAGATAACAATCCCTAATGTTGGATCTGCTATAACATGGAGGACAATGACGGATATTAGATAACAATCCCTAATGTTGGATCTGCTATAACATGGAGGACAATGACAGCTATTAGATAGCAATCCCTAATGTTGGATCTGCTATAACATGGAGGACAATGACAGATATTAGATAACAATCCCTAATGTTGGATCTGCTATAACATGGAGGACAATGACAGATATTAGATAACAATACCTAATGTTGGATCTGCTATAACATGGAGGACAATGACAGATATTAGATAACAATACCTAATGTTGGATCTGCTATAACATGGAGGACAATGACAGATATTAGATAACAATCCCTAATGTTGGATCTGCTATAACATGGAGGACAATGACAGATATTAGATAACAATCCCTAATGTTGGATCTGCTATAACATGGAGGACAATGACGGATATTAGATAACAATCCCTAATGTTGGAACTGCCATAACATGGAGGACAATGACAAATATTAGATAACAATCCCTAATGTTGGATCTGCTATAACATGGAGGACAATGACAAATATTAGATAACAATCCCTAATGTTGGATCTGCTATAACATGGAGGACAATGACGGATATTAGATAACAATCCCTAATGTTGGAACTGCCATAACATGGAGGACAATGACAGATATTAGATAACAATCCCTAATGTTGGATCTGCTATAACATGGAGGACAATGACAGATATTAGATAACAATCCCTAATGTTGGATCTGCTATAACATGGAGGACAATGACAGATATTAGATAGCAATCCCTAATATTGGATCTGCTATAACATGGAGGACAATGACAGATATTAGATAGCAATCCCTAATGTTGGATCTGCTATAACATGGAGGACAATGACAGATATTAGATAGCAATCCCTAATGTTGGATCTGCTATAGCATGGAGGACAATGACAGATATTAGATAACAATACCTAATGTTGGATCTGCTATAACATGGAGGACAATGACAGCTATTAGATAGCAATCCCTAATGTTGGATCTGCTATAACATGGAGGACAATGACAGATATTAGATAACAATCCCTAATGTTGGATCTGCTATAACATGGAGGACAATGACAGATATTAGATAACAATCCCTAATGTTGGATCTGCTATAACATGGAGGACAATGACAGATATTAGATAACAATACCTAATGTTGGATCTGCTATAACATGGAGGACAATGACAGATATTAGATAACAATACCTAATGTTGGATCTGCTATAACATGGAGGACAATGACAGATATTAGATAACAATCCCTAATGTTGGATCTGCTATAACATGGAGGACAATGACAGATATTAGATAACAATCCCTAATGTTGGATCTGCTATAACATGGAGGACAATGACGGATATTAGATAACAATCCCTAATGTTGGAACTGCCATAACATGGAGGACAATGACAAATATTAGATAACAATCCCTAATGTTGGATCTGCTATAACATGGAGGACAATGACGGATATTAGATAACAATCCCTAATGTTGGAACTGCCATAACATGGAGGACAATGACAGATATTAGATAACAATCCCTAATGTTGGATCTGCTATAACATGAAGGACAATGACAGATATTAGATAACAATCCCTAATGTTGGATCTGCTATAACATGGAGGACAATGACAGATATTAGATAGCAATCCCTAATGTTGGATCTGCTATGCAGGTGAAACAACAATTACATAGTTTGTCAGATTATTTGAAGAAATGAATGATAAAAACAAGGGAGGTAACTTTAAAGATTCTTACACTGTGAATCAAATGCCATAAAGGTATGTCTAATGTCCTGGTCCACGTCAGATTTCACCAACTTTTCTGCCATTGCTTCCATGAACTTTGCTAATCTCATACCTGAAAAAAAACCAGAGAGGAAATCCATTAATAATAAATAAGAAATTAAATGGTGTAATATTTATTATTACAATAAACTATGATAGTATACTGTATTATCTCATAATTACTAATATGTATTAGTGTATATGTGTATGTCAAAATAAACAACAGCTTTCAAGTTTTCAGCAATTCATAATGAATAAAAATATGTCAAGATGGTCTCTGTGCTAGTATTTCAAAATCGTCCATTGAGAAGACTATTTTTATTGGATGCAATGTTCTGATTGGCAGGTTTATGAATATCGGCTTAAATCTCCAACTCAAATGTTTTATACCCACAAGACCAGGTTAAACAGATTTTATGTATATTTTGTGAGTGAAATTAATAGTTTGTAATATGATTTTCAATAAGACATCATGAAGTATGGATTCAATACTAACAATGACTAGGGTTAGATAAAAAAAATAATAAAAATTAAAATACTAAGATTGTATAGGGTGGTGATCGGCACTGATTACATAGGCAGATATAAATCTAACTACCATATAGTCATGGTTACGATGACCCCTGAAGATTGTATAGCAGGCTGATGTAAGGACATGCTACATCTATATTTACTTACATCTAATACCATGTATATCATCTCCATACTTCAACATTAGCTGATCTGTCTCCAACTGAAATAAGTACAAAACTGAATTACCTTTAAATGATTAAAATATACATATTATAATGAATTAGAAAATAATTTGTTGGAAATCTTTAACAAACGGCAAGAAAATTTCAAGATGCAATACTTTACTTGCTAATGTTATTTCATATTCAACTGTTTTACATGCTATATATAGCACACAAAATTAGAATTCACCAATTAGTACAATCAAAATTGAACAAGGCTGTCAGTCGACAGAAAACCTGTTTAAAAAACGAAAACATTGACATTTACGAATGTTACATCTATGCTAAAGGAACTAAAATGGCCAATTTTACAACAAAGAAGAACCAACACAAAAATATTAATGATGTACAGGATAGTCCACCACCTTATTGCCATACCATTGCAAATGTACCCTGCTCCTGCAACAAGAGGCCATGACCAAAAATTGCAAATACCATTCTCCAGAATACAGAGCCACCAAAATTCATACTTCCCTTCAGCAATCCGAATATGGAATAACTTGCCAGCAGTGTTAATAAGTGTTCCCACACTTGAAGCGTTCAAGGTGGAGCTGGCTCATGTGTAAACATTCATATCATAGTTTTAACTGTAAATATTACATTTTTGTTTTTAATCACATGCCTCCTTGTCAGTGAATGTACATATCACAAGTTCGATAATACTCAGGCTCACTGAGGGATGAACTTCATTGGAAGAAGAAGAAGAAGAAGAAGAATGTACAGAAAATAACAATACCTTTGAAGGTTTATATCCAAATATTTCTGCCACAGCTACTTTTACATCTTCTCTTGTTAGGAACCCTTTGTTACCATCATCAACTTCATGGAAAACCTTAAAGATAGGTCAAGATTATTACATAAATGCAATACAGGATGGCATACAAATGAAATGATCACAAGGGGAAATCGTTCTGAAACCCACCTGCACATAAATATTCAATGGATATTCCCTTACAAATTTTCATGTTTTTGTGTTGTACATTGTGTTACAGAGAGTGCTATGTGAAAATGAATAAATGAAACTATAAACTTGGTTGAATCAAAAATATGAATGAAAAACCAGAAGAACCATACAGATTCAGGTGAGTCATTATTTTCAGGTACATTGTATACACCTTTGGCATATGTACACATATCTTAAAATATGGCTTAAAAATCTGGTGGAGGACCATTCAGGGAACATTTCTGACAAGTTTGCTTTAGTTTCAATGAAATTTTTGTATGAAACCATCTACTGATTAATATTCATATACAGCTGTTACTATTTGTAATAGTATGTACATATAAAAAAAAGTATGTAGTTTAAAAAAAAATATATATATTTTCTGCATTTATCCCCATTTTAAAACTTTGTTCTGCAGTAGTTGCCATCTCTGATATTCACATCAAGTTCATCGTTTCTGCAGAAAAAAATATTACTCTTAGTCTTTTTCCCACTTCACTTGATGTTTTCACTTTGACTGAATTGTCTGTGATGGCAAATATCTTGGATTTCCGATCGAAAAATAAAAGATAAATGCTGTACAAGTTCATGTAAGAAACATTTCTCTTTAGTAACATTTTAATCATTTGAAATTTCAGCTATACAGGAGCATAACTGTTAACATGTGGAATATCCAAATGGAACAAACATAATATTAAATGTTGAAGACATCTACTATATCATTAGATAGTCGATTTGAAAAGCTCATTAGAGCTTGTGTTTGCAATTGTTTAATGAATATTGACTTTAAATCAAACTTGAATTGAATTACACTATTAAATATCAAAAATGAATAAATCTGCATCAATGAATGTAGTGACAGTAGTGTGAATATTTGGAAAGATTATTTTTATTTTATCTACAAGTGATTCTCTGGTCTACATCAACCCTTTCATGCGACACCAGAGAAAGAACTGTTCTAATTCTACTACGGATAGCACTTCATGTAATATTCCTAAAGAGATAGAATTACTGAATATAAATAAAGAAGTTGTTAGTAAAATGGGAGATAACTCATCTTGACATCATGGATATAAAAAATTAAAACACACCGAGGAGAGCAATTGTTTATCGTGTTTTGTCAAAGATCTTGGAAAGTTATTGTAACCGTGGTCATTAAGATTAAAATCTGTGTTGCAATTCATCATAACAACTCTATTTGTCTTGCTAAAGTTTGTTTTCATTCATGTTATATCGTGATCGTGACCTGAGGATGTTTTCCCGGAGAATGTTGTCACGTGATGCGACAAAATTAACAGCCATTCAAAAGAGAATAAATTTCAATATGGCTTCCTAATGTAACCCAGAGTGTTTATTCATGAGAAACTTAAGGAAAAGACGTATTATTCTTTGAACATGTCTAGTCAAAATACACGAACGACTAGATATAGTACTAGGAATAATAAAAACCGTTCAAATGTAAAGCAGTCTTCTACGAGGAGACAGAATGATGGTAAGTTGTCGGGAGGTCATTGTCTATGGGAAAAAATGCAATTTGGAGTCTTCAGGTGCAGCCTGTCTGTCTACACATCAAATTATAATAATTCAGTTAATTTCAACTTTCGTTAAATATTAATTTAAGTCTAAACGACATCCATTTTCGTGGTAATTATTTCTTTAAATAGATGCGAACGAACTAATGGATCTTTCACTTCAGTTTTGTGTAAAATGAGATTGCATCTCCTCATTTATAATCGGAGACTTGACATTCTTGAGATTAAAACAAACTCGAGTTCGAGTTAAACATCTAATAATTGGTTATTATTTATTAGTGCTCATAGTTTACTGATTTGTATTCCAAATTATTCTGGATAATCTTTCATTATTTATTAGTGCTCATAGTTTACTGATTTGTATTCCAAATTATTCTGGATAATCTTTCATTAATAAGAATTTCTTCAGGATTATGTTTTCCATGACCTGGTAATTATTAGTATTATAGCAAGGGAAAAAAAATTCTATATACATCCTTGATTATAGTAATATATTACTGGCTTAGAGGGCATTTTTCTTTTGTAAAGTTCTAGTTAATCTGTCTTCTCATTGCCCAACCAGTTGATGTACCTAAAATAGAACTGGCCCCAAATTAAAAATAGTTCCATCCCCATATTAAAATGAATATATATGTTAGTGTCACATGTGTTCGTGTATCTCCATCCTAATCTCGTCGCAAGCACCATCAAAAGTATTCTGGAAATTTAAAATTTGACCCCCGGTGCATACCGATGCATATTTTGTCATGAACAGATTGTATCGTATCAAGTGCATGTAAGATTTCATTTATGGACATATTTTCTAGTTCAAATCTGCAAAAATAATGATAATCTCTGTACTCTTACTGTTTTAAGTAGTTAAAGATCCATAAATCCAAAATTTATATTGAATTGTATGCCATTTTTTATGTGTTTACCACATGGTCAATCATCAATTTTGTGATGTTTTAAGCTATAGTCCGTTTCTCGATGTCAAGATTATCTAAAGCCAATTATTAACATAGAGAAGCGGACTATAGCTAAAAACATCACGAAATTGAACTAGAAAATATGTCTATATATGAAATCTTATCTGCACTTGATCTGACACAACCGTCCATGACGAAATATGCACCGGGGGTCAAATTTTAAATTTCCAGAATACCTTTAATAGGGCTTATGATGAGATTAAGATGGGGATACAGACAGAAAATTTCTTCAGAAGCCTAATCACAATGAGATTAATGTTCATAGACATAAGATTATTTAGCCTGAATGCTGTAAAACTAGAAACCTGGAAATTCTCTTCAGTGTCTACATTGTTTCTGTTAAACTTCATTAAAATAATAAAGTTGTTTTAATTATAAATGTCATTCACCAGTTGTGACCTTTGTTTTTGTGCACACAAATCAGTAGAACATGTGAAGTACATCACATAATTTCGTGGATATAGTTTGTTCTTTTTTCTCCTGGTCTAAAACTCGTACATGTAACGTACTGCCCTATATAGCTGAAAACCTTGCTAGTAACTAATATAAGCATAGTATGCTAAGAGACCATATGTACTGGCAAAACTGTAAATATACTGGCAAAAAAAACAAAAAAAACAGTAATAATAAACAAATAATAAAGTGCATAGTCACACGACAACGCCGGTGCTAGTTTAATATAGCAAATATAACATATATATAATTCATATAACTACATATGAAAATAGTGTCAATAATCAATTAAATCCACATAATGTTCAAAATGTAAAAGCATAAAGCTTCAAATAAATTTTGCCAAAAATACACTCCCGGTCAGATGGACGTTGTCGTGCCGAATGAGGAATCGAACATGCCAGACCGCGAAAAACAATTTTTGAGCGGGAAAAACCACTACGCCACCTATACTACATGTACTAAAACACCCAGGAGAAATTAATTTTATCCTAATTCATTCCATTCAAACGGATAAAATAACAATTATTTTGACCGGGAATCCCCAAGAAAGGCACTTAAATTTGTTTACCAGAAAATGGAGAAGCCAGACGACATTTGGGTTTGTAGCTTGAGGTTTAAATATATTTAGGCAGATGTAAAAATAATAACAAAAATACGCCACTTACAAACATATAATTAAAGAATAAATCTTTCCTGGCTACAAACGACCAGATTCATAGAACAGGTTAGCATACTAGAGAATCCTCAAATTGCCAAAACACCATCAGAACAGAAGAAATTAATAACCCTAAGACGCTTATTTATGATCGCTCACTTTCTTGTCTCACTCTTTGTACAGGGCACTCCAATAAAGAGTGGCAGAGTTAAACTAATTTTATGAGATAATTTCTTGGTATTATTGACAAAGCAAAGTATGAATTGCAGTGTTCGACGTTAAGCGGTAGCCAGAAGCCCGTGTCTAGTAAAAATTCTATCGGTCTAGCTGGATGGTGTTGCTGGTGGCCCGATTGGTCTAGTGAATTTGAAAGTAGCTAAATACCTTTTCTGAATGACTCAACGAAAATTTTGAATCGTTAATGTGATAATTTTCTTTTATTTTCGTCCAAAAATAGTCGTCGACTTGCTTACTCATTAAAATGACCTTAACCTAATAACTGGTACCTTCAAATATAGCGATTCGTGGGTACTTAGGCATTTTCATTTCGGCAACCAGTCGTAAGATGCATCTAAATCCCATCGCATTTCGACAGGCAATAAAGTACGAGTCCTCGTGTTGCAAAGGTATTTGTTGATCATTAAATGTTTAAACTTGAAAATAATCTTTAACAAGATATCATTTTTTACTTCTTATGAGTAAAAATAAAGAGAATCAATATTTTTTACCATTTTCCCCAGTATGAATCGTTACGGATAGTGCTCTATCATTATGACTTGTGTTGGTTTTTAGTTGTTTATGTTTATGTTAAAGGGATATTGTCTACCACAATCGTAATTTTTTCATACCCAAAATTATTGTCGTTTTCCGTACTGACCTTCATAAAATGAAGATTAACACCGTGTTATGCTGCAAAATGTACGATTTTTTGACAAAAAAGACCCAAAACTATCATTATTGGAATTATTGTCCAGGATAACAAGAATTCAAATCTATTCATATGACCTTCTATGTGAATCCGTCTTGAGCATGCGCACTGTTTAGAAACAATAATCAACATGTGGTTCTTGGGCAAAAGAGAAAGTGTCATCGCGTGGAAGAAACCGGACTTTGACGGTTTCAAAGAGAAAGATGAATAGAAGTGAAGTATCTTCCAAATGGAACAAATGCAGGATATATGTAGGGGATCAGTTGGACCGTTGGAACGAACTTAAGGAAGTGCTACGCGTCCAAACTTGCGCTGAAGTGGCAAATATGTTGCTTGATAGGTAAGCCGAGTATGTTTTTTCCTTCTTTTCTCAATCATTTTTTCATATTTTATGAATTTATGATGATGCCTATGATCGTTTTCGGTAGATATTATTCAATATATGTAATCTTGCACCTGGCAACAGCAAATTATTGTCAATGAATAGCATAAAATGGCCGTATTTGCGAGGTAAACAAACACAAATTTTAACATCCATGCTGCAGCATCCGGGCTTCTGGCATAACAATAGATAAAAATAGATTTGGCCTCGCTCAGGTCAGTGCATGATTAATTAGCTTCCAGTAACGATGGTCAGCTTTTTTAAATCGAAAAAACAACGTTTCGTGGTGTATTCGCCAATAATTCGGTGTTTAATCTTCATTTTATGAAGGTCAGTACGGAAAACGACAATAATTTTGGGTATGAAAAAATTACGATTGTGGTAGACAATATCCCTTTAAGTGGCAAGACGGTGCTATTCCGGGGAAGAAGTTGAAAAAGCCCTCTAGAACACCAGAGGAGGTGTCACAGGCTAAAAAACAATATGAACAGAAAAGATCAAATGAAAAAAAAATTCTTCTTTTTCTGGTAAAAATATCTTCGGTCTAGTGTGCACTGATTCGGTCTAGTAACTTTATCAAGTCACTGACCCAGATGTCTAGTGGTTGAAAAAGTTTTTGGCGAACACTGGAATTGTTTATGTTGCACACCAAGGATAATGTCTTGGGTACATTGTATACTTACCTTTTATATATTTTCTCATTTACAATTGCAGATGGAGCCAGAGATAGATCTAACAGCAGTGGCGATGAAACTGAGATAAAACCTGGTAGAATTCGCTACAATCTTAGGAAGAGAAGTTTAGATTCATCTTCAGAATCTGTATCTGGTGATGTAGGAGATCAAAAAGATACTAGAAAAAGACGACGGTCGTCCTCACGTTCAGTAGCACCTTATCTGAAAGGTAAATATGTTTTCTGTTTCAAGAAGAGTTTGAAGATACCAAAGGGGTAATTAGAATCCGTAAATCGAAGAAGGATAGACAACAACGATCCACAAAGCATACACATAAAACTAAAGATAGAGTAATACGACCCCCACTAAAAACAGGTGAACTCAGGTGCTCGGGAAGGGTAAACATGTACATCTCATCATTCCTCATGGTTAAATTATATATTAATTTCGCACTATCAACTACAGAAAATGTAGTCCCTCAAATATTTGTGTTATTATCAGTAATCAATAATCAATACCAGAAAATTTGAAACAGTGCACTTTAATTTATATAAGCATAATAAGTATTTGTGAAGAAAAAAATTATATATTCATTATATAATTTGTAGGCAATGCAGTAGGAGCACGCTACATACAGGAAGAATTGCCAGATGAAGTTTTATTAAAGATTTTAAGTTATTTGCTAGAATATGACCTTTGCAGAGTGGCTTGTGTTTGTAAAAGATTTAGGACTATTGCAAATGATACTGAATTGTGGTAAGACAAACTATTTAAAAAAGAATCTTTACCTTGAATTGTCTTGGGTTTCCAACTGCTTTAAAACAACACTTTGTAATACATGTATTTTGATCATGATGAGAGCTCATCACAACACCAGCTAATTTTTCTATTAAAGCATCAGACATGCATAGCACAAAGATGATAAAGATTTTTTATTATGGTTTATATACCAGAATGTATGCAACAGTTAAATGAAATGATACATGCAGATACGAGAAATTGCACACTTTAAATCTGGGCTGTTGTTTTATTACTCTCGGAGAGTCATGCAATAATCAATGACATACATATGATATTGCATGGCTTCATGTTACATATCATTTATAGCACGGTTTTCTGAGTGAAACGAAAATGTACATTGTACCTGTAGAACTTTAATGCAAGAAAAGTTAAAAAACATAAAAATATCACAAAAGCTGAATGTACATCCAATCATCATGATATGATTTAAAAAAACACATTGTAATTAGTAGTTTCCAACCCTTTTATAACAAGTTCAAAATCCACTGCGATAAAATATTTCTATTTTGTGTTTAAAATATGTTATGTATTATACTGAAATCTCAGGGATTAAGATTAGCAGTCGCCCAGTCGCAAATGCGAGTAACATTTGTGTTGGGCGACATATAATGCGTATAATCGTCGCCCAGTTGACGATTGCACAATTTAATTGAGTCAGGTGCAGATCAAAGTTCCGCTGGTCGTAAATCAACATCTTGGAATTCCCCTTTTTGTCAAAATAGGTTTATCGTATGATTCTCTGTATTTTGTATGAATATTAAATGAATAAAACCGAGACCTCCCGAGTAAGTCTGATAGAACAACAAAATTTTGGTTGTTCCTGTTATGTTGCGCTCCGAGATGTTTTGGGTAAAATAGAAGGAACAGCCGCTGTTCTCATTATTGACATTTAGCATACTTTCGTGTTATTTTCACAGTAGTCGTTTATGAAAAAGTTCTTGCCAGAAATTTTAATAAAATATTTCTTTTATTAACATTCCGTTTTCATTGATATTTTTATGTTATTATTGCTTTTTTCTTTGTTTTAATTGCCAAATCCGTAATATTAGTCTAGTCAATTCCGTAACGTAGCGGTATCGATCGTTTAACACATTTCGTCAATTTCCTGTCACAAAAAAAGAATGTGGCGATTCATAAAGGGCACAAGGCCTGGTGATGTCTATTTCAACATCCTTTGCATTTTTTTGTCTGAAATTTTCCCTTCAACAAATAGGAATACTTATATATTACCAGATAAAAATAGCTTGCAATCGACCTGGTGTTATTGTACCATGCTTCCTACCAAGTTTCGGTTCATTTGGCCAAGTGGTTTCGGAAAAGATTTTTAAAAATCAGCCAATCAGAAACAAGAATTGCCTGTGGCGGCCATGTTTGTTAATAGATCGGAGGAGAAGATTAAAATGTGAAAAGTTAACGGATGCCGGACGCCCCCCCCCCAAAAGGTCTTTTTCCAGTTCAATAAAATCACTTTCAGTTCACTCAGATTGCAGAATTTAGGGTCTAATTTTTCCAAATTTTCTTGGGGGGAGGGGGGGCATGCCCCCAAACCCCCCTAGCATGTTCAGATCGCTTTGCGATCCTCAACCGGTGATGGTGATTTTTTCATAAAAAGTTAGGCTATTAACTTTTTGTCTGGGCTACTACTTTTTTTTCCCTGGTAGCCCAGTTAGCTACTAGTCTGTAAAAGTTAATCTTAATCCCTGAATCTGAACGGTTCACCTGATTTCATGATAATTTTTTTCGTATTATGTATGATTTTGTTGAATGTAATAGAATATGGAACTATATTGCCTTTTACATTGTATATGCTATTTTTTATCATGCAGGCTTTTTGTGTGGTAACCTGCATGACCTGATTTAATGTTCTCTGTATTACAAAGGTTAAAAAATCAATGTTGATATCTTCATCAGATGCAATTAATTTTTGTTACAGGAAAAAATTGTATCAAGATGTGTTTGAGTATGACTATCCACTACTTCACCCTGAACCTAGAATATTCAAGTTTTTACATCCACAAGTATATTGTGATTATGACAATCCTTGGAAAGAAAGCTTTAGACAGTTGGTAAGTATTATTAGCTCACCTTGACAAAGGCATCACTTGGCGTCCGGCATCCGTTAACTTTTCACATTTTAATCTTCTCCTCCGATCTATTAACAAACATGGCCGCCACAGGCAATTCTTGTTTCTGATTGGCTGATTTTTAAAAATCTTTTCCGAAACCACTTGGCCAAATGAACCGAAACTTGGTAGGAAGCATCTATGGAAGGTCCTCTATAAAGAATACTCATTTCATCCCGATCCATTAACAAACATGGCTGCCACAGGTAATTCTTGTTTCTGATTGGTTCATTTCTAAAAAATCTTCTCCATTGTAGTAAATTGTTAAAGGAGAGATAAATCTTGCCTTTAAACTGTTAAAAGAAAGATAACTCTTGCCATTATCCCTATACATTACATGTAGGTATTCACATTTTAATATTCTTTTTAGCTCACCTTGCCAAAGGCAATGTGGGCTTTTGGCATCACTTGGCGTCTGTCATTTGTTGTCTGTCATCTCCTCTGAAACTGCTTGGCCAAATTAACCGAAACTTGGTAGGAAGCATCTATGGAGTGCCCTCTATATCGATTGCTCATTTCGTCCCGATTGGTTAACAAACATGGTCACCACAGGCAATTCTTGTTTCTGATTGGTCGATATCTATAAAATCTTCTCCTCTGAAACTGCCTAGCCAAATGAACCGAAACTTGGTAGGAAGCATCTACATGTATGGAAGGTTCTGTATTAAGTTTCCTCAAAGCAGAATGAAAGGTGAGCGACACAGGCTCGTTAGTTCACCTGGACCAAAGGTCTATGGGAACTATTGCCATCACTTGGCATCCGTCGTCTGTCGTCAGTAAACTTTTCACATTTCAAGTTTCTTCTCCGAAACCACTGGGCCAATTGGAACCAAGCTTAGCAGGAATGTTCCTTGGATGGTCCTCTACAAAGTTCCTGTTTTTCGTTCCAGTCGGATATTCAACATGGCTGCCAAGGCCAATAATATGCTCTGATTGGCTGAAATTTCAAAGATCCTCTTCTCTGAAACTAATGAACTGACTGAACCCAAACTGTAAATGAATGATTATTGAAATGTCCTTTACCAAGTTTCTGTTTTTTATGTGGATCGGAAATCCAAGATGGCCGCCACCGCAGGACATAGATTAATATTGGACCCTATGGTAAAATGTTCAAATGCCTTCTTCTCAGAAATTACAAATATGATTAAAGCCACAAACTGTACGTGAATGTTCATTGGATGGTTGTCTACCAAATGTAGGTTTTTTGTTCCGATATGAAATTCAAAATGGCGGCTACGGCAGGACTTAGTTTAACATTGGACCCTATGGGGAAAATGTTTCAAAACGCTTCTTCTCTGAAACCACGTGGACAATTGAAACCAAACTGCCCAGGAATGATCATTGGAAGGTACTCTACAAAGTTTGGATTTTTGATGCCGATCGGAAATCCAAGATGGCCACCACCACAGGACATAGATTAACATTGGACCCTATGGGAAAATGTTCAAATGCCTTCTTCTCAGAAATTACAAACCAGACTGAATCCAAACTAGACAGGAATGTTCATTGGATGGTCCTCTACAAACTTTAGGTTTTTTGTTCCGATATGAAATTCAAAATGGCGGCTACGGCAGGACTTAGTTTAACATTGGACCCTATGGGAAAAATGTTTCAAAACGCTTCTTCTCTTAAACCACTTGGACAATTGAAACCAAACTGCCCAAGAATAATCATTTGAAGGTCCTCTAAAAAGTTTGGGTTTTTTATGCCGATCCGAGATCCAAGATGACATAGATTAACATTGGACCCTATGGGAAAATGTTCAAATATGAATTTAATGAGATATGGGGTAAATGTCAATGAGACAACAACCCCAAAGTCAAACTGTATCAGAAATGCCTTCTTCTCAGAAACTATAAATCAGACTCAATCCAAACTACACAGGAATGTTCACTGGATAGTCCTCTACAAAGTTTATGTTTTTTGTTCTGATATGAAATCCAAGATGGTGGCTACGGCAGGACTTAGTTTAACATTGGACCCTATGGGAAAAATGTTTCAAAGCGCAAATCTGATTGAAGCCTGACTGTACATGAATGTTCATTGGATGGTCCTCTACAAAGTTTAGATTTTTTGTTCTGATATAAAATTTGAGACGGCAGCTATGGCAGAACTTAGTTTAACATTGGACCTTATGGGAAAATGTTTTAAAACACTTCTTTACTGAAACCACTTGGACAATTGAAACCAAACTTTTCAGGAATGTTCATTTGATGGACCTCTACAAATTTAGGTTTTTTTATGCTGATTGGAAATCCCAGCTAGGCACCATCTCAAGTCGTAGATTTATGGGGGACCCAGTTGGAAATCAATCATTGGAAGGTCCTTTACAAACTGTGATTTTTATGTTGATCGGAATTCCAAGATGACTACCACATTACAGTTTTTACATAGGACCAATTGGTTCTTTTTATAACCAGGTGAACGATACAGGCTCTCGAGAGCCTCTGGTTTTATATTTGTGATCACACATGCCTGATACAATAGTGTTTACTACATCAATTGAATAGGACATTTAAGTATAGATTTAAATTAATCATACACGAGTGCTGTAAAAAGTTAGGTCAACTTGCATGATTAACTTCCATCAACTTTTTTTAACTGAGAGTTTTAGTGAGAATAAGTGATTAACGATGTTTTTTAAAACGAGATGACTGAGAAACGTCCTCGAGTTTTAAAAAAACATCTTTAATTATTTTATCGCTATTTTGTATTCATAATTAAATAATTTTTGTTGAGATACTGACATTTTTTTAAACACAATTAATATTTTATATCGTTAATCACTTAATTATCAGGAATTTGGTAATGTGACGTCATTATAGCGTCATATTAGAAAACAAGATAATACTACGTGCGTCCTTGACAACGCTTAGTGATTAGCGATAATTGGAATCATCTCATGCATTTACGTGATATGAAATATATCGGTTTTAAACATCAAAGGGAAAATAAACAAAATGGCGATAATATTATATTTTGATGAATTCATTTGTGAGATTCGATAGAAAAAAAGAAGACAATTGTTATGATGTACAAATTTATTTCTCTATTACCAATAAAACCAAATAAAAATGGTTAATGTTAAGAAACCTGTGTTTGTTATTTAGTATTGTTGATATTAATGATTTTTTTATGACTTCTTAATTTATATGTAATAGCAAGCTGAATTTGAGAATGGATGACCAATTACGAATTTGTTTTCTGAATTCACATATTAATACTTTTTTTGGCATCTTAAATAAATATTATGGAATTGGAATAAACAGACTTATTTTTTAATTAAAGCATAAAATGTTCATTTTTAGATTTAATTGATTTGTTTAAGTAAATTGTCTTGCTGTAATAAGACCAGAACTTGTGAAAATGTGACTTTAATATACATTGTACCTGTATAAAGTCTAATAATCAAAGGTACAATATTTGTTATTTACTTACTTACTGAGGTGACTTTTTATAGGATATGTAAGATAAATGTTAATGATACTACATAATGTCTGACAATGCATGATAATATTGTTTACTTCAGTGTAAAGGTTTACATGTACGACCAGGATTTAGAGATCTATATCACAGAAAATACAGACGATTAAGAGGAAGAGACATGAAGGTAACATAGACTATTGTTTTGCCTATTTTATTGTGACTTTTCTATGAAAACTGTATGGGGTTTGTGAACTAAGCACTAGTAATGGTAAGAGGAAATTTTAATGAATTTTTTTTTACATCTTTACACCTCACCATACAATATGGCCATAAGGCTAATTCTTTGAATGAGTAAAATGCAATGTCTCTGTTGGGGTTTGACCCTGCGACCTCTCGCATTGTAAGCAAATGCTCTTCCAACAGAGCTAGTGGAGATCTGCATTAACATAGTTAGCAGAAGGTAGTTATAATCCTACGATGATTCCTATAACCTTAGGTAAAGGAGCGTAACCGTTACACTAACCTGGGCTGTCTAAAGACTTTGTTTATTTGATTATCAGATCAGTCCGGCTACAATATGAAAACAACAATTTCTAAATGTTGTAAAAAAAGAAATCACAGAAAAATTATATGCACCAAATAACATGAACATGATAAATATACCGAGATGTAGTATTTATTGTTAGGAGTAACACTCAACTACAGGCTATTTTAGGAGTAACACTCAACTATAGGCTATTTTAGGAGTAACACTCAACTATAGGCTATTTTAGGAGTAACACTCAACTACAGGCTATTTTAGGAGTAACACTCAACTACAGGCTATTTTAGGAGTAACACTCAACTACAGGCTATTTTAGGAGTAACACTCAACTACAGGCTATTTTAGGAGTAACACTCAACTACAGGCTATTTATCTCATTCATTTTAAGGTTATGGGTTGTGCTCATCATTGAAGACCCTACTGTGACTATGAAATGTAGAACAGCACAAAATTAATATTCCTTTACTTAAATTTGTGTCTTAAATGTAAAGTTGGATAGTCTCTCATGTTCATTTATACCCATTCCCTTTCTTACTGATTAAATGAAATAATCCAAAGATAAACAGTTGTACATGTTTTCCTTTTCTTTACAGTGCTTTGAAACCATAGAGTGTGCTTATGATTGGGTTGTCACAGAAGAATTAGAAAACCAAATCATCTTTGTTCATTCAGGAATGTATCATAGAGAATATCTGTTCATTGACACTAATGTAGCCATAATAGGTGCTGGTAAGTTTATATATGTATCATAGAGAATATCTGTTCATTGACACTAATGTAGCCATAATAGGTGCTGGTAAGTTTATATATGTATCATAGAGAATATCTGTTCATTGACACTAATGTAGCCATAATAGGTGCTGGTAAGTTTATATATGTATCATAGAGAATATCTGTTCATTGACACTAATGTAGCCATAATAGGTGCTGGTAAGTTTATATATGTATCATAGAGAATATCTGTTCATTGACACTAATGTAGCCATAATAGGTGCTGGTAAGTTTATATATGTATCATAGAGAATATCTGTTCATTGACACTAATGTAGCCATAATAGGTGCTGGTAAGTTTATATATGTATCATAGAGAATATCTGTTCATTGACACTAATGTAGCCATAATAGGTGCTGGTAAGTTTATATATGTATCATAGAGAATATCTGTTCATTGACACTAATGTAGCCATAATAGGTGCTGGTAAGTTTATATATGTATCATAGAGAATATCTGTTCATTGACACTAATGTAGCCATAATAGGTGCTGGTAAGTTTATATATGTATCATAGAGAATATCTGTTCATTGACACTAATGTAGCTATAATAGGTGCTGGTAAGTTTATATTGTATACAGGGCTCTACATTCAGTTTTGTGCATCATGTCTCCATTCTACCAGTCTAAATTTGAGTAGGACTAGTAAAAAATAAAATGCTTGTCTACGTGAAAGATACGAATAAAGTGATGGTTTGACCTTTTATTGACCCAACAAGCATTATTTAATTCGAAACAAGTGAAAATATATAAAACTTGACCGATTGACAAGTCGACAAAGATCAAAACTACCTACAATCAAATATATAAAGATCATATTCTATTGAATGTTTTAGAAATGGTATGCATCAAGTGCCGAAGAATATAGGCTTCCCTGCGTCAATTCAAAGACCATAAAATTTTCTCTATGTTTAAACACACTTAATTAAAGAGTAAGAACAAAGACTGACAGCCTAGAGTCAGGATAATGTATAATAGTGGAATTACATGTCTAATTTGGGATTGTTGTTTCAGTACAAGAAGAAAGTAGATATTATCAAGATATCTTCATCTCAACAAAAAAGTAACATGATGTCATATAACTGATAATTTACTCACTTGTCACAACACCACTTCTGTAAACCATTTGATATGACATATTTTAAGTATTAATGACAATGTTATATTGACACATACTAATGTCATGTCAGTATATTTTCAAAACACATTTTGTGTTATAATATTTAGCAGAATTTAAGAAAGCTGTGAAAAAGATCCTTATGTATTGTCTATTGACATTCATGATTGATCTTTTTCAGCTCCTGGTAATGTGATTGATCATGTGATAATTGAGCGGGAGAGTGAATCCACAGTCATGTTTGTAGAAGGTGCTAAAGACGCTTACTTAGGTTATGTTACATTGAGAGTAAGTATCCTACTATCAATACAGTACCAGATAGGAAGTACTTAATATTTACTATAGTAAAATTTGTTTATTCAAAATCGTTCTTATCATTTATTTGCAAACAAAGACTGCCATTATTTATATATAACATATGTAAGTGATATTGTACATTAAAATATGTCTGAATTAATAGGAAATGTGTAGGGTAAAATTTAGTTACTAATTTTAAAATCTTTTAACACATATTAAATTTTAACACTAGATAGCTCATTAAAAATACTACATGTACCATTTTAGATATACCTTGTGAGGATTTTAGTTCATTGTTACATCTTTTCATGGATTTGGGGAACAAACATTAATTAAACTAAGGTCATAAAACCCATTCATAAAATATTTATGTAAAATTATTTTGTTTTTAATGAACTGCATGGATTTATTTTTAGATTATTATCAGAAATCTATGACAATTGATGATGATATGTTTTATATTACACAGTACCATATTAGTTTTGAATATTTATTTATAGACAATATATATATATATGTTTTTCAGTTTTCACCCGACATAACATCATCAGTGCCACATCATAAACATTATGCTTTAGAAGTAACAGACCACTGTTCTCCTGTTATAGACAGCTGTAGAATCAAAAGTACATCTGTCGGTAAGTAATAAAAAAACAACATGCTTTTAAGAATATTTAACAGTTGTTTCAGTGGCTAGTACTGTAAAAATAAGGATGTTATTCTAGTAATAGAGTAGGCATCCTCAACTGATTAAAAATGAATTGTGCTTATCATGATATATAGACAAAAAAAATTGTGTTAAACATTATTGTCTTAATGAATAACTCTTAAATGTTTTGTTTTTAGATTTTTAGTTGCATTCCTTTTGTTCTTAGATTTTGTAAGTAACACTAATTCTTTTATTTATTTTTTCTTTGAAGTGGGTGCTGCTGTGTGTGTGTCTGGTACAGGTGCTGACCCTATTATAAAGCATTGTAAAATAAAGGACTGTGAAAATGTGGGACTATATGTCACTGATTACTCACAGGTATGGCCAATTATCTGCTAAATGTGGAACAACTCAATCTAACCTTTTGTTTATGTAAATTTAAGTATTTTCTCTGAATTATTCTTCACTGCCTCTAACAGAACTTGTTGACAAAATCTGGTATTTTCATTGGTTAATCTTATATGTAAGTTCACTTGAATGTGATGGATAAATTAAATTAAATTGTATGAGATGTTATGGAGAGCAGTTTATTTAAGATGATTGTAATGAGAATTAGTGATGTATACTTTTTCTAATTCATCTTTTTTTTTGGTGTGATGACAATTTCAAATATGGAAATTCGTTAATTTTTTTTTACATTTGTTCCCAAGGAACCAACGGGTATAAAATACATGTAGGTCCTACCTTCTTAGGATTGTGGTGAATATCAATAATACCAGCAATGCTTAGATGTCTTGAGTTTTTGTGTCCTATGCATAGCAAAGCTGTCATATAGTGACCTCATAACAGTCTTCGCGCTAACCCATTTGCCCGAAGCCAGGGACATGTAAAACTGGATTTGGACAAGTGAAAATGATGAAAGAATTTATTTGAATAAATAGAAAATTTGGCTTTTGGGCAAGTAGGTGAAAAAAATTAAGACAAAGACTGCACTATCATAAACAATTGTTATCCACATTTCTGTGTTGACTTCATTTCTTTTCAACTGTTATTTTCTTTTCCTGAAATTGTTTTTTTTTTTTTTTTTTTTCATTATACCCATTCAATATAGCTGAAACAAATACTGAATGTGAAATCAAGCAAACATCGAATTAATCAATAAATAAAGTAAATGAGTTTCAATTTTCTTAAGAATAGATTAAGCACATGCTACCTTGATTATCTCCCCTTTTAACTCTTTTGTTTTTCTCTTAGAAGAAAATTATTCACTGAGTCTCTCGCTCTTTGTAAGCTTTTATACTGAATTGTTTGAATTACAGGGTACCTATGAGGACAATGAAATCAGTGGTAATGCCTTAGCTGGTATCTGGGTAAAGAACCATGCAAATCCAATCATGAGACGTAATCATATACACCATGGTAGAGATGTAGGAATATTTACCTTTGATAATGGCCTGGTAAGTCATCAAATTGGTCAATCAGACATTCTAAGGTTTGTTTTGGTTTATGGCATTTAATGCCACTTTTAACAATATTTTAGTTATATCCTGGCGGTCAGTTTTATTAGTAGAGGAAGCCGGAGAAAACCACTGACCTGTCGCAAGTCACTGATGAACTTTGTCACATAATGTTGTATCAAATACACTTCGCCATATATAGGGTTCGAACTCACAACTTTAACTAGGCACTGATTGCACAAGTAGTTGTAAATGCAACTACCATACTATCACGACCACAACGGCCCCTGACATTATAAGGTCTTGTTATTTTAATATAGAAATGTAAGAATGTTGACCTATGACTTCAATCTGGCAAATTTTAAATTTTTAAATGTGATCATACATTTACCATACATTATTTTCACTTTTTATTGGAAAATTGTTTGTGGAAGTTAATGAGTGTTTTGTTTATATTGAAGGCTTTCAAATATTTTAAACTGCATCGATGGCATAATGGTTAGCGTGCTTGCCTCGAGTGTGGTAGATCGTGGGTTCGAGACCCAGTCGGGTCAAACCAAAGACTATAAAATTGGTATTTGTTGCTAATCCACTAAGCACACAGCAGTAAAGAGAAAGAGCAAAGGCTGGTTGACTCGGAATCAGAATATTTGTGTCAGAGTGGAGTGACATGTCTACCCGCGGACTGTTTGAGTCAGCTTTCACTATAAAAATCCAACTCGGCGTGTTGGTCTAGATCAAAGCCGACCTCATCATCATCTCATTGAAAATTAACTTTTTCTTGCAATGATATAGCTGAAACATTGCTGAAGTGGCATTAAACAACTATCACTCACTCACTCAAATATTTTATGATTTTAACATTCATTTTCATTGACTTAAATGTTTTAGGAGACAAAAAGGAGATAAAACTATTTCATCATTTCAGTAATAAAGGTTCATTGACCGACCTCATTATACATTTATTATCAAACAAATTGTTATAGAATATTAAAAAATATCAAATATTTCTTTTTAGGGTTATTTTGAATCAAATGACATTCACAATAACAGGATTGCTGGTTTTGAAGTAAAGGCAGGTGCTAACCCTACAGTTGTTCGATGTGAAATTCACCATGGTCAAACAGGTGGTGTTTATGTTCATGAAAATGGCAGAGGACAATTTATAGAAAACAAAATCCACTCAAATAATTTCGCTGGAGTTTGGATTACTTCCAACAGTGACCCAACTATCAGGTATGTATAACCTTATGTAACATGTATGTGTGATAGACATATTGTGTATTGGAAGTGGGGTTCACTGAAATTTCAGTGGAAACTGCTTTTTAAGTTAATGAATGAACCATTTTATAATCTGAAATAAAATATTCCTGATTATGTAGTTTATCTGCTGAAGGAAAGGAGAATTGATTTTTGTTGCTAATGTTTTCAATTTTAACAATGTTATAATTTAGCTTTTAATTTCCATCAGGCTGTTGACTAATTGTTCTCTTTAATTAGGGGCTGTCATGGCCGTGATCGTATGGTAGTTAGATTTACAACTTCCTATGCAATCGGTGCCTATCACCACTGATGTTGTGAGTTCAAATCTCGATCAGGGCGGAGTGTACAACATAATGTGATAAAGTTTGTCAGTGACTTGCGACAGGTCGGTGGTTTTCTCTGAGTCCTCCGGTTTCCGCCACGATATAACTGAAATATTGTTGAAAGTGGCATTAAACACCATCAAACAAACAAACATATTTTTAATTTGATAATAGATAACTATAAATGTGCCAGATATGAAATATTGTATTTAATTTATTTAATTATTTTTTTGCTTTTACAGGAAAAACGATATCTACAATGGCCATCAAGGAGGAGTGTATATCTTTGGGGAAGGAAGAGGTTTGATTGAGCATAATAACATTTATGGTACGGTTATTTGTCGTATTTAAAATAGATATTTTATATCAACCATATAGCTTAAAAATATGAATTATCAAATAATTAACAGATAATACCTGGAAATAAAAAAAATAGTATGAATTAATAATATTCATAATACATGAAAGTGTGTCAAAATTACAAGTTTAAACAAGTGTAATTAAGTCTCCCAAATGAATTGGGAGACTTATTGTTTTTTTATACACTGTTTTTCGAAAATATATCAGAACCAATCAATACGCTCTCAATTGCCATGACATTTAGGAAATGACACATGTAGATTTTAAGGAAACTCCTATATTTTTGATTGAAACACAAGAAGATGAAACAGATTGTCACTGGCATAATGGTAATGGTCCACAATGATTTTAAACAACATCAGCAAAATGCCATTCATTCTGAAAAAATTAAGACTCCACTTTTATTATTAACAACACCTTTGATTCTGATAACATTAAGACAAAAGTTGACTTTCTACATTAAATTTGAACTATATCATCAAAACACATAAACACAAACAATGGTGATTTTAACTCTAGTTTTGAGATTAAAAATGTAATGTTTTCCTGTCTTACAAATCTTGACATTTCTGCCATTATGTTTGAAGGAAGAAAACAAATATTTTTAGTCAAACATGTATTTATTTTCCTTCTACTTTCATTTTAGGTAATGCTTTGGCTGGTATCCAGATCAGAACCAATAGTCACCCTATAGTCAGACATAATAAAATACATCATGGTCAGCATGGTGGAATATATGTGGTAAGTATTTCTGTGGTTAGGAATAATAAAATACACCATGATGGAATATATGTAATAAGCTGTCCTATACTAAAGACATAATAAAATATATCACGATCAGCTTTCCTTGTAGGTATTAAATGCTTTGGCTGGTATTCAGATCAATCATCTTATAGTCAGACATATTAAATTATGTTATGGTTGTTGGCATGTTGGGATATTTTTAGTAGAGTAATGGTAATGGGTGTTTAATGCCTTTTCAACAATATTTCAGTTATATCATGGCAGTTAGTTTTATTTGTAATGGTAATCGAAATACCACCGACCTGCTGGAAGTCGCTGAAGAACATTATCACATAAAATTGTATTGAGTACACATTACAACAGAAGGATATCAAACTCACAGATTCTTGTGGGATAGAATTTTGATGAGTCGCAAACAAAAAGTCATGACCACCAACTTTGTTAAAAAATGTGAGTCCCAAAATGAGTGACGAGTTAAGAACTTGCCTAGATGAGTATCTCTATTACTTGCAACTTTTATGATTCTAGGCACAGATGGCATATGTAGATATGAATAAGAATAACTACCACAAGATTTTGGCTGTGATCGTTGGTGCTAATAATTTGAATAAAATTGGGTTCAGAGAATGTGAAATTTTAAAAACATTAGTGAGCTTATCTACATTGTATTCATGTTATTTATCATTTAAATATAATGTATATCAATTCTGCAGCATGAGAAAGGTCAAGGTTTAATAGAAGAAAATGAAGTGTATGCCAATACTCTTGCTGGAGTGTGGATCACAACAGGAAGTACACCTGTACTACGCAGAAATAGAATACATAGTGGCAAGCAGGTGATATAATCTTTTATTAATTCTAATTATACCCCTGCTCCCTGGAGGGGGAGGGCAGGGGGGGTATACTGTTTTACCTCTGTCTGTTCCAGATATTTTTCGTTGCATTTTTCTCAGCAACTATCGATGGCAGAAATCTGATATTTGGTCACAAGCTTCATATAGGTATGCCATATTGTGGATAGCGTTTTTGGACCCGTCAGATTCCTGCTTCCTGTTTGCCGACTTAGTTGGTTTTTATACACATTGAACATATATGCACATTTTTCGTCACATTTTTCTCAGCAACTATTGACGACACAAATCTGATATTTGGTCACAAGCTTCATATCGGTACCCCATATCGTGGGAAGTGTTTTTGGACCCATCAGATTCCTACTTCCTGTTTGCCGACTTTGTTGATTTTTATACACATTGAACATATATGCTCATTTTTCGTCACATTTTTCTCAGCAAATATTGATGGCAGAAATCTGATATTTCGTCACAAGCTTCATATAGGTACCCCATTGTGTGGGAAGCGTTTTTTGACCCGTCAGATTCTTACTTCCTGTTTGCCGACATAGTTGACTTTTATACACATTTAACATATATGCAAATTTTTTGTCACATTTTTCTCAGCAACTATTGATGACAGGAATCTGATATTTGGTCACAAGCTTCATATAGGTACCCCATATCGTGGTAAGCGTTTTTGGACCCATCAGATTCCTACTTCCTGTTTGCCGACTTTGTTGGTTTTTATTCACATTGAACATATATGCGGGGGTATCATAATAATGCTCACAGTTCATCTTGTTTAGCACTTTTTTTTAGTACACTTGGTCAAATGCCAAGATGAACGTTTGCCATGATAGTGTTTTAACTTCTCAGATTTTTCCTCTTCTCTAACACCTATTGACAGAAATAATCCAAACTTGGATGGGACGATCTTTGATTGGTCCCTGTTCAAAATTATAACCTATTCCTATTGAGTATTGTAAGTTGTTTTGTGTTAATCAGATATTCAAGATGGCTATCACCAGAGATAAAGTTTTAACATTGAACCATATATAGGAAAATGAAGAAAAAGCAAATTCAGATACAATGTCCAAGAAACTTTGCAGATCACCCACTTGTTTTCTTTAAAATTAATTATTAAAATGGCATTATGTAAATTTAAAGTACTTGTCACATTTCAGGTTGGGGTATATTTCTATGACAACGGACATGGAGTTTTAGAAAACAATGATATCTTTAACCATTTATATTCTGGCGTCCAAATCAGGTTTGTTTTTATTAATGAAATTAGAATTTAAAACTATGGCAATTATAGTTTGTAATATTGTTTTGACTTGTGTCAAGGATTCTGAATGCATTGCCAATGCTGATTCTAGATACAATCGAATCTAATTGCAACGAAGTTAATGAGACAGTTGAAAAATTACAAGTCATCCCGAAATTCGACTAAAGGAGAGCAAAAGATTAAGTAAGATAGGTAACTCTGTCAAGTAAGTTGACAAATATTGCTCCCAAAACTTTAAGTTATTTGGCTTTCCAATCTTTCAATTTTAAGTATACCTGATGAAGTTTATTCCAGAAACGTGTCGTGCTCACTAAATTTGATATCTACGTTTTTATTTCATAGAAATCTATAAGTACCAGATTCATATGTAATTGATTATAAGCACTAAAACACAATAACTTCAATGCTTTAATTAAGGAATCCATGTGGTTTCTTTGCAAATAATAATGAACATTTATCAAAATGTAATTTCAACTGATGCTGTATAAACACTGGAAGCCAATCTGTTGACAATTTGACTGAAAAGTTACTTCTAGACACCAGAAAATTCAACCTTTTAATTTTGAGGAAAAAGGAGTAAATTAAGTTATAAAGTGCTCAGATTAAAACAGTACTTCAGAAATATTTTGAGTAAACAGATTTTGACATAACAACATTCAGCTGTATTATATGGATGGACCTTGGTAAATACAAACTTTGTTTAGCTGCCTTGCCAAGTGGTAGATCAAGCATTACTGATTGACATTACAAATGAGTGGAATGTCAAATCTGATTGGTTCAAGAAGGATATTAGTAGTGATGGGAATCAGTCACAATTTCAAGATTGATGATCGATATACCAACATCTACTGATGATCGATCATCGGTGTCAATTACCTACTAAATGTATTTACTGACTATAATTACTCAAATAGTCTTTATCTCAAGAGTATGCTGGACAAAAGTAAAGATTTGAATAAAATCGTATAATATATTTACATACTATATTTTTTCCATTTGTAAACATTAACTTAGAAAGAACAAGTCATTGTTTTCCAACTCCTGATATAAAATAGACTATTCCGGGCAGTAGATAAATAATAGACTAGTCCAAATATGTGTATTGGCTGAGTGTCAAAAGTACGCTGGGATAAAACTGTAAGATGTTTGTCAGTTTGAGGGGAAAAAAGAACAAAGAATAAAGTTAAGCATATATATTTTAGATACTAGGAATCAGAATCGACCACAAGGTTTAAGAATCGATCATTAGATCATATGATGATGTCCGACTGATTAGTCAATGTTTCAATGATCAGTGCACCACTAGATATTAATGTAGCTTTTATTTTATGTAAACTGACAATAACCTTGGCAATGATATCAACACGGTTAATGTTTGTTTTTTGTCACATTGTGTCACGTGTGGCAGAGCTGTAGTATAGGGATCAATATTCATCATGTTGTTCATCTATAGCTCCTCTTTAAACTGTATCTTATGATATTGATAAATAATTGATAGAATTTGTTTCCTGCTTTTATTATTCACACAGCATTATAAGATAAAGCTTGTCAGTAACGTGCGACAGTTTGATGGTTTTCTCCGAGTATTCCTGTTTCCTCCACCAATGAAACTGACTGCCACGATATAACTGAAATATTGTTACAGTGGCGTTAACACCATAAAACCAAATCAAACCATATTGTGTAACAATTTATTTTGTTTTGTATTTAGAACGGGTAGCAATCCTATCATCAGGAAGAATAAGATCTGGGGAGGACAGAATGGTGGTATTCTAGTTTATAACAGTGGATTAGGTCTGATAGAAAACAATGAAATATTTGACAATGCAATGGCAGGGGTCTGGATCAAAACAGACAGTAACCCTATACTACGACAAAATAAAATATACGATGGCAGAGATGGTGGCATCTGTATCTTCAATGGAGGAAAAGGTTTGATTAAATACTTTCTACCTTCTTTTTATTATTATTTGAATTATTAATTTTACTTGGCAAGAAAAATAGATTTGGAACAAAATGGTTTTTTTCTGGTTGATAAGAAGTAATATAAGTGAGATTATTTTCATTTGAAGTGCAATTAACTTTACAAAGAAAATACTGATCGTTATGTTTCCATGTTTTAGGGTAAATATAATTTTACTAAAAGATTGATCTATTTTATTCTTATAAAAACCAGATAAAATCATCAGCTTATAGAAATTTTCAAGAAACATATATTGAAATAGCTAGAGCTTTTTATAAGTATGGAAGTACAGGATTAATGACTTGCTAACAAATATCATTTAATTTGTTTTCTCCATTTTTCAGGAATTCTAGAAGAAAATGATATTTTTCGTAATGCACAAGCAGGAGTGTTAATAAGTACAAACAGTCATCCGTCGTTACGTAGAAATAGAATATTCGATGGAAATGCTGCTGGTATTGAAATAACAAACAATGCTACTGCCACATTAGAAGGAAATAAAATATTCAATAATAAATTTGGAGGACTTTGTTTAGCAAGTGGTGTGAATCCAAAACAAAAAGGTATGGGAAGGAAAAGGTTTAAATTTATTAGATGAGATATAATTTTCTTGTGAAATTAAATTTTTGACACTGTACTGTTAAGTAGGTTAAGAGGAATAATTGGTATGAGAATCTGACATGTCTCAATTTCAAGGGTAAATGTTCTCATCTTGTTTGTCAAATGAGAAATATGGGGTATTGGAATAAGTAAAACAAAAACAAAAGTTACTTGAGTATAACCAAGTTTTCCTATTGGAGAAGCATAAAATTATGTGGTCATATATTTTGTATGCCCTAACTAAGGCAGTAAAAATGATAAAATGTTCAAATTCATTAAATGAAGGGTGTAGTATATTATATAATTGTTTTAATGTACAGTCAAACATGAGGTGGGAAGGAAGTTTGATGATTTTGTCAGGTCAAACCTTTCCTGCTTCTTGACTAAGTATACAGTATCAAGAGTAAGAACATAGGTGGCTCAAAGTCATAATATAACATTGTTGGGTTGTTGATGTTTATCTTCAATTTTTATCAATTTTTCACCAATCAGACTTTTAAGTGAAAAGTTGTAGCAAACTGACAGGTGAAATCCCTCCTGTCATGCCCACCCATACCTCCTTAAGTGCCAATTGATGAAAAAATGTAAACTGTGATGTTGAAGAATTCCATCTATATCAACAATACGAACAACAACCTCTAACATCTAATCATTGAACACAAAAAAAGACCATGATAGATGGCATTGGAAATCCTGATCTTGGCTTTGAACAGGCATGAAAATGTGTTGAGGGAGGGGGAATGCCAACCCTCCCCTTTGATATTTGGATCTCCAACAACAATACAAATAAAAAGAAACAATAAAAAACCTGCACAGATTGGCTTCCTTAGGTGACAAGGATGGAGTAACCTGTCTACCCTGCACAGATTGGCTTCCTTAGGTGACAAGGATGGAGTAACCTGTCTACCCTGCACAGATTGGCTTCCTTAGGTGACAAGGATGGAGTAACCTGTCTACCCTGCACAGATTGGCTTCCTTAGGTGACAAGGATGGAGTAACCTGTCTACCCTGCACAGATTGGCTTCCTTAGGTGACAAGGATGGAGTAACCTGTCTACCCTGCACAGATTGGCTTCCTTAGGTGACAAGGATGGAGTAACCTGTCTACCCTGCACAGATTGGCTTCCTTAGGTGACAAGGATGGAGTAACCTGTCTACCCTGCACAGATTGGCTTCCTTAGGTGACAAGGATGGAGTAACCTGTCTACCCTGCACAGATTGGCTTCCTTAGGTGACAAGGATGGAGTAACCTGTCTACCCTGCACAGATTGGCTTCCTTAGGTGACAAGGATGGAGTAACCTGTCTACCCTGCACAGATTGGCTTCCTTAGGTGACAAGGATGGAGTAACCTGTCTACCCTGCACAGATTGGCTTCCTTAGGTGACAAGAGTAACCTGTCTACCTGAACACTGTTATTTCAGTGACGTAGTATTTCAAAAAGATAACAAACTCAACATGTCAGTCTTTTATAAATCAGACATCACCATCAACACCATCTCATCAAAATGTAACTTGTTCATACCATGGTATGGATAAAACATCGTGCTAGCCTTGTGTTACACTACAATCACTCATGTTCATAGCTTGTACAGAGCAAGACATATTTGTGTGTGTCCACACTGGTGTAATGCTCAAGCAGTTCATAAAGAATCTTTCATTATTTCTTGTATCCATATAAAAGAAGACTAACATAAGAAAAATATGTTTATTTCTTATATATATTTTTTTCAGATAACATTATAACAGGCAATCATAATATGGTACACAGGGCTGTATCGACAGGACAGTGTTTATATAAAATCTCCAGTTACACTAGTTTTCCCATGCACGATTTTTACAGGTAATTATTCACATTGTATAGTCTATAATGCAAAGGTTAAATTTTATATTGGATTCTTTTGGGGGGGGGGGGGCAAGATAAGTTAATATTAAAATTAAATTGTTTCATTCTAAATTTTCGTTATCAGGCAGTTTTGTTAGGGAACATTATTGATATATAATTTTGAAATTTGCTAAAGCAAGTTCAATGTGGTCATATATGTGTAACAATAAATTTTGCTTCTTTGATATGTGTGGTAATTATCTACACCCTACAGGTTTTATTTTCTAGTCAGTTTTTTTCACTTACTATGCAATTGATATGTCTATATATGACATCAAGTCAGTGATGGTATGTTTATTTTTAGCTCTGCTGGCTATAGGTCCAGTGAGCTTATTCCATCACTTGACATCCGTCGTAGTTTGTTTGTTTTACAATAATTAACATCAGCATTATGGAGTGGTTCATGTTTTAATGGATCAACAATTGTTTTATAGAATGGTATATGAATTAAAGAGCTAGAAATTGTTTAAAGGAGTGATTTATATACATAATAAATGATCAACAATTGTTTTATAGAATGGTATAAGATAAGATAAAGATAATTTTATTGAAATAAAGACCAGACAATGATCTATCTTCAATGTCAATACAACAATGTACAATGTAAAATAACAATACAAAAAGCAAAATAAACATGTACTTAATTGAGAAGTTGTGTATCTCAGCTGAGGAAGGTTGAAAAGAGTTATCTCTCTTTTCACATTAAACTAGATTAGGAGAGTACTACAAACTTTGTTTTAATGTTTGGTTCAAATCATACATCTTTTTCACACCCAAAATACAAATTTTACAAATGTTGAAATCATTACTACTCAAAATATATTTAAATTTTTCAATCTCAGACATATCTGGAAAAGATGGTATAACCTATAATGATAAACTTTCAAAAAGATCAACCCTATATGCACTTAGTTTAGGGCAATGCATGATAAAATGAAACTCATCCTCGACCTCAGAGCTACATAATCTGCATATTCTCTGTTCTACTGGTAATTTGCTATATCGACCTCTTTCAATATCAAGATTACAGTTACTAATACGCACCCTAACAAATGTTGAGATACTGCATTTATCCACATCTGTATATAAATACTTCTCTGCCTCAAAGTTGGCCTTAAGCTTACGATATGTTCTCAGCTTATTTCTTCTCCAAATATTATCATTATTTTGAGATAATAAATTATTCCAGTTTATTTTGTATAGATTTCAAAAGAGCAACCCTAGATAATGTGCCCTGATTATCCCAAACATGTCTGAATCCAATATTAGTTAAGATTTTTTTAGTTTTATTAAATAAGCCGTCTTTATGGTATATGAATTAAAGGGCTAGAAATTGTTTAAAGGAGTGATTTATATACATAATAAATGATCAACAATTGTTTAAAGGATTGGTTCGTGATGTTTAATGACAGTTTTACAGAGTAATTTATTTTAGATTTGTTATTGTCACTATTAATTTCCTTACAAAAATCAGTCATATATTTCCATATTGCTGTATCAATTTATACATGTATAAAGATTTTGTAATTTACTACAATATCCATATTATTAATTTGCATTCATCATTTTCAGATGTCGGACTTGCAATACAACAGAAAGAAATGCAATTTGTGTGAACTGTATAAAAACTTGTCACGGTGGTCATGATGTGGAATTTATTCGTCACGATCGCTTTTTCTGTGATTGTGGAGCAGGAACTCTGAACAATCAATGCCAGTTGCAAGGAGAACCGACACAGGACACAGACACGTTATATGACTCTGCTGCACCGATAGAAACCCATACTTTACGAGTTAATTGATATGTATTTGTTATTGCACACAATTACACATTAAGTTAAAGAATCAGAGGATCTGCATGTTGTTTTAATGTTAAGACAAGTATAGTACTTAAGACAAGAAGCCACAACACCTTCTTTTAGTGAGAAAAATATTGTTGATAGAGTAATTATCATGTTTGTGTCAATCTTTTAATTCAAAGTGACCTTATTTCTAAAGAGAAGGTAACCGACCAAGCAAGAAGTATCGTTTTCCACAAGATGCTAAATATACAGGTGCCAAAGTAATCCTCATTATTCATGTATTATGCATTATCCTCCAAAAGTGAAAAAAGCATTATATATACATGTACATGTATGTGTTTACCAGATATTTTCTATATTCAGCAAAACATGCGATGGTAATTTTGTACAAAGATAAAAAATTGCCTTTCTCATTGGTGGTTAGTATTTTTAAAGAGTTTTACAAACTAGATGGTGAATATGAAAAGTAAATACAAGGTATTTTCTGGGAGTTGTAAAAATCTGGTTTTTTTTACAAGGCTTATTTTTAATATTTCACCAAAATGTGAGTCATTTGAAAAAGATGTTTTCTGCACAATTTTGTCAACATGTTTACACTAGCTACATGATTAACATTACAACACTTTCATAATGGTTTTAATGGAGGTCAACAAGGAATATTAAATAATATGAACTAATTTTAGATTTTAGCTGAAAGTTTAAAGTTCATTTGAT
This sequence comes from Bathymodiolus brooksi, assembly GCA_963680875.1. Taxonomy (NCBI): domain Eukaryota; kingdom Metazoa; phylum Mollusca; class Bivalvia; order Mytilida; family Modiolidae; genus Bathymodiolus; species Bathymodiolus brooksi. The sequence continues at coordinate 61,629,929 of OY804576.1, read as the reverse complement.
AAAAAATGAAAGGTATTCAATGTTGGAAAAAAATGAACACACATGTAGGATGTCATATTACACTTTTGAGCCTTGAGTGAAGTAGAGTACACATTTATAAAAGCTGTTTGAAGGAATACTAAGCTTTGCAATAAGATGTTCCAGACATAATTTCCTGACTAATGTGTATAAATATTTTAATGGAGTGATACGAGCATTTTAAATGTCCTGTTTTAATGAGAGATCAATGGCATTATATAATAGTGAAGGGTTGTAGAGGCTGTTTAATGTAAAAACTGCTGAATTACCAATTTAAGTGCTTATATGTGATTCATATTTTTTGTGATGTTTTTTTCGTAACATGATTCCACAGATTTTTGTTATTTGTGGCATACAATAGTAGCTGGTGTTATTAAAGGGTATTAAAAATAAATTTTTACTGTTTTTAGAAATTAACTATTTTAATGAAAAAAAAAGAAAGGACCATAAACTGTCATACCGAAAAGCTTAAAAAGCATTAAATCTGCCTTGGGAGAATATAATAAGATAATACAGAAATTTTGAAAGTGATGTATAACCCTAGATAACCAGTTGTTAGAAATACGTAGAATATTAAAATGTCTATTGAAAATGGACATGAACATTTGAATAAGTGATTATACTACCAAATGAAAGAGAAATATTGTTGGAATGAGTGATAAGATTGTTTTGTACAGTATTTTTATTTTTGAATGTTTAGGTCAGTAATATGTTGAGCACCAAAGTTTTTGATATGCACTGCAGTTATTATAGATCTGTACTAACTTGTGTTCATTTGTTTGTTGGGTATATTGTAATGGAAGTTTAAATGTCTGTTGTATATGCATAATTCATCACCATTAACAAAATCTACATGCTGAATTTTACTCATTTTTCATCTTCAGATTGTTGACTTGTTTTCTTTTAATACCAAACCCCGATATTTCAGAAATAGTTTTTAAGTTTAAGAAGTAGTAGATTTTTGGAAGTTGTCATATGCAGGATTTTGTGTTTACCGACATTTTTCACCGTGAACAAAATCTTTTTGTCAATAAAACATTGCCATAAAATTTATTCTCATTGTAATATGGCAATACAAACATTTCAATGTAACACATTGTTGAATTAAATATAGAATTAAATGCCATATTGTTTACAGATTACTTGATGGCAATAATAAATATTAGAATGGAAAAAATTATAAAAATAACTAGTGAACAAAAAATATTTATTTGAAAATTTTAATATTTGGCAGGTAAAATTTAGAATTCTTTTATAAAATATCTGTTAAGACAAGATATATAGATTTTAAAATAGTTTTAAATACATTGTCAAGTAGAACACAGTTATGGACTTGGCTAATGCCCATTATACAAGTCCAAAGTCAACAGTGGAAGGTCATGGATCTCAGACTTACATAATTATGAACCCCTGTATATTGAAAAAAAAAGACCAATATTAAAAAAAAAAAAAAAAAATTACTGTTTGGAAGGGAAACAATTTCTTATAATCAAGTTTTAAAAGGGACTATTAAAAAAACTCTTAATGATGTATTTCATATTTGATTGGTGTTATTTAACAGTTTAGTAATTCTTGCAATCAAGTCTTATGAACTCAAGTCTGATTGCTTCCATTTTTTTTGTAGTAAACTTACTAGTCTTGAATACACCAATAGGATTACCTATTTTGATATGACGTTATTTTTTTGTCAGGAGATAATTGATGGCATGTTATAGATTGTTGGTTGTTTTATCTTGTTAAATGTGGTTTATCTTTCTCTGTTTTTAGTAGTGTTGATTGTATGTTGTTTGTTTAATCTCTAAAATCCATTTAATTCCTTCACTGTTTTTGTTATGTATTTTGTTTGAGACAAATTCTAACTTTTCCTGTGATGTTTTTATATGTACAGTCCTGGTGAATTCATTATACAAGTACACACAATACATCTCAGGAATTCATCTTCATTTTGTAACCAACTGAATGGACTTTTGTTTCATTGATATAGTAAATTGTTTTCAGAGAGTTTTTTTTTTTTTTTTTTAAGAATTACTGTTTTGTGTATTTTATGACAAATAGATAAAATCTTAAAACAAAATGATGAGTTTGCTGTTTTATTAACCACCAGAAGTATGTTGGTAAATTGCAATAATTTCTTTTTCAAATGTCATACAGATCTTGGTGTGGAATGGAAAGACTTTCTCAAATAATGTGATATCATTTTTTGATGGATCAGCAAACCAGCATTATTTTTTTTTATAGAAGACCTACATGCTTTTAATTTTGTTGGACTATAGTTTAGAACAGCTTCTTGTTTCAATGTACTGGTCACAAATATTTATTTTATTATTTAGTTTCTGTTAAATTGAGAATATAAACTTGTTTGTTGTCATGGAAACTCGATTCAGTCGAGTTTTGAACTTAAATATCTGAATATTTTTTTTACATGTATATGGGAATTTTGAATCATTTATGAAAATAATGAATCCATTATCACATTTGAAAAAAAAAGAATATTGTGATGATGACAAAACAGTGCTGCCAACTTTCTTAACTGAACATTTTTATTTTTTTAGGTCATGATCAAGTTATCTTTGAAATTACATCCAGACTCCAGTATTTTATGAATTAATAAGTCTATATGAAGACCTAAAAACAAAATATAAAATAAATATAAAAACGGGAAAAATATAGCAAAAATTTTGTTCATTTGTATCTGGTAGAATGATTCCGTCCAAAACTCGTTAAAAGATTTGTAGATCGACTCCACACAAAACTAACTTGATATCAAAGTAATACATAAACTCCACACACCATATCTCCATCAGTATTTTGATATTGGATCCATTAGAATCACTATTTTGTACTACTGTATTTTTTTCTCTACAAGAAATGGGACTTATTGAATTTTTGTTTTGTACATGTTTTTTTTTGTTTATTTTGGGATTTGATAAGAGTTCATATACATTACATAGAGTATTTATTAGAGTATGATTGTGTTTAAGAGTGAGTTGTAATAGTATCATTTATCTACAACATCCATTATATGATCAGATCGTCAGAAAAAAATAATAAATATGTTCAAAGTATGGTTTATTGTTTGTTATATTACAGATACAAATGATTAATTGATTTGGTTTAGTTGGTTTATGGTGTTTAATGCCACTTTCAACAATATTTCAGTTATATAGTTGTGGTCAGTTTTATTGGTGGAGGAAACCGGAGTACCAGGAGAAAACCATCGACCTGTCGCAAGTCACTGACAAACTTTATCACATAATGTTGTATCGAGTACACCATCACCATGAACAGGCTTCGAACTCACAACTTTAGTGGTGATAGGCACTGATTGCACAGGTAGTTATGAATCCAACTACCATACGATCATAGCCACGACAGCCCCCATGTGGTAAAGGATTTAGTGATAAATGTACATATGATAATCATACTGGATACCATAAAAATAATGTCCATAGAAATACTTTTAAATAGAGCATGTTTTCTATTAAAAAAAACTTGTTTGTATTATGTGTAACATCAATACATTTGAAAGTCTCGAGAACTGGTCGGGTCAAACCAAAGACTATTAAATTGGTATTTACCGTTTCTCCACTAAGCACAAAGCATTACGCAGAAAGAGCAAAGAATCGGGATAATGTGTCAGAGTGGGGCGACATGTCTATCCGCAGACTGTTGTTTAGTGAACTAGAACTATAAAATCCAACTACCGGGTAAGTGTGTTGGTCTAGTACGAAGCGGACCTCATCATCATGTCATTAATTGAGTCTCCCAAACAACGTTTGGGAGACTTATTGTTTTTGCTCCGTTTCTTATTATTATTATTATTATTATTCTCTTTCTTCTCTTTCTCCTTTCTTTCTTTGGCACATGAACTTGTCCACGGCAGATCTCAGGAACTACTGGACAGAATTGGTGGAGTTATAGATATATGATTCTAGTTGATCCTAAAGTTTTCAGCTTTGTGGTAAAGGGGGTTAAAGTAATATTTTGAGGGGTTCAAAGGGGGTGGGGGTTACTATAGAATCCTATGGGAAAGTTGAAATTTCGTACATTAATGTTGATGACTTCTAAATGGATAATGATAGAGACATAAGATTTGACATAGTGATAGGTCACCATTAGAGGAGCAATTCTGCGTTTTAAAAATTTTCCAAATGGCTGCCAAAACACGGCATAAAATATGGGTGGTAAAAATTCAACATTTTCCGATATCATAAAAATTTGATATGTGGGTAGATAATGATGTGGTAACATTGAAATATTTCTACAGATCGCCATTTTCAAAATGGTCGCCACAATACTGCAAAAATTCAACATTGTTCGATATCATCTAAATTTGATATGTGGGTAGATTATGATGTCCGGAATTTATTCCCGACATTGAAAAATTTCTAGCGGTCGCCATGGCCGCCACAATACCGCACAAATTCAACATTGTCCGATTTCAACGACATTTCATATGTGGGTAGATTATGATGTCCTGAATAGATTCCTGACATTGAAAAATTTCTAGCGGTCGCCATTTTCAAAATGGCCACCACAATGCCGCACAAATTCAACATTGTCCGATTTCAACGACATTTCATATGTCGGTAGATTATGATGTCCCGAATTTATTCCTGACATTGAAAAATTTCTAGCGGTCGCCATTTTTAAAATGGCCGCAAAAATTCAACATTTTCCGATATCGTCAAAATTTGATATGTGGGTAGATAATGATGTCCCGACATTGAAAAATTTCTACCGGTCGCCATTTTCAAAATGGCCGTCACAATACCGCACAAATTCAACATTGTCCGATTTCAACGACATTTCATATGTAGTAAGTAGATTATGATATCCCAAATTGATTCCTGATATCAAAAAATTTCTATCGGTTGCCATTTTGAAAATTTTTTGGCCGCCACAATACCGCACAAATTCAACATTGTTCAATATCAACGAAATTTCATATGTAGGTAGATTATGATAACCTGAATTGATTCCCGACATCGAAAAATTTCTACCGGTCTCCATTTTCAAAATGGTTGCCACAATACCGCAAAAATTCAACATTGTTCGATTTCAAAGGTAGCTTTTGATTTATTTTTTAAACCTGTTGTCAGTGGCCGGTTTGGGAGACTTGAGACTTCATAATCATTAGATTATAATCATATCTTGTTGAAAATTAACTTGTTCTCACCATGATATAGCTGTAAAATTACTGAGTTGGTGTTAAACAACTATCACTCACTTCAACAAGGCTGCTGTTACTATAAATAGAACATATGGGTAAAACACATCTACAAAGCATGTGAAGCCACATTTTCTTTCCAAATGAGTTGAAATTAGAAAACATTAGTTCCATTGTAATAGAAGGTATGACATGTTACGGATTTGCTGAAAGATAATACACTTTGCCATATCTAAGAACATTCCTGCCATGCAACAACTTTGCCGAGAACATTTTCTCTACAATGTCCTATATATTATACAATTAATTACTCTTTGTGAAGTCAAAAGCAGGAAATGTGGAACTGAGGCCTGTGACTCGAGGTCAGGTCACCAAGAGTCACAGGTCAAAGGTCTCATTTCCTGCTATTGGCCTCACAAAGAGTAATAATTTTATCATAACTCTTTTCTCTAAATGCTACAAGCTTATTGGAGAACCATCAAATACAAATTTTAGAGTCTAGAGAACTTGGACTGAACCAATGATCGCAATCCTTGTCAAATCATGCTTTTGAAATGCAAGCGATGAAAGTGACCATTTTGTTTTTGGATGGAGTCAATATTGCGAGGTCATATTTATCACATGATCAAAAATGACTCCATCACAGGTCATACCGTCAAAAATAATTGCAGGTCACATGATCCAAAAGAGCCAAAAACATGTATTAAGCAATACATATTAATAAGGTATAATAAAATATAATATTGGAATTCTCATCAACAAAAAAATATAACGTTTGTCCCATATGTAAAAAGGATTATGTAATCATTCATATATACAGCTTGGGTTCATTCAGAATATTTGAGGTTTTTTATATTTTCAAAAGATCATCTATTAAATTAGGACCATCTGTGAAACATTTCTGATCAAGCTAGAGGCTTGGTGACATTGTGTTTAAGGCTGTTTACCTCTCACCACCAGTCCAATACCACTGATGAGGATTTGTATTCTGCTGCCTATCTCAAGTGGAAGGGTATCACATGTCAGCTTGCCTCCCTCAGAAAGTCTGATAGTTAGATTAATCACTTTGTATAATCATCTCCTTCTAGTTTTTAAATCAGATCTTTGAAACTAGGAAGAACATTTTCACATATATTGAAGATATGTACCTGACTTTATCAATCAGCCTTGATACATTGCATTAAGATTTTAAAGTTGTTGATGTTCTTGTCCATGTCACATTTAACTCATTGAACACCTCTGCAACCTTGCTATGTTAATACTTGAATGGATTTTTACTCTTTGTGAAAAGGAACACACAAGAGTCCAGTCTTCGTGCTAACCCACGATTCGGACAAAGGAAAATTATGAAAGAATTTGTTTGAATAAATATAATTTTTTTCTAAATTTGGCTTTTGGGCAAGTAGGTGAAAAAAATGAAGGGAAAGAATGCGAGTTGTGTCCCTAAGATGAAGAACTACAATAAAAATGTTGACCCTTGACCTTTGATTTTTACATCTGACAATGTGTGATGGATATTTCTTTATGTACACTTACATCCACATTTTGTCATGTTAATTAATGACAAACTATTAGTCCTCAAACATCTCTTATTATTGTAGTCGCAAAAATTATAAAAAAATTATATTGGCAGGCTATGAAATAATATCTGACCAGCAAATACATTTTATTTTTACAAAATATCACATTCAACATCAGAGGAATGCATACATATGTTATATAAATTTGCAATAAGTTTTGACATAAAATTTTCATTCACAATATATTGCTGTCTACTTTAGAAAACATACTATTGTGACCAAAATGCAATTCAATACACAACTGGAAGAAATATGAATTTTTTTTTACATCTTTTATTTCGAATCCAACTTAAAAAGGACTAGATCTTGTAGAAATATATATTATGTAAGAAACTGACCAAAAAATAATAAGTCCAAATATTTATGGAAAAGCCAAGCTGTCATAAATTATGTTATTTGAATCTGAGTTCTATTGATTACATTTATTATTTCTAGTGTTAGGAGTTTTGGTGTTTAATGCCACTTTCAACATTTCATTTATATTGTGGTTGTCAGTTTTATTGGTTGGGAAAACCAGAGTACCCAGAGAAAACCACGGACCTGCTGCAAGTCACTAACAAACTTTATCACATAAAAGTTGTATCGAGTATACATCGCCATGAGAGGGATTCAAACTCACAATTTTAGTAGTGATAGGCACTGATTGCACAGGTAGTTGTAAATCCAACTTACATATTTCTGTAAAAATATAGATTTCACTTAATAGTTCAGATTTTTTTAATAGAAGATTTTTGAATACATTCTTAACATATCTCTGCAAATATAAGATAGCTAACGAAAAGATAACTGTGTGTACTCTGTATTTTCTATAAATTGGATCAATAGTCGTGAATGGAAGCAAATTAAATTTCTGAATATAATGCAACAAGATGAAGTCATAAAGTAAGGTTACTTTATTGAAGTGAAATAACAACACAGCTACGAAAAGAAAGTTTCAATAATGATGGCCAAATATTCCATCAATATCAACAAAAAGAACAACTACCTCTCACCTCAAAATAAATTGAACACGTAAAAGACCAACAACATTTAATGATGACAATTCAGGTCATGGATTGGGGCAGCTATAAAAATGTCTTTATTGACAATGTTTAACCTTATCTTATAGACTAACACTATTATATATTTTACTCTTAATAACATATCTCCTTAATTGTAAAGATATTTCTACTAAAATTGCTGGTTAGTCACAAGCTAGGGATCATCTCAAAGTACATATATGATTTCTAAAAATACCGACTGTATGTTGAACGAGACTATAAGACAAAATAACAAAATATCCCTTTAGTATAATTGGGCTTGGGTGTATGGTTTTTTTAACGCTTAGAATTTTCACAAGAACTTTTGAGATGATTCCTTAGTAAACAGAATCTTTAAAATACTTGTTTTAGTAATAATTAACACTCCCAAAATAATACTGTTCAAAACAATACATCATCAAAGAAGAGTCTTAAGGAAAATGATTAGAACAAATTTACAGTTCAGTCCCTTAAGTACAGAATATATCAACAAAATCTGACAAAACAAATTATGCTTATGAGGAAATAATTCTGATTGTTTGTTAAACATGAGTTTCACTAAAAAATAATTACTAGAAGTTACAATAAACACATGTTTTAAGTAATTAAATCATATTGGCCACAAAATTGTAGCTCTGTATTTTAGTACAGTATATACCAGTAGATCTATATTACAGTGCTCAACAAAAACTAAACACTTCTATTATCACATTCACAGAGAATAAAGGGAGCAATCATATTATAATTAGATTAATATCCAACTATGGTTTGGTTTGGTTTATGGTGCTTAATGCCACTTTCAACAATATTTCAGTTATATCATGGCAGTCAGTTTTATTGGTGGCGGAAACCGGAGTACCCGGAGAAAAAAACAGACCTGTCTTTATCACATATTGTTGTATCGAGTACACCTCGCAATGAATGGGGTTCGAACTCACAACTTCAGTGGGGACAGGAACTGATTGCACAGGTAATTGTAAATCCAACCTACATTTGATCATGACAGCCCCCAATTAAAGATGTAAGAAGAATTTCTGCCTGTAGTGAGGTGTACTTGATGATACAACTTTAAAGAGACAAAAAAGTCTCTTGGGACAGGTCAGTGGTTTTGTCTGGTTTCCTCCAGCAATAAAACTTATGATATTACTGTAATATTGTTGAAAATGGCAAAAAAAAAACTGAACCCTACCCTCTTAGAGAAAAGCAGGTATACTTATGTTCCATATTAGTAATGGTATTTGAAATATTGGGAAAAATCAGATCCAATCTTAATATCAGACTAATTGTTATACAACATAAATGATACTACCACAACAATTTAACATGGAAAATCATTCTTCATTGTTTAACAAAGAGAGTGTGAACACAATATCACAACATTGTGAGAAAATTTCAAAAAAAAAGTTAAGAAAACTGGTACTGTTCTTTCTTTTCGGCATATCTACCTATTTTTAATGATCATTATCTTCAGAATTATAATTTTTCATTATTACAATCAAGGGTGGAAAAATTTATAAATAATAACCTTGTATGATAACTGTTTAACATTTAATGGGTATCAGCAATATATTAAAAAGTAATTACAAGAGAATGAGCACAGTAATAACAGAAACCCCTTTTCAGTACCCAAATACCTTCATTTTCTAGCTGTTTGGACCAAATTTGACACATTTATTTCCAAATATTTTGCTAATAAAAGAGGAAATCTGCTGATGAAAAACTTTCATCCATTATGGTAATAACCAGGCTAGATTGATATGAAAGATGTGTAACAACCTATTACAATATCTTGGGAAAATCATCATATTATATTTCTTACTGAACCCCATCGTAAGTAACTCATGGTTGATTACGAGTCATTCCTCCTACCTCACCCATGGATCACCTTACTACTCATGAATAATTCATGTTTTGGTCACATTACAAAATCCTAATCAGATCACATTTTTCACAATCTAATAAATCTGGCTAATAGGAAAACATGAGTGATGCTATGTTGTTATGACAACTACTAAATAAAGACCAGTTACAGAACAAACTTGAAACGAGGGATTTCAAATAAATTTGCCAACAGGTAACAGATGAGGGACAAGCATAAAGCATGAGTTAATGACCATGATTGGACCCCATCCATCATTCATTCCTACAAATTTACCCATTCAAATAGCTAAGTAGTTTTTGCCATGAGATTCAAATGTGAAATTATGGATGATCTGACAACAGACACCATGGTGATGACAAATGCTCACACAGACCTTGTCGAGTCATACATCTTCCTCTACACTATTATTATGGTACTTTATTTGATATAGATCTTATATTTATAATATATGTGTAAATTTAAGAAAATAAAATATTGAGTTTTATATTTATAAATACATCAAATTCATTACAATGAAAATAATTAAAACAAAAACATTTCTTAAATAGACAATATTTTAGTTAATCTACCTGACAATGTAAAATATTCTTTAACTCTTTAAACTGCCTTTGTTTGTTGTTTGTTAATTTCAAAGCAGAATGAAAATATTATAAAGTAAATAATATAAAAGAAATGTGAGAAAGCACACATATATCACATTAAAAAAAACTAACAAGTTGACAAGACAACTATAAAGGAATTTTGACCTGTATTATATGTACATTTTTAAATAGACTGTTCCAGCACAAGAAATTTTAATTTCTATAATAAATTTGCAAGAACATGTTCCAATTGATTGAGATGCTATGGTAGGTGTACTTAAATGGTGAGTTTGATTCCCGCTTTTGGCAAGGTGTATTCGACTCAAAATTATGTGATTAAGTTTAACAGTGACTTGTGACAGGTTGTTTTCTCACTTGTGGTACTCTGACTTCCTATATCATTAAAACTGGTAACAATGATAAAACTGAAAATATGTTTAAAGTGGTGTTAAATACCAGCATAACCCTAACCAATAGTGGATGTAGACAAATTAACTTTCAAAAATTTCTGTTTAAACTTTTGTTTGGATCTTTGCCATGGATACTTCTTTAAATGAACAGCAAATAATTCAATAAGTGAATTCAATAAGTGAACCATGAAATGTAGGTCATAGTTTCCTTTTTGGGTGTAATTACTGTTAACCCCTTTCATCAAGTCACATGATACCTTAGAAATTTCAATAAAAAAAAATGTTTCTACAAAACTATCAATTTATAAATCACAAACACAGTTGTTAACCGGGAAATAAGTAAAACAAGAATAAATTCTGGATCATAATGGATGCTCCAAATTGACATTGATGTTTTTAATGATTGTCTAGTCGATTTCTACAGCCATAACACCTTTCAAGTCTCAACATAATTGATTCGTACTTTAGCCTATTCAATGATTATTGAAAGACAGGACTTCCACAACAGTACCAACCAAGTTTGAAAGGAAGGGAAAAGGTTTAATACTACTCCATCCACTCAAGCAAGCCCTGCCTGTCACATTGTCTGACATTATTGATGAAGATGTCTAATTCTGCAGACGACACCAGAAAAGCGCAAATCAATTATGTTGCGACCGTAAGTTGATACAGCAGTTGCACAAACTAGATAATCAAAGACTACAACATTGTTGGTTTGGAGCCGCTGTGATGATCCTGAGAATAAGTCACACATAAGTGATAACAATAGTTAGTATTTGTTACAACAAAGAATTAACATGTATTAATTATCTAATAATATCTATATTTATCAAACAAAAACAGTGTACTACTAAATGTTGTAAATTCTCATCACCTTTGGCATAATCATAGAAGGCATTAAATTATAGAAGTTTCCTGCTTTCTTCTAGTAAATCTTCACATTATCAAATTACTTTATGTCAAAAATGTTGACTAATATTTCACATTTCCGAAACAATTTTGTACTACTGTAACTTTGTACATATGTGACTTAATTGTTTATATGATTTTTTTTGGATCAATTTCAATTTTTGAACACATAGAAATCAATAATATGAATTTGGTATATGATAGCTGTTATTAAACCTAGTACACATAGCACTACATCTTGTAAACATAAAAACTAGCACACAAAATATTACTAAAGTTACACGACATTAAATTACATAAATAAGGCAGCACTATTGTTTGTAAGTAACATATACATGTACTCAGACCTCACTATGTTGAAGTCAGAGGTACAGACGTTTTTATTTTGAATTAACAGATATTCATGTTATCCAGGGTAAACTGTGCTTACGGTCCAATTTGTGTTTGACTTGTATGAGGTTGGATTGTGTGTATGATGAAAACATAGTATTGGAAATATATCATTTTATATGTCTCACAGTAATTCCTTCAAACATATTTATCTGGGAAACACAGTAGGGGTAAACATAACAACATTAAATTCTCTGCTGGAATACCTCATGATTTCTAAACACACAAACTGATTGAAATCTAGGTCCTGGTTTGGGACAGGCACAAAAATGTGGCTGGACTAAACCAGATACTAGGATACCAGCCGATCCCTCTTGATATTTAGATATCCAGTAGTCACACAGAATTGAACAAATGCCTAATGTAAACAAAAATCAGTATTATAATTGTACATTATTTTTGTGTGTTAATGGGATTTCAGACTACATGAAGCACACAAGACAAACATTATTCTACAATTGGATTTTCCATAAATAAGTTATTCACAAATTTCTTTTCTCCACAAATATATTACAATAAAATCACAGTCAAAATTAAGTATTTTCAAATCAACTTTCAGTTAATTGCTAAAATTAATCATCAGTATCTGAAAACATATACAAAGAAATACAGAATTTGAAAAATAACTTATTGTATTAAATATTTGTCTCTGTCAATCAGTGATTTTACCGTTGCAAATGGAATTTGCAAGCTATGTGTAAAATTATACAGTAATATGGATATTTGTTACAGTGAAATAATACACATTGGCACTGAAAAATATTTATAGCTCAATACAGTAGTTATAACTATTAAAAAGGTTACTATCTTAATTTATCAGAAAAAATGTTGATGGTTATAATAGGGTTCAACAAGGTAAACAGTATATTTTATGCCCTCAAATTATATTGGCATCAACTCAAATCAATGATACATATTGTTTTGCTTTGCAAAAGAATTTAATCATTAATGTTGATGGAAAAGAAATTAATATTAAAATAACAACAACTTAAAATCTTCTGAAATCAAATTAAGATGTCTTGAAAATTTAAATATTAAATCAAAATTGCATTTTTATATCAATCAAATAAATTCATTAAGGAAACATTTGGCAGTTAGTCAAGAATATGAGCTGACTTTGTATACTGTTATGGCACGATCTGTTGCAGCAATCCAAGATGACATTTTATTGCACTAGTCCCTGAGCTTGCATAGTTTTTATTCCTCGTAAGGCTTTTTTGGCAGCAGCACTTTTGGCAATCCTGTAATTTCTTCCTACACCAGTAAATACACCTTTACTGACTACATTGACTGATACTCTTATCTTCCCTTCCAATGTTCTCTCAGGTTTCCTGTTTAATAAACAAATACATTAATCTTCCAATGTTCTCTCAGGTTTCCTGTTTAATAAACAAATACATTAATCTCCCTATGTTCTCTCAGGTTTCCTGTTTAATAAACAAATACATTAATCTCCCTATGTTCTCTCTGGCTTCCTGTTTAATAAACAAATACATTAATCTTCCAATGTTCTCTCTGGTTTCCTGTTTAATAAACAAATACATTAATCTCCCTATGTTCTCTCAAGTTTCCTGTTTAATAAACAAATACATTAATCTTCCTATGTTCTCTCAGGTTTCCTGTTTAATAAACAAATACATTAATCTCCCTAAGTTCTCTCAGGTTTCCTGTTTAATAAACAAATACATTAATCTTTCAATGTTCTCTCTGGCTTCTTGTTAAATAAATAAATACATTAATCTCCCTATCCTCAACAAACAGCTGACACAACTCCATCTAACAATTAATTTTCAATTTACTATTGCCTCTAAACAAACGCTCTGGCAAAATTTTGCCAACATGGTTTTATTTGGTTATCTCAAGTTTACCTGGAAGTAAAGGTTTGTTCATTCTTATCCCAAATCTTTTCGAAAATGTATCAACATCATTTCAAAAATGTCTATTACATTCATTCACATATTTCTGGTGCATTTCAAAATCATTTTAACTCTAACAGTTCATTGAAAACTCAGAACCAGTATGATTTCAAACTTCACAACTTTGTTGCCTGAATGCAAAACACCACAAAATCGTAATAAAATAACAGCTTGTTCCATTCTAATTGCTTAACTGAATCCTGTCAAATTATAGACTAACATTGTCCATAATGAATCAATATATTGTGTAAACTATGTATTTATGTATATTCCATATTTTTAAATCAAAGCAAGACAACAATCTTCAAAGTACATTTTTCATATTAGCTAAATGCTTACTCAAATTTTGCTGTTTCTGGTTCCATTTCCAACAGTTCTCTGACAGGTGACTTTGGAATACTTTTCAAATATTTATCTAATAAAAGAAAAATAATATCATCTATAACCTCCTTTTTGTCTCAGAAGTTAAAGTGCCCCAAATGACAGACTGGTATGCAAACTTTTCCATTTTAACCGTGTATATAATTTATCTGATTTTATCTAATTGTATAATAAATTTTGTTGTGAAGAAATTGAAGAAAAAAACTGTGTTTAGAATTTAAAAAATGTTGATCTGTCTGAAATGTGTCTGTCATCTGTTCAATAATTCATTCATCCAACATTCAGTCTGATCAAGGGAGAAACATTTTCGGGTACCATTTTGCCCACAGTAAGGGAAATAACTTGCATAAAATTTAGAAATGTGCAAAAGGTCTATTCTATTCCATTAACAGAATTTGTTCATCATTAAATGTAAGCCAGCAATTGGACTAGACAATATATGGTCAATAACAATGAGAAATGTGTTCATTACTAAGCATATAAATCTGAAACATTTTGAATCATTATTCTAACTTATATATAAAATATCTTACAATAACATTCACTAAATTTGTCAGAAGATAAACATATTTTGCATAAATTTACCTATTTGTGGTTTCATTATTCTATAGTATACTCTCCAGACTGTATCAAGTGACATGCCACTGTCTAGATAAATAGCACCAGCTAAAGATTCAAATATATCACCTAAAGCCTTTGGTACCTCAAGTTCTACTTTCACTTCATCATCTCCTTCCTCCTATTTACAAAAAGAAAAATTTATGATAAAAAAAAGAGTCAAATGTTTCAAAAGTTATTTCATGTATTGCCATTTTATAATTAAGAAATAATTATTTGTTTTCAAAGCAAAAGTAGCACGCCATGTTAGAATACATATTTTATGTCACCAACACACATGAAGCGAAAATTTATCTACAGTACCATGAAATTGATTACTAACATAGGTGACAACATTTAAATGAGTAAAAAAAACCAAAACATAAAACCGCTAACATAAATACCTTCCAATAAATCAGATTATTAGTTTATAATTACAGTGATAATAATAATGCTATATTGCCTCTCCTTATCAGTGCCTGAAAACAATTTTTGAGTCAGTAAAATATTAGAGTCACTGGCCCAAATGGCATAATGGTGGCCCATAAATTTTGTGACATTTTTTTTATGAAAAAAAGACATCAGATATCAATATATAAACAGTTTTCAGGTTAATTGTTTTTCTATCAATAACATTAAAATTCATTCTTTCACTTGTCTCACGGGGGTTGGGGCTCTTCAAGGTAATTTTGGTACAGTAACGGGTGTGCAGCTGAAATTGCGAAAACACCCCAATGCATATATTGCTATCAAATGAAACCGTAATTTACTTGTTATAACCTTTTCGACAACCTTGACGCCATTGGCTAGGGTGGTCTCAAGAAACGATGCTAGTCCGTCGGATGGGGACGATAAAAGGCTGGTTTGTGTAAGGGGAGATCAATGCCATGATCACATTAAAGACATCCGGAAAAGAGTAGACTAATGCCACTACAAGGACAGCTCTTGCACTCCCCAAAGTGAAGAGTGACATCACTTGTTTCAATCCACTATGAAGAAGTGATTTTAAAGTAAAATAACCTCTCAGTTCGGGGTAATGTCAGTTGGTTATTCATTTCAAACAAGTATCTCACTTTGTTGAAATAACAAACGGTGCTGTCATTTTCTGTTATATAAACAACTGTTAACTTTTCCTGTTATTTTTTAATTTGTAAACAAAAGTTCTGGTTCCAAAAAAGAAAACACTCCCAATTGTCATTAAAATGTAGCCGTGTACGTATAGAGATGAACTATGAAAAGTTTAAAAGAAGTGACAGGCCAGATCGTTTCCGTAGTTTGACATTACTGTCAACGATTTTCTCTCCATTGTTGGGGAAAAGTTTTTCAATGATTACCTAAGGATTGACACAAAAAGGTTTTCGATTTCTGTAAAATGAAATTCGTACATTTACATTTTGCAGCAGATTGAATGAATAAATTTCCGAACCGTGGAAGATACCAGATCGCAAACATTACAAGTTGACAGAATTCTTTTTATTGTTCACAACTTTCCATTTCGTCCGTGAAAGTTAACAATTTTAATAATTAAATCATAAAGAAACAAAAAAACACATTTCTTTTCTAATATTTAGTGAATACTTGTGTATTTGGCCTACATGAAAATGTGTAGGAAACAAGTATTGATTGGCTCGATAAAAATAAATAATTGGGGAGAACAGTAAATTACATTAGCTGTGTATTCATTGGCTACAAAAATGTATTTGGACCAATCGCTGTGCTCGTAACAAACCGTTTTCGACTAGAACAGAAGAGTTATCTACCGTTGAAGTTACAGTTTATGTCCGGTTTCGGTAAAACAACAATTTTTAACGGTCTTTTAGGCAATCGCCCAGACGTTTTTTGTTGGGCCAGTGACTACCTAATTTGGAGCAGCTTTTGGTCGCCCGAATAAGATATTAGTCGCATTTGGCGACTGGGCGACCGTCCATTTCAGGCACTGCTTATTGGTAAACATAGAAGAACTACCTATCTATGAAAATTGAAACTTACAAATTTTGACATTTGTTTCTTAGAATATGAGAGTATCAATGTGTGATATTGTTCTATGATTTTTTTGTACAATTCCATACATTATCTCCCTTTGAATGTAGAATGTAGATAGTACCTTTTACAATTGTTAACCGATAAAGATAAATTTTGTGCTTTAAGCAAAAACATGCCTGGTTAGTATTTCTCCTCTTGACCACATATTATTTTGTACAGTGATTACCATATCTAATAGTGAACAATATGGGTCAATGATCTGTTTGACCATTAAATTATCAAAACATATCAAATCTGACTGGCTCCACTTTTCATACAATTTGAATAAACCTTAACCATTCCTTTTAACATTCACCCCTTCCTTCTATCAAACATTCCTTCTACAAGCACCAGGATAACATCTAAAATCATCCAGAACTGTATAAAGTTTCGTGTTTGAGATTGTTAGGAACTTCAAGATACAATAGAGGTTGGACAATTGCCTATTATACCCCTTTCAACTAACCTCTTCATCTTCTAGATCTATTTCATCTTCTCTCTCCTTTTGTCTAGTCACAAACTTCTCAATGACATTGAACAATGGTGGTGAAATAGCCTTGAAGAATTTGTGGAAGTCCCATTTGACAGCCAAAGCCGCAAATATGTTATTGTTGACTAGAGCTGACCGTAAGTCGGTCAGAACACCAGGTGAATATTTACAGGAATCTTCATAAAGATGTCGTGTTATAACATAATCTAATATAGCATCACCTAAAAACTCTAACCTGTAAATGGAAAGTGTAAAACAGAAAACTAAATCCTACATTTAGCTATAGCTAAACCAGAGGCCTGATATTGCTCACATGATAAATTCTCTGGTGCTAATTGTGATAATTGCCAGGAGTATATTGTTGAAAAGTGAAATAAAATCAATTTTGAAACAACTAATGACATTTCAAATAATAATAATAAATTTTATTTTCCAAGGAAAATATATAAACAGTTTTAATACTCCTATTTTTAACATTTATTTCTTTGAACCAGTGAGTGATTGTTGTAAACCACCATTTGAAGTAGAGGTCCTGGGTGACTCAATGAGTTAGGTAGTTGGATTACCTAACAACTCATACAAGCCTATCACCAATATGGCATGTGTTCGCACCAGGCTTTGTAAATTACAAATAAGGGTGCACTCGACGCGCAGCTGCAAGTGATAAAGTTTACCAGTTGCTTGCCCATGGTCGGTGGTTCTCTCTGTGTACTCCGGCTTCTTCCACCACTAAAACTGGTTGCCATGATATAGCTGAAATATTGCTGAAAGTGGTGCTAAACACCAAAAATCAAAATCAAATCATCCCATTTGAAGTGAATCAAGGAGAGAACATGTTATATTTGGATGAGTTGATGACGATTTTTGTTTTTTACTAGACCATCAAGATTAGTTTAATTTTCAGTGTAGCTCACTGAAACAACATACAATGGGTAGACATGCCACTCAACTCTTGACACATTATCCTGATTGTGAGCCAGCCAGTCATTGCTCTTACTCCTTAATAAAGCATGCTTAGAAGAGTATGTAGTGTTTGGTTTTCTCTGATACAGGCTTGAACCCACAATCTACCATACTCAAGAGACGAGCACACTAACCAACGATGTGGTCTTATTTCTTTGATTTCCTTGACATTTGTCCATTCAGTATTTGTAGAATATTCACATCCTGTACATATACAACATTCAAACCTTACTTGACATTTACTCGTACCTTTGGTAACAATTCACATCCTGTACATATACAACATTCAAAGCTTACTTGACATTTACTCGTACCTTTGGTAACAATCTGTAACCATGTTATAATGATATGAAGCATGAGTAAAGGCCTGAAGTAGATATGATCTGTCTTTAAAATGGTAGTGGATTTTCTCCTCTAGTTTGTCAAAGCCTATCAACAGATGTTCCATGTGATCTATAGAGTCTGGTTCAGTGACGAACAAGGGAGAACTGGGACAAGATAATGGCTGAGCATCAGCTGGAGAGGAACTAGTCTGGAAAAAAATTGATAGATCTTCTAGTTTTAAAATTTTCCTCTTTTGTTGAAATCAAATTGTGTAATACAACATGTTTTTACTGTATGCATTCTATGATTTTAAACTAATTCTTAAGGTAGATGTGAAAAAAAAGTGAAATCTACATCTAAAATGACTGAATATTTACAACAAGTCTTAATTTTCTACAATGTGTATGTGTCCTCGACATTTTATTTTCCTTATTTAGTAACAAAAGATATGGATGTATATGATGTTCATAAGAACTTAAGTTCAGATGTCATAACATTTCAAAATGAATACTACTGTAGGAAAGCCTGCAAATTTTACACAGGTTTGATATAGGGGTGAAAAAAAGTACTTAATCATAAAAAATTATGGAAAATGATCACTTTGTTCCATTTCTATTTTTTTTTTTCATTTTTCAATAGTTATCATGCATTTTGTATTTACATCAATATAGTAATAAATCAAGTATAATAATTACCTTATTATTTAATCTTTTCTGTGGCAGAACTCTCAGACCTAACCAGGACATGAATCGCAATGCAACTTTCTTTCCACAGCTGGTCAAATAACAACCAATCAGTGATTCAACACAGTCAGCAATGCTCTTATCAGGCAGGCTATGAAGAGTTTGTAAACAGAAAGGGATCAAACATTCAGATGAATCAGATCTGTCTTCCTCTTCAACTATTTCCTGGATTTCTTTTAATTCTTTATCAAATTCACTTTCCTCTTTAGTACATGGTATATGCTTTGTCCAGCCATTTGTCAAATGATGTGATTTAATGTTAGAGTTATTGTCAATTTTTATGTCACAAAAATTTATGCTAGAATTGCTGCCTGGAATTTTATCAACTTTTGTAGCTAATAAAACCTTAGGTACAGGTCCTTTCCTCCTTTCTTCATTTATAAAATATCCTGGTGGGAGCCAATTTTCATATGGTTCAAATTTTGTAGAAATCATACATTCTGCTAATCCTTTCTTTTTCCCTAGCCTGTATAAATTACAATTACTTACTTGCTTACTTCTCAAATAACTTAATTTACCCTCGTGAACTCCTGGATATGTACAGTAAAGATATACAGTGATGGCATACTTTAAAAATGAATCACCGATTGTTTCTAATCTCTCAAGACTGAAAAAGTCATTAGCATTAGACATTGTCAGGGCCTGTAAGATCATACATGGTGAGGGGCCTATAAAGGTACCTGTATCAACATCTGTGTCAAATGACATTAAACTATTCAGTTCCTCTTCTGTCACTTCAGCATCTTCCTCTTTTTTCTTTTTCACCTTCTGTCCCTCTTCAAAATGTCCAACTTGAGCAAAGACATCATTTATCGAATCAACATGATTACTTTCAATCTGATTTGAAACTACCACATTAATATTTGAATCAACATTCTCATTAATATCATCAACGTTTCGGTTCATTTGTTGTTCTATTTCTTTGTTCATATTATTTTCATTTTCTGATTTAGAAAGCACTAATTTTTCAAATTCACTGGTAATAGTTGCAGCACCATCAGAATTATTATTATTTGAACTCGTTACTGAAGTTTGTTGACATATATTTTCGGCTGATATGTCTGATAATTCGCTATGGCTAGATGGAATGTCAGTTCCATTTTCCAATTCATCACTAACCTTTATAGAATTGTCGTTTTTCAAGGAATTGTCCACGTCTTGGAATGTAGTAGCATTACATTTACATATACTGTTACTGACTGCTGTGACATCAAGATGATTGAAATCTTCCTTCCGTTCATTGTCATTTTCAGATTTAACATCATTAATTATCTCCCTTGGTTCAGCTCCCTCAGACCAATTTATATTTTCTTCATTTGCAGCCTTGACCTCATTGTTACTGACACCATTATCAACTGAAAATTCAGAAATTTCATCATCTTTAAGGAAAGAAAAACTAAGTGGATCAAAGATAAAATCTTCTGGAACTCTGGCTTGTCCAATTTCAGCACCTTTGGCTATCAGAATTCGTAACTCTTCAGACACTAATAAACAGTTCATTCTGTAAAGAATTGTGGGTAAGCACACAGCTTTCTTCCAGAATGAGGCAGGAAAGACATGGATTTCACATAACTCTGGAATGAGAATTTGTTTTTGTTGCAAGTTTTCACGTCTGGCTTTCTTAGTTTCAGCACTGCTGGTTGGTAGCGCTACACCCTTTTGATTCAGGTAGCGCGGAGTGAGTAAATTCAGTCGAGCAGATGTATGATCAACGTCTAACAATGGTTGCTCATAATTTGTAATCGACAGACCATATTTGGTGGTATAGTACTCAGCAAATGTCTTATACAGTTCTGGAGATGGGAACGGTGATGCAGGATTGAGATCCAAACGGATTTCAGCGACATAAAAGTGTTGTGGTTGGTCAATGTTTCTATAGCCAGGCATAACAACAGCATCTTCATACTCTTTCTTAGTAAACTCAAACATTTTTCTTTCTGTGTCATATATATTTCTTCTTTGGTAAAGCTTATATTTTTCTACTTTTTCAATAAAATTCCAATCAACTATTGATTCCTGAGAAGCTGCAAAAATAATTCTTAGAACATCAAATACTTGAAAGAAATCTAATAAATCTGTCAACTGAATATAATCAAGATATCTATATTATATAAACCAGAGGCTCAATGAGGTCTGTAATCACTTGTTAAGTTAAAAGATGGCTTCAAATTTGAATTGCAAGAATGCAGATTTTGCCATAATATATCTTATTTGAATATGAAGCAAAAAGCAGTTCACATACCTATTTGAAAGGACATTGAAGAGGAAGATCCAGTTTATGTCATAATTGTGATTTGAAGATTACCTACATCAATTTAATTATCTTTTTTTTTTATTATTAAAGCTACATGTAGCTTTCTGAAATGATTCTTTCATAATCAAGATTTCACTTTGTTGTTTTCAGCATGCTGATATGATAGAATGACTACTTTGTATGTTACATTGTTTAAAGTAAGTGAGTGAGTGGCTCATCACCAAGTGAGCAATTTTTCAGTTATTTCATGGTGAGAAATAGTTATTTTTTAATGAGAAGATGATCATGTTTGTTTAGTACTAGTTCAAAACACCAATTTGGATTTTCATATTGCTATCTCACTGAAATAAAATGCTCACATGGTGTTCTACTTGCCATGATCCTGACTCTGAGCTAACCAGTCTTACTCCTTAATGATGCATGGTGAGTGGAGAAGCAGCTAATACCAATTTTATAGTCTTTGGTGTGACCCAACCAAAATAACCCACAATCTACCACACTAACCATTACGCCAGCAAGGTGTTTTTGTATGTTATAAAATAAGATAATAATAACCTTTGGCTAATGGTATGATTAAGTAACCTAGTTCAGCTTGGCTGGGAGAAAATATCATAGGGTCTTTCTCCAGTCGTAATACATTGCTAAATACAAATCTATGGAATTCAGACAATCTACTTCGTTCTTCATCACTATACTGTACATCTGATCTCAGTAGATCTATGGTAACAGTTACTTCCCCTGATCTAGTATAAACAGGAAATTCTGGTACCTGTACAATAAGGTTAAATAATTCATATTATTACAGATCAAAAGTACATGTATTTAAAACATTTTTTTTTGCTTAATTTAACTATACAACAATTAGATGTCACAAACAGAAATAAACAAATGTTGGTTTTTTTCAAAGAGAGCAAACAAGTTTTCATTTAATTCAGTTTCATATAACATGCTTTGAATTTATTTTTAATAGAATATCATACCTGTTAGTTGTAAACCAGATTGAATTTGAATACATTTGTTGCATAATGTCGTCACAATGCTTAATACAGGGTTTCTACTTATGTGGCATGATACAACCATGTCACATCTGAATGAACACTGCCATATTTATAATGTGTAAACAATAACAAATTTGTCACCGACTTCCAGTGGATCTGATATAATGTTTTTAAGAAAATGGGAGTATTTTAAAGTTAGAACAAGACAGGAAACCAACTGTTAACAGATGATACATAACAACAATGCCATACCATTACACGACCACAACATTTTGCTGCCATATTAAAATTATTTTCATAACTATTGGCAAGAGGAAAATCACAATAAATCATATATCAATGTGACTACATTGTATTTTCTACCATGGATCAATGGATCAATATTTCAAAATTGCACATTCATATAATTAAAACATTGCACAAATGTATAAATTGTGTTTTAGGGTATAGATTTTGCCTCTTTCTACTATTTTTCTATTGGATTTTGGATCTGTTCCAACAGTGTGGTAAAACTTGTGTGACTTTGGATCTGTTCCAACAGTGTGGTAAAACTTGTGTGATTTTGGATCTGTTCCAACAGTGTGGTAAAACTTGTGTGACTTTGGATCTGTTCCAACAGTGTGGTAAAACTTGTGTGATTTTGGATCTGTTCCAACAGTGTGGTAAAACTTGTGTGACTTTGGATCTGTTCCAACAGTGTGGTAAAACTTGTGTGATTTTGGATCTGTTCCAACAGTGTGATTTTGGATCTGTTCCAACAGTGTGGTAAAACTTGTGTGATTTTGGATCTGTTCCAACAGTGTGGTAAAACTTGTGTGATTTTGGATCTGTTCCAACAGTGTGGTAAAACTTGTGTGATTTTGGATCTGTTCCAACAGTGTGGTAAAACTTGTGTGATTTTGGATCTGTTCCAACAGTGTGGTAAAACTTGTGTGATTTTGGATCTGTTCCAACAGTGTGGTAAAACTTGTGTGATTTTGGATCTGTTCCAACAGTGTGGTAAAACTTGTGTGATTTTGGATCTGTTCCAACAGTGTGGTAAAACTTGTGTGATTTTGGATCTGTTCCAACAGTGTGGTAAAACTTGTGTGATTTTGGATCTGTTCCAACAGTGTGGTAAAACTTGTGTGATTTTGGATCTGTTCCAACAGTGTGGTAAAACTTGTGTGACTTTGGATCTGTTCCAACAGTGTGGTAAAACTTGTGTGATTTTGGATCTGTTCCAACAGTGTGGTAAAACTTGTGTGACTTTGGATCTGTTCCAACAGTGTGGTAAAACTTGTGTGATTTTGGATCTGTTCCAACAGTGTGATTTTGGATCTGTTCCAACAGTGTGGTAAAACTTGTGTGATTTTGGATCTGTTCCAACAGTGTGGTAAAACTTGTGTGATTTTGGATCTGTTCCAACAGTGTGGTAAAACTTGTGTGATTTTGGATCTGTTCCAACAGTGTGGTAAAACTTGTGTGATTTTGGATCTGTTCCAACAGTGTGGTAAAACTTGTGTGATTTTGGATCTGTTCCAACAGTGTGGTAAAACTTGTGTGATTTTGGATCTGTTCCAACAGTGTGGTAAAACTTGTGTGATTTTGGATCTGTTCCAACAGTGTGGTAAAACTTGTGTGATTTTGGATCTGTTCCAACAGTGTGGTAAAACTTGTGTGATTTTGGATCTGTTCCAACAGTGTGGTAAAACTTGTGTGATTTTGGATCTGTTCCAACAGTGTGGTAAAACTTGTGTGATTTTGGATCTGTTCCAACAGTGTGGTAAAACTTGTGTGACTTTGGATCTGTTCCAACAGTGTGGTAAAACTTGTGTGATTTTGGATCTGTTCCAACAGTGTGGTAAAACTTGTGTGATTTTGGATCTGTTCCAACAGTGTGGTAAAACTTGTGTGATTTTGGATCTGTTCCAACAGTGTGGTAAAACTTGTGTGATTTTGGATCTGTTCCAACAGTGTGGTAAAACTTGTGTGACTTTGGATCTGTTCCAACAGTGTGGTAAAACTTGTGTGATTTTGGATCTGTTCCAACAGTGTGGTCAAACTTGTGTGACTTTGGATCTGTTCCAACAGTGTGATTTTGGATCTGTTCCAACAGTGTGGTAAAACTTGTGTGATTTTGGATCTGTTCCAACAGTGTGGTAAAACTTGTGTGATTTTGGATCTGTTCCAACAGTGTGGTAAAACTTGTGTGACTTTGGATCTGTTCCAACAGTGTGGTAAAACTTGTGTGATTTTGGATCTGTTCCAACAGTGTGGTCAAACTTGTGTGACTTTGGATCTGTTCCAACAGTGTGATTTTGGATCTGTTCCAACAGTGTGGTAAAACTTGTGTGATTTTGGATCTGTTCCAACAGTGTGGTAAAACTTGTGTGACTTTGGATCTGTTCCAACAGTGTGGTAAAACTTGTGTGACTTTGGATCTGTTCCAACAGTGTGGTAAAACTTGTGTGACTTTGGATCTGTTCCAACAGTGTGGTCAAACTTGTGTTTTTCATTTTATTGACACTGAGAAATATGTAAATAAGTAACAAACCTGAGGAATGACAACAGAGGTCAACAGACCAAATGACCTTGATGTGTCTTCTGGGTCATTTAGTTTTCTCCCTCTTGTATTTTGGTCATCTGAGATTGGTTTTGTGAGTTTCATTCTTAGTAAGTACAAATTGTTTTTTTCCTTCTCAGGATATCCATTTAGCATTATACTAGCAGTCTGTAGAAGAAGAAATAAACATTACTAAAATAATAATAATTACATTTATTTTCTAGATCTGCTATTAAACAAGTATTTGAATACATGTATATAGTAATTTATATTTATTGTATTATTACCGTAGTAAGGGGCCAGAGTGGCTCAATGAGTTAGGTAGTTGGATAACCAAACAACTCATACAAGCCTATCACCAATACGGCATGGGTTCGCGCCCGGCTTTGTAAATTACAAAACAGGGTGTACTCGATTCGCAGCCGCAAGTGACAAGTTTACCAGTTGCTTGCCCATGGTCGGTGGTTCTCTCCGGCTTCCACAACCACTAAAACGGATTGCCATGATATAGCTGAAATATTGGTGAAAGTGGCATTAAACATAATAAATCAAATCAAATAACTGTGGTACTGGTAAAAAAAACAATTAAGCAGTAAGAAATACAAAATATTAATTATTATTTTATTTTTTTAATCAAAACTCAAATGGATGGTACGTGTTATATTTGATCTTTCTATTTGTAAATAAACTGGACATTATGTATATTCACAATAAACAACAATATATAAGTATTATTATTAAAAAAGTACACAAGACACTTACCTTTTTCAGGTAATACTGTTTTCTTTTAGTTGTCCCTGGTCTAGCTTCACCCATCCCATTACTTACCTTTTTCAGGTAATACTGTTTTCTTTTAGTTGTCCCTGGTCTAGCTTCACCCATCCCATTACTTACCTTTTTCAGGTAATACTGTTTTCTTTTAGTTGTCCCTGGTCTAGCTTCACCCATGCCCTTACTTACCTTTTTCAGGTAATACTGTTTTCTTTTAGTTGTCCCTGGTCTAGCTTCACCCATGCCATTACTTACCTTTTTCAGGTAATACTGTTTTCTTTTAGTTGTCCCTGGTCTAGCTTCACCCATCCCATTACTTACCTTTTTCAGGTAATACTGTTTTCTTTTAGTTGTCCCTGGACTAGCTTCACCCATCCCATTACTTACCTTTTTCAGGTAATACTGTTTTCTTTTAGTTGTCCCTGGTCTAGTTTCACCCATCCCATTACTTACCTTTTTCAGGTAATGTTGTTTTCTTTTAGTTGTCCCTGGTCTAGCTTCACCCATCCCATTACTTACCTTTTTCAGGTAATACTGTTTTCTTTTAGTTGTCCCTGGACTAGCTTCACTCATCCCATTACTTACCTTTTTCAGGTAATATTGTTTTCTTTTAGTTGTCCCTGGTCTAGCTTCACCCATCCCATTACTTACCTTTTTCAGGTAATACTGTTTTCTTTTAGTTGTCCCTGGTCTGGCTTCACCCATCCCATTACTTACCTTTTTCAGGTAATACTGTTTTCTTTTAGTTTTCCCTGGACTAGCTTCACCCATCCCATTACTTACCTTTTTCAGGTAATACTGTTTTCTTTTAGTTGTCCCTGGTCTAGCTTCACCCATTAGATCCTCATCATCCCATTCACTGTTATCATCTTCCTCCATAGAAAATAGTTCCTTGCCAATAGGAGCAAGCTGGTCATCTAATTCTCCTAAAATTTCCAAACAAAAATTCAAACTAGACTCACCAGAGACCGTATTGTTCATTTTGTTATAAATAATATGTAAATTATCTAAAATTAGACTCACCAGATTATTATCTTAAGATGGTTTAATGATTATGAAAATGTTAAACAGTGGTGGCCTAGAATATACCCTACCACAAAGGTTCAGATTCAATCAATTTTGTAGTTTCTTAGAAGATATTTTTTTAATTTTCCTTTTGTGTGCTGTTAACAATTTTCCTGTAGTTACAAGTCTATAATGCTTAACTTTGCAAACATTATAACATTATAGTACTATAATGTTAGGGGCTAGGGTTATGGTGTTTAATGCCACTTTCAACAATATTTCAGTTATATTGTGGTGGTCGGTTTTATTGGTGGAGGAAACCGAACTACCCGGAGAAAACCACCAAACTGCTACAAGTCACTGACAAACTTTATCACATACAGTAGAACTTCACTCGCTCGAACTCGAAGGGACTGTCAAAATCTGTTCGAGCTACCGAGGTCCCGTAATTTTAGAGAGAAAAAAATCTGGTTCTGACCCGGGACAGTTTCATTATGTTATGATAACTGATGCACAGTAACATGGGCCTTTCTCGTAAAAAAATATTTAATCCTTTAGAAAGTTCTCAAAGACTACGGCTTCTGAATGCCTCATTGGTATCTTCAAACCTACCTTAGAAACGTTTTTTTTCACTTTGTTCGCGATCTATTTTATAAACAGGAAATACGAGGTCGGGTATTAATACTTGGATAGATATCAGTATCATGCTTGATATTTCGGATATATATTTTTAATGGTCAATTTACAACTTTTAGCCATTTTCTTTTTTTTTAATTTGAATTTGAAGCAATTATATTTGTTTCTTTTGATATTATATACACATATAAACTCAGGTTAATCGGAATTTCAGTACGAGTACATTTCTATTTTTTTAGTATTTAGATGAACCCTGAGACCATGCAATTTGATATTATTCGATCCCAGCAACTATTAAAAATTTAAAAAATAAAAAAATCACTCTCAATAATAATAATTCATGTAATAACAATTTTAAATATTGTTTTAATAAACTTTATTACGATTGTTAACATTTGATTGTTTTAATTATTGTAGAGTGTAGGTTCAGCTTGGTACAATCAGCGACACGAGTCTCAGGTTCAATAATCGTTCTTTATTAATCGTAATTAATGGTTAATAATCAAGCCACAGCTGAATTTAATGACTAATTAACACAAATGATGACAAGTTTATCTCTCTACATGTAATTGTTGAGTAAACAATTAGCTGTTGGTAATCTGACATTTATCACACCTTGCAGTAAGCACATTCAACTGTAAGAAACATCTGTCAATTAAATTGTATATGTTCGAGTTTGACATGGTAAAACTCATGATTTTATTATTGACAGGATCATTTATTGAGTTCGACTGTTCGAGGTATCAGTGTTCGAGCAAAAGACTTTTTTTTTATTACTTAGAAATACAAGGAAAATTGACGGGACTTTCAAATCAGTTCAAGCCATCCATGGTATTTGACCCATCCGAGTTCGAGGGACCTAGGTTTGACTGTAATTCTATAATGTTTACTATAGAAACATTATCAGTAATTAATAATCATCATACCTTCTCTATGAAGAAGTTCACACATCTTCAAGGCTACAGCTCTCTTAGCTAAACTTTTAGTTGGCATAAGATCACTCTACAAAATATACAAAGTAAATGTCAATATTAGTTAAATAACTCATTTTATGTGTGTAATAATTGGATACACAAAATAATAAAAATAATTCATAACTTCACTATTTTACTATCTCAATAAAATATGTAGGAATTGTAATACCTACACATCTTAAAATTAAATGTATTTCCTAAAAAGAAAAAAGTGTCTATGCAAAAGATATGAGTTGCTTCCCTTATTACAAACCAGAGTTTAATTTTCCTTTTGTTTGTGTCATATCTTTTTCTTACAACAAATACTTGACTATCCTCAGACACTACATTGTCTACAGGGGGTCATTGTAATATATACATAAACATTTAGTTGACAGCAGTAGCTAAAGTACAATGAACATATAAAAGTTAGCTTGGATCATGTGGTCAGTAATAAAGTACATTTATCACATGGCATAGTTACATTTGAATGGAATATATACATATTTCTAATTTTCTATATATGTGAGTACACTCATTATTTGTAAAGATTATTAATATTCATGTTACAAATAATGTACATATTTTCCTATAAATTGTTATATTGCACAATGAAAGTAGCCTTTTCATTTTATGCATAGACAGATATCAACAATAATATATATAACAGGATAAAATTTTGCCTCAACTCCAAAATTTGTGGATTTGTACATACAAACTATAAAAACCTACCTTTGTGCTAGAAAAGAGATACTTTTCCAGAGTTTCCAACGATACAATGGTACAACTCATATTGTAATTTACGAAACTGAATATCTAATTAATGTCATACGAGAAAAGTTATTGCTGTTACTAATAACAGAGATCTCTAAAGATTGTCAAAGATTAGAAGAAGAATT
Organism: Bathymodiolus brooksi; assembly: GCA_963680875.1. Taxonomy (NCBI): domain Eukaryota; kingdom Metazoa; phylum Mollusca; class Bivalvia; order Mytilida; family Modiolidae; genus Bathymodiolus; species Bathymodiolus brooksi. Next base: position 61,600,473 of record OY804576.1, on the reverse strand, counting down.
GTAAATTCCTAATCAAACACTTTATCACACTACAAACTTTGTTGAATACTCACTGTAACTTGTAGTTTTATTGGAGAATTAATTGGTAACCTCAGTTTTGCTTGATACATAGTAGATCCATTAATTTGTGAATTACTTAATGCACACTTTGGTGTCAAATGAGTAAAAGCATCACTTGGTAGTTTGGCACAATATCTACAAAAAACATTTTGAAACAAGTTATGACTTCCATCATTCAGTATATATGTTCTCTTTTGAATTATACAGTTGTTTTTATGAGTGATAAAACATTAGGTAAATTTAAAACACACATTCAATAATGTTTCAGTGAGAGTTAAATGTATTCCCTTGTATCCATATTTCCCCCCTTGTTCCTTTCTTATGTAAATTCAAAAGAGGGAGATTGTCTTCATAGCTGTGATCATATTGTAGTTAGATTTACATCTATCTGTACATTCAGAGACTATTAAAACTAAGCTTTGTGATTTAAACTTCTGACTCATGATGAGGTGTACTGGATACAACCTCGTGTGATCATATTTGTCAGTGACATATGAAATGTTAGTAATTTTCTCCAATAAGATTAACCACCATGAAGATTAAGATGGCCGCCATTAGAGTAGTGAGTTAATTTCAGCTCTGCAGTTTTTGGCTTTTTTAAGCTGGATTTTGATGTAATACAGCATTATAAATAGAATCATCTTGTGTGGAAATTTTTCAGCTTTATAAAAAGGCTTTTTGAATGGAAAAACATTGAATTTTGTGATCTTAATCAATGAAAAACAGATTCTTGTAATCAACATTTAAAGGCTATTGATATGGATTTTTTAAAGTGATTTACCAACCATTATGCCTACTGGGGATAATAGTCAAAAAGGTGTGAAGACTGTGCAAACTATGCTTGCAGCAAAAAAGACAGGGAATACTACTAAAGAAAATCCTCCCAAGCGTGACAAAAGAACTCATTCAGATGTGGCAGAAGACAGTGTGGAAGGAATTGATTTAATGAGTATTCACAGTGACTTAGGTGAAATTAAAAAATCCCTTCAGGCTACTTGTACCAAGACTGATCTAGAAAGTGCAGTAAACTGTTTAGTCAAGCAAAGTGATCTGAATGACCTCGTTACATCTATTGTCAACAAATTATTAGTAACATTTAAAAAATCATTCTCACAGGAAATTGAAAGTAAAGTGAAGGAACAAACTGGAAAGATGCAGGATCAAATTGATTCTTTTGCTATTGAGAATGAAAACTTAAAGGAAAGATTGAGAGACAAAGATAAGAAAATGGATTCTTTAGAGGAAAAGCTAAATGATGCTGATAGAAGATCTGTTGATGCTCTAAAGTTGGGAAACCATAACGAACAATATTCTCGTAAGCACAATATCAGAATGTTGAATTTCCCAGAGAGAAAGGATGAAAACCTGAGAGAGGACTTTGTGAAACTAGTTAACACTGAGCTCAAGGTCCACATCTCACCTAGTGATGTGCAAGCTATACACCGAATACCTGGTAAAGATAGAGGAATTAGACCTGTGATTGTAAAAGTGAAAAACACTGAAGTTAAAATTAACATTATGAGAAAGAAGAGAAATTTAAAGAAAGACTTTCGTTTCCATGACGATATTACACAAAGTAATCTAGGACTTATGGCTAGACTTAAGAGAAGTGAAAGATTTGAAAATGTGTGGTTTTATAACTGTAATGTATATGCAAAGCTAGCTGAGGGTTCAAGAATCAAATTTGATATTTTTGACAATATTGAGGAAAAGTTGAGAAAGAAAAGATAAGAACATGTATGTATTTATATATTTAAATTGAAATGTAAATAAAAACTATAACTACTATTTAAATCTATATAATGTCTTTGAATTACTATTTTGATATGTACTATGTGTAATGTTAATATTATGATACAGTTGACTGCTGAGTGTTAATATTGTGATATTCATATTATAATAGGTACCATTTGTCATGTTAAATCAAAACTTATAGAGTCCAATATTCCCTCCTCTGTCAACGTAAATACTAGAAGGGAGATAGATACCCCTTATCTATATTTATCTTTGAATATATTTTGTTTTGTTTCGTTTTTTGTTTTGTTTTTTTTAAATAAACCTACTCACAAGAAATAAATTCCTTGTTTTTGAACATTATATATGGATATGGTTTTTCCATCTCCTCTTTATCATGATACTTAGGTCTACTTGTACTCCAATATAGTACATGTATGTGATTTTCAATAAAGGAAGCAATTTTTCTTCACATAAATGATTGTTTTAAATGTTGATGTACTATTTGTAATGTTAATGTTACAATGTGTACCATGTATGGTGTTAATATTGTAATGTGTACCATGTATGGTGTTTATATTATGATACAGTATGTGCTGTGTGTGTTGTTAACATTGTGATATGTATTATCTGTGATGTTGATATTAAAATGTGTACTTGGTGTTGTGTTACTATTATAATGTGTACTAAGTGTAATATTAATGTTATATTATGTATTATGTATATTGTTGGTTTAAAGAAATTAATATACACCCCTCCCCTCCATTTTTGTCCACTTTAATACTAGAAGGGAGATAACTCTTATTTATATTTATCTTTAGATCTAGTTTTTTGTTTATTTATTTTTTTTATTTTTTAGCATTATCTTATAAATTCAGAAACTTTACATCAGCTTAAAATATGTAGCTTTAAATAAACCTACTTGCAAGTAATATATTCTTTGTTTTTGAAATAAATAATATTATACAGGAATATGATTGTTCCATCTCCTCTTTACTATTATCCTTAGGTCTACTTGTACTCCAATATAGTATGTGATTTTCAGTAAGGGAAGCAATTTTTGTTCACGTAAATGATTGTTATAAATGTTGATATTATGATATGTATTATGTGTGATGTGTTACTATTAAAATGTGCACCAAGTGTAGTGTTAATGTTTAAATATGTACTATGTATATTGTTAGAATCCAATATTCCCCCTTTTTTGTCCACTTTATACTAGAAGGGAGAAAACTCTTCTTTTTTTTTTATCTTTGGATCTAGTTTTTTTTTGAAACAGTATCTTATAAATTCAGTAACTTTACATCAGTTTATATGTTTCTTTAAACAACCCTACTTGCAAGTAATATATTCCTTGTTCTTGAAATAAAAATCTTTATACAAGAATAGGATTTTTCCATCTCCTCTTTATCATTCGGTCTACTTGTACTCCAATATAGTACCTTATATTCAATAAGGGAAACAACTTTTGTTCACATAAATGATTGCTATAAATATTTATGATATGTATATATATATATTTGATTACTGCCTAACTGTGAAATAAAATCTGTTGTAATTAACAGTTATGCCTTTATCACCAACTGTCAAGCGTCATCTTATAAATGTGTGTGTTTGTATGAATGTGTATTGTAAAATTTTTATTGTTGTATATGAAATAGTAGATTGGTTCCTGAATTTTGTTTTTGTTGCTTCATATTTTAGATATGGATAATACTGTTACAGTTCTCTCAATGAATGTAAGGGGTCTTTTTTCAAGTGTTAAAAAAAGAAATGATGTTTTTGATTGGGCAAAAGGGAAAAATACCTCAATTGTTTGTTTTCAAGAAACCCATAGTAGTAAAGAGGTTGAACAAATTTGGGAGGATGAATGGGGAGATACATGTCTTTTCAGTCATTTTAATAACAGAAGTGCTGGTGTTTGTGTTATGTTTAAGAAAGGTCTAGATTATACTGTTCATGATTCAAAGATTGATCAGAATGGAAGATACATAATTTTAGATATTAGTTTATTTGATCAAAGATTAACATTTGTGTCTCTTTATGGCTATAACAGTGATGAACCGGAAATGTTTAATGAAATTATGAAGAATATTGCTTCTTATTCTAACACTAGTTATTTATTGTGTGGTGATTGGAATGTTGTTCAAGATACTAGTATTGATACATATAATATTATACATAATAGAAACCAAAATTCGAGGGGGGAAAATCGAAGAAATGTTAGAAACCTTTGAATTACTAGATCCATGGAGAACCTGTTTTCCAAATGGTAGAAAGTATACCTGGCGTCAAAGCTCCCCAATAAAGCAAAGTCGTCTTGATTACTTTCTTGTATCTGAGGATCTTTTTTCACTTATGAAAAATACAAAAATAATTCCAGGATATAAAACTGACCATTCAGCAATCACTTTCACTTTTTCTGCCAGTCTTGCCAGAAGGGGAAAGGGGTATTGGAAATTTAATTCTCAGTTACTTAGAGATTTTGTTTATGTAGAGAAGGTTAAGACATGTATTAAAGAAACTGTCTCTGAGCACTATTTATCTGGAGATATTAATGATCTTTTAAATGTTGAACTTACATGTAATGACCAAGTATTTTTTGAAATTCTTAAGATGAAGATCAAAAGTATTTCAATATCTCATAGTATAACAAAAACAAGGGAAAAAAAAGACCTTACCCTTAAACTTGAAAAGGATATTCTTAATCTAGAAGATATTATGAACTCAGCACCAAGTGAATTAATACAATCGTCTTTAAATAATAAAAAAATAGAGTTTGAAAGGAAAAGGGAGGAAAAGGTAGAGGGTATACTTCTTCGATCAAAGGCAAACTGGCATGAAAATGGAGAAAAATGCTCACAATACTTCTGTAAACTAGAAAAGAAAAATTTTATTAAAATAACTATAACTGAGCTTATTGATGACGCAGGTCATCATATATCAGATCAATCTAAAATTCTCCTTCAACAACACGATTTTTACAAAACATTGTATTCAACAACAAATTTAGATTGTAATGATGAGTCCTTTTTTAATCATAATATTAAACTCACAGAAGAACAAAAATACTTGTGTGAAGGTAATATATCATTTAAAGAATGTGCCCAATCACTGAAGTTAATGACAAATGGAAAAAGTCCAGGTTCTGATGGATATACTGTAGATTTTTATAAATTTTTTTGGGAAGATATTGGTCCATTGCTTTATAGGTCATTATATTTAGCCTATGAGTCTGGAAGCTTCACTGATTTTCAGTATCAGGGAGTCATAACATGTATTCCAAAAGAAGGAAAGGACAGGCGTTTTATTGGCAACTGGAGACCAATAAGTTTATTAAATACTGACCTTAAAATAGCTTCTGCTGTAATTGCTAATAGAATTAAACCTCTATTACCATTTATTATTAGTGATACACAAAAAGGTTTTATAAAAGGAAGATTTATTGGGGAAAATACAAGACTGTTGTATGATTTGATGCATTATCTTGAACAACATAACAAAACCGGTCTTTTGCTTCTTGTAGATTTCGAGAAAGCATTTGATTCAGTTGAATGGAAATTTTTGAAAAAAGCCCTCTCAAGTTTTAATTTTGGACCATCTGTTGGTAAATGGTTTGAACTATTCTATTCAAAAGCCAAAAGTTGTGTTATAAATAATGGTCACATGTCAAATTTTTTTTCTCTAGAAAGAGGCTGTCGACAAGGTGATCCGCTTTCACCTTATTTGTTTATAATCGGCGTGGAGCTGCTTTCATTAAAATTGAAGGCCAACCAAGACATTCATGGTATTATTATCAATGAAGTTGAATCTCTCATAAGTTTGTATGCTGATGATACCTTTCTTATTCTAGATGGGAGTGAAAATTCATTGAGGGAGGCTCTTGAATGTTTTGAATCTTTTTACAAGGTGTCTGGTTTAAAAATGAATTCATCCAAAACAAAAGCTGTGTGGGTTGGAAACAAGAAGTATTCAGATCAAATTATTTGTCCAAATATGAAACTAAATTGGTCTCATGAAAACTTTAAGGTTTTGGGAATTGATTTTTCACTTGATTTAAACTGTATTACAGATATAAATTTTACCAAAAAAATCAAGGAGGTTAAGGCAATACTAAAAAGTTGGCAGCATAGAAAACTGACATTACTTGGTAAAATTACAGTTATAAAAACTCTTGCACTACCAAAGCTAATTCATTTACTGACATCTCTACCAAATTTACCTCAGACAAAAATAAATGATTTAAATTCACTTTTTTATAAATTCATATGGAACGGGAAGTCAGATAAGATAAAGCGAAGTACTTTAATCGGTGATATATATCAGGGGGGGGTTTGAAAATGATAGATCTTCAATCATTTAATATTTATCTGAAAGTAGGTTGGATTAAACGATTATTTTCCAATTTAGATGGTGATTGGCAAAAAGTATTATTATTCAATCTTCAAAGCTATGGCATTGAAAGAATTTTAACTTTTCAGAAAGAAAAGCTAAAGGAAGTTGCTATGAAGCTTACAAATCCTTTTTGGAAAGATGTTCTGTCTAGCTATCATTTTGCAAAACCTTATACAAAGATGAATACTAATGAACTATTGTCTCTTGATATCCTTAATTTTGTACCAGTAACTGATTTAAATTATTATATTAGATGGATAGAACATAATGTGCAGTATTTATGTGATCTTATTGACCCACATTCTGGTAATTTTTATACTTTTGAACAGACTAGAAATAAACTGAATACCAATAATTTTTTGAAGTACTATAGTCTGGTGTCAAATGTTCCCAAGTACATCAAAGATCATCTGAAGGAAAACTGTGTAAATGTAAATTTCGACATACTTAGTAAAACGGATGCCTATTTAGAAAGAATAGTTCATAGTAAAAATGTTAGGTTTGTTTATAAAGGTCTTGTGAATGCAATCATTTCTTTACCAACAGAAAAATTTTCCAAATGGGAAAAACTTCTTAATTGTGAAATAACAAATTGGTCAAAATATTTTATTATTTTAAAAAAATCTTGTAGAAACTCATATCTTCAAAATTTTTCAATTTAAATTGTTACACAGGATCATTCCTACCAATTCCTTTTTACATAAAATAAAGCTCAAGAATACTAATTTATGTACATTTTGCAAAATTCATGATGAAACTATTGAACATCTATTCTTTGACTGTCCTGTGACACAAATTTTTCTCAAATCTTTGTCAAAACAATTAAAACAATATTACAAGAATTTGATTTTTGACAAAAAAGAATATTTCTTTTGTTTTGAGTCAGGGGATCTTCTTGTTAATTTGATTTCAATTATTGCAAAAAATTACATCTTCAAGTGCAAACTCAATGAACAAAGGCTAAATATTGTAGAATTTAAACATAAAATTATGTGGTACCGTTCACTTGAACAATATATATCAAAGAAAAACAATACCATTTTAGCATTTGAAAAAATGTGGACCCCCTTACAATATATTTTCAACTAATCATAATATTTTTTGTTTGTTTGATTCATATAGTGATGAGATTCTTTTTTCAGCTTTTTTGATTAAGTACAAAATGTCAGGAGCAATCAAATATTTTAGAAAAACAAAATGGTAAGAGAGTGTGTGTGAAAGATGAATGAAAGTGTTTATTACTATTATATATTATTATTTCTTTATTTTGTTTATCAAAATGTAAAACCAATGTAGTCACAAAACTTATTTTTGAAAACTCCTGTCACACCCTAGTCAGGTGGTGATGTAAGGGAATTTATAAAATCCTGACTATAGGGGAAAAAAAAAAAAAAAAAAAATGATATAACTTAAATATTGTGGCAATTTTACAATTTTTCCTGTATAAATGATACTTTTCATCAAACATATCTGTATAAATGATACTTTTCATCAAACATCTTAATACACAAATAATTAATTGGATAAATTGCTATCGTTCGGTTCTGAATTTTTTTCTACAATCTTAAACCTTCCTCTACAATCAAAATAAAAACTGTTCTGCTTACCTGTTTACCAAAGCTATGGCATTACAAAGGTTGACTTGGAAAGACAGCATTTCAGGATTTGGATAATAAGGGGGAAGTAACTCTATACAATCTAAGTCATCTTCTACTGATTCCAACTCTGTTTCATTTCCTTTATTCTTCCTCCATCCAATCAGAACCTATATCAATGAAGTCATCAATTGAATTATATTATACTTTGAAAAATCCCAATTTTAAAACTGTAATGAGATAAAATGACTAAAATATCTGTTTTCTGGAATATCAGTATGCCTGCATTAGTTTTCAAAGCCTACCACTTGTTGAATAAGTATTTATAAATTGACTAACCCCCAAGTATAACAATTGGACCTAGTATCTATGCTGTTGGGTACGACCCCTCAAAAAGAGGCTTACACATTCTGAAAAATACATACACATTGTGAAAAAAACATAACAATTCATATCATAAACAAAACATTAGCAGTCACTAATTAGTTGAGTGATTGATTGATTAGTGTTTTATGCCAAACTTTAGCAGTATTTCAGCTATATCGTGGCATCACTAATTACTTTAAACCATCAGAGGAGTCAAAGTGTTTTTAATGGTCCCTTGACTTTAACACACCTACATTTCATTATAACTAAAAAGCAACCAAGTATTGATATTTGCTTGTCAGCTATAAGATGTACAACGAACTTCAAAATTTGTAGACAATTATTACTTAAAACTGATACTACAAATCAATGAGAATATCAAATATAACATTCCTTCTAGAGTGTATCATGGATGGACCAGAATCAACTTTTTCACCTGTACAGTCAAACCTGCAATAAGAGGCCACCTTTGGGACAAACAAAAAGTGGCCCTGATAACACAGGTGACCTCTTAATAGAAGTTCATTTCATATGAAATGAACTATGACAGGTCAAGTAAACGTGACTGCTTAATAGAGGTGACCGCATGGGCAGGTTTGACTGTATATGTCTATTTAATCTTTACCTTCTCAACACCTTTAAACATCTGTAAATCTTCATTAAATGAATCTGTCTTAAAGTCATCAATTAGTATTAAAAACTCAGCATCTTTAGCTCTTGCCAACCCCTGAAAAATAAAGACAAATAAAACTATAAATATCTCAAATAACAGAATTATTTCAATGCAATCATCAATCTTATCTTTAATACTAGAGGCTCAGGTGAGCCTGTATCGCTCACCTGACATAAATAAGTCCTCTTAAGAATGTCTGCATGCTGAATACATCTAATTTACTATTCAAATCCCATACTGCCATAGGGTTCTATGTTAAAACTATGTCTGCTCATGGCAGCCATCTTGGATGGAGGTCGTGGTCACCGGACACAATTTTGAAAGTATAATACCCAAGGACCATCCATGCCATGTTTGTTTTAAATTGGCTGACTGGTTTCAGAAGAGAAGACTTTTAAACAATTTTCCCATAGGGTCCTATGTTAAAACTATGTCTGCTGACGGTGGCCATTTTGAACCGAGATCAGGATCACTGAACACAATTTTGGAAGTTGACCACCTAAGGACCATCGATGACATGTTTGCTATATTGGCTTACTAGTTTCAGAGGAGAAGATTTTAAAACATTTTTTCCCATAGGGTCCTATGTTAAAACTACAGTATGTCTGCTGAAGGTGGCCATCTTGGATGGAGGTCAGGGTCACTGGACACAATTTTGAAAATTGACCACTTAAGGACCATCCATGCCATATTTGCTTTAAATTGGCTTACTGGTTTCAGAGAAGAAGATTTTTAAATATATTTCCCATAGGGTCCTATGTTAAAACTATGTTCGCTGATGGTTGCCATCTTGGATGGAGGTCGGGGTCACAGGACATAATTTTGAAAGTTGACCACCTAAGGACCATTCATCCCATGTTTGCTTTAAACTGACTTACTGGTTTCAGAGGAGAAGACTTTTAAACATTTTTTCCATTGGGTCCAATGTTAAAATTAAGTCGAGTCATGGTGGCCATCTTGAATTTCCGATCAGCAAACGATTCACAAGTTTAGTACAGGACCACCCAATGATCATTCCTGCAAAGCCACAATTCAATTGGCTTAGTGGTTTCTAACAAGAAGATTTTTTAAATTTCGACCAATCAGAACACATTATAGGCCCTGGCAGCCATGTTGGATTTCCGATCAGCACCAAAAACACAAATCTTGTATATGACCATCCAATGAACATTTCTGCCAAGTTTGGTTCAAATCTGTTTTGTGGTTTCAGAAAAAAAGATGAAAATGTGAAATTCCCATAGGGTCCAATGTTAAACTAAGTCGAGTCATGGTGGCCATCTTGAATTTCCGATCGGCAAACGATTCACAAATTTAGTACAGGACCACCCAATGATCATTCCTGCAAAGTCACAATTCAATTGACTTAGTGGTTTCTGACAAGAAGATTTTTAAAATTTCAGCCAATGAGAACACATTATGGACCCTGGCAGCCATGTTGGATTTCAAATCAGCACCAAAAACACAAATCTGGTAGAGGACCATCCAGTGAACATTTCTGGCAAGTTTGGCTGATTTCTGTTCAACGGTTTCAGAGAAGAAGATTTAAATGTGAAAAGCTAACGGACGGACGCTTACCCATGACAAAAGCTCACATGGCCTATGGCCAGGTGAGCTAAAAAGCAGCATAGTGGTGTACCATTAGCTTATGAGAGATCTAGCTCTTTAGTAACAATTTTTCATTATCTACAAAAATCTCTTGTCTTGAAAGACAACATGTTGGATTGTTGGTAGACATAAGGGTTGGTCTCTAAAGACAGGTTTTTATTCTTGTAGACAGAAGGGTTGGCCTCTCAAGACAGTTTTTTTTTTCTTGTAGACAGAAGGGTTGGCCTCTCAAGACAGGTTTTTTCCTTAATCAGTATTAAAAGACTTAGAATCCTTACCTTTGATCTGCTGTATGATCTGTAATCTTTAGGAGGATCAAACTTTACAATCATATTACATCTTGGTACATCAATTCCATCTTCTAATAGATTAGTTGATATCAGTAAATTTAATTCCTGAAGTCTGAACTTTCTTAATATATCTTCTTGTTTTTTGTTCACGTCCTTTCTCAAGTTTTTCTTTTTCTGTCCTGTAATTTGATGACATTTAACAAAACACAGACTTTCATCCCATGAGCAGACTTCCTCAAGTAGTTTATTTAATGCTATAGCAACAAACCTATGATCAACAAACACAATACCACACAAATACTTTTCGGCTTCTGTTGAGAATGGATCTGATGCTTTTTTTACACTATCCTCCGTACCTTCTTTTTTTATTGCTACATGAATAACATTGGACCGCTTATTATCAGCTCCACTTTCATCGTCAGTGTCATCAAATTCTGAATCGTCCGACATGTCTGATTCGTTATCTCCCATCATACCATCCATGTCTTCACTGCTAATAATCATAAAATCATAATCTGGTTTGTAGTTTCTTAAATGATTGACGAGTTTTCTCACTTTCGGTGAAGCATACAACAACAATTCATTGACATCATAATCAGGGGTAAAATTACTGTCAAAGACAGTATTAACCATTCTGAGTTGTGTAGAACTGAATCTTAAAAACCTTTTAGCTAATGCATCCGATTCTTGTTTCTCCATCTTTTCAAGTTGTGTAAGGAACATTTGAGCAATACTAGCAGCACACCATGGTCCAAGTTTATATAATATATTAAGACATTCACAAACTACAGTCTTAGATATCTGTGAAGGGTCGTTATTACTCTTACATTCATTTTCTTCATCTTCTTTCAATTTGAAATCTTCTAAAAATTCTAAAGCATCCAGGAGTATATTTTCAAGTTGTTCTATTGTTCCTGTGGTATCTTCATATTTTTCACAAGTATAAATCTGTTCTTTTGGCCATATTCCATACCTCTGTGACATAATCAGTGTTGATGTTTCAGCCACAGCATCTAGTTTGGATTCTAATGTTGTTATTGTCGATTCTAATTCTGCAGGGTTTTGACATCTTGTGGCTGTTACCGATGAAGTTAATCCTAAAATTCTAGGCTTCCATTCTGTACATGTATCTTTAAATCTCTGTAATATTTGAGCATAGATTGGATCTTTATTGACAACATGACAATCTTCAAATATCAAAACATTGATATCTGGTGGTGGTAGTATATTTTCATGTAGGACATGATCCAGGACATGTGATGACATAAACAAAATATGATTGGATAAAACAAGGTCTTCCCAGTTGTCAATGGTCCAATCGGCTGTGTTTTCTTTGTTCAGATGTTGACTGACTTGAAGGTCTGTGTGATGCTGTATAATTTGAACTTGTTGATCAACAAATACATCTGTAAAATATCAAAGAGGACTATTATACGATATTGGTTAATCTAGGTTTATGAGTGTTTATCATCCCTTTCAGCAATATCTTGACTGATCAGTAACAGTCCTTGCCTTAAGTGTCTGGAAACCACCCTTTATATCATCTATTAGTAGAAATAAAACGCTCTTCTGGCTGTGCATTTATATTAAAAGTTTGGACCCCATAGACCCATGGGTATTCAATTGCATAATTTGGAATCTGAGTTACATTATATGATCCTTTATGCCAATATAATTGTGTCTCCATAGCAGTTTTTGTTAAAATTTGGACCCCACTAAACCTGGGACTTTTATTTGTCTACACTTAAAACCTTGATATTACAAGACTGCTTGATGTCAAAACAATTAGTATTTCAATTGCTCATTTGTATAACATTTGTTTTCTTTTCTAATTATAACTTACATTTTTGTATTTAATGTTAAGCCTGGACCCTAAAGACATATCAACCTATATCTGTACACACTTCATTCCATTGCTGATTACTTAACTTGTCCCAAATGCAGTCTATGCCACTAACTCTTTATTTATACAAACTTGATTACATTTAATCCAATGTACAATTATACAACACATTGTTGGTTCTTCAGAAGGTTATTTTCCTGATATATTTTCTCCATTATAGCCCATGTTAAATTTTGATCTAAAAAGCTCAAACTCCATAGATCACGGAACATTCTACTGTATAAGGTTGAATATTCATTTCTCAATGACCTTCATTGAATTTCTTTTCCTGGTTTCATGAAAGGATATTTTTGTTTAAAGAATAACTAAATTTACCCTCTTTAGCTCCGATCAATACTGGCAAACAATATATTACATTAAAGGTGTCTGATGTTTAAAAAAAAAATTATACTGCCAAAATTCCTACCATTGTCAGTGAGATACACACTCCTCTTGCCGCCATCTTTCAGTGGTTTTCTTAGCTGGTATGACAGTTCTCTGAGTACCATAACAGCCAAAAACATTTTACCAGAACTTGCTCCCAAACATACAATTGTATTTCTATGTAAGGCTGCATCAAGGAGTTCCACCTGTAAATGTTTAAATCAAATTATCAATCACATCATCTAGGCAGAAAGTCTGACTGTGGACCATAGTGGGTCACATGTTTGGAGAGTGCCATTCTCCCTGCATCCTAAAGACCTCTTTTGCAGATTTTGAAAAAGAGTACCGGTAGCATTTGTAGCCACTATAAAAGACTATATTTTTCGTCCCTATTCAACTCTTCCATTTTTTCAGTGTTAGTCAAAATTTGTTGAGCCGGTTTACCAATCCCTTCCCTCATTTCTATATACTGGTAGCTTTTATATATCATTAAACTTGTTCTTGTCCTGAATATAGCTGAAAAACTGCTTGCTAGATGCTAAGCATTAATCAATCAATCAATCCATCTATGGAAAGGAAGTAGTCAGCAAGCATTCCCTGCTTTTTAGTATAAATGATCGCATAGTACATATGTAACAAAATGTTATTTAACAACAAATCTTGGTACATGTAGCACACATGATATAATGTAGCATAAATGATTGGAAATTGCAATCGATCAAATATCAAATATCTGATGGTTAGACCAACAGAGATTGTCTGATAAATGATACTTGTAATTTATAAAAGAGGAATTAGCTACGATTTTGACCAAAAAAATTATATGCTTTGGAAATTGGTAAATAGCTTTAAAATGATGAAATAAAGGTAAATATTTCACATTAAACAGCTTATCGTACCACTTTTCACCTTTAGAGAACGAAAATTACCATCGATTTATTATTTCCTTGCAAGCAAATAATTTGACCTCGCTTTCTCCGTATGCAACTGACCTTACTAGTGACAGGTAATAACGAATAATTTGTATTTTGTCGCTTACTAACTGCAAACTTGCATGGTTCTTTGTCCGTAATTAACACCGACTAAAAGCAGATTCACAGAAAATAAGAAATAAGTGCATTGTTGTACTGATTTAATGACGATTCGGCAAACTCCGTAAACAATGCCGATAATTAATAAGATGGCGTCCATTTCTTGATCGATCTCAAAACACGAGCAGTTGCACCTTTTTCCCCCGATGCGCGTACATTTCATAACATTTATAAGTTACAGAAACACATTTTATTAAGGCATCAATCATATCTGATAGTTTTTATGGGTAAGAAAAATTTACGATTTTGGCAGATAATGCCCCTTTTAGTAATAAATGTATTTTTATAAAAAGGAGTAGCTAATATATTTCATAAAAAATATTGAATTTCTTATCATAATTGCATGTGTGGTTGATGTTGAAAAAAATGTGCTTTCCAATCCCTAAACAAGTCTGGATGATTAAATAGTTTATGTGGTTTTTTTTAATCAAAGATGTAATTCTTCTGTCCCCCATTGACATGAAACACGACAATGTTGAAATAGGGTCATAATTCAGATTACCTGTAATGAAGGTGGGTGGTTTATACAGGTATGCCATTACCTGCACCAAAAACCACAAGCCCTGTTCCCGAGTCTAGTAAAATTTGATTCAGGCTAGTGAAAAATTACATAAATTTGCAGAAGTATATAGAAAAATTTCTTCTAATATGCCTTTCAAGCTAGTTTATTTGTCAAAATGTTTTTGACACAGATTGATTGCCTGGTAATATGGATGGTATTAAGGTAAATAATACATTGAATGAGTGATTGTTGTTTAAAGCCAAATGAAAAAATTTTCAGCTTTATCAAGACGAGATCAAGCTACATTTGATGAGATGATAATAATGTCTGCTTTATACATGACCAACATGCTAAGTAGGATTTTTATATTGCTAGCTCACTGAAACAACAGTCCATCGGCAGACTCTTGACTCGGACACATTATCGTGATCCCGAGCCAACCAGTCTTTGCTCTTTCTCCTAAATGCTGTATGCTTAGTGGAGAAGCAATAAATACCAATTTAATAATCTCTGGTTTGACCTGACCGGGGCTCGAACCCACGATCTATCACACCGATGCTGTTGTAATGGAGAGACATTACCTGAAACGTGGTGTATACAGGTATTGAATTAACTGACAAGGAGGATGATATAATTGTATGTGATTATCTGATAAGGTGGGTGATGCAAAAGTATGTAATTTGATAAGCGGGAAATGTATGGTAATTACATTACCTGATAGGTGGGTGGTGTAAAGGTATGTGTGGGTATGTCTTCATTTCTAAGATGTCTAGGAAGTCTTTTTGAGGTATCAGGTCCTATTCTCACCATCTATATTAATGAAAAAATAAAAATAATTTGCATAAACATGAGATTCCATGTCAACTCATACCTTAACAACTCACAGAGCTCCAGATAATTTTCAAGTCCAAAGGGTAATTACCCCCTACTTTTGAAAATGATGGGTATTTGCATATTTCCTTTGCACTGTTGTACTCTCTACTTCAGAAAAGATTGCTTACATGTACACTTTTAAAATTATGTTTGACACAACACAAGTGTTATTCAATAAACGCAGGATGCAAGTGAAATGTATATCTCTGTTTAATTACGATTGTGTTATGTTTATTAATAAAATGTTGTAAATATTTAATTTTTTGCTCGTCGACTTCGGCAGTTTTCACAACCGTGTTGATAATGTCATCAATGATTCCTTTAACTATACTGTCAGTAGACACAGATGAAACTGTCAGGAACTTAAGTATAGAATTTTCCGTAGCGCTGTTGCGCTTAGTAGCGCACTTATTCATGTTCTTGCTCATTTTCAACGAACAACGTGTTCCCAAATTTACTTTCATTTTAGTTCTTACTTATTACGTAAACCGCATTTATTTGTAATATTGACCGCAATTGGATGATTTATCGTAAACATCCAATCAGATCTCTTTTGACATCGATGCTTAGAAAGGCAAGCATTCGGTACCCCTCGGATGTATACGCTCTCTCCTTCGAAAAGTAAGGGAAGTAATTACGGGGCATTTCTCAAAGACAAAAATGTATTGTTATGTACACGACTGTACAAGTATGCTCCGAATTTGGAAAGTTTGCTTACACAGCAATATGTATGCGTAATGTGTACACTCTGATCTGATAATACATGCGTTTTTACTCGTTTTCATAGCGTAAAATACGCAAATACGCAGCTTATCTGGAGCTCTGAACTCATACCCAATTTTTTACCAACTCGTACCCTACTATTTACCAACTCGTACCTTCACTATTTTACCCATAACTAGTCCCTAATGTAACCAACTTGTACCTTTTTTTACCAACAAGTACATTTACTGACTCATACCCATCTTCAATATAAACTGTACATGTATTTTCGTAGCCAATCTTATGTTATTTATCAACAAGTACCTTTACCAACTCGTACCCTCTCTGTGACCAACTCCACCCTAATTTTTGCCATATCTTCACACACATTTAACATTGCGAACCTGTAATATTTTACCGAAAAAGTATTTTTAGTGTCACTTTTATCATGTACAAATTCTGGCTTCATTTCATTACCGTTTAATTCTTTTTTCCATGCTTTATCATGTTTTGTGTATATATAGTGTAATGCTATATAACTAACAGTTAAAAAATTCTATAAATTCGTGAAATAAAAAATATCAGTATGGAAATAATTATTCGAAAACGATTTTTCGACTCATATATATATTATAAATAAAAGGGAACGAGTTGGTCATACTATATAGAATAAATATGACACATTAACATGTAGAATAATTAAGGTATGAGTTGGTCGTAATACATAGGAAAGGTACGAGTTGGTCATATTACATAGAGAATGAGTTGATAAAAATGGGGTACGAATTGGAAAAGGTATGAGTTGACCTGTTTCCATACATTCATTAACAAAGAAAAAGTATTAATTTTGTCATATAAAGAAATACAAACTACATTATTTTTATACTTTTAAAATTTTCCAACTTTAGATTTCCATAATACCTTTGAAAGGACTTGTGACGAGATTAAGATGGAGATACAGATAGAAAATTTCTTCGGAAGCCTAATCTCAAAATCAAAATAAAAGATTAAGAAGAGTGATATTACTGATTTATCATTGCATGTTCCCGACTGTACTCTAGATATCAGTGGTTTCAGGATGCAAGATAGAGCATTCTAGTACCATAGTATGAGTTACGACTCAAACCAGGCTTATTAACATACCTGTTAACCCTCCCCCTTTTCGCGGGAGTCTCCCGCGTAAGAGCCTTATCTCCCGCATGGACTGGGTCTCATGCGCGGGAGACATTAATCTCCCGTACACACCTTTTCCTCCCCCCCAACGAAAAAATCAAGTACAATAAAATCTTGACCTACATTTTGCGATCAATATTTCTGGAAATTCCCCATTTGGAACTACTGTGCTGATGAAAAACGCAGAGAGATACGAATGGTAAAGGTGTTTAAATGATATCCGGTTATTGATCTGTTTGACACCTTTACAGGTAAATTGGGTCATGGAGATTAATTAGGGTGTTGATGATTATACAACAATTATCCACTGATTGACAGTTAATTGGGGATAAGGAAGTGGGTTTGTGGCACACGCTTAGATGATTAGAAGTGTGATAGCGGCAATTAAAAATAGTTATAAACCGTTGTGCAAACGGGAGTCGGACAACCTTTGATGCCGAGGAAAACTTCTTATTTCGATCAAACGTGCAATGAATTCATCTCGGATTGAGTTGTTATGGCTTGTTTGGGACCAAAGCCGATCAAAGTATTATTTAAGGACTAAGTTCCAGGATGCAATTGATAAACCACAAAAATGCCAAAACGTATGCTATCACCCAACGCACCAGCAGCAAAGTGACTTTTTAATTTTAGTGCTCTATGACTTTATTGTTCAGAGCATTCTGTCTTCATTGTTTTTGCTTTATTATAACCCTATGATTATGAATGATTATGAATAAATTATAAATACAGTTTTTATCCTTCATTCATCATATAAGATAAGATAAGATAAGAAAACTTTATTTGAATTCGGTTTTTGTAAACAATAAACACAAGCTCTCAGGAGCTTTTTACCGAAAAAATATGAAACACTACTAATAATAAGACAGAAATGTAAACAATATATATTGAAATGGGATGCAGTTGGTTCAATACTGAAACAAACAAAAAGAAAACATCAATTAACAATAAAAACATGCATCAAATATGTCGATAAAAAATCTCCAGTTATGAGACCAAATCTCCAGCCAAAAATTTACAAATCTCCAGTTGTAGCATAGCAACTCTATCACATGTATGCAACTACAAGGTACAATTTTGTGCGTTTAAAGGCGACGCACAAAATCTCCCCCTTAGAAGAGTTGGTAGGGGGGAGATCTCCCCCTTAGAAGAGTTGGTAGGGGGATATCTCCCCCCTAGCAGTTCCCAGAGGTTAACAGGTATGTATTAACCAATTTGAAATATAGGAGCAGACAATGTCATAGTCCGATATTCCTCTGTCGTTTAACGGCATTGATAAAGTTGCTTGTAGCCGTTAAACGACAGAGGAATCTCGGACTAACAATGTCAATGACTGACATATATTCAGGGATCCCAATATTCATCCATTGAATTGCTATTTAACTTGATGCAACAATACACTATTGAATTCAATTTAACCTTGCATTAATAAGATGGACATGCAGACTAACTGCTCACAGCCCTGTCATTTGCTCATGATCATCAGATGGTTCGGTCCTCTCACAACTTTTTGTGAAAGATGACTGAAAAAACCTGCCGGAAGTTAGTGACATCTGAAAGAACAGTTTCTATTGGCCAAATACTTAAAATTAGCCAATGAACACTTGCGACACATATTAAATTGTAAAAAAAGACCAATGACGGAATGGATGAACTGTGTCGTGTTTTAGAAGTAAGCTTGAGTAGTATTTCAGTATATCATGAAGAACAAAACTGAACCACAGGCACTAGACGCTATATGTAAAAATAAATTCATAAGATCAACGAGATACAATACAATACAATACAAATCTTTTATTGTCAATCATGACGCCCAATATATTGAGCAGATTAAGTGAATTACACATTTGATTTCATATTGATTGGTTTGATTGGTTTTACAACAAAGAAAGAAAGAAGGACAATATAACAAATGAATAAATACAATAATAAAATCTGACCCTGCATGGTGATCTTACATAATGACGAGAAGACCATAGGGCTATCATTGATGATATTTTCTTTCCATTTAATAGCAGTCAGTGTGTGAAACAAAATTTTATGAGTACATGTAGATAGACAATTGGGCTGTCTTCATCAAATTTATCATGGCTCAAAAGAAATGTTGATGGCCCCATCACTCAGCGATACAGGCAACATGGGTCCAGTCTGAGGGGTTTTGAATTTGACAAATTTGAAGCAAAATCCTGCATTCTGAGTGTCATTTGAGCTAAAAATAAGACCTCAAATTTTCATTGATTATATCCAACATTTTTGCTTGGCTAGTACCACTGCAGCACTGCTATGTCATCCCTTTTTCATCTTGATTATAATATAATGATATCAAACCAATTTGTAGATTTTCTTTATCTCATTCATGCTTTAAAAGCAATAAAAATATGATTTGGTACCACTACTGAGTGTCCGAAGTGAGGTGGTTCCGAGAAAATCGGACACAATGTTGATTTATGTGTCAACGAGAGACCCATTTTCAAAAATAAACCCGCAACCAATAATTCATGTATGGCTTAAAATTTGCAGAAACTACTCAATTTTGTGAATCCGTGATCAAAATAAAAAAAAGTCCAAATCATAACATAAAATATAAAAGTTTACAAAGCAGTGTTTTAATTTATAGGACCCGGTCCCACTTTTTATAAAAAAGATCACCACAGCAGTATTGATCAGAAGCTTGAATGAAAGATGGTATCTGAAGATCTTCTTATCCTTTTGGATCTTTATAGAGGTGTTCCCTTTGCAATCTGCATCCTAAAAAAGTTGTGTATGCCACGACAGTTCGTAGCGGATGTTTCACAAAATGTTAGGTGTGCACGCGCAATTTTATAAATAGCGACTAAATATATCTTAAAGGGGAACTGATTTATACGCCATCAAAATCCATAATAAATTAATTATACGATGTAATAATTGATATAATATTGGAATATGGATTTTTCTGTCACATTTTTTTTGCTCATTGAAAAATAGCCGGCAAGGAAAGGACAATAACCGGCGAAAATCGTCGACTGTCTGCTTTTAACGACATCACTGTCCTTGCTTACAATTGAAACAACGGATACAAGATTGTCAGCGGTCTAGCATTTGTAAATCTTTCATAGACTGAAAAATCTTCATAGACAATAGGTCCATGATAATTACTACTGGGAAAGCCCGAGCAAATTTTTGATATCCTCGGTCTATCGGGCCACCGGGAATTTCGCACACCGGAATAATCATGAAAAGAAACTAAAGTTCCTTTGACATTTTATGCCGACTGGAGATATAGCTGTGGAACCGTAGCTCTTATGGTTCTTGGCCAGTTCAAATATCAGAAAACTGGCCAAGGACATGGTCTGCAAATATCAGAAAACTGGCCAAGGACGATAACTTAATAAGAGCTATACTGGAGATACAGAGCAGAAAATTTCTTTGGAAGTCAAACCTCAACGAAATTAGTAGTCAATTATTCCATCAATATCAACAAAACGAAAAAACACTTCTCACCCAAACCATATGATTTAGCCACAGACACTTGTTTCTATCCATGGGAAGATCGACTATCAATGCATATTTTATACATTGATAATCGATCTTCCCATGGATAGAAACAAGTGCCTGTGGATTTAGCATAAAAAACACAACATGCATGGCATTTGAAATCCAGGTCCTGTCATGAGACAGTCACAAACATGTGGCTGTGTTAAACCTGTTAATGATATATTTTGGAGTGTCACTGCACAGGTGTTAATTTCGTAGAGATTTGGCCAACTTTTTTGCTCTTTGCTTACCTTCAGTGGCTTCACACAGTATAATTTAAGGAGTAAGAGCAAAGACTGGTAGGCTCAGAATCAGGATAATGTGTTTGAGTGGGTCGACATGTATATCTGTGGTTGTGGACAGTTGTTTCAGTGTTTCACTGTAAAAATCTATCTACAATGTAAGCGTGTTGGTCTAGTACAAAACAGACATCCTCGTCTCATCAAAATGTGACTTGTTCTCACTATGATATAGCTGAAAAATTGACCTTGGCATTAAACAACAATCTCTCATTCACTCACTCAAAAAATGATTATCCCCAAAAATATGTTGACCACTACAGAGTGATTCAAAAATCTATTTCCCTGATGATTTTATATAATACTAGTACATGTATCTAATTTTATATAATACTAGTACATGTATCTAATTTTATATAATACTAGTACATGTATCTAATTTTATATAATACTAGTACATGTATCTAATTTTATATAATACTAGTACATGTATCTAATTTTATATAATACTAGTACATGTATCTAATTTTATATAATACTAGTACATGTATCTAATTTTATATCATACTAGTATATGTATCTAATTTTGTGTCTCTTTCCTTGCCACATTTTGATTTATGAAAATTCTTTATTTCAGTCAATCAAAAACTACCGTGATCCGCCTTGCCTTGACAATATTATTTTCATCTTGCATCTTTTTATAGATCTTCTATTGACCATATGAATATTGGTACATGGGTCAATCCATGCTTTCTTAGAAGTAGATTTTTGCATATTACAGACAATCACAAACTGACTGCTATGTTCTCTTGAGGCCATGTTGATCGAAGATTAGATAAGAAAAAAATGTAAAATAAAATTCAAAAATATCCGTTGATAATTTCTGCAAATTGAATAAACCAGTGGTTTATAGGGAAAAGATTGAACTTACATGTCCATTAATTTGGTGTACAGTCACAATCATATGGCAGTTAGATTGTTGTGTACCTAAATTGTCCATCAATATAATAAGTTTGACGATAGTGAGATATACTTTTTTTTATTAAAGTACAATATATATATGATAAAGTTTATGTTTAATGGAGGGTCAGTGGGTTGATACAGATACTATGTAAGTTTATGCAATTTAAAGCTGATCCCTACAAAAGTAGCTGTTTGTTTATTGTGATGTTAAACATCCCTAATTTGTTGACTACCTTTAAACTTGTTGGTTTCCTAAATTACACAAAAAAGTACTTTAATGTTTATTTTTATATCATCTCTTGAAAATAGGCCATGAATTAAATTTCTCTCTCTTAATGCCCTTATTGCTATCAAACATCTTGCTATTAACTTTTCTAACGAAGTCTATGAACATAATGCAGTTAATTCTTTTGAAGTTTTGGATAAAATTGTCATCAGTTTGATTCTGTTAAATGTAATGACTTTTCAACCTCATATACCACTCTTCCGCACAAACTTATCAAAGAGATTTTCTTATTTATTCCAATGATCATTCTGTAATTAAATTCTAACTGTGATTACTAGTGTTGTGCAAAACATTTTTCAATGATGAAATGTACATGTTGTTATAGACTTGAGATGACATGATTTTGACATCAAAATTTTGCTAGACAATATACCGTATATGTTCATTTCAACATAGTTTAAAAAAAATAATTGTTGAAATACCAATATTGGCAATAAGAAGTGCTTGTACCTCTCTAATTGCTGACCTATTTATGCTTGTTGTATATTATTGTTTTTGATTGTAAGCTTAAACAAACATTCCATCATTCTGTATAATGTAAACTAATATTTTGTAGTTTCATTTCAGACACCACCTACAATATATTACATACCAGAATACATTACTGTCGAAGAAGAAAAGAAGTTACTTAGCAGTGTTTATGCTGCTCCAAAACCAAAATGGACACAATTGTCTAACAGAAGGCTACAAAACTGGGGTAATTGTATTGTTTATAAATAAAATGTTTCTGATTTCAGATTTCGATTAATATAAGGATCTATCGTTCCAAGATATATGATGTTTACCTCGGCTTCGGCCTCTGTAAATATCATATATCTTGGAACGATAGATCCTTATTTTAACCTCAACAAAAGTCAATAATTGTATAGTATCGTTTAAATATTGAAACCATATAAAGTTATGTACATTCATCTGCATTAATATATATATAAACATGTATTTTTTACAATTATAGGTGGTCTTCCCCACCCTAAAGGTATGGTAGCAGAGGATATACCACAGGTAAGTCTTGATTAAAAACATATGTGTATTGTGTGTTATTTGTAGTTTCATTTCATCCATCGTCATCTGTGTTCACAAGTTTTTCACATTCTCTGAAAACTTGGAAACAATTGAGAGCAATCTTGACATAAATATTCTGTTGATGGTCCTTTGAAAAGTTTGGTGCGTTTCTGGCATTGATCAGAAAGCCAACATGGCTACCACTGTTGGAAATAGTTTAACATCTGAATTTTGATAAGTATTTCTAATTTTTTTTTTAGAATTGATGGAACTGTAATTGCACATGAATGATCATTGGAGGTTCCTATAAAAAAAATTCATTTATGTGTCAATCAGAAAAAAATGAGATGACATAGTTTAATAAAGGACCCATAGGAAACATGTAAAGAAAAACTTTTTCTCAAAAAAGAGAACTGATTGTAACCAAACAAGATGGACAATAGTGCTGATATGATTGTCCAATTAAAATGGTAACAATTATTGTAGAGTTGGTATTTATTATACTAAATCAGTTTTTTTGTCATATTGGTATCTGATTTTGAAAATTTAGTATTTATGTTAATAGCATATAATATAGCATACTTTTTAAAAGTACTAAAATATTAAGATCCCTGTAATTTTTACATGTTAGCCTGCTAATTCATTAGATGCACTGTCCACCCACATCCTGCAATTTTAAATTCTAGTGAAAAGTATACTTCTTTAAGATCTTAGGGCCTGATCCTGTATCCTTGAAAATGTGGTGAATATTCTGTGACGAATTCAGGCACATTGGCAAAATTGTATGATTAAGTGATACATTGTATAATATGAATTTATTATAATTTTATTGCACAACTAGAAAAAAGAAAAAAAAATTAGTTTAATTGATTCACATTCTATTTTTACTAGTGGTTGAAGATATATGTTGACAAGATTGGAAGCCTTGGTATTTTTGGTGAGAAGTTACCTAACCATGTCTTGGTCAATGAATATGAAGCTGGACAAGGAATTATGGTAAGGAAAAATAATCTTTAAAAACTTTAATTTTCCTTTTCAAAAAGCACCATTCATACTTCACTTATTATTCCTTTAAAATTAAGTAAACAAACAAACAAACAAAAAAGAAATCTGAGTTGAAATTTTTTAGATTTATGCAAGAAAGGCTGATAAACAATAGCATTACACTCTGAGACATGGAAGACTGTAAATATACACAATGTTAAAAGTAAACAAAACCTCAGAGGCAATCCCTCTGTATATAAATAAGACCTGGTTTCTTCTCTGTGAGGTACCAATCTTTAAAAAAGAATGCCCAATTGTGGTGCAGAGCAAATTAAATGGATCAAATATATCAACTGCACAAATCATCATTAGACAAAATGTATGTGTTGTGTGTTGTGTTTGGAGAATTTCACAGACAGATGGATGGACACAATAATGATATCTATAAAGTTTATAGATATATATAATATATATCATAAGCAATCAATTGACACCAAAACGAAATACCTAATACAGAAAATGTGATGGACAGACTCAGTTATAATATATATCCCCAAACTTTTATGTGAATGTGTGGAAATACACATATTGGTATAAATATGAATTCACTTTCTATATTCATGGATACTTCAGAACATAGTTTGAGTTAATGGTATAAATTCAGATGACAAAAGTGCTGATATTATGAAGTGGTTTTTTTTCAACTTTTTAATTAAAAAAATGCTACATCATAGAAATGTCTGACTATCCAGAACAATCTTTTTCCTGACACAGGGTATACAGTATTGTACTGTCATGCATCTCTGTGATTCACTAGTATTCCCTTATACAGCAATCAGTCTAATTAAAATTTAAAGGTGTTTTTAATCATTATAATTTTTTTGATCCAGCCATCTACAAACATCTCACAACATTCTGTATTGGGTTACATTTGAAACGACAAATCCACAAAGAACCAACAAAATATTGGGATATTGAATATCTTAGAAGTTCTATGAAAGAATAGAAAGCTTCTGAATGTGACAAAAAAAGTTACCTAATGTGACATGATGTTAGTGAATCGGAAAATTAAAAAAATGATAATAATAAAAAGATATCACAAACATCTACTTTTAATTAGATTGTTCAATACTGGAAACTAAAGTTGTGAGTTCAAAACCTGTTCATGGCGAGCTGTACTCGATACAACATTATGTGATCAACTTTGTCAGTGACTTGCAACAGGTCAGTGGTTTTCTACGGATACTCCGGTTTCATCCACCAATAAAACTGATATAACTGAAATATTGTTGAAAGTGGCGTTAAGCAACATAAACCATCAATACTGGAATAAAACCTGTAAAATTACCATAAATGTCTTATTATGGAACAAATTGTTTGTTATTTTTAGCCACATGAAGATGGACCATTATTTTATCCTACAGTGTCTACTATCAGTTTAGGTTCTCACACATTTCTAGACTTCTACAAACCTATCACAGATGAAGCACAGGTAAGTAACATTTTCTTCCTGAATAGATATGAGTGTTAGCCATGATTTTTAGCTCATTTTAGCCCAATGGATTATTTGAACTTTTGGTGTTTTTCGTGGTACGGTACTGTATGTTGTAAAATAAAGATAAAATTATCTCTTCTGAAACAATAGGGCTATTTGAATTAAAGTTGGACTGAATGTTCAAAAATATATCCAATTATTCTGCCAATCATCCAGCAAGGTTGCTGTAATTATAATTTTTTCATAAGTGTAATACACTCATACAGAGCCCCATAAAGTCACATTTTCCCTCCAGATTAGCTTGAATATGAACAGTATATTTGTTGCTGCATTTAAATATAGGGTATGACATCTATATTTCAGATTTTGGTGAAACCTTATGCATTTTGCAGATTTTTGTCCAAAATATGCAAATATGGCTGATTTTGACAAAAAAAATATTTGAAAATGTTCTCCGCTGAAACCAATATAATCCAAACTAGGTTTGGATAGTCCTTGGGTAATTGATCTCTTCTCAAACATGTATCTGGCAACCCTAAAGTATGTCATTAAAAAACAGATATCTGATTATAATATTATGATCTATTTAGGAGTGTACATCATTAGAAGACAGCTATTTCATTATAATGTTATGATCTATTTAGGAGTGTACATCATTAGAAGACAGATATCTCATTATAATGTTATGTTCTATTTAGGAGTGTACATCATTAGAAGACAGATATCTCATTATAATGTTATGTTCTATTTAGGAGTGTACATCATTAGAAGACAGATATCTCATTATAATGTTATGATCTATGTAGGAGTGTACATCATTAGAAGACAGATATCTCATTATAATGTTATGTTCTATTTAGGAGTGTACATCATTAGAAGACAGATATCTCATTATAATGTTATGTTCTATTTAGGAGTGTACATCATTAGAAGACAGATATCTCATTATAATGTTATGTTCTATTTAGGAGTGTACATCATTAGAAGACAGATATCTCATTATAATGTTATGTTCTATTTAGGAGTGTACATCATTAGAAGACAGATATCTCATTATAATGTTATGTTCTATTTAGGAGTGTACATCATTAGAAGACAGATATCTCATTATAATGTTATGTTCTATTTAGGAGTGTACATCATTAGAAGACAGATATCTCATTATAATGTTATGTTCTGTTTAGGAGTGTACATCATTAGAAGACAGATATCTCATTATAATGTTATGATCTATGTAGGAGTGTACATCATTAGAAGACAGATATCTCATTATAATGTTATGTTCTATTTAGGAGTGTACATCAGTAGAAGACAGATATCTCATTATAATGTTATGTTCTATTTAGGAGTGTACATCATTAGAAGACAGATATCTCATTATAATGTTATGTTCTATTTAGGAGTGTACATCATTAGAAGACAGATATCTCATTATAATGTTATGTTTTATTTAGGAGTGTACATCATTAGAAGACAGATATCTCATTATAATGTTATGATCTATGTAGGAGTGTACACCATTAGAAGACAGATATCTCATTATAATGTTATGTTCTATTTAGGAGTGTACATCATTAGAAGACAGATATCTCATTATATTGTTATGTTCTATTTAGGAGTGTACATCATTAGAAGACAGATATCTCATTATAATGTTATGTTCTATTTAGGAGTGTACATCATTAGAAGACAGATATCTCTTTATAATGTTATGTTCTATTTAGGAGTGTACATCATTAGAAGACAGATATCTCATTATAATGTTATGTTCTATTTAGGAGTGTACATCATTAGAAGACAGATATCTCATTATAATGTTATGTTCTATTTAGGAGTGTACATCATTAGAAGACAGATATCTCATTATAATGTTATGTTCTATTTAGGAGTGTACATCATTAGAAGACAGATATCTCTTTATAATGTTATGTTCTATTTAGGAGTGTACATCATTAGAAGACAGATATTTCACATCCATCCTTCTACAACCCAGAAGTCTAATACTAGTGTGTGATGACATGTATAAAACCTATTTACATGGTATAACAGAAAGGACTAGTGATTCTGTGACAGATAAAGTCGCTAATTTGGACAAATGTGAAGGAATTAGCGTGGGACAAACTTTGTCTCGAACAACTCGTATATCACTTACTATAAGACATGTACCTAAGACTATAAAAAATAAATTTATATTTGGAAAAAGGTGACACATGGTTGGGTTTTTTTTTCATGGGCTACATGTAGACAACAAATATATACAGTTGAACCTAATGATCTTAAACAATAGCTGTGCAACCTTAAAGTGAAAATAAAATCTATAAAACCTATGGGTTTTCAGCTAAAATTCTGCCAAGTCTTTTCCTTGGATAACTGGAAATTACAAATGTGTTCATATCATGGTAACGTAGGCTTAATTTATTATGAATTACAGTCCTCACGATGAGCACCGTTCCTCCAGCCCAAAATCAGTTAAACTTTGTTTGGACCAGTAAATTTTTCAGTTTTTATTTAGATATATATAAATATAAATTCTAGAATTTGATTCGGATTAGTAAATTCAAATTTTCATTTTGAGAACTGGGATTATTTGAAAACTAAGCCCTCCTAATTAAAATTATTGTTCCCTTCAATTATGTCACAATGAGGTTTGACTGGATACAGAAGAATAGAATGTGGCCATGAAAAGTATGTACATGTATACCCATAGGCACATCTTTATAACATCTTATCATGACTAACATTTTATGTTATGGAATTCCTTTTATCATCTAATAACTGCATCGGTGGTGTAATGGTTAGCATGCTTGGCTTGAGTGTGGTAATTCATGGGTTCGAGCCCTATTGGGTCTAACCAAGGACTATAAAATTGGTGTTTTATGTTTTTTCTGCTTAGCATGCATCACTAAGGTGTAAGAGCAAAGATTGGTTGGCACGGAACCAGAATATGTCTGAGTGGAGCGCAATGTCTTCCCTCAGACAGTTGTTTCAGTGAGCTAGCACTATACAAATCCAACCAAGCATGTTGATCTAGTACAAAGTGACCATCATCATCATCATGTCATCAAAATGTAACTTGTTCCGGCCATGATATAGCTGAAAAATTGGGGTTAAACAACAATCACTGACTCACTCACTTTATATTCTGATTATTAACTGAATACACAATTTACAAAGAATTACAAAAAATAACAGTTTATTCGTACAAAGTGACCATCATCATCATCGTGTCATCAAAATGTAACTTGTTCCGGCCATGATATAGCTGAAAAATTGGGGTTAAACAACAATCACTGACTCACTCACTTTATATTCTGATTATTAACTGAATACACAATTTACAAAGAATTACAAAAAATAACAGTTTATTCAGAATGTTACAAAATGAGTTGACAAAATGACACATGTGTTAAAATACACAATTTGGATAAAGTGAAGAGTACAACTGATACTGGTACTACTATCAGTATTGCATGCAATACTAGTACATATTTTCATACCAGTATTGTATACAATACCAGTACTACCAGTATTGTACAAATATGTACCAGTATGGTATAACATACTTGTATCATGGTTGTATTGTCACTTTTATACCACAACTTTAGGTGTTTTTTTTTTAATTGTCTCTATTTTGATGATAATGTTATTCTATATGCTTAGAACATTTTAATATCATTTTTGTATCATATTCTTGTTAAACAAAGCTGAAATGGAAGACAAATTGGGATGATAATGTTTATGAAAAATATAAGGTAGCTCATAATTATGTTGTCATGAACTGTCATCTAAAATGTAAACATATTTTATAGTCAACAAAAGCAGCTATAATTGTAATCTCAGAACTCAATATTATACATGCATTAATGTTTTTTGTTCTAGTCTAACTCGACTATGCATTTCTGCAGTGAAAATTTGGTTAATATAGAATATAGCCACACAGCTTTTAAATAGATTACTACAGTTGATGTGGCTCTATGTAAAGCTATTACTCACATTTAAATATTGGCAGTATTACAATTTTAACGTATTGTTGAAATTCTAATTTGAATAGAAAGTAAAACTGCTGAATTAGCTAAAATGTAATCACTTTGTACCATTTAAATATTTTCATAAAAATCTTCATACTTAAAAATGTGAACTTATTTCTTTGTTTGTGATTTTAAAAACAGTAATAACTTAATTGTTTTTATATATATTTAAAAACTGAAAAATATTAAGTAATTATTTAAATTCCTATATTTTGAGTACATGTATTTAGATCCAAGGACACATAATGATAAATACATATTCTTTGACATGCATGTATCTGACTTCAAGTAAGAAAAATATAGACAATTTTTTATAATATGAGACAGGCAACCTGTTTGAAGGACGAAGTCCTAAAATTTCAATAATACGATGATCCGTACACGTTATTATCTTTTATTTTGAATGAAATTTTGTAGCCGATTTGTTATGGCTGTTCCATTCATTTTACCTACGCCGCTCTTCCGTCGAGAGTAGAAAGAGATTTTTTTATTATAATTTTATTTCAAGTTTATTTCGATTTGTGTAGACTAAATAATTAAAGAATTGGGAATTTTTCATCGAAATATATTTCTTTTGCGTTTCTAAATATCAATTTATCTATTTTTTAAACTTCCGGTGAACAGATATTTGGCTATCAATATAGGAGGGAAAATCGGACAGCCTACCATTAAAAGGACTTCATCCTTTATAATTTATTACTTAGTTATATGTAATCACTGATGTTTCTCCATTTGAAGGTGGTAGTTTATACTTTTTTATAGGATAATTCAGTGCCTATCACCACTAACTTTGTGGGTAGGATGTACTCGATACAACATTATGTGATAAAGTTTGTCAGTGACCTGCAGCAGGTTGGTGGTTTTCTCTGGATACTCCGGTTTCCTTCACCAATAAAACTTACCGCCAAGATATAACTTAAATATTGTTGAAAGTGGCATTAAACACCATAACCCCTAACCCCTCGTAAGATAATACCTGGTTTTTTAAAATTCATTTGAAAATATAAAAAAATGTGACCCTGTTTTCTTTTTTAGATTATTACTGGCAAAATAGAACAACTGTTCAAAGAAGTTTTGTATTGTAAAAAAACAACAATACAGAACTCTCAGATTGCAAAAATTTGGGAAATATAAACATAAGTTTTATACAATAATGTAAGAAGATATGTTAAGTATGTTGTTATATCACAATAAGTTACACCATTTTGCTAAGTACAAGTATACATATTCTATAAATATAAAACAATAATGTCAATATGAATATTAATTATCAAGAACATTTCTGGCATCTAGATGGGTTGAAAGACATAGATTTGATTTCTTTTATAAACATTATTTATTTTTCTTTAGCTGAAGCTGGCTTAATTTTCATTTCTACAGATCGTAATGAATAATTCGGTCCAGTCCATGGCTTCCACGTTATACCATCAAACATTTTTGGTGGAATTTGTCCATTTCTATAATAAATTCCATTTAAGTTAGACATATAACATTTATAATACCACCAAGCACCACTAAATCTATTAGCACAACTCCCGCCAAATTCTTTCTCCACCTTGTCATTATCTACATCTTTCGTAGAGAATTTATGACTATTATGTTTAGCCATGCCGTCCCCAGCATCTCCAGTATATCCACTTATAGTCAATTTATATCCTTCCTTTTCATCGTCTATACTAAACTGTTGATATTCTGCAAACTTTTTAGTTTTATTCCAATCAGTTAGATCTATTCTTAACTTATAATTATCTTGGTTTGTAAGATAGTGTATATAATCATTTCCAAGCCAGTGTTCTCCATACAATCCTACAAAACAAAAAAGATATAGAAAATGTTAGTTAAGTAACAAGCATCAGTTTATTTTAATATTATGGTTTCACTTTATGCAACAACAATTTTCAATCTGCCAGTGTTTATCCTGGTTACATTTACTTTTTATGCCCCCAACTCCGAAAAGTCAGGGGACATATTAATTTACCCCCTGTTCGTCCATCCGTTCGTTCGTCCGTCCGGATATAGATACATGGTTTGTCCAGCTATCTCCTACAGTTTTGGAGCTACAGCTTCAATATTTTTTAGGATGTTTATACACATAATGGAGATGTGCATGTCCACAGGATTTTGATTTTCTTCAAATATTCTCAAAATGACAGGTAATTGGACTTAGTCATTTTTTTCGTACTAGCTGCATAAAGGGAACATGGTTTGTCCGGCTAACTCCTCCTACAGTTTTAGAGCTACAGCTTTAATATTTTGCAGGATGTTTATACACATAATGGAGATGTGCATGTCCACAGGATTTTGATTTTCATCAAATATTCCCAAAATGACAGGTAGTTGGACTTAATCATTTTGTTTGTCCGTCCGGATATAGATACATGGTTTGTCCGGCAATCTCCTCCTACAGTTTTGGAGCTACAGCTTTAATATTTTGTAGGATGTTTATACACATAATGGAGGTGTGCATGTCCACAGGCGGGGGCATCATTTGTGTCTTACAGACACACTTCATTTTTTTAAAATCTCTCCTAACAAAACAACTTTGTCCATAATTATCAAGTGCGGGGGCATACTTCTTTTCTAGTTTGGTTGTAGTTTTTCTCTGCAATGCAACTCCGAATTGTAAATTAAAAAGCAAGTTTTATCTAAGGTGATTAATGGGGAACCAGAGATAGACAATACAATGGCCAAAAGAAAAAGGACAAAAAGACAAACAATGATTTACAAAACAATACATAGAAAGCTAAATATAGAGCAACACGAACCCCAATCTCCACTACTGGCACATGTAATGTTGCCCTTGTTAAAAATCTGATAATAAGCCATGAAAGAGTCAAATAGGATTGTTACAATATATATTAACTGTAACAACAGGAAGTAATTGAGTATTCATTTTTGAACACTGACTTTCATCTGTTTATTTTTTATTTTTTATGATGACCGACAATATGATTATGATATTTGTCTTCTTTATTTGGTTATCTTGTTGATTGCCTTGAATCTGTTTCACCACCACAACATATGTGATCAATCTGTTGTAAACAAGGGTTAGTTATAATTAACCGTTATTGAATATCTGTGTCACAAATGACCACGGATATGTTCTGTTTGTCGTAATTGCAATCCAGTTCTTATCACCGAGCTTATTTCAAGAGTAAGTAAATCGATGGGTGCTACTAGTGGAGCTTACCCTTCTGTGGCAACTGCGCTAATCAACAGTGTTTTGTAGTGGAGTTTACCCTTCTGTGGCACCTGCGCTAATCAACAGTGTTTTGTAGTGGAGTTTACCCTTCTGTGGCACCTGCGCTAATCAACAGTGTTTTGTAGTGGAGTTTACCCTTCTGTGGCACCTGTGCTAATCAACAGTGTTTTGTAGTGGAGTTTACCCTTCTGTGGCACCTGCGCTAATCAACAGTGTTTTGTAGTGGAGTTTACCCTTCTGTGGCACCTGCGCTAATCAACAGTGTTTTGTAGTGGCGTTTACCCTTCTGTGGCACCTGCGCTAATCAACAGTGTTTTGTAGTGGAGTTTACCCTTCTGTGGCACCTGCGCTAATCAACAGTGTTTTGTAGTGGCGTTTACCCTTCTGTGGCACCTGCGCTAATCAACAGTGTTTTGTAGTGGAGCTTACCCTTCTGTGGCACCTGCGCTAATCAACAGTGTTTTGTAGTGGAGCTTACCCTTCTGTGGCACCTGCGCTAATCAACAGTGTTTTGTAGTGGAGCTTACCCTTCTGTGGCACCTGTGCTAATCAACAGTGTTTTGCAGTGGAGCTTACCCTTCTGTGGCACCTGCGCTAATCAACAGTGTTTTGCAGTGGAGCTTACCCTTCTGTGGCACCTGTGCTAATCAACAGTGTTTTGTAGTGGAGCTTACCCTTCTGTGGCACCTGCGCTAATCAACAGTGTTTTGTAGTGGAGCTTACCCTTCTGTGGCACCTGCGCTAATCAACAGTGTTTTGTAGTGGAGCTTACCCTTCTGTGGCACCTGCGCTAATCAACAGTGTTTTGTAGTGGAGCTTACCCTTCTGTGGCACCTGCGCTAATCAACAGTGTTTTGTAGTGGAGCTTACCCTTCTGTGGCACCTGCGCTAATCAACAGTGTTTTGTAGTGGAGCTTACCCTTCTGTGGCACCTGCGCTAATCAACAGTGTTTTGTAGTGGAGCTTACCCTTCTGTGGCACCTGCGCTAATCAACAGTGTTTTGTAGTGGAGCTTACCCTTCTGTGGCACCTGCGCTAATCAACAGTGTTTTGTAGTGGAGCTTACCCTTCTGTGGCACCTGCGCTAATCAACAGTGTTTTGTAGTGGAGCTTACCCTTCTGTGGCACCTGCCCTAATCAACAGTGTTTTGTAGTGGAGCTTACCCTTCTGTGGCACCTGCGCTAATCAACAGTGTTTTGTAATGGAGCTTACCTTCTGTGGCACCTGCGCTAATCAACAGTGTTTTGTAGTGGAGCTTACCCTTCTGTGGCACCTGCGCTAATCAACAGTGTTTTGTAGTGGAGCTTACCCTTCTGTGGCACCTGCGCTAATCAACAGTGTTTTGTAGTGGAGCTTACCCTTCTGTGGCACCTGCGCTAATCAACAGTGTTTTGTAGTGGAGCTTACCCTTCTGTGGCACCTGCGCTAATCAACAGTGTTTTGTAGTGGAGCTTACCCTTCTGTGGCACCTGCGCTAATCAACAGTGTTTTGTAGTGGAGCTTACCCTTCTGTGGCACCTGCGCTAATCAACAGTGTTTTGTAGTGGAGCTTACCCTTCTGTGGCACCTGCGCTAATCAACAGTGTTTTGTAGTGGAGCTTACCCTTCTGTGGCACCTGCGCTAATCAACAGTGTTTTGTAGTGGAGCTTACCCTTCTGTGGCACCTGCGCTAATCAACAGTGTTTTGTAGTGGAGCTTACCCTTCTGTGGCACCTGCGCTAATCAACAGTGTTTTGTAGTGGAGCTTACCCTTCTGTGGCACCTGCGCTAATCAACAGTGTTTTGTAGTGGAGCTTACCCTTCTGTGGCACCTGCGCTAATCAACAGTGTTTTGTAGTGGAGCTTACCCTTCTGTGGCACCTGCGCTAATCAACAGTGTTTTGTAGTGGAGCTTACCCTTCTGTGGCACCTGCGCTAATCAACAGTGTTTTGTAGTGGAGCTTACCCTTCTGTGGCACCTGCGCTAATCAACAGTGTTTTGTAGTGGAGCTTACCCTTCTGTGGCACCTGCGCTAATCAACAGTGTTTTGTAGTGGAGCTTACCCTTCTGTGGCACCTGCGCTAATCAACAGTGTTTTGTAGTGGAGCTTACCCTTCTGTGGCACCTGCGCTAATCAACAGTGTTTTGTAGTGGAGCTTACCCTTCTGTGGCACCTGCGCTAATCAACAGTGTTTTGTAGTGGAGCTTACCCTTCTGTGGCACCTGCGCTAATCAACAGTGTTTTGTAGTGGAGCTTACCCTTCTGTGGCACCTGCGCTAATCAACAGTGTTTTGTAGTGGAGCTTACCCTTCTGTGGCACCTGCGCTAATCAACAGTGTTTTGTAGTGGAGCTTACCCTTCTGTGGCACCTGCGCTAATCAACAGTGTTTTGTAGTGGAGCTTACCCTTCTGTGGCACCTGCGCTAATCAACAGTGTTTTGTAGTGGAGCTTACCCTTCTGTGGCACCTGCGCTAATCAACAGTGTTTTGTAGTGGAGCTTACCCTTCTGTGGCACCTGCGCTAATCAACAGTGTTTTGTAGTGGAGCTTACCCTTCTGTGGCACCTGCGCTAATCAACAGTGTTTTGTAGTGGAGCTTACCCTTCTGTGGCACCTGCGCTAATCAACAGTGTTTTGTAGTGGAGCTTACCCTTCTGTGGCACCTGCGCTAATCAACAGTGTTTTGTAGTGGAGCTTACCCTTCTGTGGCACCTGCGCTAATCAACAGTGTTTTGTAGTGGAGCTTACCCTTCTGTGGCACCTGCGCTAATCAACAGTGTTTTGTAGTGGAGCTTACCCTTCTGTGGCACCTGCGCTAATCAACAGTGTTTTGTAGTGGAGCTTACCCTTCTGTGGCACCTGCGCTAATCAACAGTGTTTTGTAGTGGAGCTTACCCTTCTGTGGCACCTGCGCTAATCAACAGTGTTTTGTAGTGGAGCTTACCCTTCTGTGGCACCTGCGCTAATCAACAGTGTTTTGTAGTGGAGCTTACCCTTCTGTGGCACCTGCGCTAATCAACAGTGTTTTGTAGTGGAGCTTACCCTTCTGTGGCACCTGCGCTAATCAACAGTGTTTTGTAGTGGAGCTTACCCTTCTGTGGCACCTGCGCTAATCAACAGTGTTTTGTAGTGGAGCTTACCCTTCTGTGGCACCTGCGCTAATCAACAGTGTTTTGTAGTGGAGCTTACCCTTCTGTGGCACCTGCGCTAATCAACAGTGTTTTGTAGTGGAGCTTACCCTTCTGTGGCACCTGCGCTAATCAACAGTGTTTTGTAGTGGAGCTTACCCTTCTGTGGCACCTGCGCTAATCAACAGTGTTTTGTAGTGGAGCTTACCCTTCTGTGGCACCTGCGCTAATCAACAGTGTTTTGTAGTGGAGCTTACCCTTCTGTGGCACCTGCGCTAATCAACAGTGTTTTGTAGTGGAGCTTACCCTTCTGTGGCACCTGCGCTAATCAACAGTGTTTTGTAGTGGAGCTTACCCTTCTGTGGCACCTGCGCTAATCAACAGTGTTTTGTAGTGGAGCTTACCCTTCTGTGGCACCTGCGCTAATCAACAGTGTTTTGTAGTGGAGCTTACCCTTCTGTGGCACCTGCGCTAATCAACAGTGTTTTGTAGTGGAGCTTACCCTTCTGTGGCACCTGCGCTAATCAACAGTGTTTTGTAGTGGAGCTTACCCTTCTGTGGCACCTGCGCTAATCAACAGTGTTTTGTAGTGGAGCTTACCCTTCTGTGGCACCTGCGCTAATCAACAGTGTTTTGTAGTGGAGCTTACCCTTCTGTGGCACCTGCGCTAATCAACAGTGTTTTGTAGTGGAGCTTACCCTTCTGTGGCACCTGCGCTAATCAACAGTGTTTGTAGTGGAGCTTACCCTTCTGTGGCACCTGTGCTAATCAACAGTGTTTTGTAGTGGAGCTTACCCTTCTGTGGCACCTGCGCTAATCAACAGTGTTTTGTAGTGGAGCTTACCCTTCTGTGGCACCTGTGCTAATCAACAGTGTTTTGTAGTGGAGCTTACCCTTCTGTGGCACCTGCGCTAATCAACAGTGTTTTGTAGTGGAGCTTACCCTTCTGTGGCACCTGTGCTAATCAACAGTGTGTCGTTGAATACGTGTTACTCAATCTTTAGTTTTCTGTGTAGTGTTTTGTAGATCATCATTGTTTGTCCTGTCCTTTTATTGTTGACCATTATATTGTCTGTTCTTTGATTTACGGCTTCTGGTTGCCCCTTTCTTCTAATATAAACTTGATGATATCAGATCCCTTGACTGGTTTTGGGAAATACAACTTCAAGATGGGTACAATTAAATACAAGTAACTAGTTCTCGCCATGATACAGATGACCAATTTCTCACTTAGTTACATGTATGCAGACACTAGAGAATGTGTTTGAGACCCCTCACACGTTAATTGTGTTTACACCTTTATAATGGTTCATTCATACCTCCAAATCCTGTTTTATATTCTGCCCATTCTCTGAAGAATTTAGTAGTCCCATCAGATCGTTTCTGTATAAGAGTCCAACCTCCGCCTTTCATATCACACTGCACCTGTATTGTCTTCTTAAGTCCATATGGTTTTATTTTGTAGATTGTATTCTTTCTGTTTCCCAACATGTAATAGTCGTAGCAATCTAAAAAAAATATTTACAATTTTAACAGTTCAAATAAACACCATCGTTTTGAAAGCAGTCGGTTTTTAGAGTTTGTAGAAATTTAAGAAATAAAATATGTTCTGTGTTCTTGTAACCTTGATGTTCCACTCAAACTTACAATAATCTGCATTGTTCATGCTTTGTCCTCTACCATTTTCAATTGTTTTTAAAGTAAATTCATTTCTATCTTGAAAAATTATTTGAAACATTTTAAATCAAACTTCACTGTTAGAATTTTCTATATCGGGATGTCGTAATGATTTGAATTGTTCAGTTAACCTTAATTTGTGTTACATTCTTGATGTAACGATTTTGTGTTTGGGCTGAAAAGTAATATCAATTTTAAAATAAAGTCCTAGTCATTCTTTTTTTTAATTGTTTAAACCTAAGGACTCGTTGATTTTATATGTCATACTTATACATGTATTAATTTTGGTGTAGTATGTTTTGAGATTTATGTAATATGTTTTGGGGTTTAGTGTTCTGCATTGACTTCCAACATTTCGACATTAAC
Source organism: Bathymodiolus brooksi (assembly GCA_963680875.1). Taxonomy (NCBI): domain Eukaryota; kingdom Metazoa; phylum Mollusca; class Bivalvia; order Mytilida; family Modiolidae; genus Bathymodiolus; species Bathymodiolus brooksi. The sequence continues at coordinate 61,562,279 of OY804576.1, read as the reverse complement.
ACTGTTTGACGACATATAAGTTATTGACCTTCACATTATTCATTGGTTACATTGTTTTGCTCAATACCAGTTTTGGTCATTGTGTTGTCTGACCTTCTTCGATTTACGGATTCTGATTACTCCTAAATGGTATCTTCAAACCCTTTTTGATTTCCGTTAGACTAGTATTAAAACTAAATATAAAACGACTTGAAGATACTAACCTTTTGGCTCTGTTTGACCTTTCTTCTCATATCTTAATTTTCTATCTGCTACATGTACTGTTTGTTTTGTTTCTTTCACTTCTTTTTTCGGTTTATTTGCTTGTTTTACAGATTGTGAACCGCCATTTTTAGGTTGAGTCTTCTTTTGATGAACTTCCTCTTTCTTTCCTTCTTTGTCCTTGCTTGGAGAGGTTTTTTGAGATTTCTGGCCCGTTTGATTCTTTTCGGGTGCTTTCCCTTGTTGATCAGTAGGTTTTGTTTTAACCTTATTTTGATTATCAGGTGTGGATCCAGTCGGATGTTGTCCGGTTGCTTTTCTTTCTACTGTTTTATGTTTATCATCATTTTCCATTTGTTTACTACTTGAAAGTGGTTTCTGTTTTTCTATGTTAGCGTTAGCTGACACTTCTTGTTTCTCTTTGATCGTATTTTCACCCCTGTTTTGTTTTTCGGTTGTTTTATCTTGTATTGGATTAATATCGGGATTTGCATTTTTATCTTTTATATCATCTTGATGAACATTTTTAGTATCGCCGCCACGCTTTCCCGTTATTTCTGTTTTGTGTAGTTTTTGGTTAGTTGGTGGTCTTTCATCAACTAGCTTTGAATCTTGCTTTACTGTCTTCGTATCTTGTTTAGTGCTATCGGCTTTATTTGCATCTTGAACCTTTTCGGTGTCCTTTATTTCGAGTTGTTTATCTTCTAATTCCGGTTTTATTTGGTTTTCAGATGTTTTAGTAATGCTATCTGATTTCTTCTTAATGTCTTCATTTATTAAAGTGCCTGTGACATTTTTATGTTCACTTTTTACTGTATCTGCTGTAGCTGGTTTGACCACGTCAGTGGTTGATCGTTGAGGTGTTTCAATATCATTTTTTATTATTTTTGTATCTATCTGTTCATTTTCGGATATTTTATTAACTGTGCCAGACTGTTCATTTTTTGCAGAAACTTGAACAATTTTGTTTTCGCTTCCTTGTACAAAGGCATCCTCTTTGGAATTTGCTGTGCGAATGTTTTTATTTTCCGTTTCAGACTTAATGTTTTCTCCTTTGTCGATAGATTTTGTGTCACTAATACTCTCTTTTTCTGTTTTCTCATATTCTTTCGTAGTCTGTCTTTTATCATTAACATATTCCATTTTTGGCAGAGTAAAGTCGTTATTGTTAGATGCTTCGCAAACAGACCAATGCAGTGGGACAAACGGCACACACGTGGATAGTCGTATAGATTTGTATAAGCATATCATTTTCCTCTGCCCACACCAGTTCTGTGTCAAATTGGCAAGTTGTTTTGTTTTGCTTATGAAGTCCATCAGCTTTTCTTCAGATTCATCTTTCACGTCATTGTTTGCTAATTCAATTGTGTTGTTCTGGTCCTTTCTACTTCCATTTTCTACCATATCTAGTTTCTTATCAGACACGATGGCGTCCAATTTTTCCATAAGTTTGTTAGAAACCTTCGAGAACTCTTTATTGTCGATTTGTTCAGACATCTTAGATAATGCAAGTTTCTCTTTCAATAGTTGTGCTTCAACTCGGTGTTCCATGTTCTGGTCCGACAGTTCTTGCACACGTGACATGATTTGTGTCATTAATGTCGTCTGATTCATTACCATTTGGAACAACATCCTGTTCTGGTCCTCCAAATATTCGTATTTTGACTTCATGTGATGTATTGCTTTTGACTGGTTCTTTAACAATTCTGCCAATTGAAAGATTTTGTTTTGTTGTTCGGTTATAAGCTCGTGACTCTTTGTGCTTTGGTCTGTTAGTTCTTTCGCTTGTTTCGATTTGTTATCTTGTACATGATCCAACTCCAAATACGTTTTCGTCTTTTTATTCATTTTCTCATTTTCTATTTTTAGATCATAGTGACTATGGTTTAGTTTAAGAACTTCATTTTCTAGTTTGAGTATACTATTCTCTAATCTAGTTATAGTACTAGAGTGATTTTGTTTATCTAACTTGTCCATTAAGAGTTGGTTTTCTAATTTCATAATGAGGATTTCTAAATTCTGTATCTTCGATGAATATTCAAGTGTTTTAGTTTTGAAGAACTCGTCTATATTAAACCTGGATGTTTGCAAATTAATAGAATCATGGTCTATCGACTGCTTTTGTTTTCTATCTTCATCATTTTGTTCTGCATTTTTATCATTTGGTACATCCCCCGATTGTGCATCTTTATTTACTATATTCGGAATAACATTTTGAATGTTTTCTTTTTCCAACCTATTCCTTGCCAACCTATCAGAATTGTATTGTACTGTACTGTCCTCTTTTGAATCAGAATTTTTTAATATATTGGTAGGAGCATCACCAAGATTGTCAGACTTACTATGTGTATCGAGTTTCTGGTTACCCTTTGAATTAAACGATTTTTCATAATTATCTTCTTCATTTAATATATCATTTTCGGCAGCATCTTCGCCAACAGACGTCGCAATATTTCCTTTTACCTCGTAATCTACATTGTCAAGCGTTTCAACTCTTTTGATGTCGCGTTTCTCTACTGTGCCCGGTTGGTTCTGTAAATCCATTGTTTCTTCTACATTTTTGTGTGAATTTTCATCAGGAACACCATTGTTTTCTGCTTTATTTTCTTGTTTCTTGCTATCAATTGTGTTTTCTTGCTCTACGGTTTCTTCACGGATCAACGTTTTAGTTTTGGTAGATAAATCTATGGATGTGTGCTTGATTAAATCTTCCTCCATTTCGGTTGTATTATTTGCTACTTGTATAAAATAACGTATAAGAAAGACATCGGCAGCACTAGATTGATCTATTCTACAAACCCCAAACGTTTGTTGATATTTTTCAAACTCTAAACTTTTCACGTCTATTTCTATTTCCTGTTTTTTATTTGATATATCATTTATAACTGTGGGGTGTCCATTAAGCAGAGCTGTCTTTGTGTCAGAATTTTCTAATTTAGTACCTGTATTTTGAAACTGTACTTCTATATTTTTGTCCATTTTCACCGTGTTGGCTAGATCGTCAACCAACGTATTAGGTTGTTCATCCGCTTTTTGGTCTGCAGTATTGTCCTGTTTACCAAGTGGCTTTTCTGAATTGTCAATGTCTTGTTCTTTCGACATTGTTGTTTCTATATTATATTCATTTGAAGTTTGGTTTTGTGTATTGGTTGATAAAATCGTTTTGCCTTTTTCTTCACTGGTAATGTCTGTTGCTACCGTGTTAGCGTCCTCTTTCTTATCATCTACTGTTTTATCCTCAACTTTGATGCTGGTAGTAGCATCTTCCTTTCTCTGTTGCATTGTTTCTTGTGGTTCGTCTTGTTTCATGGATTCTTGCTCTATATTTGGGGTTTCATTAGTTTGGTCTGCCTCTTGCGGACTAACGTTAGATCCGTTGTCTATATTATCTGAAACTGAAGCTCCCTCCGCTTTTGTATTAGTCTCTTCTTGTTTTGCATTTTCGATATCATTACTTTTATCTAACTGCTCTTGATTAGCGAGCTTTTTGTCACTATATTCTAAATTTACCGACCCACCACCCCGCATCTTTTCGTCTTGTGCTAGTACGGTTCCAGTATTTTGTTTTATATCTTGTTCGATATCAAGTACATTCTCAGTATTTTCTGGAACTTCCGTAACACCGCTCTCCTTCTTCTCTTGGGTTAGGATTCCATCATTACTGTCTACATCCTGTTTGACAATTCGTTCTTGGTTAGTATTTTCTAAAGCGTTATTTTCATCCGACTTCTCTCGATTTATAATCACATTTTCATTAGTTTCGACTACACCTTTTTGAGCTTCCGGTACGTCATTGGTTTCTGAAGAGTCTGACGTCTGCTTCTCTGTTATTTCGTCGTTCTTATTTGTGTCTGCATTCCCTTCCTCTTCCTCCTGTTTTACCCCGGTATCTTCATTACTATTTTCTGAAGCATTTGCAACATCTTCAATCTTTTCTTCTCTGTCTGAAGACTCCACCAAATCAATTTCCGTCTCATCTTCCTCAAATATATCAGTTTCGTCATATTCATTTTCATTTTCAATTAATTTGTTGTTTTCTGTGTTAAAAGACTTGTTTTCAAGAATTTCTTCAAATTGGTCTAATAGAATGCAGTTTACACTCTTTTTTCTTGGATCTTTTCTACCCTGTAGTAATATATCTTCAATTTCACTCTGTACAGCTTCTTGCTCGGGAGATAATTGTCCATCGAATAGTCCTTGTCCTACACTTTTTAAGTACCATTGTCGAACATCACACATGAAGTTTGAATGAACGCTAAAATAATATAGAGTTGGGTATCATACCTACGAAGTTCACAATGTGATAATAAACGACAAAGAAATAGCTATCTTTAAGCATAAGGTTTTACTTTTCTTTGTGAGTTATTTTTTTAAATTGTGTGTGTTATTTTGTTGCAATATTCGACAGATGCAGAGTATTTGTAAGCTTTATTTGATTTCCTTTAGAATCGCACTTGTGAGAGTAAAAAACACAAATCGTTTATCGGTTAACAGTTAAGTGTACCACACGTCTGTGGGCTAATCTCCTAGCGACATTGGGGTGTGAGTTATATATGTAGTTTATGGGGTTCACTAGGTTTTTTGTGGGGGGAGGTATGACCAATAGCATTTTTAGAAAAAAAAGATGGGGTAATGATGGAATATTTTGGCAGATCTGTTAAAACATTCAGGCTAAGCACGATAATTATCTGTTATGTACTTCTGCTAAATACGGACCATCATCATCAAATTGAAGATTATTTCAGAGGTTGCACGTAACAATTGACAAAGATTTACAGGTTTCATAAATTAGTATTTAATATCGTCGTCAATTTCATTAACAGAAAGTTGTCATTATTTTTAGGCTTAAGAGATAATAAATTATGTTGTCATTGAATCAAGTAGTCTTATCCGTATTGACAATTGAAAATGAAACATGCAAAGTTTAACATGAGTTCATAGAACTGGTAGGAACTGGATGGATGAACGAATTTTATAATTTTGATATATCGACTGAAACTCGTCACTCAGGAATACACAGTGGTAAACCCTACTACCAAGCGATCTTGATTACGGAGACCCTTACACAAAATAAGAGTTTGGAATTATTGCTACTAATTGCCACCGACGACCAGTGACCACTATTAACATTAGTCTAACTATATTAGGGGTGTTGCGGGCTGTCTTTAAGGTTGTGGAAAGTGCGGTTAACTCTGCAGACATGGATGACTCAAGCCTACTCTAATGGCGATATGTATAGATTTGTTCAGTACAACCCGTGTGTGAACCCTTTGTTGGTGTTGTGCCGTCCAGAAAAATTCCTTTTGCTATAATTCGAGTTATCTCAAGAGTTTGGTCTTATTTAAAAATCAAATGCAGTGTTTGTGCTTGTCTGAATATGAATAAAGATCGTGATTACAATACAAAGTAGGTCTAATCTACCCTTTTTTTTTTTTTTTTTTTTTTTTTTTTATATAATCATAACATTGTTTAGACTTTTATGTGAATCTAAAACTTCAGAGTTACAAATATCCATATCTCAAGTGATCATTATTTAATTAAAATTAGCTAGATTTTTCATTTCCTTTTTTATCGACGATCCACCGGTTCAAAAATAGAGATAGCAAAACAACATTTTATTTTATTTCAACATGAAATAATCAGCTTTGTACAATATATTTTTTAAATAAACTGTATTACATGTGTTACAAACATATATAATAGCCACTATTTTGTATTTTCTTTTGTATTCAAGGCACGGTATTGTTTAGTTGGGTCTAAATTACGGTACAGATTTACCTTAACGGAATTGATTAACAAACAAAAATTATATATGGTTGGAAGTCAAGTTAAATACCTACACACACTCTCTAACTTTTAAATTGAAATAAACAAACAAAAATTATATATGGATTGAATTCAAGTTAAATACCTACACACACTTTCTAACTTTTAAATTAAAATAAATTTGTTCATTGTTACGTAGCAGTCTATATTTTGACGAGAATCCAACAATTAAGTCACAACAAGTGATTTCACTAGATTATTTTTCCTATAAGTATATATATAAATCAATTAACAAAACATTTGAAATGTCTTATTAGTCAAATAATTAATATATTGGGGAAAAAAACTTACCAATAAAATAGATTATAAAATGTAAGAAAGATTATCACTGTTTTATCCATCGCCATATAATCTTAAAAATGAAATCACATAACAATGAGGGAGAAAAAGACGAAAACAAATTGCAACGTGGCTTCCGTTTTTGTATACGTTTAAATCGTCATATCATTTATTTACTCGTGTAATAATAGTCTTTCTTAAATTCCAATCAATCAATAGACTAAGTAACAGCTGGGACTGGTCTTATTGATAACGACGAAAGACATGTGGACGTACTACATTGATTTCAATTATCTAATATAAAATAGTGATTTTGCTTAAATCTGTATTGCTATGACAGAAATTTTGAGAGTCTTAAAGAAGAGATTCGGCTGTACGTACAGTGTAATGTTTTGTTAACAAAAAAGTTACCACTTGAGATTATCTGGGTATTCTTGTCGGGGTTTTTTTCTCTCCTTTTTTTTTTTTTTTTTTTGCTTGTTTTTTTATGTGTGCTTTTGTTTTGTTTTAAAAAAAATTAGTATTTAACTGATTAAAAAGACTAGATTCGTCAAAAGTGTTTTTCCCAGACCCACCTCAAATAGTTGTCCCTCCCTTAGTCGTTAGTTGAGTACTGATTATTATTATTATTATTATTATTATGAACATCTTACCTTCATCGTGAAAATAGATAAAGAAAACGAAATGATTGGGATAATTAGTTGTAGTTGTAAATGAAAAACAGAATACCAAGTCAGTATAAATACTTCGTAGGTCGCCATTTCAAATTGTGACTTTGGATCATTAAATATCCTTAACATTGTAAACAACACACTTGTGCAACAATACTGATATACGAAATGTGTTCGCCGAAATATGGTGAGCCTACATTCATAAATTGGAAACAAAACTTCTAATGGGCTCTATCGAGAATTATGCCAGTCAATGGGCAACACGTGAAAGAGAAGACATACTCTTAGCGAATGGATTAACGATTACAATTCAAGAACAAATTAACGCGGCCAAAGAGCACACACACAAAACATCTATCTGTAGAGACCCCAATATTGCAAAACCCATGTCTTATGTGACTAGTTTGTTGTCGTCCCTGCAAACAAGGCCCTTAAAATACCCGTTTTATATGAAAATTACATTACATAGATTGTTGATCGCAACTATCACATTGAATTTGAAATAAATTATACCACATACACAGCTAGGTATGCTTCATGCCTCGACCTACACATAAACATTGACAGTGATGGACGCTTGAGAATGAAACCTTACAAGAAATATGCTTTAAATTTTCCCATTATGGACTTTCCATTTGTAATTAGCAACACTCAAGCAGCATATACATATACAGTACAGTCAAACCTGTATTAAGAGGTCATCTTAGGGACAAAGAAAAAGTGGCCTTAAAAGACAGGTGACATGTTAAAAGAGGTTCAATTCATATGTATTTTTCTATGACAGGACAAGAAAAAGATGACCTATTAATACAGGTGACTGCTTAATAGAGGTGAGTGACCACATGGACAGGTTTGATTGTACAATTTTGTATATCTCTCAGCTGATATAACATTCCAGGGTTTGTGTTTCCTGTCAGTATCTTCTTGGTAGAGGGCTATCGCTTACTGGGAAGCTACAGAACAAGATGTCCCTAATGGTAAGGTTGAAGTCATCACTTCGGAAGCTTCGTGGACACTATATATATGACTTGGTTAATCGTTAAACGGAAAGTCTATGTCACAAATGATCATTGATATGTTCCGTTTGTAGTAAATCTGGGGGGGGGGGGGGGGGGGGGGGGGGCATGTGCTACTAGTGGAGCTAAAACTGCTTTTCATTCCAGATCACATGATCCTCGTTTACAGTGGAGTAGGTGTTCAAACTTTACTTTTCTGTGTTGTTTTTCTTTTCTTTTTTACATTTGCATTTGCGGTTTCTTATTACCCCTATTGGTACTTTCAAACTTTTCTGAAATGATTTATTGCGAGGCTTAAATTAATTTGCTCGCAGCAGGGACATATAACTGTTTTACTATAGCTCTGCTCGTGACAATTATTTCATTATTAATGAAAGCGGACAATGTAACTTATGTGTGCAACATTTGTCCTTTCAACTTGTGACATAGTTTAATCAATAAATTTGTAGAATAATATCTATTGATAACAGAGCACAAAAATGCATGAATCAACATCACATCCTCTGTTCCGGTTTCCTTGCGCCTATTCCAAATAATATTTGGTAACGACACATATGATTTGCCATGCGATAGAAAGAGGAAATTATAATTTAACATAGTTGAATCTAAAAACATTGAAATATTAATTACTGACAAAAAATGGCTAATATCAGGCGTTTATAGACCACAAACAATTGATGAAAAAACGTTTAATGAAGACTTTATAAAAACATGTGATCAAATAACAACAGCATATGACAACTTCATGTTTATTGGTGACCTTAATTATGACATGCTAGTACCTAATAAATCGTCCCCGTTACAAAATGTATGTGATATTTTTGATTTAACTGATTTAGTAAAAAGTCCAACTTGTTATACCAAAAACTCAAATCCAAGCCTTAATGATGTCATCTTAACTAATATGACAAACAATTGCATGAATGTAACAAATTTTAATTGTGGTATTAGTGATGTTCACGATCTTATTGCTTTGCAAATGAAAGGTTCCATCATACAAAGAAAAAATGAGCTAAAAAGTTACAGAAATTTTAAGCATTTTTCAGAACAAGAATTCCTTGAAGAACTTCAGGGAATGAATTTCAATAATATAAGTAAACACGAAGACTTAGATGAAGCTTACTCAAATTTTGAAAACTCTATCATCAAAAAAATTTGGATAAACATGCCCCTATTAAAAGAAGGAAACAGATACTCCAACCCGCCCCTTTTATGAATAAACAGCTAAGACAAGCAATTTACAAGAAAAGAATGCTGCATAACACCTTCATTAAATGTAAAAATGATTACAACTGGGAACGATACACGAAACAGAGAAATCATGTTAATAAAATTAAAAATTTTAACATTACCTCCTTCTTTCGCTTTGTTAACAAACGAGCGAGTTATCCATTCGGTTTAATCTCATTAGCACATGCGCTGGTGAATGTGACTGACTTTTCCATTGGCAACATAAATTGTGTGCGACATTTTCCGCAAGCGTAAATATAAATTACCGTCTTCCAATCAAAGTATTCTACCGTATTTGTACTCTTAGACATATCAGAATCGAAATAAATCATGGAAGCCAGAATGTGTTTTGAGTTTTAACATGGATTGGCGGATATTAGTAAATTTTATCTCTCGCTTCTGGCTCGGGATAAAATACTAATATCCGCCAATCCATGTTAAAACTCCCAGCACATTCTGGCTTCCATGATTTATTTCTTAAACAATCAATAAAAACATACTAGTTTTTATGAAAGATGTCTGGGCGGGCCAAAGTCCAGTGACTTCTGACCAACAATAAAACCCTTTTTATCCAACAAAAGCAACAACTGCAAGAAAGATATAATATTGGAAGAAGACAATAGAATTATAAATGATCAAACTGAAGTGTCAGAAATTGTTTATGATTTTTTTTATAAATGTAGCTAAAGATATTGGATCAAGTAATATAAAATCTGATCAAAGTCACCCAAGTATATAAAAAATGATTGCCAACACACCTGATATAGAAAATGTAGTGTTCCATGATATAAAAGAAGACTTCATAATAAAACAAATTAATAAAATTAATATAAAAAAAGCAACAGGACGAGATGGCATCTCGGCTAAAATTTTAAAAATTGCGAAACCAGTTATTGCAAAACCTATCTCTGAACTAGTAAATAAATCAATTTCTTTGGCTAAATTTCCTGAAAAACTTAAAGAAGCTCAGGTAGTACCTTGTTATAAGAAGAGCAATGCTCTAGATAAAAGTAATTACAGGCCTGTGAGTATACTGCTAGTAATTTCTAAATTTGTTGAAAGAGCAATAAACGATCAGCTCGTCCTCTATTTCAGTAAAACATTTTCACCCTTACTTATCTGCTTTCCGTTCTGGATATGGATGTCAAACTGCTCTTTTGAAGATAATTGAAGACTGGAAAAAGGATCAACATAAATTTACGGCAGCTATACTCATGGACCTATCTAAGGCTTTTGACTGTCTGCCCTATGACCTCTTACTTCAAAAATTAAATTATTATGGTACCTCAAAATCAGCTCTAAATTTAATACAAAACTATCTATCAAATAGAAAACAATGCGTTAAATTAGGAACAGCATTAAGTATGTGGCAAGATATTTACAAAGGCGTACCCCAAAGATCATTTTTAGGGCGAGTGCTTTTTAACATTTTTATAAATGATATATTTTATTTCATATTTGACAGTTCCCTATATGATTATGTAGACGATAATACATTATCATATTCTGGCTAAGATTTAGATAAAATTATAAGCACCTTGGAAAAAGACAGTCTTAATCTAATAGATTGGTTTACCTCAAATCAAATGAAAGCGAATCCTGATAAATTCCAAGCAATTACTATTGGTAAAAATACACAATCTAAAAATATTTCTTTTAATTTAAATGGTAATACTATAAAAACTGAGGATGAAGTTAAGCTCCTTGGAGTAACAATTGATTATGAAATAAAATTTAACTCTCACATCACAAATATCTGTAGAAAAGCTTCTAGGCAACTTAATGTAATAAAAAGAATGGGAAAATATTTAAATAGATTAGGCAAATTAACTATATATTACTCATTTATTCTATCAAACTTTAACTACTGCCCAGTAATTTGGCATTTTTGTTCTGAAGCTAATACTAAAAAGATGGAAAAAAATCAAGAGAGAGAGCACTAAAATTTATATGCGTATGCGTACAATAGCTATTGAAACATTTAAAATTATAAATAAGGAAACCCCTAAATACCTACATGATCTTGTAACTTTAAAAAATAATAAATATAATTTTAGGTACAGCAATACAGCACTTATACCAACAGTCTAGACTATCCGGTATGGATTGAACTCTTTTAGATATTATGCTTCAACAACTTGGAATGAGCTGCCAGACCAATTTAGGAAAGAAACATCTTTCAATCAATTTAAGAGCTTGATAAACTCTTGGAATGGCAGCTCATGCCACTGCAGCTTCTGTGCGTGATTTTAAATTATTTTCCTACTTTTTTGCTTTGCTTAAAAAACCCCAATATTTTTAGATAGATGCATGTGCTTTTAAAATTCATGTGCTTTTAAAATTTATCATTTTTAAATGTTGCTAGTTTCTATGTGTTTCATTTATATCCATGCTTTTTCTTTACTCACATCAATATAATATATATGCTTTTAAATTATGCTGGTTCTACTGCTGTGTTTTAATTGCTTTCACATTTTAGTTTGGTTTTAAATTTCATGGAAATATTTAAATATGACAGTGGTTTTTTTTTACAAATATTGTGTGCATGTTTTGTTTTATTGTTTGTTTATGCATATTCTTATGTCGGATTTAAAAGCTCACTAGAGCTTGTGTTATAACTGTTTGATTCTTTCCGACTTTAAATAAAGCCTATTGTATTATTGTATTGTATTGTATTGTTTGAATTATCCTGACAGACGGTGTGATGTCACCTACATACACAGAACAGACGGTGTGACGTCACTTACCCGGAACTATCTTTGTCAATATGACAGCTGCCTTCCCGGTGGATAATTTATAGTATTTGATATTAACCCACCCAATTAATAGTTTTCTATAATTCTCTGAATCAGAAAATGTAGTTTATTACATTTTTGATAAGTAATTACGTTTTTTATAATCCCACATTATGGTTGGGTTTCCTCCCCCTTTAAGGACATTTAATTGGGAGTATATCACATGAGCGTACATACCTTTTTTAAATTTACTTTTAAAAACAAAGGGTGGCCAATACGTATTTCCTTACTACTGTGGAGATATTTACCAGAATTTGTTATATATACGTTTTTTTAAATGACAGTTAAATATTTTGTGTTTATTCTAATATTAATATCAGTTTGGTTTATGCTGTTTAATGCCACTTTCAACAATATTTCAGTTATATTGTGGCGGTCAGTTTTATTGGTGGAGGAAACCGGAGTACCCGGAGAAAACCTGTCACAAGTCACTAAGTATTATATATACCATGGATCTTACGAATTAACTTATCTAAACCAACGAATCCGAAGGATGAGCTGGTTTAAATAAGTTCATGAGTAAGATCCATGGTATATATGTTTTGTAACAGAAATTACATGATTGACAGATGTATGACGTCAAAATCATGGAATAACAGATCTACTGCGTCAAAATCGTGGAATAACAGATATATGACGTCAAAATCATGGAATAACATCAAGATCTTCATGTTAGACCACAGGGGCTTGTTACGATTTTTTTGTGTTTTTGTTTTCCTAGTACTCTAAAAACCGCTTTTTAGAGTACTAGGCAGGGGCGGATCCAGGGGAGGGGGCGCACCCGGCGCCCCCCCCCCCCCTAAAATTGGAAAAAATATGATTTTTTAGCACAAAATCGTGATTTTTCAAACGAAATACCCCAAAAATTTTCGCGCCTCCCTCCGCAATTGGAAAAAATATAATTTTTTGGCGTAAAATCGTGATTTTTCACACGAAATACCCCCAAAATTTTCGCGCCTCCCTCCGCTCGGCGCAATTTTTTTAAGTGCACCCCCCCCTAACTTGAAATCCTGGATCCGCCCCTGGTAGGGGGGGGGGGGGGTCGTAACAAGCCCCTGTGGTTAGACCATGGTTTGTAAAAGTACACTATTTTTAAGTTTATTATTGCATAAAAACATCAAAGGAAAAATACGTATTTATGTTACAACAAACTTTATCACATAATGTTGTATCGAGTACACCTCGCTATGAACGAGGTTCAAACAAAATCGAACTCACAGCTTTTAGTGGTGGTAGCCGGGCACTGATTGCACAGTTAGTTGTAAATTCAACTACCATACGATCACGACCACGATGGTCCCTTATATATACAAGGAGGCGAGATTACAACACTGAAAAAAGACTAAGCGTACAAATATAAGGAGTATTGTAGAAGAGGAAATTAATTTGTGCAATTCATGCCTATACCGATAGACAGAGCTATCAGTGACCATGACTGTACATATATATAAATTTATTGTTGATTCAAACTTTAAGTAAATGTTTTAAGCGTATTGTATGGGATTACAAACACGGTAATTACGAACGCTTTCGACAGCAAGTTCCAGATACTGACTGGGATACCATAATTAATGACGACGACACTACTGTTTGTATTAACTTTACTGATAAGTTCTTTACTATAGCTAAAAAATGTATACCCCTTAAAACGATACTTGTTAGACATAATGATAAACCATGGATATCTTCGGAACTAAAAAAGGAAATTAGAAAACGAGACAGACTTAGACAGAATTTTCTCCGATTAGAAACTCGTAGTACAGAGCTGAAGTACAAGTCTCAGCGCAATAAAGTAAACAATATTTAAAAACAGTGCAAAGTGTCTTACTTCGAAAAAATTAGCGAATCGCTTTCTGACCTCAAGACAAAAAACATAAACATGTATTGGCGAACCGTTAAGCAACTGCTTAAGAATGCTTCCCCTACTTATTCATTACCCCCTATTTGTGCACATGAAAATGATACTGTACATAAATTCGAAGATCAAGAAAAAATGCAACTATTAAACGACTATTTTTGCTCCATTGCTACTTTAGACAACGACCATAAAGATATTCCCTACATGACGGACAGAGGACCTGGGATTCTAACCGAAATTACTGTAACAGAACAGGACATAAATGACATTATCTCTTGTCTGGACCCGCAAAAAGTATCTGGACCAGATGATATTAGTCACCGTATGTTAATTGCCACTAAAAACACAATTTGTCGTCCACTCTGCAAACTGTTTAATTTGTCTCTAAGGAAGAAATGTTTTCCGTCCTTTTGGAAACTCGCTAACGTTATAGCAGTTTTTAAGAAATCTGACAAATCGATCGCTTCGAACTATAGACCAATATCACTTCTTAGTTGTGTTTATCAAATTTTAGAGAGAACTGTCTTTAAATATGTTTTTAGCCATATTAGTCGCCATAAGTATATACATAAACTCCAGTCTGGCTTTCTCCCTGGATATTCCACTACACATCAACTAGTTGAAATATACCATTGTATTATGACTGCATTTGAAAATCAGACTCGTTTGACATTGACGTTTTGCGATGTAAGTAAGGTATTTGATCGTGTCTGGATTAGAGGTCTAATTTATAAACTAGAGAAATATGGTGTGAGAGGCGACATCTTGGAATGGTTTAAAACTTATCTTACTGACAGAAAACAGAAAGTTGTATCGAATAACACAGAATCAGAGGTTGGTTGTTTATACGCTGGTGTCCCTCGGGGGTCAGTGTTAGGACCCATACTATTTCTAATTTATATTAACGACATAACTGACCACACAGACGGTATATGTAGAATTTTTGCAGACGATACATCTCTTGGACATACTAGTAACGATCTACAAAACTTGCAGGACATGATTAATTCTGGCCTTTCAAACATTAAAAAGTGGAGTGAAGACTGGCTAATAACGTTCAATCCAGATAAAACTGACATTATGCTATTTGATAGTAGACGACAAGGAAATCTTAACTTCAAGTTTGGACAAACCGACATACTATCCGTTGACTTCCATAAACACCTGGGTATTGTGTTCAGTTCTGACGGTAAATGGACACGACATATTGACTACATACTATTTAAGGCATCCAAGCAATTATGTGTTCTAAGAAAATTGAAATTTATTTTAAAACGGGAAATTCTTGAAAAAATCTACTTAACTTTTATTAGACCTTTGTTAGAATATTCTTGCGAAGTGTGGGACAATTATTCACAGACGGACAACGACAGACTAGAAAAATTACAACTAGAAGCAGCACGTATTGTTACTGGGTTAACCGCTGCGTATTCGAGCAGGGATTCTGTATATCAAGAAACGGGATTGGGGAAAATTATCAAGTAGACGGGAACGCAAAAAGTTATGCTTAATGTATAATATGTACCATGGACACGCCCCATCTTATCTGTGTGACTTATTACCCCCTCTGGTTCGTGATGTTACCAACTACCCTGCACGGCCGTAGGCCGGGTCTGAATAAAGTGAGGCAAAGGGGGGTCTGGGGGGATAATCCCCCTAGCGGGGGTTTGGGGGCAGAGCCCCTATTAGGTAAAGGGGATCCGGGGGAGAACCGGAAGCTGACGCCTTTTTGTAATTTTTAGACTAAATTCTAAATTGAAAATGCCTTTTAAAGGTCAGAAATATAACTGTTTACTGCATATTGTACCTCCTCAGACCTGTTTGAGCGTTATTCTAGATACTGCCAGTTAGTTGGATTTTCTAGACATATTTTTTTCTGGGAATCTGGTAAATGTGTTATTTCATTCATAACATTTTCTGTATTATATAGACCATATAACAATAAATGACGAGCAATTAGCATTACGAGATTACTAGCGAGTTTGCGATAAAAAAATGGTTAACATATATATACAGTGTATAATAGATGAATTTATTTATTCATTGCCCACTCAAAACTTCCCTACCCGTCTGTGACCAGAACTGTCCAATTTTTTTTAACACCCTCTCTCTGTCTGGGCAATGTCTTTTCGCGGGAGCAACTTCGGATATTCTCATCGTTTTTCATCTGAATTTATGACATACAGCTGCCGAATAACACTGTCACTGTCTAACAACTGTTAATCGAATATTACGTCCAATGAATTTATAATCCGTGATATTATAGCAATGGATTTATGGGTGAAATTAGACAAGTTTTGAAGAAAAAAAAGAAGATTTTATTTGTTTTCAAAGGTTATTCTTGCCGTTTCAAAAGTGAGGTATTTGCCTCATTTGCCTCCATTGCGCTACGGCCATGCCCTGTTCGAAACAGAAATGACTACGCTGTCCCAAGATGTCGCTTATACCAATCGTCGTCCATCCCGTCTGTCATAAATCTTTGGAACAGTCTAGACAACGATACCAGAAATACCAGAACATTTGACTCATTTAAAATTAACATTAAAAGTAAAGTTGTACTGGCTAAAATTCCGGCTCAATTCTTAGTTGGGGATAGACGACATAATATTTTATATACAAGATTACGTCGTAGTTGTAGCTCGCTCAAGTATGATCTATTTCGATCCAATATAATAACAGATTCGAGATGTGTTTGTGGATTTACCATGAAGGACGCTTCCCACTTTCTCTTGAACTGTCGCTTGTATATCGAACAGAGGACAGTTCTATTTATATCTTTGCACCTTTACTATTTGGAGACCAGTGGCGGATTTAGAGGGGGGCGTGCGGGGCGTGCGCCCCCCCCCCCCCCCCCCCCCTAAAATTCGCAAAGCATATGTTATACAACGTTAATTAAGCAGTGCAATAAATAACTTTTTCATGAATGGTTAACTCGTGACCTGTAGTAAAATATTCTTACACATTGTAAATACACGTTGGATGTGTTCGCTGATTCATATATGTATTCGCCGTCAGTAGTTCAAAGATTATTCCATTCTGATTGGTTCCGAGGTATCAGTCATCAATTATTTTCTCACGCTAATTAAACATTATTTCTGCAGTCAATTTTACAACTACATGTACACGTGCTATTTAGAAATTATAAAATGGACGAAAATTCTAGGCCAAGAAAACAAGCAAGATTGGATACATTTCTGATTCCTCGACGAGACGAGAAAAGTCAAAGGTAAACTAAAAAGTAAATTTAACAGTTGATCTCATTTATAAAGCATACAACGAAAACATATAACGAGAGAATCAGATGATGAAACTGAAACAGTGTGGAGAAACTTGAGTGTCCCATGAAAATGGTCACTTCTCTTTAAATAATGGTTCAAATAGTTCTTGAATTCGAAATTCTGCAATTTCATATGGAAAAAAAAATATAAGTTTGATTTGTATACAAATACCCGAAAATGTTGCCTTTTACTTTTCAAGTAAAGATCAGTAAAAATACGCATTGGTATATTGTACATTAAAATACAAAAGTAACATATTAATAAAAAAAAAAATTAGCGGCAATTTATTTGTAGCAATTTCTGCATCTGCCCGAGGTATCTGCACAAGAAAGTGTGAACAAATCCTTTGTCCGGGTACGTTTATATTATTTATATCTACCAATGGATGTCTGTACAATTTTTTTACACATTTTTAACAAAAAAATCTGACTACAATTTATTTGTAATAAATTAATATATATGGTTTATGCATATCTCACACCTGATTTCCGTAAACATATTTCTCGAGAACTTTGATTCATTTTTTTTGTTTGATCTGTTAGTGTAATGAGGTTTTTACGCCCGTTGCTCAAACACTTAATGTCCGTCTGTCCGTCCGTCCGTCCGTCCGTCCGTCTGTAAGATTTCTGCAATTCGCAACTCCCCTGACTGTAACCACGCAATTGATTGACGTTAAACTATATAATGTACTTGAAATACATTGTAGTTGTCCACAATGGTTTTTAGATTTTTCATTGAAGGCCGGGTGGAGGGGGTAGGAGGAGGATTCTGCAACCCGCAACTCCTAAATCAGGGGCGGATCCAGGGAGGGGTGGGGGGGGGCGCGCACCCGGCGCGCTCCCCCCTAAATTTGGAAAAAATGTGATTTTTTTTTGCGTAAAACGGTGATTTTTCACACGAAATACCCCAAAAATTTTCGCGCCTCCCTCCGCTCGGCGCAATTTTTTAAAGTGCGCCCCCCCTAACTTGAAATCCTGGTTCCGCCCCTGGAGACTGACTAAAAAAAAACAAGCCCAAAATATGCTGTTATCGAAAGCAGTACAGACATTCATTAAGAACAGTGGGCGATTCACTGAAGGAACATATCTCCACCCTCCCCCCCCCCCCTCATTTTACTTAACCGTTATCGTTTAATTTTGCTATACACACTTATTATCCGTCATGCTCTAGATCTGTCAGAACTATGTTGTATGATACTGGAGAGAGCTTCATATAAGTTGTAAAACTTGTGTTCAATCCTATTGTATATATTTGACAATAAAATATGCTTAAATCACTGATGTTGTAAGTTCGAATCTCGATCAGGGTGAGGTGTACAATATTGTGTGATTATGTGATAAAGTTCGTCAGTGTCTCAGTTGCGACAGGTCGGTGGTTTTCTCCATCAATAGAACTGACCGCCACGATATAACTGAAATATTGTTTTGAAAGTGGCGTTAAACACCACCAAACAAGCAAGCAAACAAACAAAGCAAATATTAGGTACCTTTTCAAATATTTGCCGCGTTTTAACTTCACGTGAAAACCCCTGAGACACACGAAGGACACGCGAAGAAGGTATTTTCCAAAACACATGCGCATTACAAATGTTTTCCCACAACCCCACTTCCGGTTAGCGCATTTTTAAAGTTAGAAGTGTTGGGAGAGAACCTTTGCAAGCTTCTTGCATGATGCCGACGATAGAAAACGAGAAAAATGAAACAGAAGAAGAGGAGATGGACCACGAACCTGCAGAAAGCTATAAAAGTTCTGACGACGATTCAGAATTGGGTTCAGTTGATGATGATGAATCTGGTACGGTTTACGAATTGTAAACATGAATATTATTTAGAAAACTACACAAACTTTTTACAGTATTTTTGTTGTAATATTACCATCGTCGTCATCCAAAAGCATGTATGAAAGAAAACATCATATTGCTGTTTTCTGTACAACAATTACTTAATTACTGCTGTGACATTATTGTATCAGATTCAAACGTGATCCAGGACCAGGGCTAGTCCGAGATTCCTCTGCCGTTCGACGGCTTTTTGTTCGACTTGCTGGAGCGTGGTACGTCAGAGCGCTCTCCATAAGGAAAACAGCGGATTTGCCGCTCCAACTCTGGGTCGGCACATTTCCACGTTTCGTGGCTATCGGATTTTATTTTCTATCCGAAACCCTTATATAAATCGCTTCACCAATCATTTTTCTATTCATTCATAACCATCTTACCCTCAAAAAGTGGTGTTTACACTCGAGTACAGCACGATTTTCACATAGACCAGGGGTTGAAAATTCCTCAAGTCCGACGCCCGGGACTAGAAAATTGAAACTTCGGGCTTGCCGTTTTTCCATTTAAAAATCCCGTCAGGCATGCCTTTAATAAAATAAAAACTCCACTTTTTTCTAAATGTCTTGTTTTCAATTCAAATCATATGCAAGTTTTTGTCAATCATCTCCTTTCACTGTAAATAAGTACTAAAAAGCTATTTTAAGAATGGTAATTCACATCCTGAACGGATCGATATTCCTCATGAATATTAATGAGTTCCGAATCACCTATGCGCTTCCCACATACCTATGTAAAGTCAATCGTCGGAATAACATTATCAATCGTATGTTTATGTTGACAACTTTTGAGTAAAATGTCGTTGCTTAATTTTAATTTTAGTCAAGAAAGCGAACGACGAGCCAACTAATCCTGAAACTCCCAGAAATAAAGATCTTAAGTATGATAGGGAGAAACGAATGAGAATATTTCAAAACTCATGGATAGATAAATTTCCTTGGGTCGTCTTTGACGAGAATGCTCAGGAAATGTACTGCAAGTATTGTAGAACATTTCAACACTTGTCAGATAGGAAAGATGCCCTTACCCGGGGAACTAAATATTTACACAATGACGGACTTAAGTTACACGATAAACACCAGGAGCACTTGTTATATGTCAAGCATTGGTTTAAGGAACTTGATCCCCAGGCAGCTGGCGGCCATTCACAGGCCTTTGCTGACACCCTAATAGGCCAGTCATTATTGAAATTAGATGAAAGTCAGAGAAAACGTCTTGAAAGTTTGTTTAATACTAAGATAAGATAAGAACAGTTTTATTTATAGCCTGCATATTTAAATAACAATACAACACAAAAAACACAAGCCCTAGTTTTTGACCGATATACTGCCTACGGTGTTGTCAAAGCTGGAAAACCATTTTCATATTATGAATTGATATGTGAAATACAAGTTAAAAATGGACTTGACCTGGGTGAAAACTATTGAAATATTAATGGTTGTAAAACTTTTGCTGCATCAATTGCACAAACTTTAGTTGACAAGCAAGTCAAATTTCAAATTTTATCCTACAAATTGGGACTTGGCAAATCACTGACCGGACTTGGGTTAAGAAAGTTTAAAAAGCCCTGGGCTTGGGCCTGCCCAACAAAATTTTCAACCCCTGATAGACCCTATCATTTCACCATCTCAGTTTCACTTTCAAACATTTGTCACGTGACTTCGAGAAAACTATGATTACCGCAATGTATCATGGGAGATGATTTGCATATATGATCTTACCTTGTCCAAAATGAGAGATCTAAACATAACACATGCTCTTTCCGAAGCTTGTTTACTAGAGTGTACTCTGAACTTGAACAAGCCTTTCCTCACTATAAATATTTCTTGTTTTACGATACAGACATAATAATAAAATTAAACACCGTAAAACAATGTAATGTTTTTTCATTATTCATATATTTTTTTGATTGCCAAAATGATCTTTACAATTATCATTTTGTACATTGCTCTTTGCTTAAAACCATGTTCTGTATACAACTGTCACTTTATCAACTTACCAATCAAAAACCATTTTGAAATTTGCTCGTATAAAAACCAAACTAGATATAGTGTTGTTTTCAAGATTAGAGCATGCTATAGTAAATAAGATTACGCTTATTATCGAGAGGTTCATTAGGACTGGATTTTATCCAGATACATTTTGTACCTATAAATTATTCTAATGCAATTTGTTTGTGTCATCAGATTTGATTGGTTACTATTCTGCGTAAAATTCTCAATCTACCAGTCGTAACTAAGGGGTTCAGCTGGAAGGATCCGCCATCTGAAAAACGTGAAATCTACATGTCATATTTACAACAATGCACAAAAAATGTATATCTTGCAAACTTGTTTTAGTTAAATTTGATCAAAATTGAAGCTTACACAAAGCCAGAGAATGTCTGATCTTTACATTTTGAACTGGAAGTCTTCATATGACGTCATGTTGTTTATGTGCCAAAGTCGTCAACAACATTTCGCAAGAATTTTAATTTGTGCTGTTTTTAGAGCCAGGGATATGCAAGAATACATTTTTATGTTCAGTATTGCATTAGAATGGAGATAACTGTATTGTATTTTAAGCTTTGCGGATGTAAATCTTGGTTTTACAGTCGCAAATATATGTTTACATAGCTATGCATCGCTAGGTAAACTCAATTCACGACCATAAATCTGAGGATTTACGTCAACAAAGCTTAAAATACAATACACCTTATCTCTTAATTTTACTGTGTTGTTTCCAGTTTGATTTTCACTAACCAAGTTAATATGGTTTACCTATTCATAGGAGTATAATTTTTAAACACCTGTTATACATGGTATAATAATGGAGGCATCAAGCTGTTAATTTTGGGGCTTAGATTTTTGAAATGTTTTTTGCATTGTTATAATTAGTTTTCAAAGATGAAAATGTCAGGAAGTAAATTAATTTCAAGGTCATAGCTATAACCAACAACATTAAAATGTTCAACATTTTCAGCAAAAATACATGTTATTGAATATTTTTTTCACATCACTTTTGTGGCATTTTATGTTTTTGAAAATCCGGAATACTATCTGGTTCATCTAGAAAAAATTAATTATACCCCCCCACAACAAAGTTGTAGGGGGGTATACTGGTATCACCACATCCATCCGTCTGTAGACAAATCCTATGTCGTACGATAACTTGAGTTTTGTTTCTTAGAATCTTTTAGAATTTTATCAGCTGTTTACTGGTGAAGAGAGGAGGATCCCTTTCATTTTTGACGATTTTCACTTTTGCCGTTCCAGAGTTATTGGACTTGATATGACGGAAAATAGGATTTTTACCCTATGTCATATGATAACTTGAGTAGTGTTTCTCAGAATGTTTTGAAATTTTATCAGCAGCTTAACGGTAAAGAGAGGAGGATCCCTTTCATTTTTGACGATTTTCATTTTTTGCCGTTCCAGAGTTATTGGACTTGATATGACGGAAAATAGGATTTTTACCCTATGTCGTATGATAACTTGAGTAGTGTTTCTCAGAATGTTTTGAAATTTTATCAGCAGCAGCTTACCGGTGAAGAGAGGAGGATCCCTTTCATTTTTGACGATTTTTAATAAATTATTTCTATTATAATTTATGTGTTATTTTGTAGAGCTAGATGAAGAAGAATGTGTTCAGAGAAGAAGCCATTGTCTTGATGAGATGGCAGACCTAGAAAAACAATTTACTGACATCAAAGAACAGTTAGTTTAAGTTAATTTAGATTCTATCTGAAATCTATGAATTACCATTTTGTATATTTGTTCCTTAATTATAGACCACATTTTAAGAAAACAGCCTTTGCCTTAATTTTTTTCACCTACTTGCCCAAATGCCAAATTTAGAAAAATTCTCTATTAATTCAAACAAATTCTTTCATAATTTTCACTTGTCTGAATCCAGTTTGACCTGTTCCGGGCTTCGGGCAAGTGGGTTAGTGTGAAGACTGAGAAAACCAATGTTGTATTTTTAATGGATGAAATCATTTACTTTGAAAAATACATTTTGTATTGACAAATAGAATATAAAATTTTAAAGATATCTTCCAGTATTTTCTTCAGAAATTTGAGAGAAAGGGGGACTTTAAATATGAGGGGGATTTTTTCTTTACATAATTAGTGCTTGGAAAAAGCCATACAAGTATTCATCTGGTAGAATATTCTTGTCCTAATGATGACTCCTTTGACTTTTCTTAGTCCATTCTGATTGATGGAATTTTCTTCATTATATTCCAATCCATATGGATAAAAGAGTTGTATCATGAGAGAAATGTATGCGTACAAGGTCACAAGGTTGATTATCATGGTCATTAAGATGCTTTTTATCACATAATTTGTCTGCTGTAAATCGCTCACGAGATCAAGGTTGAAATTTCGTAATAGTTGATCCGGAACCGGATAATATTCCGGATTTTAAAAACGATTTTTTTGGTATGTGCTGGCAAATCCCGCAAATGCACTTGCTGAAATGGGGAAAACAGATTTTTTTTGTGGCATTCCCGCGATACCGTGCCCTAGAGAAAACACTGATCTATATTTGCTAAAAAAATTGGTGAACCAATTTTTTTAAATACTGGTGTTTGAACTACAAACTTCGTGTAAGTGAAATTAGCTATGTTTCTAAATAATGAAAGTATTATTAAAACTAAGGTTCTCCTCCCTCAGGCATAGGTGACCTTAGCCGATTTTGGTGATCCTATTTAGGCCCTTTGGTTTACTTGCTCGCAAAACTTTTAAAATTATTTGGCTTTCCACCCTTTCGATTTTGAGCGTACCTGATGAAGGTTATTCCAGAAACGCATTGTGTGCACTAAATTTGATATCTACGTTTTATTACTATCACTGGGTCGATACCTCTACTGGTGGACTATTAGTCCCCGAGGGTATCATCTGCCCAGTAGTCATTGCTTCGGCACTGACATGGTTTAATAGATATATGTGTTATTGAAATTTACAGTTTCTAAATAATGAAAGTATTATTAAAACTAAGGTTTTCCTCCCTCAGGCATAGGTGACCTTAGTCGATTTTGGTGATTCTATTTAGGCCCTTTGGTTTACTTGATCGCAAAACTTTTTAAATTATTTGGCTTTCCAACCTTTCGATTTTGAGCATACATGATGAAGGTTATTCCAGAAACGTGTTGTGCGCACTAAATTTGATATCTACGTTTTATTGTTATGACAGGATACCTGTTTTCATGACAATAACAAACATGTTACTGCTTGTACAATACAAATTTCAAATAGGGAATAAGTATAGAAAAAAAGTGATAAATATATTGTACATATATGTGTCCAGAAGAATTTTAGACAAGCAAGATATTATTTTGTTAAATTCTTAAACCTGCAGTAAATAACTTTTGTGACGAAACAAGACAAATATTTGATTACAGTCTGAGTCACCTCTTCTAGTACATGTACATTATAAACATTATTATATCAACAACATTGATAAAGAAAAAACTGAAATAGCCACTCTAAAAGGAGTTATGAGAGACTATAAAACAGTATTTACATTTTTCTTAAAAAAAACTCACTCAAAATATGACAAATTTCATTTTATATGAATTATTTTTTTCAGATTATACAAAGAAAGAATAAGTCAAATTGAGCAGAAATTGATTGAATTAAAAGCAGGAAAAGCACCAGAGTATTTAAATCCTCTGGCTGAGCTACAAGAAAACATGAGAATAAGTACAGAAGTTGCAGGTTTGTATGTTGTAACACTTTCAATTTTGGTAGTCCTAAAAATTTCAGACTATTCACATTCTTCCCCATCTTTCAGTTAATTGGTTGGATACTTCATTAAAGATAGATGTTTTCGATATTGCAAAAATATAATGATATTCTATTAATCAATATATTAATTTTGTATCACTATTTTCGCACACAAATCTGCATAGTTTGTTAATTTTTTGGCCTTGATTAATATAAAATAGTAAATGAAATTGCTTGCAGATAAATATTTAAAATGTACATTATATCATGATAACATACAGATAATACAATGAAACAGATATGAACTACACACAGAAAATACTACATTTCTATATAAATCAGATTCAGTTCAAATGTTTTAATTCTTTACATGCTGTGTATTTTTACTGTTTTTTTTATACAAAATGTAAATTAGAAAATAATTGTTTTAGATAAGTTTCAATCAAAAATATTAAAGTTGACAATATCAGTTATCTTATAATGTCAACACAATGGGTGTTGGACAAAAACCCCATGATATTCTGGTCCCATTGAGTAACTCTCTCTCTTCCTTTTGACAAAACAAAGTGAACAAATACTTGTAAAAAAGTCGTGAAAACAACCAAGTTTATAAAGTGCATTGCCATTGTAAACATTAGGCAAAATGGAAGCACTTTCATAGAAAATCTCAGATAATTTCCAATGCAAATTTGGTTATTATAATATACCAATCAGTTACGGTTGATTGATTGTGTTTAATGCCACTTTCAGCAATATTTCAGCTATAACATGGCGACCAGTTTTAGTGGTGGAAGAAGCCGAAGTACCTGGAGAGAACCACTGACCATGGGCAAGCAACTGGTAAACTTTATCACTTCCTGCTGTGAGTCGAGTACACCCTTTTTAGCTCACCTGGCCATAGGCCATGTGAGCTTTTGTCATGGGTAAGCGTCCGTCGTCATCCGTCCGTTAGCTTTTCACATTTAAATCTTCTTCTCTGAAACCGCTGAACAGAAATCAGCCAAACTTGCCAGAAATGTTCACTGGATGGTCCTCTACCAGATTTGTGTTTTTGGTGCTGATTTGAAATCCAACATGGCTGCCAGGGTCCATAATGTGTTCTCATTGGCTGAAATTTTAAAAAATCTTCTTGTCAGAAAACACTAAGTCAATTGAATTGTGACTTTGCAGGAATGATCATTGGGTGGTCCTGTACTAAAATTGTGAATCGTTTGCCGATCGGAAATTCAAGATGGCCGCCATGACTCGACTTTGTTTAACATTGGACCCTATGGGAATTTCACATTTTCATCTTTTTTTCTGAAACCACAAAACAGATTTGAACTAAACTTGGCAGAAATGTTCATTGGATGGTCATATACAAGATTTTTGTTTTTGGCGCTGATCGGAAATCCAACATGGCTGCCAGGGCCCATAATGTGTTCTGATTGGTCGAAATTTTAAAAATCTTCTTGTTAGAAACCACTAAGCCAATTGAATTGTGACTTTGCAGGAATGATCATTGGGTGGTCCTGTACTAAATTTGTGAATCGTTTGCCGATCGGAAATTCAAGATGGCCGCCATGACTCGACTTAGTTTAACATTGGACCCTATGGGAATTTCACATTTTCATCTTTTTTTCTGAAACCACAAAACAGATTTGAATCAAACTTGGCAGAAATGTTCATTGGATGGTCATATACAAGATTTTTGTTTTTGGCGCTGATCGGAAATCCAACATGGCTGCCAGGGCCCATAATGTGTTCTGATTGGTCGAAATTTTAAAAATCTTCTTGTTAGAAACCACTAAGCCAATTGAATTGTAACTTTGCAGGAATGATCATTGGGTGGTCCTGTACTAAACTTGTGAATCGTTTGCCAATCGGAAAATCAAGATGGCCGCCGTGACTCGACTTAGTTTAACATTGGACCCTATGGGAATTTCACATTTTCATCTTTTTTTCTGAAACCACAAAACAGATTTGAACCAAACTTGGCAGAAATGTTCATTGGATGGTCATATACAAGATTTGTGTTTTTGGTGCTGATCGAAAATCCAACATGGCTGCCAGGGCCTATAATGTGTTCTGATTGGTCGAAATTTTAAAAATCTTCTTGTTAGAAACCACTAAGCCAATTGAATTGTGGCTTTGCAGGAATGATCATTGGGTGGTCCTGTACTAAACTTGTGAATCGTTTGCTGATCGGAAATTCAAGATGGCCACCATGACTCGACTTAATTTTAACATAGGACCCTATGGAAAAAATGTTTAAAAGTCTTCTCTTCTGAAACCAGTAAGTCAGTTTAAAGCAAACATGGGATGAATGGTCCTTAGGTGGTCAACTTTCAAAATTATGTCCTGTGACCCCGACCTCCATCCAAGATGGCAACCATCAGCGAACATAGTTTTAACATAAGACCCTATGGGAAATATATTTAAAAATCTTCTTCTCTGAAACCAGTAAGCCAATTTAAAGCAAACATGGCATGGATGGTCCTTAAGTGGTCAATTTTCAAAATTGTGTCCAGTGACCCTGACCTCCAATCAAGATGGCCACCTTCAGCAGACATACTGTAGTTTTAACATAGGACCCTATGGGAAAAAATGTTTTAAAATCTTCTCCTCTGAAACTAGTAAGCCAATATAGCAAACATGTCATCGGTGGTCAACTTCCAAAATTGTGTTCAGTGATCCCGATCTCGGTTCAAAATGGCCACCGTCAGCAGACATAGTTTTAACATAGGACCCTATGGGAAAATTGTTTAAAAGTCTTCTCTTCTGAAACTAGTCAGCCAATTTAAAGCAAACATGGCATGGATGGTCCTTGGGTAGTATACTTTCAAAATTGTGTCCGGTGACCACGACCTCCATCCAAGATGGCTGCCATGAGCAAACATAGTTTTAACATAGAACCCTATGGCAGTATGGGATTTGAATAGTAACTTAGATGTATTCAGCATGCAGACATTCTTAAGAGGACTTATTTATGTCAGGTGAGCGATACAGGCTCACCTGAGCCTCTAGTTTGTAATTTGCAAAGCCGGGCACGAACCCACGCCGTATTGGTTATAGGCTTGTATGAGTTGTTAGGTTATCCAACTACCTAACTCACTGAGCCACCCGGGCTCCTAAGATTTTCAGATTGCAGACGGACATGTAATATACATAAGTAACAAGTGCACAAAGTAACATAGTATTGATCAACATTTGTGAAGTAAAATCATATAGAAAACATTTACAACACTTTAACATGCTTCTCTTATGACATGATGTATTTTGTTAAACTATGTAAATATTGTGAATTTGAAATATTTTCAGGAATTTTGAGAGAATATATGAAACAAAATATTCAGAGAAAATTTGAGAGTGAGGAAATTTCTGCCAAACAAAATATGGAGGTAACTTAATTATTATTTTTTTTAATCAAAAACATGATTAATCTTATGACAATATCATATTGTGATTGATATCATTTTATTAAGAATTTAAACATTAGCAGGTGCCACTGCAAAAATTAATGGTCAAATATAGATATGGCAATGTTATCCTTCACCTTTTAGTAAGCTCTTTCTCAGGTTGACAAATCTGAATGTTTAGCTAAGAATAAGGGCCACAATTGTAAAATGTACAATCTAAAACACATTATCATATCAATTAATTTACATTTATAGTGAAATGTTATCTCTTTGATATCGCAGATGAGTTAAAAAAGAGTTGTAGGTACTATTGTATGATAGTTGGTTTTACGTTGATGTATACAGTAAGATCTTATCACCACTATAGTTGGGAGTTTGATTTCCATTCATGGTGAGATGTTTTCGATACAACTTGATAAAGTTTTGTTACAGACTTGTGCCAGATCTGTGGTTAACTGTTTATCACTGACTTGTGGCAGGTCTGTGGTTAACTGTTTGTCACTGACTTGTGGCAGGTCTGTGGTTAACTGTTTGTCACTGACTTGTGGCAGGTCTGTGGTTAACTGTTTGTCACTGACTTGTGGCAGGTCTGTGGTTAACTGTTTGTCACTGACTTGTGGCAGGTCTGTGGTTAACTGTTTGTCACTGACTTGTGGCAGGTCTGTGGTTAACTGTTTGTCACTGACTTGTGGCAGGTCTGTGGTTAACTGTTTGTCACTGACTTGTGGCAGGTCTGTGGTTAACTGTTTGTCACTGACTTGTGGCAGGTCTGTGGTTAACTGTTTGTCACTGACTTGTGGCAGGTCTGTGGTTAACTGTTTGTCACTGACTTGTGGCAGGTCTGTGGTTAACTGTTTGTCACTGACTTGTGGCAGGTCTGTGGTTAACTGTTTGTCACTGACTTGTGGCAGGTCTGTGGTTAACTGTTTGTCACTGACTTGTGGCAGGTCTGTGGTTAACTGTTTGTCACTGACTTGTGGCAGGTCTGTGGTTAACTGTTTGTCACTGACTTGTGGCAGGTCTGTGGTTAACTGTTTGTCACTGACTTGTGGCAGGTCTGTGGTTAACTGTTTGTCACTGACTTGTGGCAGGTCTGTGGTTAACTGTTTATCACTGACTTGTGGCAGGTCTGTGGTCAACTGTTTATCACTGACTTGTGGCAGGTCTGTGGTTAACTGTTTGTCACTGACTTGTGGCAGGTCTGTGGTTAACTGTTTGTTACAGACTTGTGGCAGGTCTGTGGTTAACTGTTTGTCACTGACTTGTGGCAGGTCTGTGGTTAACTGTTTATCACTGACTTGTGGCAGGTCTGTGGTTAACTGTTTGTCACTGACTTGTGGCAGGTCTGTGGTTAACTGTTTGTCACTGACTTGTGGCAGGTCTGTGGTTAACTGTTTGTCACTGACTTGTGGCAGGTCTGTGGTTAACTGTTTGTCACTGACTTGTGGCAGGTCTGTGGTTAACTGTTTGTCACTGACTTGTGGCAGGTCTGTGGTTAACTGTTTGTCACTGACTTGTGGCAGGTCTGTGGTTAACTGTTTGTCACTGACTTGTGGCAGGTCTGTGGTTAACTGTTTGTCACTGACTTGTGGCAGGTCTGTGGTTAACTGTTTGTCACCGACTTGTGGCAGGTCTGTGGTTAACTGTTTGTCACTGACTTGTGGCAGGTCTGTGGTTAACTGTTTGTCACTGACTTGTGGCAGGTCTGTGGTTAACTGTTTGTCACTGACTTGTGGCAGGTCTGTGGTTAACTGTTTGTCACTGACTTGTGGCAGGTCTGTGGTTAACTGTTTGTCACTGACTTGTGGCAGGTCTGTGGTTAACTGTTTGTCACTGACTTGTGGCAGGTCTGTGGTTAACTGTTTATCACTGACTTGTGGCAGGTCTGTGGTCAACTGTTTATCACTGACTTGTGGCAGGTCTGTGGTTAACTGTTTGTCACTGACTTGTGGCAGGTCTGTGGTTAACTGTTTGTTACAGACTTGTGGCAGGTCTGTGGTTAACTGTTTGTCACTGACTTGTGGCAGGTCTGTGGTTAACTGTTTATCACTGACTTGTGGCAGGTCTGTGGTTAACTGTTTGTCACTGACTTGTGGCAGGTCTGTGGTTAACTGTTTGTCACTGACTTGTGGCAGGTCTGTGGTTAACTGTTTGTCACTGACTTGTGGCAGGTCTGTGGTTAACTGTTTGTCACTGACTTGTGGCAGGTCTGTGGTTAACTGTTTGTCACTGACTTGTGGCAGGTCTGTGGTTAACTGTTTGTCACTGACTTGTGGCAGGTCTGTGGTTTACTATTGGTACTCCGGCTTCATCTACCAATAAAACTGATACCAACAATATTATTGAAACTGGTGTTAAATACCTAAATATAGCTGAGTAGAGTTGGAAATACATGTACATATATCAGATTTTTCTTCTTTTGATTGAAAATAAAAGTCTTGTATATATAAGGTTTTCAGGCAGGTTGGCTTATACATAAATGATGATACATGTATCTATCTCCATATATTTTGTTTTAGAGTGAAAAGGTCTTGTTATATGATGCTGTGAGGGGAGATTTAGAAGATAAAATCAGGAGATTAGAGGAAGATAGACACAATATAGACATATCATCAGGTTTGTTATTATCAGTCATTAGATGTACTCATTGATGTGTTATAGTGTATTGACTGCATTCCTGAAAGGGTCTTAAGCATTTGGTTTTTTGTAAAATTGTTAGATATATACAGATATAAAAACACTCTGGCATTCTACTTTTGTGTTTTTATAAAAAAAAATGTACAATATATATTTTTTACTGCAGGCAGGCAATTAACATTAGCATTTCTTTTGTAAAATATCTATAAACTATATACATGTATATATATTTCATGAATGTCATTTTGTCAGTGTAATAATAAATGAGTGTTGTATTCCATTACATTTGGTTACACCTGTAAGGCTATGTCTGCTATCTCTGCCATTTCCCAAATGTTGTATCATATATGCTCGAGTGGTGGTTGAACAAACTAATCACTTCATGAACATCACTTAACAGTCTTTGTTATATGTATTACTGTAAGCAGTGATGTGTCGGATTTTAATTTAAAATCTTTCGCAAAAGTTGTGGTATTTCATGCACATGTATATATGGTTCTATAAGTGTTTAGATTTTATTTGAGCATGCGTAGAATGATTCAAATATACCAGGTATCAGGCGTGAATCCGTGCAGAGGCATGCTTTTATAACTTACGAGATCTGGAGTTTGCATGAAAAACTACACAAAACTTTGCTAGGGTTTAAGATTTTATAATTTAAGAGTCTAGGACCAACAAAAAGGGTGATATTTAGAAAAATTTATATCTTTTGTCTGATATTTTCCTTTCCAGATTTATGGCATGAATCTCATATATCAAAGAAAAACAAAAAGAAGAATGATTCCTTCTCATCAGATCGACGAAAAAAACCAGTTACAATCACAGGTTTACAGTTTAATTAATTATATTGATAGAAACATTAGACTTTTTATTCACATATAAATTAAACTACAAAACACATTATTTTTTGTTTGTGTAAATTATTTTAATTATAACCCAAACTGCATGCACATGTAGCAATGAATAGAATGTTTGTCTCCTATCTATCCTGTAATTATAATTGTCTTGTTGCCACAGAGTAACATTAATTCCTTATCAGATGTCTTTCAAGTCTTTGTGGTAATCTTACAGTACATATAATTTATTAAATCTACAAGATCAGTCAATGCTGAATGATCTCCCTTTATTTTGCTATTTATATTCTCACCATCTTCTTTCATTATGTTTTGGAAACAATTTGTAGATTTGTTTAAACACACATTATTATTTTTTTCCAGGTCCTTATATTGTATATTTGCTGCGTGATGTAGAAATTATTGAAGATTGGACAGAAATTAAAAAGGTATACATATTTTATTTCTCATGAACTATCATAGATTGGATGCTGTATTGGAATTCTGTATAAAACAAACTTTATATAAAGCTCCTTTGTAGGAAATCTTTGTTAATTTAACCTGTATATAGCATACACATGACTATTCCAAATGCAAGTTGGTCCCAATGATGTTTGGTTTAGTCAGGGTTCCCTGTTTAAAAATGAAGTTATTATTTATATTAGTATTTCTATTTCAAAGAAATAATTGACCTATACAACATAATTGACTGAAGATTTGGTGCATTTCCTTGAATTTACTTAAAATGTCAATGATTAAATGGAGTTATTTGATTGGTTTATAACTATTTTACAAATTATTGAAGTTATACTACAATATATATATATATAAATAGCTGAGAACAGAACTGCAGCTCAAAAGATTGAAAAAGGATGAGACAGTTAACATGAATATTCAGCTAGATACAAGGAGTTAAATGTTATTATTCTGTTTGCATAATGGGAAAAATAATAAGATTTTGTACATTTGTATTGAATAAAAAATGTACTGAAAATAGAAATGTTATCAATTTCAATCACTCCTCCAAGAGATCCTCTATGAGAACTCACAACAGTAATATTGTATTCTATATTACTGATTTTTTTTTGCAGGCTTTAAAACAAAGTCAAAAGAGAAAGTTGGAATGTGAATTCTGAATTTCTTGTAAGTTAGATTTTTTACGCTTAACAGATCTGTACAAAAAAAACCAATGGAACTTTACTGATTTATAGTTGGCATTTTAACACCATTTTCAACAATATTGCAGTTATATCGTCCATATTTTGTATTTTTGTCAATAAACCAGTTTATAACCTACATGTTTCACTGTGTTATAGATCAAGGTGTCGTACTTGAAAGAACCCTGCAACATTAAACTGTCATAAAGTTAAGGAAAAGTTAGATGTAAAGCAGTTGACTTTCCAATACATTCTCCGGAATGAGTAGTATAACTCCATATCCATAAAAAAAATAACGGGAGACATCTTTGTGTTTCCACTCTTTCTTAGTAAAAGATTTTTCAATTTTATATAATTATATTTAAATGTTAATCTAATTAAGATCTGTTTTTAAACAAAAATCCTTTTAAATTCTTACATGCCATTGGAGCTAGCCGTGGATTGATTTCTGATCAATATAAAATCTTATACTTTCTATTAAAAGTATCCAACGATCAATTAGAGATTCTTGTAACTTACCTTGATGAGTCTGACTCACTTAAGTGTTTCAATTTTACATTCTTACAATGGTGGGACTTCCCAAAATTTTCAGGAATGTTTTCTGGACTTGTTAGATTGGGTGCAATTCTGAGATGAAGATTTTTTTATTTATATATTTTCCAAACAGATGTTATGTTAAAAACTATATCCTTTTGCAGTGGACACCATGGATTTTATCTTCAATATAAAAACACGACTTTGTAGTGGCTAAATTTGTTTTCATATGTTTTTAGTGATTTCAGCATGTTCAGTGAAAAATATCAATATAAAAGTGTAAAAAGTTTTTGAGCCATGATGGATTCAATAATACTAATTGAGCAAGTATCTTTCTTGATCTAAAATCATTTAATTACGAAACAAGATACATGGTTGTTTTTGTTTATTCTACATATTTTTTAATGACAATTTCAGATCATTTTGACTGATGTATTTAATATTTCAGGAAATGTGATATTACAAGGAATCTAAAAACTGGCTGTGATATATAGTTCTCCCCAGAACTTGCACTGGTGGTCTTAAAGCATGGAGTTTCCAGTAGTACATTGTTGTCACTGACGACTGCACAGTGTACAACTAAAAGGACATCTCTGTCGAGAATTTTTGCTTACTGCTAGAAAGTTGATGTGGAGCTACAGAGGTTGTATTTCGAACAGATGTAAACTTTGTTGGAGACGAAACTTATAATTCTACAAAATGGCATGTTCATGTTTTAAGAGTATAGTTAAATGTTTATTGTTATGCTTCAGTACTAATATGCTAAAATATTATTTTTATCATGCTTTGATACATGAAATGGCCATTTTGTGACGCTTTATATTAAGATACTGTTGAATACATTTTAATTCCTGGATCAATTGATCCATAAATTTAAGAATCCAGAGAAGTATAATGTTAACTCAGAGTCTCCATTAAAGTCAATTGTCTTTTAAAAAACTCTACAATTTTTGTCTTCATTTTGACATCGTGTATCAAATGATTTTTGAAGAAAGGTTATTGGCATCGCAAGAATAGATTGGATAAACATATGCTATAAAATGTTAGTTGACTGAAATTAAGGAGGAAAATTTGGAGTCCTTGATGCTTCATCTTCTGAGGTTATGTTACTAGTATGTGTAGTAGTAAGTAAAATCAGTGAAAGTATCCATGTTTCACTGTATTTGGCCTAAACATGCCACATGAAATTTACCACACAAATAAATCATGTATTCTGCAATTTCTAAGTGATCTGATGTTTTATTTAATAGTGCAAAATTAATGTTGTGCAGTTGTTCATAAATGGACAGATGAAATTAAAAGGTTTTTTTTTGGAAACAAGTGATCATTTTTATATATGTTTGTGTTTGAAAGATAAAGGATATATGAATTGTTTACCTGTTTATTTGAATGCTACTGGGAATATAAACTGTAAATGCTTTAATGATAGAGGGATGAGAAAGGTTTACGTTTGAATGGTATTGAGGTGTGAAATGTTTTTGGATGAATGGTAGAAGGATGTGACAGGCTTATGTTTGAAAGGTATACTTGATATAAAACTAGTATGTTGAACTAAGGGAGGCAACTGGTTTATATTTTAATGATAGAGTGATTGTGTAAGGTTTGAATGACAGAGGAATGTTATCAGTTTACTTTTGAATAGTATCGGTGATGCATACATTTGAATGGTAGAAGGATGTGACAGATTTATTTTTGAATATCAGATGGAAGTTGTAAAGTTTGTTTTATCTGAATGTTAAAGGGTATGTGGTATAATATAGGACAGTGATTTATTTCTGGACTATAACATTTCGTAATGTTTTTAGTGCTTGGTATTTTTCAATTTTTCAAAGGATGTTACATGTTCTTCAAAACCAAAAAAAAAAGACTTTTATGTTGAATAGTACACACAATGAAATATTTATTAAATTTATATAAAAAAAATGCTATATATCACAATGATTATGAACCTGTACATAAATATTGTAGCAATTCTATATCTGGTAACTGCGTCAGTATTGTAATGGTCAGCGTGCTCGTCTGGAGGGCAGTAGATTATGGATTCAAGCCCCGGTCGGGTCAAACCAGACATATAAAATTGGTATTTGTTGTTTCTCGCCTAAGCACCCAGTATTAAGGAGTTAGAGCAAAGACGGGTTGGCTCGGAATCAGGATAATGTGTCCGAGTGGAGCAACATGTCTACCTGCAGACTTGTTTCAGTGAGATGGCACTGTAAAAATCCAACTCTGCATGTTGGTCTAGTTCAAAGTGGAAGTCACCATCATCATTTCATTGAATGTAACTTGTTCTCACCTTGATATAGCTGAAAAATTGTTCATTTGGCGTTAAACAACAATCACTCACAGACTAAATGAGAGTTTGACTGGTCGATGTTTGAAGTTAAGAGGAAGTATGAAAAGTTGAGCTTAATAATGATGTACCAATTTTTTTTTATATAACTGAATCGTGTCTAGTGCTGCTATTTTTGTAATTTTGACTATATTATTTTTATTATGATTGAAATAAAATTCAAAAATTTGTTTTAAAGTTTATTTATGTTTAATTTTGAAAGTGGGAGAAATTACATGTACATACAAATTGCTGTCTGTTGCCAATAGAGCTTCATGTTTTTGTCATTCCAATCTTACAATGCGTTAACTAGAAACTCAAAATCTTTAATTTGAGTGAGTGATATTTATTCTTATTTCAGCAGCTTCATTCCAATTTAAGTTGTTTTATTCTAATTCAAGTGGTTTTTCCTTATAAATCATACTAAGTATTGTGAAAATTAGACATGTAAGTTTTAAATTAGATGATTACCATTTAACTACACGATTGATTAATAGGGAAATATTTAATATCAGTCTATTTTTTAGGGAAAAACTACTTAAATTAGGATAAAACCATTAAAACTTTTATGGACTTTCAACGTTGGCATGCAAATAACGCTATATAGACAGAGGTCTTAGTTTGTAATGTTCATCTACTAATGCATTTATCAGCTGGGGCCGTCTTGGTATTTGGATTTATGACTACATATGCAATCGGTGCCTATCCCCACTGAAGTTATGAGTTTGAATTCCTCTCTAGCGAGATGTACTTGATACATTATGTGACAGGTTGGTGGTTTTCTCCACCAATAAAACTGACTGCAACAATATAACTGAACTATTTATCAGCTATTTATAGCACATGTCAATCATTCATTCCAGACAATTATTCATACATGTATCCCAAATATATGTGTGTATGTTCATTTGTACATGTATTAGTAAGGAAGGAAATGGACGTAAATGAACATGCAAGACTCCAGCATTACATGTACAGTTACACATAATTATAGAAAAGAAACAGGGTTTTTATTGTTGTTATACATTTCACGGTCACTGCAGCGTCTTCCATAGTGAAATGCACTAGAACGAGTGTGAAACGGCCCTAGCCATCAGTTGAGTGCAACTCTTTACTTGTCGATAAATACTACATCTGGGAATATTTGGTGTATAGAATTTCATTTTTCAGTCGTGTAGTTGTAAACAAAAACAAAATGGGTTGAAGTTATACAAATACCATCAACATTGAACATTACAAGGATACAAATACAGAAAGAAAGAAAACTAGACAGTTTGAAGAGGTCCAATTAATTAGAGGGATGGTATATATTTTTTAGAAAATAACATCTTAAAATTGACTGGGTACTGGGGAATGTTACGTGGGATCAAACCCACAGAGCTGCTCAGCGGGTCCCTAGGTGGCAGATTAGGGGTTGTCAAGTTAAAATATGGAAAGCCTTACTGAGGACAAGTGGTTAACATATTTGGAGAGGGCCACACTCTCTGCATATTAAAAACCTCTTGTAAATTTCGAGAAAGATTCTTCGTTTCTACTCTTAATACTTTTCCAGTGGCAGTCAAAAGTCATTGAATCAGTTTACCCATCCCTTCCTCATTTCTATATGTATAGTATTTATATATTGTTGAACTTTTTCTCGTCTAAATATAGCTCACTTGACATTAAGCAGTAATCAATCAATCAAAAAATTTAGAGTTGAAGAAGTGTAAACATTAAATGCTATTGCACACAATATGTCCACAACTGCATAAAATAAGGGTGTACACCTAAAGCACAGGGAAATATTTAACCAATTCCACACTGCATCAATGTATGTCAACTTTATAACAACTTAAACTAATATTCTACTGTTTATTTATCATGATTGATTGATTGATTGGTGTTTAACACCAACTTTAGCAGTATTTCAGCTATATTGTGGCATGAACAAATTTTAGTATTCACTTGGACACCTTATTTATCATGAAAAGTTCATGTACCAGGGTACCTATAAATGATTTATGGGATCGTCGTGGTCGTGATCGTATAGTAGTTGGATTTACAACTACCTGTACAATCAGTGCTTATCACCACGGAAGTTGTGAGTTCGAACCGTTCATGGTGAGGTGTACTTGATAAGGTGGTATTCTCTGGGTATTCCGGTTTCCTCCACCAATAAAACTGACTGTCACAATAT
The DNA here is from genome assembly GCA_963680875.1 of Bathymodiolus brooksi. Classification (NCBI taxonomy): domain Eukaryota; kingdom Metazoa; phylum Mollusca; class Bivalvia; order Mytilida; family Modiolidae; genus Bathymodiolus; species Bathymodiolus brooksi. The sequence goes on along the minus strand of OY804576.1, from coordinate 61,524,522 downwards.
AACTGAAATATTGTTGAAAGGGGCATTAAACACCATAAACCTATAAATGATTAAAACCAGCTGTTAATGTCATATAAACTAATCTCAGGTTCCATCAACAACTAAAAAATGGTATATTTGCTCCTTTATCATTAACCAGTGAAACGAGCGGACTGGTTCAGGTTGGCTTATCTGGTCATCAAAAATATTATTTAGATCAATCTTTCAATACTTTTAATATAAATATTTACCAAAAAAATGCAGAAATATGTATATGTTTATAAAACAAAAAACTCAAAAAATTACAATCATGATGGTGGTTTATATCCTGAAGTTTTAAAATTATCCTGTCCCAATGGATTATAGCCAGCATCAATTTGTGCACGAAATTTTATATATTCTCTTCGTCGATCAAAATGTTTTACCTGAAAGAACAAATTAAAGCGTGGTAAGAATAGATTCTTAAACTTATTTGTAATGGAACATGTACATCTGTGTTTGTTATATTTTTATATATAGTTATAAACACAATTTCATATGTGTGGCGTTAAACACCATAAATCACAACCACATGTATAACAAAAAAAATACTCTAAAAGAAATATATACTTTAAAAAACAAATATAGATATTATGCACCAATCTCGATTGCTGTGGTCACAAAATATTTTCAAATTATCGAAGCAGAGACTTGTGTTTCAGTGGTGTAATAAAAAACTGTTAAACTGAGTGTAAAATTAAATTTATATTGAAGCTGACATGTTCATGTTTTTTTGTAATTACTTCACTTTATGAGATTCTAACTAAAAGTTTCTGCAAGTTGTCCTTTATGTGGAAGGGGTGTGGCATCTTTCAAACATTAGGCACTCCTTTTATGTTTTGTCTTAATGGATGCCCCATTTGGTTAAATGGTACCCCCCCTCCTTACAAAGTTTTCACATCACATTGATATCATAAGGTCTTCAAGTTCTTATTCCCTCAAAGTGAGAGGGATTTCTAAGCTACATAAGTTTATTTTTCTTTTTTTTCTTTTTTCTATTTAATTAAAATTACCCAGGTCTTTGAACACATTTCTTCAAAAGGTTTTCTAAGATCAACACATTTTGCTATTGCCTTTTCTGTCCCAAGATCCTCCTCATATTTATCTATACAATTCCAGTAATTATCTTTTGCAGTCCAACATTTTTCTCTTTCAGATTTTGTAGGTGCAGAATCACCCATTGTAAGTCTGTCTGATCTGAAAAATAATTGTTTATAGTTTTTATTTCTTTAAATATTAGTACCAAAACAAATTCAAATTTTGTACAAAAGGGCTGTATACATATTTCATGCCAGTTGTAACATTTCTGATAGAAGTAATAATCAATTTCCTCCCACTGATAGTTCACCTGTTATTGTCATCATTTATTGTCCTCACAGAAATTATTAATATCAATTTAACATAAACTGTATTAAAGATTTTAAGTTTCTCTTGATTGGGAATTTGAAATGACCACAACAGAGATAATTAGTTTAATATATAGCATTCTAATGGAACTATACTTTGCATACATTTTAATAAATTGACCATAGATGAAACTTGATTTATGGCAAATTTACTGGATAAAATTTTGTCATTGAGTTGCAGTAGCTCCAGAACCATCTAGCTCTTGTTGTTGTTTTTTGTGTGACCATAGTTATGAAATATCATTAAATGTAACAAGTACCCTTAATCTATCATCCAAATCCACAGAAAAAGCAATGCAAAATATATGACCATAAATATACTGAGTATACAATTAAAATACATGTTTGTTTTATGGAATTAATATAAATGTTTTGTTAATGTTTATGACAGCTACAATTATTTTTAAATTATTAAGTTTGCTAATATTTTAATTTCTAATTCAATAATTAAAGTTGCAAGGCAATAAATTCTGGGGCTTAAGTAATATAGTGATTCCATTTGTCTTCTATTCACATCTTATAACATATGAACAGTGAAATAATGTCAAGACAAAATCGCTCCTGCCATCAAACAAAATGTGGTCATTCAAGACAGGTTGTCTCCTAAAATTTATCTTAAATGACTCATTCATGATGTTTATAGGATATAGATTTTTTTCTTTTTTTAGGGGTTGAACCTGAGAAGTGGATAGCTTATAATATGTGCTGCCACATGTACCCCTAAAAAATTAAACTTTGCCAGGATTGGGCTTTAGTCAGCATGAAAACTGAATCGTATTCATGATTATTTTAAAAACTTTGTTATGATGAAGCTGAACCAACACTGCTCAACCTTTTTCAAAGTCAGATAGTATTTTCCAGATCAAAAGTTTATAAAGTTGATACAAATGTTTAAACAGATTAGCTTTTAACTACATACACAACATAATCATTAGACACCAACAGTACAGAGGGCCTGGGTGGCTCAATGAGTTAAGTAGTGTGATTACCAAACAACACATACAAGCCTACCAATACAGCGTGTGTTCGTAACCAGCTTTGTAAATTACAAGAAAGGGTGCACTCGCAAGTGATAATGCTTAAAAGTTGCTTGGCCAATGCGATGGTCATCGCCGGGTACTCCGGCTTCTTCCACCACTAAAACTGGTCGCCATGATATAGCTGAAATATTGCTGAAAGTGGTGCTAAACACCAAAAATCAATCAATCAATCAACCAACAGTACAATATCAAAATAAATCTACATTATTTATATTTAGACATTGAGCAAGTACAAAAAGAACCAGAAACAAAATAACAAATTTACAAAGTAATTGACATCTCATTCATCATTATTTATCAAGTGACTTTTTGACCTCTGTTTAATTTCTTTAAATTGATATTTTTCATCATTTGAAGAAGAAGTGAATATAAACCAACATATGTCTGCATGTAACACCATTAGTATTATATAAACAACCAAAGATATTTGTTTATTTGGTTGTATAACATTTTGTGCAAATTAAACAATATCTTTTTTATAATTAAAAATGATGAAATTTTTGACGGCAATCTTGAACAACATGCATGATTGATCCTGATAGAACAAGAAAACAACATTTCTATTTGTCTGAACTCTGTTATCTTAGTTGAATTGTATTGTATAGTTTTCAAAGCATAGCTCTGGTTAAATAATTACTGTCTAGAACACATAAAACGACATAAAGATAAATTTACACTATTCGAAATATATTTACATAACGAAACCAATACAGTGTGAGCTTTATGAAACACCGGAAGTGACCAACAACATCCAACAAGAAGAAAATACGCCTTCATATAGATCCTAAATATAACTATACAAATAACGCCATGTGGTTATTTCAGTAATAATTATCTCCATTAAATCACCGACTATGTTATATGTTTAATATTTACGATAAGAAAACTCCATAACAGCACGAACTAACCCAGAAAATTATAGGACATCTGCTGTAAGGATCGTACCGGAAGTGTATAGTCCACAGCAACATGGAAGCACCTGTTTCTGAGAAAATATCTAACAGGTGTCTTCATAGCGGAAAATAGACATGTAGCACCTCTAAATCAATCCAGATGTGGTGACAGATAACATGTCCCATTGCTAATGATCAATTTAAAATGTCTGATGAAACATGCCCAGTATTAACTGATTCAGGAAGCAACTTTTCCATCAAGCCTACAATAGATAATTTAGTGAATCTTGATAAAATAAATGTTGATAACGAATGCTTGAAAGATCCGTACTGCTTAAACCATGAAGGCAAAGATAGCAAATTGCCAAATGGTAAAATACGACATAAACATGAAAACGGTCTAGTTGTAAAACCTGTGAAATCCAACGCAGAAGTACAACACCAGTGTCCATGTGAAGGAATCCATGATCATGCAGAGGAAATTATTAAATATAGTGGTCCGTGTGATGAGTCTTCCATGTGTAAATCATTTAATAATTTGGAACTGGAGAAGTGTGATCATGAAGAATCAGAAAATGATATATTAGATGGAATCGAATATATTGTTTATGACTCTGAACTTCAAATGCCAGATATTATGAGACTAATAACAAAAGATCTTTCAGAACCATATTCTATATATACCTACAGATATTTTATTCATAACTGGCCTAAGCTTTGTTTTCTGGTGAGTTTTTTTTGGATAAAAAAAGGAGCTTAAATGGGTATAAATTTAAACTGCTAATTAATATACAAACAGCTGGAGTTAGTAGCAAACAGCATTCAAAAATGTTTCGAGCTCCTATATATACTGTTACACGTATATGAACAAAGTTTTCCATATGTGAGATCAGTATTTTACAGATGGATCTTTTAGTCTTGCATTATTATTCTCATTACCAACATGATTTAGCGCCTACATTTTTTATTTTTTTTCTGTGTATCTTCCTCTGTTCCCAGAGAGTATTCTGTACAAGGAACGAACTTTGGAATATCGTTACACCCCTATGTGGTATTCTTTGCCAGATATAGCTCTATTACATTGATTTATGATTTGAGGTCTGACAAATAATAATTACAGCCTTTAAATTACTTTCTTCAGTTTTTGATTGTCAGTGACAATGTCAATATATGTTTGTGGCTGTTTTCATTCCCTAGCATGAGTAGCTATATATAGTTGGACTGTTGAGCAAATTGGCAGAGACATCTGTCTTCTGCTGAGGATCCTTTAGGTAATTTTGAATAAAAAAAACCCAGAACAAATCAGATCAGACAGCTTTTTAACTATTTACTCAATTTGGGCAAGGTAACTGCAGACGAGTTGTGAAAAAAGGTTTCGATTAATTGCAATTAACTTCTCCCAGAAGTCTGAAAGAGAAGTCACTTCTCCTTCTAATTTGAAAGTAGTGAGAGCCCTGTATATTTACATGTACATGCATTACAATTTACATAATGGCTTGATATCTGTTTTAGGCAATGGATGGAGGAAAATGTGTGGGTGCTATTGTATGTAAATTAGATATGCATAAAAAGATGGTACGCAGAGGATATATTGCTATGTTAGCTGTTGATTCTGATTATAGAAGAAGAAAAATAGGTATTGTATTTTGGTCATTTGTGAATAATACTTGTAACCAGAAATAGTTTTTTTATTTGATCATCTAAGACATGCTTTGAAAGAATCTTGGTGAAATCATGATCTTGACACAAGACCCATCAGGTCATCAATTTTCTTCATATTGGTATGCAAACATGGTAAAGAAAAACCTGTATGAACTATAGGAAACTAAACATCATATTTTGATGGTCAAGTGTAAGTTATGGTTGTGTGACAGCTAATTGTTAACTATTACAGGTACAGGAATAAACTTGTCATAACTTGTGTTGATAAGTGATTAAATTCTGTGAACTTTAAAATACTTAACATATGTAATGATAAAGATATTGAAATCTTCACAATTTCATACTCGTCAAAAATGCAACACGCAATAACAAATTATAGCACAATAAATTTTATTCAGATCGACATGTATAAATACAGTTGACTCCCATTGTCTCGAACTCGGTTGACTCGAATTTCCGGTTGAGACAAATTTTTATCGAAATATATAGTTGAGTCGAATTCGGATGAGTCGAAATTTCGGTTGTCTCGAATAAAAGTTTTGGTCCCGAGATGTAGAACGCCATATTATTTACATTCGTTAAGTCGAATTTACCTGTCAAAACATGTGTATTACCTTGGGTTTAAAATCGGATCACAGGTGAAACATCTGGTCATTGACTGACATTTTTACCTTAGGCTATTTCACATGTTTATTTCACAATCTGTCAAATTAATTAGTGATAATATTTGAATTGGCTTGGTATTATGACACAGGTTAGATGTGTACAATCAAAAATTATCGATTCATAATAAGTGCGCTTGGGTCGGCATACATCAATGATAATGAAAAATACACAAAGGAAGCATTTTATCTATTGAATTATTTGTCGGAAATTAATTTTGATTAAAGAAGAATAGTTTTCTTCTACACTTTATTGAATAATAAAAACACACAATTTATTGTAAATAAAGAGTTTTGCACAAAGAAAACTACGTCATGATGGGTGAAGTTTAATGACAATGCAACAGCTGAAAAACATAAACAAAACAGATAAACATATTCATACACACAAAAAAGGATATCTGGAAGTTATCAGTCGTTCCACAAGATTCAAAGAATTTAACAGAGAAAAAAACAGCAACAAAAACATCGAATATGTTTACAATCATTCCGAGAATAGGGACATGTGATGCTGGTTTTAGCTCTTCAAAGTTTCGCTCGAGTTGTCTCCCTTTCATCGTTAAGCAAACTACACTTCTGGTATTTTCGTAGCTCCTCTTGAGTCGAACTACGGTTGACTCTAATTTTTTCCATGGTCCCATCGAATTTGAGATAACGAGAGTCAACTGTAATAACAATTTTAAAAATACAGTCAAACTTGCCTCAGTGGTAATTTTAAATTAGTGATCACCTGCTGTAGACAACAAGTTTAAACCCTCCAGACTGGATTTACATGTTAACATTGATTCAAATGAATAAGTGGTCACCTCAGTGAATGTGGTCATCAGTCACATATAGTTTATCCCTTTGTATCAGTTTACTGATACATGTATTTAGTGGTCGCTCTTCAACCTTGACTTTAAAATCATCGCTAATTGTCTTTCGAGATGTTCTCGATGTATGATTACACCAATTTATCTATTGATATTGAAAAATTAACTATTTAACCGTTTATCTGTACAAAAACACTGCAGCATTACAAAGTGACCCCCATTCTTTTCCAATAATCTTGCAGTAACTAATAAGCAAATCATTACAGATCAGAACTGGTCAATTGTCTTATGCAGTAATTTTTTTGTCCCAAAGGTGAGCGTTGAATACAAGTTTGACTATATTCAAAGCATAGAAAAATTTCTAGAAAATATCAAACTTCGGCATGTCGAACTACTGATAACTCGAACATATTTCAACAGACCCCTGAAGTTTGAGCTACTGAAGTTCAGCTATTTGTAATGAAATCAATTGGAATCATAAACTTTGTGATTAGGTAGTGTTGCTAGTTATATATGATTTGCATGTTAAAATAGTGGGAACTGTAAATTTGTTTCTGATAAATATTGTACCCAGGCATTTAAAACAAAAAGTTGAGAAGCACTAGATGACATTGTAATGAACCACAAGAACACCAACCTCTGGAAAACCTTGACCATGATGCAAAACAAAAATCTAAAAAACATGTGATTTTAATTCAATTGGAATTGGGCTAACATTTTGTTTATTGTGATCTTTTAATATGTTGTGCTGTAATAGAGAATGTAACTTGTTCTCACCATGATTTTAGCTGAAAAATTGTTCATTTGGCAATAAACAACAATCATTCATTCATTCATTCATTCATTTTTGTAATTGAGAAACAATGACGAAATATCATTCTGGAACCTCATATATGTACATGTATATTGCTTGTTAAAACTTTTATGTACATAGATTTCTTTGTTATTTTAGGTTCTCATTTAGTTCTTAAAGCAATCAAAGCCATGATAGCTGATGACTGTGATGAAGTAAGTAACACCAAGAAACCATTATCACTTGGTAAAATGGGACACATCATAAAAATATGAATTTGGTATTGTACCATAGAGAATGGGATGGTTTTTTTTTTGGCAAAAATGGACTAGATGATCATGATTTATTTTGTTTAAAAAGGATAATATCCCCTTTTTCATGTTTCTACTGATTTATCATATTAATTAATGACTTATAGACATGAACTTATCATTAATTATACATGCATATGATTAACTTTTTCGTCAGAATCAGTTTTGCTTACACCATTATTCTGATTTGTGTTACTTCAGAACAGTGGTAGATAGTTACATTTGTAATTAGGGTCTTTATTCTAATTTCAGGTTGTTTTGGAGACAGAAATAACAAATAAAGCTGCCCTCAATCTGTATGAGAATTTAGGTTTTGTACGAGATAAACGTCTATTTCGTTATTATTTGAATGGTGTTGATGCATTACGTTTGAAGTTGTGGTTACGGTGAATTTTAATATCTTTTTAAGAGTGTTGTTGTTGAGTATGTCAGGACTTAAGTTATTTTTGTTTGTATATAGCAAATTTTAAAATGTGATAAGTACATGGTGGTGTCATGAAAATGTTAGAATTGTACAGACAAAAGTATTTTTAGAATGTGAGTGTGTGTCCTGGTGAATGTAAACAATAAGATTATCCTCAGTGAGTTATTGCAAAAGTTTTAAATCACTGGTTCAAAATTTGCCTGAATGAACATTGATGAAATTAATTAATTTTTATAAATGGATACTTTCAGTAATTAAAGACAATTTAAGGATGTCCCTACAAGTTGTTGATTTTATTGATAGCTATTTTTAAATTTGTCCTTTGAAATTGCAATGTAACTGGTTCAGCAAAAGTTCCAACCGTAAAACTTATATGAAAGCTAGGAATGAGATGAGGAAATACATAGCGATCACTACTATGCACGTTTCTAAAATTAACTATCGTCTGCTAGTCTGAGAAAGTGATATTTTACTCAGGCAACAAATATTTCAAAAATAATTGTTCGTGGACCTGTAAATTGAGAAATAAGGAAGTATCAAACACTAGTCAGAAAGCCATTGTTGGCATTTCAGCAGTTTGTTTACATGCATTTTCAAACAATTGCTTGAAATTTGATTTAAAAGTTTTGCTTGAAATTTGATTTAAAAGTTTTATTAAAGTATTTTGAAAAATGGATCACACAAGCGCTTGAAATAATATAATTTTGCATAGCTTATTCATGCCAAATTTGGCATCAATAGCAAAAACGTGGTGTTTCGTAATAGGATTGAAAATTTTGAGAAGTTTAATCAAATACCCACCATTCACCTTTGGAACACCTCATCTGAATGTAGACGATCTTAAGCAAGACTTGTGATGACATGGTGAAATCAAAGTTTAAAATAAAATTGTAGTACAATTAATTAGTCCTTCCAGTAAGGCTATCATTTTCAATTTGTTTTTTATGTCACTTCCCGTGAGTCCAAATCTTGTTTATTAGCCGCCCAGAAAGGCCATAATTTTCATTTGAATCTAAAAATTCATTTCTGCTCTGACTAATTATTTGGACTAATCAATTGATGCTTTCAATACATATGAATACTGTATTTGTACTTTTGTACGATTTTAGTGATACCTTGAAGTTCGTGTTTATTTAAAATCATGATAATTTGAAGAAAAAAATTATTGCTGAAAATGGTTATTTTCTACGTTAGATTAAGCTCTCATGGGAAAGACTAGAGCAGACAGACATGTACTTATTTCTACGAAAATATACCCATCATGAAATTCGTGAACATAAATACACTGCGAAAAAGCACAAATACAGTAAACAATGGCCAAAATATAAAACGGCATAAATGAACAAAAGTACAAAAATTCATACATTAATTAGGAATTAGTCTTACTCAGATTGCACTCTAAAATAAAATTCACAAACCCATGAGTTTCCAGCAGAAATGTCGATATTAGTTATACCAGCAAGGAGTGTGAAAGGTTAGCACTAGTCCTTTGGATTACCTGTTATAAAGTTTAATTTCTACCCCTGCTATATTGTCTTTTTTAGCTCACCCTGAACCAAAGAGTCGTATGAACTATTGCCATTACTTGGTGTCCGTCGTCCGTCCGTCATCAATAAATACTTCTCAAGAATAATGAAGTGATTAAAAGCAAACTTGACTGAAATGTTGGTGCCAATTGACAATCAAACATGGCTACCAAGGTCCATTAAAGTTTCTGATTGGGCACTGAACTATCTGAAAACAAAGTGTCTGTAATGTTCCTTGGATTTGCTCAACCAAATGTCAGTTTTTTGTGTCAATTGGAAATCCAAGATTCTGCTACTGCAGAACAGTATTTTAGCGTAGAACATTATGGGAAGACAGATATTTTTTTTATCAGAAATCATGGTATTTAGATGAACCCAAACTGTACATGCATAACCACAGGATGGTCCCCTACTAGGTGTTTTTTTTTTAATGTGGATTGGAAATCCAAGTTGGCCACTCAATGGGAATATGAAATAAAACAAAATTTCAGAAACCACAAACTTGCTTGAACCTAAACAGTGCATGCATAATCAAATGAGCGATACAGGCTCAGTTGAGCCTCTAGTTTTAACTATCAAAGATAAAATCTTGCTACTTGTATATGTTTCCAAAGCAAATCTATTTGATACTTTAGATTGCACTGTATTTAATATACACAATATGACAAACAACTTTTATTAGAAAGGCTTTATGTCAATTCATATAATTCAGCTTAAATGTTTGTTTCTTGCATGTTCAATCATTAGCATATTTAAAGAACATATTTTATGATTAAATTATTAATTGTCTGTAAATCATAAAAAAAATATGGCAATCAAATGGTGTTTTGATATGCATCTACCTATACAAACAGTGCCTATCACTGCTGAAGTTCAATATCCACCCATGGAGACGTGAACTTTATTCTTCTTTATATGAGAAAGTATTGTCACTGACATGTCACAGTTCATGTTTTCTCTGGATACTTCTGTTTTCTCCACTAATGAAACTGACCACAATGATATTAAACACCTGCAACCTTAATAAAAAAAAAAATTTGCAATATAATTAAGAAATAATTCATGGAAGCCTTACTGTGTTGCGAGTCTTAACATTGGTCGGCAGAATATTAGTATTTTATCCCGAGCAATAATGGTCAGCAATTCAACCAATACAACGTAACACCTCAAATCATTTAACACCATAAAAAAAACACGACGTATAAGCTGATGAAAATCCATGTCGCCGGCTTAGTACATGCACAAAAATGGGGAGGGGGCATTTTAAGCCATTTAATGGGGTCCCAACTCCCCTTAGTGTAGCGTTTTTAGCTCACCTTGCCAAAGGCAATGTGAGCTTTTGCCATCACTTGGCGTCCGTCGTCTGTCGTCCGTTAACTTTTCACATTTTAATCTTCTCCTCTGAAACCCCTCAGCCATATGAAGTGAAACTTGGTAGGAAGCATCTATGGAAGGTCCTCTATAAAGATTGTTAATTTTGTCCCGATCCATTAATAAACATGGCCACCACAGGCAATTCTTGTTTCTGATTGGCCTATTTTTAAAAATCTTCTCTGAAACCGCTTAGCCAAATGAACCGAAACTTGGTAGGAAGCATCTATGGAAGGTCCTCTATAAAGATTGCTAATTTCATTCCGATCCATTAACAAACATGGTCGCCACAGGCAATTCATGTTTATGATTGTATGCTTTCTTAAAAAAAAAAAAATCTGTTGTTGTGTGGAAAGGGAGATAACTCTAATTTATATATAGATACTATGAATTGAATTACAGATAAATTTCGTCCTTATCCGTTAACAAACATGGCCGCCACAGGCAACTCTTGTTTCTGATTGGCTGATTTAAAAAATTCTTCTCTTCTGTAACCACTTGGCCAAATGATCCGAAACTTAGTAGGAAGCATCTATGGAAGATCCTCTATAAAGATCGCTCATTCTGTCCCGATCCATTAACAAACATGGCCACCACAGGCAATTCTTGTTTCTGATTGGTCTATTTCTAAAAATCTTCTCCTCTGAAACTGCATTTGCCAAATGAACTGAAACTTGATAGGAAGCATCTATGGAAGGTCCTCTATAAAGATTGCTCATTTTGTCCCAATCTGTTAACAAACATGGCCGCCACAGACAATTCTTTTTTCTGATTGGTCAATTTCTAAAAATCTTCTACTCTGACACAGCTTGGCCAAATAGACCAAAACTTGGTAGGAAGCATCTATGGAAGGTCCTCTATTGCTCATTCCATTTTGATCCATTAACAAACATGGCCGTCATAGGCAATTCTTGTTTCTTATTGTTTGATTTCTAAAACAGCTTTTCCTCTGAAACCGCTTGGCCAAATGATATGAAACTTAGTAAGAAGCATCTATGGAAGGGTCCTCTATAGAGATTGCTCATTTCGTTTTGATCCATTAACAAACATGGCTTCCACAGGCAATTCTTGTTTTAGATTTGTCGCTTTCTAAAAATCTTCTTCTCTGAAACTGCTTTGTCAAAACGAACCGAAATTTGGTGGGAGCACCGATAGGTTATGGAAGGTTCTGTATTAAGTTTCCTCAGAGCAGAATGAAAGGTGAGCGACACAGGCTCAGCTCAGTGCTGAGCCTCTATTTTTTAATGGACTGATGTTATAATGAGGTCAACTATGTTCTATGATCTCAGTCTACAAATTTTTCATTGAGAATATTGATGAAAAAATTATTTTGAATTTATAATTGTTGAATGAATTAGAATAAATTTTTGTATACATTTTATCTGTATGAATGAAATATAGTCTACTACAATAATGACAGGTCATGTCTGTAGTACATGTACAGTGTACATATTATTATGAGTAAAAACTGGAATAATGTTCTGTGTAATTCTTCTTCCATGTATTAATCAAATACAGACACATGATTGTATATTTTTTCTACAAAGCATAAAGGGACATCGAAATGAATTATGTGTGAAATCCTAATATCTTTGTAATAATGAAATTATCTAAATAAGAAGATTGAATGTTGAAACTGATTTATGTCATGAAATTATCTAAATAAGAAGATTTAATGTTAAAACTGATTTATTTCATTGGTTTATTCTGCAGAAAAGTGTTGTACCTGTCATATTGATAATAGTATTGATATATTTTTATGCCCCACGACAAAAATTCAGAGGGCATGGTGTAATACTGCTGTTCGTCTGTCCATCCAAGTATATTTACACTGCCAAATTTTCTAATCTAGCACTTTCTTGCTTTGCAGGTGATCAGTTCTTGGGTTTCAATTCATTTTCTAAACATTTTGGGTTGTTGGAACTTTGGTTTTCTATTTCTGAAATTTGTTTCGGACCAGTTTGATTCTGGTTTCTCTTTTCTCTGAAGCTTTTGTTGTCAATGCCAACCATGTGTAAAACATGATCTGATTGGTTGATAGGATTGCCATAGGACACTAATAGCTAATCGAAGCTCAGTAAACAATATTTGCAGTAGTTATAAATATGACCATGTCAAGTCGATAGTATGTGAATATTTTGATTTCAAGGAAAACGGTAAAGTAGATAAGACCACCCACCATATGTAGTATATTAAAAAAACATTGAAGTGCTCCACTGGCGGTGTGTTCTAGCATTCACTTGCCATTACAAATGCTCACATTGCAGCTTCAAGTTTAACAAGTACACATGGTAAAGTGGATAGTAAGAACAAAAATAATGCACACTTAAAAAATATCGGCCATCTTAGACTTAATGAGTTCTTTGCAATAAAAAAAACCAAACTGCCATGAAATTTCTAAGGCAATTACTAGATCAATTAACATTTTCATCTTCAAAGACACGAAGTTGTCAGTTGTCCATATGGACTAATTTATTGGCTAAAATGATGTAGCTGAAATACTGCTAAGGTTGGCGTTAAACATCAATCAATCAACTTGATTAAAATATTGAAAGGAAAAAGCCGGACAGAGCAGAAAAATTTAGAAACTTAAAAAATGACAAATCCACCAGTTCATACACCACACAGTTTACTACCCACATAGCCAAATCATCTTCAGATTTTGCATCTGAAGACAAAATTAATATAATTTAAGTTTATATTCTACCTATTTGTTGGATCACAAAATTGTTATACTATTAAAAGCCTAATTTAACATCCCAAATTGAGCAATAAATATTAACATCTACATTCTGTAAGACATTTTCAGAATAGTGGTTCGTATTTGTACTAGTATATGCACATTGAGACGTGATATTAATTATCCTCTCGTTCAATGGCTACAATTAAGTCTAAGTCTGCTACTCTTGTCTTTCATATTCCTTTTATGTTTGATCAAAAAGGTGGGGGCCGTCATCATATGGTAGTTGGATTTATAACTACCTATGCAATCGGTGCCTATTACCACTAAAGTTGTGGGTTTGAATCGTGCTCATGGCAAGATGCACATGATACAACATTATATGATAAAGTTTGTCAGTGACTTGTGGTAGGTCGGTGGTTTTCTCCAAGTACTGCGGTTTCCTCCTCCAATTAAACTGACAGCCATGCTATTGCTGAAATATTGTTGATAGTGGCATTAAACACCGTAACCCTTGATCAAAAAGGTACCATATAATATACTGATTTATGGATCAACCCTTCAAAGACATATTTCCAACACACTTGTAATGTACAGTATACATGTATACCTATATGTCATTACTGGGGCATACTGATATTTTAAATACTTGCCATGATTAAAATTAATTTATCTACAATGTGAAGGCATGCACATTTCATTGGTTCTATGTATGTAATCTCTTTTCAGGCACATCCTGTGTACTTGCCATGATTAAAATTAATTTATCTACAATGTGAAGGCATGCACAGGGGTTTCATTGGTTCTATGTATGTAATCTCTTTTCAGGCACATCCTGTGTGTAATAAAAACAACATTTTGTGAAGAAATAATTCAATGAAATAAAACCTTTAGTATGTATAAGATACAGTACTATTGAAATAAAAGAAGTGGCCTGTATTGTTGGATTTAACAGGTTTCTTTTTCTGCATGAGTACTTGGTAAAGGCTGAGGTACGTAGCCCCAAAGCTTTCACCTGAGTATGAATGGGGGGGAAAAGACTTGTATCCAAATTCTTTTGTTTCAATAGTATTGTATCTAACTTGTACAATAATGATGTTATAATTTATATAATCAAATAAAAAGTCGTAAGAACAGTTTTGTTTGTGAATGAATTTACCTCATTTTCCTATTTACAACATTGATCAAAAACCTGTAATTAATCGAGGCCGCAATTACAATATGTTGGGGGTATTATTGTACAAGAAACGGAAAGGGGACTCTTGAGACTTTAAATTGTCTGAACTTGTAGAGAACTATTTGTTATACACTTTTTACTCCCCTAGTGTCTATGTATAAAGGAGATGATAACACAACTGTCAAAATATTTTAGAATATTAAAATTATTTAATTGAAAAACAAAACACAAAATAGTAATGATGAAATCTGCAAAGCAATACAATACATGGAAGATATATGTTATAATATTGAAATTACACTTTTAACAACATTGCCGTTATATGTTATATTTTTTTCTGGAGTATTTGGGGAAAAACAAAAAAAATTTCTATGTCTCTGTCAAACTTTATCACATAAAGAGTCAAGCATGCAAAACAAGATTAAAAAAACAGGGTATTAAAAATATTGCTCTTTCCAAATATTGTTCCAGTGTAAAGAATCATATTAACATTTGCTTGGAATTTGTTAGGTGATGAACAATGTGATGTGACTCCTGAAATATGTATTAAAGCTTATTAAATAAAACTCTGGAATAATGAAAATTTAAAGAATGAACTTGTTTATTTACATATTTTCTTAATCTTATCCTGACTTGACTGTTCATTTAGTAGAATATATACAAAAATTTAATATATTTTAATTTTTTGCTCCAATTTATAATATTTGCTGTATTGCATTTTTAATGGAGTTCAGTATTTGGGAGTATATTGAATGTAGATTTTTTTTTTTACAATTTTCTTGATTTTAGTATTATATATGACAAAGAGAGAGAGAGAAAGATCCCACACACATGCAGAAAAACCATTAATACAGTTAGGATTGTTCCATTAATACAGTTAGGATGATTCCATTAATACAGTAAGGATGGTTCAATTAATACAGTTAGGATGGTTTCATATTTACATTATATATAGCCTTCAATCTTATAATTGATACATTATGTATGGGGAAAATATTATAATATTTATATTGATATCAAAATTTACATGGTTATAAAAAGTGAATTCTCATTTCCCATAAAGAGTTCATACTATGTATGAGGAAGAACAAGTTGGAATTCTCAGGACAAATATTATTGGTGATGTTTGAAGAGTAGTTTCATTGACATATAATAAGACAAAACTTTGTGAAGAAATCCCTGTTATCAATTTGTAAATAAAGAGAGATACTATCAATATTTTGTTTTCTACTGCATTATGGTATTGGATATCTTCCACAGTATGGTTTGGTTTATGGTGTTTAATGCCACATAACTTTCCAACTTGAGTGGTGATAGGCACTGATTGCATAGGTAGTTGTAAATCAATCAAACTACCATACGATCACGACCATGACAGCTCCTCAAGCTAAAGAAACCACATTGGTGATGTAATGGTTAGTGTGTTCATCTTTTGTGTGGTAGATTGTTGGTTCGAGTCCCATTCAGGTCAAACCATAGACTATCAAATTGGTATTGGTTGCTTCTCCGCTAAGCAAACAGCATTAAGAAGTAAAAGTAAACACTGGTTGGCTCAGAATCAGAATAATGTGTCCGAGTGGAGCGACAGATGATGTCTACCCGCAGACTGTTGTTTCAGTGAGCTAGCATTATAAAAATGGTCTAGTACAAAGTGGAAATCATTGTGATCTCATCGAATGTAACTTGTTCTTGCCGTGATTTACAATCACTCACTCACTTTTAAGCTAAAGATTACTGTTATGTTCTCAAATCTGTCTTCCTGTTATATTCTGATCTGGAAAACGGAACTAATATTTAATGTATTGTATAAATAGAGCAGCGTCCTGTGGCAAGTCACTGATAAATGTAATGTATTATATCAATACAATGTTCAAAGTCACTGATAAATTAAATGTATTGTATCAATACAACAATATCTTGTCTCAAGTCACTGATAAATGTAATCACAAGTGTTGTATCAAACAGGAATAGACACTGGTTTGTGTATGTATAGATATAAAGAAAATAGGCTCCGGAGAGCCTGTGGTCGCTGACCAGAAATGTTAGGAGAAATGTGGTTTTTGAAAGGAAATTGTCACAAGCCACTGATAAATTAAATGTATTGTATCAATACAACAACGTCGTGTCACAAGCCACTGATAAATTAAATGTATACAATATCTTGTCTCAAGTCACTGATAAATGAAATCACAGTGTTATATCAAACTTCAGCAGGGATAGACACTGGTTTGTGTATGTATAGATATAAAGAAAACGCTGACCATAAATGTTAGGCGAAATGTTGTTTTTGGAAGGAAATTGCGAGAACATTTGACTGGTATATTATTCATTTAAAGCTACCTCTTAATATTCTAAACGGATGCAATAACTAGTTGGACTTGAGATAATATACAAAAATCGACAATTGTAAATACAGATCTATGTCTCGTCTGACCCTGCAAATGGTGTGTGTGAAATTTTTTCAGAATATAAACTATATTAAAGTACTATCAACATATAAACTGAAATTAAATTGAGGTGGCATGTGCACATTGTGCAGACTAAATATGGTGAACCAAGGTTGTATGACAATATGGACAAACTTACCTAATCACAAAAAATTAATCAAAGTATGGTAATGGAAAAACTAATCTTAATTCACGAAAGCTACATGTATATGTATCAAATGGTGGGTCTAGGTTATATGGTAATGAGGAAACTGACACAATCATGAAAACTTGATGAAACTATAACAAAGTTATTATACTGTGAAAATAAGGTCAAGATCAGGCGACACATGACAGACCTTGAAGAGTTTGAAGATACCAAAGGGGTAATCAGAATCCGTAAATTGAAGAAGAACAGACAACACAATAGCCAAAAGAAAAAGCACAAAATGACAAACAACAATTTACAAAACAAACACATAAAACTAAAGATCGAGTAACACGAACCCCACTAAAAACCGGGGGTGAATTCAGGTGTTCCGGAAGGGTAATCAGTTCCTGATCCACCAGTGGCACCCGTCGTGTTAATCTAGTTACAAACCCGGTGATAAGTCATGAATGTGGAAAGGACCGGGAGGTGTTTACGACAAGTGGAACATATCCGTGGTCATTTGTGACACAGATATTGCATAACGGTCAATCAAGTTATGGTGGCGACCATAAAACGTTCGAAGTGATGACTTCAGCTTAACCAAGAAAAACCCTTGGTTCAATAGTTTCCTTGCAAGTAGCAAGCCTCTATCAAGGAAACCCTGATATGAATCACAAGCTCTGGAATATCGTAGCAACTAAGAGATATATATACCCCATATGCAGATGCTGCTGGAATGTTGCTGCATATAAATAGAAAGTTCACAATGGGGAAAATTGTAATCATCTCTGTTGTCGTAAGGTTTCGTTTTTAACCACCCCTCACTGTCAATTGCGAGGTGTAGGTCAAGGTATGAAGCAGACCTATTTGTATCTGTGGTATCCCTTATTTCAAGCTCAATGGGATAGATGCAATCGACCAAACCACCAAACCTAGTGAAAGGACATCATCTATATCGCGAAACGTGAAAAAAAAACATTGTCGGGCTAGTTTCTTTTCGTTTTTCTTGAGAAGCCCTTGTATGAAGTCTGCCTCATACGAATAAAGGAATAAATCAGTGAGAAGAGGAGCACAGTTTGCACCCATAGGTATGCAGACTGTCTGTTGCAAAACATGCCCACCTAATATAACAAATATGTTGTCAATCAAAAACTTGAGCATGTTAAGAAATTGAACATATGTCTGCAAAACGAACTAACTGAGAAAAGTAAACGCGATGTGATGGGGCCAACGAAACATCGCTATACAGTAAAAGGAAAATTAACGAGACGATAGAGAAAAAAAATCCTTTATTTGTCATAAACGCGTGTGTTAATGGAGTCACAGCAAACATATCTTTATATCTAGACTACTATATCAGCTCTAGTGCCCCTCCGTAGCCCGGCAATGTGGAGCTTATCGCAATTGTAATGATTTGCTTTTATAAAGTACATTTGGCTCAGGAGTGACAATGAGAACAAATATAGGGAAACAAATCGTCGTCTATTTCTCATAAAATCATTTCTATTTGGGTTCTTTGAACCGGCAATATCTAAATGGTATCCTTTACACATTCTTTGTTGTCGGCGAATATTTTTGCTACGAGTGACCTATTTCTAACTGTAAACAGTCATCAATGGTAGGACATTTTTGTTATAAGCTATAAGTAATTTTAAATTTAATAGCTGTAAGCAAAATGGTAGTTGTAGTTACTGCAACGTGCTAAAACAGTGATTAAAAAGACAAGCAACACCTCGATCTGATACTTGCAGTGAATTGAACTGCACGTGTTTTTCTCCCGGGAAACATGAGGGCGTACATTTTGTAGCATGCTCTATGTGTATGACGAAGTGGAAGCAAAATAAGTTACGACACGCCGGGTCAGGGAACCATTAATGATCCCAAGTGGAACCATGGCAAACCCCTGATAGAGGGACCAATTAGTGGACAATTCAGCCAGGAAGATTTTGGAATTTAAGCAACATTGCAAATCTTGTGAAAACAATTAATGACGTACTAGTATTTATTTTTGTTGTATTAAAAATATTGACATAATATGGTCCATTCGTTTGGGCACGACCTGTTTAAACGTCGCAACTTTTTTTTAATTCGTTTGGCATTGACCGGTTTCCCTTCGCAACCAAACCAATCCGACATCAGACTTCGACCCGGTTGGGTCGGTTTGAAGACCATATTCCAGACTATTCAAGATGGCAGAAGAAGGCAATGCAATTTTTACCGAGCAGTATTTTAGATATATATTCATGAAACATAAAAACAATTTTAATAACAAGAAAACAGATCATGTGACCTTCCAACTAGTTGAAGATTATCGTTAGTATATATATATATATATATATATATATATACCAAAGTCAATCCGGTAGTTTATGTAGTTTCATAATTGTTATGTAGATTTGTGATTATTTTAAATCATGTACATGTACATGTATAAAACAGTTTATATAAGCCAACTGACATACTGTAGGTCTACAAAAAATGGCAGGTCAAAAGGTTATTTGGATCACGATACAGTACAGACCTTCTCAGATTCACAAGTTCTAATTATCACATAAATTGGGACAATAACAAAAATATAGTACAAATAAATGTAATCAATGATTTAACTAAATTAACAGCATACTAGCTCAGATACAGTGCCGGATTTAGGACATATGGGGCCATGTGCTAGTTAAGTTATGAGACCCCTTACTTGGGCCCTGAAGGAGGTAGACCCGGTAGGCCTACACAAGCAGTCAGGCATACATGCTCCGAAAAATTAGGAATAGTTAAAATATTACGTTATATTAGGTCAGACATGTACACTGCGTCTTCAACAAACTAGAAGCTATTATATATTACACAAAGCACCAACCCACTGTCTTACACATGTCACATAATGAAAAGAGAACAGACAGGGCAGTCATTACAGTCAACATCATGTAATTAAATCTAAACATCATTTAAAGCAGTGGTTCTCAACCTTTTTTTCCCCCATGAACCTCTTTTACTCTTAATTTTTTTGGTGGACCACCATAACCATTTGATGAAAAAGCTTATTTTATTTTTTACTAATAAATAATGTTAGGAATTGTATTATAGAAATAGTAAATGTATATGCTTTATTTGGAGTAAAGCTAATTTAATGAAAATAAACCTGTATTTAACAACTAAATTCTATGGATCATTTATGTACACTAGTAAAATAAATCATAATAAACCATTTTAAGCATACAGTAAAAATAACATGAGCTTAAAAAATATATATTAACCATACGCCATATTGTTGGCACCATAATGACTAGTATTGAGACTGAGAATACATCAAACAAAATACCAAGACAGTATCGCTATCAGTAACCTTAAGCTTGCCTGTAACCTTGAGCGCGAGTGAGAACTTGTTTGCAAGGACAGAGTGTATGAAAACAGTGGTGTTTGCTGCTCGCAGGAGGGAGGGAGTTGTGGTGGTCCCAGTAGGCGTTACTAACAATATGACAGTTTGTTATGTCAGTGTCAATTAAATCTGAAAGTAGACTGTTGTTAACTTGTAGAACCCTTAATATCAACAAGGACGACTAGCTTTAATCTGGATAACAAAAACTTAAGATAACGCCATCATAAATAAACTGCTATTCAGAAAAAAGGTATATCGTGTGTATGTATGTATGTATGTATGTATGTAATATCAGTGGTGGTATTGCAAATATATTTTACCAGAGTTGTGCACAGATAGATACTAATCAATAAGTTTATGAAGCACAGATTCAGGTGCCAAGATGTAACAGTATCTTAAAGGCCGGTTCACACGAGTATCAAATGCTCAGGCCACTTCATCTTGATCGATGTACGGGTGAGCACACAGACCACAGTCCCAAGGCAACTCATCTTAATGTCTGTATGTTGTCTTCCGTTTGGGCAAGATCTTGCTTCTGGATAGGTGTTTCCACCCCTCACCAAATATTTCCTCATCCATTATTCTTAGTGGAATAGATAGAGAGGTGGTATCAAATTTCATGTTATAGTATTCTATGCTAAAGCCAATGTATATATTTAGACATACTAAGTACAATTTAGGCAACATATTTAACTTGGCAGTTTATAGGTTTCGTTAGTTTGCACATTTTTATTTCGCGTTTTTCAACCTCAATATGGCGCCGTTATATCTCATCAGTTGGACAGTGCCGTGGCATTTGTATAAGAACCCATTTGCCCATCTGATCTGTATATACCCTGTGGGTCTTTTTTTAAGCATGATCCCATTCAAGATGTCATCTAGTTAATTTTACTTATTATAAGAAACTATTTCTCAATTAGATTTAGATAATGGATAAGAAATCTTGTTTTTTACCTGTTTTCTCAGGTCTGTAATCTGGATTAGGGAATATATATATATATATATGGTCTAGGGCGCTGGACGTAAGGCTAAGCGAATGGTGCTGCAGTGTATCAATGGTGTGGGTTCAAATCCCGTCGAGGGAAGAACAAAAATTTGACAGCTCTAAAATCTAATTTTAACACTGTTTGGTTTAATTTTCAGACGCATATAATATTTAGTATTAACCTAGTATCCTTAGTAACTTTGAGATCCAGTGGGACAGATATATTGTATGGTTGTCAATTGCTTCTAGACGTTTGTATAATATACTTTATTTCATGTGACTGTATAATGAATTCTTCATTATCCTATACAATATATTAAAAATTGCTGAGTTAGATTGCTGTCAAATTATAATATTAAGTATATATGTACCATCTACACATGCTTATACACATGTCTTACGTCTATCCCTAGATTTGCCTTACGAGAAAAGGTAACACTACGATTATTGAAGCTCCTTTTTTAGGGAGTGGATGTGGTCGAGTGGTCTAGGGCGCTGGACGTAAGGCTAAGCGAATGGTGCTGCAGTGTATCAATGGTGTGGGTTCAAATCCCGTCGAGGGAAGAACAAAAATTTGACAGCTCTAAAATATATATATATATATAGAAATACAAACGTCTAGAAGCAAGTGACAACCATACAATATATCTGTCCCACTGGATCTCAAAGTTACTAAGGATACTAGGTTAATACTAAATATTATATACGTCTGAAAATTGAACCAAACAGTGTTAGAATTAGATTTTAGAGCTGTTAAATTTTTGTTCTTCCCTCGACGGGATTTGAACCCACACCATTGATACACTGCAGCACCATTCGCTTAGCCTTACGTCCAGCGCCCTAGACCACTCGACCACATCCACTCCCTAAAAAAGGAGCTTCAATAATCGTAGTGTTACCTTTTCTCGTAAGGCAAATCTCGGGATAGACGTAAGACATGTGTATAAGCGTGTGTAGATGGTACATATATACTTAATATTATAATTTGACAGCAATCTAACTCAACAATTTTTAATATATTGTATAGGATAAAAAAAAAAAATATATATATATATATATATATATATATATATATATAGAAGTCTAGAAGATTGTGCAATGATACCGATGAAGATGTTGCAAAAAATATATTGACAAAATATTTGATCAACAAATGACCTTCCTCAGTGTCTATCAAAGTTATGTCTCGACGATCCGTTACTCATTAAGTTCTCTGGTTGGTAGATTCCCTTAGACTTTATATATATATATATATGTATATAGTGTAATAAAACAATAAAATCGTAGATATCAAATTTAATGCACACGACGGGTTTCTGGCAAATATCTGTCTCTCGGGATGATAACAGTCCTGATAAATATCTGTCTCTCGGGATGATAACAGTCCTGATAAATATATGTCTCTCGGGATGATAACAGTCCTGATAAATATCTGTCTCTCGGGATGATAACAGTCCTGATAAATATCTGTCTCTCGGGATGATAACAGTCCTGATAAATATCTGTCTCTCGGGATGATAACAGTCCTGATAAATATCTGTCTCTCGGGATGATAACAGTCCTGATAAATATCTGTCTCTTGGGATGATAACAGTCCTGATAAATATCTGTCTCTCGGGAGGATAACAGTCCTGATATGGAAATGTCTCTCGGGATGATAACAGTCCTGATATGGAAATGTCTCTCGGGATGATAACAGTCCTGATATGGAAATGTCTCTCGGGATGATAACAGTCCTGATATGGAAAAGGGTATGCATTAATCTATAAGATAAAAAAAATATGTCTAATAAACCATGTCAGTGCCGAAGCACTGACTACTGGACGAATGATACCCTCAGAGACTAATAGTCTACCAGCAGAGGTATTGACCCAGTGATAGTAATAAAAACGTAGATATCACACGATGCGTTTCTGGAATAACCTTCATCAGCAAAGCAAACATTAATTAGAATGCATAAAGTTTTTTGTTATTGTTCTGTACTAGAGCCGACAGTTGTCAGAAACATTGTTATTTCTGAGTGTGCTGCAGTCGACCTAAAATAATCGTTCTTTACTAATCAGTTCCACAGATAGTATGTTTCAAAATGTGAACAGTTTTAATTAATAAAGAAGTCAACTCTGGATCAAAAAGAAAATAAACCTCCACAAGTCTAGAGTTATTTATGAAATGCAACATGATTTTATAATTTTCTGAAAAGTTGAGATAATGATTCTCAATATCTTGTCATAAAGATCCCCTTTGCCACTAATTGAAACCAGAGTCCATTTAGAGTTCCATTTTTTATCTCTCGAAGTTCGGTTCATGAAAATTATCCCATTCTGAAACAAAAATCTAAAAATTTTAAATCCCTCTATTAGTAGCAAACATCGATATATATGTTCAACCAATAATGAAAGCTAGACCCTTCTCGCCATGTAACAGTGGTTAAATAATATGATTGCAACTGACTACGTTGAGTATAGAAACAGTGTTTTCCCTTATGCATCATTCTGCGTATGTTAAACATGTATTTTTGGTTCCTATTTATAAAACGTAAACAAGATGGAATGAAGTCATCAATAATGTAAACCACACAAAAAAACAAGACTACTATGTAGATATATTTGTATATTACTATATATATTAAAATATGTTAAAGTATATTATATAGATATTATGAAACATACTGGAAAAAGGAAGAGAAGGAAACTAATTCGTCACCCGACATGACATTTTTGACCTTTATTAACCCATACTTCGGCAATACACATTACCGAACATTCTGACAAGTGCCAGTTATAGAACATCTCTATACTGTAATTTAAACACACGTGATTCTCTTGGTCATATATAAAGCAATTATGTGCGGTCCAAATATATCTGCCACACTTTTTGGACTACTAGTACTATATAGTTGCAGTAGAGGTATAGTCCTGTTTACTTTTTCTTCCAGAGCGATGCTGTTCTGGTTTTTTTTAAATAATATCTCTTGTTTTTAAACGCAATAATTACAGTTTGTTTACAATATTTCATTTTTCTTTTCGAGAAAAAATGTTCTAGCTAAAAAAATATTAATATGCTTGCTTTCTCGCATTTTTCTTCACCTTTTGTTTTTTGTTTGTTTGTTTTTTTTGGTTTGTTTTTTTTGTTGTTAGTTTGTTATTGTTTTTTTGTTTGTTTGTTTTTGTTGTTGTTGCTTTTTTGTTCTTGTTTGTTTATTTGTTTGTTTGTTTTTGTGTTGTTTTGGGGGTTTAAATTCAAGCGATTGCTCTGATTGATAATTAAATGCTTGCATACAATGATATTATTTTTAAATCAATAATTCAAAAATGTATATTTAAAAACCAATAAAAATACATTTATATTTATATAAGGATTTTGCGGGAGAAATAAATGATATTTCTGTAAGAATCCATTTCAAGATGTTGCTAAGGAAGAGTTTGAAGATACCAAAGGAGTAATTAGAACCCGTAAATCGAAGGACAGACAACACAATGGCTAAATGAAAAGGAACAAAAAACGATCTACAAAACATTACACATAAAACTAAAGATCGAGGAACACGAACCTCACTAAAAACCGGTGGTGAACTCAGGTGCTCCGGAAGGGTGTACAGTTCCTGTTCCAATAGTGAATACAAAAGATGTAACATTACGAACCAAATATTGTCTCCATTGTGTTTACCTAAAATGGTCATTACCACAATGGCTGATTTTTATGCATACTATTTTCACAAAAGTTAATTAGAAAGTTATGATTAATTTTTTTTCAGGACAATGATATTTATATGTACAGTCTGTAAATTGTATAAACTGAAATCTTGTATTTTAATGTTAAAGACATGATTGTAACTTGCTCAAAATTGGTTAATATTGATATTTTGAAATGGAGCTATTTTTGTTTATAAAGACAATTGATATTTTAGGATATTTAAAATACATTACAATATATGATTTGTCATTGTGAGTATACTGCTCTTTCCGTTGTCACATACCATTGATATGCAATTGTTTTATTTAATGGAAATATGGCCCACATATATACTTTATCGTTATGGTTACAGTAATGGCAATCCTGAAGTTAGTCCTTGCTCTTGTTGTTGTGGTATGCATGGTCAACGCCCATGGATACGGTAAAGGTAAAGGTGGATGGCGGAAAGGATATGGCGGTGGATATGGCGGTGGTGGTTATAGAATAGGTTTTGGCGGTGGATACGGTAAAGGATATGGTAAAGGATACGGTAAAGGATACGGAGGCGGATATGGAGGAGGCGGATATGGAGGGTATGGAGGTGGATATGGAGGGTACGGAGGTGGGTACGGAGGAATCGGTGGTTTAGGAGGGTACAGAGGTGGATACGGAGGTGGAATAGGAGGATACGGAGGTGGAATAGGAGGATACGGAGGTGGAATAGGAGGATACGGTGGTGGAATAGGAGCATACGGAGGTGGAATAGGAGGATATGGAGGATACAATGGAGGATATGGAGCAATTGGAGGTAGATTATGCTAAATTATTATGATAAAATCAAAAACCTATTATGGTCCTCCCTATCAGAGATACATGTATATTTTACTTGAAAGTGGTCATATTAAAACTTATGTTCATTACATGCAAATTAATTTTACAACAAACCGATTCTGTGTTTTTGGTAGAATTTTTCACACATTTTTTACATGAAATACTAATAATGATTAATACATGTACATGGATTCGTGTGGTCTTTTTGATAAACAAAATCAATGAGCAAATGAAAGCAAATAGATATATGAGATTGAGATATCTCATAATCATTTTGAGATATGAGTTCTGCTCATCGTTGAATTAAGTCATCGGTTTGTTGTGATGTGAAAAAACATCTCCTCTGATACTACAGGGTCAAATGATTTGTCAGTTTAAAATACAAATAAGAAAATTTAAAGATACCAAAGTAAGGCATTGACGCTTTAAAAGTAGCATTGGCGATTATAGCAGAACTTTGACTGTTAAAACAGTGGCATTATTGGTAATAGCAGCGGTGTAGGCAGTAATAGCAGTGGCATTGGTGGCTATAGCAATTATATTGGCGACTCTTCTGGTGGCAATTATAATGGTGGGTATGTCGCTAGTGTACCTCGATATTAAACAGAAGCAGAGTTTTTTATTCGGAATACTAGTCATTTTATGCTTACAAACGGTGCTCCTTGCATAATATCAAAAGAACATTACTTTTATGGCGGAACATTAGATCTGATATAGAAATATACAAGTCATTTGGAGCGGGAATAGTAAGTTGAAGAGGGACTGTAAGTTGTAAAAACTTGTTCCCAATCCAATATTGACAATACAATCATTATTTAAAGTAAGTTTTTTCATGCAAACGAACTTTATGTCCATATTCTAATATTAATATCCATAATATATTATTCTTATAGGTAATTATTTGGGTGGTACCGGTATTGGAAATTACAATGGTGCTTATGGTGGTGGTATGAACTACGGATACTCATCTGGTTCATACATGCCAACTTATGGTTCTGCATCATACATGCCGGGATCTAATTACATGACGAGTGGTTCATACGCTCCTACATATGCAACAGGATCATACATGGGAAGTTCAATGCCTATCTATAGTTCTGGTGGTTCATACATGTCAAACTCATACTATCCAAACACTAACACATACTTAACTGGATAAATATTAACTGTAAGTATTTGTCTGGACTCACTTTTCTGTATTTATAAATAATTTAATTTGATTTGAATATTTCAATCTGATTGGCTAATCCGCCTGGAGAAAATTTTGGTAATACTCGATAACCTGGGTTGGTATTATGACGTCACCAACGTGTTCATCCGCCAACGACAAATTCAAATAGTCACATGAAATAATCGTAATATAGAGGAATCATTAAATTTTGTTGTAAAAATTAAATTATAAGGAATATTTGAAATTGTTGAACAGGTTATACTTGCATAACCTGGTTTGGGTCAGTTTACGCTTTTCATAAACCGCTTCGCGGTTTACTAAGCGTAAACTGACCCAAACCAGGTTATATCGTATAACCTGTTCAACAATTTCAAATATTCCTTAAATGTATATATACATACGAGTATGTAGTATGCATGCATAACAATTTTGGTTTGTAGTCATAAGTGGATATACAAAATGTATATGTATGCAGTATGCTTACAATTATATTGTTTGTAAAAGGAATTTATAATTTGCTGCTTCTCCGCTAAGCACACCACATTAAGGAGTAAGAACAAAGACTGGTTGACTCGGAATAGGAATGAAGCGACATGTCTACAAACGGAATGTTTTTTCTGTGGACTAGCACTATACAAATCCAAATATGTGTGTTGGTCTAGTAAAATGCCGACATCGTCATTATCCCATCGAATGCAACTTGTTCTCGCCATGATATAGCCGAACAATAGCTCATTTTGGCCTTAACCAACAAACAATTTTGTATTATGTAATGCATTCAGTTAATAGACTATTATTAAAATTAGATTTTGCGTACAAATGAAATTTGTTCCATTATACTTATATAATTTTGCTTTGATACGCACATATACCTTATAAAATTTGTGTACATATATACAGTTATAACAACCCGAACCATTGCTAAAGTTAAATTCACCAAGGAATCAATTCAATAATGTCAAATCTCTCCAATGAAATTGATTGATTGATCGTTTGATTGGTGTTTAATGTCAGGTTAGTGGTATTTCAGCTTTTTTCTCATGACGATAAACTTTATACAAGCAATAAATTGTGTAGATAAAATGATGAGCCATATGGGACGTTTAGATTGCCCTTCAATAAATTATAATCTAAAAGATAGGATTTGAAAGTCTCCCCTTGTAGTGGGTCACCAACGACCCTCCTAGCAAACTGGAGATGCTGCAAGTTGTCTTTTACATACATGTACAAGGAGCGTGATACTCTCCATAGGTGAGTCATTCGTTGGCTGAGGGAGAGTTGTGTATTCGAATCGTACAGCGCAACTAACAGACTCGCATTCGGAGAATTAAGAAATAAATCATGGAAGCCAGAATGTGTTGGGAGTTTTAACATGGGTTGGCGGATATTAGTATTTTATCCCGAGCCAGAGACGAGGGATAAAATTTACTAATATCCGCCAACCCATGTTAAAACCCCCAACACATTCTGGCTTCCATGATTTATTTCGATTCTGATATGTCTAAGAGAACAAATACAGTCGTATACTTTGATTGGAAGACGGTAATTTATATTTACGTTTGCGGAAAATGTCGCACTCAATTTATGCTGCCAATGGAAAAGTCAGTAACATTCACCGGCGCATGTGCGAATGAGATTATACCATCGATAAATCGTTCGTTTGTCTACAAAGCGAAAGAAGGACGTTATGTTAGAATCTACTATACACAGAGAGCACATCGGCGATCTCCAATACAGAAATATAACAATGCATTTTTTAAATTGATTTAAGCCATTGAATATATATTGCTGTTATACTATGGAATAAATACAGTCAAACCTACATATACAGGCCATTTAAGGGAACCTGAAATGTGGCCTTTATGAGCAGTTGCCCTTTATATACAGGTTAAGATTATATGCATTATTCATTAATCAGAAAAATGAGACTGCCCTTTATAGATTGTGATTTGTTATACAGAGGTGCCCTTTTCAGGCAGGTTTGATTGTATAGGCAAAGGCAAAAGGAGGCTTATTTCTCATAAAATGCTTTGTTGGTTCTGTTAAAGCTGAAGCACTATGCAATAGTAATGCATAATAACGTTGAAAACACATTTCTTGTCATTGTATTCTAGTTTTTAATTGAATACATATTTTCTTTTTTTCAGAAGTCATATTCATAGAGAATTATTTGAGAAGAAGAAAATAATTCGATCGTCTACATTTAAATATTTCCGATATCGTCACACTTTTGTATAAAAATAAAATAAATTCTACATTTTTTTTTGTATATGCTGTTTATGGATTTCTAATATTGACATCAAATTATTTCGCCAGTGATGAACATTTGATAATTCAAAACTGGACTTATCCATGGGATATAGAATTCACCTGAAACCGTAAGAGTGAAAAAATAAATGACAATTTATTATTGACAAATTGGTGTTTACATACAAGTTTTAATAAATGGAGACAGTATTTATATAACGAGTTTATTGCAACCAAAATAAATTGTTCCAATGGGAAAATCCAGGATATATTCTCAAATACAATTATAAACAATTTGGTGTGTCATAAAAGATGCCTCTTATCTTTGAGAAATAACGAACAGAAATAAAAACACTTAGATTTTTCTTGAAGTTTGGATGTATTTACTGTCATGTTTACTTGCACCCACGTCTTCCATCTTGCATTGATTCTCCAATATCAATAAAATCATTGTTATCATAAATAAATAACAGGTGCTTAAGCATAACCTCAGATCCTGTGAAAAAATTTGCAACTTTGGTTGGCTTCTGTCGAGTGGTTTATAGATGTGTGCATCCCTCCTCTGATCCAGATTGAAAATCCGTATGTAAGGTTTTGGGAACCATAGAAATCAATGTTTTCAAACAATTAAATATCAGGACTGGGTTGCACAAACCTCAATTAAATTTAAGTCTCAATTAAACCTTAGGTGTAAATTAATTTCATGTACAGTTCAAGTAAATTTAGGTGTTAATTAAGTTTTAATTGACACTTAAGTTTAATTGAGGTTTGTGCAACACATTCCTGGTATACAACGTCAGTTCCTCCAAAAGAAAATGTGAAACTTTAGTTGGCTTCTGTTGAGTGGTATCAAGGATTTGTACCCCATCTGTACCACATTAAACATTCCTTTTTGGTTTTGGGAAACCCCAGAAATCAATGTGATAAAAAGTTAAAATAATAACAGGTGTACTACCATTAAATTAAGTTTTTTGTGTTTTGTATGATAGACAAGACACAATATAGAATTAAAATTTACAGCATGATAACTGAGCTGTAAGGGGAACCGAAAGACGATCTGCAATCGGGCAATCCAGAGTGGACAAACAATCACCAACTTGACCTCTTACCTCATTCTATTAAACAATGCATACACTAATTTATGTTCAAATGATGTTGGTCTATAGTGTTACTTGTTAGATAACAAATACCAGGTAATAAACTAGAATAGCACAAGCTCGAGGGTCGCCGGGGTTGAGGGGCTCTAGGCTGCAGCCTATAGGATAATCCGGCTCTGAATACATGTAAGAAGCAAGTTATATCTAATTGAAATTGAAATAAAGGATACCACAGATACAAATAGATCTGCTTCATACCTTGATCTACACCTCGAAATTGACAGTGAGGGGCGGTTAAGACCGAAACTTAAGAACGACAAAAGAGATGATTTTAATTTTCCCATTGTGAACTTTCCATTTATATGTAGCAACATTCCAGCAGCACATGTATATGGAGTATATACATGTATCTCTCAGTTGATATACCAGCGTTTGTGGTGTCTATAAGGATATCATTGATAGAGCGTTGCTGCTAACAAGGAAGCTACTGAACCAAGGGTTCCTATTGGTTAAGTTGAAGTCATGACTTCGAAAGTTTTGTGGTCGCCACCATCACTTGGTTGACCGTTATACAATATTTGTGTCACAAATGATCACGGATATGTTCCACTCGTCGTAAATACTTCTCTCTCCTTTCCTCATTCATGACTTATCACCGGGTTTGTAACTAGATTAAAACCACTGGTGCCACAAGTGGAGAAGGAACTGTCTACCCTTCCTGAGAACCTGAGTTCACCCCTGATTTTTAGTGGGGTTCGTGTTACTCGATCTTTAGTTTTATGTGTATGTTTTGTAGATCGTTGTTTGTCCTTTTGTCCTTTTTCTTTTAGCCATTGTGTTGTCTGTCCTTCGATTTACGGATTCAGATTACCTCTTTGGTATCTTCAAACTCTTCTTAGAAGATTGTAACCTATTTCCCGTCACGTTTGCTATTTCATGCTATATCACGACTACCAGACTTGATGAGAAAGGAAAACACGGACAGTTATAATGAACGTACCGGTGAAACCTCGACCATCGACAAGTGTCTTGAAATCTTAACATTTGGGATGAGCACCGTGGAGTGAACCAACGTTAGTGTCGTGAGGTTTCTGGTCAGAAGTCACACTCCGCTACTCAACCTGACTGAATGATGTTCTTTTAATCAATCGCATAAATCTTCAACTTGTTGATGGTGGTCTGTATTTGGTTGGAGGTATCAGTTATGACTATTTGTCTAGCTAGTAGTCAGTTAACGACGAGAATTCATTGACCATTATATTATACTGCCCGTGTTTATGCCGTCATTCATTTTTGTGATAGCGTGTGGTCTTTTTGAGTGAAAGCGATTCTGCGTAGTTGTGTTTAATTGTTTGTTAAGATCTGTATTGAAGATCCAACTATCAAAATGAATGGTGTCCCTAGCAAGCTTAACCCCGTCACATGTTTGGCAGGACCTGGATTTTGTGTTCAATGATTTGAGTGAGAGGTGGTTGTTTGTTTTATTGATACTGTTAGAATTGTTGATCATCACTGTTTAAACTTTTCTTCATAATAACTCGTCTGCTGAAAGTCAAGTAAATAAGTTTTCGATTAGCAAATTAAGGGCGGGTTTAACAAATATCAAAGTTCAGTAGGAAGTATGCTAATTGACCCTTTTTGTACTAACCTACATTTGACATGAAAAGTTGAAGATACCAAAGGGGTGCTTAGAAGCGGAAATATAAGGTCAGACATAAGACCAAAAGCAAAAGGACAAAAGACAAACACTGATACAAAAAAAAACAACAAAAAAACACTACAGAGAAAACTAAAGTTTGAGCATTTTGAATTAAACTTCAACCCCAGTGCCGGATTTAGGACAAATGAGGCCCTGTGCTAGTTAGGTTACGAGGCCCTTTCCTTGGGCCCTGAAGGAGGTAGACCAGGGAGACCTACACAGGTAGTCGGGCATACATGTTCAGGAAATTTAAGAATAGTTAAAATATTACGTTATATTAGGTCAGACATGTACACAGCGTCTGCAACAAACACTGTCTTGCAGACTTCAAGAGTACACAGGTCACATGATGAAATAGTCAAACTTGATAAAAAGAAAACAGACAGGGCAGTCATTACAGTCAACATCGTGTAATTAAATCTAAACATCATTTAACGCAGTGGTTCTCAACCTTTTTTCTCCATGGACCACTTTTAATCTTAATTTTTTCACACTGACAAGTCACAAGAGCACAACTCACTACTAACGCCCGCACGACGTACGTGAAGAAGATATTTCACATGAACGGGGTGACCAGAACGAAACACTGCTGCTACAAGCCTACATGTATGCTGACATATTCTCAATAAGATACTATCATTTTCCGTGTATGTAGGTATAACATAGATATCGTTATCCTTCTGATTCTCTGAACAACATTTCTATTGAAACCACACGGCACTAATTCTCTCCTGCGCTACGGTGCCATCTTGTCGACAGTTCGGGAAGCCAAACGGCGGCGCAGTAGCATAGTTTAGTTGTATCTCTTACGTTCATCATACAGAAAGATGAACCAACATGTCTCTAGCAGCAACACGTACGTCGCACTCTCTGTAGTAACGCACTGGTCAGAATACCCGTAACGACTGTCATTCCTAGGTCACTCATGAAGTTAAAATTTCTGTGTTAACTGTTATCGAATACTCAAAGACTTTGAGTATTAGATAGCACAGAAATTTAAATGACTTTGAGTCAAAGTCATTTTTTTGAATTGGATCGTAATGTTTGTGATCAGTCATAAACTATTAAATTGGATAAAAATACATCAGATAACATAAACTAAATAATATTCTATAATAATAATGAAACAATTAAGAGGAACATTCGGAATCATGTGTAAAGAACTCAAACTATCACTACAGGTTTCTCATTCATAATTGTGTTTGTAATTTGATTAATCCTTTAATTAAATGGACGGAGAAATATCTTTAAAAGATGTTTGATAATGAACTGCTTAACGCACTACCAACAATGAATATAATATATACAGATTAATACATGGGCATTTCTATATTGGCCTGGTTATCATCCCGAGACCCATATTGGCCCTCGACTCCATCTCGGGCCAATATGGGTCGAGGGATGATAACCAGGCCAATATGGAAATGCCCATGTATTAAACTATTTATTACATACTTCCGACATCTAGAAAAGAGACACCCATATTGGCCTGAGACGAAGTCCCTGTTTCACTAGCTGCACCCGTTGTGTAACTCTTGTTAAAAATCAGGTGCTAAATCATGAAATAGGTCATCTGTAACACAGATATTCCGTACCGTTTAACCAAGCCACGATGGCGACCGTAAAACCTTCGAAGTTATAACTTCACTTTGGCCTCTATAGAAGCCTATGCCTCAGTAGCATCATCGTTAACTGCATTCATGTACAGGTGCTGCTGGAATGTTACTACTTATAACTGGAAAGTTCACAATAAGAAAATTGAAATCATCTCTTTGTCATAAACTTTCGTTCTTAACCGGTCCTTACTCTCAATTTCTAGGTTACATGTCAAGGTACGAATCATGTCGAGCTATATTTGTCATGTTCTTTATTTCAAGTTCAATGTGATAGATGCTATCAATATAGTCACCAGACTTGGAATTATGTAGTGAAAAGGACATCGTCTACACAACTGTTCGTGAAATTTAAGGACCGGGCTAGCTTCCTTTCGTTTTTCCTGAGAAACCCTTGCATGAAGTCTGCTTCATACGAATAAAGAAACAAGTCTGCGATAAGAGGAGCACATGTGGTACCCATTGGAATGCCCACTGTCTGTTGTAAAAACATGTCTACCAAACATAACACATATGTTGTCAATTAAAAACTCTTGAGCATTTTGATAATGTCAGTTTCAGAGAATTTTGTGGGTAAGAATCAGAGTGGATTTGTTTTACAAAATAAGATTTGTCCCTTCCTAAAACAATATGTTACATCCACGCTGAACAAATTCTTTTAATTTGTCACTTAGTTTAGAGTGGGGGCATGGTTGTGTAAACGGGAAAAGTTAATATTTGAATGCTATTCCATGAGGAAAATGACCTTGGTTGTGTGTACTTTAACAGATCTTTAGCATTTTTCAGAATCCACATCTGATTCACACCTCCTTTGTAGTAGCTAGTGTAACAGTAACTCAGAACCCCGGTTTTACAGCTGATAAAATAGGTGCTAATAATCTGGAAAGAGGTTTCGTGGAGCTTTTAAGCCCAGAATGTCCTCTCGTAAGTGTCTTCACGATATATGTAGGGTTGCCAAGTGAACTGTCAATACCCAAATCCTTTATCAAGCAGTTTTACACACAAATACGATATTTTTAGGGGCCTTTTCTGCAGGGACAACAACATACTAGTGATGACATGTTTTTGCAACATTTTGGATCTTTTAAGATCGATGTTGCGAGAGTGCTCGTTGTCCTATTAAGTGTTTTAATTCTAATTTGTATCGACAGATCCACAGCATTAACCTAAAATATGAAATGTTCCCAATTTGTCAGTTACATTGTGTTTAAAAGAATACGTTAATATCCACTCTGTCAGAAATATCTTTGGATGTATATTTATAAATATATTTGAATACTAGTATTTGATTTTAGGCAATCATTTCATTCGTTCAAGGATCAATATGAGAACCCGTGTGTATAGAAATGTGACCTAGTTTATCAACTGCGGGAAACAACCCCTCCAAAAAATAACCGTCCTTTAGTTGTGCCACACAAATATACAACTCGCGGGGCTTAAATAAGTACCTCCCTGTACGGAGAAGGCCAATCATATTGCCACTTTTGTACCTTGCACGTTAAAGAAAACTTAAAACAGCTCTTTACGAATAACAATTTGTTAGGAGTAATCGTTGTTGGTTCGTCACAAGGCAGATCTTTCAGTCCTTTTTTTCTTCCTCACGTTCGTCCCACTTTCTGCTGAGATTTTAAAATGAAGCGGAGCTAATATATCACAAACACTGTCGATATTAATGCAATACATGCGCATGCCTGGAAGAAAGTGGTAAAATTCAAACGAGCGAAAAAAAACATCAAAGTTTCTAATATTTACTGCATTCCAACGATCTAGAAAACCCAAATACCAAGGGGAACATGCAGAATTAACTGATGAATGTATCTATTCTACAAAAACGCTCGAATATTCAATCTACAAAATCTCCATACAGTGACAGTCAATGTACTCGCCACTACCATTACACTCGATAATCCACTTCCGGCCTACAGAACTGCTATATTACTTCTCATATCATATTTTTACGGCCACTCAACACCAGAACAACATGGTAGATACAATATTAGGCCTGATATGTTTAGCATGTCTTATGTGTCACATGCGGACTCTTCTATGATGGCCTACGAGGTAAAGTTTGCGAACGACCTAGATATTTACCTGCACCATGTCATATACTACATGTAAAACACAGTCGACCATTCCTTTATCTTGTGCAGAGATGGCAGAGGTTAATGGTTATTCTTGTCATCAGTGGGGACATTTCCCTGAACCCAGGACAATTCGGCACTTGTGTTTTTTTCTTTGATTTTACGTACAAAACTTCCAATAGCCTTGATTCTGATGTTTTGATATCTGTTTTCTAGATTTCACAAGATTTACTCGTAACTGAATATGAAAACAAACCCATAATAAATCGTTATTATTTTAACAATTTTTTAATTAGTAATTTTTGGTAATAATGACGGAAATCATTTCGCCCATACTTTTTACCAAAACGCCCGCACTTTTTTTCCAAAATAAATCATTATTAAAAAAAATATTTTGTGATTCAAATCCTTGTTCAAATGTTTAATGTCTTCTCGCGATTCGTTTTTGTTCGAATATTTTGTTTTTGTTTTATTATATTTTTAATAATCTATTTATTAAAATTACGTCTACATACGTTAATTTTCTAATATTTTTCTGTCATGGTGTAAACAAAAAAAAACCATGCTATATGGCACCTGATAGACAAATTAATTAATTAATTATTTACTCAAATCATCACAACGTGTCGTTTTATCGTATGTATCGTATATATCCATAGATACACATCATTCTTAACTGAGGCCGCATTAACCAAGGCCGTATCAACTAAGGCCGCATTTGTTTAAGGCCGGATCATCTCGAAAGCAAGCAATCACCAATGCAAACACAAGCTGTAAACATTTGATCACTGCTTTTGATCTTAATTAAGTTAATAATGGCTTCTTTTAAAGAATATTTAAATAAATTATGTTTTGATTGCATTTAATCATTGATGTTTTTTTTTTAATTTTCGTTGATTTTATTTAAAAAAAAAGGTAATCACGTTTGTTTGAAAGAAAATGCGGTGCTGATTTGACACTTTTTTTCAATGGTGCCGAACTGTCTTTTTCAACGGGTGCCGAAATGTCTTGGTGCCGAACTGACTTGGTGCCGAACTGACTTGGTGCCGAACTGTCTTGTTTCCTTGAATGTGAACTATGTAATTTTTGGTTCCATACTAAATGTATCGATATGCATATAGAGACATATGAAAACCTTTCCATCTCAACTGAAAGCTGGTACTGTCGGACATGTACACTCCCAAATTTTTCGGACTCTTTTTTTCGAACTAGAAACCGAGAACGACTATGTCCAGCCAACCGATGAACCATCAATAAATATAGTTGACGATAAAAATGAAACTTTCGATATTTTCAAAGAGCTTATAGATCTGAGGAAGAAATACGAGCACATCATAGAACTTCTCCAGAGAAACATAGTAAATATTCTGTTTCTCTCAGAAACAAAACTGGATGACTCTTTCCCTGACTCTTTGTTTAATGTTGACAATTTTTCTTTACATAGATCAGATAGATATCAACATGGAGGAGGAATGTTGGCCTACATGCGGTCAGACCTAGCCGGTGACAGAAATAAACAGGTCGAGTTTAAAGACATTGAGTCCTTGGCACTTGAGGTAACCTCCGATAAACAAAAGTGGTTGTTCTTGGGTGTCTATAAACCCCCAAGCGTGCGGGATAATATTTTTTCTGGTGATTTTAACAAAACAACTGACAAAATTGTAAAAATGTATGAAAATTTTATAATTATGGGCGACATGAATTTTAATATGCTCGATGATGTAAAAAATGTAACTTTGAGGGACTCTTGCGATATTTTCTGTTTTAAAAATCTGGTGAAAAAGCCCACATGTTTCAGTAAAAACTTTAAACCAACTCTCATAGATTTAATTTTGACAAACCAAGACAAAAAATGTGGGAAAATCTGTAACTTTGGATGTGGACTGAGTGATTGTCACAATGTTATAGCAATAGAAGTCAAATGTGAAAGACCAAATTCTAGACCTAAATATTCTAAATGTAGAACCTTAAAAATTTTGACGAACAAAACTTTTTATGTGATCTTGATAATATAAACTGGGATATTGACCCAAATTCTAATATAAATTCTCAATATGAAAACTTTAACAACAATTTTTTGGAAATAGCAGATAAACATGTCCCGTTCAGAGAAAGGAAAATTAAACCCAAACAAGTTCCATATATGAATAAAGCTTTGAGATCTGCAGTTTATAAAAAGAGAATGTACTATAGCAAATTCCAAAATGTAAACTCGAGAAAAAAATGGGAGGCCTATCGTAAACAAAGGAATTATGTAACAAAACTGAAGAAGCAATCTATAAATAATTATTTTATTGAAAGATGCACCGGGGCCCAAAATTAAAAGATTTCTGGCTCACTGTGAAGCCTTTCTTTACCAACAAAGGATGCTTCAACCAGAAAGATGTAACACTTCAAGAAAATAATAATATCATCACAAATCAAGAAGAAATATGTGAAGTCTTCAATAATTTTTTTGTTAATGTGGCGAAAAACATTGGCGATCAAAACATAAAAATTGATAAAACTCATCCGAGCATAAATGCTATTAGTGAAAAATACTCAAATGCCACTAAATCACATCAGCTCATTTTTAAACCTATTTATGAGTCTTTTGTATCCAAGCGTATCTCTAATATAAATGTTAAAAAAGCAACTGGTGTAGATAATATTTCTCCAAAACTGCTTCACTATGCAAAACCTGTAATAGCAAAACCAATTTCTGATCTTGTAAATTTGTCATTGTCCTCTGCTACTTTTCCAGACTCATTGAAAATTGCCCGTGTGGCTCCAATTCATAAGAAAAACAGTGTTCTGGAAAAGGGCAATTATAGGCCTGTTAGGGGGCCGTAGCTATAATCCGACAGTCCGATAGTCCGACAGTCCGACAGTCCGATAGTCCGACTGTCCGATAGTCCGACAGTCCGATAGTCCGACAAATGCTTTAAACTGATGAAAGTTTTGAAAAATAATTTGGCCAAAAATGATATATTCGTAATTTCAGGATATGGGCCATTCATTTTTATACGGCCGTCAAAATACGGGCTTATTATGGCATATCGCTGTTCGTCCGCCCGTCAACGCCACGTACGATAACATCTCTCACTTGTTCCCCCTTTTACTGATAGGTCACGTCGTGACATACATTGTATTGATAAAAGGGGGAGCAAGTGAGAGGTGTGATTTTAGTCAGTTTGGAAAACGCTAGTTTTCATATGGTACATGTATATACAATTAATTGGTTTAAAAAAGTGCAGAATATTAATTACTGTTCTCACGCTGCGCAACCGACCTTCAATTGTCATAAAAGAGGGGGGGCGTATCATGGCACAGTTGATTATTTTGTCATATTCCGATGCTGTTTCTTTCCGTGATATAAGGGGTCACTTAGGGACAATTCCTTCAATCGTAACTTTTTATATATGCGTTTGTCGTAGAAGGCGACTATAGCAGGGTCACCCGTCGGAATCCCGGGGAATAAAAATAGAACCAACTTGTCGTCGGAAGAGACAGAAAAACAAGTTCCCGTGTTAAGCCGTTGCCCATGTTGACCCATCCCAGAGTCCCCTCTTTCTGATTTTTTGCTTACAAACTTTTCTCATCCTGAATATGACTGAAATATTGCTTGCTGGACCTTAAGCAATCAATCAATCAATTCGCACACATTATTGTATCCAGCTCTATTGGTGTGTCGACATTGCTTTTTAACATGAATATTCCATGATAAAGGGCGGGGGACACTGATACGCTCTCCTTTTGGCTTTTCCTTTTTTTTTGTATTTCTTCTTTTTGTGTATTCATTTATTTCATCTTTCTTTTTAATAGTGACTTTTCTTGGCTGGACTCGGCTACACGCTACTTAAATAAAGCCTGAAGTAGTCGCTACTAAAAAATATACGGGATACTTACACTACCGGTTCATCACGATTGGATCCAGGTCTTTATGGAGTCCGCGTTGTTCATATATGTGTTTTTTCTTAGCTCTTGTGTGGCCCTGCCAATTGTTTGTCCGTCTATGATATCGTGTTTCCGATGTTCTGGACCTTTCTTTGGTGAGTAAACGGTTCAGTTTTTGGCCCCATATTACACATGTTATAGTGTTAACGTTCAAAGAAATATAGCAGTTGTCGGACTATCGGACTGTCGGACTATCGGACCGTCGGACTATCGCACTGTCGGACTATCGGACCGTCGCACTATCGGACTGTCGGACTGTCGGATTATAGGTCGGACCCCCCTGTCAGTGTCCTTTCTGCCATTTCAAAAATCTTTGAAACAGCCATAGAGAAACAGCTTTCTGACCATTTCGAAAATCTATTCAACCCCCTTTTAGCCGCATTTAGATCAGGCTATGGCTGCCAATCGACTTTACTTAGAATTTTAGAGGACTGGAAAAAAGCCCTGGACAGTGACACATATCTTGCTGCTATCCTTATGGATCTCAGCAAAGGTTTTGATTGTTTACCACATGATCTTTTACCTTTGAAGCTAATCAACTATGGAGTAGGTATGATAAGGGCAGAAATTGGCCTAAAAAATTGACAAATTATAAATGAAACGTATAGCTTTCGTTGTTTCTTGATTTTATAAGACCTTTACCCCAACTACTATTTTGGTAACAATTTTCCATATCTGCACGTGCGATGACGTCACACTAGTCAATGAAAAGTCTATCGTTTCGTGAAAATATATGAAATCTAACAAGAAATGTGTATTTAATGTCAATTTTCAATATAACCAAAAGCAGGTACCAACGGCATATTTTAGTATGATGTTTAATATACATAAACACTCATTTACTTTTTGTGTTGGTACCCGAGTGTGGAGAGTATGAAATCTGCAATCAAAAAATAATTAAGGTCGATTTCTCGTCAGCGGCCATTTTTTATTGACCGTTTTCATCCGTAATAGACAGAAATAGAAATCGACCTTTTAATCTCATCCAAAATAAAGTTGGTTATCGTAGTTGTTTTGCTACGGGAGTAAAACTTGAACAATTTTTATGAAACAGTTTTGACGTTAAATAAATTTTGGAGGTGATTTACTGCCGACCTGATTGTGCATTGAGTCTGTCGTGTTTTTTTTCTAATCCTCAGTCCTCAATGGAATTTCATGTGTTATTATACTAAAGTATACTTTAATATTATCCCCACAATTCACAAAAAGTACAGAAAACAAAACAAGCAACCAAAAAGAAAAGTAGTACGTCAGATTATCTTAGAAATTAATTCATTGGACATGTAACACATCGGAACTTTCTATTTTTAATAGTCCCTTTACTTTTTCTTTATTTTTTTTTCTTTAGCAAATATATTTTATTTAGCTTTTTCGCAAAGTGAATTCCCGATGAATAATTGTATTAACGTAAATTTGATTTATATATAGCTTAATATTAACGTTGCGGTGGCGTAATGGTTTAGCACACATGACTGCCGATAACAACATCGTGAGATCAATATTTTATTCTTACTTATTTCAATAAAGTATGGAAAAACAAACAATATATTTGATAATTCATAATTCATCTAATACAGTACATAAAACGATATAACGTGCATGTTTTAACATAGTACACGTATGTCAGGTTTGATTTACATATTCGGTGTTTTGTTTATAATGGTCCTTTTGTTATCCTTTCTAAAATTTCATTGATATAGTCTATCGTTTATGAGTCAGTGCTAAATGTGTAGTATTACTTGGAATTTTAGTGGTATGATTTTACTTTAATGGGCCATGACCGATAATACAGTATTACCAAGCATTCTATTTATATAATCTATCACGTTTTACTTTTCTCAACAAAAAAAGTTTGAAGATACCTTAAATATAAAATTACCGTCTTCCAATCAAAGTATACTACCGTATTAGTGCTCTTAGACATATCAGAATCGAAATAAATCATGGAAGCCTAAAAGGGTACTTTTAAAATTTCAGGGAAGCCGTGCGGTGACAGAAAATCAATAATCGCTCTCACCTATGTGCTGTCCATTTACATTGTGCACAGCAGACGACACACATTTCACAAGATGACAGAAAATCAATAATCGTTCTCTGTGATCTTAGTCCAAAGATACACGTATTTATGTTTTTCCTATAATAAGGACATACTTATTTATGTTGGAACATTCAGATAAAAATGTTACCAGTCTCTAGATGTTATATATCCCGTTTTAAAGGGCAGTGGTTTTGTTAAAGGAGCTGACGCCTCACCTTTTAACAACACCACTGCCCTTTAAAACGGGATATATAACATCTCGAGACTAATAAAGTATAATATCCGCCAATCCATGTTAAAACTCCTAACACATTCTGGCTTCCATGATTTATTTCTTAATTATTCAACATAGATTATATCCTCTCCTGCCCATTTGCTGCCGCTGTAGCGCTGCTTTACCATGTTATGCAGTTGACTTGGTTCCTTTGACATTCTAATTACTGAGAATAATTTCCTCTCATGATTTAAAAAATAAAAAGATCAACATTCGATTATAAAAAGATTTAAAAAAAGCAATTTACAGAGCTCAGCATTGACGAGTTTCTGCGGTTGATAGGGATAATATTTGGTTACTAGGGACATTGTAAGGTTTAATGAATTCTTATAATATATACTGGTTAGTAAATGATAAGATGTCTCTAGATCTGCTAAGGTGCTGTCGTAGAATTTGTTTCTTGATCAAATAAAAGGTCCACAAGATCTACAGGAAAATACTGTGCAAAGGGAAACCTGTTGCTATGGACGGGGCATAACTATGAATAACAATATCAAAATGTATTTTTGAAATATGAAATGACATTTGTAGTGTGTATAGCTTGACAGAAATGTACCGCTTAATCAAATATCAAGTCAAAAGATCGTAGATGTCAAAATTCAACCATTAATTGCAATAATATAGGCTAATTTAATGTTTACAAAACCGTTGCTAGGGTGATAAAACTACACAAAAATACTATATGCTACCATAGAGAATTGGAATATTATTTTTAGAATGTACATACACAGAATATAACATTTTGTCGAAAAGACTATGCAAGATATGTAAAATAAAACCACCATATTTGTATTTCCAATGATTAATTGGACCCTCCTCCATTTACGTTGCTAAGCAACAAAGGACAGAGTGAAATCATAAAAAAAAAAAAATTCTTACCTTTCAATGATTTTGTTTAATATTATATCTATATAAACAGTTTCTGAGATTGGGCCAAAATCTACACTTATCATACTCACTCCTTTACTAAAAAGTTATCTTTCTGATAGAAAACAATGTGTCAAATTAGGTCAATTTTCAAGTCAAATGTTAGAAATCTATAAAGGTGATCCACAAGGATCCATTCTTGAACAGATACTATTTAATATTTTTGTTAACGATATCTTCCTTTTTGTAAACAAATGTGATCTCTACAATTATGCTAACGACAATACACTTTCAAAATCAGATAACACACTAGAAACAGTTATTGAATCTCTTGAGGAAGATAGTAGATCTCTGATGTCATGGTTTGCCTTTAAAATGCAGGCCAACACAGACAAATTCCAAGCAATAGCAATAGGCAACAAAACCCATAAACAGAACATAGTATTCGATCTTAACGGCAGCAAAATAAATTGTGACGATGAGGTTAAACTCCTTGGGATAACCATCGACTTCAAATTAGATTTTAATAAACTTATTTCGAACATCTGTAAAAAAGCTGCACGTCAACTTAATGCTCTTAAACGAATTGGTTCAAATCTCAGTCGACTAGCCAAAAGCACTATTTACCATTCATTCATCCTATCAAATTTAAGCTATTGTCCTCTAACATGGTATTTTTGTACCGAAAAAAATACACAAAAAATCGAAAAAATACAAGAACGTGCACTTCGCTTTATATATGATGACTACACCAACTCGTACAATTATCTACTGGAACAATCTAAACTACCATCTTTGAAGATCAGAAGGTTGAGGGCCATGGCACTGGAGACCTACATAATTATATACAAAACCAGTCCTGTTTTTATACATGATATTGTAAAAATTAAACAAAACTCTTACAATTGTAGGTACAATAACCCAGGAGATATTCCTCGCCCCAGAACAACAAGGTATGGTAAGAAGAGCTTCAGTTATGAGGCAGCAAGACTCTGGAACTCCTTGCCTGACCAGGCAAGGAACCTTTCAACCTTTGGAACCTTCAAAAATTTCATATCAACCTGGTGTTTTTCTGAAAATTGTTTTTGCAGCTCTTGTCGAACGTAGTTATCTTGCCGCCTCATATCAGAACTCTTCAAGCCCTTGTTTTTATGTTCTTATATGCTTTTTTATAGTGCTGTGCCATTAACTTTCTTTGTTTTGCTAGAAGTATTGTTTTTATGTTCTTATATGCTTTTTTATAGTGCTGTGCTATTAACTTTCTTTGCTTTGCTATAAGTATTGTTTTTATGTTTGTATGCATGGTTTCATGTCATTTTAATGCATGATCATAATGTTGCAGTTATGATTTATGATTTATTTCTTATGCTGCATGTGCTATTTCCAAATATGCTTTGTGTATTGTGTGTTTTACGCTCCATGTGAAGTTAACCAAAATTAATTTTTCTAGGTGTGTGGGACAGTTTGGATGCATTTACCTTGTATGGCCAAACGTGCATGGGATCTACACGTCCACACTGTATCTAATTTTCAGTTTGGATAATATAAGTATCTATACGATACTTACAATTTATTAAACAACTTCACATGTAGTTATCTTTGT
Source organism: Bathymodiolus brooksi (assembly GCA_963680875.1). NCBI lineage: Eukaryota > Metazoa > Mollusca > Bivalvia > Mytilida > Modiolidae > Bathymodiolus > Bathymodiolus brooksi. Next base: position 61,479,683 of record OY804576.1, on the reverse strand, counting down.
CTATTATATCCTTCTTAAACATGTCTGTCTTTTACCATGTCTGTATCTGTATTATCATTGTTTTGTTATTCTTTTGCTGTTTTGCTTTAAAATATCAGTCGGTCAAAGAGCTGCTCAGAGCTCATGTTTGTCATGTTGATTTGTATATACTTTTGGCGACTTTAAATAAAATTTACATACTTATACTTACTAATACATGTTGAAAAATATAAACAGTTTTTCGTTCAATAATGTGATATATCATTACGCCGAAGGGTGTACAAGTTTAAAACAGGGAAGATGTCATTCTCAGGAATTCCATCTGCGTAATTCAATGTAACATTTGTACAACTTCGAAGACGAATAGTAAATTTATACGAGGAATTACTTTCCCCTGGTGGGGTCATGCCCTACCTCAACTTATATGGTTAGGTTAATATTTTTTTTATCAATCATCAGAATAGTAAATTTATGTTTTGTTCGACTTAGGATCAAACAGATCATACTAGTAATAATGGCCCGTTGTTGACGCCCACCGATTCTCTCAGTATACCTCACCTCGACCAGTTTAAAAACAGAGGGTAAACAGGCCCGGAGAAAAAAAAAATATATATAATATACATGTATATATATATATATATATATCGGTGAATACTTTTAATTTCAGTTGTTAATATAGACTTCATTTTATGATCAAACTTTATTATCATTAAAGAAGAATGATTGATTGATTGATTGTCGTTTAAAGTCAAGCGAGCAGTATTTTGTTTTTATTTATAGTCCGTTTAACTTCTATAAATCTCCATAAAAAATTTTAAAAATCCATTTTTCAAATTTACATCTTGTTTCATCATTAGATGTAGCTAAAAACGCTAGTTTTTTTTTACGTTAGAAGTGTATGTCCTACTCCCAAACATGAAGCCTGCAATTTCGGTCTGTACTTGCAGCAGGTTGTATATTTGACCCGACAGGCATAACGAGCGACCACCTTTCGGGTCCAATTTCGAGCGGGTGTGTGGCGCTTTACTCCACAGTGGAGAAAATATCCCATCTTCGAGAGAAGATAACATCGACATTAATTTTGTTAGTAATCGATCAAAGCCAGAATGATGTATGTGTTCCAAATAACCCAATGTCATCATCTGAAGACATGTGTTCATGAGCAATGACCCGAAACGGTAAATAACATCATGGTCAAAATCGGACGTGATCTGTAAGTTGTCATTCGATCAATCATACACAATGTTGAAGGATTTTCATACAAGCTGGGGTGTGTTTCCTTTACCCAAATCTGAAACATGTCTTAGACTCAGGATTAGCAAATCAAAATCATTATTCGTCTAATATAGGTTTATCGTTTATGGTGTTTAGCGCTACTTTCAACCATAAAGCAGTTATATCGTGACGGTCAGTTTTATTGGTGGAGGAAATCGGAGTACCGGAGAAAACTGCCCACCTGCCGCAAGTCACTTACAAATTTTATCACATAATGTTGTATTGAGTAAACCTCGCCTGAGCGGGATTCGAACTCACAACGTTAGTGGTGATAAGCACTGATGGCACAAGTAGTTACAAACCCGATTACCATACGAGCACGACCACGACGACCCCCTCCTCTAAAATATAAGAACATAATCTTTAATAATATCGTTCATGCAATAAAAACGCAGATAACAATTTTAGGTACTCTCATAATAAAAAGATTGAAAGGCAAAACAATTCAAAACTAAACCAAAGGACCTAAACAGGATATCCAGAATCGGCTAAGGTCATCTATGTATGAGAGAGGAGAATATCAGTATTAATAATAATTACATTATTTAGGAACTGTATTTCAAGCATAAATATATCTATTGAACGATGTCAACCCAGAAACACTGACTACTGGGTGGATGATATTGATACTCCCGGGAACTAATAGTCTATCAGCAGAGGTATCGTAATAAAAATGTATTTATAGATAACTAATTTAGTACAATTGTCTCTGTTTTTACACTATTCACATCCACCCCACAACACAAAAAAACACACCACACACATGGAACGTGCGGAAATGATGTATGAAAGAAAGGAATTGATATTACATCTAGTTTCTTTTTTACACTTTTTTTTTATAATTTGGATTAATGAACTACGGAAGTGTATTAGGGCCACACTGACACTTTTTTATTTTTTATTTTTCACACTTTAATCTGTAAAATTCACACTTTAATCTGTAAATTTTACACTTTAATCTGTAAAATTTACACTTTAATCTGTAAAATTCACACTTTAATCTGTAAATCTTGGATTGGACCCGGACCTGCCGGACACAATTTTGAAAGGGGACCACCTAAGGACCATTGTGACCAAGTTTGGTTTTAATTGGCCCAGTAGTTTCAGAGGAGAAGATCTTTGAATGAAAAGTTTACGACGGACGGACGGAGAAGATCTTTGAATGAAAAGTTTACGACGGACGGACGACGGACAGCCAGGTGAGCTAAAGAGAGTGTCGAGCTCAAATTTGTCAGATTGCTCGTATGTTGAAATTCATATACCCCACGCAACGAAGTTAAGTTGCGGAGGGTATAATGTTTCTGACCAGTTCGAGAGTCCGTCGGTAATGTTTTTGTGAGCGATTCTCCTCTAAAACTATTGAACGGAATTTCTTGAAATATGGTAGTTTTTAAAGACATGACATGAAGATATGCGTATCGACAGAAAATTTTGATCCGGTTATTTTTCTAGGAGTTATGCCCCTTTGAACTTAGAAAATTCGAAATATATACTACTGAAACAGTTTGTGATCAATTTTTCTCTGAAACTACTGAACGGAATTTCTTGAAACTTGGTAGTTATTATGGACATAATATGTAGATGTGCATAGCGATAGGAAATTCTTATCTGATTATTTTCCTAGGATTTATGCCCCTTTGAACTTAGAAAATTCAAAATATTTACTACTCAGTTTGTGAGCACTACTTCTCAAACTACTGAACAGAATTTCATGGAACTTGGTAGTTATTATGGACATAATATGTAAACTAGTCATTTGTCTTTTGTCGCATTTTATTCATATTTGGTATCTTGATTGGCCATGATCTGAGCATGCGCATATTATACCAATTTCACGGATGGTTGATTTTTGCGAGAGTTATAGCCCTTTTCATGTTCCTTTACGAGCTGCTGCTATAAATTATTTCCTTAATTAGCTATGTATAATATTTATATCTAATAATCTGTAATACATCAAATTTCATCATTCCAAACGTTTACTAGCCAACTGCCCTGGGAGGATACACATCTCTTGATTCCAACACTCTTTACACTCCTGTATGCCTCTCCACCACGTTAAGTCCTACTATAATCTAATACTTTACTACACATCAACTTATGTAGAGCGAGTGGGGGTATCACAGCACGACAACGCGTGCAGTTTCATTTTTTTCTGGATTATGCCCCTTCGAACTTATAAATTTCGCAATATAAACTACCGAAACAGTTGGTGAACGCTACTTCTCTGAAACTACAGAACATAATTTTATGAAACTTGGTAGCTAGTAATGACATAATATGTAAATGTGCATATTGACTGGAAATTTTGATATCTTGATTTTTCCAGGAGTTATGCTCCATTGAACTGTTGTCCCTTTTGAGTGTCCAATATGTGGGTGCGTGTGGTATATGAGCGTGTTCACTAAGGTTCTTTCATTGCTTATATAATATTCTTGTCATCATGGCAAACATGGCTATTTTCAATATCAAGCCAGGTGAGCGATTCAGGCTCCTAGGAGACTCTTGTTAGAATTCAAGACCTTATAAAATGAAGTTAACTAAGTTGTTATAACAAGTTATAATAAAAAGTTGTTATAACAAGATATTAAGTTGCTATAACAAGTTAGCCAAGTTATAATAACAAGTTAGCTAAGTTGCTATAACAAGTTAGCTAAGTTGTTATAACAAGTTAGCTAAGTTGTTATAACAAGTTAGTTAAGTTGTTATAACAATTTAAAAATAAAACTACCTATGGTACTAACATGCTTCCGTACGTAGCATTGTAACTGAACGGTCATATCATGGTGTTATGCATATGATACAGAAAAGAATGATTTGCTCAAGGTTGTAAGTCATAATAACTGAGATGTTAACAAGAGGCTCCTGGGAGCCTGAATCGCTAACCTGGATGTATATGAATATTAGTGGAACAGCAACAAACAAAATTGTAGAGATTTTATGAAATAAGAGTTTTCCCACATGTTTTCAATGACACCTTTGAATGACCACAACTGCAACAGGAGCCTTCTGAGCAGCTCTAAAAGTTGACAGCTTAGAGAAGCCATTGTTGTTAACAATCCTATAAAGTTTCAAAGCATTGGAGCCTAGTTTCAGATAAGTTAAATTTTGAAAATTGGCCAATCAGAAGCTAAGATTGACTCTGGTGGCCATCTTGTTCCATCAAATAGAACCAAAAATGGATCGTTTGTAGAGGTCCTCCCGTACACCATTCCTGCCAAGTTTGTGCCCCATTTTACTAAAGGTCGTAAGTCCTAAGTTCGGTTGTAACTCTCTATCATTCTATTAAAATTACGACCGATCATAAGTCGTAAATCCTTTAGTAAAACAGGCCCTAGGTTACCATTTTACAGATTAAAGTGTAAATTTTACAGATTAAAGTGTAAATTTTACAGATTAAAGTGTAAAATTTACAGATTAAAGTGTGAATTTTACAGATTAAAGTGTGAAAAATAAAAATAAAAAAGTGTCAATGTGGCCCTAATACGCTTCCGTAATAAACAGCCGAACGTGTATTTCTATGTTTTTCCAATCACACACTTAAACACAGGGATAGATCTTTTGCAGGTGAAGTTTGATGAATATTTTATAAAAGAACGAACTGGTGATCTGGCGAAAATGTATCAAATATAGATTAAGAGTTTTTTTCTTCTGTCATTTGAATTTTTTGGTCAATTGTAAACATATATCAAGATCTACGCACGAGTGTATGTCATTTGCTGGCGATGTAATCATGTAAGTTATGGGAAATCGTAACTGATTTGTCTGAGAGCGAGCTTAAGCAATTTTTCCATTTATTACGGCTCTAGTCTTGTCTAGTCTTGTCACAGAAATGGGTCAAATTACTACAAAACTCGCGTATTAGAACAGCGGCCTGTAACATTAGAGATCGCGTTTATAATATTAGCACTGCTCAGTCTGCTGGGGTATTATTGTACAATTAACATTGTTACTGAAAATGGTTATGAAATAATTGACTGCAATAAAATAAAAGGTTATAATTGACACAAAGGAATGGCAATTTTTTTTTTAATGATAACTGAAAAATATTATTGACACAGTCTGACTGCAATTATCAATAGATCTACAAAGATTTTATTTTTCAGTAAGCTCAAAGACAAATGATTTTTTTCACAGAATGATTAATTCATAAATATTTATAACTACCTATACTATCAGTGCCTATAACCACTAACGTTGTGAGTTCGAATCCCACTCAGGCGAGGTGTACAACATTATGTGATAAAGTTTGTCAGTGACTTGCGGCAGGTCGGTGGTATTCTCCGGGTAAAGGAGGGGAAAGGGAAAGGGCAGGGTAAAGGGAAAGGGCAGGGTAAAAAGAGTATTAAGAGGGAAGTGGTTAAGGACATGTATCATCTATTGGTAATAATAATAATAAAATTAAAAAAAACCATTTGTAGGTTTGGTATTTATGGTAGAATAAAAAATAATATAAAGGTGTTTTAACGTTTAATTGTGTAAATAAGTGTGCTCTAGAATATTTATGTAATCTATTTACTACATGTTTAAGTTATATAAATCATTCCGAGATCATATGAAAATTGATTGTTCCAAGACCGATTTCACGTTCACATGAAAAAAGAAATGTTTCGTTACTCAGGTACTATGCTATGGAATTCCTTGCACACATATAATTGTTATATTGTATATCCATTTAAGTAAAGAAACGGGAAGATAAATATGTATGTATGTGTGTATTTTTTTTGGCATTGATGTTAATTGTATTATAATTATTTTATATTTTTTTAATTAATCACTCTTTTAGTATTGTATGTTTAGTTTATCTGAGGGAAGATTCTCTTTTATTGGACAAAAGTATTCGGATGCTTCCAAATTCCCCCTATATATTTCATATTAAACAACAATTTTTCAAAAACTTATACTTAAGTCAATTTTTGTCCAATTTTGATATTTTTGCTATCAACAAAAGGAGAAAGATATTTGATTTATAGCATTATTAAAAAAAAATAAGTATGTTTTTCAGATCCCCAGAAAGGGGACAATACAAACAAAAAAGAATAGCAACACGGACCCCACAAAAAACCGGGGGTGAACACAGACTTAAATAATCCGTCCACAGAAGAACTATCATTGTACATGTATCAAGTTTTGATTTACTTTTAAAATTAATTTAGTGTTATGTTTATCTTGTGCATTCTGAAAATGTTTATCTTATAAAATTATATTGAAAATAGAGTAAAACTACAATAAATTTAGCTTTTTTTAATCGTAGATTTATATGAAATATATAGGGTAAATTAGAATAATTTTGTCAATTGTCTGTACTTACTTAAGAATAACACTGTCTTCTGGATTCAATAAATAAATGAATTTTTGCTCCATATAATAGTTGTAACTTAGGAACTCTACTTATTATAATATTAAATAAATGGTCCCTATTATTTTCATATTTTTGGCATACTATTAAAAATGTTTTTCATCTTCTGTATTCCCCAGAGGCGTAAGAGTGAACCGGAAAGTGAGAGGGATAAGCTTTAGGAGTGGACCGGAAGTAAAGACAACCTGTGGAAGTGGAACAGAAAGTGGGGGAGCAAGCTTTAGAAGCGGACCAGAAAGTGGTAGATCAAGCTTCGGATGGACTGCCAGAAAATGGAAAGCAAGCTATCAACAGTGACAAACAAAACTATAGTTTTTAAATTCGTTTGGCTTTAAAGCCTCTTGCTAAACTGAACATTTCCTGTCTCCATGCTAATAATTGAGCTTTTTAAATTTTTGCCAAAATGGGGTACACAAACATAGTGCCACTTGCTCTCGGCGACTAAGCCTCTGTTTCCAGATGTATACTTTGATTATCTTTCATCAACAGGAATATTAGAAAAAAAACGACCGACTTCTATTTCTAATTTGTGTAAGAAAATTGTTAACTTGTACAAATATCTCCTATAGTCTGTATTTTTACAACAGAAAACTTGCTTTCAAATCAAAAATTTATTTATTTTTTTATATAAGTTCTTCACTCGGGTATATTAATTAGTCTGTCCCTTTACCACTGCCTTGCAAACCAGACCAAGATCAACATAACACCTTGCTTGAAAATTCATACGACCATTAATTACACCAAACAGTAAAAATTCCTAGTAGAAAAGATCGAATCCTTGACTGCCTTGTTCTCGTTAAAAATCCCTCAAGTGTCACCCGAGTCAGCACTATGATCATGCTACTGTCTGTAGAATCAGTGAGGGTTAGAGAAACACCGCGGAAAATCTACAAATACGGTGAGGGTTATGGTGTTTAACGCCACTTTCAACAACATTTCAGCTATATCGTGACGGGCAGTTTTATTGGTGGAGGAAATCGGAGTACCCGGAGAAAAACACCGACCTGTCGCAAGTCACTGAAAAACTTTATCACATTATGTTGTATCGCCGAGTACACACCGCCTGATTCGAACTGATTGCATAGGTAATTCTAAATCCAACTACAATACGATCACACCCACGACGGCCTCTCTACACATACGACAAAGCAAATTATGTATATATATGCAGCATATAAGTACCTCTTTTATTTCCTAAAAAATCCTCATTATCCACTACATCATAATCTACAGAACTGTTTCAAATCAATATTAACGCCACGATATAACTGAAATGCTGCTAAAATGGGGCTAAGCACCAATCAATCAATCAATCAATCAATCAATCAATCAGTCAAATCAATATTTACGTTCAAATATTCTTTTAAGCGAATACGGAATTGTTTCCGCCATCCGATTTACATTTTGGACAATCATGGTCGTGACGTCATTCGCATTATGACATTTGACCGACATTTCACAGTAACACTTCAACGTCTGTTACGTCATAACGATGACATCATTGGCACATACTATTTTCAATGACGATCAAGAATACCAATGAAGCTTCAGAAGACAAAATTATAAAGGTAGTTTATCCATTACATTCCAACTGTTTCTAAAATTTGAACAAGATTATATCGTTTGTTGGTCAGTCGCTTTGGGTCCAACTATCATCAGTGATCTGTTCATCATTAAAAAAAAGTATGATAGAAATTTCTTCAAACGACAAAAATAGCCGATATCCTCGTCTGACAATAAGTCGGTCAGTCATTGGATAATGTTTGATTATTTTTTTCATGTTTGAAAAGTAAACATTTTTTTCTTTTTAATTATGTTCCTCATCTATTCTTGCTCACATGTGTAAAGTTCCATGGAAAAAAAGATCGATAATAATTACACACTGACCCATCTTTGTTTACTACCCTTTTTGCAAATGGCGTCCTATTACATCACAAAGTCGATCAAAGGTCAATAAAGCACATGATTTTGTCATAGGCCAACCAAACTTAAAAAGTAAACCAGATTAAGAAAGTACAGTATTTTAGCTTTTTCAGTGTAATTGTTTTGTCTGAAAAATTTCAAAATATGTTTTTTTTTAATATTTGAAATTGAAGTATTAAAAATTAATTATTTGATGCAATTATTAAACTTGCTTACCCACATAAAAAGTATTTAAGGTGGTACCATACACTTCAGGTAAAATTTGATCTGCTCGTTTAATTTTCTTATTTTTTTGGTAGTGTGTTTGAATATATCCACTGTAATAAATATCAATTTTTTAACAAATTCCAACCAACAGACTCAGAACTATAAATTCAATAGCCACATTGCAGCTTTTCTCTATGTGGTTTTGATCACCGAGATGCTTGAAATCTGCATACAAACATCATATGAACTGATTTTAAAGAGTTATCTCCCTGTAATGTATGGTACCACCTTAATCCAGTGAATTTGGTGTTTTTGCTTTTGTCAATACAATCTATTAGACTGACTACATCCTGCCATTTTTTTGTAAAACAATTAATGACTGATTTCAATTTATTTTAATCACATTTATTATCACAGAGTGGTAACAATACAGTTTTGTTGATGCTATTTGTAATAATGACAGGTTTTTTTTTACCCAGATAATCTCATTTTTCTGTCTGGTTTAATTTAATTCTCTGTTCAATTTATGCTATAAATTTTGATTATTGCTGTTAGATTAATTCTTTTTCTATCTTCTCTGTGAATTTCATTTCATTACTCCAAGAAGCAAGGGGTATATTTGTTATTAAAGCAGCAGTGGAAATGCAAAATAATCTGCCATTTTGTGACTAATGGAGAGCACTTGCATGTATTTCCCCGGTAAAATCGGCCATTTTCTAGAAAATGGTGGAATCTGAATGATCAATCATCGTATTTTCAAAGTATTTTAAAATACTATTTGCTTGGCCTACATTCCAGAAACGGTCATGAACTGTGATGACGATTATGTCAACAAACCGGAAAAATAAAAATGCTTGGGGGAATACCATCGATGGAAACATATTTAACAAGCATAATGATCAAGAAAAAAAGACATTAGTAAAAAGGATTTTTTTTGCTTGCATGGAATTTATTCAATTCAAACTTCTCTGTTTTAATCTCATCTTGTAATTTTGACGTTGAAAAGAATTCCCTCTGTGTTTATGTACGCTATGAATATACAGAATGACGTCATTGGTCTCGTGCTGCGCGAGAATTGTAAATCAAAACAAGTGACCGACTTTATTGCATGACCGAGCAGATGTCACGTTAGGATATTTGAAATTTGAACTTGAGTTCATGTTCTTAGCGTAGAACTGCTCACCCTTCCGGAGCACTTAAGTTCACCTCCGGTTTTTAGTAGGGATTTTGTGTTACTCAATCTTTAGTTTTATATGTATCCACATGTGACCGTAGATCGATCAGTTAAGACATTTCCTTATGATTCTCATTCAAATTGGTATTTATCTCAAAGATAAATGCCATGTTTACTTGGGCACTTAAATGTATGTTTTGTAGATCATTGTTTGTCCTTTTGTACTTTTTCTTTTGGCCATTGTTATTGTCTGTTCTTCTTCGAAATACGGATTCTGATTACCCCTTTGGTATCTTCAAACTCTTCTTAAACCAAATTTTAGTTAAATTTGACTGTAGAGTTCTATATGCAATTCTGATATATTGTATTTCCTTAGCAATGTTCTGTTGGTGGAGGAACCGTAATAATTGTAGTAAAACTACTGACCCACCACAAGTCACTGAGACAATCAAACAATCACATGACATCGGCCACACCCCGTTAAAAATATGTTTGTACTGTATCATTTAATAAGATTACTAAAACTTTTTGAAGTGTAGAAAAACAATAACATCGCTGTTCCTTTACTTTAATTTGTGTCTAAGTGTATTGTTGAATAGTCTCTCATGTTCATTTACATCCATAATATCATTTCTTTCTAATATTTTTTTTTACTCTTTTCAGGATCTCGTGAAACGAATAAAATCAATTTGGTGTAAACAACGCCCGATACCAAAATCAAAAGACATAGCAGTGCTAGCATACGAACTGAAATGTAGATTAGCAATGCAATCTCCTGTCTTAGTAGAAACAATTCCAACCTCTCGGAAAAGGAAAGTTACTGTAAAACCAAAGTGGCCACGTTCCCGTAATGTTCCCTTCATATATATTGACTCCGAACAAGATTTTGAAGTTTTAACATCGACGAAAGTTTACATGATAGCACGACACAGTAGAAATAGTTCACTAAAATAGTTCATGTATTTCGTCACAATCTCTAACTTTGTTTACTGGATAATCAGAAACAGATTCACCGAAATAGTTCATGTTTTTCGTCACACGGCATATTTATTGTATAATCGGTAGCAGTTTTTTAGCAGTTCAAATAGGACAAGTCATGTAATGTTAAATATATCTGTGTATTTTCTGTGCATTATTATCTAGAAAATAATAAAGTTATTTCACTGCAGTCACTTGAATATTATTGCCTCATACTCAATTGTTTGCGTTATTGGTAATAAACTCTCTTTGATATACGCACTTTATTGCTCGGAGGGAAAACTAGTAGCTGCTTCTTGTGACGTAATGTTTATATTCTAGTCATGTACGTTTCAATACTCAAATCCTATAATTGCGTCAATGGAGTGATTGTCTTGTTGTAATGAACGATAAGCGTTGTTAAGAACCAGTGGCGGATCCAGAGGGGGGCGGAGGGGACGTTCGCCCCCCCCCCCCCCCCTAAAAAAAAAAAGAGAGAGAGAGAGAGAGAGGGAGGGAATCTTCCGTCCCTCTATTAAGCATATCAGCATTCATTCATTCGCCTGTTAAATGTAATAAATCATATATTTTTATCCGTTGCATTTTAGTTTATCTAATTACTTTTGAACGTTTGAAGCAGTCGACGATTAATCAGAAAACAAAGTAATCCCTTAGACATTAATTTTAATCAGAAAACAAAGTAATCCCTTAGACATTAATTTTTATCAAAATCCATCCATTCTACAAACACTTCAATACAAATTACCTCATTTTCAACAGAGAAACATGAGAAAATTGGCTAATATAGCACGCCGGGTATTCGGAAACTCAGTGCAAGCTAGTTATTTTGAACGTTTTCATTGGTCAATTTTGAATTTTTGGACACTACAGACCGCGGAGCATGCTGTTCCGTGTTCCGTTGCCGTCATGCTTCACGGTCTGTAGTGTCCAAAAATTCAAAATTGGCCAATGAAAACGTTCAAAATAACTAGCTTGCACCGAGTTCAAAGTGTCCGCACCTGTTCCGAGTATACCCGGCGTGATAAGGAAATCAGGGGAGTCACAGCTCCAGATAGATAATTTCAAGTGACATCGCCCTTTAATTTACACTCACTGCTTAGAAACTATTTGAAACTTTTTGGAGAAGATTCATGCGTTTTAATACACTTCATCACATTCACAAAATGTTTCAAAATTGTTGACGGAAAAGCTTCCTAAATACTCAAAACCCAGGAGCTTCCGGGGGGCTTTGCCCCCGGAGCCCCCTACCAGGGCGCTGCTCTGGACCCGCTGGAGACCTTAAGCGGTCCCCAGACCCCTCGCCGACTTTCGTCCCCCCTAACACAAAATCCTGGATCCGTCCCTGAGAACCTGGGGTATAACGTGATCTTGAGAAGTGACAAAATACCACATTCCTTATGTTGATTGACAAAAACCCAGTCATTATTGCTGTATTTAAGACGTTGTCTTCTTATTGAAGCAGTGGTGTAATAGAGAAAATGTTTTTAAAAAATCAGTTTTATGTCTAAATTTAGAAACATTGTAGATATAAGAATACAGCACATTTTGAGAATAATTTAATTGATTGATTGATTTGTGATTAATGCCAACTTTAGCAGTATTTCATGTACATCGTGGTGTTGTTGAGTGGTGTTAACCTGTGGTGCATCATAGCCGTGAACACCAGATTCTTACTATGCATTGACCAGTTTAAATTAAACAAAAAAGTATAGTTTTATACAGTGCTTGTTGTTTCATATCAACCGTGACGAAATGTTCTGTAGAAATATAAAAATATCAACCGTGACGAAATGTTCTGTAGAAATATAAAAATACATGAGTGTCTGTACTACTATTAAACATCTTAAATTGTGCATTAAGTTGAGGATAAATAAAATGAAGGTTCAGAAACTCTGATGTCTTGATTGACTAATTGTTTTCTACCTTATATACTAGCCTCCTTAAAGAGATAGTTTCACATTTAATCATATGGTCACTATAGTACATTAGCAATGTTCTTCTAGACAACCATCAAAGCCCATAGATTGCTTGGTTTATAGGGTTTAACGTCACTTTCAACAATATTTGTTATATCGTGGCGGTCAGTTTTATTGGTGGAGGAAACCGGAGAAACCCACCGAACTGTCGCAAGTCACTAGCTTTGATAGCCTGTCATACTTAAAATATCTTTATATATAATCATGGACACCTTTCTTCACAAATGCATCAGAAGCATCCTGAAGATATATTGGCCAGAAAAGATTACTAACACTGAGGCAAGGAAAAGATCAGTACCATTGTAAAGAAAAGAAGATGGCAATGGATAGGACATGTCCTCAGAATGGATAACAACAGGAACGCCAGGACAGCACTTGACTGGGCAGAGGCAACCAGACAAGCGCAAGACAGACCAAAATGGCCCCATTCTCCACGAGGAGACAGGGAATTAAAAAAAAAAAAAAAAAAAAAAAAAATATCATAGGCTAATAAACATAATCACATTGAATAGCCACACGGCACCGCAATCATGTTCAATTGAGCACATAGTATTATACAATTCATACACAAATATATATCAGGGGCGGATCCAGCGGGGGGCGCACCCCCCCTAAAATTGGAGAAAATATGATTTTTTGGCGTAAAATTGTGATTTTTCACACGAAATACCCCAAATATTTTCGCGCCTCCCTCTGCAATTGAAAAAAATATGATTTTTTTGGCGTAAAATAGTGATTTTTCACACGAAATACCCCAAAATTTTTCGCGCCTTCCTCCGCTCGGCGCAATTTTTTTAAGTGCGCCCCCCCCCTAACTTGAAATCCTGGATCTGCCTCTGTATATGCACTTCAAAATTATCAGTAGAACAAAATAAACCACGTCAAATCGAGTCGGCCCTGTCGAGCTTAATATTTTTATGTACGGCAGGAAAATACGTAACTGTCTATGGGCAGATAACTAGAAGAAATTAATATCAATCTCATTCAGTTCCTTCAAACGATTGAAATTGCATTTTCGAAAAACTTTCTGTTATTTCTTATTTACCAATTTTTCCCAAACATTTATTATTTTGCAAACGTGTCCCGTTTTTTCAGAAGCCTTTGTGTTATTCTGTTCATTGTTTGTAATTGATATTGCCGTTGGATATCCAGTTATCAAGAGGGGGTTGGTATCCCATTAACTTATTTTGTGCCTGTCCAAAATCAGGACCTGAATTTCCACTGGTAAATGTCGTGTCTCTATTGTTCAATGGTTTGAGGTAGAGGTGGTTATTCGTTTTGTTGATATTGGTGGAATTATTGACCATTACTGTTTAAACTTTTAATTCATTAGGGGGTTTTCCCCAAGGAGTTAAATGGAAATAGTTGCATAAGTTATCATTTTGAAGGTTGGTCTTGTTTGGTTCCATTTTAACTAGGTCAAATATATTTGAACAAAACAGGCAGGAATTTTCATATGGAATCTAAGAAAAAGTCATATCAACTGTAACAGCTATACAACATTTGTTGGCATATTCCATACAAGAATCTTCAAAGGAATTCAGAGACAAAAAACTGTATACAAACCCCACTTAAAATACAAACTAGAGGCTCAGCACTGAGCTGAGCCTGTGTCGCTCACTTTTCATTCTGCTTCGAGGAAACTTAATACAGAACCTTCCATAGGTGCTTAGCACCAAATTTCGGCTCATTTTGGCAAAGCAGTTTCAGAAAAGAAGATTTTTAGAAATCGACCAATCTAAAACAAGAATTGCCTGTGGCAGCCAATGTTTGTTAATGGATCAAAACGAAATGAGCAAATTCTATAGAGGATCTTCCATAGATGCTTCTTACCAAGTTTCATATCATTTGGCCAAGCGGTTTCAGAGGAAAAGCTGTTTTAGAAATCGACCAATAAGAAACAAGAATTGCCTATGACGGCCATGTTTGTTAACGGATCAAAACGGAATGAGCAATTCCCATAGAGGACCTTTTCCTTCCATGTTTCGGTCCATTTGGCCAAGCTGTTTCAGAGTAGAAGATTTTTAGAAATCGACCAATCAGAAACAAGAATTGCCTGTGGTGGCCATGTTTGTTAATGGATCGGGACAAAATGAGCAATCTTTATAGAGAACCTTCCATAGATGCTTCCTACCAAGTTTCTGTTCATTTGGCAAAGCGGTTTCAGAGGAGAAGATTTTTTTAGAAATCAACCAATCAGAAACAAGAATTGTCTATGGTGGCCTTGTCTGTTAATGGATCGGGACGAAATGAGCAATCGTAACAGAGGACTTTCCACAGATGCTTCCTACCAAGTTTTGGTTCATTTGGCCAAACGGTTTCAGAGGAGAAGAATCTAAAAAATCAGCCAATCAGAAACAAGAATCGCCTGTGGCGGCCATGTTTGCTAACGGATCGGGACGGAATGAGTTTCTTTATAGAGGACCTTCCATAGATGCTTCCTACCAAGTTTCGGATCATTCGGCCAAGCGGTTTCAGAGGAGAAGATTTTTAGAAATAGATCAATCAGAAACAAGAATTGCCTGTGGCGGCCATGTTTGTAAATGGATCGGGACGAAATGAGCACTCTTTATAGAGGACCGCCCATAGATGCTTCCTACCAAGTTTCAGTTTATTTGGCCAAGCAGTTTCAGAGGAGAAGATTTAAAAAAATCTGCATAGAGATAACTGCATTTTGAATACAGATATCTATATTTAAACAAGAGTTATCTTTCTTTTAACAGAATATATTTTAGAAATCGACCAATCAGAAACAAGAATTGCCTGTGGTGGCCATGTTTGTTAATGGATCGGTACGAAATGAGCAATCTTTATAGAGGACCTTCCATAGATGCTTCCTACCAAATTTCAGTTCATTTGGGAAAGCGGTTTCAGAGGAGAAGATTTTTTAGAAATCAACCAATCAGAAACAAGAATGGCCTGTGGTGAGTTCGAATCCCACCCAGGCGAGGAGTTCTTGATACAACATTATGTGATAAAGCTTGTCAGTGACTTGGGACAGGTTGGTGGTTTTCTCTGGGTACACCGGTTTCCTCCACCACTAACACTCACCTCCACGATATAGCTGAAATATTGTTGAAAGTGGCATTAAACACCATATCAAAACCCAATACAACTGACCCCCATGATATAACTGAAATATTGTTGAAAGTGGCATTAAACACCATAAAACCTTGAAAGTGGCATTAAACACCATAAAACCAACTAAAAACCAAACTTTTTAAAGTGAAAACGAATCTGTGCAGGGTTTTTAACATATGCTTATATCTGTATTGCCATTGGATATCCTTTTATCAAGAAACCAGTTTAACCCATGCCACATTTTTGTGTCTATCCCAAGCCTAAACCTGCATTTCTAATGTTATTATGTCATGGTATTTTTCATGTTCAATGCTTTGAGGTGAGAAGTGATTCTTCATTTTGTTGATATTGGTGTAATTGTTGACCATCATTGTTTAAAGTTTGTTTTCATATGATAATGTGTAATATTTTCTTCTCAATTTAGACAAACACAATTTTTATCAAGTTCTTTTTTTTTAATTAATAACTTAATTCAAATATCTAACATTCATTAATTGCCGTAACTATCCTGAATAATAAAAGTAAGGGACTAGATATTGTACAGATCTAACTTCTGTGATGATTATAAGCGAGTATTGTTAGTACATTTTACCAAATATCATGTCATTAAACATACAAACTATGAGCATATAAAATTCTAATCTCATTTTCACCATTTTCATATCATTTTTATAAACAGAAATTAAAATGGTGATGCTATTTATAGATGATCAGGGGGTTGCCTAACCAGTAAATATTTTTATCCTATAGATTATCAAGGGGAGGCCAAACCAGTAAATATTTTATCCAGCAATCACTACATTTGCTGTACAATAAAAGGTGTAAGAGTAAATTTACTCTGAATTAGAGTATGGGAAAAATTACAATTGAGATTTAAAATAAAACAAAAAAATCGTAAAATTCTTACAAGAATATATATATTGAATGAAATGTGATTTAGACAGGAACAATAAAAGCTTATCTTTCCATTTACATCCAGTATATAAAATGTCAACAAAATCTTCTTTTCCCACATTTTATGCCCATGCATTGCTTTTGCGCCAATTGATATTTCGTTTGCGCCAAAAAAATCTTTCATTTGTGCCACAAATCATATTTCATTTGCGCAACAAATAAAATATTACATTTGCGCCAATAATACAGGTAAACACATTGTAAATAGTAAATGTCCTCAACAAAACATTCTTCAATCAGTTCTGGTGGTACAAATGATAACCCAACATTTTCTAATATCGCATGTCTTCTCCTTATACTCTGTGCTTAATCCAAGATCCTGAATTTTGCGCCACCAGTTTTGTCCCAGATGAAATCTACAGCAGTCACTCTTCGTTCCCGGCAACACATGCAAAATCACATAATGCATAGCCTGTTCAAAATTGATATGAATAGAATGTGGAGTTAGTGTAAGGTTTCTCTGTTCACAAAGCTGAAATAATAAAAACCACATCTGTTGGTGGCATACTTCACTTTTTCTCGCTAGCAGTGCATATAACAGGTGCACATAATTTCCATTTTTACATCCATGCATTGTATACATTAGGAAAAAAATACTTTGAGCAATATTTAAAAGTTCCATCCAAAAATACATCTTGAATATCATCAGCAAAATGGCACAAATAATTTTTTTAATTTTTTTGCCGCAAATGAAATATAACCTTGTGGCGCAAATGAAATATTGCATTTTTCAAAAATTGGCACAAATGCAATACACCCATTTTATGCATGTGCACATGCAAATATAACATTCTTATTTTTTTACATTCACAAGTCCAAATATTAATATACATGTACTATGTTATGCTCCAGTTTTCATGATTGCCTGGTAATTTCCAAAAACCAATCCAGTCGGCAATTTTGACTCCTGTCCATGACAATATGTGGTTGATACAACCTATTATGTTGAAAATCTTTTCCTTGACTAACAGACAAAATTCTAGAAAATGACATGAAACACACAAGAATCTATATTCAAAATAGTAATCATACCTTGTTGTTAAACAAATATATTTACTGGTTTGGTCCAATGAAAAAATAATCGTTGGACTGTATAGTATTAGAGGAATTATGTTTTGAAAACAATAATGGCTATTACCAACTTTATAGTTGAATGCTGAAATACAAGTCATAAAAATAAATACAAAACTGTTTTTAAAATATGTCCACTACAAAAAAATACAAGCTAAATATCATCAAACTGAATATCTCAGCCGTGGAGCAATTAAATTAACAAAAAATTCAAATGTACAAAAAAAATAAACCCATAAAAAAAGTACCAAAAATATAAAGATGAGTACACAAACTTGACAAAGTATCACAGATTGTTACAATACATTATACATATAGGTGGCATCAGACAAATACATGTAAATATCATTAATAATAGACCTACATCATTACATTTGAAATACTGTAAAACATCTCCCTTTTTTCATCTTCAACTGTTTAAAAAGGAAGAAAATTACAGTAATACATGGCATATATTTATGATTTTAAATTCTTTAAGAACTGGTTCTTTCATAAGGTGCAATAATAGATGTGGGAATATCTTTCACTGTGATGTTGAATTCCGGACACAAGTGAACGACATTCAGATTTCTTAATTTGGTCACATGGAAGAACCTATTTCTTCGCTAAATGATGAAAAAGTACAATGTAAATAAAAAATAAAAATAAAAAAATTGTGAGAAAATTAATGTCATTTGATAACTAGATTTAATTGTGACGTACAATGTATTCATAATTTCAACATTTCATTGGACAAAGGATCCAATAGATGACAGCATCATATGCAACAGTCATGGATAAGCTCTATTTCAGGAAAAAGGTGTTTTTCTCATTACATGAAGAATATGTATTGCAAACCTTCTAGTCTACACAGATTTACATATTAATATTTAAGGAAATTATAAACACATTTTTTCAAAAGGAATTTTCAAATTTATATAAATCCTCGAAAATGAATATCCTGATGTATGCAATTTATTTCATTGACAAATGAAGACATTTCATTGGTTCAGATATTTTTGTCATCACCTAAATTTCAAAGTCTATTTAATAGTAAATAAATATCAGGTTTAGTTAAATGAATAAACCATTCATAATATATATACTTCAGATCTATTAACAGTTTAATTTAGATAAATTAATAGTTAACTATAGAAAGATGAAAGCAGTGACACACATACTTTGTCCCATATAAACACATTTTTGTACTTATTTGATCTTTGACCTTATAAAGTAGTTAGTTAGTTGACAGGATGAAAGAAGATTGTGATTGTTAATATATATATATAAAAAACATATTAATTATGAATGCCAATTGTTACACTGAAATGCCATGGTAAAACTTTGACTAGCAGGGCCAGCTGACTCATCATATAACATTTTCTACCCATAAATATGAGAATAGCAGGGCCAGCTGACTCATCGTATAAAATTGTCTACCCATAAATATGAGAACAGCAGGGCCAGCTGACTCATCGTATAAAATTGTCTACCCATAAATATGAGAATAGCAGGGCCAGCTGACTCATCGTATAAAATTGTCTAAATATGAGAACAACTACAAATACATCTATATAAAAACAGCTTTCCTTCCAATTTGATTTAGCATATTTTCACAACCAAATATGAAATATAATCTTTCTGATGATTCTTACATGTACTTCTTGTCAAAAGACTTCCTACCCTGTGCCATATGTGATGATCACTACATGTATCATCAATAATTAAAAATAATATTGCATTGTTCTTTTTTTCCCTAATGTATATAAAAATTATAAATCATGTCTTGAAATAAATGCAATTCTCCATGATATGAATGTATTATACATGTATATGATATGTCTATGAATAAGTACCGGTAATATAGATTAGCCCTGTCTTTGTTTTGTTATATAGACTTTATACAGATCATTTAATTTAGGGTGAATATGTCAATCTGTATATGATATGGCTATGAATGAGAAATATAGAATAGTGCTGTTTTTGCTTTTTTTATATCGACGTTACAGATCAGTTTTGTAGATGCGAGTATGTCGATCAATTTGATCAAGTCAATATCAAAACCAAACAAAAAATCAAGGATTAAAAAAAAAATTCTCAGCAAATCATACTGCAGTACATCCTTGCCGTCTTTTGGTCCGAGCTATATTTGGGGAATAAGTGATGGTGGCAATATATCAAGGGAGAAATTTACATATAAACTACAAGTACATGATATTTGATAATTATGAACTTTTAAATTTGATAGGAATAAGTGAGGGTGGTGAATTAAAGAGGGGGAGTATAATGAGGGTACACTATAATAAAATTTAATCCATTACACTATACATGTTTGTGTACACTATAAAATAAGCTAATTTTTTCAAGATTTTCTACATTTTTAGGTGATATACAAATGTACATGTATTTAGTATATTTTGGGATCGTTAGATTATGATTGAACCTAAAAAGAAAATCTTGTGTTGTAAGGTGAGTGGTACCAAGACTATCTTTGGTATAATTCACATCAAGTAAGTCTGTGTTGTATCTTTAATCAATCAACAGGGATAAAATAAGATCTATGCGAATTGTCGATAGAGCATAATACTGGTACTGACACAATCTGAACTGTCAAGAGACAATTAAAGCTAATAGTCACATTATATGGCTATATTATATATCTTAATTATTGTAAATTAAAACAAGTACATACATGTACATGTATATAAAACCAACAATCTAAGATATATCACCAAAACTTTTAAAACTTTTAAATTTTTGTTGACAATATCTATAGTTCAGTTTTACTTCTAGAGTTGTAGATACATTTTTGCATATGAAAACATGTGTTCATAAAGTAACACAGATACATGTAGCAACTATTTACTGTTATTTTACTTTAAAATAATTTGAATGTTTTCTGCTACAATGTATCATCATATGCTTTACAAGACTATGAGCTCTTATACCTTGTTTTTCAGCAAAGAAATTAAATCCTTCACAGGATGATTTGACAATTTTTTTATCCATCAGACCTTTTGCTTATTTTTTAATGAATTTTCTGAGTTAATTGGTAAATTCTTTAGCAATACCAAAAATAATTAATTATAAATGGTAGTTTATAGGCTTTTATTAAGATATAACTTATTTATCCAGAAAAACATTCTCTCCTCTTCCATATCAAAGACATATATACATGTATGTACATTTCATGGTAGTATCATAATATACACTGGCCAGTATTCAAACAGTTGAAATAAATATAATAAAAAAAAAGAAAAAAAAAAGATAAGTGTTTCTCACTTTTGAGACAGACCAGTTCCTATTTTTAGCGATGTGAGATTTTCTTATCTTGCACTAGTGCAAGACACAAAAAATCACGTGCGTTTTACCGGCAAATGCATGCTGTACAGTTTATGTCAACTGCCCCCCCACCCCAATTCTCCATGCTTTTCCTTTTTAAAATAAACAATTCACTGTATATAAGTTTTCAATCTTTTATAAACACGCAAATCCTAACAATCAGCCATATTATTACATAACCTTCATGCAATACACAAAAATACGGAACTCATTTTTTGATTGACATGAAGGGGAAATAACTCGCATTGTTTACATGAAGTTTACAAACAAACATGAAACTAAAAACAGCTGATAAAAGTGAGAAATAAAATCAAACACCGGCAAAAAGTGCAAGAGAGGGAAATCTCCGACACCCTCGGGTAAGATTTCAATTGCTTGCCTCGTCGGCGAACAATTGAAATCTTACCCTCGGGTGTCGTAGATTTCCCTGTCTTGCACTTTTGCCGGTGTTAGATTCTATATTTCTAATATTGTTTACATTTATAAGTAGTTATAACAGATTAAGAAATTCCTAAATAAAACTAAAGTGACATGCAAAAAAAAATCCACTCCTGAAGGATGACAGACATTAATATTTTCATGTAACATTGCACTGATAATCTATTTATAGCACCAAACACAAACATGTTTTAAATACACTTATAAACAAAAGAAAATTGCAATGTTGTAAAAATCTGTTACAATCATTTTTTATTAAAACCTTCCAGTCTGATTCGATTTAAAAGTTATAAAAAGATAGCAATCAACTTTCCTCTGTTTGATCAGTGTTTTAACACCAACTTAGAAATGCTTTATCTATATTATGGTGTGAATGTATATAAAAATTAATACAATTTGTATCCTTTAGTTTCTAATTTCTGGCATAATAAAGAACCGAGCCCATTTATTTTCAGAGGTAGTCAAAAAATTTGCCAATCAAAATTATATACTGCATTCAGTAAATACAGTGGTTTGATTGGATAATCTTTTGGGTATTAGTTCACAACTTCCCTGAATAATCTTCAACTTCTAGAAGGTGGTCAGAAGTTGATTGAAGTAAAAGAAGTACAATAGATGAATTTTGAAGGGAAAATGCACACAATTACTTATCTTGTAAAAAAAAATATTACAAATATTTATCATATAAATTTGATTTCTAAAAAATGGAAACCTGGGTAATCAGGCTTTTTTATTTAGTTATTTCTGTGATTGGTATTCATGATTATATGGTCAAAATGAGGTTTTCCCACATTTACTTAGAGGAATGATCTCCCCTTTTTTAAGTAGGAATGATCTCCCCTTTTTTAAGCAGGAATGATCTCCCCTTTTTTAAGCAGGATGAAGTTATAAACATGTTAACATTATTATTTATAGCCATATTACATGTATAATGCAGCAGTTTTCATATTTCAGATGTTTTACACACTAAAACCGGCATTTATTTAAAGGATTGATACTTAACAAATCATACAAAACAAAAGCTGTCAAAATGACACTATATCCCCAAACATTAAAGTGTACACCGATAATTTGGAACCTAGATCAGGTCATAATGATATTCTTTATAACGCTTTTAATTCTAACCAATATTATCTTACATGCTGTTTGAAAATACAAACATTTGTAGGCATGTTTAATTCCTCCCTTTAAATTTGTTAGACTTTTAGGTTTTAAAAAAGTGTGCTATAACCTACTTTCAAATTGTCATAAACAGGTCATGATGATCTACATCTGCATTTTGTAATTCTACTTAAAATTACATGTATCTTTTGCTAATACCTAGCTCTGTCATTTCCAATTCAAATATGCCACACAAATAGGTTTGAAGAAATTGTGCCATATGGCCACATCAAATCGAGTTTTTTTTCCTGCATCCAATAATGAAAATGCCTTAATACCCTATAATTTTTGTTCATGAAAAAAAATGACAGCCTATTCCTATAAAGAATAAAAATTGAGATTTTGAAACATAAAAAAAGTCTTTTATAAATAAGAATTATGCATCATATTTTGGCACATGCTCCTTCAAAAATGAGCTTCTGAGCAAAATCAAATGAAAAAGTTGCTTGTTTGCCCTTACAAAACCCCAACAGAATAGCAAAGAAAATTGATATGGCCTTTCCTACATTCAGCACAAATGTAAGCCACAAAATTAAGTCATGCTGACATTGGGGAGGGGCGATATACATATTACCATTTTGGAGGAAAAACAAATATTCTATACACAAAGAAAAAGTTAAGCACCCCCTGATATATTAAAACATAATAAGTTACACTAAGTTTAGATTCTAATATTTATATTGATTATAGCAAGAACAATGTTCCATTAAAAAGATGTGCTCACACAGGTGTGACCATTATGTCTAATATCGACTAGTCATGCACGTGAACCATGCCTCTCGCGCATTACTCAAAATTCAGTATGTTCATGCTTCGAATTTGGGTATTTAAGTCCGGTGTTTTAAAATTTTTATTCATTCTCAGTAAGCATGGTACGAAGGCGAATATCAGAAGCACAAAGATGGCAAATAATCGGCATGCATACAACAGGGATGTCCTTCAAAGCTATTGGACGTCAGATGGGCTACCACTATACTGTAGTCAGCCGACTGGTGAGAAAACACACACAAACCAGCAATGTGAAAGACTTGCCAAGATCCGGCAGACCACGGGTAACATCTGATCGTGATGACAGGGCATTGCAGCGTTTGGTTAGACGGATGCCATTCGCAACCAGTCCCATACTCAAACAACACTGGCTGCCCAATAGACATCTGTCAACAAGAACAGTTAGAAACCGTCTGAAATCAGCGGGACTCAAGTCAAGGAGAGTCATTAAACGTCCACTGTTGGCAGACCGACATCGACGATCACGTTTGGCATGGTGCTTAGCACGATGTGGTTGGAATTTAAGGACATGGCACAAGATCCATTGGTCAGACGAGAGCCGGTTTCTGCTTCATGTAACCGACGGCCGGATGAGGGTTTGGAGACACAAAAATACAGCCTATACCCCAAGGAACATCCAGCCAACTGTCCCTTACGGTGGAGGCTCAGTAATGGTTTGGGGGTGTATCTCTCATGACTGCAAGCTGGATTTAGTCACCATACAAGGCAACCTAACTGGTGATCAGTACATCAGAGACGTTTTGCAACCAGTTGTTGTCCCCCATTTCGACAACCACCCACTAGCTACAAGGCCTGTGTATATGGATGACAACGCCAGGCCTCATCGTTCAAGAGCAGTTACCGCCTACCTCCAAAGCGAAGCCATGACTTCTGTTCCTTGGCCAGCCATGAGCCTGGATTTGAATCCCATAGAGCATATTTGAGACATGTTAGGCCATCGTATACTGGCTCGGGAACCTCCTGTGCAAAACATTCGGCATTTGGAAGCAGCATTGCATCGGGGATTGGCAGCAGCTATCACAACAGGACATCCGACGTCTAACTAGAGGGATGAGACGCAGGGTTGAGGCCGTCATCCAAGCACGTGGGGGTTACACCCAGTACTGAACTTTGAACAATAGATGTCGTCAAGTGATTCATAAGTGACGTTTTCAAAGTGAAATGACAATCTTATCGTGCTTTTTGAACTGTGAAAGTCAATACTTAAAATGGACATGTTTTACTGCAAAAACTGGCCTTGTGATATTGTGATTAAATATTCATTAAATTAACATTTTTCTTGATTTTTTTTGTGGTTTCTTACAGCCAATGTAATGTCCTAACAGGTCACCATTGCGTTCTTGAGATTATCTGGTCAGTAATCTCGTGATACTTGTCGTATCATTTGTCATTTCAAAAATACATGGGGGTGCTTAACTTTTTTCTTTGTGTATATATTTAAATTGGGAGATAGAAATGACAAAAATGGAGTCCAACCTTTTTCCACACCTTTCGTATATAGGATCTCAAAAAAGTTCATGACTGATGTAGAATATGAAAAAAAAAATTACATGTGCATGGCAAGTTAGTTACAGTTGTTGTTGAAAGTGGCATTAAACACCATAAACCCTATATAGCAGTTTGTATCAACTGGTTACATATACATTTACAAACTCTACAGGTAGAACTAACATATAATCTTTCTTACATTTATATATGAAATCCTCACTAGGCTAATTGCATATAGGGTGAAATTACAGATAATGGTACACATGGTGTTAGCTTTTATTTTTCTTCAAACAAAAAGGATATTTTTGTAATAGGATAAATCGACAGACAAAGATAAATAGTTTCACTAGAAATCAAACATCTATAATTTATGACGGTAATATTAATCACCACTTTGACATTCATTTGTACATTTCAAACTTTGAAAAAAATATATATAAAAAATAACGAAAATCTCTCCATTATTATAGATGGAAAGTTCTAAAACAATCAAGCATTTTTTATGCTTCTGTAAGAACATTAGTTTGTCAAGGGTAAATTGCTTTTCAAAATTTCAGTCCTCATCATCACTGATTTGTAAGGAGAACAACATTAGCAGGTTAGGTGTAAAAGTTCAGTCATCGTCATCACTGCTAGAATCATCTTTTTCTAACAACTCTGATTCTCCTTTCTCTACGAGCGATTCTGTTTGATCGTCTGTAGGATTATACTCGCTATCACTGTCCACTGGACTTACTTTATTGACATGATCGATATGATTGACTGCCACGGTGTATTCATATTTAGCTACATATCTAACCCATTTGTCCGGAGGATTAGGATTTTCCACAGAGATAGATCTGATCTGAGTTTGTGATGCTGTACAAGAAGGCATTGTAAAACGAACTTCAGCATTTTGCTCGAATGTTTCTGGAATAACATCATGTGGACCAAGTTCTAGTGTTAATTTGAACAAATGACTTTTGTAAGCACCTGTATAAAAAGAAAAGAAAACATTAAAGTAACATTTTCTGTATAATTAACAATGTGTAACTACAGAATGGTACATTGTACATGTATAATTAACAATGTGTAACTACAGAATGGTACATTGTACATGTATAACTACAGAATGGTACATTGTACATGTATAATTAACAATGTGTAACTACAGAATGGTACATTGTACTGTACATGTATAATTAACAATGTGTAACTACAGAATGGTACATTGTACATGTATAACATTTATCAAAAGTATTAATGGTATTACGACATTGGTCACAAAACCTTGGAGTATGACTACTTCAAAAACCGTCCAATCAGAACACTTTAAACACTGGATACAGTGTTCTGATTGTCTATTTTTTTCAGTACAAAAATTGTACTTAAAAGGCCTAATCTCCATTGGCCTTGATAATCAATAATTATTTCATCATTCTTACTAAATGTTAATGCCGACAACAAAACAGTAAACTGATTTTTCAATATACAAAAAATATTTGTTATTCACAAATTACAGAACCATATATCATCTATAAATCACAAATCCCAGTATAAATAAAGGGCTGTGCTGAGTGGCAGTTTAATGTGACTACATCAAGTAGAGGACAATTTTCAGCACTGTTTGGGCCTCTTATTTGGAAACAGGTATGACTACAAACTAAAAAATCAATTTGAACCTCTACTATGTACCAAGGATCATTGTGTTTAAATTTGAGAAGGATCAGTCAAATAGATCTTAAGCTATTTTGAAAAAAACATGGAGTCTGCTGATGGAGAACAGCAACACACTCATATCATAATACATGTACCAATGAAACTGCATGCGTTGTTGTGCTGTGATACCCCCACTCGCTCTACATAAGTTGATGTGTAGTAAAGTATTAGATTATAGTGGGACTTAACGTGGTGGAGAGGCATAAAGGAGTGTAAAGAGTGTTGGAATCAAGATGTGTATCCTCCCAGGGCAGTTGGCTAGTAAACGCTTGGAATGATGAAAAATGATGTATTACAGATTATTAGATATAAATATTATACATAGCTAATTAAGGAAATAATTTATAGCAGCAGCTCGTAAGGGAACATGAAAAGGGCTATAACTCTTGCAAAAATCAACCATCCGTGAAATCGGTACAATATGCACATGCTCAGATCATGGCCAACCAAGATACCAAATATGAATAAAATGCGACAAAAGACAAATGACTAGTTGCGTACACAAGATGTGCGGACGGACGTATGGTCAAACAAACATGAAAAGGGCTATAACTCTCGCAAAAATCAACCATCTGTGAAATCAGTATAATATGCGCATGCTCAGATCATGGCCAACGAAGATACCAAATATGAATAAAATCCAACAAAAGACAAATGACTAGTTACATACACAAGGTTTAGGGACGGACGATCGGACGGACGGACAAGGGTATTCCAGTATACCCACCACTCTGCGAGTGGGGGTATAAAAACATGGTGTCTACAGACAGGAAACAAACCATGCAATACCCATACCATAATTAATACAACCACAAAATTGTTCTGAAATTTAAAATATAGGACTTTGTTACATTATTTTAAAATGTGTGTGTGGTTACCCTAAACAACTTTCCCAGGTAGAAATGAATTTTTTTTTTCAGAGGAAACGATTAAGACTAGTTAGCTATATAAAAAGATTTATAAGTCAATTTTACATACACTTTAAAGTTGATTAGTTCTGTAGTTATCTAGCTTCAGTAGTAATAGTAATCCTTAAATGAAAAACAGCTTTAATTCAGCTGACATTAACTCAAAATGTTCAATTCAAAATGGTTTCCTTAATGACCAGCCTATGAAATAATCAACATTTAACGAAGTACTCATCTCCACACTCCATGCCTCAGTATCGTTTTTATATAGAATAATAATACAGCTGTGAAACCTCCCTAAAAAGACAACACTTTCTGTCAATAACATATGGGTTACTTAGGGTTATGGTGCTTAATGCCACTTTCAACAATATTTCAGTTATATTGTGGCAGACAGCTTATTGGTGGAGGTAACCGGAGAAAACTACCGACCTGCCGCAAGTCACTGACAAACAATACAATATGGTCTTCTACTATAAGAGGTTTAAAGTAGATAATGAAGGCTTATGACATTTTGAGATTTGTAAAACTAAGCATTTGAGATGTTTCTTAAGACAGGTTTTACTGTACAAGGTTCTTGTATTGATCTTTGCTAAGAAATTGCTTCCATAAAGAACAGAAAATAGTTCCCTAGATGAATAAGACAGAATATTAATTAAACCTGTAGACAATTTATATTGACATTGAATGTTCTAATGTGATTTACAAAGATAACATTCCTCTATATTGATTTCAACTCTCTCCATTCAATCAATTTTCAAACAACACTTACAACTGACAGCATACATTTTTATTTTTTAAATATTAAGAATAAAAAAAAATGAAGACATTTTCTCTTTTGATTAATTAACAAATAAAAAAAAGTTACAAAATGAATATCAGTTTTATTATCACCAGAGATTGGAAAATGTGTAAATTGTAACATGTCTAGGTTTATAGGTTAAACATGTGTATGTGTTATTGTGTTTAACACCATTTAAATTTCATGTACAATACAGACAATCAATGCTGCAGTATAAAATAGAGGCTCACATTAACCTATATCACTCATAGGATTTACTGAACCATTACCATTGTCTATATAGCATATGTTAAATTTTTATCCCCAGGACTGGAACCCAAATTAATAGACCATGGGACAGTCATTGGTACAAAATAGAATCTTTATATCACAATGATATGAATGGTGCTAAACTAGAGGCTCCCAGGAGCCTGTATAGCTCACCTACGTATAACAACATCAGTCAATAAAACTTGATAACTTCGGTCAAAAAATAACAAATGTAGCCCTCGTCATTGCAGACCTCCTCTCCAAAAAAATTTGGGTAGGGGTTCCCCCTTTAATGTAAGTTATCAACATTGCTGTAAAAAAACATAAATGTCAATGATTCTCAAAATTTAGCTTTTGCTACTTCACATTTTGTAATAGAGTTGCTTCCCTTTGATTATTTGAGTAACCAAAAGCAGTGAAAGTCAACAAAAAAAAATGCATTTCAAGAGGAATAACTCTTCACACAGTTGTCGGACATTTTCAACTATGGAGGAACTTTTTTGTAGATCTTGACATGCTGAACATTTTTGCAGTTTAAACTTTCCCCTCTATCTCTTATAGTTTTTGAGATACAACATGTATAAGATGAAAGTATTAAAATTTAGAACATTTGATGATAAAAGGGCAATAAATCCAAAATGGGTAATGGGATTTACTTAAAAATTGCAGGGTAGGTAGATCTTGACATGCTGCATATTTATGCAATTTAAACTTAACCTTTATCTCTTATAGTTTTTGAAATATAAGACGAAAAGTATTAAAATTTTAAAAATTTGATGAAAAAAGGGCAATAACTCAAAGATGCGTATTCAGATTTACTTCAAAATTGCAGGGTAGGTAGATCTTGACATGCTGAACATGTTTGCAGTTTAAACTTAACATCTATCTCTAATAGTTTTTTAAATAAAGGACGAAAAGTATTAAAATTTTGAAAATTTGATGAAAAAAGGGCAATAACTCCAAAATGGGTACTCAGATTTACTTCAAAATTGCAGGGTAGGTAGATCTTGACATGCTGAACATGTTTGCAATTAAACTTAACCTCTATCTCTTATAGTTATTGAAATATAAGACGAAAAATATTAAAATTTTGAAAATTTGATGAAAAAAGGGCAATAACTCCAAGATGGGTAATCAGATTTTCTTTAAAATTGCAGGGTAGTTAGATCTTGCTGTGCTGATCATTATTACTCAGTCAGATTTCTGATATTATTAACGGTTTTTGAGTTATTACCCAAAAACCTGCAATTTTACCATATGTTCTATTTTGAGTAACAGTGGCCATGTTGATTGGTGCATGCCACTGCATGGCATCACTGGACACAATTTTTAAACTAGACACCATAGTGATGATTCAGACCAAGTTTGGTTCCAATTGGTCTAGTAGTTTCAGAGGAGAAGATCTTTGAAAAAGTTTATGACGTACGACGGAGACGACGACGGATGCCAATAGCTCACATGGTCCTTTGGGCCAGGTGAGCTAAAAAGCATTTCAATGCATGGTTCTTCAGAAGACTATTAATTTTCTCATTTCAGTCTACTTTAAAATTAGGTGCACAAGATATTTGAAACCTTAAACAACGGTGACAGGTCACTCTCAAGTCACAGGTCTTGGACCCACATTTCCTGCTATTGACCTCACAAAGAGTAATTAATTGTTTTAGTATAACTCTTTTCTCTTAATGCTGCAAGTTTATTGGAGAAGCATCAGAAAAGTGACAGATGATGTTACAAGTGACTTGCTGACTTTAACTTTCCCATAGATTCTATAATTTATCACAATGTAATGAAATTGTTGTCAGATAGCAAAGCAGTTATATCTTTATGTGTTGTTAATCAATAAGATCACTGACGACCATCATTCAACAATACAAACTGTACACTCAATTGTCACTATAACTCCTGACAATTGGAGATAACATTTTGCTTTGAGATTAATTAAGAAAACTTACAGAATAAAATGGTAATTTACCTCATGTTCATGATTTAGGTCAGGAAAGCCTTTCTAATTCATAACCATGAATTGGATTATCAAGACTTATTCTAGTAATTGCTTAGTGTTTTCTGTAATTTAGTTTTATAACAGATGCTTAAGATAAACATCATTGGATTTAGTGTGAATTCTATACTGGTAATGTATCTGATGGGATCTGATGATATTAATAAAGAATTTGTGTTGTCATGGGTAACATGTCTGAACTCTCTCAGATCAAAATCCAGTGAAAACCAAAAATAAAATTTAGTTTCAATGATTAAAATATCATGGTTAATTAATGGGCCTGGATGGCCAATCGTTAGTTATTAAATTCTGACCACACTCATCGCACCACTGACATGTGCTATAACCCTGATACACACAAAAAGTTAAGTTTCCCGGACTCCTACCAAAGGACAGAGAATAATAAAACATTGGTCATTTCATTATAACTATCTTGGCTCTCTTTCTCCAATAAATCTTTTAATTACAATTTACCTGAAATAATGCTGAAGGTGGCGATAAACTCCAATAACAACTCAATCTATAGTTAACTAGGAAGAACTGTTTTAGATACCTAAAACTTATGTCTCCCCTTAATGCAGCCATCTGTACAACAATAAGTTACACATTATGAGTTGAATGATACTATTTAAAAAACAATTATTTTACCTTGAGGTCAAAGGTTAAGGTCCCACGAAGGTCATTATGGTACGCGACACACCTCCTTATGGTCATGCACCCACATACCAAATATCATTGACCTATCTCGAAAGACAAAAATGTTATGGCCCAGACAAGAAAATACTATTCAAAAAACAATTATTTGACCTTGAGGTCAAAGGTCAAGGTCCCACAAAGGTCATTATGGTACGCGACACACCGCCTTATGGTCATGCACCCACATACCAAATATAATTGCCCTATCTGGAAAGACAAAAAAGTTATGGTCCGGACAAGCTTCGCTGAGAAGAAGCAGAAGAAGCGGAAGAAAAAAACAGACTAAAACAATATGTCTCCCTTCGTTCAAAGGGGAGACATAATTAACCTAATTAATGTACTTTAAAAAGTTTTTTTTTTTCTCTTACTAACCTTCACTTTTCTCAGGTAACCTAGGTATCCTCCAAACCACAGCATGGTAGACATTTTCATACTTAGCAATGCCTACATCAGTTTCCATCAATGTTGGAGTTAGTAAACCTTGAGCAATCATTGTCAGTCTTTCTAATCCTTTAATTTTTCCTGGCTTTCTCCATGCAGATTTTAATGACCCATATCCAAACCTTCGCTCATATCTAAACAAATAAATCCATTGTTCTGGAACTGAAAATCTCACCTCAATGTTTTCACACGGAAACTGACCATGTTTTTTACTGAATGAGTGATATCCTGTAACAAGCAAGTCACATCTGATTTCAAATTTGTCCTTTTTTACCTCCTGAGTTACAGTCAATTGAAGAGGCAATTCTTTATTTTCCTTCAAATGCACACGGTACCGCATTAATTCAAATTGGCAAGCATCCAAAGGATGAAATCTTATTACGCCATCTTTGTCATAAAGTTCTTTGTTTACTGTACAGTGGAATTCAATATCTTGAGGCCGAATCCATTCTTCTGTTTTAATTGGTAATATGTCATGACGACTTACAACCTCGTTACCATCCCTCCTTTTGTCGTTAATTCCTAACTCACATGCAGGCATTCCTGTGACAAAAGCCAAGAAAAAAACTCTAATTCTAACTTTTTGAGCTAAAATTTTTCCACGTTTATTTAAAACTGCTTTGTATTCATCCCAAACTTCAGCTGATGCTTCGTCTTTCACATAAGTCAATGTTTTCTCACGACGAGCCTCCATAGTCATCATAGTATCCTCTATTAAACGAACAAATGTTTTAATTTCATCTCGATGTAAAGAACCAAATTTCATCATTTCTGATACCTGAGGTGCATGATCAAGAATCATAGTAGCTTTTGGCTTTTTGACAAACGCAGGAGTTATCCTGTCAGATCTGAGTCCGACCCTCTCTTTATAAAAAATGTACTGAATTTTAACCGTGTGTATTTTGCCATATTGATCATAATGTTGTAATGCAGGTTCTGATATGGAATAACAGGGTTGTAAAATTAATTCTTGGAGAATTTCAGGACTTGAAACATTACGGAATATCTGTAAAGTTGGTCCCTCCTTTTGTTGTACAAGTTTGACATAGACTTCTTTCCAGAATCGGTTTCCAGCTAATTTTTTCTTTGTAGGTTGTCTTAACATAAGATCCCATCCTTCTTTATCTGCCTTTTCATAGAATGGGGAGAGTGGTTCCAGATATTCTTCTTCAGGTGATGTAATATCTGTTGATATATCACTACTTTTTACAGAAGAATGCACTTTTGTTTCACCGATTTCTTCATGAAGATCTTTAAATTCTGCAAAATTTTCTTCTGGAGGTGACTCCCTATCAAATGGGTTTTCTCTGGGAGGCTGAGGTGATCGAACAGGTCTAGGAGGTGGCACAATGGCTGGGACTGGTATTGCAGCGCTTGGTACTTTCGAATCACTCATGACTGGCTTTATCTTCAATCTAAATATATCATCGTCGTAATCATCATCATCATCATCATCATCATTGTCGTTACCCCCTAACAGATTAACATTACGAGAAGTCTCACTAACCTCTACTTTATCACTTAACATAGAATCCCTTTTATCAACAGCAGCACCAAAAGGATCAAAATTTTCTGTATTTGGAGACAGTTTTGAATCTGTGTCTATTTCACTAAAATTTGACAGAAATTTGTCGCAATCTGACAGAAATTTATGCTTGGCTGAAGTTGGTTTTTCAACATCAATGAAAGGATTGATATTTGTCTGAGTATTTGTTGGAATGAAATCAGATTCTTCCATCATAAGGAATGGATTGTTTAATGACTGCCTTCTACCGAGGGTTTGATTTTCAATAGAAGGCAATTGTTCGGCTCCAAAAAAATCCTCTTGAAACGGATTACTACCAACTGCCGTGTGAGTCTCTTCAACAGTAGCAGTATCACTTCCCCAAATGTCACCACTAGGAGCATGTGTAGACGTGTTTAAAAGATCAGAGAAAAAATTATTGTCACTAAACATGTCATTTGCAACATTTGTAGATAAGTCTTCATTCAAAAATGGATTTTGGATAGCACTTGAGATATTCTCTTGTGTTTCTGGTAATTCTTCTATGGGAACATCAACAGACTGCATTCTAAAGCCTAAATTATCATACACTTGAGTAGGTAATACAGGATCTTCATTAGGTTGTAACTCTGTATTGTCTTTATTGTCAATTCTGTCAATTACCTTGTCTTCCAAAAGGCATGAAAATGGATCAACTTGACATTCTATTTTTGATGAAGGAATATTTACATTTTGAAATGCTGCTGGAATCGAAGGAGCAAGTGGATCAAACATATCGGGTGAGCGGATGAGTTTGTTTTGTCCAAAAGAACGAAGCGAGACATTAGCATCTTTCATTGTATCCAGCTGGAGGAATTCGTCAACCATTGTACTGACAAAATCTGATGATATTCCTTCTACATGTGTAACGCTGTCTGGATGTGCCCATAATGACTGTTCAAACCCAAGCGGTGTTGATCTGTTAGATGACATTTCACTGTGTGATTGTACATTACTACTGTAATACATGTCAGAGCCATCAAAACTGCTACATAAACTACTCCCATGTTGAGATTCGTTTCCAAAATCCTCCAATCCCAGAAGGTCCTCATTGACATATGACGCTGGTATACTATTATCAACATTAGCATTTTGTTCATCTGCTGATAGACCTAGCAGGTCTACATTTCCGTAATCTAAAGTAGACTCTGTTGTTTGATCTAATCCAAGTAAATTCTCACTACTAGTTCTTAAACTATTAGCTGGAGGTTTAGGTGTACCACCTGGAGATGGGTTGGGAGTTAATCTTAGATGTGACATTTCTTGAGTAAAGTTCAAAAGTTCAGCTTCGGTGACGTTATTAGTGTCGGACATTTTATATTCTGTAAGATCAAGTTCCTCTCCTGTTTCACGTTTAATTAAAGATAAATTATCATTTGTTTCATCAATACTCAATTTTGATTGTTCAGCATGCTCTACGTCATCATCAAAACTTGATGATAGCTTATGAAGTGTACTTTGTGTTTGGAATAGATTTTGTTTGATGCGATCCTGCATTTGCTGAAATATTTTCCATTCTTCTGATTTTTTTTCACTTATTTTCTTTTCAATGTCTTTATATTCCTCAGTTAAAATTTCTCTTGATGGTGATTTACAAGGTGATTTAGCAGGTTTGGGCGATTTGAATGGTGAACTAAATGGTGATTTTGATCTTTTCTTTTTCATAAACCCAAATCCTTTTGATGGACTTTTGTCTCTGACACGTAATTTACCCTTATCTTCTTTATGTTTGCCGATTTGTTCATCTTCGTGATTTCCAGTAGGGGAAGTAACTTCTACAACCAAATTGGATGATTCGTCAAATGATTCTGATGACATATCTAGGTTAAAATTCCCTGAAATAATAATAATAATAATAATGTCTTGAAAAATGACTAACTAATGTGAAAGCTTCCATGAGATTCTGTGAGGTATAATTATATTAAAAAAATGTCAATAAAAATGTTTATATAAATGTTAATTAAAACGATTAAAAAAAATACTACTATAAGGTGGTTTTTTTTTTAAATGTATGTATCTGATGCAAGGAAAAATATATAAATTGCTAATGTTTTTAGCCATCAAGTTCACAGAAAACCATGGGTTTTCCCTTTATTATACAGATGCAAAATTGTAAGTTGGGTTCAATCACAGAATGTATAGCTGCTATAATCAACACTATTTTTAAACAAGAACATTGTAGTATGTGTGTAAAGATCTGGATCTCAAAGTAAAGTAAATAATTCATCAAATCATAATGAGTGACCCTAATTAATTATTAAAATTAAATTAACACAATGATTACTTTAATTATTGGCATAATAAAACAGGTTATTTATAAATCATGATCTTTACTTTACCATTAATAAGAGAATTATCATATGATTTGTTTATTATATTTCAAATTTGGAGAATGGAAATACAGTTGTAGAAATGTTTTATACAATTAAAACACACTTTTTATCTCCATAAAACTTGTTTAACCCTGCCACTTTTAATTGAGGTGCCTGTACCATTAAGACAGGAAAGTGAGTGGTCATGTATATATATGTGTTAGACCTCCAACATACAGGTATCAATTTTTGCCTTTGTTTTCTACAATGTTCCGACAGTGTGGTCATTTTCCGTTACTCATTTTATTACTGGCAGATGACTGGAAAACTTCAGGCAAAGAAACATCTAGCCTGATGATTTTGTTTTGACAAGAAATTGATTACATACAGATATTGAGTTCAAAGAGAGGCTGAATTGGCTGATTCAAGAATTTGCTTTACAACACTTCCAGGCTTTTATATCATAGCCACCGTGGTCAAAGAAAACAAAGTGTTTGGAGATAATTATATATAGCCACAGATAGTCTATACATGGATATATGGTAAACGCTTGAAATTTATGTAAAAGATGAGCACGACTGCTGAGTTTAGTGCAAACCTATATATTTGGTTAAAGGACAATCAATTAATTGTCTTCGACCACTCAATTTCAATTGTATGTGTACCAAGTACCGCATAAATTAATATGGAGTCTATTAAAATTTATCTTGACTTGTCTCTAATCTTTTTAACAAAAAATATCTTAAAAATTCCTAATTTCCTATAATAAAGCTAGTTTTGAAGGTCTGGACATACATTATCATTACTGTCACAGCTCCTCCTATCAGACTCACTGGGAATAATGCATTATCATTAGTGTCACAGGTCGTGGTATCAGACTCACTGGGGATAATGTCTGTCTCGACCTTCATAGCTACCGTTATTCTATACATAAAAAAGTGGTAATTCTTATTGACGAAAGGAAACCAGAGAAAACCCACCATTACCTGCAGCATCAGTCAATTATATTGCATAGCTTTATATAAAGTACACCTCAACAGGGATGGGAACTTGTAATTTGGTGACGATAGCCATTGACTGAAAATGATCATAGCCACAAAAACCCAGCTCTGATATTATTGCCTGATATAAAACAACACATCTCCATATATATTGACAAAGTCAGAGACAAGTAAACAGCATGTTTACAAAAGCCGTTTCCAGTTATATCATTCTACTTATAATCAATACAAACACAAATCTATAACAAAACCTCCTTTATATAAAGAATACGTGTTTGACATGCTAAAAAATATTTGTTCGCTCAAGGCAAAATCTGCAAATTACTTGAAATTGATTTTAGACGTGCTAATGAGATGTCTTCCATGGTACCGCCAATTAATAACATCTTTGTTCTACAAGTTTTAAATGAAGATAGATTGTTGTAATGGCTTTTCATAGAATAACAACTTCTAACAGCATTAAATTTCTGCTTTGATGGAAAAAAAACTACTGAAATATTGATTTGACAAATTACCTTAACAGAAACAAATTGTGGAGAAGTTTAAGGAAACCAATAGCTATTGATTCTTGACACTACATGACACAAGCCTAAAGAAATCTTCTGACTTTTAAAGGGATACTAAAGCTCATTTTACCATATATTTTTTCAACTCGTGACGAAGGTTGTTTCTTTTCAATCTAATTGTAAAAACAATCCAAAAATACTTTGCACGTCAATATGATCCATAATATCGTTAAAATATCACTTAAAAGGATCGAAATGAATTTTTGTCCAGGAAGCAAAAATTCAACAAGATGTTGCATGCTACGTCGTGCTAAGAATACCCCCACTCGTTCATATGTGTCAAATTTGTATATATCTCAACACTCATTACCAGAAAATGGATCACAAACTAATCTGAAACATCGAGCTCTGCACAAATCATTATGAATCAGTACACGTCATTATAAACTGGCTGAAAAGTACACAACAGGGATTTGTGTAACCACAAGCTAAAAAAAATTGTTATCACTGTAACTTGGAAAGAGGAGACACGGTACAAGTCACCATGCAAAAGCCATATATCAAATATAAAATTATTTCTTCCAGTAGAAGCTGAGATATCTATTACAAAAGTTTTCATTACGGCAAACATGAAAAATTCTAAGTTGCGTGGTAAACAGGAAGTAGATGTGCGGTAAACCTGGAAAGGGGAGACATGGTACAATTCACCATGCAAAAGCCATATATCAAATATAAAATCATTTCTTCCAGTAGAAGCCAAGATATCTGTTACAAAAGTTTTTATTACGGCAAACATGAAAAATTCTAAGTCGCACTGTAAACAGGAAGTAGATGTGCGGTAAACCTGGAAAGGGGAGAAACGGTACAAGTCATCATGCAAAAGCCATATACCAAATATAAAATCATTTCTTCCAGTAGAAGCTGAGATATCTGTTACAAAAGTGTTTATTACGGCAAACATGAAAAATTCTAAGTCGCACTGTAAACAGGAAATACATGTAGATGTGCTGTAAACCTGGAAAGGGGAGAAACGGTACAAGTCACCATGCAAAAGCCATATATCAAATATAAAATCATTTCTTCCAGTAGAAGCTGAGATATCTGTTACGAATATTTTCATTACAGCAAACATGAAAAATACTAAGTCACACGGTAAACAGGAAGTAGATGTGCAGTAAACCTGGAAAGGGGAGACACGGTACAAGTCACCATGCCAAAGCCACATATCAAATATAAAATAATTTCTTCCAGTAGAAGCTGAGATATCTGTTACGAAAGCTTTCATTACGGCAAACATGAAAAATTCTAAGTCGCGCGGTAAACTGGAAGTAGATGTGCGGTAAGCCTGGAAAGGGGAGACAGGGTAAAAGTCACTATGCCAAAGTCGTGTATCAAAAATAAAATCGTTTCTTCCAGTAGCAGCTGAGACATCTTTAACGAAAGTGTGAACGGACGGACCAACGGACGGACAAGGTGATTGCAATATAGGGTATAATTAATGGAAAAACTGCAAGATATGACAGAATTATCAACGAATTATGTCACTTTTACAAAGTTTCATTGATAAAAAGCAGGTTAAAGTTTCATAAATATCATTTATTGAACCAATTGCAAGTTTTCATGAGATACAAAAAATTACCAAAATGAGCTTTAATATCCCTTTAAAGGAACTAATTACCAATTGTTTTGAATAACAAATTTAGCAAATAGTTTTATGTCAAAATAAAATTCTATTTTCTACCATCTGACAATGTCTTTGTGAAGTACATTTGTACTTGTTAGTAAAAAAAAATCCATATCTTCATTTTACACCGATAGGCTACATATATATATGAAATGAAAATGCCCCCTTGTGTTAAAGGTGATGTTCATCTTAGTTTTCAAATGAAAACAAGAAAAAATACAAAAAGAATCTTACTACTTTCAACCTGATTTTTTATTTGAAACTTTAAAGTGGAAAGCAAAAATAAGGATAAATATATGCTTGTAATTTTACATACAGTTGAACCATGTTATCTAGAACTCAGATAAGTCCTTCCTGAATGCTTCAAGCAACATTTTGCCAGTTCGTACATAGTATTATTTAGTTCATTTGATCTCCGATAACTTGAATACTTTCAGTTATTTCAAAGTGTAATCAAACAACTTCCAAACAACCAGTACTAGTGTCAATTGTAAATATGTAGAAATTAGT
Source organism: Bathymodiolus brooksi (assembly GCA_963680875.1). Classification (NCBI taxonomy): domain Eukaryota; kingdom Metazoa; phylum Mollusca; class Bivalvia; order Mytilida; family Modiolidae; genus Bathymodiolus; species Bathymodiolus brooksi. Next base: position 61,440,163 of record OY804576.1, on the reverse strand, counting down.
AAATGGCCTATATATTTCTATGCATGAACTAACTACCTAATAATATGATAAATAACCATGTAAGTATATCCCTGTAGGACCAGAGGCAGATCAATGAAAATCTAAATTACAATACAGCTTATCTTCCACAACAAATAGGATTGTCTTCATATTGATTGGTCTGTTATAAAAGTGTAAAATAATATGCATAGTATTCATAATACAGTAAAACCTGTCTATACTGAACCCTGAATAAATCAGTGAAACCTGTCTATACTGAACCCTGAATAAATCAAAGTCCCAATGCAGGAAATTCTTGATATTTTAACTTGTATAAACCGTATATCTGTCTATATTGAACACAAAAGTTGGCTTAAAAGTCTTTTGGAGTAAGAAAATAAAAGGGCCTAAACAGGATAGCCAAATCGGCTAAGGTCACATATGCTTGGGGAGGCAAATCTTAGTTATATTAAGTCTCATAGTTAATTACAACTTCAGTGAGAATTAGTGCAAAAGAAATGTTTCTGGAATAACCTTCATAATGATGGCTCAATGTCATGATTGGAAAGCCAATTAATTTAAAAGTCCTTGTGAGCAAGTAAACCAAAGGGGCTTAAATTGGGAAAGTCAAAATCAGCTAAGGTCACCATTGTAAAATCTCTCCTTTTTTGGAAACAACCGTCCTGAACCTTCAATGGTCCAGAGACCCAATGGGAAATATTGTATTTATAGTTTTGAGAACATATATATCTATGTACTAGGTACAATGTATCTGGATCTGCAGATACCCAAGATCTAGTGTCCAAACAAACAAAAATAATCAAGAATGTACATTTAACAATTTATACAGACCAGGCATTGTTCTTTCTAAGACATGACAATGCACACAAATCTTCAAATAAATGTTGTACATTATATTCCCCAGTCCATGTACCACAAAGTTTCATCAATAGTACTTATACATGTACCGGTCACTAAAATCTACAGCTAATTTGGATATTTTGTTGTTTCTACTGGATAACTCAAAGTCAATGTACAGTCTCTAATTGTAAATGATTTACTCTCAATTCTAACATGACAACCATCATTGGCTATATAAATAATGCTGTGATAAAACTCAGGATAAATTTTGAGTAGCACATGTGTATTGTCAAACAAATTATTAACATCATTCCTAAGTGATTTCATGTATTCATACAGGACTGTGGTGCATACAAACATAAAAATGATCGTTTTATTACTTTACATATCAATTTTCAGACAACCATCTATTAACTTGACTTTTGTAATTTGTTGTCTTCCGGTGACATAGTTTACAAGGAATGCTGAAGACATTGACTAAAGCTTGTTACTGATTTCTTTTACGATTTTGTGAACATTTTACTTGTTTAAGTTGCTAAAATCAAAATGTCATCAAATTGAACAATATCAGTAAATTAATTGCATTAACATCTAGTTATCTATATAAGATGTCTGTGGTCCCAAAAAAAAACCCAAAAACATTTACAGTTAATGATTGGAAACATACGGAGTATGATATTGTGGGACTAGATTTTGTTATAATTTATGACATGCATTTCCATTTTACTGACTTCCACTTCAAAAAACAAGTTAGATTTTACCTACTAGAATTGAAATAATTCATGGAAGCCATAGTTGGTATAACATTATGATATGGGTAACATTATTTTCGTAACAATTTTATTCTGAGCGATAGATACAAAAGATACAAACTAGATACAAAAGATACAAACTGTGGCTTCCATGAATTTTATGTATTAATAATTTGATTACTGTCCTTTATTCTGAATGAAAACTGTTATCCCTTCGATTTTACAACTGTAGTCTATATTTGTAAAATTAAATCCTTTTAAAGAAAACAAAAAACAAAATCGTGTTTACTGGTATCCTCTTGAACTATCATTATTTCCACACTAATTATTAATTATATGTGTTTAACACCACTTTCAACAATATTTCAGCTATATCGTGGCAGTCAGTTTTATTGGTGGAGGAAACCAGAGTACCCCGAAAAAAACCATCGACCTGTCACAAGTCACTGACAAACTTTATCACATAATATTGTATTGAGTACACCTCGCCATGAACGGGGTACGAACTCACAACGTTAGTGTTGATAGGCACTGATTGCATAGGTAGTTGTAAATCCAACTACCATACGATCACGACCAAGACGGCCCCTATGATGATATTGATGTTACCTTGCCACGACCATATTCTCCAAACATGGGTTTTCCTTTATATGTCTTGTCTGACGGCCCTTGGTCGTTTATTTTTAACTGGCATACAATATTTCCCTATAAGAATGTTTATACTGACCCAAGCTTAGGGAAGCTACATGTAGGTCACACATACTATTCAATCTACAGTATATATCTCTGGGATCCCCATGAATCCATACTCTAATTAAAATAGGTTAAAGATAGATTTTTCAGTCATACTGTAGCTAGAAATTATTTATAGATCAAAAGGTCAAATGCTTGGGTCACTATGATTCAGCTTGTTTTTAACTTGTGTAGCTTTTCATCCTTTCCATTCCATATACAGGCAGATTAAAACCATTCCCTATAAGATTGCTAGTCAGTCTGACGAATGCAGTAATCTGAACAGGGTGATTTTAATCAGACTTTGAGCACATAGGGATATGCAAAAACTAACTAAAATTTCATTTAGATTATTGGGGGAGGGGCTTAAAGAAGACATAGGTTTACTAATCTTTTAATAGAAATTAAACTAATATACATAAAAAAATATGAAATATGAATTAATAAATTATAATTAAAGATATTCACATTTGAAGTGTCTGAATTTGAATTTATTGCAATTTTATTACTAATCTATTTCAATACATTTTTCTCTTTATATCTATAAACAAGTAATTATTGAAAAGAAATACTGCACAGCCTATAACTGATAAAGTAGCTTCCTTATTTCAATACAGAACCATCCTAAGCTTAAAAATCAATCAATAATAATGCCCACTATATGAATTCCCAAGATTACACATTACTGGTACACAGTTCCAAAACTGGTAAACAATCTATATAACACAAGCAAATTTCAAAATGTCCTACAAGTATTTACTTTCTTCAATGTATTCTAAAATAACCTCAAGTTTTAAAAATAGATTGAAAAAAACAACAACATTACCTTAGCCATGTTTGTTGTCTTCACCGATCCACACCAACAGAATCGGTCAGAACATAAAATGGCTTCCCATTTAATAGAAATGGAAAATTTGTTTAGAAAATCAATGAAATTATATTTACTTACATTATAACCGGGCCTCTACAAGTAGACTAAACACATGAGAACGATCATAGTTATTGGAAAAATCCATTCATTGATCTGGCAACTTTTTTTCTACAATTGTTGTAACCAAGGCAATTGGTTGAATGGAACAATATTCCAATATAAAAACATTGATTTCCAAAAATCTTCAATGCAAGAATCAGATCAATGCCAGATTTTTGTTGGAAGTCATTGCCAATTGCATCATGGGAGGGGCTAAATCAATGGTGTCCTATTATTATAATAATTCTGGGTTAAATGGAAGCATTATGTTCATTAAAAACAGGGGATTATTGTTATTATAATGGATCCTTTAGTGAGCAATTGATTTGGGGGATCATCTTAGACTAAGCTAGGCTGCATAAATATAGATTGGAGGAAATACGTATGAATGTTCCATAATGTTTTATCATTTATGAAAAGGTCAATTTAATAATGAAAAACAAGAGGCTCCCAGGAGCCTGTAATCGCTCACCTGGTTTTCAATTTGACATCTAAAGTTGATAGAAAATGGGGGTGTTACACATAATTTTGAAAGTGGGCCACCCAAACATCATTTCAACTCAAATTTCTGAGCAAAAGATTTAGATGTGATTTTTATCTCATAATATTTCTAAACGGAATAAACTGGCTGAAAAAATCTCACAGAAAAACCCAGAATATATGTTAAACTACTCATTGCCATGTAGCTGTAGTTAAAATTTGAGCTCATTTTGACTTATACTAAAGCAGCAATGGACAATTGAGGAAATTTCTATTTTTAGTAACAGCAGCCATTTTGAATGGAGGACGGGGCTGTCGGACACAATATTGAAAGGGGACCACCAAAGGACCATCCCTGCCAAATTTGTTTTAATTTGGTTCAGCGGTTTCAGAGGAGAAGATTTAAATGTGATCTTTTATCAAAATATGCCTAATTTGCATAATCAGTATAAATTGGCTGAATGAAGAATTTCACAGAAAAAAACGGAATATACATGTATGTTAAACTACTCCTTGCCATGTAGCTGCAGTTAAAATTTGAGCTTATTTTGATTTATACTAAAGCAGCAATGGACAATTGAAGAAATATATATTTTTAGTAACAGCAGCCATCTTGAATGGAGGGCGGAGCTGTCGGACACAATTTTGAAAGGGACCCTCCCAGGTTTGGTTTAAATTGGTTCAGCGGTTTCAGAGGAGAAGATTTAAATGTGATCTTTTATCAAAATATGCCTAATTTGCCTAATCTGTATAAATCGACTGAAAGAAACATTTCACAGAAAAAAAACCGGAATATATGTTAAATTACTCCTTGCCATGTATCCTTCTTCATTTAGCCATTGTAGTTGTCTATCCTTCTTCTTTTAGCCATTGTAGTTGTCTATCCTTCTTCTTTTAGCCATTGTATTTGTCTATCCTTCTTCTTTTGGCCATTGTATTTGTCTATCTTTCTTCTTTTAGCCATTGTATTTGTCTATCCTTCTTTTAGCCATTGTATTTGTCTATCCTTCTTCTTTTGGCCATTGTATTTGTCTATCCTTCTTCTTTTAGCCATTGTATTTGTCTATCCTTCTTCTTTTAGCCATTGTATTTGTCTATCCTTCTTCTTTTAGCCATTGTATTTGTCTATCCTTCTTCTTTTAGCCATTGTATTTGTCTATCCTTCTTCTTTTAGCCATTGTATTTGTCTATCCTTCTTCTTTTGGCCATTGTATTTGTCTATCCTTCTTCTTTTAGCCATTGTATTTGTCTATCCTTCTTTTAGCCATTGTATTTGTCTATCCTTCTTCTTTTGGCCATTGTATTTGTCTATCCTTCTTCTTTTAGCCATTGTATTTGTCTATCCTTCTTCTTTTAGCCATTGTATTTGTCTATCCTTCTTCTTTTAGCCATTGTATTTGTCTATCCTTCTTCTTTTAGCCATTGTATTTGTCTATCCTTCTTCTTTTAGCCATTGTATTTGTCTATCCTTCTTCTTTTAGCCATTGTATTTGTCTATCCTTCTTCTTTTAGCCATTGTATTTGTCTATCCTTCTTCTTTTAGCCATTGTATTTGTCTATCCTTCTTCTTTTGGCCATTGTATTTGTCTATCCTTCTTCTTTTAGCCATTGTATTTGTCTATCCTTCTTTTAGCCATTGTATTTGTCTATCCTTCTTCTTTTGGCCATTGTATTTGTCTATCCTTCTTCTTTTAGCCATTGTATTTGTCTATCCTTCTTCTTTTAGCCATTGTATTTGTCTATCCTTCTTCTTTTAGCCATTGTATTTGTCTATCCTTCTTCTTTTAGCCATTGTATTTGTCTATCCTTCTTCTTTTAGCCATTGTAGTTGTCTATCCTTCTTCTTTTAGCCATTGTATTTGTCTATCCTTCTTTTAGCCATTGTATTTGTCTATCCTTCTTATTTTGGCCATTGTATTTGTCTATCCTTCTTTTAGCCATTGTATTTGTCTATCCTTCTTCTTTTAGCCATTGTATTTGTCTATCCTTCTTCTTTTAGCCATTGTATTTGTCTATCCTTCTTCTTTTAGCCATTGTATTTGTCTATCCTTTTTCTTTTAGCCATTGTAGTTGTCTATCCTTCTTCTTTTAGCCATTGTAGTTGTCTATCCTTCTTCTTTTAGCCATTGTATTTGTCTATCCTTCTTCTTTTAGCCATTGTATTTGTCTATCCTTCTTCTTTTAGCCATTGTAGTTGTCTATCCTTTTTCTTTTAGCCATTGTAGTTGTCTATCCTTCTTCTTTTAGCCATTGTAGTTGTCTATCCTTCTTCTTTTAACCATTGTATTTGTCTATCCTTCTTCTTTTAGCCATTGTATTTGTCTATCCTTCTTCTTTTAGCCATTGTATTTGTCTATCCTTCTTCTTTTAGCCATTGTATTTGTCTATCCTTCTTCTTTTAGCCATTGTAGTTGTCTATCCTTCTTCTTTTAGCCATTGTAGTTGTCTATCCTTCTTCTTTTAGCCATTGTATTTGTCTATCCTTCTTCTTTTAGCCATTGTATTTGTCTATCCTTCTTCTTTTAGTCATTGTATTTGTCTATCCTTCTTCTTTTGGTCATTGTATTTGTCTATCCTTCTTCTTTTAGCCATTGTAGTTGTCTATCCTTCTTCTTTTAGCCATTGTATTTGTCTATCCTTCTTCTTTTGGTCATTGTATTTGTCTATCCTTCTTCTTTTAGCCATTGTAGTTGTCTATCCGTCTTCTTTTAGCCATTGTATTTGTCTATCCTTCTTCTTTTAGCCATTGAAGTTGTCTATCCTTCTTCTTTTAGCCATTGTATTTGTCTATCCTTCTTCTTTTAGCCATTGTATTTGTCTATCCTTCTTCTTTTGGCCATTGTATTTGTCTATCCTTCTTCTTTTAGCCATTGTATTTGTCTATCCTTCTTCTTTTAGCCATTGTATTTGTCTATCCTTCTTCTTTTGGCCATTGTATTTGTCTATCCTTCTTCTTTTAGCCATTGTATTTGTCTATCCTTCTTCTTTTGGCCATTGTATTTGTCTATCCTTCTTCTTTTAGCCATTGTATTTGTCTATCCTTCTTTTGGCCATTGTATTTGTCTATCCTTCTTCTTTTAGCAATTGTATTTGTCTGTCCTTCTTCTTTTAGTCATTGTATTTGTCTGTCCTTCTTCTTTTAGCCATTGTATTTGTCTATCCTTCTTCTTTTAGCCATTGTATTTGTCTATCCTTCTTCTTTTGGCCATTGTATTTGTCTATCCTTCTTCTTTTAGCCATTGTATTTGTCTGTCCTTCTTTTAGCCATTGTATTTGTCTATCCTTCTTCTTTTAGCCATTGTATTTGTCTATCCTTCTTCTTTTGGTCATTGTATTTGTCTATCCTTCTTCTTTTAGCCATTGTATTTGTCTATCCTTCTTCTTTTGGCCATTGTATTTGTCTATCCTTCTTTTAGCCATTGTATTTGTCTATCCTTCTTCTTTTAGCCATTGTATTTGTTTATCCTTCTTCTTTTAGCCATTGTATTTGTCTATCCTTTTTCTTTTAGCCATTGTATTTGTCTATCCTTCTTCTTTTGGCCATTGTATTTGTCTATCCTTCTTCTTTTAGCCATTGTATTTGTCTATCCTTCTTCTTTTGGCCATTGTATTTGTCTATCCTTCTTTTAGCCATTGTATTTGTCTATCCTTCTTCTTTTAGCCATTGTATTTGTCTATCCTTCTTCTTTTGGCCATTGTATTTGTCTATCCTTTTTCTTTTAGCCATTGTATTTGTCTATCCTTCTTATTTTAGCCATTGTATTTGTCTATCCTTCTTCTTTTGGCCATTGTATTTGTCTATCCTTCTTCTTTTAGCCATTGTATTTGTCTATCCTTCTTCTTTTAGCCATTGTATTTGTCTATCCTTCTTCTTTTGGCCATTGTATTTGTCTATCCTTCTTTTAGCCATTGTATTTGTCTATCCTTCTTCTTTTAGCCATTGTATTTGTCTATCCTTCTTCTTTTGGCCATTGTATTTGTCTATCCTTCTTCTTTTAGCCATTGTATTTGTCTATCCTCCTTCTTTTAGCCATTGTATTTGTCTATCCTTCTTCTTTTAGCCATTGTATTTGTCTATCCTTCTTCTTTTAGCCATTGTATTTGTCTGTCCTTCTTTTGGCCATTGTATTTGTCTATCCTTCTTCTTTTAGCCATTGTATTTGTCTATCCTTCTTCTTTTAGCAATTGTATTTGTCTATGCTTCTTTGATTAACGACTTTATAAGAGGGGGACTACTGTATTGATATGATGTGTATAATAAAAAGAAGTTAGCAACCAATACAGTAAATCTAAGACAAGTTTGTTGAGAAATTGTCAAAACCTTAATTGTTGATGCCATCCCCTCTTAGACTATAACCAACAGCTGACCACACTCTGATACTCTCCACTCATCACTCATTGATCAATTGAAACAAATGGAAGGCAATACCTATATAAATATAGACAATATAATGTACATTGTCGGAAAATATAAATTTTATTTGTACGAGCTTTAGAAACAGGTAGAATAGCAAACGTTTAGTAAGCTTTTCTGTCTTGTTTCACGAGTGCTAATTTATTATATATTTTCCGACAATTTACATATATTGTGTTTATCTTGCAATGCCAAAAATCCCAAAACAATAGCCAAGTTGTCTAAAAAGAGCAGAAAGAAGTGTCGTTTTTGATAGTGTCTTCTGTGAAGTCAGCACTTATACTGTTACCGTTTCTTACCATTGCTCAACATGAATAAGGTATCAGGAAAACTATATCTTGGTCAGTGACTGTATATTAAAAAAAATTATCCAGTCAATGCAATTTGATTGCTCAAATAGAACAAGTGCAAGATAAATATGTATATATATCTTACTTCTTACAAACTTCTAGGAATATCATTGGTTTAAAGTGATCACAGTAGATTTTTAATACACGGTTAGTAGTAGAGTTATCTCCCCTTTTTCTTTCAAAACAAAGATGACGCTGAACAACGAGATGCCGGCGCGTTTCGCCCTGACAACAGACGTTGAAATTATAAACAGACGTATTTTTTTTCTCTTTGAAATATTACAATAAAAAAATAATTGAGTAAGTTTGTCCCCAAATGTTGGTTCAATGACTTGACCAATGTAACATTCCACAAGTCACCATAGGTCACTAGCTCTCGCCCCATATGGCATTTACTGACCCTGTATATATCGTATTAGGTCACTAACACACTGTGTAACTAATAATATCCAGTACTCTTGTAACAGGTGAGACAAAAAAAATAAAATTCAATATACTGGCAATATTGTGATATCAATTATGTACATCTTTACAGTTGTGTTGGTGATTATCATGCAATCTAACTGTAATTATAGCTTACAAATTACTTTACAAACCAAAGTCATCTAAAAACCATTAGATTAACAGTATCTCATACAAGGTAACAAAACTAACAACTTAGAGAAATAATTACCATGACAACTGTAGCATTCTGTAGAAAAAGCCATATTAAGAGCATTTCACTTTCTACTACTACAGTGAAACCTCATTCTAATGCAAATATGTTGTTTTATTAGCTAAAGTTTTGTGTAAAATTCACAATCTACATACATTTGTATCATAATTAAGAGTTCTTCTTTACAGGAACTACCATATTGAATTCTTAAAATCCAAACAATAAAATAGGGTAAGGGTTATGATGTTCAATGCCACTTTCAACAATATTTCAGTTATATTGTGGCAGTCAGTATTATTGGTGGAGAAAACCACCTCAAGTCACTGACTAACTTCATCACAACTCACCATGAGTGGGATTCGAACTCACAACTATAGTGGTGATAGGCACTGAGTGCATAGGTAGTTGTGATTTGATTTATTGTGTTTACGCCACTTTCAGCAATATATCAGCTATATCATGGCGACCAGTTTTAGTGGTGGAAGAAGCCAGAGTACTAGGAGAGAACCACCGACCATGGGCAAGCAACTGGTAAACTTTATCAACTGCAGCTGCGAGTTGAATGTACCCTTTTTTGTAACTTACAAAGCCGGGCGCGAACCCACACCGTCTTGGTGATAGGCTTGTATGAGTTGTTAGGTAATCCAACTACCTAACTCATTGAGCCACCCGGGCCCTCATCGGTAGTTGTACAACCCAACTATCATATGATCATGACCACAATGGCCCCTTACAAAAGAATATTTGATTGTTATTTAATGTCAAGTGGGACATTTTTTAAAAAAAACATGGCGAGGATAAGTTGTATTTCGTCAAGATGATGATGATGTTTGCTTTGTACTAGATCAACATGCTTAGTTGAATTATAATTGTGTTAACTCACTGAAATAACAGTCCGTAAGTAGATATGTCACTACAATCAGACACATTATCCTGATTTCCAGCCAACCAGTCTTTGCTCTTACTCCTTAATGTTTGGTGTTTAGAAGAGAAGCAGCATATATCCACTTTGTAGTCTTTGATTTGACCCATCCAAGGTCAATCTTAGCTTTGCTGCAAAAAATATCACCTAGGAGTTGCTAGGTTAACGTAATATACGACAGCAAAACTAGAAATTGACATTTACAAAGCTTAAAATATAATACAGTAAAATCCCACTTTTACAGACTACCCCCTCCTGTCAATAAAATGTGATTTTTCAAGACATTTGATCAAGTGTTCTGAAAATAGATAACAATATAAGTTAAAGAGCTGTCTTATTTCAAAGAGGTCACATAGAAGAGGGTACATGGCAGTCTGTGCCAAAAACTACTAGTCCTAAGGCCCAGTCTAGTAAAAATTGGTTCGAGCTAGTAAAAATTACATAAAATTTGCTTAATCAAATAGAAAAAATTCTTCTAAAATGCTGTTCCGGCTAGTTTGTCAAAATGTTTTTGACACAGACTGCATGGTCTACCATAAGATATGCCTATCAACACATGTTTCACTGTGCTATCCATAACATTTGATTCACACTTGTGAAACAACACATTCTATACCCAATGGATACAACTTAAGATGCCATCAGATCCAATTCCAACATATTTCAGACATAACAATCAGTTTGTCATTAAAGAGCAATAAAGAATTAGGTTAAAATAAATAGATGGTATTCTAAGGTTAAAATAAATAGATGGTATTCTAGATAAATCAATATGTCTGTATTAGGAAAGGCTTAAAAAGTAATAAATATAGGAATTGTAAATGAACATTCTACCAATACAGTATGAATATTAAACCTGGGTCTATCAATGGAGTATGAATATTAAACCTGGGTCTACCAGTACAGTATGAATATTAAACCAGGGTCTACCAATACAGTATAAATATTAAACCTGGGTCTACCAATACAGTATAAATATTAAACCAGGGTCTACCAATACAGTATAAATATTAAACCAGGGTCTACCAATACAGAATGGATATTAAACCAGGGTCTACCAATACAGTATGAATATTAAATCTGGGTCTACCAATACAGTATAAATATTAAACCAGGATCTACCAATACAGTATAAATATTAAACCAGGGTCTACCAATACAGTATAAATATTAATAAACCAGGGTCTACCAACACAGAATGAATATTAAACTAGGGTCTACCAATACAGTATGAATATTAAATCTGGATCTACCAATACAGTATGAATATTAAACCAGGGTCTACCAATACAGTATGAATATTAAACCAGGGTCTACCAATACAGTATGCATATTAAACCTGGGTCTACCAATACAGTATGAATATTAAACCAGGGTCTACCAATACAGTATGAATATTAAACCTTTTTGTGCCTGGTCTAAGCCAGGACCTGGATTTCGATATGTCATGGTCTTTCTTATGATTTAAGGTGAGAGGTGATTGTTCATTTTGTTGATATTGGTGGAATTTTTTACCATCAAAATTTAAATGGATGGAATAAGAATGTTAAAATGGCATCGATTGTAAGGCTCTGGGTACTTAACACCACTTTCAACAACATTTTGGATACATTTTGTACATTGTTGGAGGAAACGGGAGTACCTGGAGAAAACCACTGACCTACCACAAGTCACTGACAAACTTTATCGCAAAATTTTACGAATACACCTCCCCATGAGCGGAATTCGAACTCACAACTTTAGTGGTGAAAGGTATTGATTGCATAGGTAGTTGTAAATCCAACTACCATACAATCATGCCCACGACCGTCCCTCTATAGTTGCCATCATTATTTGGTTGATATATACACATATATTGTTACAACTAATTTTTTATCCTGTGTTAAATAATCTCTTTTGTGATAAATAAAACCAGCATTACGATAACAGATTTCAGATATAAAATGTATTAATTATGCAAAAGATGAGAGGTGTATTTCATATGACACCAAAGATACATGTATCCATTATTTATCATCAATTTACATAACATTTCATTGTGTAAGTCAATATATACTTCAAGGGTAAATCTCTGATAAATAGGAAAATGATAAACCTTTTGTTATAACTAAGAAAAATCAACTTGAAATTTTAACCCATTCAACATTTTCAAGATTTTTTCAAATTACCAAGAGGAATAATTCAATAAAATCAAAATCTTATAATTTGTCATAATGTCACACACCATTATTTTATTTGTTCAGATAATCAAATTTTATCACTAGTAGCACATCTGTCTGCCATATCTGGCAGTCACATCTAATCATAACTTAATTACTATTCTTATTTGTCTCTGGCATTTCTGTTTGGTTGGGATGTATTCATATATGTCCACAATTTTCTTAACCTTGTGGTTCAATTAGGGATCAAGCAGAGATTCATTTAACCCCATACTTATATCACCTGGTTATATCATATAACCATTTATGAATCTTCTGGCATTTGCATGGTTTCAATCAAGTTTATATATATATAGGGAGTGGATGTGGTCGAGGGCGCTGGACGTAAGGCTAAGCGAATGGTGCTGCAGTGTATCAATGGTGTGGGTTCAAATCCCGTCGAGGGAAGAACAAAAATTTGACAGCTCTAAAATCTAATTCTAACACTGTTTGGTTTAATTTTCAGACGTATATATATTTATATATATATACAAACGTCTAGAAGCAAGTGACAACCATACAATATATCTGTCCCACTGGATCTCAAAGTTAATTATAAGGATACTAGGTTAATACTAAATATTATATACGTCTGAAAATTAAACCAAACAGTGTTAGAATTAGATTTTAAAGCTGTCAAATTTTTGTTCTTCCCTCGACGGGATGGATGTGGTTGAGTGGTCTAGGGCGCTGGACGTAAGGCTAAGCGAATGGTGCTGCAGTGTATCAATGGTGTGGGTTCAAATCCCGTCGAGGGAAGAACAAAAATTGACAGCTCTAAAATCTAATTCTAACACTGTTTGGTTTAATTTTCAGACGTATATATATTTATATATATATACAAACGTCTAGAAGCAAGTGACAACCATACAATATATCTGTTCCACTGGATCTCAAAGTTAATTATAAGGATACTAGGTTAATACTAAATATTATATACGTCTGAAAATTAAACCAAACAGTGTTAGAATTAGATTTTAAAGCTGTCAAATTTTTGTTCTTCCCTCGACGGGATGGATGTGGTTGAGTGGTCTAGGGCGCTGGACGTAAGGCTAAGCGAATGGTGCTGCAGTGTATCAATGGTGTGGGTTCAAATCCCGTCGAGGGAAGAACAAAAATATGACAGCTCTAAAATCTAATTCTAACACTGTTTGGTTTAATTTTCAGACGTATATATATTTATATATATATATAAACGTCTAGAAGCAAGTGACAACCATACAATATATCTGTCCAACTGGATCTCAAAGTTAATTATAAGGATACTAGGTTAATACTAAATATTATATACGTCTGAAAATTAAACCAAACAGTGTTAGAATTAGATTTTAAAGCTGTCAAATTTTTGTTCTTCCCTCGACGGATTGGATGTGGTTGAGTGGTCTAGGGCGCTGGACGTAAGGCTAAGGGAATGGTGCTGCAGTGTATCAATGGTGTGGGTTCAAATCCCGTTGAGGGAAGAACAAAAATTTGACAGCTCTAAAATCTAATTCTAACACTGTTCAGATGTATATATACGTCTGAAAATTAAACCAAATATATATATATATTACAAATTTAGTTTGTTACACATATTTTCATTGGTTCTTCAGCCCTGAATGTCAGCATATATTCGGAAAACAGACGGGGTATATATTTCAGTCCCCAAAAAGATTAAAACATGGACGACAAAACATTACGCTTCACTGAATCAATGGTATAATACGGAATAATAAATGTATTTTTACCAAATTAAATGCTGTTTTTATACTTGAAACGGCTGCATGAACAAAAAAATATTACAACGGTTAATTCCGTCACAAATACCTGATTGATTCAGCAAATGTTCCATGGCTGTACCATAACAAATAAACAAAACGTTGAGCCTTGAAAACTTTCGACGTCATGGGGCCACACCAAGGTTTTATTTACATGTAGTTAACATTTAAATTATTCAAACTGTTTCGCAAACCCATTGTTTTGTTATGTAATATATTAATGTTATACATGTATTTATAAAGTTTATAAAATTTACTACATATGAAACTGTATTGATTTAGAAATTTAGTACAGTATTTTCCTTCATGAGACACCCTATACATGAAATATGACGTGACACATATTTTGACGTCATTGAAGAATGACGTCAAAGGTACGGAAACGGACATCTAGAGATACGAAAAATGAAAATATAAGAGGCAAATTTATTTAATACAGTTGGATGTTGTATTTAAAAAAAAAAAGGTTAAATCCGTAATATATCTGTTATTCAGCTATCAGACAGGGTATATAATGTGACATTCCTGGCTTAGGATCTATATTCCTGCACCTCAGGGAATATACATCCTAAGCCGGGAATGTCACATTATATACCCTGTCTGATAGCTGAATAACATATAATATCAAGTCAGAGAGAAGAAAATATTTTGCTATATTCCCTATGGTTCCTGTTGAACTTGTTCATGCAGTGCTGGCTACCCTTGATTCTGATAACACAAACCAAACATTACTTTTCCTAGAATACCATTATAGGACAACATTGCAGGCAATCAATTCAGCTGCATTGTAAAGATTCAGTGATTTGAGAGAAGATTTTTAAAGCATTTTTTTTCCATTGGTGGCCATCTTGGATTTCAAATCCTTGCAAAAATGTAAATTTTTTAAGGGCGATTATTCATGTATATTGACAGTTGTTTCAGAGGATTTTTTAATGTTTTTTTATTTTCCCTTTTGCATTTTGAAAGGAAATTAAGAGAACAAATTTGACCGGTATGTCATTCACTTAAAGTTAGTAATACAATTCTAAATTGATACAATAACCAGCTGGACTTGATAACATACAGAAATCAACAAGTGTAAACACAGATCTATGTCTCGCCTGTACCCTGCAAATTAGGTGTTTGAAATTTTGTCCAATAATCAATTAAATCAAAGTACCATGAAACTGAAATTAAGTTGACATATGTATAAATATGTACATGTAGTACTACTATACTCTCTATCAACAATGTGACAGTGTGGAACAAATATGGTGAGCCAAGGTGCATGGTAATGTAGAAACTGAACTAACGATTATGAAAACTTACAACATAAATTTAACAGTCACTAGATCATGAAATTGAGGTCAAGGTCACATTGACAAGTGCATGTGCCTTGCAAAAATGAACCTTCCACGACCAAGCATGGTGAGTCCAGGTTGTATGGTAATAGATAAACTGACCTAATCACGAAAAAATGACATAAATTTAACAAAATACTACAAAGTCAGTAGACCATCAAAATTAGGTCAAGGTCAAGTGAAATGTACACACCATGATGAAAGTGTGGACTAAGCATGGTGTGCCTAAGTTGTATAGTTATGGAGAAATTAATCTAATCACAAAACTTTACATTGTTAATACATAACTCTGGAACAATAAAAGTCAGATACCTCTGACATATCCACAGATAATCTGTATTTTATCCAATCATCTGTGATTATAAAATTTTAGTCAAATTGGATATGATAATGCCCTAAAACCCATGAAAAAAATAATTTAATGCATAATTAAGGAGAAGGAAAACTCTGATTTCAAACTCGGTATTGAAACCCGTTAGTTGTTCTCAACATTCAAATGGGTAGACAGGACTCATTAGCCATGGTAGGCAACCAGTCTAGGAGAAAGAGACTCTGATGTAAAACCTAACTCTGCAGGTTCCAAAGTCCAACCCTATATCAACGATATGGAGTCTGTGGAGTGACTTTTGTCAAAACAAGGGATATGGCGAAGCTGAAGGACCAATCACCCATCAGTGGATAAATCCGGTTACAGAATCTACCATAGAGGCAAATCCTTTTACTCGTCATAGACTTGAGATAGAGGTAAATCAAAATTTTAGAAGAAGAAAACAACAAATGACGCGAAAGCCAATGAAGTTGTTTTCACCAAAACAGCCAACAAGAATTGCATGCTGGAACGTACGAACAATGTACCAAAGTAGAAAAAAGTGCCCAAATTGCTAAAGAGATGGATAGATACAACATAGAAATATTAGGTCTTAGTGAAGTCAGATGGAACACATCAGGGATGACAACAATAAGTACAGGTCATACAATTATATACTCAGGAAATCCTAATAAAGCTGATCCGCATGAAAAGGGAGTCGGTTTCCTATTGAATAAAACATCAAAGAAATCATTGCTAGAATGGAATCCTATTTCACCAAGGATTGTTACAGCAAGGTTTGATACACAATTTCAGAAGACCACAGTCATACAAGTATATGCTCCAACAAACGAGGCACAAGAGATAGAAAAAGAAGATTTCTACAATGCACTACAATATATAGAGGACAAAATACCAAAACGGGACATCCTTATCATCATGGGTGATCTAAATGCCGAAGTTGGATCAGAGAGAATAGGAAGGGAGAGAAAGATTGGATCGCAGGGTATAAGAAATATAAATGAAAATGGAGAACTATTTGCAGACTTTTGTGCAGTTAATAGACTAGTAATAGGAGGAACACTCTTTCCACATAAAAACTGCCACAAGATTACATGGGTGTCACCAGCTGGAAATGCAGAAAATCAAATAGACCACATTGCTATATCTCAAAGATGGAGATCATCTTTACAAGATGTTAGATATAAAAGAGGAGCTGATGTTGCATCAGATCATCACTTGTTATCAGCTACCATTAAACTGAAACTGCTGTCACATAAAAAGGCAGAACCAAAGAGGAGAAAATTCCATGTGGCAAAACTTAAAGAGCAAACCACTAGGGAAGAATTTCAAATAAGCCTACATAACAGATTTTCTGCTTTAACAATATTAGACAATGCAGACCATGATATTAACAGCATATGGGAAAAAACAAAGACAGTCATTATTGAAACATGCAAAGAGACTATTGGCTATGTACAACACAATCAGAAAAAATGGATGTCCGATGAAACCTGGGCAAGTGTAGAAGAAAGATGACAAGCTAAACAGAAGGTTTTTGAATGCCACAACAAGATCTCAAAAATGCCAGGCACAAGATTTTTACACACGAATGGATAGAGAAGTGAAGAAAAATTGTAAGAAAGTCAAACGAGCTTACACAGAACACCTAGCAAAAGAAGCAGAAACTGCTTGTGGCAAAGGAGACATAAAATCTCTCTATAACATCACCAGACAGCTGAGTGGCAGACCACCAATTACCAATTCACTGGTAAAGGACAGTAATGGTAATGTAATTTCGAAAAACGAAGAACAACTAAAGAGATGGAAAGAACATTTCCAAGAGGTTCTAAATAGACCACCTCCCATAATTACACCAGAAGAAGGACAAACACTTGACATCAATATAGAAAATATTTCTAGAGATGAAATGCAGAGCAATTAGACAACTAAAAAATGGAAAATCAAGAGGAGTCGATAATATTCCACCAGAAGTTATTAAAGCAATGGATAACATATCTGCCAATGCCCTTCACCACTTAATTAACAGAATATGGAATGAAGAACAAATACCAGATGACTGGCGAAAAGGACTTCTCGTAAAGCTGCCAAAGAAAAGAGACCTATCTCTTTGCAACAACTGGAGAGGTATCACACTCTTGTCAATACCAAGTAAAATCCTATGTAGTGTCATATTACAAAGAATAAAAACGGAAGTAGACAAAACCTTAGGAGACGAGCAAGCAGGATTCGGACAAGAGCATTCCTATGTAGACCAGATTGCCATTCTCAGAATAATTGTAGAGCAAACAATCGAATGGCAAACTTCTCTCTGCATGAATTTTATAGATTTTGAAAAAGCATTCGATAGTATACACCATCATGTACTGTGGAAAATTCTGAAACACTATGGCATACCTCAGAAGATCATTTCTATCATACAACAACTTTATGATGGATTTAGTTGCCAAGTAATACATGATGGAAACTTGACAGAGCCATTTACTGTTACTACCGGTGTAAGACAAGGCTGTATCCTCTCTCCTCTCCTATTTCTGATGGTGATAGACTGGGTCAGCAAAACAGCATATAAAGAACCTAAAGGCATACAATGGACATTACAAACCAGATTGGAAGATCTTGACTTCGCAGACGATATATGTATGTTATCTCATCGTTACCAAGATATGCAACACCAGGCCACCAGTCTTGAGGAAATAGCAAAACAAACAGGTCTCCTCATTAATCCACAGTAGACAAAAAACGATGAGAATCAACACCACTCAAACAGATAAGCTAATTACCATTAGAGACACTGAAGTAGAAAATGTTGAACAATTCACGTACCTAGGCAGCATCATCAGCATTACAGGGGGAACCGACGAAGACATCAAAGCTCGGAAAAGAAAAGCTCAACAAGCCTTTGCCATGCTTAAGCCAGTTTGAAGAAGTACCACCTTGAGAACAAGCACCAAACTAAGGCTCTTCAATTCTAATGAGAAATCTGTCCTTCTCTATGTCTCTGAAACATGGAACGAAACAGCATCTTCTATCAAAGCACTTCAAGTCTTTCTGAACCGTTGCCTCAGAACTATCTTGGGAGTGAGGTGGCCAGATACCATCAGCAATAAAGAACTATGGAGAAAGACAAAACAGCAACCAATCAACTTAACAATAAGATCAAGACGATGGAAGTGGATAGGGCACACACTGAGAAAGGCAAATAACAACATCACAAAACAGGCCTTAAAATGGAAACCCCAAGGAAAAAGAAAGAGAGGTAGACCAAAGAACTCATGGCGCAGAGGTATTATCTCAGAGCTGCAGGCCATAAATACAACATAGGGAGAGGCAAAGAGGAAAGCCCAAGACAGGACGAGGTGGAAAGAAATGGTGGTTGCCCTAAGTCCCTCATGGGATGAGGTGGAATAAGTCAAATAAGTCATAATTAAGGGCCATAACTCTGAAACTAAAATATCTCAAGATCAAAAGTTGTGTAATCAGCTGTGGCAACCACCTTGGATAATATATGGGGTCAACGGACACAATTTTAGAAGGGAATAACAAAAGGTCTATTTGGACCAAATTTTTGTTTTATTCCAACCAGTGGTTCTAAAGAAGATTTTAAAAAATGTCAAATTTTTCAAACAATCAGAAGCCATGTCAGCAATTTTGGATGAAGGGCAAGGTCACCAAACACAATTTTAGAGGTAGTCCATCCTCAGAGTATCACATCCAAGTTTGATCTAATTTGGCCCAGTTGTTTTTGAGAAGATAATTTTATATGAAAAGCTAAAGGATGATGTATGCAGAATGCCCAGTGATGGGAATAGCTCACTTGAGGCTTCGGCTCTGGTGAGCAAAAAATACAAGAGACAGAGTTAACATAAGATTCAAATGAAGGTGAGGTAACCGGAAAAAAGGATATGCCTAAAGACAGTAAATAAAAAAAATATCAAAGGAATATACATGTACAAAAATTTACATGTATGACAATTTACTTATGTTGTTTTAGGTGGTTATATGATTGATTGATTGATTGGTGTTTAATGCCAACATTAGCAGTATTTCAGCTACTAAAATGAAATGCTGGTTATAAAAACAAAATCAATAAAACTTTTGATTTACAACAAATGTTTTTTCAGAATTTTTGCACTTTGAACCCTCAACCCAGAGATGTATTTACCAGAAATAAATACAATGAATAAATAATTCAATATGAAAATAGCATTCCATAAAACCTTGATAGTAATTTACATTCAAAGCTGAGAATATTACAGAAGGATGTGACATATGATTGACACTAGTTCCAATATACCATAGTCACGATATCACAAAAACTTATTGTATGATCAATATCAAACTATATCAAACAAAAAAATAGTTTGTATTGTGTGATGGGAAGATATTGATTCGTCAGTTCTGGACAATCTCTAAGGCACTTTCAATTCAATATTTATTAGGCAAGTTTCACATGGCTGACTCTTTTAAACATCAATATATGTGAATAAAACATTTATCAATTCAAATTAATTGATCTATTGATTAGCGCTTGGTAACCCACATTAATGGTGATATTTCAGGAATGATCAATTCATTTAATTCAATATTGTCTTTTCTAACCACATGTACATGTACTTTTTGCATGCTAAAGAAACTAAAAGAGATATGTATGTACCCTAGCCATTTATATGATATCTGCCAATCTGGTAAGGATATATATAAGATACTTGCGACAAGTTCCTATCTTATTAATATTCCCTTAAAAATTGCTGATATGAAAGTTCAAATATTGACTGACCTCTTACATTTATTAACAACATTTCTTTACAGATTACATGTGGAGACTTTCAACATGTGTGGTGACTGGTCATTCAAGATTTCAACTTTCATGGCCACAATTTACATTGTATTCAAAGGGGTTATTAATAAGAAAGGGACTTGTAGAAAGTCTAATGTACCAGGTATACATATAATGTTAGAATTATGGATTGCCACTATCAACAATTTATCAGTTAACTCATAGCAGTCAACTTTGTTTTATCTGTTAAATCATAGCAGTCAGCTTTGATTATGAGTTAAACATAGTAGTCAGCTTTGTTTATCTGGTAAATCCTAGCAGTCAGCTTTGATTATGAGTTAAACATAGTAGTCAGCTTTGTTTATCGGTTAAACATAGTAGTCAGCTTTGTTTATCAGTTAAATAATATTAGTAGCAGTCGGTTTTGTTTATCAGTTAAACCATAGTAGTCAGTTATGTTTATCAGCTAAATCATAGCAGTCAGCTTTATTTATCAGCTAAACCATAGCAGTCAGCTGTGTTTATCAGCTAAATCATAGCAGTCAGCTTTATTTATCAGCTAAATCATAGCAGTCAGTTTTGTTTATTAGTTAAATCATAGTAGTCAGCTTTGTTTATCTGGTAAATCATAGCAGTCAGCTTTGATTATGAGTTAAACATAGTAGTCAGCTTTGTTTATCGGTTAAACATAGTAGTCAGCTTTGTTTATCAGTTAAATAGTATTAGTAGCAGTCGGTTTTGTTTATCAGTTAAACCATAGTAGTCAGCTATGCTTATCAGCTAAATCATAGTAGTCAGCTTTATTTATCAGCTAAACCATAGCAGTCAGCTGTGTTTATCAACTAAATCATAGCAGTCAGCTTTATTTATCAGCTAAATCATAGCAGTCAGTTTTGTTTATTAGTTAAATCATAGCAGTCAGCTTTATTTATCAGCTAAATCATAGCAGTCAGTTTTGTTTATTAGTTAAATCATAGCAGTCAGCTTTGTTTATCACTTAAATCATAGCAGTCAGCTTTGTTTATCACTTAAATCATAGCAGTCAGCTTTGTATATCACTTAAATCATAGCAGTCAGCTTTGTTTATCACTTAAATCATAGCAGTCAGCTTTGTTTATCACTTAAATCATAGCAGTCAGCTTTGTGTATCACTTAAATCATAGCAGTCAGCTATACTCGAGTGGAAAATAATAAAACATGTTGAACTTTTACATGCTATATATGGTATATATATACAAAATGTATATGCATCCCAAATGTTTTGTAGTGGCAGCATTAAAAGTGATTTTTAGACAGGATATTTGAACGGCAATGTGTAGCATTACATAATATTTTCTATTTTCAAAAATGTAATATTACTTTAACATGGAACATGGCATGCACATAACTTGTAATTACAGCTTCCTCCTACACATTATGCCAACACAAACCTTCAATTATATTGTGTTCCAGCTGATGTGTTATGTTTAAATTGTCATAGACATATCGATGTATTTTTTAAGCCTATTATTACCATGAAAGGAGCGTCTGTATTGAATTATCTCTCCACAATCAATTAACAGAAGTAATAAAATAATAATTTATTAATTGATTTTGGAGATCTACTGTTTACATATGTAATTTGTAGTATTTTGTTCATGTACAAGTATATATAAGTGTTGAGAAAATTGTCTAATTTACATAAATGTACTTGTTTTTCATAAAGTCTGTTTCCAGGTCAATATATAAAAGTCTTACATTTGTAATTTAATTTCTACGTTTTGAAGTTGATACTGTCACCAGACCTCACAGTCTGAGTCATAAATCTTTTGAGTAAGAATTTCATACTCATACTCCAAAATCGTCCAATCAGAATGCTGTATTTAGTAGATATGATGTGATTGGATGTTTTTCGAGTATGAGTACAAAATTCGTATTGGAAAGTTTTATGACAATGAGCCCCGATCTTTCCTGAATGCAAATAGGAGGTCACAGATTAAGATACAAACCTTATTTTTAAGATCACAAATCTGTCAAAGGCATTTGCATAATAATTCTGTTCAAAATATACAAGTCAAAACATGACTATTGAAAATTTTTTGTCACCTAGAATGTTTTATTTAATAGTTTAAATGCATATTTTGATATTCATATTTCCATTTTTCCAACATACTTAAAGGAAAAATCAGAATAGGATCAAATCATTTATTTCAACATTATTTTGGTCATATCAAGGCAAACAGTTTAATTGGTGGAGTAAAACTAAGTACCTGCAAAAAAAACAACCTACCAACTTGTCACAAGTACCTGAAAAACTCTATCATATAAAGTTGCATTGAGTACACCTCAGATTCAAACTCACTGGTGATAGACACTGACTATAATATTGGTACTATGCATAAAATATAATAACTAGTGGAAATAGTCAATAATGATTGCAGACAATATTTAGAAAGCTTCTACACAAATGAATGAGAACTCATTAACATTGAACATAAACACAAGTATCAAGACAAAAGAACATCATATATGGATTATTATCTTCATCTATTTTAAGAGTTGCAAGAGATGAAAACCTGTATGGATGTAATATTGTGGAAAGCAATTACTAGCTAAATTAATGGCTATTATTTCCAGTTAAGTGTCACGTGGATTAATATGATAATTATTGACTGATTAATTGATTGGTGTTTAACATCAACTTTAACATCAACTTTAAGATATCACATGTACCTCTTTGGATCGTTCAGCAAAAACATTCACAGTTATACATGTATTAGTCCCCCCCAGTTTTGAATGACTTGACAAATATTTGTTTGTCTTCAGCAACAATTTGATCATCCATTTTCCATGAACAGAATTTTCTGTTTTTTCCACCTCAATCATGGTGGCTAGTGCATAAAATGTCTGATGCTTTAATGATTCAATGCTGTCATAAAATCAACTTTCCAA
Organism: Bathymodiolus brooksi; assembly: GCA_963680875.1. Lineage (NCBI taxonomy): Eukaryota > Metazoa > Mollusca > Bivalvia > Mytilida > Modiolidae > Bathymodiolus > Bathymodiolus brooksi. The sequence goes on along the minus strand of OY804576.1, from coordinate 61,416,714 downwards.
TGACCAAAATGATTTGTAATTGAAATTTTGACAAAAGCTTAAGATTGTACTCCTCAAAGAATATTTACCAAATAATGAACTTTACTGAACAAAAAAGAGGGAAATTAGACATCAATTTAATACTATTCTTTGGTACAAAAATCTCAAAAAAAAAAAAAAAAAAATTCATAAACAGTTTCTTCACACAGTGTGATAAAATTAGCACTTATACGGTAATACAAAAAAACGACACAACAATATCAGTTGATAGTTAGAAAGATAGCACTGGGGTTAGCCTATGCCTATCGATGGTAATTTTTATTGCCACATAGTAACCAGAGGCTCACATAATTCTGAATTGCTCACCTGGTAAAGAACTGTTCCATACCTTGGCATCTGTTGAATATCGAGCTCCTAGCATTTAATTTGAACCTGGGTCATTGATACAATTGGATTAATATTCCAGGTATTTCAGAAGATTTTTGATTTTTTTCCAGTTGCAGCCCATTTTAAACTTTGGACCCCAAGAGCTAAAAACCATAGCCATTCAGCATTAATTTAAACAAACTTGAATCTACATATCACAGTAATGCGTAATGCTATTTTAGAAATTTTCTGGATTGCAGTCTATGTTAACTTTAAGAACTCAGGGCCTAGACCACATACAATGTAGACTCTAAGGTTTTCTGAAGAGGGATATACATTTTGCTATGAATAGATTTTCAATCTCATATAACCATCATCAGATCAGACACATGATCCAGTGACCTCCTATAAGAGGGGTACCTAGTATGAACATGTATGTCCCACAAGCCTGATCATGAGAAGTCAGTCAGGCCCTACTTCTAAACATCTAAGAGTATGTTCTTTACCTTTGATTGCCATGACACTACTATTAATTTTATCATTATTTTTGACATTTCAGACATTGCAACATCGTACATAAGACATTTCAAATGTCCAATGTAAAATTATTTACAATGTTTTTTGTACATGTATTTTAACATTTCTTAGATTTACAAAAAGCCATTCTTATTGTATTGGAAAAAAAATCAAGAAGAACTGTACAAGATCTCTCATTTCATACACATATATCCATTCAGGTGAGTTAGGGTTATGGTGTTTAACACCACTTTCAACAATATTTCAGCTATGGGCAGTTTCAAAATAAATGGCTCCTACTGCTATAGCTGTCTAATTTACTCATTTTTAAGATTTTATTGGATCTAAATAGTTCAAAAGATCTGTAATGATTTGATGTTTGTTACTGCAAAAAATCTTTAAGATATCTAGAATAACAAAAAAAATATGTCCAAAAAACATGTCAAAATTGTCAGGAGTGCAACACTTTTTTGTGACACTTTAAAAAATCCTTAATTATCAACAACCTACCACAGTGCTAAATCAAACAATATGTTATCAAAATCTATTTCATCACAAACTTTGATATGTTGACATACTTTAAGATAGCAATAGATCATGCTTCACATTTATTATTGCATAAAAATATGGCTTTGTAAAAAAGATGTACCTAGTCAGGAGTGCAACAAACATTTATGCAAGTTTTCCTAAATTACATTGTAGAAATGTTGTCTTTAAGTTTTCAAAGATATGGGGTATAAATAAATCTTAATACAACATTGCTGCTTCAAAACCATAGTTAAAGGATACACTAAAATCAGTAGTAAGGCCAAGAATGTCACATTAAAGGCAGCACCCTCAAATGTCAGGAGTGCAACATTTGATATTTTCTTAGACATATTTTCTTTTAAATGTAACTAATATCACATTTGTCTTTCTATTGCAACAGAGACTGACCAAGAGAACAGATAAAACCCATTTACCTGTTTGAGATACATAAAATATCTCTCACAGAAGCATTTGATTCATGTCAGGAGTGTAACTAGTTTTAAGTGATCTTCTACACAGTCTAAATTATAGCTTTTTATATGGATGATTTAAATAAAATGAGATTCTGTCAAGTTTAGAATAATGTTTGAAAAAATTAAAAGTGCCAATAGCATTTTATGTGCTTTTAATTTTATGTAATAAAGCATTTTTGTTCATTTTAAATGGTCTCGTGCTTTAATATCTATTAGGTATTAATACTAGAGACATTCTCTGACAAGGGAACATGTTTTCTAGGTTCATTACCTATTGGAGATTAATTGACTTGATAAAGTTTATGATAAATGCATTTATCTATTTTCTTATAGATAATTTATGGTTGACCATGTAAATGTTGCACTCCTGACATAAATATTTAAAAATCATTGAAATTTGATATGATCAATTTTCTAAGTATCCAAAAAATACTTGTAATTGTACATTAAACATCTATTTTCAATATTAATTTAGATTAATACATGTTTTAAATGTTTTTGTATAGTATATTTAAAAAATAAGTTGGAATTTTTGAGAAGTATGGCTGTAAACAAGTTACAAATAACTAGAAAAATGTTACTTTAAGAAACAATTATCATTAAAACTTGGTAAAACTTATGCTTGAAAGAACACCAACTGATTTTTTCCCCTGTGAATTGTTTTTAAGTTAATAACTCTTCTTTTTCTTGATGGCAATATAATGTCAGGAGTGCAACATATCCTGATAAAATAATGATAATTTATAATAAATTGCCTTTTCTAGCCTATAAAAATATTCTAATTATTTCTTTATGATTTATCTAATATATTAGAGTGGTATAATACAAATTTTCAAATGTAATTAAAAATATTGCTGCTAAAACTGAGTATTAAAGAAAGTGGGTATGGCAAAAAATTGTTACAAATTTCCAAATACTGTCATTTCTGTACAAATATTTCATTGAAACAGGTAAAGATTATTGTATGAGTTAACAGTAACATCACTGTTCAATGTTGGCATTTTAAAATGTGATATTTTCTTCTTCTTTTTTCTTTATTATAACATGTCAGGAGTGCAACAAAAATAGACAAAATGTTTTTTCTACAACCAATTATTTTGCGATCGTTCAAAGAATCAATGTGATTTTTTTTTTACAAATGGCTACTTATCTTTAAAGTTTGAAAATTTTGCTGTCTTAAGTAAACACATTCGTTATTATTTTGATAATACAAACTTTATCAGGTAGATTGGACAAAAATATTGAGAATTTTTCATAAAAAATAGCTTTTAAGAAAAACTGCAACTACCAATAACCCAATATTTTGCACAAAAAGTCATTTATATCAGTTGCATTGTTTGAGAAACCATTATACAAAATAATTGAGACTAAAGATTGTTTAACTGATATAGAATAAGTATGTGTTTTACATGTTTTTCATGCCAATTTGTGTTCAATAAAAGGTTCTTAAAAATTTATTGCTTATCTGTTCATAGTTTCTTTCTTGTTTCATTTACTTCAATGTATACAACATTGAAAATTATCAGCAGAAAGTTTTTAGGAGTGAGTTTAATTTGGACATTTTTTTCACATGTTGGAGCCATTTTTTTTTAAACAGCCCTTATATCGAGGCGGTCAGTTTTGGTGGAGGTAGTAACTGGAGTACCTGGAGAAAACCACTGACCTGTCACAAGTCACTGACAAACCATATATACATTCATAAGATATTGATTGATAATATGCTATTGTAAAATTCTTTTATATAATTCCCATGACTGACAATAACTGTTTCCTGAAGTGGCTGAATTTCCTGATTATAACCTGACGATTTCCTGTGAACCAATTCATTTGCATTATTTGTTTTACAAACTACAATCTATTGTACTCGTAATAAATGACAGGTTGAAGTCAAAACTGCATGCAACTAATGACATATTACTTCCTGTAACATGAAATTGTATGAAGAACAATATTCTACATACTTGGTCATATCCCTACTAATGAATACGCTAGGCAACTCTGGAAATAAAGGGCTATGCAGAGCGAAGCATGATACGACTGTAGTATGTCAACAAGGGAATGTTGAACAAGTGTATATTAAAATTAAGTGTGAACACAGTATTTTGCTTCACTCCGTAAATTGTGGATATGATAATGTGTTGGACTCAGTAATATGCTGAACCCATTGTATTTTGGACATCTGTCTTGTTTTATTATTTCAAATGTTAAATATACTTACCAAATATGTGAAATTTCGGATTTTTGGGCCCTTTAGACCCCTTTTCGAAATAAAATAGCAAAATATTTTAATTTTTATGGTTCATCAGTAACCCATAAAGACGATCATTTTGCAAAATATGAAAGTTAAAATTTTGGAATTCGGCTTTTATGGTCCCCTTTAGGTTGAGTTTATAACCTTAAAACCGTAAAAGAAAGAGGAAATCTGTCAACAAACTGCCAGAAGCTCTAAGACCAATCAATTCAAAGAAAAAACAACTACATCAAAATTGGATGAAAAATAAAAATTCTATATACCTTCTAAATAATAAAAATAATAATTTTGCAAAAAACTGCATTAAAATTGGATGAAAAATAAAAAAGTTAAAAATTAGAAATTTCCCCATTTGGGTCCCTTTCATGATATGTCAAAAAATGGTAGTTGCTACTTAATAATGCTATGCATTTTTCTAAAAGTTTTTCCTAAGGAATTCATTACAAAAAACCCCATCAAAATCCATTTTTGCACCTTAGGTCCTCATGTTTGAAACCGGTAAGGTTACATACCCAAAATCAATATCGGGCAACCTTTACTCAGTACAAATGATCGTTATATTCAAAATTCAAAAGGATATGTCAGCTACAACTTAAGTTATCACACAGAAACCATTTTGTCTACAGACGGACGATGACAGCACCATAACATAATACGTCTGCAAAATTTTTGCTGTCATATATATATATGTTACTGGCTTGCTGAAAACCTAGTGCAATTTTTTTTGTGGATGTATAAAAATATAAATTTCCTCCTTTTATACCCCTACTAGCACCTCCATATCACAGATCAACTCAATTTGTAGAGGTCAGACTCTCCTCATCATAATAATCATCCTTTTATACCCCTACTAGCACCTCCATATCACAGATCAACTCAATTTGTAGAGGTCAGACTCTCCTCATCCTAATAATCATCCTTTTATACCCCTACTAGCACCTCCATATCATAGATCAACTCAATTTGTAGAGGTCAGACTCTCCTCATCCTAATAATCATCTTTGTCATGTTTGGCTCCATTTGGATGTACAGTTCTCCAGGAAATGATCAAAATGTAAAATAGAATCAATAATATAACAGCCACATACGCTAGCCTGTATGAAGGATTTCTGTTTGGATAAATTTATTTATCTAAATAATATTTAAAAATGTCAACAGGACACATATGATGAACATATCCTCCATATTCCAATGACATACAATGTACATGTACCTGAATTAATGTACTTGTATATATATATATATATATCCAAGTGTGTTTGAATTTATACTTTATGGAAGGGGTGTTTATAAATAAGTGAGAAAGTATATTATATATGATGTACATTATGTATCCATCGCAATTAAAAATAATAAATAAAGAGAATAATTATGTAGGTAATGAATTTTCAGCCTTACAAATGACATGTAGCCCTTGAACAAGTTAGGATACATGTAGATACAGCATCATTCTGCTATATATGTTATGTCTTAATGTGCATAAAGTATTTTTTACAACCTATGGCTATGAATGAGAAGGGTTTGACAGACCTCACCTGGTCTGTGATCTTATATATATATATATATATATATATATATATATAAACGTCTAAAATGGTTTGTAAAACAACACCAAGTACACAAAACAAAGTGATAAAGAATTAAACACTTCGTAGAATGACAAAATTTTCGTCCCACCGAGGGACTTTCATATAAAACAACATTTGCAGTCTGATCTTCCTTGCAATCATATAAAAACTTTATTTTCAATGTGAAAACAGATGGAATCTGAGGGGAAAATTAGTGTACAAGTTACTTGTAACATCCAGGCCTTACAATAAGGGGTGGTACCAGGTACTTTTTACACACCTAAAATGGTATCTGGTACCTCCTGAATCTAAAGAGTATTCTTTATATAAGATATACATGAAAATTTTCAAATTTTAATATAAAGTACCACCTGTAAATAGTGAAGTACTAGTACACTTAAAAAAATACTGAAAGCTCTGAACATCATCTGTCACTTTTCTATTAACTGTTTCTGATTGGATACAGAGCAAAATACAATCTCATTAATATGTATTATGTACACTATAGAACATCTTCGCTAGCCAAGGGTTACAATCCGCTCCTCTCCTCTCCACCCTTGGCAGATTAAGTCGGAATTTCTGGTCCTCACGGTATTTGTTTTCTATTCGATGCAGCAGTGGGTGGCTGCGTCCAATCAAAATGTGTCTAACAAAAGATCATGCAACGATCACATGTAGAGAAAGAAAAATGTAAACAATGGCGACATGTGGAGAAAACTGTAGACTTTGTCAAGAATCTTTGCCCCCTCAAACACAGAAAAACGATATTTACAGAAACTTTTAAAGTATTTGCTCAATTAACTGAAGTCCCTTCGAACACGTAATAGTACAACCATTCTCATTAGTTGATAATGATGTAATGCAAATGGACTGAACTTCATAAATCCGCTAGAGGGCGATATGCGGGAATTACAAAATTCTGACTTAATCTGCCAAGGGTGGAGAGGAAAGGAGCAGATCGTAACCCTTGGCTAGCGAAGATGACTAGAATAAATTGTTGTGAATTTGATAGAATATGTGATGGCAGTGATTGTATGGTAGTTGGATTTATGAGGTGTGCGTCATACAACATTAAATGATTAATTTTGTCAGCGACTTGTGACAGGCCTGTGGTTTTCTCAACCAATGAAAACCCTGATATGCCTGTGGTTTCCTCTACCAATGAAAACTTTGAAGTAATTTAAAAGAGTACGTATGAACCAATATATTCTGAGGATGGAATCATTGCTCCAGATAAGCAAATTAGTATTAGAGTAAATTATACTCATCATTTTGAACAAATATTGATAGAGCACAAGATACTAATTTTAATTGGATTGACTAAAAGGTTCAATTTCAGATTATCTTCTTCTTATCTGTTATTCTAAAAACAAAAGAATGCATTCAAAATTCCAAGCCTCTATTATTTGATTAAGTTTAAAAAAAAAAAGAGCAGTCAGTACTCAATAAAAAATGTAAATACTCCTAAAGCTGCACAATAGGGTGTAAATACCTGACATCAACTTTTTAAAAAATGATCTGGAGCTCTTGTCAGGTAAACAGAATGTAGATTCTAACATCCAGAGATACTTGCAGCCTAAGTGAGTCCTGGACTAATCACTTTTGCTTGGGGCTCATCATTTTGTACAAAAAATAACAAAGAATGCACTGCCACAAGTGGGACTCAAAAATAACAAAGAATGTACTGCCACTAGTGGGACTCAAAAATAACAAAGAATGCACTGCCACTAGTGGGACTCAAAAATAACAAAGAATGCACTGCCACTAGTGGGACTCAAAAATAACAAAGAATGCACTGCCACTAGTGGGACTCAAAAATAACAAAGAATGCACTGCCACTAGTGGGACTCAAAAATAACAAAGAATGCACTGCCACTAGTGGGACTCAAAAATAACAAAGAATGCACTGCCACTAGTGGGACTCAAAAATAACAAAGAATGCACTGCCACTTGTGGGACTCAAAAATAACAAAGAATGCACTGCCACTAGTGGGACTCAAAAATAACAAAGAATGCACTGCCACTAGTGGGACTCAAAAATAACAAAAAATGCACTGCCACTAGTGGGGCTCAAAAATAACAAAAAATGCACTGCCACTAGTGGGACTCAAAAATAACAAAGAATGCACTGCCACTAGTGGGACTCAAAAATAACAAAGAATGCACTGCCACTAGTGGGACTCAAAAATGACAAAGAATGCACTGCCACTAGTGGAACTCAAAAATAACAAAAAATGCACTGCCACTAGTGGGACTCAAAAATAACAACAAATACACTGCCACTAGTGGGACTCAAAAATAACAACAAATACACTGCCACTAGTGGGACTCAAAAATAACAAAGAATGCACTGCCACTAGTGGAACTCAAAAATAACAAAAAATGCACTGCCACTAGTGGGACTCAAAAATAACAACAAATACACTGCCACTAGTGGGACTCAAAAATAACAAAGAATGCACTGCCACTAGTGGGACTCAAAAATAACAAAGAATGCACTGCCACTAGTGGGACTCAAAAATGACAAAGAATGCACTGCCACTAGTGGAACTCAAAAATAACAAAAAATGCACTGCCACTAGTGGGACTCAAAAATAACAACAAATACACTGCCACTAGTGGGACTCAAAAATAACAAAGAATGCACTGCCACTAGTGGGACTCAAAAATAACAAAGAATGCACTGCCACTAGTGGGACTCAAAAATAACAAAGAATGCACTGCCACTAGTGGGGCTCAAAAATAACAAAGAATGTACTGCCACTAGTGGGACTCAAAAATAACAAAGAATGCACTGCCACTAGTGGGACTCAAAAATAACAAAGAATGCACTGCCACTAGTGGGGCTCAAAAATAACAAAGAATGCACTGCCACTAGTGGGACTCAAAAATAACAAAGAATGCACTGCCACTAGTGGGACTCAAAAATAACAACAAATACACTGCCACTAGTGGGACTCAAAAATAACAAAGAATGCACTGCCACTAGTGGGACTCAAAAATAACAACAAATACACTGCCACTAGTGGGACTCAAAAAGGTTGGTTGGGACTCATTAAAATTTTATCCTACTCTCTGAACATCTACTGATGACTTTGGGGTGTTACATACAGAACAATTCTGTGATTCAAGAAATACAAAATGTAGGCAGAATAAACATAAACCAAAAGAGTAAATACAATCTGTATAAGGCAGATTAATAGACATTAACCTTTATATTAGTTGTTTCTATTTCAATTACACTCATCTGTTTAAATTTACCTTTATTGTATATAATATATTTGTTGTGTACAGAGGTAAATTAGACATGTTCCAATAAAATATGGTGTGTCTTGGTTAAATCACATGGTCATCCAGACCACTGAGCAGAACGATTATTTGTCAGATTAAATATCATCACCAAAGTGAGAAAACAAAATAATATTATCGTTAATTTACATGCATTTTCGTAAACATCATGATCTCATAATTAGGTAATAGTGTATTATTCAAAACATATTTATACACAAAAATTCAAATATTTTGGCACATTTAAAGTTAAGAATTTTCCTAATATTTTTAGATTTGCTTTTCTGTATTATAGTTTTTAGAACTCTGCACACATATTTAACCTCAATGTACATTTTGTAATGATTATTAATAAAAAATAAAAATAAAATAAAAACATTAAAATGTTCCAATTAATAACATGTTGTTTTGTTATTGTTTTTGTTTTGAAACACCTGTTGAATTTTGCTGTCATTGACATTTGATGACTGACTTGATTTGTCTGTTATGAAAATATTCCTAGACAGGTGGGTTAAAATAGTACTACCAATATCATTTAACAAATTAAACATAAAGGCACATTTCTAAAGAAATCCATTGAAGCATGTATCCAATAATTGATTGGTTTGGTTTATGGTGTTTAATGCCACTGTCAACAATATTTTAGTTATATCGTGGCGGTCAGTTTTATTGGTGGAGGAATCCGGAGTACTGTACCTGGAGAAAACCTGTCCAATAATTGAATCATGGTACAGAGTTAGAATAATCACATACCTACCATAATTTACTTGTATCCAAATCTGGATGAAATGTCAATGATATGCAATACACTATAATTATTAGTTATACTTACAATAATGAACTATGATTGAAGTAAATGTGCTGTCTGGGTAGTCGCCTCGTCTTTAGTACACACGCTGTCACTGGACTTCAGTTCTCTATCATTTCTACCATCATCCTGGAAGACTTGCGGCAAGCTAGAATCAGCATCAAAAATTTCATTGACAATTGATATTATCTCTTTACGTAGATCTGAAGTCTCAGAATCATTTAGTGCAATATCGTCTAACGATTTAGTATGTAAATTTTCATTATCTCCTCGACTTGAATCAGAAATATTGATTTGCTGATCTAATTGTCTATTGTCATCCTTCGAGTTGGCTTCCAATAAAATGTCACACGTTTTAGAATTATCTCTTTCCACGATACTAATGGTCAACACATCTTCGTCAACTGGTAGAGCACCATTATTATTTTTTGTGTAATTTCCGTCTTCATTTGCTATATTTGATTTAATACTGTTATTTTGACTAATTGTATCTGAGTTAGAAACATTGGGGAATGCAACCCATTTATCAGGTGATGTGGAGAATAACACATCATAATCTTTATTAGGGCAGATGTCAGTTAATACATGCTCATTTTTCCGTGGAGAAACACATGGCGAACATAATGGGCTGAGAGTTGGCGGTATTAAAACACGTTTTGGTGACTGTCCTGGTTTGATTGCAGTTTCCACAACTAAGGACTTTGTTCTTGTGAAGAGCTGATCTTCATTAACAAAGGTAAATATGTCTCCATGATGCCTTAGAGGACTTTTATGTCTCTTGCGAAATTCCTCAGGTGGCAACTTAATAGAAAGTTTCTCACTGTTTAAAGAAGGTGATTTTTCAGGTTTGTATTCTTCCAAATTCACTACATTTATGGGAGTTGTGCTTCGTGGTCTTTCAACAGGCTTATTCGTAACTTGAAGTCTCTGAATTCTTTTCTCAATTGCTTTTCGCTTAGATTTTTCTGTTACTGTTTCAAGTTCAGTCAAAAGACTTGGAAGTGAGTTTCGTGACAGATTAGGAGATGAAAAAGGTGTCGATTCACAGGAACTATTGTTGTCAGCTATGTGTTTTAAAAATGCCCGTTGCGGTAAGGGTGAATCAAAATTTTCACATGGGAAAGCAGAATCGTCAAATTTCTCAAAATTTGATGATACACTCACATAACCACTTTTTATGTATCCACATTCAGAATCTGAACTGTCAGAAGCATCTGAACTACTACTTGCAGACAGCGCATTTTTCTCTTTTAGATTTTGATATCCAAAACTATTTCTCTTACTAAGTTTAATATGTTTTGGACTAATTTTAACATTGATGTTTGACCAGACATCTTCTTGTTTACTTATATCTGGTTTTAAATCCTGCATAAAAGGGTCATTAGAATCTTCTGTGAACGTTGAATAATCAAACGGTATGCTCGCCTCAGAATTAGTGCTGTCAACTTCACTTTTTAACTCAAACGAGTCATCATGTAATGTTCTCATAGAATTTCGGTCCTCCCCAAAATCTACGGTGTCAAAAGTAGCCAGAGGAGCACGTGAAGTTGGAACTTCTGAAATATTCATTATACTTGTAAAATTTTAATAGCCATTTATTTCTCACTTCCTTTACAAGTTAAAAATCCATTTTTAATGAAAAATATCCAATCATAAGTATAAATGTGGAATAACATTTTCTGGTAAACATCGGTAAATTAGTTAAATAACTCCCAAGAGTTAAATGTCATGAAGTCAAAGGTAAACAGGTGTCAAATCAATACCAAATGATTTCTATGTATTTACAGATGAGCTTAGCAATCTACTGATAATTGATAACTAGCTATTTTCTTCCCGTCTAAGACCTGTTGTACAGTATTGTAGTTAACAGATTGGTTAACACAAGGCATTCGCTGGCAGAGGAATCAATATCACTTTGTCTTTACAACATCTATTTCGCTTCTATATAGTAGTCCATCCATGTCTGTAAATAAAAATCAAAGTTACTTTCTTAAATTTTGTTATCCTTTATTCTATCAAGATTTCCCACTCATGTTGTATCTCAATAAGAAAATCAATGTTAGCGATCGACATAATATAACCAGAATGAATATGGTTATTAAAAGTTAAAGAGATTTGACTACTAGAGATTAATCAAATTTATATAATTTACACTTATAGCATTACATCAAATGGATTATTGTGACAACCAATTTGTAATTTTGTAACTTTCTAATTTGTGAGCGATATGAATAGAAGAGTCTCATGATACTCATAAAAGTATTACTGATACATAGTTATACTATAGATGTGTTACCACTACAAAACCATTGTCTCTGAATCTCTAATGAATTTTCCTATATTAAGAAAATATGAACAAACAAATGTCATGTTTTCCTTGAAGGAATATGAATAATATCAAATTTTCTAATTACGGATCAAAGATGTCCATAGGCATGGTGGATCTAAATCATTACCGAGCCTATTGTAACATTAGGATCTAAGGTGACAGAATATCAAAAATTAAGGTCTTCTTAGGCCATCCATAAAAAAATATTGGTTTTCTATTTTTCCTAACTGACTAACAAAATCTGCCATGTTCAAAATATTCTATTATGGTTCTGTGAAAAATATCTTTTTACTAGTTTTTGTTCGTGTTTACCACAATAATGAAAAATGTGTCTTTTTGTAATGTTTGAAGAAAACAAAAAATTCCAACTTACATTATATCAACCTATTTTACAAATTCTAAGTTAAGAAACAGCAAACCAACTATTTCTTAAACATGTCTTTAATAAACAGAAGGGGTTGTTACTCCCAAAAGATGTGTTTTGCTTGCACCCACACTCTCATTTCATGAAAGTTGAAAAAGGCAAAAGACCCATACACAAGTGTATGCTCATCATCACACTCGGTGCCAAAAACCACTAGTTCTAAAACCACTCAGTCTAGAAAAATTTGGTTGGGGGCAAGTAAATATTGCATAAAATTTGCTTAATCAAATAGAAAAAATTCTTCTAAAATGCTGTTCGGGTTAGTTTGTCAAAATGTTTTTGGCACAGACTGTCATCATAAAATGATAATCGATTATGCCAAACACAGAAGTCATCAGGTTTTCAGTTTGTAGAAGTTGTGATGATATAATGACAAGGTTAAGATACTAGGAAGTAAAGAACATAGAACAACCAACAAACAAAGAAACACAAAATTTGCAAACTGATAGACAATAAGAATCCTATATATGTCAATAAGACATATTTAACAACAAATAAGACATTGAATGTTAACAATTAGATACTTCAAAATCCTCAGCCTTTATAATGTTGACATTGATTTAAGGAATGTTTACTAGTGAGTGAAATTGAATACTAGAGAAAACTACAAGCTGTTTATTACTTGTACATAGAAAACCTCTTAACACAACATATATATCTGGCCAACTGCTCTGCAACCAATGTATGTGACTATTGCATTAATTTGTTTGCATCATGCATTCTGGTGTAGAAATAAACCTTCCAATTAATGAAATATTTATAGTTTTTTGTTGAATTAACAGATTAAACTAGAGGCTCACCTGATTATTCATATGCAAGTTTGTGTTCAACATTCAATGAAGTCTAGATTTTAAGAAAAATTATTATATTCGTTCATACATAGGATCTGATGTTAAAAAATACAAACTATATATATCTTTCCAAAGTGCGAAAATTTTGGAATTTGGGCCCACATTTGACCCCTTTTCGAAATAAAGTAGCTATTTTATTTAATGGCCCATCAATAACCCATTAAAATGAACACTTGGCAAAAAAAATGCATTAAAATTGGATAAAATATGAAAACTTTATAATTTTGGAAATTGGCACTTTTCTGCCACTTTAAGGCAAGTTTACCTTGGAGACCATAAAAGATAGAGGAAATCCGTCAACATATTACCGAAATCTCTCAACACAACCCATTCAACCAAAAGACCACATCACAATTGGATGAAAAATTAAAAATACTGTATGCCTTTCAAATATGTGAAATTTCAGCCCCTTTTTAAAATAAAATAGTAAAAAAATAATTAATGGTCTATCAATAACTCATAAAGATGAACACCTTAAAAAAACACAAAACTGGATGAAAATTTAAAAAGTTAAAAAAAATTTAAACCTCTTTTATGTCAAAAATGGTAATAATAACATAATAATGTTTTTTTCTTAAAAATCCAATCATAAACAAATGAACAATAAATAAAATACTACATATCACTGATGTTGTGAGTTCAAATCTCAATCAGGGCAACGTGTACAGCATTATGTGATAAAGTTTGTCAGTGACTTGCGACAAGTCGACAAGTCGACAAGTCGCTGTTTTTCCCTCATTAATTAATTTAATTATCTAAACAATTCAGCCTATATCTTTTCCTCATATTCTGTCTCATTAATAAAGGAAAGTCAAAGATTTCCCATGATAATATCTAACATCATCAATCAATTCAAATACTTTGTATTGTATAAATTAGTTTACAGAGAACTTTTAACTCAAACCATTCTATATTGACATGTCTTCTAATTCTTTTATATATATTTATTTATGAGTTCTGAATACCAAAATAATACAATTATTACAACACAGCAACATAATTAGTACATACATATTTAATGCTTAAAGAAACTGAATTGCTTCAAATGTGTTTACTGTAACTGAAAATATCGACTAGGCGACTACAAACTTTATTTTATTTACTCATCAAATAAAGAGCAACATTACTACCATATTTTTGAGGGGAAGATAAAACATGTGAAAGGTAAACCACTGCTCACAAAAGAAATCTGTTTATCTTTGATCATTTGGTGATATTTTCCATAACTTATCAATATTGAATTGTGAAAATTCTGGTCAACGTAATTCACTTTTCAACAATTTTGGACAATTATCATCACCATTTAAACCTTTCACTAAAGAGGTACAAATCTTTAATTTGTAATCAACTATCTTTACTAGTTTTGTTTTACCAGTATATGCCACTATAAGGTCACTGTGTGTGATACACTGACCTCATTTTCCACCACTAAATATATCTTCCACCTATACATGACATGTGTAACATGTAGAGTTTATCAGATTTAACATCCCTATCAACAATATTTCAGTTACCAAAGATCATGGTGGTCAGTTTTACTGTTTAATGAAAACAGGAGTACCCAATAGAAAACCACTGTCAAACTTTGTCACAAGAGATTGTATTGAGTACACCTTGTAATAGGTAGCAGGGCTTTGAATAATTTTCAAGTCTACCAGTACTTCTCTATTTACAAGTGGTACCTTTTATTAAAATTTAAACAATTTTCATGAAAATCTTATAACACTTTTTAAAATCAGGAGGTACCAAAGAATTTTTAGGTGGGTAAAAGTACATGGTACTACCCCTTATTGAAAGGCCTGAGGTAGTACTTAATTTACAAGGTTAGCTATATAGAGCTTTATATAGAGGTACTGATTTCATAAGAAGATCTAAATGCATCTACCAAGAACATGGCCACCTGTAATTTGTACAAGAATTTTTCCTGGTTTAAGCTTTTTATTGCCAATCTTTGCCTTATGGATACCATAAAGAGGTTTTCAATGATGAACGAACAGCATCGATGGTGTTATACATGTAATTAGTATGCTAACCTCAAGTGTGGTAGATCATGGTTCTAGCCCAGTCAGGTCAAACCAAACACTACAAAATTGATATTTGCTGCCTCTCCACAAAATTGTAAGCATGTAGCACTATTTTTAAGGAGTAAGAGCAACAACGGGTTGGCTCAAAATCATTATAAAATGTCAGAGTGACATGTCTAATCTTGAATTGTTGTTACATTTTACAAAGAGGTAGTACTTTAAACTGTGAACATTTTTTAGTTCATGTTAAATATGCTAGCTATCAAATTTCTGCTAAATCATCATAAAAGACTTGTAAGTAATTAATATGGGTGTCAGTTGAAATTGACATTTTGTATCAAGGCAGATCAATAAAATATGTTTCACATATTTCACAAAATTGATTCACATGTTTACAAATTGGTTGTGAATAATTAATGAAGAATGTACAATATAATACATTTTGTATTCATGACATGTATTTTACATGTATAGTACCGGTAATACATGTACATGTAAATCAATACAGTACATGTAAGCTTACAATACAGTCAGAGACATAGTGGGGGTCGTCGTGGTCATATGGTAGTTGGATTTACAACTACATGTGTAATCAGTGCCTATCACCACTAAAGTTATGAGTTCGAATCCGGCCCATGGCGAGGTGTATTCAATAAAACAATATGCAATAAAGTTTGTCAGTAACTTCCGACAGGTTAGGGGTTTTCTCTAGGTACTCCGGTTTCCTCCACCAATAAAACTGACTGCCACGATATAACTGAAATACAATAGAACTTCGCCAAATCGAACTCGAAGGGACTCCGACTATCAAAATGTGTTCGAGCCATCGAGGTTCCGTAATTTCAGAGAGAAAAAATCTGGTTCTGACCTGAGATAGTTTCATTACGCTATGATAACTGATGCACAGTATCATGGACCCACGTCATAAAAATATTTAATCCTTTGGAAAATTCTCAAAGACTACAGCTTCTGAATACCTCTTGGTATCTTCAAATGTTCCTTAGAAACATTTGTTCACTTTGTTCGCGATCTATTTTATATACAGTCACAGGAAATACGAGGTCGGGTATTAATAGTTGAATCGATATCTGTATTATATTGTTTAATAATTCAGGTATATATTTTTAATGTCCAATTTTCAAATTTTAGCCAATGACGATTTTCTTCTTTTTTTTTTTAACTTGAATTTGAAGCAAGTATATTTGTTTCTTTTGGTATTATACAGACATAAAAACTCAGGCTAATCGGAATTTCACAGCTAGTACATTTCTATTTTTTTGGTATTTAGATGAAACTTGAGATCATGCAGTTTGATATTATTTGATTCCAACAACTATAAAATAAAAATTAAAAAAACACTCCATACCCGTAAATCGGAAAATTTTGGTGTAGGTTAATTTTGGCCTTTTTTCTCCAAAAGAGGGTTGTTTTATTTTAGTGTGTGAAATTTTGGCCATTTTCGTTTCTAGTGTGTTTAATTTTGGCCACTTTGGTTCCCATGTGTTTATTTTTTTTGTCAGTTAATTCAGAACGTAAATGGAAGCGTTCTCATTTCAACAAGCGATACTACGTTTTTACTTACCGGATATTTTGATGTCGTACTAAAAACCAAATCGATTATGGATAGATTGTGATATTTATTAAAACTAGGAATTTAAATATTTAAACAGTATAAAGTAAAATGCATTTAATATAAAAACAACAAATAATAATTTTTCACTGGTATTAATCATCGCTTTTACAGGTAAACAATTTTATTATAATGGTCAGTACATGTATTTGTTTACACAACAATTATACATAATAAACAGATCAAAGGTTACAAAAAAATGTATATGACAGATCACACCTTTATAATTGGATTGTGTACCTGTAAATCTATTTGATTATTGACTGTGAATTTTATGTTGTTTTTAATAAAACAGATAAGACACTAATTAGGTGTTTATTGATTTTTCTTTTTTCTATAGGTAATTGTCATTTTAATGATATTTGACATTTTGTTGATTGAATAAATTTTATTGGTATTGCATGGTTTTAATCAATGTACTTTATTTACCTGTAATTTCTCTCTTGTCATCCAAGCCAACGATTTCACATCCTGAACACTTTTCAGTTTGACTTGTGTTTGTATATACATGTATAACGGTAATTGACAAAGTTTTACTTAGGAAAGAAGTAAGACAAAAAGGTACAGAATAGGGAATATAAATATAAAAAGATATTAAGGCAGTGTTCAATTTTGGCAGTTCGTATTTAGGGGCCAAAATAAAACCATGACCAAAATTTCCCGATTTACAGTAATACTAATTCATGTACATGTAATATCAATTTTAAATATTGTTTTAATAAAATTTATTACAATTGTAAACATTTGATTGTTTTAATTATTGTTGAGTGTCGGCTCAGCTTGGTACAATCACTGACATGAGTCTCGGGTTCAATAATCGTTCTTTATTTATAGTAATTAACGGTTAATAATCAAGCCACAGCTGAATTTAATGACTAATTAACTACAAATTATGACAAGTTTATCCCTCTATCTGTTGATAGGTGTGAATTATGGGGATTTATCCGTGAAATAAATTCCGGTATTTTCACATGTGAAAATATCAGTTTTTTCCTGCCGGAACTACTTTTACATAACTATAAATCGTAAATGTGGTAGTTACGTCCCTTGTTGTGTTACAGTGAATACACATACGATTGTAAACTGAAAAAAAATTCCGCAAAATGTTATTGACGATTTTAACACATTGGTTATTGACGTCATGTGAAGACTTCCAGTTTGAAACGTAAAGATTATACATTATTTGGCTTCGTGTACACTTCAATTTTGATCAAATTTAACTAAAATAAGTTTTCAAGGTAAGCATTTTAAATATTTTTGTGCATTGTTGTAAATATGACATGTAGAATTTCACATTTTCAAGATGGCAGACCCTTCCAGCTGAACCCCTTAGTATCACTGCTAGTAGATTCACATGCGTGAAATGAAATATACAAATAACAAAAATAATATATCAGAAATTTTGAAAGTCTATATAATAAACAGTATAAACACCATCGACCTGTCGCAAGTCACTGACAAACTTTATCACATAATGTTGTATAGGTTACACCTTGCCATGAGTGGGATTCGAACTCACAATGTTAGTGGTGATAGGCACTGATTGCATCTTAGCCTTTGAGGCAAATCAGAAAAGTTTCATATTACTGGTCATAGCTGATGAATTACCTTACCTGTAGAAAGATATAATATCATATACAGTCTTAAATTGTACAGATGTTGCAAATTGTCTCAGTTTACATATATCCTTGACACTTGCAGTCATACAAACTTCAAATACAAAATATTTGGTTAAATTTTAGTTATCTCCCTTATATCAATAAACATGTCAGTGTCAGTGTCAGAGTGCATGTGCATCTTGTTTAATCATAGTGTTCTCATGAATGCATGAATGCTATAATATTACACCAATAACTTGCAGACATGAGGTAATCGTAATCAGCTGTAATCGATAACATTTGTTCATGTAATCGGATGTAATCTGTAATCAGTCATTTTTTAGTTTACATGTAATCATAATGTAATCGATTACATTCATTTCGATCATGTAATCATGATTACTTTCTGATTACATTTAGATTACTTTTCATCATTTTGACTGATTTTGTCTTACCTGAAACATATATCTCCTTAGATATTTAATGTATGATTTATGTAAATGAAGTTTCTCCATGAAATTTATTAAACAAATAATGTAGAATGGTTTACTAGAAAAAAACATAAAGTTTATTGAAAACTGAATAAAAAAATATGTTATGAAATTCAATTGTTAAAAACTCAATTTTTTTTTATTAAAATAAAGTGGCAATCACAACATGATCAAAAGATATTATTCTATGTTTAATTGCAATCAAAACTATCACAGCTACAAAAAAAATATTAAGCATTAATTATGGCTTCCAAACAAATAATGTCTCAATTTCAATTTCTTTAGGGTTTCAAAATTCAGTAAAAACAGTTTGTCGGCTTGTGTAAAACATAACAAGCTGTAAAATTTATAAATTATCTGACACAACTTTCAAGATTTCATATATGAAATTGTTTCTATAAAAACCTATCACCATGTCCTCATGATTCCCATGAGTTAAAGAAATATTATATATAAACCAATCTCATGAAGATTTCTTATACAAGTTTAAAATGAGATCTAAATTTGAATAAAGATATTATATAAAAAGCAAAATGAAAATTATAATTTTCAGAAATTAATTATATTAATTTTAACTTATTTATGATGCTAAAAGTAGTAGAATAACAAAATATTTTCAATCATACATATTACAAATTAAATGATAAAATAGTAAGTTGTAATATTTGTGAAAAAAAATTAAAGAATATTCCAATTGGACTTTAATCTAATATTGAGATATATGGTATTTCTGCTTTTTATTTTGGTGCTGATTTTCCTTTTAATATTGGATTATATGATAATGGATATTTTATTAAACCTATTTACATAAATTAAGGATTTAGTTTTCATATTTAGACAGAGAAATGATACATATTTTTAAGCAAGTTTTTAGAATTAGAATGACTTGCTTTTTTATCTTCTGAATTATATATTAAGGACACACATTGAAATGGTGTGAAATTTAGTAATGGCAATTGCTACATAATTTGGTGTCATAAATAAGACCTTAATTACTAATTTGATCTGTGGCACAGGTTAGCTGCTAGTTTATTATCCACAATAGCCTTTGACAGGATGTTTCAAAATTATTTGACATATATTATTAAAATGTACATTATAATATTTATAAACAGTATAAGATGGAATGAATATTGGTCATAGTAATAAGACACAACATATTTATGAAAGAAAGAAAAATGAGAATTGCTGTTTATAATTTACAATGTACTGTATGTTATTGCATGTAATGATCACATTAAAACTGAATTGTAATTCATAGTTCTGAGTAATAAATACATTAAAAAAGAAGAAGAGATATTGGACAGATGCAATTACACATGAGAAAAAATAACATAAAACATTAATATATTGGTTGTCATGACATTAAATGTAATCAGTAATGTAATTGATTACATTTACAAAGTAATTGTAATTTAATCGATTACATTTGAAAATTGATGTAATCGTAATGTAATGTAATCATGAAAATTGGAAAGTAATTGTAATGTAATCGATTACATTTGAAAGTAATTGTCCCCAAGTCTGCCAATAAGGTGATCTCAATAAAATTAAATGGTGAATGCATTTTAAGACACAATAGTTCAATTGGACAGTAAATAAAGGCCTACAGGGCTCTACAATGCGACTAAAACACTTTTGCAAAATGCGAGTAAAAGTTCTGTATTGATCGCCAGACGGCGAGTTGATATTTTTGAAACATTTTCATTCCATCACCGATCGTATTTTTCATTTTAAAATCCGACTTTGATTTTCTGGTCTTTTAAACCACACAATTGACTCAGACATAAAAGTTTTAAATCACATACTTTTAATGCTTGCAAGTGACCATGATGATCAAAAATCAAAAACCTTAATACAAAATTTTTCGCTAAAAATAAACCGGCTGAATTAACTTATCATAAAGCTGGCCTGTTAATGCAATATCCACGAAAGTATCAAGCCAAAAAAGTGATGAAGTTTTGGGTTCTAAAGGTGGAAACCCAAATTCCACAATGTCTGGAAGTCAAAGTTTTCGTGGCTCATTTATGATTCCAGTAACAACGTTAATTATGTAGTGTGATGTTTGCAGAAAGGCCCAGATATTGCTGGCAAAACCGAATTTGTTACTGTAGAAAAAGTTTAAATGTGGAAGTTTTGTTTTTCTTAATGAAAGTCTGAAACATGAAAAATGTTTCAATATGGTTTCAGTGAAAGCCTATTCCTCAACTAAGCATGTTCTGTCTCATTCAGGGGATTAATAATTATATGCAAATAAATATATATTGAAGTTATATAGTACGAATTTGTATCTTTATTAATCTGGCAAGTAACATACTTTTGTTGGAGAGTAAAAAATGTTTCCTTACTAGCCAGGGGCTAGTGGGAGCTGGTATGAATTGCAGAGCCCTGGCCTACATGTAAACTGGGTGAAGTATGATATGACTGCAGAAAGTCAACATCAGTCACATTTGTTGGTGATATTGCTAATTCAAACGTTACATGCCTTAGAATTACAGTATGATTATCAGATGTACATAATATACTTTTATAGCAATAACAAAAGTATGGTAAATATGTTTGTGGGAGTTTGTATAGTTTGCTTGCAAAAACCGAGGGATTTCAAGTTGACTTCTAAGTATTGTTAAAAATTACAATAGTTATGCCAGCCATCTTTGATGGTGGATGAAGGGTGGGGTGTCACACATAATTTTGAAAATGGACCAAAGATCATTTCAGCTCAAATTTCTGAACAGAACTGTCAGAAGAATTCTTTCTCAAAATGTGCATAATCAGTACAAATCCGCTGAAAGAAAAAATTCACTGAAAAAGTTGGAATATATATTAAAATACTTATTACCATGTAGCAGCAGTTAAAATTTGAGCTCATTTTGACTTATAATATTAAAGCAGCAATTGACAATTAAAGAAATTTCTATTTTTAGTAATGGCCGCCATCATGAATGCAGAGTGGGACTGTTGGACACAATTTTGAAATGGTACCAATTAACATAAACTGCTTAAATTAGCAGAAAGAAAATTTTCACACAAAACCCCAGAATACATGTGTATATGTTATTAGTTAAACTACTCATTGTCATATGGCTGCAATTATTATCGAGCTTATTTTGACTTAAAATAATAAAGTAGCAATCTACAATTAAAGATATCATTGCCAAGTTAGGCTTATTCCAACCATGGGCTGAGTTGTCCCCTATTAATTATTACAAGTTTATCATTTGAGTTTGTCATGTCAATTTGTAAACTGTAACAGGAAATTAAAATCAGGTAATATTAATATTTGGAAAGTATACAAAATTTTCACTGGAATCTTTATTGCAGATTCGGTCCATTAGCGAGCTACAAATCCCTTTTAAAGGTAGAAATGTGGTAAAAAAGTTAGTGTTGAATACTATGGAAAAAAAATAATTCGTTGTTACTTGAAGTAAGAAATTTGGTCGTTGTAGGCGGGATCCAGAAGTGTATGCATTAAAAAAATGCTTTCGCTTCTAAAAGAGCAAGAAAAATAACAAAGGTTGTATTTATATTTGTAATAAATCATTTAGTAAAATTCTTTGGAGTATTATGAAGTATTTTGACGAATTGATTCTATATTTGAATCTCAAATGTAGTTTGGAAGTAAACATAAGACATACTGTCTTTACTATGATATCATTGCTTTACTATAGACATTGATGTGGTAACATTTCTCAGATTTTAAGTTTATGCTCGTTCCAGACAAATCAAGTCATTAGCATAATCAAAACAGTTATTTCTTAAATACAGATAAATATTTTTAATGATTCAGCTTTATTGAGATTTTACCACAAAATGAAAAGGGCAGTCTTGCAATAATATTATGAAAAGCTTTAATATTATTAAACGTGGCAATGTATTTTTTAACATGATTAACAGGAATTTTGGAAACAAAATATAGCTACATGTTCCTTTGACTACATGACGTTTCATCCCATAACCAAAACGGATCATAACCAAAACGGACCATTACCAAAACGGACTACACTAAAACGGACCATAACCAAAACGGACTACCAGAAAAAAATATGTATTGCAAGAATCTTTATTTAGTTTTTTTTTTTTATTGTGCGTTAATTGTTTTTTTTTTTTTAAACTTGTCTTATTTGTAATAATTACGTTTTAGATTTACGAATAAATCAAATTAGTACAGGTAATGAAGCCAAGTAATTATTGGTGTTTTAATTGGTTTATGACACCCAAATCACTTTTAATTAGATTAAATGATTTGATTATCAGGTGATTGTATAATAATCACTGAAGTGTGTGTTGTCTTGAATTTACTTTTCTGGAACAATCTGCACAGTGGTCTGTCCCCATTGTGAGAATGATAATGAATGAAAACAAACTCCATGTTCTTTTATTGTTTATGAACCAAAGATCAAAGAAATTTACTCGTTTTTGTAATGGAATTTATCAAAATTCCATGTACTGCAATCGGTTAATTATATCTTAATTACTATGTACATGCTCTTTTTTCTTTTTATCAACTCAAGCCCATATTCTTTGGGGGAAACTAAGATTAAAGCATTGAGGGTTTAATAATCTTTGTAAATTAAAGTTAATTACATTAAACCAAATTCTTTAAAATTAATTAACTTTTAATCAAATAAAAATCAAATTAATCATAATTGTAATTAAGTGTGCAACAATTAATTGGATGATTTGACTAAAAATGTGCTTGCAATGGTTTTTTGGGTTTTTTTTATTTTGCAAATTTATGTGCAAACGAACATATTTATAATTAAAACACAAATTAATACATATAATTAAATACATGTAAAATCATAGAAATAATACATAAAATATATTTATTCAAGAAATTTACATTTTTTATTTCAAGTCAGTTTTTGTTATGGTCCGTTTTGGTTATGGGATGATCCGGTAAGATAGGCCATCACAAAGGCAAAAATGCTAACAGGAACATACATGCTACAAACACTAAAGAGCAAGTTTAACCAGTCTGAGGTGGATCCGACCTGCCCAATATGCAGACTGGAAACAGAAACCATAACTCACGTTATTACAAGCCGCCCACTATATAATGAGATCAGGAAAGAACACTTTGTAAAAATTAAGGGAACTGTTATAACTGCTATTGGCTTTGATAGTTGGAAAAGAAATTTCAATAAAAAGGACATTATATGCCAGCTAGTCATTGACTGTCAAAAACTGGTGGATTCTGGTCTGCTGCCAAAGATTGATGATCTAATATATGATATTGAAATAGCATCAAAGGTTCTATGTCACGCCATACATACAAAAAGACTAAACTTCAACTGTGCCGAATAAAGGCTGGTATGGATGGCAGTCTCTGTGTAACATCCGCCACATCTCTATCCATTTATGTCACCATCTATTAGACTATTATAAATTTACTTATTGTTACTTTATTTTTAGATTTTATAATAAGTTCTTAACTTTTTATTCCTTTTTGTCACTTCTTGTGATATGATTTGTATGAATCCTCAATATCATTAATTGAGCTTTTAGATTTTAAAATAAGTCAACTACACGCTCCACAATTTAGGTTTTTTAGATCTTAAGAATAATATAGTTTTATATTTTACTATAAGCCCAATATATAGGATAGGTCGATTCAGGTGCATCTGAATCCTATGAAAATTACAGGAACTTAACCGCCGTTGCCTATTAATGACAGTAATAAGCAAATAGTAAAGTAGTAGCAGGACATTATAGAGTTAACTTTTCTTAACTTTATCGCTACCCTATCTACACGTGCGGGTTCCGCAAATATATTTGTATATAATTCCAGTGTACATATACCTGATTCATTCACATTGGTGGAGGAATTTCATGGTCAACTCAAAATTGGTGGTGGAAAAAAAAGAGTGCTCCTAGACTGGAGGGAAAACGGAAAAAGAAGAAGAAGGTAGCGGTTCTTTCAGTGTCAATGCATTACATATATTACATTTTCTTCTAAACGAAGTCTTACGACTCTATGACAAGCCTATTTTGTATCTATGCTCACTTCTCAGGTCGCACCACAGGGATAACAAAAAATCTTAACAAGCCCTAGACCAAGATTCCTCCGTCGTTTAACGGCATTGATAATCTTGCTGTAGCCGTTGAACGGCTACAGCAAGATTATCAATGACGTTAAACGACAGAGGTTGAACGGCTACAGCAAGATTATCAATGCCGTTAAACGACAGAGGAATCTCGGTCTAAACAAGCCCCTGTGGTCGCACTTGCTCTTAAAATATCTTCAGGGTCATCTTAATTATGCAATTTCACTCGATTTGTTTTCTTTTATTGCTTTTCTTTAGATAATAAAATGACTCTGTATTTATAAGGCACCATTTTATGTTGGTCTTACCACAAGACTTACAGCACATTCTTATTTAGCTAACGTTTGCTATCCAGTCAAATTTTGACATTTAATTTCCAGCGCCATATGCAATATTTACGGAAGTTAATATGTCACTTCATTGCGCATGTCCAGCTTCCTTACCAACGTGCACCTGTTAAAAAGAAATGCTGTAACATCTTTGATAAACTGTACAGGTATGTATGTGTATGTATGACAATTTTGTTTCATTATAAAAAACACAAAAAGACTCAAGTATGTTTATTTTTTGTTGTAGCAACTTATCGTTACTTGATAACCATATATATTTTAGAATTTATTTACAATAAGAGTCGGACCCATACATTTTTGCCATACTTATCATACAACCATATATAGCAAATAGTTCATGGCACTGAGGGTCATATGGCAGTATATGGACCGGTCCGTCACCAAAAAAATATATGGACCGAAGCTTCTGAGGTCCATATGATATTTTTATTGGTGACGAACCGGTCCATATACTGCCATATGAGTCATGACCCTCAGTGCCATGAACTATTTGCTATACAGGTATTATACTTTTTATCTAAAATGATAATGCAAGTACCTGGCCGGTCCATATACTAAAATAGTGACCGGTCCATATACGAAAATAGTGACCGGCTGCACTAACAAAGACAAATAGGGAAAATAAAAACATAAAGTGTAATATACAGTAATATATAATATGAATATATGCTGAATGCAGTACAAAATGGGAAAAAAAACCACTAAGTAAAGCTTCGCTACTTTTTTCTTCATATCTGGTACTATATTCAGTATTAATTGATAAATATTTCCAACTCATGTGAACTATAAAATATAACATTTATAACTTTAAAAATCATTTAAATTCCCACTATGGATTTTATTTTTCCTCCTAGTAGGAATGAAAATTGAAAAATTACCCATCCCAAGCTCATTATTATTCAGACTACTAATAATGGTTTTAAAAATAGGTGATGTACCTGGTCCTGAAATGACCTTTAATATAATAAAGAAGAAATATAGTAAGCTAATTTTCCGTTCGTTTCCCCAAAAGTCATTATATAGTAAGCTAATTTTAGTTTTTCATTCTGGTAATTTTATAATGACTTTTTGGGAAACGAACGGAAAATTAGCAGTGTTTCTCATTCTGGTAATTTTATAATGACTTTTTGGGAAACGAATGGAAAATTAGCTTACTATATTTCTTCTTTATTCTTTTATATTTAACTAATTAACCTTTATGAGTCCATTGATTTTCTTCATTATCTGTATTGTGTTAATTATTCTTCATTATTTTTATTATACCTCTTGTGTGATAAATGTAACAACAAATTAAATTATGACATTTATTGAAAAGAGACAAATAGATATTTTGATGTATCAGTAAAGTAGGTTAGATTTTAGTCATTTAATTTTTAGTTTTAAGAATAAAATTTGTTCAACAATCGTTAAAAGATAGATTTACAGCATCTTCGCTAGTCAAGGGTTACGATCCGCTGTTCTCATCTTCAGAATGAGTAGAGCGGATCGTAACCCTTGGCTAGCGAAGATGGATTTACAGCAACACAAATGAATTTGAACTAATACAAGAATAATGTACTGCTAATGACATCTAAACAAGTTAACAAGTATTTCATCTTTTATGAGTTTCAGGTTAAAATATATGTTAATTTTCAGACAATCAAATAATAAATTCCCTTTAGAATAAGAAATTGTTATTTAATTATACTCTTTAGGAAGTAGGTAAACTAAAGTGCTTTAAAAGGTTTAGATTAAGTTGAACTGAAGATCTTTTTCTGATAACATTTACCTTTAAACAAGTCTTAGCTGTCCTATTTACTTAATGAATTTCACCGTCAGTGTAGATTGAAGATTGTAAACAAACGGTTGTTAGTTATTAAATACTAGATATAAGGTAAGAGCTTGTTTAAACAAAAAAGTGTATTATCCACTTTTGAAATACTTAAAAATGTTGCAATTTTGTTTATTTAGTATAAGGGATGTCAACATTGAAGGCTAAAGTATATTATTTCAAGATCATTTATATTTTATTTTTATATTATTATTTGTTTATTTGCATGACGTAAAACACAAAGCATATTTATCATGTACATATAAAAACACCTGTAATATGGAATTTAATATAAAACAGCATGGATATAAATGATGTACATTCACTATGGGTGGATTTGAATTGAAATTGAATACACATTTATTGAATCATTTAAAAGGCTGGCATTTAAATTATTTGTAATTTATATGGATACTCTTGAGTGGATTTTTATCAATTTTTTAAATTAGTGACGATTACAAAGTTTGTTTAAGTGGTCTATTGATTTGTGTATTGTCAAGCATTAAAGGTATTCCATAGTAATCTAATATTCATGATTAAATAGAATTTTAATTATATTTTCAGAATGATCAATATTTATAGATTTAGTACTTTTATTTTGGTATATGGTATAGATAATGAAGAATTATTTAAAAAAAAAATTCTATATAATTTGTATCAAATTTGGATGGTTTTACCAAATAATTCTTAATCTTAACACAAATTTCTTTTTATAATAAATGTTTTGTATTTTTCAGAATATTATGATAGTAAATCAAGGAAGGAAAATGTACCCAAATAGCTTTTCTTGTTGTCATGCGTGTGCTTTGTATGTTTTTGTTGTTTGTTGATATTTGTTTGAATGCTAGAAAGTGGAGGATGTAAGATTCTATTAACTTGTTTATCCCTGCCATATTTTTGTGCCTATTTCAAGACATGACTTGCATTTAATTTAGCTATTGTAGTTTTCTTTTCTTTCTTTTTTTTTTGAGTTGTGAGATTGTTGACAATCATTGTAACTTTTTAAATCAAATTTGCTAAAATGTAATCTTGAAATCATCACCACATAATTTGCTTCTTGTAATGAACAATATGGACAAGACAAGAAGTTGAAATTTAATCAATTTGAAAAGTATTTTATATAAACAAAAGATAAAAAAGTCACAAGATTAGGAAAAATAAGTGATATTCTACAATGGAATATTCAAACTCTATATTTTATTTTTTTATTTTTTAGTTACATAA
The DNA here is from genome assembly GCA_963680875.1 of Bathymodiolus brooksi. Classification (NCBI taxonomy): domain Eukaryota; kingdom Metazoa; phylum Mollusca; class Bivalvia; order Mytilida; family Modiolidae; genus Bathymodiolus; species Bathymodiolus brooksi. The sequence goes on along the minus strand of OY804576.1, from coordinate 61,388,159 downwards.
ATATGTTCTATGGCAAGTCAACCTAAGAAGTCAGCTATGAAGAAGGATACTGGTGAAAAGGGAGATAAGTCTCGTCCAGTCTCCTCCAAATTGACAAAAAAAGAATCTACATCCAAAATTAGCAATAGCAATTCAAATGGTGCATTATTAAGTAAATCAAAACAAGAACAAATACTCAAAGAAAATTCAGAATATCAGATTGAAATCAAACGTTTGTCATCTCGCAATAATGAATTAACAGAAAGATTGAAAGTCATAACAAATGGTATTGTGGAACAGTCTAAATTGAAAGGATACAAATTCAGTAAGACTGATCAATATACAGACCTACATGAAATACCTCTTGGAAAGATTTCAGAATTAACTGATTTTTTGGTTCATGGAAAGGACCCCCGAAATCGAGCTTCTATGGAGACACGGGTAGAGGAATTGGAAACAAGAATTACTCATTTAAACATGGAGTTGTCTAAAATGTTAGAACTTAGAATCAATTTAGAAAATGGACTTGAAGACATACAAAACTGTGATAATTTATTTGATGTTCAAAATCGAGTTAGATTCTTGTTGTATGAAGCTAGTAAGTAATTACTGTGATAATACATGTATATAAGATTATCCCCCTTTAAAGACAACATATGATGCAACATATTACTGTACCAACCAGATTGTCTTTCTTGATACAGGAGTCAAGTCAGAATGTATAAACATATTAGTTTGATAATCTCCCTTGATACTTTTTTTTTACTTTTATGCAAAATTGTATCTCTTAAATGTCAGAAGTTTTCATTTTCATGATACCTTGGTACAACCTTCTAAGATAATTTCTCTTGATGAAAATTTTCATCTTTACTGGCTGAAACATTGTTGTTTTTCTTTTCATTACATCAAGCAAGGGTTGACTGTTCAGTGCTGTAACATTTTTTTTTTATTTCAGTGGATGTTATCTCCCTTTGTATCATATATTTTCAGGTTTATTTCACCACATTACATTTGTGTACATCCAGTAGGTTACATTTTGTGTGGGTGCAACATTTTCAGTATTTTGATCCCATGATAAAACTATTAATTTTGATTCTACCTACCTAAGCCTTTAGACAACATGTTATCTGTAACCCTGTAATTTTTTTGGTCGTATTATGTGATTTGACTTATATTTTGGCGAAGGCTATCTTCCATTTGATCTGTTTTATTACCCCACATCTTTGACACTGATTTGGGAACATTTCATTTCCAGATTTTTTTATTTGGCATAAGTTTTATATAACTAAACAGAGGTCCTAGTCCCAAACAATCAAAAATGATGAGTCCCACTAGGGTATTCTTTGTTATTTTTTGTGCAAAATGATCAGTCCATAAAGACAAGTGATGAGGTCAGGACTCACCTAGACAAGTTACAAGTATCTCTGTATTAAATAAACGTTAGAGAATATTGAAGGAAAACAAAACAAAAACAGAACACAATATTTGTTGAACACCACTATATGCAAACAAACACAAATAACGTAAATAAGACATGTACCCTCCTTCAAACAAGCTCTGCTCCAGTGTAATATCTAGTTAACTTGTATCCTTTCCTTGATAGCATTTTATTTGAGACAAAAATTCCAATTATTATTTTTGATGAAGACAAAAGTATCTTTTACCTTCATGTTAAGATAATGTTCTGATACGAAACTCTGTAAGCCTGATCTGAAATGAAAAATATCTTACTCCAAGGCACAAGATATAAATCCTCCTTTCCTTGAAAATGGTTGGAAAATACATTGTTTCTTTTATTGATGTAGATTCTGCAATTTATACAGACAGATCTAAGGATGATAGAGTTGCTTCTGTAGTTGTCTGCGGGCAGCAAGTTGCTTCTCTTCGTCTACAACCGTCTAATTCCATTTTTAGCTCGACTTTTCGAAGAAGAAAAAGTCGAGCTATTGTCGTCACTCGGACGTCAGCGTCTGGGTTGGTTAAGTTTTTTGTCAGAGTCCATTTCACAAAAACTATCAAAGGTATCCATTTGAAACTTGTTCACTATTAAAAGAGGAACCAATTACAACAAGGCAGATGACCCTGTGATTTGTATATCCAGAGTTATCTGCCCTTGTTTTAGCATAGTACATAGAAATTTGGGATATTGTTTTAGTATAATTAAAATTTCTCAATAACTCAAAGCTATTAACTTGAAACTCAATACACTTGTAGAAAGTGTTGACCCTGTTCTGTTGACAAGAGAAGACAACTCTATCCAGCATTTTATTTGAGTTATTTCCCTTTTTTTACTTGCATTTTTTTTCTAAAAATAAAATTTTCTCAATATAAACTATGATAGACATTAAAATGAAACCCAACATACCTGTTCACTATCAAAAGGGGGAACACATTACAGAAGGGATTATACCCCTGCTGCCCCCCCCCCCCCCCCCCCAATTATTTATATTTTTTATATTTTTTATTTTTATTTCATATGTACTACAATAGTGTTACAAGAAAAGATTATACCCCTCTGATTATATTTACCAATCTTGCAAACATATTTGCTAATATGACCATCATAGTTAGAAGTATGTATAACTTCGTAAATTGCTTGCAGCTGTTTAATATCAGATACGAAAAAGTCGAGCGTCCAGCACCCATGGGCAGTGCTCTTGTTATTTCAGAGGCCAATGCTATTCTTCTTGCTCTCAAATTGTCTGCTTCATCTGATAAATCATCTACATTTATTACATTATGCATGAATTTTCTTTCATACCTCTTGGCAATTTAAATTGATAAAACTACCAACTTGTTGAATTTTTAAAATGAAGTGAAATTTATAAAAGCCTTGTGGCTAAGAGAAACATGTTTATTTACATCTGGTCACATAGGTATCTAGTAAGAGACCAGTCATATGCAATGGTCTTTTGTTTGTTCAATGATATGAGGCAAGAGATGGTTTGTTTGTTTGTTTTATTGATATTGATAGAATTGTTGATCATTAATTACTGTTTAAACATTTTATTCATAATTCCCTGGAAAACATCCCTAGTGCATATCAATATAGTTGAAATGTGAGGGAGTTGGCATTGAACACCAATCAATGAATCAATCCTGATATGGAGTATTGCTTCTGTAAAACATTGTATTTATTTAACTACCAGTACATGTATATGAAAAATTTCACAATTTAACCAAATAGGAATGTCATAGGTAGGCCTAATTCTGGTCCTAAGACTACATATTTTCCCTATTAAGTAATATATTGCTTTTTTTTTTATATTTGACCCTAATTGATTAAGAAAATAAGGTTTTGTTACTGAGTAAAGGGTAAGATTGGAATATCTGTCATTTTTGTGGGAAATTGTACTGTTTTTACCCTTGTTCCCAGTAGCTTCTGTCAAAATAACTCACAAATGGAAAACCTAGAGTGAATTGGCTGAACTCCTTCTAGCTGCTCTATTAGATGGTGGAACAGAATTGGATGAGTTGTGACAAGTGGTTTCTCTCAGGAAAAGACCAATATTCCCAAAAAGATGTTATCATAAGAACTGATTTTTATCATAACATTTAAGTTCTCAAAGTTAATTTTTTATGTGGTGATATTTTTCATCTTATTAAAAAATCTCTCATGTACATTGGAGGAATTGTTTTGTAAAATTTATTATACCTTTATTAATTTAGGAGGCAGTAAGTTGTTTACTTTCCTAGAAAAGGAGCAGTATGTTGTTCAAGACAAAGAAATAACCAATAACCACAATACCTCAACAATAGTAACAACATCAGAAGTACCACACAGTATTACACAGACTGAATCTATTATTAAACAGCTTAAAACCTTAAATCTTACACCCGTAAGTATATAATTCTGTTGTATTAACTCTTTATTGAAAAGTCATATAATTCAAAATGGCAGTTTATGAAAGGCTTGAAGTAAAACAAAAAGAACTTTTTTTCAGAAGCCTGATGTCTGTTATGAAAGGATGACTTATTTAGAACAGGACATTTCATGAGAGTAGACATACATTATTGCTGAATTTAATAGTTACAATATATATACTTTGGGGGAAGGTGTGTTGTTTCTTTGGGAGATATTTATCTCCCTTTGTACCTCATTTCCAGGTTGTGAAATTTCCTATGTAACCTCATCAAAACACTATAATTGTATAGTATTGCTTTTTTAATGGGTAGTGACTCATATATAGACCAATTTTATATAAATTTACAATTACAGTAAAACACATCAAAAAGCCATGTCGAAGAGGGTTCGAAAATTGGCACCGGATTATTTTGGTTTTGGTTTGTTTGGTTTTCAAATCATCTTCCTATCTCCATTGTGGTACACAAGTTGTTATAAAATGAACACATAACAGTTCATATCATGTTTATTGATAAAATGGTCCATAGTGTTCTTGTGAAATATGGTACCAAGGTTCAATGTCTGTAAAGCATAGAAGTGTGCTGTAAATAATTATTATTAACAAATTAATTACTCCTGAAAAAATGTTAAAAATAACCTGTATGCAAACACTTCAATAGACAGGAGTACAAAAAAGCAACAGAAAACAAGCTGTACTCTTTACCTAAAAAAATATTAATAGTAAAAAGCCCTTGCACTTGAAATTATATGGAGCTCTTGACTATTTCATCTAACAGGTTACATGAAGAACTACATTTAAAATGGGAATTCCTGAAAACGTTGCGTGTATACAGATTTACATATCAGTATGGCAGTTTGATTGGATCATTTTTGATGGAGTTATTGCCCTTTTTAAAAATCCTTTTACATAATAAATGGATATACAAGGTATCTCTCTCAAAAGATGAAGAATGTTAGGGTGGGAGACATTTGTTTTTGTATCTAAAATAACCTCCAATTCTTTTTTGCAGCCAATGGAAAAACTTCCAGGTGAAACCCACATCAAGCAAATGGACAAAGGGCTGGAAGAGTTCCTGATCAATGAACTCAGTCTTTGTAAAGGAAATGGTAAGCAGAAAAAATCTCAAGAACTAAATTGAGTAGTTCCTGTCATTCACACATGAATTGTGTCTTTATTTTTATATTTGTGAATAATTTCATTCAAAGTGATATAGTCTATAGAATGTAGAAAGACAACTGGATGTTTTTAGTCATGCAATAATACATACATTTAATTTAACATTTTTTGCTATTTTTTTTTAACACACAATACACATTACCCATGCTAAGCCTACTTTTCATGTGATAGAAATAAAATTTTAAGGGGAGACAATTCAACTATATTTCAGGTGCAGATTGGAGAATGTTTGCAGAGAGAATAGGTGTTTCATCAGAGACAGTAACTCAGTGGAAAAGATGGAAGTTAGAATTACCTATGAAATATGTATTAGAGACATGGTCTCGTAGTCCAGCTGCTACTATGAGAATGTTTCACAGACATTTAGTCTCACCACAACTCAAAAATACTCTACTTGCCAAAAGAATAAGTGATTATTATAAAGTTGACTAATTTTGTTGTTTTACCTTGTTATATGTACATGTACTGATATTAAACATGACTAGTTTATATGCAATATTTAATGCTATGTCTAAAAGTTATCAAAGCTTTTTTTTTCTTTCACAACTCATTCTAACAATGAAAAAAATAAATTTTTAATTGCAACATTGAAAGCTGTCTTTAGTTCACTAAATATGTCAATTGTCAGTCTGTGTTTCTGACCGAAGTCAGATTATGTAATGGTTATAAGAGGCAGGAACTGCTTAGCCTTCGCGAGCACCTGGGTTCACTCCTGGGTTTTGGCGGGGTCCGTGTTGCTTGTCTTTTTAATTTTCTGTGTTGTGTTTTTTGTTTTGTTTGTCTTCGTCCTGTGTCATGTGCCCAATGTTGCCAGTTTCTCTGGATTGTCCATTCTTGATTACTCCTTCAGTTTTCTCTGAAGTTTATTTATTCCTTATTACACAATAGAAGAGTTACAAAAACCTTTATCCTGAAAATTATAGTTTGACTTGAGACTTTAATCATAATCTAAGTATTACATATACATGTATAATGAATGGCTTTGAGTATTTTAAAAATCGTCGTAATGCAACAAAACACATCGGCTTGCATTTTGTTTCATTTCCGATTATTAACATGGGAAGACGAGATATAGATATTGCTTTTTCTGATATTAAAGACAAAGAAATTGCATGAACAAAAAAATCTTATACCTTCTCAATACCTACTTGCATTTTGTGATTATTTGTATCTATGTAAATGTCTACCTACATATCAATGTTGATCATAAAGATGCTTACCAATTTTTCTTATTATGAATATTATATTGGGTCACATGTTCCTTAATATTGATCTAATTTTATTTCTCCATGAGACATCTTTGCATGTGAATACTTCATCTGATATCATAATTTCAGTTGAATGATCTACATTGTATCAGATTTTGATCTGAATGTCACATGAACATTTTATGTTTCAGTAATTTTTCTCTTTTAAGATCCTTTACATTAAGTCATTTATCATGCAATAAACAGGAAGCAATTGCAAGAATTACTGTAATGCAGGAAATGGGTTCTCCAGCATAATTGTATACAATTTAGCAGGGAAAATGCAGTCGTGCAGCATGTCATTAAATGTAGTTGACTGTACAAATGTATTTTCAGTAAAATGAAAATGAAGTGAAACCTTTTATATAGAGCAAAGAGTTAATACTTTTGATAAACAATATACACTCTTTACCTTGTGTAATTTCCCATCCATACTTTTTTGGTTCGCATGCTGAAACCAGAATATCTCACCAAAACTGTTCCTACCCAGAATATGTTATGAATTTTAAAGATTTGTCTTTTTCATGATAGTAAGCTTTTTCAGATGTTTGAAAGAGTGAGTGAGTGATTATTGTTTAATGCCAATTGAGATAATTTTCGGCTATATCATGGTGAGATCAAGTTATATTACAATGAGATGATGATGATGTCCATTTTGTACTAGACCAACACACTTAGCTGGATCTTTATAGTGCTAGCTTACTGAAACAACAGTCTACAGGTAGACTAATCACTTCACTCGGACACATTATCCTGATTCAGAGTCAACCAGTCTTTGCTCTTATTCTTAATGCTGCATGCTTTGTGGAGAATCAACAAATACCAATGTCATAAGTCTTTGGTTTGACCCGACCTGGCTCAAACCCACAATCTACCGCACTGGAGGCGAGCATGTTAAGCATTACACCACCGATGCAGTTGATGTGTGAAAGAAAAAAATGCTACCTACCTATTTCAGAAATATTAAGTTACAAGAAATTAGTTTAAGAATGGCCTATTGATTGCAATGATATACTCTGAAAAACATGAATTTTGCATTATATATATACTATTTCATAATTTATATCTGTATTGCTGATTAAGATCCATTGTCAAGAGGGGGAGGGTTTGATCCCATTAACAGGTTTAACCCATTTTTGTGCCTGTCGCAATCCAGGACCTTGATTTCCATTTGCAAATATTGGGATATTTTTTGTGTTTAACGATTTGAGGTGACAGGTGGTTGTTTAGTTTGTTTATATTAGTGGAATTATTCACCATCTGTGCTGTTTGTTGATATTAGTGGAATTATTCACCATCTGTGCTGTTTGTTGATATTAATGGAATTATTCACCAGCTGTGCTGTTTGTTGATATTAGTGGAATTATTCACCATCTGTGCTGTTTGAACTTTTTTTTTCATTATTCATCAATGTTTTTTTCTTAGTTTGTATGAACTACTGTATTTTATTTTCATGTCCTTGAGATACCTATTTCTCATGCATATTCTTGAAATTTATTACATTATGTTGTATCAAGTACACCTCACCATGGTCCAAAGTCTGAAACTCCATACTGTGAGTTGTACTGGGTGTATAGATAGATATATATCAAACTACAACATTGATCATAACAGTCCCTTCAATGGAATAACCAAGGGCTCCCATGAGCTCATTCAACTGATTATCATTATAAACAGGTAGATCATTGGATGAGAAAAGATTGACAAAAAAGGTATGCTGCTAATTGGTAGAGGACCATGTGTAAAAATCGATCATGCAGTTTCTAAGAAGACAGGTTGGGAATTTTTCTATAGGATCTTGCATTTAACTATGGAGTGGAACCTGTCTAAACATTCCAAGGGAACAGGGAAATGTGTCAGATTGTACAGAATATCGGAATACTCGTGTTTTATTTTAGTTAACAGAAATACTTTGGGAACGTAAATGTTTGTCAGATGTCACAGGATGTCGGGAAAACTCAGGTGTTGGATTGCACAAGTTCCACTGTAGATAGCAATGGCATTTATATAGTGCCGTCTTAACGCATGGGCATGTTGGGCAGCTGTCCGAGGGCCCCACGAGCATATATAAGGACCCATGCTAATATATGTATGTTGTGCATAGCATGTTTTTTAAGGTTTAAACACTGATTTTGTTGGAAGTACCAATATAATAAAAATATGTTTAATTTTATCGACATTTACATTGTTATTCCTGCGAGTGGTTGTGTAGGTATGGGCCCGGTACACTGCTTTGCCCAGGGACCTATGATGCTTTTAGGACGGCCCTGCATTTATATATGCTTTTTTATTTACAAAAGAAACCATAACTTTGAAGAAGACCTTGCAATGATTACTATTATACATTATATAGTACAGTTTGGGTTCATCAGTTAGGAATTTTCTAAGAAAAGAAAGCTTCTTAATATTTTTCGAATCTAGTCGTGCATGCATATGGCTGCAGTGATGACAGCCATCTTAGTTAGTTTGTGAGGGTTTTATGTCCGTCTACCCTGCTCGGGTATTGCGGACAAGTATTTCTTCTTTTTGCTGGGTCTTCGCCCGCTACATATTTCATGTGTTGGTGTTGGTGGTCTATCACCAATATCTATATCAGGTGAATACTCGGGAAAGCGATCGATGAGTGCTGGATCGTCCGGGTCGAATTTTGTTGGATTTGGTAGTGAACCAGTATATGTACATCTTGTCTGTGTCGATCGCTCCCTTTTTTTTGTCGATACTGTTGGAATATTGATGGCTTGGGCGTCGCTGTTGTGCTGGTCGGTTTGCCTTGTTTCATCTGTAGAAGGGTTAATGTCGACTGTCTGTCTTTGTACGCAAGTTGCGTTCTCACCAACGGCTTCCCTTTTCGCCTTCCACTGGTCCATACGTTTGGCGTTTCTTCTCCTGGTGGAAGGTGAACGGTGCTTCTTTTTTTGGGCCAGGCTGACAGTTTCTCCTGTTTTTTCAACGGGTTTTCCAGCCTTGATCCACACCAGCTTGACCGATACAGCGTTGGAATTAACTTGTAGGTCCCAAGTTAATTTCTGTCCTATCCCTGCGTGTTTTAGAAGTTGAACCAGTTCGACAGGTAAGTCCATTGTTGAATTGAGTTGATTTCTGCTCACTGTAGAGATGTATCCGCTAGTCAAGTCTAGATCCGAATCTTAGTTTTTCCAATTAACATTGCTACTCCCAATTAAATTATTATATACTAATTGGACAAACTAATCCAACTTTGTACTTGTTTATGAATAGCTTAATTACCTCGTACATGTATGTGTGTTCACAACCAAATATATACTAGAGGCTCACATGAGCTTGTATCGCTCATCACCTAGTTATTCATACACAGTTTGTGTTCAATGGAGCCTAGATATAGAGCAAGATTATGTTATTCATTTTCAGATAGAACCCTATGTTAAACTTTAGCCCATTCAAATAGGACTTTAATATAAAAATTATAAAATTTGGGAGTTGTTCCCTATTAACCTGGTCTCTCGTATCATGGATACAGTAAGAGCTACAAATTTGAGGACAATTTCGGACATGATTTTTTCTAAATGAAAAGACTACAATTTGGGGCCTTTAAACCCTTTTATCTGGAAAACCATGAAAGCTGTTTCAAATCTGTTTGAAGACACAGGCACATAATTTCATAATGAACATAAAGAAAAAACTATCAAAATCTTAGCTAAAAAAATTAAAAGTTTTGTGTGTTGGTCTTATTTTGACATCCTAAATCTTATAAACAGTGAGAGCTATGCAAAATATATTTGAATACTCCATACAGGAATTTTTCAATGGAATTCAATGGAAAAGAATCTAATACAAATCCGATTTTATAAAACACATAAAAAAGTGAACATTTTGGTTGGCAACTTCTGGCTCCCTTTGTTCCCTTTTATCATGAAAACAATTAACTAATTATTAAGAGTGGTTGGTAAATAAACCACAACACAAGATAAAACAGAAAACAGAATTTTTGGTACCTTTGGGGCCTCTTGTACCTGTGGTGAATTTCATTTCAAGAATGAAATCAAACTTTGTAGAGAAGCTTCAAATGAAGATACCTACCAAGTTTAGTTCTAACTGGCCTAGTTGTTTCCGAGAAGAAGATTAAAATACAACTCTATACCAACACAATAATACAGATAATTGGCTAAGTTGATACAGAAGAGAACCATTTTTTGTCAATATCAGCTTATTTGCATATTGTTGATTGTTTGGTGGCATCACGGCAGATACAATTTTGAGATGATTCAGGCCAGTTAGGGGTAAGTGAGTAAGACTTTCAATGAACAGCAAACCGGCTTTATCATATTTGATAACATCGTCGTTAACCCACGACTGATCACACTCTGATACTCTTCGCTCACCATTGGTGAATGGAGAGTGTCGGAGTGTGACCTACCCTGATTCCAGAAATCTAGGGTTGGGGTCATGATGTTTAATGCCACTTTCAGCAATATTTCAGTTATCATATCGTGGCGGTCAGTTTTATTGGTGGAGGAAACTGGAGTACCGGGAGAAAACCACCGACCTGCCACAAGTCACTGATAAACTTTATCACATAATGTTATATCGACTGCACCTCGCCTGAGCGGGATTCGAACTCACAACGTTAGTAGTGATAGGCACTGATTGCAGAGGTAATTGTAAATTCAACTACCATACGATCACGACGGTCCCCCCGGAAATCTTAATTGCTAGGTACGTTTCCAACTAGTAAGGGATCTGAGAGTCTTTTGGGTTATTTAGTTGGAATTCAAATACTTTGAAGTCCAGTTGTTCCATGTCACAGCTATTGTTCTTCTGGTTCCAGAATGTATGGTTGCTAGGTACTTTTCCAAAATATAATATATGCCTGATATTCTTTCAGGATATTCACCAACGTTAGAATTCAAGTATTTTAAAATCCAACTTTTCCGATTATGAAGACTGTTCTTCTTGTTTAGGACGACAACATGTTATTTATCAAAATGATTCTCCGTGTATATGCATAATAGACACTTCCATGATATTTGCTAAGACTACAGTAGAATTCATTATTTTTAAATCCAATTGTTCCATGTCACAGTGATTGTTTTTCTGTTTCTAGAATGTACGGTTGCTAGGAAGTTTACAAAAAAAAGTTTGTATGAGTGACTTCCATGATATTTGACAAAGAAGTACATTGTACTTGAAATCCAATTGTTTTGTGTCACAGCTGATTGTTAGTAGTATATCAGCACGGACAAAGTCGTATTTGTGGTGGAGCTACCGGAAGTGACGTCACCGGCCCTGACCGAAAATGACGTCACCGGAAGTCACGGAATTGATCGCATGAGCATGCCCGTATTTTCCCCGCGTTTTTTTTCCCTTACTAGAGTAGTACAAAATGTAGTACAGTAGTACAAGTACCAGGGCTGCCGGAAGTGACCTCAGGTCACGCGACTCCTTCGGGGTTCCCTTGCGTATGCGCATGCGCAACCGAAAGTTGCGCAATATTCGCCCTAGTGGGGCCTTTTCACCAGAAGTGACGTCACCCGTAGTGACTGACGGTCACGTGACCCCCTTCGGGGTTCCCTTGGGTGAAGTCCGCGCATGCGTGATCGGAAGTGCCCTTTGACGTCCGCGTCCTATAAGTAGCATGGCTACCGGAACTAGCCCTTTCACTGGTTATCTGCCCCTTTCCCGCCATTTTATTAGCACCTTCAATAATCACACAAAAGTTTGTTGTTTTCGGATATGTTCGAGGTTGTTGTGTAGTACTCCAAGGGTGTCCGCGTTCTCACTGGTATTTCTAAGAGCCAAATGAATGAAATGGTAAATTTGATCCCTACTTGCATAGTCTCTAACAAAAAAATATTCCAGGATGATTCTTTTCAATTCTGAAAAACAATGCATATACATGTATAGAAGGGGAGGAGGATGGGGAAGGATGAGGAGGCGGAGGGGTGTAGTTATGACTAACACAGAAATCTTCCATATTTTCCATATCATTTCACTATTCAACTTACTTTTCTTCATATTTTCCATATTTTTTCACATTTCAACTTACTTTTCTTCCATAATTTCCAAATCATTTTACTATTCAACTTATCTTTCTTCCATATTTTCCCTATCTTTTCACTATTTAACCTACTTATCTTCCATATTTTTCATATCTTTTCACTATTCAAACTACGTTTCTTCTGTATTGTTCATATCTTTTCACTATTCAACTTACTTTTCTTCTGTATTTTCCATATCTTCTCACTATTCAACTTGGGTTTCTTCCAAATTTTTCATATCTTTTCACTATTCACGCAATATCCGATCAAACTTCACCTGTAGGGCTTCCCCTGGAAGGGGAAGGGATGCACGCATGCGCGATCGGAAGTGCCCAATATGAATTTATTTAACTCAAAAGAGGATAACTCGAATAATACTGCGCCCTCTATCGGCACTATCGCTGGATGAGGGCTTGAATTCTCCTTGTGATAAAAACGCGTTAGCTGCTCTCTGAAAGAGAGAGCCAATCAGCGATGATTATTTGTCGAGTATGCGCAAGTCGATTCTTTCAATTTCCGGTAATGTTTGCAAACAACAAGAAATGGAGATCGACAAGTTGATTAACGATGCTTAATTCATTATTTAGTTTTCCCACATTTCTTCTCTTTTCACCTTTTAGATTAGTAAGGTCAAACACGTGGGTACAATGAAAACATTTGACACCTGAACGCTCCATTGACCTATGTTTACAAACATTTCCTAAGCTCCTCCTTCTTTTAGTGCGAAAAGTCACCACGCGCAGTTTATACCCAGAATGCATTGCTAATTTGAAGCTTCCGATTGACACGTTTTATCGAGAAAGTCGTTCAGGCGTTAATATAGCAAAGCGTAATATAACGACTGGATTATTCGGGTTAAAAAGAGGATTGAAATATTTTATATCACCAACCAGTCAGAAGCCAGGAAAAATGAACCAATCAGAAAGCAGGATACAAAAAGAAACAACCAATTACAACCATCGTAATATGAAACCGGCACGGCCTTGAATGCTCGCGCATCTGAAAATTATATGGCAATTTCATCAAAAAGTGTCGAGATTTTTTGGGCCGAGATATATTAGGGACGACGTTTTTTAGGGCCGAATCTAGTCTCATTCAATCGCAATCGTAACTACTCGGCCATTCTCGCTACCCTGCAAATAATTTTATTTGCAGGGTAGCGAGAATGGCCGAGTAGTTACGATTGATTCAATCGAGCTGTCGTTCCTTTATTCGAGTTATCGTTCCTTACGAAATCTCAAAAGTTAACTTCCGCGTAGAAACAAAATTTCTTGTCAGTATGTCAGAAGAGATTTAATAAATTAAAAAATATCAATATAAGTAAAACAAGCTAGCAAAATGACTTTTATTACACACGGGTTCCGGGTTTCAGTGGTATCGGACGTACGAGAGAGGGTACGAGACTTCAGGATCACATTTTCGCTTTATGTTAAGAAGATCTTCATTAGTTGAGTGTGTTAGTGTGTTACCCGGAAACCGGTGTTTACAAAACGTAGAATTTTTTTTTCTTCGACAATATGTTCAACCATGTTTGTTAAAAAATCCTAAGTACACATTTTATACCATAAAGAGCTCGCTTAAGCTCGCATAATAACTGACTTTTCTGCTCCTCAACAAAGGTTGGTCCTCCTCTCTTCCTAGATTCCTTGAAGTCACAGATGAACAGGTTAACAGTTTCTTCAATGACACGCCACAACCAATCTACACCTCCATCTTCCTCCGTGAAGAAAATTCCTGCTGAATTATCTTTCACTTTGAAAAAATGTCGCGGTAAGATGTGAACTTTCCTAAATTCCATCGAGTAGTTTCGGAAAATGCACTGAAATGTTTTTTTTAATGACGTCTTCAATTTTTTTGACAGAATTTCGCGTATTTTTTTGCGTATATTTTGCCCAATTTTTTAGTGTACAAAAAAGTCATTCTGCATTTACCCAGGCTTGTGACTGGCTATGCTATTACTATGATTACATAATAACGGTATAGGCTACATTAACTTTTTTTAATTTTTTTCAATCTTTTTTTTATTTTCTATATTTTTTAATTAGTTTGTAATAAAGAAACTAATACATTACAATTCAGAAAACGTAAACCGTCTATTAGACAAGGAAAAGCTTTGCTTTCTCGACGAAATAAAATAGTTAAAAGTTGTCTGTTCCGATCTTTTAAGGTCTCTTTATTTAAAATTCTTTCCACCATTTCCTCTGTAAATATTTGGTTCTGCTTCAAGTAATCCGCTATATCGGTAGTTGGTAGCTCAGCTACAAGTCGTACATAATTCTTGATCAGTTTGCCTTGGTCTTCTTTAGACATGCCCCCAGATTTAACTGTTTCTGTTCTTCTTTGAGATGATTCTTGAGCCATGTTTTGTTTAAAGGCAGTAATGTTGTTGGATTGACGTCTCAAATTTTGAAGCATCTTAATTTTGTCATCTGCTGATGTGTACGGTATCAAACTAATATATAATCGTTGTTGCAATTTCATTGTATCTTCTTGAAGCTTTATAAGTTCTGCTCCCGACGAAGTCATTTTTTGAAAAAATGCTGACGTAATACGTGCTGTTTTGATCTATACTTTCGGGTATAATTCTTTTCACAAAATATGCACTGATATCTTCGCTTAACCATGAATAAGGGTATGCTGATTTTTTTTCTCCAAATTGTAGCTCTTTTATAATATTTTTACTTGTTTATATGACGTCATTATCTTAATTTTTCCCGTTTTTTAATTCTTTTAGTTCCCTGTAATTTACTAAACGACAATTTTGAAAGAGCACAAGGAGTTTTGACATCTTGAACTAAGTAATATTTTGGTACATTTTTTGTATTCTAAAATTTTATAAAATTGTTTTAAATAGGAGGGTTCTTTTTTGATTTTGAGCGGCGATGTTAACCTGTTCATCTGTGACATCAAGGAATTTAGGAGGAGAGGAGGACAAATCTTAGTTGGGGAGCAGAAAAGTCAGTTATTACGATGGTTGCAATTGGTTGTTTCTTTTTGTATCCTGCTTTCTGATTGCTTCATTTTTCCTGGCTTCTGACTGATTTGTGATATAAAACATTTCAATCCTCTTTTGGGTTAAATAAATTCATTATTGGGCACTTCCGATCGCGCATACACGCATCCCATCCCCCTTCAGTGGAAGCCCTACGGGTGAGATTTGATCGAATATTGCGTGAATAGTGAAAAGATATGAAAAATATGGAAGAAAAGTAAGTTGAATAGTGAAAAGATATGGAAAATATGGAAGAAAAGTCAGTTGAATAGTGAAAAGCTATGGAAAATGCGGAAGAAAAGTAGGTTGAATTGTGAAATGATATGGAAAATATGGAAGAAAAGGAAGTTGAAATGTGAAATGCTATGGAAAATATGGAAGAAAGACAAGTCGAATAGTGATAAGATATGGAAGAAAGGCAAGTTGAATAGTGAAAAGATATGGAAGAATGGTAAGTCGAATAGTGATAAGATATGGACAATATGGAAGAAAGTCAAGTTGAATAGTGGAAAATATGGAAGAAAAGTAAGTTGAATAGTGAAATATGGAAAATATGGAAGAAAAGTAAGTTGAATAGTGAAATATGGAAGAAAAGTAAGTTGAAAAGTGAAAAGATTGGGAAAATATGGAAGAAAAGTAAGTTGAATAGTGAAATGATATGGAAAATATGGAAGAAAGACAAGTCGAATAGTGATAAGATATGGACAATATGGAAGAAAGGCAAGTTGAATAGTGAAAAGATATGGAAGAATGGCAAGTCGAATAGTGATAAGATATGGACAATATGGAAGAAATTCAAGTTGAATAGTGGAAAATATGGAAGAAAAGTAAGTTGAATAGTGAAATGATATGGAAAATATGGAAGAAAAGTAAGTTGAAAAGTGAAAAGATTAGGAAAATATGGAAGAAAAGTAAGTTGAATAGTGAAATGATATGGAAAATATGAAAGAAAGGTAAGTTGAAAAGTGAAAAGATACGAAAAATATGGAAGAAAAGTAAGTTGAAAAGTGAAAAGATTTGGAAAATACAGAAGAAAATTGTGAAATGAGATGGAAAATATGGAAGAAAAGGAAGTTGAAATGTGAAATGCTATGGAAAATAGGGATAAGATATGGAAGAAAGGCAAGTTGAATAGTGAAAAGATATGGAAGAATGGCAAGTCGAATAGTGATAAGATATGGACAATATGGAAGAAAGTCAAGTTGAATAGTGGAAAATATGGAAGAAAAGTAAGTTGAATAGTGAAATATGGAAAATATGGAAGAAAAGTAAGTTGAAAAGTGAAAAGATTGGGAAAATATGGAAGAAAAATAAGTTGAATAGTGAAATGATATGGAAAATATGGAAGAAAGACAAGTCGAATAGTGATAAGATATGGACAATATGGAAGAAAGGCAAGTTGAATAGTGAAAAGATATGGAAGAATGGCAAGTCGAATAGTGATAAGATATGGACAATATGGAAGAAAGTCAAGTTGAATAGTGGAAAATATGGAAGAAAAGTAAGTTGAATAGTGAAATATGGAAAATATGGAAGAAAAGTAAGTTGAAAAGTGAAAAGATTGGGAAAATATGGAAGAAAAATAAGTTGAATAGTGAAATGATATGGAAAATATGGAAGAAAGACAAGTCGAATAGTGATAAGATATGGACAATATGGAAGAAAGGCAAGTTGAATAGTGAAAAGATATGGAAGAATGGCAAGTCGAATAGTGATAAGATATGGACAATATGGAAGAAAGTCAAGTTGAATAGTGGAAAATATGGAAGAAAAGTAAGTTGAAAAGTGAAAAGATTGGGAAAATATGGAAGAAAAGTAAGTTGAATAGTGAAATGATATGGAAAATATGAAAGAAAGGTAAGTTGAAAAGTGAAAAGATACGAAAAATATGGAAGAAAAGTAAGTTGAAAAGTGAAAAGATTTGGAAAATACAGAAGAAAATTGTGAAATGAGATGGAAAATATGGAAGAAAAGTACGTTGAATAGTGAAAAGACAGGGAAAATATGGAAGAAAAGTAAGTTGAATGGTGAAATGATAGGGAAAATATGGAAGAAAAGTAAGTTGAATAGTGATAAGATTTGGAAAGTATGGAAGAAAAATAAGCTGAATAGTGAAAAGATATGGAAAATATGGAAGAAAGGGAAGTCGAATAGTGAAATGATTTGGAAAATATGGAAAAAGGTAAGTTGAATAGTGAACAGATATGGAAAATATGGAAGAAAGGCAAGTCAAATAGTGATAAGATTTGGACAATATGGAAGAAAGGCAAGTCAAATAGTGATAAGATTTGGACAATATGGAAGAAAAGTAAGTTGAATAGTGAAATGATATGGAAATTATGAAAGAAAGGTAAGTTGAATAGTGAAAAGAATTGGAAACTACTGAAGAAAATTGTGAAATGAGATGGAAAATATGGAAGAAAAGTAAGTTGAATAGTAAAAAGACAGGGAAAACATGGAAGAAAAGTAAGTTGAATGGTGAAATGATAGGAAAAATATGGAAGAAAAGTAAGTTGAATAGTGATAAGATTTGGAAAGTATGGAAGAAAAATAAGTTGAATAGTGAAAAGATATGGAAAATATGGAAGAAAAGTCAGTTGAAAAGTGAAAAGATATGGAAATTATGGAAGAAAGGTAAGTTGAATAGTGAAAAGATATGAAAAATATGGAAGAAAAGTCAGTTGAAAAGTGAAAAGATATGGAAATTATGGAAGGAAAAGTAGGTTGAATTGTGAAATGATATGGAAAATATGGAAGAAAGGTAAGTTGAAATGTGAAATGATATGGAAAATATGGAAGAAAGGCAAGTCGAATAGTGAAAAGATGTGGACAATATGGAAGAAAGATAAGTTGAATAGTGAAAAGATTGGGAAAATATGGAAGAAACCCAAGTTGAATAGTGAAAAGATATGGAAAATACAGAAGAAAAGTAAATTGAATAGTGAAAAGATATGGAAATTATGGAAGAAAAGTAAGTTGAATAGTGAAAAGATATGGAAAATACAGAAGAAAGGTAAGTTGAATAGTGAAAAGATTTGGAAAATACAGAAGAAAAGTAAGTTGAATAGCGAAAAGATATGGAAATTATGGAAGAAAAGTAGGTTGAATAGTGAAATGATATGGAAAATATGGAAGAAAAGTAAGTTGAATAGTGAAAAGATATGAAAAATACAGAAGAAAAGTAGGTTGAATAGTGAAAAGATAGGGAAAATATGGAAGAAAGATCAGTTGAATAGTGAAATGATTTGGAAAATATGGAAGAAAAGTAAGTTGAATAGTGAAAAGATTTGGAAAATACAGAAGAAAAGTAAGTTGAATAGTGAAAAGATATGAAAAATACAGAAGAAAAGTAGGTTGAATAGTGAAAAGTTAGGGAAAATATGGAAGAAAGATAAGTTGAATAGTGAAATGATTTTGAAAATATGGAAGAAAAGTAAGTTGAATAGTGAAAAGATATGGAAAATATGGAAGAAAAGTAAGTTGAATAGGGAAATGATATGTAAAATATGGAAGATTTCTGTGTTTGTCATAATTACACCCAAAGAGACCTCCTCCTCCTCCTCCCCCTCCTCCCTCCCGCCTTCCTCCTCCTCCTTCTCCTCCTCCTTCTCCTTCTCTCCTCCTCCTCCCCTCCTCCTCCTCCTACTCCTCCCTCTGTACATGTATATACATTGTTTTTCAGAATTGAGAGAATCATCCTGGAATAGTTTTTTGTGAGAGACTATGCAAGTAGGGATCAAATTTACCATTTCATTCATTTGGCTCTTAGAAATACCACAGTGAAAACGCAGACACCCTTGGAGTACATGTACTATACAACAACCTCGAACATATCCGAAAACAACAAACTTTTGTGTGATTATTGAAGGTGCTAATAAAATGGCGGGAAAGGGGCAGATAACCAGTGAAAGGGCTAGTTCCGGTAGCCATGCTACTTATAGGACGCGGACGTCCTAGAGAACACCCCAAGGGCACTTCCGATCACGCATGCACGCACCTAACCCAAGGGAACCTCGAAGGGGGTCACGTGACCTTTGGTCACTACGGGTGACGTTTCATAACGTCACTTCCGGTGAAAAGGCCCCACTAGGGAGAATATTGTGCAACTTCCGGTTGCGCATACGCACACCCAATGGAACCCCAAAGGTCACTTCCGGTAGCCCTGGTATTAGTGCTAATGTACTACATTTTGCACTGCTCTAGTAAGAAAAAAAACGCGCGTGCGCAAGCGATCACTTCCGTGACTTCCAGTTCCGGTGACTTTCGGTGACGTCATTTCCGCTCCTGCAACATTGTCAATCCAAGATAGTATCACCACCGGAGAGAATAATATGGCTCTACAAATGATGGCAGCTGCTGCTACTGAGAATACACGTCTTGTCGTAGTTGAGTGTATGAATATGGCTGTTGTTGTTGCTGCTGCTGCTGCTGAGTATATATTTCTTGCTGCTGCTGCTGCTGCTGCTGGGAATACACTTCTAGTTGATGTCGAGAATGCATGCCTTGTTGTTCGGGGTCATGCTTCCTTCTGATGTGTCTTGTCAAATCATGAGGCCATACATAGGAACTGTGACATTGATATAAATAAATAAATAAAGTTTTATTTAAAGTCGATACATATCATAACATACATAAAACACAAGCTCTACAGAGCTTTTCAAATCGACTATACATATAACAAAACAACATACATGCATACATACATAAAAATACTAGCAAACACTAAAACATCTATACGTATATTGAATATAATTTAAACTAATTAAAATTTCAAGCACTAAGTAAATAAATTAAAATTAGCAGCCTAAAAAGTAACTATAATTAAAGACAAAGCACAGATTTCAAAAGCATCACAGATAAACAAATAAATAAATAAAATTATGCTTTAAAGCTATCTACAAGCAATACAGTGGCATGAGCTACCATTCCATGAATTAATCAAGTTTTTGAATTGTTTAAAAGAATTTTCCAATCCAAAGTGGTTTGGTAGCTCATTCCATGTTTTGGCAGCAAAATATCTAAAAGTTTTAATACCATACCCAGTTGTTCTGGTTGATGGTATACTAGCAATATTTTGGTATCTGAAAGAATATTTACTTTGTTTAATTGTAATTAAATCATGTAAGTACAAAGGACTGGTTTTATTGACAATTTTGAATGTTTCAATGGCTATAGTTCTAATTCGCCTGATTTTTAAAGTAGGTAATTTGGATTTTGTTAAAAGTTATTCATATGTGCTGTCAGTATCATCATAGATAAATTTCAGAGCTCTAAGTTGTATTTTTTCCCATTTTATTTGTATTTGTTCTCTGCAAAAGTGCCATGTTACAGAGCAATAATTAAAGTTCGAGAAAATAAAAGAGTAGTATATTGTAAGTCTACCAAGTTTTGTTAAGTATTTACCAATTCTTTTTAAAATGTTCAGTTGTCTTGAGGCTTTTTTACAGATATTTGCTATATGAGTATCAAAATTCAGTTCAAAATCTATTGTGACTCCCAAAAGTTTTACCTCATCTTCGCATTTTATTATATTGCCATTAAGATTAAGAGATATTTTCATTTTTAGTTTTTTTTTCCAATTGCTATCTCTTGAAATTTGTCTGGATTTGCTTTCATTTGGTTTTCAGTAAACCAGTCTATTAAAGTTAGGCTGTCTCTTTCAAGTACTGTGATTAATTGATCCACATTGTGGCTTTCATATGACAAAGTGTTATCATCTGCAAAATTATAGAGGGAATTTTCTTGTATAAAATAAAATATATCATTTATAAATATGGTAAAAAGTACAGTCTAAAATAGATCCTTGGGGTACACCTTTATATATGTCTTCCCATTCGCTCATTATATTGTCGATTTTGACACACTGTTTTCTGTTAGAGAGATAATTTTTTATCAGTTTCAATGCAGATTCACTTACTCCGTATGCATCTAGTTTATTTATTAACAATTTATGGGGAAGGCAGTCAAAAGCTTTTGATAAATCCATGAGGATGGCCGCTACAAATTTATTCTCATCCAGGGCCTTTTTCCAATCTTCTATTATTTTTAGAAGAGTTGTTTGGAAACCATAACCCGATCGGAATGCTGACAGAGAAGGATGACACACTTTGTCAAAGAAGATCATAGTCTGCTCATATATTGCTCTTTCATAAAATTTTGAAATAGTAGGTAAGATACTTATAGGTCTATAATTGCATTTATCTAAAGAGTTATTTTTCTTGAATAGTGGTACAACTTGGGCTTCTTCTAATTTTTCTGGAAAAATGGAATTATTTATTGATTTATTTATTGAATTTGTAATTGGTTTAACAATAGCTGGTTTTGCAAATTTTAGAAGTTTTGCCGAAATGCCATCATGTCCAGTTGCTTTTTTTGAATTTGCTTTATTTATTTGCTTTGATACAAAATCATGTCCGGTTGTTTTTTTTGAATTTGTTTTATTTATTTGCTTTGATACAAAATCATTTTCAATTTCATGAAATATTAATTTAGGAATTTCTTTCTTATTTTGTTTTATAATTTTAATACTTGGATGTTCTTCGGCAGATAAATTATTATCATTACCAATATCATTTGCTACATTTATGAAAAAATTACTGCCAAAACAAACTGAATATCTAATAAACCACAAATAAACTGGGGATGCACTCAGCTGCTCACGAATGGTAATCGGTTCCTGTTTCTTATAAGACCATCGCCGTGTTAAAAGTTTTGTCGGTGAAATAATGAAGCTAATGCAAAGCACAAAAAACAAGTTTGAGTCTGGACATAATACAATATATAAAAATTTACATCTTTGATCTCGACATCAAAGGTAAATGTCACAGTGATGTTGATCTTGTAGTTGACATTCTGTCGTGTCTTACTACATATACATTTGTACTACAGAAAATGAAGGCACTGGACATCAAGACACAAAAGTTCTGACCGAGACAAAGTTGCATGTTAAAAGTCAATTATTTCCCTTAACTGAGTATTGTCAAAGATCAAGATTCATAAATAAATAAATAAGTTTTATTTAAAGTCGAAGCATGTACAACAAGCATAACACAAGCTCTAACAAGCTTTTAAATTTGACTATACATTGAACAACACATACATGACATAACATGAATACAACATACAGCACATATAAAAAAGCACATAATAATTTAAAATCATCAAGCCATACATATCCACATATATACTTGATACACAAACATGCATACAACATACAGCACATATAAATAAATAAAGCACATAATATTTTAAAAAGCCATACATATGCACATATATTTGATACACAAACATGCTGACACGAAAAGCAGTATAAAATCAAGCTAGAACTTAGAATGAAAGCTAAAGTAAAAACATCAACTAAAAAATATAGGATGCTAACTAAAACATAATGAACTAAAAATAAAAAGGATGCTAACTAAAAGGAACAAGCAAGAACGCAGCAGGCATAAAAAAAAAATCATTTACAAGCATGCACTGCACTGGCATGAGCCACCAACTGGGTCCCATGTTTGTATAATGTTTCTGAATTGATCGAAAGAGGACTCCTGGCGACAATGGTTTGGTAGCTCATTCCAGATTTGTGCAGCATTGTATCTAAAAGATTTCAAGCCGTACCCTGTGGTCCTTACTCTAGGCACAGTTGCGGTATTTTTTTTTTTTTTTTTTTTTACAAAACATAAACGTATCAAAATTAGCTCTTAAGAGGAAACAAATCTGCCCCCGAGATGCTTAAATTCGGCTTACACTTTTAAACGACAACCATGATTTATTTTAGTTATACTGTAGCTGATCGTGTTCAAAACGTAGAATTTCAGAAATTTGGGGATCTGAATATGTTATAGTAGGAAAAGTAATCCTCAAGTTTCATTAAATTATGGCCAGTGGTTTCTGAAACACGAATATTGAACCTAAAATGTAATAATTAGAAGTCAATAATCCTGTATTCATACCCGCATTTCCGTCGGTTCTCTGAGGCAACTGGTTTCCTTAGTGAACAAACTAACGACAGTTTTATTCACCTTTGATGGACTTCCCCAAACTCGGAACAATATTTTATTCGGAAGGCATCTACTTTTTTCATACTCCCACTTATTTATTTGTCCAGGATACCAGAATGCATTTTTGGCAAATATGACCAAATGTTTTAGCTTTATATCTGTTTTCACGTGACGATAGCGAATTTTACAGAACAATGAAGTGGAAAGGAATTATTTTTTCAGTCCTTTTAATTTACAGTGCCTCATTTGGTTGCATTTTCTTCCTAACACCCCTCATTCCATTTGTGTTTTTTCAGCCACGTTTAGGAAGAAAGCTGATGGATCAGATGATCTGGTTATGGCAGTTATATGCTGTGGTTAGTTTATTAAGACATGTGCTACCATTAAGAGGCAAAAGAAGCAGAAGCAGAAATGCGAGCGATAATACATCAATGACCAATGTCCTTATCTGATAAAGGAAGGGATGGGTTCACTTTCTAGGATATCATTTAATCTCGTTGAGATTAGGCTTCCGAAGAAATTTTCTGTCTGTATCTTCATCCTGGACGGTTTTCTCCAGCATTAATGCTGACCGCCATGATATAACTGAAATATTGTTGAAAGGGGTGTTAAACCCCATAAGGCATAACCTTAACCAATTTTAGTGTTCTATGTTTGGGAGGAGCTCATATTAAAGGAAGCTAATCTCTGCCACTCATGAAGCATTTGTCACCACATTCAAATTTGTGCCCCTACCAACCGGTCCTTCAAATTTCAGCATTCGCAATAAAGATGCAAGTTATAGCATTGATGATGTAAAGGTTAGAGTGCTTGCCTTGAGTGCGGTAGATCATGCCATGGGATTGAGCCCGGTCGTTTCAAATCAAAGACTAACAAATTGGTATTTGTTGCTTCTCCGCTAATCACGCTGCGTCAAGGAAAAAGAGCAAAGACTGGTTGGCTGGGAATCATGATAATATGTCCGAGTGGGGTAACATGTCTATGAGAACTGCTGTTTCAGTAGTACTATGAATATCCAACTAAGCGTGTTGGTCTAGTACAAATTGGACTTGTTCTCACCATGATATAGCTGAAAAATTGCTGAGTTGGCGTTAAACAACACTCACTCACTTAACATTTGAATGAAAAGGGGCAGATAATCATTAATTTTATTACAGTACATGTTCATTCACATTCAAAGAATGTTGTCAATGTTAGAACATTAGGCAACCATGATACAATGTAAGTTCAATAGTAATTTAGTTTGTCACTCAAAACGGTAAGATTCCAGATGATAGGAAATATGCTAGTGTCTGTCCTGCATTTAAAAAAGGTGATAAAAACAACCCTATAAATTATAGACCGATCTCACTTACATGTATCATCTGCAAACTTTTAGAACATGTTGTAACAAGCAGTATCATGAAACATCTAGAATACAATAATATATTATACGATCTTCAGCACGGGTTCAGATCATCCCGTTCTTGTGAAACACAACTAGTATCATTCATTCAAGACCTGACCAAATCATCAGATAAAAACATCCAAACTGACCTCATAATAATGGACTTCGCTAAGGCTTTCGACAAAGTGTCACATAAACATCTCATGTACAAAATTAGCTACTATGGTATAAACTGCAACGCTTTTCACTGGATAAAAGACTTTCTTACAGACAGAACACAAACGGTTGTCCTTGAGGGAGAAACATCTAACAAAATACCTGTAACATCTGGTGTCCCTCAAGGAACAGTACTTGGACCTATATTATTTCTCACATTCATAAACGATCTAGCAGAATACATCCAACACAGCACTCTCCGTTTATTTGCAGACGACAGCATCATATACAAACAAATAAAAAACAAAGAAGATGCAATAAAACTCCAACAAGACCTTGATGCTGCAGGTAAATGGGAACAAGACTGGCTCATGCACTTCCACCCAGACAAATGCACAGTAGTAAGTGTAACACAAAAGCGGAAAACAATATCGCATACATATCAATTGCATGGGCACACACTAGAGAAAGCTGACTCTGCAAAATATTTAGGCATTACCATTCAGAATAACTTAAAGTGGGACAAACATATCAACACCATAACAGCTAAAGCTAATCAGTCACTAGGATTCATTAAAAGAAATTTAAAAGTACATTCACCAGCCATCAAAGAACATGCATTCAAAGCTTTAGTCCGACCGAAATTGGAATATTGTAACACCATTTGGGACCCACACACACAACAGCAAAAACTTCAAATTGAAAAAATTCAACGGAGAGCAGCCCGCTATGTCAGTAACAGGTACCACAATACAAGCTCTGTAACAGATATGATGTCTGACTTAAATTGGGCCCCACTTGAGGTGCGCCGCATAAGGTACAGACTCATATTCTATTACAAAGTCATACACCACTTAGTTGCCATACCATATTCAAACCTATTAATTCCAGTTGACACCAGAACCAGACACACAAATCCAAATTCATTCAGGCACATACAGACATCAAAAGACTGCTACAAATACTCGTACTTCCCCAGGTCTATCACACTTTGGAATCAACTGCCTACAACATTTACCACTGCAGACACAGTTGACGGTTTCAAGAGCATGATCCCAGTATCTGCCTTGATTCCAATTTTCACACCATAATCACTCATACTCATAGTAGTTATCAAATGTATATAGTTTTAACCTTTGATTCATTGTTTATTGTACATATGTTAACTTGTGTATTAACTAAATTTAATATGGCACTTGGCCAATAATCTTCAGTAGTGACGGACGGCCAGAAATGTAAAGAAGAAGAAGAAGAGTAATTATTAATGTTCAAAGTTATCAATTTTTAACTAAAATTGGATAGGGATATGCATTATGGTGTTTAACGTCATTTTCAACATTATTTCAGTTATATTGTAGTGTGTTTGGTTGTCAGAGCGGGATTCGAACTCACAACTTTATATCAATTTTAGGTTATCAATTGTTATCATTAACATAAAGTCCATTCTACACCTTCCTACTAATAATCTTTGTTAGAATGTAAGAGCATTTAAACTTATTTTCAGCACAAGTTTGTTAGTTAAGCACACACACATATATTCCTTAACCTTTATTCCGATCTGTTATAGATGTGACATTTTATCAAAAATATCATTCTACAAAACAGTTAAAAAAACATAGCAAATTACCATATTTACATTTTGTATTCTCAGTAGAAAACAATTCTTCTGCAGACATCATATTTCCTAGGTCACCTGATTATGATACAATTTTGATTTTTTTAATAAATATTTTTTAGTAAAAAAAATGATTATGTTTTTCAGTATCTGTATGAGAATATATGTGGTGTGAAAGCAGTTATCACAGGTGATGCTGTTTATGATGATGAATGTGAACTTATAATAATGAACCACAGAACAAGATTTGATTGGCTGTTCGTCTTTTCTTACCAAATTAGATGTGGATCATTAAGACATTTCAAGATCAGTTTAAAAGAAATCCTGAAAAATGTTCCTGGTCCAGGTTTGTAATATACATGCCTACTGTAAATGCTATGCAATTTTTCTTTTGTAGAGATTGATATGAATTTTATTAGATTAAAAAATCAATATTTACTGAGGTCAATATTGATTTTTGGGTCTATTAAAAATATCAACAGATACAAAAGATAAATTGTTTTATTATATTACTTAATACACCTAGAAGTGTATTGAACCGCATCGATGGCATAATGGTTAGCGTGCTCGCCTCGAGTGCAGTAGAACATGGGTTCGAGCCCCGGTCGGGTCAAGCCAAAGACTCTAAAATGATATTTGTTGCTTCTTCGCCAAGCACACAGCATTAAGGAGAAAGGGCAAAGACTGGTTGGTTCGGAATCACAATAAGGTGTCCGAGTGGAACGACATGTCTACCCGCGGACTTGTTTCAGTGAGCTAGCAATATAAAATCCAACTCAGCGTGTTGGTCTAGTACAAAGCGGACCTCAACATCATCTCATTGAAAATTAACTTGTTCTCACCATAATATAGCTGAAAATTGCTGAATTGGTGTTAAACAACAATCACTCGCTCACTCACTCACTCACTAGAAGTGTATTTTATTATAAAATGAGTGTTTGGGATATGTTAATGCTGAGCTAGGTAAACAGATATGTGCAACATTAAAACAAAGATTGACATTAGTATAGCTTAAAATACTATGAAGTTATCTCCATCCTAATGCAATACAAAAAAGAAATTATTTCAAATGAGGTATGTAATTGGTCGAAAATTGACATGAACTTAGTTCTACAAAATGTATTTGACATCTTTACCATATAAATGTCATTGTAAGGACATGACATTAACCAACTCTTCTTTAAGATATACCCTATTATAAGCTTTAAAGTTGCATGAAATGTTACAGGAATATTTGTTTCAAAAGAAACCCAAAGGAAACAAGGTCAAATATTTTATATAAAAATTTTGATTAGTCTCCCTTTGATTTAGTGATTTGTTTCTTTTGCATTTGTATTTCATTTCTAATAAATGAATGTGAAATATTATAATACATAACAGATGATAAATTAGTTTTATTTACAATTTGAAGAAAGAATTTCTTTATCTTTTATAATAAGTAATTGTTTGCAGTTTTACTGCAGAGAAGACATTGTTTTTATAATATATCTAATTTTGAGTAAATACATTGCTATGAAAAATGATTATTTGTAGAAGATAACTTAAGACTATTTTTTAAAATGACTTTGGCAAATAAGCTGAGGAATTGTTATATCCAGTATTAAACTTATAGGGTTAGTGTAAGTGATTTGGATTATTTATCTTTCAACTTAAGTACAAGGTATTTTAACTGGGAATATATTAAAAACAAAAACACTAAATAAACAGTTTTGAAATAAAAAATCAACCATTTCTGAATTAATTTTATTCCTGCACTTTTCAAACAAATTCTACCTACAGTACTGTAGTAATGACGTTTTCTGGACAAAGAGCTCTGGTGAAAGTTTTTCTTCAGCCTCCGGTTATGTCAGCTCAGATGACGACCAAAAAAAAGAAGATATAGCATTATTATATCATGAAACCATCATAACTTACGAAAATCTTCTGTGTTTTCTTTAGAAAATACTGTTTTATAACTTGCCGAACATTGACAAAACATTTTTAACTGGAACTCTTTGACGACTGTATAAATCGAGTGAGGATACTTGGCTCTTGAGAACCTCTGTTATAATATAGATTAGCCTCCCTTTGATTGGAGAATTTGTTTCATTTACATTTTTCTTTCATTTTTAAAATTAATTAGAAATATAATAATATAAAAAAGATTATAAAATATTTCTTTTTTCAAATTTGAGAAATTAATTTTCTTTTTGTTATATAAATTAACAATTTTTTGTAATTTAATTCATGTTAAAAGACAGATATATATGCATGGCTTCTATACAATAAGTAATATTTATAGAATTGTACCTAGTTATAATAATAATGATAATAATAATTTTTGGAGAGTTCTTTGGCAATAATGCAGCTGAAGAACTCTAAGATCAAATGTAAAATTCAAGGATTTAATGTTGTAATATTTGCAGTGGTTATGGGTTATGATGTTTAATGCCACTTTCAACAATATTTCAGATATATCATGGTAGTCAGTTTTATTGATGGAGGAAACCAGAGTACCCGGAGAAAATCACTGACCTGCTGTATTGCATTAGCACTTCATATTCTGTTATTGATGCATTTTTGAATCATTACATAAAAGTGTTTTTTTTTAATTCTCAGCTATTTCTATTATGTGACGTTTTTAGTTTGTATTGTGATGGGGTTAGGGCTATGCTGTTTAGCACCACTTTCAACAATATTTCAACCGGCCTGTCGTAAGTCTCTGACAAACTTTATCATGTCCTAAAATAGTTTCATAAATGGGCGTGGTAGCATGAATATTAATAACTATTATCCCCTCGCCAACGAAGTTGCGAAGGGATATAGTAACGCTACAGTGCTACCGTCCTTCTGTCCGTCCGTAACATCCTTATGAACACTCTAGAATCAACATCTTTCAATGGATCTTGACCAAACTTGGTACATACTTAGTCCTTATGAGAGTTTGGAACCCTATTGATTTTCAAGGTCAAGGTCACAGGGTCTAATTTGTACCCTGTAACATCCTTGTGAACACTCTAGAATCAACATCTTTCAATGGATCTTGACCAAACTTGGTACATACTTAGTCCTTAAGAAATCTGGAACCCTATCAATTTTCAAGGTCACAGGGTCTAATTTTTACCCTGTAACATCCTTGTGAACACTCTAGAATCAACATCTTTCAATGGATTTTGACCAAACTTGGTACATACTTAGTCCTTAAGACAATCTGGAAGCCTATTGATTTTCAAGGTCAAAGGTTAAGGTCACTGGGTCAAATATTTACTGCGTAACATCCTTGTGAACACTCTAGAATCAACATCCTTCAATGGATTTTGACCAAACTTGGTACATACTTAGTCCTTAAGAAATCTGGAACCCTATCAATTTTCAAGGTCACAGGGTCTAATTTTTACCCTGTAACATCCTTGTGAACACTCTAGAATCAACATCTTTCAATGGATTTTGACCAAACTTGGTACATACTTAGTCCTTAAGACAATCTGGAAGCCTATTGATTTTCAAGGTCAAAGGTTAAGGTCACTGGGTTAAATATTTACTGCGTAACATCCTTGTGAACACTCTAGAATCAACATCCTTCAATGGATTTTGACCAAACTTGGTACATACTTAGTCCTTAGGAGAATCTGGAACCCTATTGATTTTCAAGGTCAAAGTCACCCTATCGATTGTCAAGGTCACAGGGTCAAATTTTTACCCCATAACATCCTTGTGAATACTCTAGAATCAACATCCTTCAGTGGATTTTGACCAAACTTTATACATAGTTATCCCCTCGCCAACAAAGTTGCAAAGGGGATATAGTAACGCTACTGTCCATCCGTGCATCTGTCCGTCCTTCCGTAACATTTCTTGTGAACACTCTAGAGTCAACATGGTTCAATGGATTTCAACTAAACTTGGTACTCAAGTAATACTAACAAAGATCTGGCACCCTATTGATTTTCAAGGTCACAGTTGAACTTTTTTAGGGGTTTAACGGTGAGGGGATACACCACGTTTTGCGTTGCTCTTGTTTACTGATGAAGTTGCAATTCTTATATCACATGTCACTCATTTCACCAATCAAATTGCTTAATTGGGTATTCTAAATGAATTGAAAACATAATGTAATTAATTAGGAAAAGTAAATATAGTTATTGACTGGGTATGAGGGTAATAGCAAGTTTAATTATATCTTGGTAAAGACTTTTAAATTAATGTAATTTTTGGATTTTTAAGTGAAACTTAAAAAAGCCATAATAAATTCGGTATTTGTTGTTTTTTTCAGGATGGGCCATGCAGTGTGCAGGATATATTTTTCTTCACAGAAACTGGGAGCATGATAGAAATACAATTTCAAAATGTTTTACATACTTTAAAAAGTTGAACTACAAACCTCAGGTATAATATGTAAAATATTTACACAATTACTACAAATGTATTATTTATTTTAACAGTGAAAGCTAGAGTCAGGTGAGCTTTTGTCATCAATTGCCATCCCTCATAGGTTTCATTTGTCCAGTGTTTGTCGTTCGCCGTTTAGCATCTGTCTGTTTGCAAATTGTGAAAAAAACTTCTCTTCTGAAACCGCTGCCAATAATTTGAACAAAATGTGCTTTAGTCATTTCTAGGAAATCTACTTTTAAAATTATATCAAATGATCCTGCCAACCAACGATCATGGCTGCTGTTACTATTAATAGATCATAGGAGTAAAACACACAAACAGCACCAAAGAAAACCACAAATGAGCTGAAATTTTAAAATGAGTAATATAGCATAAATTACTGGTGTTGCTGAACTATATAGCTTTTGCTGATTTTTGTTGAAGCTATGCATAATTTTGTATAGACTGCAAATGACATTATTTCAGTGTATCAGTAGAACATTTTTAGCCTTCTGAATTACTCTCTTACACAATGACTGCCTTGAAAACAACATACAGTACTCTATTTTGTATCTATCTTTTAAAATAAATTCAAAATAATTAAAACAGCCATAAACATGTTCTCCGAGAATGCAGGGTTAATATAGCTTGCTTTTTTTCAGATATTGTTGTTTCCAGAGGGTACAGATTTAACACCCAGAACTAAAACAAGAAGTGATAAATTTGCCCAAGCTAATGGTTTTGAACTTTATGATTATGTTCTTCATCCAAGAACGACTGGATTTACTTTCTTTGTCCAACAGATGAGAGAAGGTAATTAAATATATTTGAAAAGATTCTACAATAGTTAAAAGTGCAGTGTACAAAATACTACACAGAAAACTAAAGATTCAGCAACATGAACCCCACTAAAAACCAGAGGTGTACTCCAGTGAACCAGAAAGGGTAAACAGTTCCTGCTCTACTAGTGACATCCGTCGTGTCACTCTTGTTAAACATCTGGTGATAAGTCATGAAAGAGGGAGGAAGGACGAGATTGTGATTATGACAAACAGAACATTTGTGTGATCATCTGACACAGATATTACGTATTGATTAACATTGATGGGGACAGTTAAACGTGCAAAGTGGCGACTTCTACTTAACTTTTCGAAACCCTTGGTTCAGTAACTTCCTTCTAAGCAGCAACCTGTAAATCCAAATAGAAACCACAAGCTCTGGAATATTGTATCAAATGAGAGATATCTACTCCATATGCAGGTGCAGCTGGAATGTTGCTACATATAAAATTGTAAAAATGGTGGATGAGTGTATGCAATGTATTTTCATTACCATAAGTAAAATGCTATATTTGCCATGTAAACTGACCAACAAGGAATATTGCAAAAATAAAAAATTATTAAATCAATGACTGAATATTCAAATCACAGTATGAGTTGGAACACCAATCAAATACACAAATAATAAATTGATATTTAAAAAAAACCCAAATAAAAATAGATATACAATACTAGGCTTCTGTAGATCTATGCATTTTTGGGGAATTGAAGATTAAGGCTTTCAGTATGCAAAAATATGTTTGAAATGTTACATGATAAATACTACCTGTACTAATCTAGTACAAAGACAGTATGTTTGAATTGAATATAATTTCTTAATAATAAAAAAGGCTATACATGTATTTATGATTTTATTTTTCAGTGAACCTTTTTGATTCCATACTAGACATTACAGTAGGATACCCTATAAATATTCCTCAAAATGAGTTAGACATCATCAAGGGAGATTTCCCCAAAGAAGTTCATTTCCACGTGAAGCGACACAAATCTTTGGATATTCCTAACCATAAAGGTAGCATTGAAACATGGTGTCAAAAAGTATGGAAGGAAAAAGAAGAAAAATTGAAAAAATTCTATGAGGAAAAGAAGTTTGATTGTAAAGATAGCAAGATAAAACTCGTAGATGAAAGAGAAATTCAATCGCTTTTCAAATTTGCTAATATATTTTGGACAATATTTCAGATAAGCACGCTTGTTCTTTTGGTATATGCACCAATTATTCGTTGGTTTGCACTTTTATCAATAACTGTATTTGTTTTAATCAGTAAATATGGTGGAATTCAAGTTTTATTAGATAGCGAATTAGAAAATGCAAAACAAAAACAGTTAACGTAATTTTAAGATTTTGCACAATAATACTAACACCAAGCACCTTAATCTGCAGTTTATTTTTACTTTGATCACATTTTACAGCACATAAAATCACTTCAAATTCCTCAACTTTCTCATTACAAGAATTACATCCTGGTTAGCTTTGATTTATTTACCCCTAAAAATCATAATTGATAAACAGACAACATATAGGAAAAGGAAGAACAGGGAGAGGCGGTGCCAAGTTATTAGAAATTCATTTTCATATTAAAGTTTTGTTCCTGTTTATTTATTTTTTTTAAAGAATAGTAATTACAAAGATATTAACATTTTCCCACATATTGTTCTGGTTTTTGCTATTAAGTCATGTTAGGAGAAGTTACAGATCAAGCTTCAGTTTCGTTCTCGTTGATTTTATTTACAGAATTATGGCCCTTGGATTTTAATAGGAAGTTTCAAGAAATTAAAAGTATTCCAAACTCTGTTTTTACACTGGAATTACAACACAGGTCTCATTTAAGAAGACTTCTTTTTTACAGAACAACGATCTGTAATATATTATTGAATGCTTGTCTTCAGATGGTTAGGGTTATGGTGTTAAATGCCACTTTGAACATTATTTCAGTTATATAGTGGCAGTTAGTTTTATTGGTGGAGGAAACCGGAGTACCTGGCGAAAACCACAGACCTGCCACAAATCACTGACAAACTTTAACTCATAATGTTGTATTGGGCAAACCTCGCCTGAGCGGGATTCGAACTCACAACATTAGTGGTGATAGGCACTAATTGCATAGGTAGTTATAAACCCAACTACCATACAATCACGTCCATGACAACCCCTCTGGTAGCTGTGGATGGTTTGGAACATGCATTGCTTTAGCAATGCCCTCAGACTTGTTATCCCCTCGCCAACGAAGTTGCAAAAGGATATAGAAACGCTACCTTCCGTCCGTCCGTCCTTCCGTAACATCCTTGTGAACACTCTAGAATCAACATCCTTCAATGGATTTTAACCAAACTTGGTGCATACTTAGTCCTTAAGAGAATCTGGAACCCTATTGATTTTCAAGCTCATAGGTCAACGGTCAAGGTCACCGGGTCAAATTTTTACCACATAACATCCTTGTGAACACTCTAGAATCAACATCCTTCAATGGATTTTGACCAAACTTGGTACATACTTAGTCCTTAAGAGAATCTGGAACCCTATTGATTTTCAAGGTCAAAGGTCAAGGTCACTGGGTCAAATATTTAGGTGAGGGGATATGCCACGCTTTGCGTTGCCCTTGTTTTATTTGTCATTTGCTTTAAGAAAAGAAATCAAAATACCAAATAAAAAAACCTTTATTACGATTGTGAAGTATACTTTTCTTCATTGGGTGGCACAAATCTTTATTATATGCTTATGAATTATGCTTTCCTTTATTGAGTGGCACAAATCTTTATTATATGATTATGAAGTATTCTTTCCTTCATTGGGTGGCACAAACTTTATTATGATTATGAAGTAATCTTTCCTTTATTGAGTGGCACAAAACTTTATTATGATTATGTTGTATTATTTCCTTTATTTAGTGGTACAAATCTTGATTATGATTGTGAAGTATCCTTTCCTTTATTGAGTGGCACAATTTTAACTGTATGATTGTGAAGTATTCTCTCCTTTATTGAGTGGCACACATCTTTATTGTGATTGTGAAGTATTCTTTCCTTTACTGTGTGGCACAAATCTTAACTGTATGATTGGTGATACTTTTCTTTATTTGGTGGTACAAATCTTTATAAGTATATGATTGTGAAGTATACTTTCCTTTATTAAACAGTTTTCTTTTGGTATTTACAATTGCAGACCAAGTTGATATGAAGCCATAAATTGTGATTATTTCGTTGATTCAAAACTTAATAATGGGTGTGACAAGGCTAGAAAATTACACATGGATATATTGAAAACTATGTATAACCAAAATGATTATAGTATTGAAAAATGAAAACTATGTATAACCAAAATGATTATAGTATTGAAAAATGAAAACTCACAACTTTTGTTTATTTTATGTTTTTGGCAACTTTGTATGAGGAGAGATTTTATTTTATTTCATGCATAAACATGGATAATGAAAGGTTTTTTTACATTGGACATTTTTTAGCATAACTTTATTTTATTAAACCAGGAATGTCTTTTACCATGTGCAATAAACAACCTTTTGCATTTATTGTTGTAACCATTTTAATGTATTGTGAGTCTAATTTTTTTTTAATTTTTATTCTGGTATTTTTTAACTGCATAAAAAACACACTATTACATTTATTTGTAGAAATGATTTGCCAATAAATATCTAATAGTGGAATTTCCTTGGCATAATATATCTAGGTCTGCATTTATTTCAGTTCTTGGAAGATAAACAATAAGACACTTGTAATAAATAATTCCTGTATGAATGTTGAATCTCTTTACTAGATACATGTCAAATTTTAAGATATATTCAGATATATTTATTAATAAAATTTACAGTTCCTAAATAATGTAATTATTACTAAAACTATAGTTTATCTCCTTCAGCCATAGATAACTTTAACTGATTTTGGCTATCCTGTTTAGGACCTTTGGCATTTTTTCCCCAAAGACTTTTAAATGATTTTGACTTTAAG
Source organism: Bathymodiolus brooksi (assembly GCA_963680875.1). NCBI lineage: Eukaryota > Metazoa > Mollusca > Bivalvia > Mytilida > Modiolidae > Bathymodiolus > Bathymodiolus brooksi. The sequence continues at coordinate 61,352,578 of OY804576.1, read as the reverse complement.
TTTACTTGATGAAGTTTATTCCAGAAACGTGTCGTGTGCACTAATTTAGATACCAACATTTTTATTTCATTAAGTATTCTATTCATAAATTATGTGAAAATGTTCAATTTGTGCACAGAAGATTAAAATAGTTACCAAAGCAACATAAATTCCAGGGATAATTTTTAGCTGAGGAAGACCAAGTAATTGCTACTTTTACTTTTATTGATAGGATTAACATTTTATGTGTTTTGTACAGCGCTTAGAGTAATTGTTTTATTAGATAGACGCTTTATAAATATTGTATAATAATAATAATAATTGAATATAGGCGAACCAGGATGAGACCAAAAAAAACCACCCAATATAACCCTTGAACTGTCATGACCTCACAATTTTAGACAAAATCATCAAGATGTTGACTAGACACCTGCGTTTTCAATTTAAGTTTATCCACATTTGCTGACTAATTTTTTTTTTTTTTTTTTTTTTTCGTTTAGATTTTGAGAGGGGAAGGGGTTTGTTTATAATATGAAAAAATTATCTTTATTTGGATAAGTCATTTACTTAGAGAATATTTTGGAATATTTTGGTCTGTTCATAGCAGCCTTTATTCTAAGTTATACTAGGTTATTTTAATATTCCATGTTTTTTTCTTCAGAGTAAGATCATTGGTCCTTTCAACTTCTTTGATATTGAATGTATTTGTTTGTTATAAATTATGTCGAAGTATGAGTGCATTATATTTTATATTTTTAAACCAAATGAATATTTTGAAAATAGAAACAAATCCTGGATTCAGAGAAAAAACGAAATAACAACGAAATTTGTCCATTCAGTATGATAGTACAATGTAATGAAAATGGATCCAGAATTTGTTTTTATTACACGACTCAACAATATATTATTCTTATTATTATTTAATGTATTTTATTTTAAAAATGTATTTTTATTATGACAGTTTGAATTTTGTTCCAAATGAAATGATTTAAATGATGAACATTTCAAAATTATTCTATTGGGACAGGAATATATTTTTTTTATTTTTAATAATGTCATGGTTTTGTGTACTAGTAAATTAAATAATATCAAAAATTGGACAAGAAATTGTTAATTATGGGTCATTCTAATATGACAGCCTATATATCGTCAACCAGTATATGTCGGTATATATCTACCTTTAGCACTCAAATTATCAATTGGAAACAAAACAAAAAGTTTCTGTAATGAATAAAAGCCTACAAGACCGTTTCCGTGAGGTCATACACAACAACTACACATTATATTACTTTGTTAGCATGTATACACAAATATGCGATGAAAATGCACTCATCTGGGGTTTTCCCCCGACGGGTGTTCCGGCCACCTCCCACATGAAATTTTGACGACGTAAACAACCAATATTCATATTCATATGTGAAGGGGACTAAGCGGAACAGTCGTTGTGTGGCGGATTCTAGGGTCGCCTAGTGTCATAAAAATTACCGTATTTGTCATATTAGAAAAGAAATAATTCATGGCAGCCGTAGATTTGTGTACATTTAACCATGGGTTGGGCATTTATATTCGTATTTTATCCCTCGCTTGTGCTCGGGAAAAAATAATAGCATGTAAATGCCCAACCCATGGTTAAATGAGCACAAATCTACGGCTGCCATGAATTATTTCTTAAATCATTGATCTACCATCCTACCTCATCATAGAATGTTTTTAATGGAGTAGTCTTTGTATACACAACATACCTGACAACTTTGGAATAATTCCTGGTTTGGTTTTTGATATGACATATTTTTGTTTGTTGAAACTGCAATCATGAGTATGTCACAGCACAGTTTTCATGTTCTGTAGACAGACAAATGTGTGGTGTTCACATGTAAATAGGCAGGTACATGTAGGGTATATATTCAGTCAAACCTGTATTAAGAGGTCACATTTGGGACAAAGAAAAAGTGGTCTTATAAGACAGATGAACTCTTAAAAGAGGTTCCTTTCATATAAAATTTTCTATGACAGGAAAAAGAAAAAGGTGACCTTTTAATACAGGTGACTGCATGGTACAGGTTTGACTGTAATATGATATTAACAATTCACTAGTAGATTATGTTGTTAGAATTATGTTAAGTTTTAGACTTTTAGTTGACTTTTTATTTAGATTATAAGAGATTGTTTCCTCAATTATAAGTTTATAGAGATGATGCCAGTTAGATCAGCTCAGTAAATGTCTTATTACCGTTAACATAGTTTTCATATATCATTTCGGCAGTTGTTTGCATTTATAATTCTAATATGTACGTCATTGTAAATTAGAAGCTAGGATAGTAGACTTAGCATGTACTGAAGTTGTCCTTGGTAGATTAGGAGAAAAATAAATAAATGTATGTAGTATTGGGGAGTTTTGATAAAAAAAAAATAATGTGGTTATACAAACTGTCGGGTTGAAGAGGTTTAATGCCATTTTTAACAATATTCCAGTTATATTGTGGCAGTCAGTTTTATTGGTGGATGAGTGGCTGAGAAACTTGATTATACAAAGTTGTATAGAGTGAGTATATCCCACCATGAGCGGAAATCAAACTCACAATTTTAGAGGTACATGTAGTAGACATTGATTGTTAAAGTCAAAAATTTCAACTTCTTATTTTCATCCAATATTAATACTTTTTTACATTAAGCTCAATTTGTATGCTATGTTTTCATTGAATTCCTCCGAAAAAAATATTGTCTGGTGTCATCCAACAGATTTTCTGTACCTCTTGCCATTTCCTAGATAAGAGCTGGCCAAAGAAAAAAGGGGCCAATACCCTTAATATATATTTTTTTTATTTTAAGTCTGATTTTAATGGATTTTAAATTCCTTTTGAAATGACTTCCTGCACTTTACAAACAGATTCTACCTAGTGATGACTTTTGCTGGACAATATAATCATTTTCAGTTAAACTGGTGTGCCTGTCCTAACCCGTTACCCTTTATTAATATTTAACAAGACCTGTATTAGAATATACAAGTGAATTGTGATATATTTACTTTTTTTTAATAGTGTGAATGAGTGTTGCTTTTCAAATGACAAAAACACTGAGTTGTGTTCACTTCAATTATGTTACAAATATATTATTATGTCCACATTCATTTTGTTATGCCGTGTTCAATATCTACAAAATAGAAAAATGTATCCACATGTTTGGATTTGTTCTAGTCCCTCGTTAAGTACTCATTGTATTGTTATTTCTTCAATGATTCACTATTATATATAACATAAATATGTAGGATAGATCTTTTTAACATTCCTGTATGATCCTATAATTTTAACTGATTTGTCATGTCGATTTATCCATTTTAAGTGTACAGGTGCATTAAGATGCTCAAATGTCTACATTTTATACATATTTAATTTTTGCAAATTTTTTTTTAATCTTGAAAATATCTGATTTCTAGAAATTATGTAGGATCACTGTAGTAAAAGCACAAAATCACAAAGATTTGTTCCATTTAAATTCCCTTAAAAATAGTAAAATTCAATCTGATACTGGTAATATTATTTTGGTATGTGTGAAAATCTAAGCTTAGGCATTTATTAATAAAGAATACTTCGTTGTCAATTCTGTTTCATGTCATAAATGTGTCAAACCTAGTTACAAATTTACTGGGGTTCAAAAAGAATGAAAAATGGTCTTGAATTTAATCCCTTGCATTTTTTTTATTTTTGTTGTTGTTGGATAAATTGTATATAATTTTCAAAGGTGTTTAAATTAATTATAATTGAAATTTCATCTTTAAACAAGATTTAATTAAGTATTGTTGAAAAAAACCAGAATGCTTTAAACAAATTTTTTTAGATTAACAGACATTTTTCCCACTATATAATTTTTTTTTAAAACGTTTTGATCTAATACATATATTCCATACGCTAAATAATATTATCATTCGACTTTTAATTTGCATTTATTTAATTTTTGTTTAGGGGCATTAATTTATTGCATGTGTTCAGATTTATTTAAAGGAATAAAATTATAGTCTTTAGTCGAATAGTATATAATACCAAAAGTATGGTTTTACTGTATAATTGTAAAGATGGCAACAGTGTTGTAGGAAGATAAAGCCACAGTTGCTGATTAATGTGAAAGATATTAAATTCATGGATCCCAGTTTTCGTAGATTGCTGAAAAAAGACATATTTGTGGGTTCTTAAATTCTTGAATTTTGATTCTATAAAACAAAAATATTTAAAGATCTAAATTTATTATTTATTGGTGCTGCAATATAAATGGGAAGAAAACATTGTACTTAGATATGCTTCATTTGATTCTTAAATTTGTGGATCAGCTGACTCACGACACCCACAAAAATTGTATTTCCTACTAGTTAAAAGTATTTCATAGTACATGTATAGCTTAATAAGTTTAGCTAACTTAATATAAATACAAGAAAATAAAAGGCGCAATCAAATATAGAAAATGTTACAAGATGAAATAGAAATTAGATAAGAGAATTAATTTTAACAAAATTGTGTTGGAAATAAATGATCAATAACTCATAATCAATTGATGGTCGATTACTCATTTTAAAATACCAACATCGATGCACTAATTATGCAAATTCTTTCTAAGAAAATCAGTGGGATTAGCACCATTATGAAAAAAACATGTGTGCTATGTCAAAGAGATTTAGTTCAGACAATTTGGGCTAAATATATTCATATGTTATGTACTTGCTGGAATGTTTTATGTATTATTTTTAAGGGTATTGTACTGTTATACTGGAATGTGTTATGCATTATTTTTAAGGGTATTGTACCGTTATACTGGAAAGTTTTCCTATTGTATTACACAGCAAACAATACCAGTATATTTGGTGTAGTGGAACCAGTTTTAGAGACAACCATTAATATCAACAAACTGTGGTCACTTAATAGAGGTTGTATAATAAAGATAATGAAGACCTAGAGACCGACCTCTTTAAAGAGGCCACTTATAAAGTTCCATCATTATCAAGTGATCTCATTAGAGATGGCAACCAGTAAGAATAAAAAAATGTACATTTTACTGTATAATGTCAATAAGACCAATTTTCTATATACTATTTTACTTTTTTATGTTTTACAATGAAAATATAGACATCTAATCAAGAATTTTGTACATACAGTATATATATATATTTATATACAAAAAACTCTAGATTAATTTCCGAACGTTGCGGCCTTCCTCAGCAGAAGTTTATTACATATATATGAAAAACAAACAACATGACGTAACGTTGCAAAACATTTTTGTCAGAAAAACCATTGCATTAAAAATTTCAACGTCATAGGAATTGAGAAAACCAGAAACGGTGACAAAATTTACAGAGAAACTAAGGAATCACTTTGGATGAAAAAACTTAAAACTTTTGAGCCGTTAGGCCTAAACATAAAATTGGATCGACATTGACTTTTCATAAACAAATTTCCGCGAAATCAACATCATAAACTCTTTTATCTCCATTGTAACGTCATGTTGTTTGTTTTTCATATATATGTAATAAACTTCCGCTGAGGAAGGCCACAAGGCCGCAACGTTCGGAAATTAATCTAGAGTTTTTTGTGTAAATTATTTAGAGACTTTAAATATATATATATATATATATATAACTTTCTATCAATATACATTATACTGACCAGTTTTTACTTTAATCAGTGCTATCATGGTGGTCACTTTATGGTATATGTACTTTGTATTTACATTTTATGTAGTATTAGAGAAAAAAACGACTATCTGGTATCTAGTGAAAAGACAATTTTTTTTTTAAGGTTATGACGAGTACTGATATTTGATATTTTTTTTATAATATTCTAAGAAACTATAAAATATATACCAGAAGGTATTATGTAAATAATGAATTAATTGTAAGAAATAATGTGTTTAATCATTATTGAAATAGAAATCCATCTCCATGGTTACATACAATATTTATTTGTTGATGAAATAGTGTTATCAACCTGTATCATAATATGAATTGTATTCAGGAGCTTTCTAACAAATATCTTTTATTTGTATAATTCAGTGATGTGAATGCATCCATGTGTTATACAAAATTGTGTACATACCAATATATATCTACAATGAATATTATAATTGTCGCAGGCAAGTGACATTTAGTTGATTTGGCCGAGGGGACTGGTTTGTCATGCTAAGCAAATCGATACTGAAGTGTACCAGCGGTGTGGGTTCAAATCCCATGTAGGGAAGAACAAAGATTTTTTAGCTAAAAATCAAAGTCTAACACTCTAAAAATGTAGCACTCTTGGGTTGAATATTTAGAGGTTTATATAAACAATATTTAATACATCCTGAGCCTGGTATTATTTCAGGATCCAATGGAGTAGATAAATTGTATGGTTGTCACATGCTTGAGACGATAATAAATATTCCAATAACAATTCTTGTTCAATTTTCATAAAATTGATGTCTACAAAAGCAGAATTATATGTAGTCTTACCTTATGATGTCAGGATAATGTTATCTTCTGAGAATTTTAAGAGCTTATAAGTTCAACATAGAATTGTATTTTGATTGTCAAGAACACAGTTAAATGATAATTTTTTTTAAGACAAATAAATAAAGCTTTTGTTTAAATTGGAAATATTTGAAATCTGTGCTTCAAAGATTATTTGACAATAAACCCTCAAAACTACAAACATTTTTACTTTTGTTGAATGATTAAAATTTGATCAAGATTTGGCATAAATTGACCTAAAAAATTCTTATTTTTAATTTCTTAAAAAACAGTGAGTTTAAATGTAATAAATAATACAGTGATCAAATACTTGTTGCACCTAAATAATTATTCCAGAAATTTGTAATTATGTTTTAAGATTTTCATATAACTATTGTTAAATAACACAATAAGAGATGATTTTATTAGTGATTTTAATTATTTGTACATTAGTAGATATCTATTTGATGTAATAAGAAAACAAAATAAATATTTTAATGAATCTGTTACACTTGTTAGAAGGATAATAAATAGAGATTTGACAATATCTTTTGTTTTCTTAACATCAACAGTGGTGTAATGGTTAACGTGCTCGCCTCGGGTGCAGTAGATTGTGGGTACGAGTCTTGATCAGGTCAAACCAAAGACTATAAAATTAGTATGTGTTGCTTTTCCGCTATGCAGACAGCATTAAGGAGAAAGAGCAAAGACTGGTTGGCTTGGAATCAGGTTAATGTGTCCTAGTGGGGCGACATGTCTATCTGCGAACTGTTGTTTAAGTGAGCTAGCACTATAAAAATTCAACAAAGCGTGTTGGTCTAGTACAAAGCAGTTCTCATAATCATCTCATTGAAAGTTAACTTGTTCTCACCATGATAGAGCTGAAAAATTGCTGAGTTGGCATTAAACAACAATCACTCATTCACTCTATTGTTTCTTTAATTAATTAAATCTTGACTGAGAAGTTGGTTTTTATTGTTTTTCTAGACAAGCAGAAGCTTCTTCCATCAATGAAACTCACGTGGACACAGTAGGGTCCAATATTAGCTCATTCGTGTGTTTGTAGTGAAAATGTTATACTTCATTATATTAAGAAGGTTGCCAAATGCTGTCATGTTTGAGGCAATATTTAGCACAGTAAAAGACTATGGAATATGATAATTGCAATACTTGTGATAATATAGCCAAGTCAAATGTTCAAGAACAAATGAAAGGTCTTTCTAGGAGATACAGTATGTTAAAGATGTGTTAGATCTCTTGTTATCACAAGACAAACATGCATTAAGTTACAGATGACAGGAATAACATCTTTTGAGTTCCATAATACAATCTGATGAACATTGATGTTTACTTCTCCCTCTTATTTATAACCATGATGACCATGACATTGGTGTAAATTTTAATTGGCACCCTCAAACTGAGAATTCCAAGGGTCTAACTTAATTTTTTTTAGTTATGACCAATAACAGCTCTACCTTCACAAACATATTTTAGGGTTGGGGATTCGAGTTATGGTGTTTAACGCCACTTTCAACAATATTTCAGTTATATGGTGGCGGTCAGTTTTATTGGTGGAGGAAACCGGAATACACAGAAAACCACTGACATGTCACAAGTCACTGACAAACTTTTTCATATAAATGTATCGAGTACACCTCGCCTGAGCGGTGTTCGAACTCACAACTTTCGTGGTAATGGGCACTGATTGCACAGGTAGTTGGGTATAATGGATAGCATGCTCGCCTCGAACGTGGTAGATCGTGGGTTCGAGTCACGGTCGGGTTAAACCAAAGATTATAAAATGAGTACACGTACATACTGCTTCTTTGCTAATTACGCAGTAACCCAAATATCCCAAAATGGAAAGTCCGCTTCTAATACACATACACATAGCCACTCGCTTTCCTGGCGTGGTACAATATAAATAGTTTTATTGGCCGAAACCAAGCCTCCCTCTTAGTAAAATGATGCGGTCGTGCACGCGTTATCCACACGTGAACATGGAGTATAATGCCAACCGTCACTGCATAATGATTGATACTGTCTCTGCTAATACACAAGTGTGGACTTAAACCCTTAGCTTATTTTAATGACATATTACGACCATAATTATAAGGTATTTTAGTTTAAAGTTTATGAATTTTTGTTACTAAAAATAATATTGAAAAAAAGAGAGAGGATCCTTTCATCAAATGTAAGTTGTATTCAAGAAAGTATGAAAAATGTACTACATGTGCATATATAATATTGAGTAGCCTCCGTTTGATTTTACGGTTTGTTTCTGTTGCATACTTCCTCCATATTAATGTATTTATTTCAAATATTTTAATACATAAAATATAACTCAGTAATTTTATTTAGAATTTGGTGAATGTATTGCTATTTCATATAAAATTAGCAATTATTTGCAATTTAACTTTTTGTGAAACATGGATAGGTATGGGTAATTTCTATAATGTAAATACTATTGGAGAACTTCGTATGATTTGTAATAATAAGCTTAATTTACCTTATAAAGGATAACTCGAATAAAATTTATTGTTAATTATCTTTGGCAATAAAGTCAAAAAGTTCTAAAACCAGTTGACGGAGGTAATTTTAACCATGCAACATGCCACAGGTGAGGAACACAGAATCGAAACGGATGAAAGTCGACCAGTTTGCAAACATGTTACCTTTGTTCATATTAAAACTGTACCTTCAGAAAAAATTAACTGCCCGACCGAAGATAGTACACATTTGAGAGGAAAATGATCCCATTTTGTATTCAAAGTTTTTTCGGGAAATAGGTAAACACTTTAACACAAGTTAGAGGGTTGTAAAAAATCTTATAATTTCGGAGTATTGTACATGTATGTATATATGAAGATATTTTACTCACTCCACTGTGATCCTCTCTTGTTATGAATATCTTCAAAGCAAATTGGTTAAATAGTTACATTCGTTTTGACACCAAGATTCGTGTATAGTATTTATACATCGACAAATGTGCATGTGACGCACGGATACACAGATCTACGTTTGAAAATGTTCTATCAGTGTTCACATACTACACGAAATCCAACACAGATTAAAGAGACCAAAGGTGTTTCAATATAAATGGGTATAAATATTTTTTGTTCATCCGCTTGATAAGTTTTTTGTGTGAATTCCTTAAGAAAATCCTTTACAGAAAAATACATAGCGTTATTATGTAAGTACTACTATTTTTGACATAAAAGAGATAAAAAAAAAAGGGGGGAATTTTAAAATTTGTTTAAATGTTTACCTTTTTATCCAATATCTATGTAGTTTTTTTGTGCAAAATGATCATCTTTATTGGATTGTTGATTTCCATTGATTGCTTTTATTATTTTTTTTCTAAAATGGCAAAAATTTCGAAATTTTTTGGAAGGTCTATGGTATTTCTTTTAATTGTCATTCATAATTTTGACGTGTTTTTTTCTTTCAATCGATTATGTCGAGATATTTCGATAGTATGTCGATGGATTTCCTGCATCTTTTACAGTTTCCGAGAAAAACTCAACCAAAGAAAGTTATAATTTTTCATCCAGTTCCTCTTTAATCTTTATGGTTTGTTAATGAGACATTACTTTTTTCAGCTATTTATTTTTAAAGAGCCTAAATGGGGTTCAAATTCCGAAATTTTGCATATTTGAATGATATATATAATTTTCATTTTTCTATAAAGACCTTTTTGAAAATTCAAATTGTTCTTTTCACATATTTGTTTCTTCTACACTTTACACTATCCTTCCACACGAAAAATTAAAAATCCGTCACTGGAGTAAATAGATTGCTGTAAATTCCAGTTACCGGGGTATTTTATAATCCCAAATTTCTGACTGACTGCTCTCAAATTTGTTGACCCTTATATAGGTATATGGATAGAAACATCTAGAACATCCAGGGATAATCTGTCTTTAATTCTCCAATAATAAATTCAAGGTCGAATATTAAAAACTTGTAAAACAACCTTTTCTTTTTTTTGCAACATATTTGCACTGATGATGTAATATTATCTTTATCTTTGTCAACAACAAAAATATTCTCCATGAACAAAATAATACGTCAAATTTATTACATATATCGATATATATAAATAATCCAGACGACACAAAATGTCTCTGCTAATCTCGAATAATTAAAATTGTGTCCATATTTACAGTGAGGATAAAATCTAAGTTATTGACATTTTATTTAAATTTTAACAATAATTTAAGAGAATACACTGTCTCTCCCTTATCAATCAAACATTTCTACAAACGGAAAATATCCGTATTTTACAAACCGTCTTTGATTTCGTGTTTTATTACATTTCCTGTTTACATGAATAATAAAATCCCTGATAAAATCACGAACATGTGGGAAAATTTGTTTGTAAAGTATTATGAAAAGAAAGCATGATAACAGTTTAAATGAAGAATCTGGAGTAAAAATGGCAAACTATATATCAGATTCACGTTTAATACCACGGATACGACAGGTGTTTATTAATTCTGGAAAGTCAAATTTTAGTAATCTCGCTGCGAAAGGACCAAGAATTGTCAGATTACAAAATTTGAACTTCCTTATGTTTAATCAAATTTTAATCATTTTTAGCTCATCTGGCCATAGGCCATGTGAGCTTTTGTCATGGGTAAGCGTCCGTCGTCCGTCCGTCCGTTAGCTTTTCACATTTAAATCTTCTTCTCTGAAACCGCTGAACAGAAATCAGCCAAGCTTGCCAGAAATGTTCACTGGATGGTCCTCTACCAGATTTGTGTTTTTGGTGCTGATTTGAAATCCAACATGGCTGCCAGGGTCCATAATGTGTTCTCATTGGCTGAAATTTAAAAAATCTTCTTGTCAGAAACCACTATTCACTAAGTCAATTGAATTGTGACTTTGCAGGAATGATCATTGGGTGGTCCTGTACTAAAATTGTGAATCGTTTGCCGATCGGAAATTCAAGATGGCCGCCATGACTCGACTTAGTTTAACATAGGACCCTATGGGAATTTCACATTTTCATCTTTTTTTTTAAATCACAAAACAGATTTGAACCAAACTTGGCAGAAATGTTCATTGGATGGTCATATACAAGATTTGTGTTTTTGGCGCTGATCGGAAATCCAACATGGCTCCCAGGGCCCATAATGTGTTCTGATTGGTCGAAATTTTAAAAATCTTCTTGTTAGAAACCACTTAGCCAATTGAATTGTGACTTTGCAGGAATGATCATTGGGTGGTCCTGTACTAAACTTTGTGAATCGTTTGCCGATCGGAAATTCAAGATGGCCGCCATGACTCGACTTAGTTTAACATTGGACCCTATGGGAATTTCACATTTTCATCTTTTTTTCTGAAACCACAAAACTGATTTGAATCAAACTTGGCAGAAATGTTCATTGGATGGTCATATACAAGAATTTTGTTTTTGGTGCTGATCGGAAATCCAACATGGCTGCCAGGGCCCATAATGTGTTCTGATTGGTCGAAATTTAAAAAATCTTCTTGTTAGAAACCACTAAGCCAATTGAATTGTGACTTTGCAGGAATGATCATTGGGTGGTCCTGTACTAAACTTGTGAATCGTTTGCTAATCGGAAATTCAAGATGGCCACCATGACCCAACTTAGTTTAACATTGGACCCTATGGGAATTTCACATTTTCATCTTTTTTTCTGAAACCACAAAACAGATTTGAACCAAACTTGGCAGAAATGTTCATTGGATGGTCATATACAAGATTTGTGTTTTTGGTGCTGATCGGAAATCCAACATGGCTGCCAGGGCCTATAATGTGTTCTGATTGGTCGAAATTTTAAAAATCTTCTTGTTAGAAACCACTAAGCCAATTGAATTGTGGCTTTGCAGGAATGATCATTGGGTGGTCCTGTACTAAACTTGTGAATCGTTTGCTGATCGGAAATTCAAGATGGCCGCCATGACTCGATTTAATTTTAACATAGGACCCTATGGAAAAAATGTTTAAAAGTCTTCTCCTCTGAAACCAGTAAGTCAGTTTAAAGCAAACATGGGATGAATGGTCCTTAGGTGGTCAACTTTCAAAATTATGTCCTGTGACCCCGACCTCCATCCAAGATGGCAACCATCAGTGAACATAGTTTTAACATAGGACCCTATGGGAAATATATTTAAAAATCTTCTTCTCTGAAACCAGTAAGCCAATTTAAAGCAAACATGGCATGGATGGTCCTTAAGTGGTCAATTTTCAAAATTGTGTCCAGTGACCCTGACCTCCATCCAAGATGGCCACCTTCAGCAGACATACTGTAGTTTTAACATAGGACCCTATGGGAAAAAATGTTTTAAAATCTTCTCCTCTGAAACTAGTAAGCCAATATAGCAAACATGTCATCGATGGTCCTTAGGTGGTCAACTTCCAAAATTGTGTTCAGTGATCCCGATCTCGGTTCAAAATGGCCGCCGTCAGCAGACATAGTTTTAACATAGGACCCTATGGGAAAATTGTTTAAAAGTCTTCTCTTCTGAAACCAGTCAGCCAATTTAAAGCAAGCATGGCATGGATGGTCCTTGGGTAGTATACTTTCAAAATTGTGTCCGGTGACCACGACCTCCATCCAAGATGGCTGCCATGAGCAGACATAGTTTTAACATAGAACCCTATGGCAGTATGGGATTTGAATAGTAACTTAGATGTATTCAGCATGCAGACATTTTTAAGAGGACTTATTTATGTCAGGTGAGCGATACAGGCTCACCTGAGCCTCTAGTTTTTCAAAGTGATCTGTGACTGTAGGAGGTGATTATGAGACGATAAAGAAATGAGCTATATTTTAGTTAAATTCTGAAATTTTGCATATTTGAAAGGGTTATGTAATTTTTATTGTTCATCTAATTTTGATGTGGTTTTTTTTCTTTGAATTGATTTTGGCAAGATCTTCAGTTGGTATTCCAGCATATTTCCTCTATCAGTAATAGTGTTTGGGTTTGGTTTGGTTTTATGGTGTTTAATGCCACTTTCAACAATATTTCAGTTATATTGTGGCGGTCAGTTTTATTGGTGGAGGAAACCGGAGGACCCGGAGAAAACCACTGACCTGTCGCAAGTCACTGACAAACTTGATCACATAATGTTGTACATCTTGCCCTGATAAGATTCGAACTCACAACATCAGTGATGATAGGCACTGATTGCATAGGTAGTTGTAAATCCAACTACCATGCGATCATGGCCACAACGGCACCCTGTTTGGGTTTGGACCAGCCTACTTGTAAGCTTCATTGCAGTAAAACTGGTGTTGAAGAAAGCCCTTGTCAACTTGCTGTGGTCACATCATGCTGACCCCACAGTAGTTTTATTTCAGTTTGATAAGCATTTTAATTTTAAAGCTCTATATCTTATCCATTATTCATCACTGTTTTTACAGTTTGTCATATGTTGAATTGTTAAATTATTTGTTGAAATTTAAGAAATTTTTCCAATAATTTCGCACAATTCATGCCAACATATATTTCTGCATGATGCATTTCTTATAGACAGGGACCATTTGTTCCCTACCAGCAAATATATAGGTAAATTATAGTATCTAAATCAGTTAAGTTTTACATTTCAAGATTTGATAAGGTTTCATTAAAATCTTAATGTATGGTATATTGGAAAAGGGAGAGATCTATATTTTAATTAGATTTAATAATCAATGGGGTATTTTAACGAAAAAATGCTTGAAATATCTATGGATTGTCCTTAATAAATTTGAATAAGTATAAAACAAGCATCATCATGCATATTAGATTCTTATTAGTTTAAAATGAAAATAAAATTCTCTAGACAATACTTGGACATTTTAAACGATACTATACAAGAATGTCATGGTTATTCTCCAGACAATGCTTGGACATTTTAAACGATACTATACAAGAATGTCATGGTTATTCTCCAGACAATACTTGGACATTTTAAACAATACTATACAAGAATGTCATGGTTATTCTCCAGACAATGCTTGGATATTTTAAATGATACTATACAAGAATGTCATGGTTATTCTCCAGACAATACTTGGACATTTTAAACGATACTATACAAGAATGTCATGGTTATTCTCCAGACAATGCTTGGACATTTTAAATGATACTATACTATACAAGAATGTCATGGTTATTCTCCAGACTATACTTGGACATTTTAAATGATGCTATACAAGAATGTCATGGTTATTCTCCAGACAATACTTGGCCATTTTAAACTATACTATACAAGAATGTCATGGTTATTCTCCAGACAATACTTGGACATTTTAAACGATACTATACAAGAATGTCATGGTTATTCTCCAGACTATCCTTGGACATTTTAAATGATGCTATACAAGAATGTCATGGTTGTTCTCCAGACTATTCTTGGACATTTTAAATGATGCTATACAAGAATGTCATGGTTATTCTCCAGACTGCTTGGACATTTTAAATGATGCTATGCAAGAATGTCATGGTTATTCTCCAGACAATACTTGAACATTTTAAATGATACTATACAAGAATGTCATGGTTGTTCTCCAGACTATTCTTGGACATATTAAATGATGCTATACAAGAATGTCATGGTTATTCTCCAGACTGTGCTTGGACATTTTAAATGATGCTATGCAAGAATGTCATGGTTATTCTCCAGACAATACTTGAACATTTTAAATGATGCTATGCAAGAATGTCATGGTAATTCTCCAGACAATACTTGAACATTTTAAATGATACTATACAAGAATGTCATGGTTATTCTCCAGACAATACTTGGACATTTTAAATGATGCTATACAAGAATGTCATGGTTATTCTCCAGACTGCTTGGACATTTTAAATGATGCTATACAAGAATGTCATGGTTATTCTCCAGACAATACTTGAACATTTTAAATGATACTATACTATACAAGAATGTCATGGTTATTCTCCAGACAATACTTGAACATTTTAAATGATACTATACAAGAATGTCATGGTTGTTCTCCAGACTATTCTTGGACATATTAAATGATGCTATACAAGAATGTCATGGTTGTTCTCCAGACTATTCTTGGACATATTAAATGATGCTATGCAAGAATGTCATGGTTATTCTCCAGACTGTGCTTGGACATTTTAAATGATGCTATGCAAGAATGTCATGGTTATTCTCCAGACAATACTTGAACATTTTAAATGATGCTATGCAAGAATGTCATGGTAATTCTCTAGACAATACTTGAACATTTTAAATGATACTATACAAGAATGTCATGGTTATTCTCCAGACAATACTTGGACATTTTAAACGATACTATACAAGAATGTCATGGTTATTCTCCAGACAATACTTGGACATTTTAAACGATACTATACAAGAATGTCATGGTTATTCTAACACACAATCTACTATTGTTTTCATTTCAGTGTCTCGAATCAAAGAAGAAAGGAACAATAACCAGTGTGATATATCTTGCTGAGGAACTACAAAGAAAATATGGGTATGGTTACGAAATAATATATGGTTTTATCAATTTAGTTCTGGAACAGTTTTTTTTTATTATTTAAAATGGACACTTATTGGTAAAGTAATTTAAATTAAATCTTTGAAATTATTCGGTTAATCAAACCAATCCTTGCAAAATTGGTCTTCTTTCAAAATTGTATCCAACAGCACCACAGCTTACTCTAATTAATTGAAAAAGTACTGTTATCTAAGAGGCCTAATTAAACATGATATAACATGACAGACATAGCTGTCGTCTTGTGAGCATGACTTGTTTTTCAAACTTCTGTCTATAAGAAGAATGGTGTGATAACATGAATTAAAATACCATCTTTTTACACAGTAAAAATAAATTAAATACTTGATGGGAGGGATAGCGTCATCATTAATGTACATGTATAATGACTTTATTTTTTGTCACCAACAAAAGTTTCCATTGATAATTACGCATATGTCATAACATAACATTATGAGTTGGGGGAGGGGATTATGAGTTTAGACTTTGTATAACAGAAACAAATAATAATACAATTTTATAATGTCATTTAATTTTCTTTTTGAAATTTATTACTGAGCCCACAATGAAATGGGGGTCGTCGTGGTCATGATTGTATGGTAGTTGGATTTACAACTACCTGTGTAATCAGTGCCTATCACCACTAAAGTTGTGAGTTTGAATCACGTTCATGGGGAAGTATACACGATACAACATTAAGTGATAAAGTTTGTCAGTGACTTGCGACAGGTTTGTGGTTTTCTCCGGGTACCCTGGTTTCCTCCACCAATAAAATTTACTGCTACGATATAACTGAAACATTGTTGAAAGTATCGTTAAGCACCATAAACCAAACCAAACCACAACGAAATACAAATTTTTATGATGTAAATTTCCAATCCACTTGTTACAAATATCTATGAAAATGCTCTATTAATATTGATGAATATCACAATTTTATGTATTGTTACATGTATTCTTTTATGTTTATTTATATTTACAGAGAATATTCTAGGAGGAAAAAGAATGTCTTTACAAAGCTCGTTGGGAGAGGTAATCTTAAAATAAAAATACATGTGATCATGCAATATTTTATATAGGACAAAGGGCAGCATATATATTTTTATAATTATAACTTTCTAAATTGCGTTCAGTAAGATTTATTGGTGAAGACAGCCCAATGCAAGTATTTGTGGGAAAAAATTGCCTTTTTATGAATAACTAACCTGCTGTCTGGGCCGTCATGATCGCATGGTAGTTGAATTTACAACTACCTGTGCAGCCAGTGCCTATTACTGCTAAAATTGTGAGTTTGAGTCCTGTTATGGCGAGGTTTTCATGATACAACATTATGTGATAAAGTTTGTCAGTGACTAATGTGGCAGGTCTGTGGTTTTCTTTAGGTACTCATGTTTCCTCCACCAATAAAACTGACTGCCACGATGTAGATGAAATATTGTTGAAAGTGGCATTAAACACCATAAACCTAACTTAACCTGCTGTCAGTAGAGAAAAACTAACTAGAAGTAGGAGTATACATAATCAAAGGGTGACAAACGAAATACTTGGTACAAAACAAGAAAATGTCCTGTTGCTATTTTCATATTAATAAAAACATTGCAAAAATTTCTGAATTTACAGCCTTGATATATATATTAATGTATCTTTTATTTAGGCAGAATCCAATCCTTCTATATTGTATTTTATCTTTATTTATAGCTTATGCAATCATATTACAAGATGAAAAAGATAAAGGAGGAAGATCTGATATAGATAACCTGGAAACAGAATACCTTCAAAAGCAACAGAAGAAAAAACAAGGGTAGGATATAAAAGCAATGTTGGAAAGGATTAAAATTGTCCAGATTGACATGAAATCCATATTTTACATGCAGCTCTATAAAATTCAAGCAGCAAACATTTTTAATATTTTATATATTCTGTAAGCTATCAATAAATATATTAATTTTACAGAGTTAAAATGACCCTTGCTTGAAATCAAAATATTTAAACAAAATTAGTTCATATTGTGGACAAATATATTAATTTATTATCACCCCTGATTGATTTGGTGGACAAATATATTAACTTATTATCACCTCTGATTGATTTGGTGGACAAATATATTAACTTATTATCTCCCGTGTTGGATTTGGTGGACAAATATATTAATTTATTATCTCCCCTGATTAATTTGGTGGACAAATATATTAATTTATTATCTCCCTTGGTTGATTTTGGTTTAACCCTATGTACAGTAGTTTTGTATATTCCAAAACATTATAAATGATGTTATTGTATTCTCTTTTTGAGTACTTTATGGTGCTTGGTACACATCAACATTAGGATTTTGTCAAATATTACAGGAAAACATGTTCATCAATCATATCTTTTTGGTTTGATTTTTGGCTCAGTGGTAAATACTGGGTACTGTTTGTTTGTGTGATTTTATTAATGCTAATTCAAGACCATCGGGGGAAATGTGAGGTTAAATTATTGAGATTGACATGGTTGAGTGGGTGAAAAATGTACCATATTTTTTCATACTAAAGGTTGCCTTGTTATTTAAGAGGCAGGGCTGAATATAAGAATTTTGTTTTTTTGTACATATGCAAGCCACCCCTTTATATAAGAAGCAGGGTTTTAGAAAACTTTTGATGACAAATAACAATAAAATGAAAAACAAAAAATATCACACTCAGAACAGTTCTAAAATCTAATAGGAAAAAGGGAAGAAAGAGGAAAAATGTATACCCCTAACACACAAATACATGACCGCTCACTTTCCTGGCTTGGTACAGGCTTGGTAACGATACTCATTACACACAAATACATGACTGCTCACTTTCCTGGCTTGGTACAGGCTTGGTAACGATACTCCTTACACACAAATACATGACCGCTCACTTTCCTGGCTTGGTACAGGCTTGGTAACGATACTCCTTACACACAAATACATGACCGCTCACTTTCCTGGCTTGGTACAGGCATTTAAAAAAAAAGTGTAAGGGCTAACTAAAGTAGTTTTATGGGCCCAAACCTCCCATCTTAGTGAAATGATGTGGTCATGCAAGTGCTTTCCACATGTGATTAAAATGCTAGCTCTCACATATGATCAGGCGAAGTGTTGTCTTAAAGACAACTGATTTTGAAATATTTCCATTGCTATATCTACAAAAACAATTGTTGTATTTATATTAATGAAATAAGTATATAGACAAGTGCAATGTTTCACTGGTGCTACTTTTTATTTCCTTTTGGCTCAGCTGATAAATTTTTTCTTGAATTGTACATAGTGTTTCACAATAGCAGATTTTAAATAGAACTTTTGAGACTTGCTTTTTGCAAATCTTAATCAGGAAGATTATGGTTGAACTTGGTACATATCTGCATGTATGCTAGGACATTTTGACCCATAACAGGCAGAAAAGATACAAATGTAGATGTAAGATGTTTTAACTTTCAGCCAAAGGGTAGATAACTCTATTTTACAAAGAATATGTGACTAGTCCTGAAAATAAAAAATCAGAAGTTTTTCTTATTTTTGGATGTAACCCTCAGATATATTATGTTTTAGAACATAACATAGGTAAGGAGATCACAAAGACTTGTTTCTCATTCCCATAGTTTTCCAAAGTCAGAATTATGATACAATCCCAGCTATTTTGAAATAATGCTATGAAATTCTTTCACTTTTGCATCAAATAGAAAACAATGATTTATTCAAGGAAGCTGCAAAGGTATTTGATATTTCCAATACTAATGGTATAACTCACTCTTTTTTGTAGTGACACTGTAGATTTAGATGACAGTGATTTAGACAGTTTTTCATCGGATAACAGTTCATATGTACAATATGAGGTAAGAAATCCCTATGTACAGGTTATATAAAATCTGGATACAGTTACTTATATAAAATCTGGATACAGTTACCTATGTAAAATCTGAATACAATTACTTATATAAAATCTGGATACAGTTACCTATATAAAATCTGGATACAGTTACCTATATAAAATCTGAATACAATTACCTATATAAAATCTGGATACAGTTACTTATATAAAATCTGGGTACAGTTACTTATATAAAATCTGGATACAGTTACTTATATAACATCTGGATACAGTTACTTATATAAAATCTGGATACAGTTACTTATATAAAATCTGGATACAGTTACCTATATAAAATCTGAATACAATTACCTATATAAAATCTGGATACAGTTACTTATATAAAATCTGGATACAGTTACTTATATAAAATCTGGATACAGTTACTTATATAGCATCTGGATACAGTTACTTATATAAAATCTGGATACAGTTACCTATATAAAATCTGAATACAATTACCTATATAAAATCTGGATACAGTTACTTATATAAAATCTGGATACAGTTACTTATATAAAATCTGGATACAGTTACTTATATAACATCTGGATACAGTTACTTATATAAAATCTGGATACAGTTACTTATATAAAATCTGGATACAGTTACTTATATAACATCTGGATACAGTTACTTATATAACATCTGGATACAGTTACTTATATAAAATCTGGATACAGTTACTTATATAACATCTGGATACAGTTACTTATATAACATCTGGATACAGTTACTTATATAAAATCTGGATACAGTTACTTATATAAAATCTGGATACAGTTACTTATATAAAATCTGGATACAGTTACTTATATAAAATCTGGATACAGTTACTTATATAAAATCTGGATACAGTTACTTATATAAAATCTGGATACAGTTACTTATATAAAATCTGGATACAGTTACTTATATAAAATCTGGATACAGTTACTTATATAAAATCTGTCAACGTAAACCCTTTTTTTATGTAGAATTTGACATGAAATGTGTTAACATTGCATTATTTATTTGTGTTTAGATACAGATTGAATTAAAATTTTGCAGAAAGTATAATTTGATAGTTTTTTGTTTGTTTTTGTTTTATAGAAATTGTAGATTTTTTGGTACCCAGTATAAATTCTGCCTGTTTGAAGTCATCTTTTGTCTAATTGTATAATAAAAGTTCAAGTGTAATCCAAAGTTGTTATTTGAAAGACAGACACTATAATGACCAAAAGTAGGGAGTTATGGTGTTTTATTATACTTCAGGCAAAAATCTATTAATTTCATTGGATAATAGGCATTTGACATTCCTCAATAGCTTTTTTTTGGTGTAGGAATCAGATCGTAATAACACCCTCTGCCATAATAACACCCTCTGCAATATGACCCCAAGCCGAACTTTGCCGAACCGGAAAATAACACCCGCTCCATCCGAGTTTTGCCGATTAGTCATTTCCGGTAATTTTGTTGTTTTTTAGTTTGTTAGAAGCAAGAAACCGTAATGTTATGACAATGCCGCAAATTTCTAACAATAACTGTTCTGTGAATATTCACTTTCACATGAAATAGAAAATTAGCAATATCTAAATTCTTTACCCATCTTTGTTTTTTCTTGTTGTTATTGTTCAAATGAACATTTGTTTTTTGTTATCATTTATCTATATATTTATTGTTGACATTTTTTTCCTGTTATTGTTAATGAAAATATTACTTGTTGAAATGATAGTAGTTGTTGCTTTATTTAGGTAGTGATAAAGTCCTCTTTACTACTGGCATTCAGTATAATAAAAAACATACTGCCTTTAGTTGAGGGTGTTATGGTAGATGACCACACTCTGGAAAAAATATCACACTCTGGAAAAAGAATATCACCCGAGACGAATCTTTTTCCAGAGTGTGATATTTTTTCCCTCGTGTGGTAATCTACCATAACACCCTCAACTAAAGGCAGTATGTTTATATAATGCCACTTTCAACAATATTTCAGTTATGGTGGTAAAGAGGAGAAGAAGACAAACTATAATCCACAAAACATTACACGAAAAACTAAAGATTGAGCAACTTGAAACCCCCTAAAAAATTAGGTGAATTCAGGTGCTTTGATTGGGTAAGCAGTTCCTGTTTCACTAGTGGTATCTGTCATTTTATATTAGAATATTAGTGTCTTAAGAACCTTTGGTTTAACAAAATAATTTATTTTTCCCTTTTTTTTCAACAGTATGAAATCAAATGTCAGATACACTACACCTCATTAACATCTGTCAAAACTTAATTTACCCTTTGAACCAGGTGAACTTTAGATTAACCAACAACACTATTGCTAATAAAATCTTAGCAGCAAGTTTATAACTGATAGTAAAGTGAAAGCCAGGAAAAATAAAGTGGATTTTCTAAAGTTCACCTGAGCGAAAGTTAAGATCAAGTTGAGTAATTTAGAGACATTATTTTATTATGCACTAACTCTTTGCTTTATTATTTTTAAATGTTTCATAAACATATTTTGAATAATTCTAGGATAGAAACTCAATCAACAACATGATGACAAGTATGTATAAAAAAACGTCAACTCCAAACAGACCAACTGATCCAGGTCAAATCAGTTCAAGTGATATTTTTGTAATAGACAGAACTGGTGAAACACATGTTCAGAGTAGTGTAAACAGGACTAGTAATTTATTAAATTTCTCGAAAAATCAAACTGAAATATTGACTGAAAAAAATCAAACAACAACAAACAATAGTGCCGATGTGGTGATCGTTGATGACGACGATGACTTGGTTCTATGTGATGACGTTATGGACATAGCTCTAGAATCTAGTAGAGCAAGCTCTGTAATGAATGAAAATGTGCAAGAATCTGACCAACAAAGTTTAGCAAGCTCTTTCGTGAATGATAAAAGCAAGAATAAAAGACCATTAAAGGTAATTCTTCATAATTTTGCTTTATTGTACTGTTGTATGATGTGTCCATGTTGGTGATAAATTTAAAGTTGATTTTTTTAATGCCCTGACTCTTCCAAGACAGAGGCGAGAATGCTAACCATTATACCACTGATGCGGTTGGCTGGATCATAAAAGAATGGAATGTTTAACAAGGGTTGAAATGATAATTTATATTTAACAGTACATGTATTTGTTAATTTGAGTAAACGTCCTTAATTTATTTCTCATTCTGTTTGATTATAGATTTACTCAGACTCCTTATTAACTAAAGTTAACACACAAAAACACTAATTATATAGATCAGATTATGAAAAGAAAGTTTAAACAGTGATGTTATTGGGCCTCTTGATACTTGGGTCTTCAACGACAATACATATGTTAACAAATGATAAAAAATCTGCACAGCTTCACTTCAACCCAAAAAGACCACACACTATCACAAAAGGTATTACAACATAAATATGAACACTCGACATAGCATAGTACAATAGCAGTCAGTGAAAGCTCATAGGTAACTGACTACCAGCTAAGAAGGTAAAATCTGTTGGTTAAAGACAATTACTCTTATAACAGAAAATCATAGCTGATACTTCTAACAGATAGGTAACTGACTACCAGCTAAGAAGGTAAAATCTGTTGGTTAAAGACAATTACTCTTATAACAGAAAATCATAACTGATACCTCTAACAGATTTACCTGCCAATATAAATTAGTCATATACATTACATGTTTTGACTTCTGTTTTTTCTGGGTTTTGTTGTAGAAATCTAGTGCCACACCAAAAAAGAAAAGAAAGAGACAAGAAAATGAAGAAAAGGAAACAAAAGGTATAATTATGTTAAAGTAAAGTAAAGTGCATTTACATTGAAGGTTCTTTTATGAAGGTAAAGAAGTGCAACTTCTAAATTCAATCATAATATGAAACAAAAAAAATATTAAACAAATATTAAAACACAGCTGAATTTAAGAAACATTATGTAACATACAATATGTCAACAAAACTATGATAGGAATTTCATATATACATGTATATTTTAATTATTTTTATTGAATATGGAAGTATTTACTCTACTAAGATTTCATCAAATACATGTATATCCAGTTTTACAAGATTTCACTATTTTAAGTAGGATTAGGGTTTATGGTATTTAACGTCACTTTCAACAATATTTTCAACAATATTTTAGTGATATCGTGGCGGTCACTTTTATTGATGGTGGAATATAGAGAAAACCACAGACTTGTAAATCCAACTACCATACGAAAACGACCACAACTGTCCCATATTTTGAATTAAAAAGTTTATAGAAAAATATGAAATAAAACATACTATTTAAAAAAAAAAAAAATCAGGTATACTATGAAGAATATTTTACATATGTACACAAAAAAATGTAAGAACAAAGTAAGCAATGCTACTTATGTCTTAAGTAAAGGAATTCTATGCATTCGTATAAGGATTTTTCTATACGTTTGCCTATCACCACTAAGGTTAGTTTGAATCCTGCTCATGGCAAGGTGTACTTGATACAACATTATGTGATAAAGTTTGTCAGTGACTTGCGACAGGCCGGTGGTTTTCTCGGGGTACTCTGGTTTTCTCCACCAATAAAACTGATCGCCTTGATATAGCTGAAATATTGTTGAAAATGGCATTAAACACCATAACCCGGATTTTTTCTAAACAGGTCCTGATGTACAGACATCAACTATTACCTTTGCTGATGTTGGTGGCAATGATAAGGCTTTGGTAGTAAGTATTGTAATGAAATTTTTTAATGGCTTGAAGTAGAGATTCATTATAGTATAATTACTCTTGCATTCCGAATATTGACAAAAAAAATCTTGAGTAACCGATCAACACATCATTCATGAATTGGGGTTTAAGGCATGAGTGAATTATCATCATTAGTCGAAAGGCAAGAGTAGATTATATATAGTTTAACTAATCGTAGATTTTGAATATCAAAATAAGTCCACGAGTGACCGAAGTACGCATAAGGATTAAACAAGTTTAATTAATGCGTATTCGGTCACGAGTGATCGTATTTTGATATTCAAAATGTATGATTTAGTTATACTGTTTATTATATAGACTTTCAAAATTTCTTATATATTATTTTTTTCTAATTTTATATTTCATTCCACGCATATGATTCTATGAGAAATGATACTAAGTGGTACAACTGGATGGATACAGTGCACAAAAATAATTAAAATGCTTACCTTGAAGACTTGTTTTAGTTAAATTTGATCAAAAGTGAAGCGTACACGAAGCCAAATAACGTCCAATCTTTTAAGTTTGAAACTGGAAGTCTTCATATGACGTCAATGACGTCATGTTGGTTATGTGCCAAAGTCGTCAATACCATTCACAGATTTTTCCCCCAGCTTACAATCATATGGGTATTCACCGTAACACACAAGGGACATAACCACCACACTTATAGTTGTGTAAAAGTAGTTCCGGCGGGAAAAAACTGATATCTCACATGTGAGATACCGGAATTTATTTCACGGATAAATCCCCATAATTCACATCTATCTATATAATAAAATACTGTTTATTACATAGATTTTACACATTTGTTTGCGCTAATAAGACGTTTCAAAAAGGAATATTTTTCAATTTCGGACGTTCAATGATATTTTCGATTGTGACGACGTTGATACTTAAAAATCTTAGTATTTCGTAGACCTCTAAGTAGTAATGACTAAAAAAAGTTGTTATGTGGGCAGATTATGTTTATCCTAAAAGTATAATAATCATATTTAAGTATAAATTTGCAAAATTATATTTTGACTCTGTTTATCCTGCAATGGAATAAATCATTACTTTGGATAACTCAAAGAAACAATCCTGCAATGGAATAAATCATTACTTTGGATAACTCAAAGAAACAATCCTGCAATGGAATAAATCATTACTTTGGATAACTCAAAGAAACAATCCTGCAATGGAATAAATCGTTACTTTGGATAACTCAAAGAAACAATCCTGCAATCGAATAAATCATTACTTTGGATAACTCAAAGAAACAATCCTGCAATGGAATAAATCATTACAATGGATACCTCAAAGAAACAAACCTGCAATGGAATAAATCATTACTTTGGATAACTCAAAGAAACAATCCTGCAATGGAATAAATCATTACTTTGGATAACTCAAAGAAACAAACCTGCAATGGAATAAATCATTACTTTGGATAACTCAAAGAAACAATCCTGCAATGGAATAAATCATTACTTTGGATAACTCAAAGAAACAATCTTGCAATGGAATAAATCATTACAATGGATACCTCAAAGAAACAATCCTGCAATGGAATAAATCATTACTTTGGATAACTCAAAGAAACAATCCTGCAATGGAATAAATCATTACTTTGGATAACTCAAAGAAACAATTTGTTCTGTTTTCATTAACTCAAATACAATACAAATTGTTTTGTTACTGGAATCTTTCATATTTTTTTATAAATTAATACACTGTATAGATTGGTTGATTGATGTTTAACAACAATGTTAGTAGTATTTCAGGTATATTCTGGTGAGCGATGTATAGAATTGGCAAACAATACCATTTTATGTAAAAAAAGAAATTTAAGGAAGTTTTTAGATGGATTATTAAAGGATTATTGATGTTTTAATGCAACTTTCAACAAAATTTCAGTCAGTTTTATTGGCTGAGGAAATTGAATTTCTTTGGGCAAACCACAGTTCTGCTGGAAAGTCTGACTAAATTTATATAATGAAGCTATCTAGAGTATACCTCTCAGTGGTTTGAGAGAATTATAAAAACAAAGATCAACATTAATGTATTTACAAATGTACATGTATACTGAGGATCCACAGTCGTAAAAAAATATTTTCCCCATGTTTCTATTTTAGGAAATATGTAAATTGTTAGTACATATGAGACATCCAGAAGTATATCAACAACTAGGAGTAACCCCGCCACGGGGATTTCTACTACATGGTCCCCCTGGATGTGGTAAAACACTGCTAGCACATGCTATTGCTGGGGTAAGTGTTCAGTTTGGTAAGACAACACAATGGAATTATTCTGTGTAGTGAAAAATATAGGAAACATTGTGAAGGACCATCGTTCAGCAAAGAGCTCTGACCTGATTCAACTTTTAATCAGTTCCATGTCAGATCAGTGCCCCTGTTATCTTCTATTCTGATGCATATGTAAATTTGTATTTCATTGTTAATTAAGATATAAAATGTTTTTTTTTAATTGGGCTGCTTGGTCAATGATGAAGAGTTGCACACTCAAGATTGAGTTTCAGCTCTTTACAGAAAGATGACTTCATCAAACAATTTTGTTTTACCTGAACCCATGGGTCTGTGGATTAATGGTGTTTAGGACCACTGTCAAAAATATTTCAGTTATATTATGGTGGTCTGGTCTTAACAGTCATAAAATGTTTGAATATGAGTTTTGTACTCGTACTTGAAAAATATTCAATCAGAACATCATATCTAGTAAATACAGTATTCTGATTGGACAATTTTGGAGTATGAGTACAAATCTTGTATTCCAAAGTTTTTTATCGTGAGACCAGACTCACAAAGTTTAGTGGTTGTAGGTACAGATTGGGTTGGGGTTATATTTCAGTTATATCATGGCGGTCAGTTTTATTGATGAGGAAACCAGAAAAAAAACCAACAACCTGCCGCAGTCACTGAAAAACTTGATCACTAAAATTGATATCTACGTTTTTATTATATTAAGTACACCTTGCCATGAGTGAGATTCAAACTCTCAACTTTAGTGGTGACAGGTACTGATTGTTATGGTATATGTTAATCCAACTATCATACATTCATGGCCAAGAAAGCCCCTATTACAGTAATCTTAGACATTTAATGAAAATAAATCTTTATTTATAGGAACTGGGTATATCCTTTATAAAAATAGCAGCTACAGAGGTAGTTTCTGGTGTATCTGGTGATTCAGAAGAAAAGATTAGAGATTTATTTGATAAAGCAGCGGTAAGCGAAGTAACATATTTAAGATTGGTAAATCTGGATTGTTAGCAATGAAAGCACTCATCTGTATGCTCATCCCAGTACCACAATTTAATTGGAATGATGTATTTTTTATAAGCTTGTTCTTGTCATGATTATAGCTGCTTACTTGAACGTTAAACAACAATCAATCAATCTATCAGACCCGTTAGAAGTTTTGAAAATGTTATAATAAAGCAGATTACGGAAAGTAAACCTGAAATCACAAACACATTTATCCCTGCAGAGAACATAATAAGACAGATTAAATGGTTCCTGGAAAAAAATCAATGTGATTGTTCTGTAAAGCTATAATAAATCAGAAAAACAACATAAAAACTGTTTTCCTGTACAATTCAAAATAAAGGCATTTAAGGAATAACAGTACTGTATTTGAAGAGTTGGAGGTATCAAAATATCTGGGTCAGCCATATTGTTTACAAACAAGTGCATTCGGCGTAGGAATATAGCATTCCTTCAGGCATGTCAATTGCAGATTTGACAGCTCTCGATAGCCAATGAAAATATGTGTTACATTATAATTACATTAGAATGATTTTTAACCAGATTTATTTTTGTTGTTGTTTGGTTTCCAGCTTGGAGGTAAATTGCTGTTTGCCAGCATATTTTGAGAAACCTGTAACATACTTGCCAACTGTTGCATTTTTGACAGAATTTTTTTAATTTTTGCTTTGTCATTCCGACATTCCCAATTTGACCTCAGTTTTTCTGCTTTTCCTGTTTCTCTTTAGAATTTATTTCGAAAAAAGCTTGTAGATTACTGTTGTATATTGTAATGTAAAACACAGTTTTTATAATGATTATTGGAATGTTTAATTGCAGTGAAGTATGGAAATTCAGGCATAGTTATGAACGAATCGATTAGTGCCATATTGGATAATTAATGATCGTATTTTTCACTGAAGCAAAAGAAAAATGTCAAGAGAAAACAGCAATTTCTGACTGAATATGTCTCGTAATTCAAGGGAGTCATTACGAAGTGGTAGAATGGAGCTAATCATGCATTCTGTAATGTTTACAAATGGAGCATGTATTTGACAATTTATTTGTATTTTTTAAATATTTCTTCAGGCTGCAGCACCGTGTATTTTATTCATTGATGAGATAGATTCCATTACACCAAAGAGAGAGACAGCTTCTAAAGATATGGAGAGAAGGATAGTTGCTCAGTTATTATCTTGTATGGATGGTAAATTATTCATATTATATTTATTGTCATAGTTTTTGCATGTCAGATTAGCCTTGAGTTTTGACCCTCATTTTTTTTTCTATGGTTAATTTACAGTGATAAGTTTTCATGACTATGTGTCCCACAGTCTGGAAGACATATTGTTTTTTTGTCTGTCTCTCTGTCCATTTTTCCATCACATGTTTGTAAATGCAAATCCTACATTTTATATTGGAATTCTTCAAAACCTTGCATGCTTGCTTATTAATATACAGAGACGTGCAAAAAGTATTCGGTCACTGTAATTTTTTACTCTATATTTCATATAAAACCACATTTTTTAAAAACATTATTCCAAAGTTGACTCTTGTGCGATTTTGAAGATTTTTTTACCAACAAAGGCAGAATTAAATGTAGTTTTACACTAAATTTTTTTAGCATAATTTTATAATCTATAAATTTTATGAGTTCACGAGTTAAACACAAAGCTAAATTTCGAACGTCAAAAAACACAATACAATGATAGTACATTTGAAGACAAATAATTTAAGTTTGTGTTTAAATCATGATTATTTAAAATCTGTGCTTCAAAAATATATTTAAAAATAATCACAGAAAACTACATATGTTCTCGCTTCTGTTGGTAAAAATATCATCAAAATTGAACAAGAATTGACTTTGGAATAATATTTTGAAAAATTGTGGTTTTATATGAAATATGCAGTAAAAAATTAGTGACCGAATACTTTTTGCACGTCTCTGTATCTTTAAGGCAGTTTGATTTGACCTTTTTCAATGATTTTTTTGCCCTTTTTGATTTAGAATATTTTATTAAATAAAGGGTGCACACATCTTCTAGGGGCTGTCGTGGTCGTGATTGTATGGTAGTTGGATATACAACTACCTATGCAATCAGAGCCTATTACCACTAAAGTTGTGAGTTCGAACCCCGTTTATCACGAGGTGTACTCAATACAACATTATGGGATAAAGTTTGTCAGTAACTTGCGACAGGTCGGTGGTTTTCTCCGGGTACTCCGGTTTCCTTCACCAATAAAACTGACTGCCACGATATAACTGAAATATTGTTGAAAGTGGCGTTAAGCACCATAAACCAAACCAAACCAACCACACATCTCTACTACGTATTAAATGGGAATTCCTCAAAACTTTACATACTTGCTTTTTAACATTTTAAATTCTCATATTGTTAGGGCAATTTGATTGGATCATCTTTGAAGGAGTTATTGCCCTTTTTGACTAATAATGATGGATCTATAAGTTTATATATGTAACTCCTTCTACATTTTCAATCAGTCAGGGCTTTCAATATTTTTTAAGTGTACCAGTACTTCACTATTTACAGGCAGTACATTGTTCTTAAAATTTGACTATTTTTCATGAATATCTAGTGCAACAAATACTCTTTGAAATTAGGAGGTACCAATTACCATTTTAAGTGGGTGAAAGTATCCGGTACTACCTGATCAGTTCAGTTATGAATTCTATCAGTCATTCACAAATACATATATATTAAAGAAAAAATATTGTATAGTTAATTCAGATTAAATTGTCTCAAATATATACATGCATGTATTATGATAATAAAGACTGGGTCACAAAAATCTCAATATAATTAAAGTGTACCACTTCTAACATAGTACTGGGTTTTAGCTTTTTTTAAACTTTTTTTCTTCTTTTGAATTTAGTTTTCTTTAACATTCTTTATGATTTTTAGAATTAAGCACAAAGACAGATTTACATGTATTAGTGATAGGAGCTACAAACAGACCTGACTCATTAGATCCTGCTTTACGTAGAGCTGGGCGGTTTGATAAAGAAATTTGTCTTGGTATACCAGATGAGTCATCCAGAGAAAGGTCAGTGTTATTACCTAGATAATAAAATACTTTATGTGTATGTCATGTTCATAAGGAGCATTTTCTATTGTAAAAAAATAAAGGATTTAACAAATGAAGAAAATGTTGGTTTTCATTATCAGCCATTAAGCTTTGCCCTGTTAATTGAATATTGATGTCTTTTGTTTCTGTGGTCATTTGTTTTCAATTTATTTCAGTGTTCTTAATTTACCTTATTGATAGATTCTCATTTTTTGAACAGTTTTATTGGAATATAAATGTTGATAAGTTTTAATTGTAAGAGTTTGTAGAATGCACTGATTCTGAAACCAAAAAAATAAACAAGACTTTTATAATCCATACTATATCTAAAAATAAAAAATGGAGAAAGTCTATCAGATTGGAAATTACAATTGGAAAAAGACCTTATAGTTTTATAATTGGAGTAGAGGTGGAAACTCTGCTTATCTCCCTTTATTAAGTTTGATTATGTTAAATTTCTTAATGCAATAATGTAACATAGAAATGGACTAAAACTCTTACTTGCATATTTTCTTCAGGATAATGAGAGTGTTGTGTAGAAGCCTTAAGTTGACAGAGAATTTTGACTATAAATATTTAGCCAGGAATACTCCAGGGTATGTTGGTGCTGATTTGATGTCTTTGACCAGGGAAGCAGCTATGGTGGCAGTAAATAGGTAAATTATCATAATACAATATTATGCTTGGTTCATGTGGCCAAAGGCCATATAACTGCATCAGTAGCGTAATGGTTAGCGTGTTCGCCTTGAGTGTGGTAGATCGTGGGTTCGAGTCCCGGTCGGGTCAAACCAAAGACTATAAAATTGGTATTTGTTGCTTCTCCTCTAAGCATGCAGCATTAAGGAGTAAGAGCAAAGACTGGTTGGCTCAGAATCAGAATAATGTGTCCAAGTGGACGACAAGTCTACCCGCAGACTGTTGTTTTAGTGAGCTAGCACTATAAAAATCCAACTCAGCATGGTGGTCTAGAACAAAGCAGATCTCATCATCTTCTCATTGAAAATTAACTTGTTCTCGTCATGATATAGCTGAATAATTACTGAATTGGCATTAAACAACAATCACTCACTCCCAAAGGCCATATGAGCTATTGCCATCGCTAGACTTCTGTCAATTAACTTTTAACATTTTAGTTTTCTCTGAAACACCTAGACCATTTGAACAGAAACTCTGCAGTAATTATCCATGTGTGGTTTTCCAATAATATTCCTCATTTGGTTCAGATTTGAAATTCAAGAATCAATTCTCATAGATTACGATATCCCCCCATCCTTGATGGTGAAAACTTCTATTTTAAAATGTAAAAATTAGACTATATCTTCTAAAGAAATATATAATTTATGAAATGAAATTGATATACTATCAATATTTATGGAATATTATTGAATGATGAAATATTAAAATATGGAAAATATTATTTTGAAAGGCAGTTTTCTAATTAAAAAAATGCTGTTTTTTCAGAGTTTTTAGTGAATTTCAATCTTCATCTGTGATGCACAATGCTGATGTAAATGTAAATAGCAAACCTGCAGATGACCAATTAGAAAGACAACAAGTTAATATAGTACCAGATAGTATTATTATAACAGAGGATACAGACAGCAAGGGTAAAGACACGGATGAAATCAGTTGTAGCAATTATAAAGACAAGGATAGAATCACATGTGTTAAACCTGTCAGTTTAGAACTTACAGATGGTTGGTACTTATATTATAACCTTTTCATGTATTAAACATTTGTATATCTTATGAGGATTTTTTAAAGAATATTATTTATTAGTGACCATTTGAAATAATGTAGCGAATATATCAAAGTTGAAAAGAAGAAAAATGTTCATTATTTGATCTTTAGAAACATGCTACCATGTTAAATATTTGAATAGCTTTTAAAGTGGGAAAGTAGATAGGGAATTTATTTTATTTCTTTCATATAACTGAAAAAGGTTATTCTAAAAATAGTAAAAATACAAATTCTTTGGAATACCTTTTTAATTTTGTTGGGAAGGGAGGGGGAGTTTTGATTGGTCAGTAGAGTATCAACAAACCCCCACAAATTATGGATGGCTTTTAATGTTTGTTAATCACAAGATTTTTAATTTTATTTTATTATCTGGAGAATTACTGAACATCCAAAGTATTGAAAATAAATGTTAAATTTTAATGGTTGACAGTATAACTTGGATGTTAAAATCCTGGGAGAAATATGATATCTGAATAATAATATAGAATCATTAGCAACAACACTGTGTATTTTGTGTTCATTTTCAGCATTGTTCTGGTTAAAAGAATTCCCACCATTAACAGATGAACAGTTAAAGACGATGAACATCTCTATACAAGACTTTGATGTAAGAAGATTCATGTTGTTAGGTCAATGCATGATATTATTTAGTTCATGACAAATCAGCTAAAAATTCCAATTCCAAATCACAAATCTTTCTTCTTTTTTTTTTTTTTTTTTTTTTTTTTTCATATTTCCAATTTTGTTGACATTACAAGCTTGATTGTTGGTTCATTAATTCCTTATATTCATCTAATTAATCATAAGTAATAAACAAATTGTGTTTCATCTATATTCTTGCTAGCATTTGAATAAAAAAAGTCATACAGTGAAAGTGGACAATATACCCATATAAAGCAGTATTATTATTTATTAAAGAAACTGTTTAAATGTGATTGTTTCAATTTGAGAGCAAATACAGTCAAACTTTTCTAAGCCGAACCTTGAATAAAATGGAATCCTGTATAAACTTAACATTGAATAAAGTCCTAATGTAGGAAGTATTTGTTAATCAAACGTGTATAAACCGAATGCAAATGTTGGTCTCTAGGAGATTCGCTTAGACAGGTTTCACTGTAGCTTGATGTGTTTTAATTATGATATTGGAATTCTTGTTGAATAATTGTAGGAAGCCCTTAAACATGTACAACCATCAGCTAAGAGAGAGGGATTTGCTACTATACCTGATGTAACATGGGAGGATATTGGAGCTTTACACAGTGTTAGAGAAGACCTCCAGTTAGCCATCTTGGTACAGTGTTAAATCAAACAAATTGTATCTACTTATCAAATAGCTATTTTATGATTAGACGATGGTTCCAATATTAGTTTGGAATTTGGAATATTTTGATATTAAAAGGATCTTATACTTTGTATTTGAAATGAAGCTATTTATAGGCAACTCAATTTGTTTTTACAAAAATGGTTGACTTGCCGTGTTTGTATGACGATGCCACGGGGCAGTAGCATTTATTTTATATGTTAAATGTCATTTTTATGAGATTAAAATTATTATTAATATCAATAAACTATATTTGGCCAATAAGTTAGTAGATAAGACAGACATATTTATTAACATTTCAGGCACCAGTAAGACATCCAGAAGCCTTTAGGGATCTTGGTTTATCTAAATCCCAGGGTATATTGCTAGCAGGACCTCCAGGCTGTGGTAAAACTTTACTTGCAAAGGTAAGATAACGATTATTTAAGAACAAAGTACAAATATGAAATTGAAGAAGAGTAACTGAGGAATGTTTAGTTGTCTCTGCTAAACCTGTCCTTACAGTCATAAAACTTTCAAGTATAAGTTTGTACTCTTACTCAAAAATTATCCAATCAGATCATTTTATATATTGGATACAGTGTTCTGATTGGCTGATTTTCCATGTATGAGGTACAAAATTCATTTATAATGTTAAGCCATTGGAGATTGCACACATGCTGTTATGGGAGTATCTATGTTCTGTAGTCTTCCACCTGCATTTCAGAAATAGAACATAAAGTAAGTTCTCTTAACATAGATTTGTGTGTGAAATAGATTTTCAAAGTAGTTTTATTTGATGTCTGTTTATGTTTTTAATGTATTCTCTGTTAAAATATTTAGGTTGAAAAAAACCCAGATATCATAGACATTATATGATTAAGAATGATGAAACAAATTTTCGTTGTTGAAAATTATGCACTTTTTATACATCTACCTACTACAGTTCATATGATCAGAGGAAGAATTCAACTTATTTACTTTTATGTAAGGAGATCTAATAATTGTACCATCAAGTTTGATTTTTTTAATTTCAGGCAGTGGCAAATGAATCTGGAATCAATTTCATATCTGTTAAAGGACCAGAACTTCTCAATATGGTAAGTCATCTTGTAACATATAACCATACTGGCTTTGCTGTCGAACAAGAATTTATC
This sequence comes from Bathymodiolus brooksi, assembly GCA_963680875.1. Lineage (NCBI taxonomy): Eukaryota > Metazoa > Mollusca > Bivalvia > Mytilida > Modiolidae > Bathymodiolus > Bathymodiolus brooksi. Next base: position 61,317,523 of record OY804576.1, on the reverse strand, counting down.
AAAATGGCAGGTCATTTTGTAACCATTCTGGGTTCAAAGCACCAGAAAGTGTCAACATGGTAAATCAACTTGCAACCATTCTGGATTTGTAGGACAAGAACTTGTCTACCTGATGATTAGTCATCTTGTAACCATACTGGATTCAAAAGATGGCAACATTTCAATATAAGTCATTTTGTAACCATCCTGGGTTCTTGTAGGTGATTATTTACTTTAATGTACTGTCTTTGTAAGTAAGATCATTTGCCACCTGTTTTGTCTACTTCAATAAACCATCTATCTAGTATTGTCATGTGAAGAATTATTAGTGGCTGAGCATCACCATTGTATATTTGTATACATTTGTTATACATTGAAACCTGAATAAAACTGAATCTTGTATAAACCTAGCTTTAGATAAATTTTAGTGTAGGAAATCTTTGATAAAATATACTGCATTAACAGACTACCTGTGTATTTTGAACCAAGGATGGTTGGTTTAAGCAGGTTTCAATGTATGCAAAAGTGTACAAGTTAACACTTCTATTGACATTAATTCATCACCACACTCGCCTACCACCATAAAATGTGAAGATCTGGTTTTCCCATGTGCTATGAATACTGTTGTAAAGGTCATCTATCAAGGTATTTTAAGTTCATATTACCATTTAAACATTGATCAGAAATCATATTATATGATTTCACACCTCAATGAATTGTCTCCCCTCCACTTATTACATATAAACAAATCAGGTAGTAATCATTTTAATTGTCTCCCCTCCACTTATTACATATAAACAAATCAGGTAGTAATCATTTTATTTGTCTCCCCTCCACTTATTACATATAAACAAATCAGGTAGTAATCATTTTAATTGTCTCCCCTCCACTTATTACATATAAACAAATCAGGTAGTAATCATTTTAATTGTTTCCCCTCCACTTATTACATATAAACAAATCAGGTAGTAATCATTTTATTTGTCTCCACTCCACTTATTACATATAAACAAATCAGGTAGTAATCATTTTATTTGTCTCCCCTCCACTTATTACATATAAACAAATCAGGTAGTAATCATTTTATTTGTCTCCCCTCCATTTATTACATATAAACAAATCAGGTAGTAATCATTTTATTTGTCTCCCCTCCACTTATTACATATAAACAAATCAGGTAGTAATCATTTTATTTGTCTCCACTCCACTTATTACATATAAACAAATCAGGTAGTAATCATTTTATTTGTCTCCCCTCCACTTATTACATATAAACAAATCAGGTAGTAATCATTTTATTTGTCTCCCCTCCACTTATTACATATAAACAAATCAGGTAGTAATCATTTTATTTGTCTCCCCTCCACTTATTACATATAAACAAATCAGGTAGTAATAATTTTATTTGTCTCCCCTCCACTTATTACATATAAACAAATCAGGTAGTAATCATTTTATTTGTCTCCCCTCCACTTATTACATATAAACAAATCAGGCAGTAATCATTTTAATTGTCTCCCCTCCACTTATTACATATAAACAAATCAGGTAGTAATCATTTTAATTGTCTCCCCTCCACTTATTACATATAAACAAATCAGGTAGTAATCATTTTATTTGTCTCCCCTCCACTTATTACATATAAACAAATCAGGTAGTAATCATTTTATTTGTCTCCCCTCCACTTATTACATATAAACAAATCAGGTAGTAATCATTTTAATTGTCTCCCCTCCACTTATTACATATAAACAAATCAGGTAGTAATCATTTTAATTGTCTCCCCTCCACTTATTACATATAAACAAATCAGGTAGTAATCATTTTATTTGTCTCCCCTCCACTTATTACATATAAACAAATCAGGTAGTAATCATTTTATTTGTCTCCCCTCCACTTATTACATATAAACAAATCAGGTAGTAATCATTTTATTTGTCTCCCCTCCACTTATTACATATAAACAAATCAGGTAGTAATCATTTTATTTGTCTCCCCTCCACTTATTACATATAAACAAATCAGGTAGTAATCATTTTATTTGTCTCCCCTCCACTTATTACATATAAACAAATCAGGTAGTAATCATTTTATTTGTCTCCCCTCCACTTATTACATATAAACAAATCAGGTATTAATCATTTTATTTGTCTCCCCTCCACTTATTACATATAAACAAATCAGGTAGTAATCATTTTATTTGTCTCCCCTCCACTTATTACATATAAACAAATCAGGTAGTAATCATTTTATTTGTCTCCCCTCCACTTATTACATATAAACAAATCAGGTAGTAATCATTTTATTTGTCTCCCCTCCACTTATTACATATAAACAAATCAGGTAGTAATCATTTTATTTGTCTCCCCTCCACTTATTACATATAAACAAATCAGGTAGTAATCATTTTATTTGTCTCCCCTCCACTTATTACATATAAACAAATCAGGTAGTAATCATTTTATTTGTCTCCCCTCCACTTATTACATATAAACAAATCAGGTAGTAATCATTTTATTTGTCTCCCCTCCACTTATTACATATAAACAAATCAGGTAGTAATCATTTTATTTGTCTCCCCTCCACTTATTACATATAAACAAATCAGGTAGTAATCATTTTATTTGTCTCCCCTCCACTTATTACATATAAACAAATCAGATAGTAATCATTTTATTTGTCTCCCCTCCACTTATTACATATAAACAAATCAGGTAGTAATCATTTTATTTGTCTCCCCTCCACTTATTACATATAAACAAATCAGGTAGTAATCATTTTATTTGTCTCCCCTCCACTTATTACATATAAACAAATCAGGTATTAATCATTTTATTTGTCTCCCCTCCACTTATTACATATAAACAAATCAGGTAGTAATCATTTTATTTGTCTCCCCTCCACTTATTACATATAAACAAATCAGGTAGTAATCATTTTATTTGTCTCCCCTCCACTTATTACATATAAACAAATCAGGTAGTAATCATTTTATTTGTCTCCCCTCCACTTATTACATATAAACAAATCAGGTAGTAATCATTTTATTTGTCTCCCCTCCACTTATTACATATAAACAAATCAGGTAGTAATCATTTTATTTGTCTCCCCTCCACTTATTACATATAAACAAATCAGGTAGTAATCATTTTATTTGTCTCCCCTCCACTTATTACATATAAACAAATCAGGTAGTAATCATTTTATTTGTCTCCCCTCCACTTATTACATATAAACAAATCAGGTATTAATCATTTTATTTGTCTCCCCTCCACTTATTACATATAAACAAATCAGGTAGTAATCATTTTATTTGTCTCCCCTCCACTTATTACATATAAACAAATCAGGTAGTAATCATTTTATTTGTCTCCCCTCCACTTATTACATATAAACAAATCAGGTAGTAATCATTTTATTTGTCTCCCCTCCACTTATTACATATAAACAAATCAGGTAGTAATCATTTTATTTGTCTCCCCTCCACTTATTACATATAAACAAATCAGGTAGTAATCATTTTATTTGTCTCCCCTCCACTTATTACATATAAACAAATCAGGTAGTAATCATTTTATTTGTCTCCCCTCCACTTATTACATATAAACAAATCAGGTAGTAATCATTTTATTTGTCTCCCCTCCACTTATTACATATAAACAAATCAGGTATTAATCATTTTATTTGTCTCCCCTCCACTTATTACATATAAACAAATCAGGTAGTAATCATTTTATTTGTCTCCCCTCCACTTATTACATATAAACAAATCAGATAGTAATCATTTTATTTGTCTCCCCTCCACTTATTACATATAAACAAATCAGGTAGTAATCATTTTATTTGTCTCCCCTCCACTTATTACATATAAACAAATCAGGTAGTAATCATTTTATTTGTCTCCCCTCCACTTATTACATATAAACAAATCAGGTAGTAATCATTTTATTTGTCTCCCCTCCACTTATTACATATAAACAAATCAGGTAGTAATCATTTTATTTGTCTCCCCTCCACTTATTACATATAAACAAATCAGGTAGTAATCATTTTATTTGTCTCCCCTCCACTTATTACATATAAACAAATCAGGTAGTAATCATTTTATTTGTCTCCCCTCCACTTATTACATATAAACAAATCAGGTAGTAATCATTTTATTTGTCTCCCCTCCACTTATTACATATAAACAAATCAGGTAGTAATCATTTTATTTGTCTCCCCTCCACTTATTACATATAAACAAATCAGGTAGTAATCATTTTATTTGTCTCCCCTCCACTTATTACATATAAACAAATCAGGTAGTAATCATTTTATTTGTCTCCCCTCCACTTATTACATATAAACAAATCAGGTAGTAATCATTTTATTTGTCTCCCCTCCACTTATTACATATAAACAAATCAGGTAGTAATCATTTTATTTGTCTCCCCTCCACTTATTACATATAAACAAATCAGGTAGTAATCATTTTATTTGTCTCCCCTCCACTTATTACATATAAACAAATCAGGTAGTAATCATTTTATTTCTTTGTACTTCATTAATATTTTACTTAAAAAATTAATGATTTAATACTAAATAATTTTTTTTAAATGTATCTACTTGTTTATGAGCATAAAAAGTAGAAAACTTGACTTAGAATTACATAGTGTAAATTTTAAAATATCTTTTACTATATTATAGTTTGTGTTTCAAAGTTCAAATGTTTTATAAATATTCTTACAGTATGTGGGAGAGAGTGAGAGAGCAGTCAGACAAGTATTCCAGAGAGCCAAGAATTCAGCACCATGTGTGATATTTTTTGATGAACTTGATTCCCTCTGTCCAAGAAGATCTGACTCAGGAGAGGTATAGACCTTGTTGTACATAGATAGGGACAATATTTACTTATTTAGATAAATGTTGTTAATGTTTTGTAGGGTACATACAGTCTGTTGTATTTATGTCACTATATCAGATTTTTTTTAAAAGCAAAAAATCATCTGGGTGAAATAAAGATAATTAATATAGATTGTTGTAGTATTAAGTTAATCACAATAGTTATTAATCCAGATTTTTTATTATCTAAAAAATATTTCACAAATGACAAATTTATGCAATTACTAATTAAACACATGTGTATATCTCATGAGTGATGGCAATTTCGGTCACAAGTGAAATATTTTTGATAATCGAAAAACAGGATTAGTTATACAGTACAGTTAATTATATAAAATTTCTATCATGGTGTTTGTGACTCGAGAAATGTTAAAAACAAACAAAGTATGTTGTCATTTACAACACACAAAGGTTTTACCATTGTGGTAACATTAAGAAATATGTATAATGTTTTAACAGTGAATTGTTATTTCACATGTGAAATTTCAGATTTATTTTATTTAGAATTTCTGGTTTATCACTGCCATCTATATTGTAGCAGTAATGTACATTTATATAAAACTGTGTTTTTTTCTGAGGCATTCACGTTCTCTTCAAATAAATTATTCTATATAAATATTCTAAATAAAATAACATAGTGCTGATATAAATATAAATTTGTATTTTTCAGGGAGGCTCTAGTGTTAGAGTTGTTAACCAACTACTGACAGAGATGGATGGTTTAGAAGAGAGAAAAAGTGTGTTTATAATGGGAGCTACCAATAGGCCAGGTACTATTATAGTGTTGTGTCCTGTCACATGTAATATATATATAGACTGTAATTTGAATTTATGAATTATTGATGACAGTTGACATTTTTAAGCAACTACAATCAATTGTCAAAATGAGATCTGGAAAAGTAATTGTCAGTCTTTTCATATTAAGGAGGAAAATATTGTGTTTGTTCATGTACAGGAAATCAAAAACTGCCAGCAATTTGTTTTAACTAAAAAATGTAAATACAGTGGAACCTGTCTAATCCAACACACCAAGGAACCAGGGAAATGTGTCGGATTGCACAGGATATCAGAATACTCAGGTTTTATTTTAGTTTACAGATATACTTTGGGACCATAAATTTTTGTCGGATGTCACAGGATGTCGGAAAACTCAGGAGTCGGATTGCACGAGTTCCACTGTAATATTGTTTACAACCTTGTGATCATATCCTCTTTAAAATTATTTAATTAGGATAACTTCAGAACACACTTAATGGAGGCCATCTTATGGAGATGTACAAATGCTGTTTTGTATTCCCTTATCCCATTTCTCAGTTACACCCACATTTCTCAGTTACACCCACATTTCTCAGTTACACCCACATTTCTCAGTTACACCCACATTTCTCAGTTACACCCACATTTCTCAGTTACACCCACATTTCTCAGCTACACCCACATTTCTCAGTTACACCCACATTTCTCAGTTACACCCACATTTCTCAGTTACACCCACATTTCTCAGTTACACCCACATTTCTCAGTTACACCCACATTTCTCAGTTACACCCACATTTCTCAGTTACACCCACATTTCTCAGTTACACCCACATTTCTTAGTTACACCCACATTTCTTAGTTACACCCACATTTCTCAGTTACACCCACATTTCTCAGTTACACCCACATTTCTCAGTTACACCCTCATTTCTCAGTTACACCCACATTTCTGAGTTACACCCACATTTCTCAGTTACACCCACATTTCTGAGTTACACCCACATTTCTCAGTTACACCCACATTTCTCAGTTACACCCACATTTCTCAGTTACACCCACATTTCTTAGTTACACCCACATTTCTCAGTTACACCCACATTTCTCAGTTACACCCACATTTCTCAGTTACACCCACATTTCTCAGTTACACCCACATTTCTTAGTTACACCCACATTTCTCAGTTACACCCACATTTCTCAGTTACACCCACATTTCTCAGTTACACCCACATTTCTCAGTTACACCCACATTTCTTAGTGGGAAATATTTTTGATATTTTTGTTGTTTACTTCCTTCATTCTTTAGAAAAAATGGAAAATAAAGGAGCAATTTTAAATATATTTATGTGTTAGTTTTAGTACAAATAAAGACAATGGATTTATTCACAGAGCATAAACCTCTTTCTGAGAATGTGAAATTCTGTAGAGTATGCACACATACATATTTTGGAATAAGATAGGTTTTAACATTGTGAGTTTGAATCCCACTCTTGACAGGCAATATAACATTATGTGATAAAGTTTGTCAGTGACTTGTGACAGGTCTGTGGTTTTCTCCGGGCACTCCGGTTTCCTCCACCAATAAAACTGACCACCACGACATAACTGAAATATTGTTGAAAGTGGTGTTAAACACTATAAACCAAACCAAACCTATTTCTTTTAATTTGTATCAGTTGTTTTTGACAGATATAATAGATCCAGCTATTTTAAGACCTGTTGTTTTACTTTGTAATGTTTGTTTTTAACAGATATAATAGATCCAGCTATTTTAAGACCTGTTGTTTTAATTTGTAACGTTTGTTTTTGACAGATATAATAGATCCAGCTATTTTAAGACCTGGACGATTAGACAAGACCCTTTATGTAGGTTTACCAACCCCAGAGGACAGACTAGATATACTCCGTACTATTACAAAGGTATAGTAAAGAGGAAAATGTATACTATAGATGTTTACCTACTAAAGGATATCCAAGGGTTACAGAAATAGGACTTTGTTTCTCTGTTGTGGGTACACAGTTCCATGAGGGAAATCAGCAAGTTATGTGAATTGAATAAAAAATTAAATTCAGCTTGGGGATAGGATATGAAAATGTGCCTAACGAATAGAGAATGCCACTTTCCTTGCACGCTAAATGCAATTTGACACAGCTAATGAGCAATATACTTAGTACATGTAGTTATGATTAAGTAGTAAATAACTTAGTATTTGTGTACTTTTTGAGTGGGCTAAAGAAGGATGTGGTTTACAATACTAAGAATCTTATGAGAAAAATCTTATTTATGGTTGGTTTAGAGTCAAGGATGTTTAACATACAAAATCCCTTTTTTAAATTTAATATTGTATTTTTTTTACTTTAAGACATTTCTTTTCATATTTTGTTTTAGAAAGGAACAAAGCCTAAAATGTCATCAGATGTAGATTTAGAATCCTTAGCAAGAGATGAAAGATGTAATTGTTTTACGTATGTATATGTTATAATTTATATCTTTATTTCCACTTAATTGCATCAGTGGTATAATGGTTAGCATGCTCACCTCGAGTGTGGTAGATTGTGGGTTTGAGCCCCGGTCGGCCAAACGAAAGACTATGAAAATAATATTTGTTGGTTCTCCACTAAGCACATAGAAGTAAGAACAAAGACTGATTGGCTAGGAATTAGAATAATGTGTCAGAGTGCAACATAATAATATAACATATAACATCATTTCTAAGCAGGAAATTTCCGGTAAATATTCTGAGAATGAAAGAAGTACAAATCTTTTTATATCAGATTTCCAGGTTGAACAAATAGCTAATTTTACTACTAATATGCCTGTGAAATTCTGAGATTTTGAATTGAAAGAAAAGCAGGCATTTCATATAGTGAAATAAGAACATTTATATCACTAAGTTACATCACAGTACCAACATTGTCACCATTGGAAATGTATCATTGAGTGTTTGATAATGTTACACAAGTTCCTTTTTAAACATCTAATGAGTGTAAAGTGTAAGATCTGTCTAATAAACAGTATAACTACTCGTGCGTTCTGAATATCAAAAATAAATCACTTGTAACGGAACAACAATGATAATTCACTCAGTGTTTTGGATCATTTTGATTTTGTAATATTAATTGAAACTTAATTGTCTCCTTTCTTTTTTAAAGCACTTACAGAAATGACAGTGACATGTTTTATGTTACAGGGGTGCAGACTTAGCAGCTTTAGTTAGGGAAGCCTCCATGTCAGCTTTGAAAGTTATCATATCTAGTCATAGTAGAGAGGTGATAGAAGTCAATACTGACCATTTCAACACAGCATTCACAAAAGTGAGACCATCAGTATCACAGAAGGTATTTACCTTTATATTTATACAGAAACAAATCAGTATATTTCTGTTTTGAGGGTTGGTTAAGTTAGGTAATGGATGAAACATCACCATGCAACAATAGTTCACTTATATCATGGTGGCCAGTTCTATTGGTAAAGGAAACCAGGGTATCCAGAGAAAATTACTGAACTACATACAGCAAGTCATTGACAAACGTTATCACAAAAGGTTGTAACACCTCACAATGGAGAGGAACTCACTACCATATGACCACATAGGTGAATGATGTAAACCTTGTGTTAATGATGGAATGTAGATTAGGTTATTAGTATTTATCATCACTTTCTTCAATTTTCCAGCTATATCATGTCTGTCATACTTATATTTTTTTTGGGGGGGGAGGGAGGAGATGATACTGGCAGTATATAACCAACTGACCAGTAAAACCCGGCCTTAGGTAGGCTACACTTGAGGTTGAATTTATATAAAATTATCACATTCTCTCTGAAACTGATGAGCATTATCATAATGTATTTTCCTTTAAACATATTTGATAGGTTATCACTTTCCCACCTGATGTTAGGTGTTACATGTCTTCACACCAAAGACCCATATATTACTAACAAGAAAAGATATGGTTGTACAGTATGATTGTTAAATATAGTTAAAGTAGAAAAGCATTTTATTTTTTTGTCTGGATTTAAATTTTTTTTTCTTTATAATTTCAGGAACAATTGAAGTATACAAAATTAAAGGAACAGTTACAAAATGGATGATTCAATAAATAAATAATAAAAATATATTTAATTATTCAAATCCCTTATAAAGACTGGTGAAAGTTGATTTTGTGAATAATTCATATCCATTGAAAAAAAATATCAAAACCTACATCTAAACCCAGCTATAACTATATATAGATCCAGTCAAGTAATAAAACTATATTGGTATTTGTTACTTCTCCGCTAAGCATGCTGCATTAAGGAGTAAGAACAAAGACTGGTTGGCTCTGAATCAGATTGATGTGTTAAATTAGAGTGACATGACTACCTGCAAACTGTAGTTTCAGTGAGTAGCAATATAAAAATCCAACTATGCATGTTGATCTAGTTTAAAGCAGACATCATCACCATATCGTATGGTTTCAGAGATAAAGTCAACAGAAAGAGTCAACAAGTGTCAAATTGCAAAATTTAAATCTTTAGTGGGCTAGTGTTTCAACAGACAATCTGTATTCCAATGGATACTAATTGTGCTCCACTACTCACTTATTTGTTCTGCATGCTAATGAGGCAGACTTCCATCAAGGGCTTCTCTAAGAATAAACATATGAAATTAGCCCAAACTTTAAATTCTAGCTTCCGCTATATAGATGAACAACTCTTGATTAGGGATTATCGGCATCTCATTTATTAAATGTGCTTGAAAATAAAGAATACTACTGACACCCTAAAGTCTGCTTCCTACCTTGACCTTCACCTTGAAATCAACAACAGAGAAAGGTGACTTCACTTTTCCAATAATCAACTTTCCATTCACCAATAGCAATATTCAAAGAGCACCAGTGTATGGAGTTTAAATTTCACAACTTGTAGTTACTCTAGGGCTTTTCCCTATTACAACAATTTTCTGGACAGAGCTCAGCTGCTGACGAAAAAGCTACTAAAGCAAGTTTATGTTGCTCCTAGGTTGAAGTCATCGCTAGAAAACTCAACGGTCATCACCAGGAACAGGTTGACCATTACGGAATATCCATTTCTCAAATGGCAATGGATATTTTCCCTTTACATAGATTTTTTCTTTCCTCTATCACTGACAAGACTCTTACTGAACTTGACTATGAGTAACATGACAGGTGTCTTATTAGAAACAGGAACTGCTTACTCTTTGTGAGCACCTGGGCTCAACACATTTTTTTTGTGTTACTCCTCAATCTTTGTTTTCTTTGTAATGTTTTGTAGATCATTGTTTGTGTTTTTGTCCCTTTTCCTTTGGCCAATAAAATATTCCTTCTTAATGCATGCTTAATGTTGAATACTGGGAGTGAGTGATTGTTGTTTAATGCCACCTATGCATATTTTCAGCCCTATTATGGCGAAAACAAGTTACATTCGAGGAGATGATGATGATCTCAGCTTTGTACTAGACAAAGTTGAATCTTTATAGTGCTAGCTCACTGAAACAATAGTCTGTGGGTAGAGATGTGGCTCCACTCAGACACTTTATTCTGATTCATAGTCGATCAGTCTTTGTTCTTACTACTTAATGGACCGTGCATAGCGGAGAGGCAACAAATACCAATTTCATAGTCTTTGGTTTGACTCGCCCGGGGCTTGAACCCACAATCTACCACATTAGGGTCCCTTTAACTCGGAGAAGCCAAAAACTTTGAGTTAGAATTTAAAAAACATATTGACGACAATCAAATAAATAATTTGTAATTTTTTTTCTTGTTCAATTTTTATACGCCCGTCTCGAGACGGGCCGTATTATGTGATTGGGTATGGCGGGCGGCGGGCGTCCACACAGGTTTCCGCACAAAAACTTTAGTTCTGTATATTGGATCTTTAACAAACTTGGCCACATGATTCCCCTGTGGAAGGGGAAGAACCCTATTTATTTTAGGGTCATTAGGTTAAAGTTCAAGGTCACCATTACTATAAATAGAAATTTTGACAACAGGGTCGTTTCCGCGCGATAACTTTAGTTCTGTATATTGGATCTTTACCAAGCTTGGCCACATGATTTCCCTGTGGAAGGGGAAGAACCCTATTTATTTTAGGGTCATTAGGTCAAAGGTCAAAGTCATCATTACTATAAATATAATTTTTGACAACAGGGTCGTTTCCGCACGATAACTTTAGTTCTGTATATTGGATCTTTCACAAACTTGGCCACATGATTCCCCTGTGGAAGGGGAAGAACCCTATTTATTTTGGGGTCAAAGGTCAAGGTCACTTACTATAAATATAATTTTTGACAACGGTCGTTTCCGCACGATAACTTTAGTTCTGTATATTGGATCTTTAACAAACTTGGCCACATGATTCCCCTGTGGAAGGGGAAGAACCCTATTTATTTTGGGGTCATTAGGTCAAAGGTCAAGGTCACCATTACTATAAATAGAATTTTTGACAACATGATCGTTTCTGCACAATAACTTTAGTTCTGTATATTGGATCTTTACCAAACTTGGCCACATGATTCCCCTGTGGAAGGGGAAGAATCCTATTTATTTTGGGGTCAAAGGTCAAGGTCACCATTACTATAAATATAATTTTTGACAACAGGATCGTTTCCGCACGATAACCTTAGTTCTGTATATTGGAACTTTACCAAACTTGGCCACATGATTCCCCTGTGGAAGGGGAAGAACCCTATTTATTTTGGGGTCATTACCATTATACCGTTTGATAATTTATATAGACGGGCATATTTTGTGATGCACACATTTCTTGTTTAAAATCCAATAGAGTTCTTTTAATATTACCCAAGTATAATGAACATTTGTCATGTTGCGATTTAATAGTGTGATGCAGTGTTCATTATTTTGGCTGCGACAGCCAAATTTGTTTATTAGCTTTGACATGCACATTGATATGTTTGACTTTAGATATCTAAACAGTTGAAAATTACATACACAAAATCGTAGGGTCCTCAAAACATATTGGCACAGGAGCACCAATAGGTCTATATCCGGTCATGTATATGACTAATATATAGGTTATTGGTGTTTAACGCCACTTTCAACTATATTTCTGAAAAAACTTTACCAGAAAGGGTTGTACAGAGTACATCTCATCAGAGCGGTAATTGAACTTTAGTAATGAAAGGTACTGATTTCATGATTGCATATGTATATGTAGTCTAAAACAATCCTGCCCACGACAACCTCAACGATCTATATATGTAATATACGTTTATATCAACGTGGCCATCTTGAAATGAATGTGGGATCAATTTTGGAAAATCATAGTGGAATTATTGAACGTTAAGTGGATATTTGTAATAATATATCACCGATATTAGAATTTTCTTCGTCATTGTAAAGTACCCTAAAAGGTTTTCTTAGAAAACAAGTGGCGACCATATTGGATATCTAAAAAATAGCGATTCTATAACCTTAGTCAGCAACTATGCCAATATTCATTCTCGCTCTATAAAATGCATTCGTTCACATATCTGCTACACTTATTGGTAAATTCTATCATTTGCTACACTACTGGTAAATTCTATCATTTTGACAATCGATGGCACAATTAAAAAACAGTCACATTAATGATTTATCATAAGATGTATAACAATATGTAATGTATCCAATGACTAATATGTAGATATGAAGCATTTCAAAGAGAATTAAAAAATAATAATCGTGGAAAAATAATGAAATGTATGTGTACTATTTTTTATCAGTACTTCTCCAATAGGAACTTTTAGAATTATCCTGCTTGCCAGCAGCCATAAACGGTTTCTGATTTAATTGTTTTGCTGGAGAGTTAGATGTTTGACGTCTTGTTCTGCTATTTGGTGGTTCGGTTGGCTGTAAGGACAGGACATTATGTTGGTTATCTTGGTGGTTCATTCGGTTTTCTAATTTTTCTAATTGTTCTTTCATCATGACTAATGTTGCCTGTTGAAGATTGATTTGTTGTTGTTGAGTATCTATTATCTTCTCCGTGTTTTCTTTGGTAGTTGCTAGCCGTGCAATATGGTCCGACTGTTCCGACATGATATGTTCCAGTTTTACTTGACCATCGGCCAATCTGGCATGGTCAATGGCTAGTTGATCTATGACATTTAGTCTATCATTTATCAGAGTCTCTTGTTCACTGATCTTTCTGCTTTGTATTTCTATTGTCTCTTTCAGTTGTTTTATTTCTTCACTTCTTTGCTCCAGTTCGATTTGAAGATCTCGTTTGTCTGTGTTCATCTGACGCATTTCCTCATTTTCGATCTGCAGCTTTTGAATCCTTTCGTGGAATCTATTATTAGTTTCCTTTAACTTCACCATTGCCTTCTGCAATTCCCTATATCTTTTTGTCATTTCTATTAAGTCTTCATCACGTAACCGAAGCTTTTCTTGAAGGCTTACCTTCTCATGTCTTTCTTTGATTAAAGCTTCCTTTGCATGATCTAGGGAAACCATTACTTCCTCTAACTGCATCTCTAACTCATCCTGCCGAGTGAGTATAGCGGTAAACTCACGATTTGATGCTTTAGCGTCCTTTGTAAGTGTATTAATGGCCATCCTAACACCTTGTATGGATAATGGATCTGTCTTTGATGCTTGAGTACTATGAATTGATGTGTTGGTACGACCCTGGAATAACAAACAAAAACATATAAGCATACGTCAGTTATCTCATAGTAATGCATTTTTTCCTCAAATAAAAACAAATTTATTAGTGTTCATTCTATTTTGAAATTTCACGCGTTCAAGTTTCTCTGATTAATAATGAATTATTCTGAACGGTTCCGCCAGTGCGGTAGTTATCCCTTTTCGTTTTATTATTCGGTGTATAATACGCATTAAATTAGATATCTACGTCTTAATTAATATTTGGTCGGTACCTCTGTACCGGTTAATTAGTAGTCCCCGAGGTTATCATTCACCCAGTAGTCACTATTTCGGCACTGATGTGGTTTATTAGATATATTTATTATTAAAATTTACAGTTCCTAAATATGGTCATTATCCCCTCGCCAACGAAGTTGCGAAGGGATATAGTAACGTTACCGTCCGTCCGTCCTTCCGTAACTCCTTGTGAACAATCTAGAATCAACATGTTTCAAGAGAATCTGGAACCTTATTGATTTTCAAGGTCAAAGGTCAAGGTCACAGGGTCTAATTTTTACCCTGTAGCATCCTTGTGAACACTCTAGAATCAACATCTTTCAATGGATTTTCACCAAACTTGGTACATACTTAGTCCTTAAGAAAATCTGAAACCCTATTGATTTTCAAGGTCATACGTCAAAGGTCAAGGTCTCCGGGTCAAATGTTTTACCGCATAACATCCTTGTGAACACTCTAGAATCAACATCCTTCAATGGATTTTGACCAAACTTGGTACATACTTAGTCCTTAAGAGAATCTGGAACCCTATTGATTTTCAAGGTCATAGGTCAAAGGTCTAATTTTTTACCCTGTAACACTCTAGAATCAACATCTTTCAATGGATTTTCACCAAACTTGGTACATACTTAGTCCTTAAGAAAATCTGAAACCCTATTGATTTTCAAGGTCATAGGTCAAAGGTCAAGGTCACCGGGTCAAATTATTTACCGCATAACATCCTTGTGAACACTCTAGAATCAACATCCTTCAATGGATTTTGACCAAACTTGGTACATACTTAGTCCTTAAGATAATCTATAACCTATTGATTTTCAAGGTCATAGGTCAAGGTCATCGGGTCAATTTATTTACCGCATAACATCCTTGTGAACACTCTAGAATCAACATCCTTCAATGGATTTTGACCAAACTTGGTACATACTTAGTCCTTAAGAGAATCTGGAACCCTATTGATTTTCAAGGTCAAAGGTCAAGGTCACAGGGTCTACTTTTTTACCCTGTAACATCCTTGTGAACACTCTAGAATCAACATCTTTCCATGGATTTTCACCAAACTTGGTACATACTTAGTCCCTAAGAAAATCTGAAACCCTATTGATTTTCAAGGTCAAAGGTCAAGGTCACCGGGTCAAATTATTTACCGCATAACATCCTTGTGAACACTCTAGAATCAACATCCTTCAATGGATTTTGACCAAACTTGGTACATACTTAGTCCTTAAGGGAATCTGGAACCTTATTGATTTTCAAGGTCAAAGGTCAAGGTCACAGGGTCTAATTTTTACCCTGTAGCATCCTTGTGAACACTCTAGAATCAACATCTTTCAATGGATTTTCACCAAACTTGGTACATACTTAGTCCTTAAGAAAATCTGAAATACTATTGATTTTCAAGGTCATAGTCAAAGGTCAAGGTCACCGGGTCAAATGTGTTACCGCATAACATCCTTGTGAACACTCTAGAATCAACATCCTTCAATGGATTTTGACCAAACTTGGTACATACTTAGTCCTTAAGAGAATCTGGAACCCTATTGATTTTCAAGGTCAAAGGTCAAGGTCACAGGGTCTAATTTTTTACCCTGTAACACTCTAGAATCAACATCTTCAATGGATTTTCACCAAACTTGGTACATACTTAGTCCTTAAGAAAATCTGAAACCCTATTGATTTTCAAGGTCAAAGGTCAAGGTCACCGGGTCAAATTATTTACCGCATAACATCCTTGTGAACACTCTAGAATCAACATCCTTCAATGGATTTTGACCAAACTTGGTACATACTTAGTCCTTAAGATAATCTATAACCCTATTGACTTTCAAGGTCATAGGTCAAGGTCATCGGGTCAAATTTTTTACCGCATAACATCCTTGTGAACACTAGAATCAACATCCTTCAATGGATTTTGACCAAACTTGGTACATACTTAGTCCTTAAGAGAATCTGGAACCCTATTGATTTTCAAGGTCAAAGGTCAAGGTCACAGGGTCTACTTTTTTACCCTGTAACATCCTTGTGAACACTCTAGAATCAACATCTTTCCATGGATTTTCACCAAACTTGGTACATACTTAGTCCCTAAGAAAATCTGAAACCCTATTGATTTTCAAGGTCAAAGGTCAAGGTCACCGGGTCAAATTATTTACCGCATAACATCCTTGTGAACACTCTAGAATCAACATCCTTCAATGGATTTTGACCAAACTTGGTACATACTTAGTCCTTAAGGGAATCTGGAACCTTATTGATTTTCAAGGTCAAAGGTCAAGGTCACAGGGTCTAATTTTTACCCTGTAGCATCCTTGTGAACACTCTAGAATCAACATCTTTCAATGGATTTTCACCAAACTTGGTACATACTTAGTCCTTAAGAAAATCTGAAATACTATTGATTTTCAAGGTCATAGTCAAAGGTCAAGGTCACCGGGTCAAATGTGTTACCGCATAACATCCTTGTGAACACTCTAGAATCAACATCCTTCAATGGATTTTGACCAAACTTGGTACATACTTAGTCCTTAAGAGAATCTGGAACCCTATTGATTTTCAAGGTCAAAGGTCAAGGTCACAGGGTCTAATTTTTTACCCTGTAACACTCTAGAATCAACATCTTCAATGGATTTTCACCAAACTTGGTACATACTTAGTCCTTAAGAAAATCTGAAACCCTATTGATTTTCAAGGTCAAAGGTCAAGGTCACCGGGTCAAATTATTTACCGCATAACATCCTTGTGAACACTCTAGAATCAACATCCTTCAATGGATTTTGACTACACTTGGTACATACTTAGTCCTTAAGATAATCTATAACCCTATTGACTTTCAAGGTCATCGGGTCAAATTTTTTACCGCATAACATCCTTGTGAACACTAGAATCAACATCCTTCAATGGATTTTGACCAAACTTGGTACATACTTAGTCCTTAAGAGAATCTGGAACCCTATTGATTTTCAAGGTCAAAGGTCAAGGTCACAGGGTCTACTTTTTTACCCTGTAACATCCTTGTGAACACTCTAGAATCAACATCTTTCAATGGATTTTCACCAAACTTGGTACATACTTAGTCCCTACGAAAATATGAAACCCTATTGATTTTCAAGGTCATACGTCAAACGTCAAGGTCACCGGGTCAAATGTTTTACCGCATAACATCCTTGTGAACACTCTAGAATCAACATCCTTCAATGGATTTTGACCAAACTTGGTACATACTTAGTTCTTAAGAGAATCTGGTTACCCTATTGATTTTCAAGGTCATAGGTCAAAGTCACAGGGTCTAATTTTTTACCCTGTAACACTCTAGAATCAACATCTTTCAATGGATTTTCACCAAACTTGGTACATACTTAGTCCTTAAGAAAATCTGAAACCCTATTGATTTTCAAGGTCATAGGTTAAAGGTCAAGGTCACCGGGTCAAATTATTTACCGCATAACATCCTTGTGAACACTCTAGAATCAACATCCTTCAATGGATTTTAACCAAACTTGGTACATACTTAGTCCTTAAGATAATCTATAACCCTATTGATTTTCAAGGTCATAGGTCAAAGGTCAGGTCACCGGGTCAAATGTTTTACCGCATAACATCCTTGTGAACACTCTAGAATCAACATCCTTCAATGGATTTTGACCAAACTTGGTACATACTTAGTCCTTAAGATAATCTATAACCATATTGATTTTCAAGGTCATAGGTCAAGGTCATCGGGTCAAATGTTTTACCGCATAACATCCTATGTCTTGCTATGTGGTTTGATCCTGCCGAGAGTGCTTACTATACTTTATAGGCTAATCACCAGGTACTCATAAATTTATTTATCTTTTAAACTTGCACATATATACTTAATACCAACCTTTGATGATAGCATATATCGTATCGGTTGTTCTGGTGGCTGTAAATCTAAAATTTAAACACATCATTTAAAGGCAAGTAAATGTTCCTTTTAGATCATTTGTCGAAATATTATCTAATATACCTCAAAATAAGTGATACATGTACAATTTTAGGATTAATATTCGAAATCCAGTGCCACAAAACCGCATCGGTGGGTGATGTAATTGTTAACGTGCTCGCCTCGAGTGCGGTAGATCGTGGATTCGATCCCCGATCAGGTCAAATCAAAGACTATGAAATTGGTATTTGTTGCTTCTCATGTAAGTACGATTCATTAAAGAGAAAGAGCAAAGACTGGTTGGCTCGAAATCAGGATAATGTTTCCGAGTTGGGCGACATGTCTATCCGCGGACTGCTGTTTCTGTAAGCTAGCACTATAAAGATCCAACTCGGCGTGTTGGTCTAGTACAAAGTGGATCTCATCATCATCTCATTGAAAATTAACTTGTTCTCGCCATGATATAGCTGAAAATTTGCTGAGTTGGCGTTAAACGACAATCACTCACTCAACTTATTCACTCACCCAATCCCACAAACCAGAGAACATGCTTACGACCTATATCTGCTATGGCTTTATGTTTTAGAACATGCTTACGACCTATATCTGCTATGGCTTTATGTTTTAGAACATGCTTACGACCTATATCTGCTATGGCTTTATGTTTTAGAGATATCAACCTCTGTGTCTACTCTTATTTTTTGATATAATGTTGTAACTGATCTGACGTTGTAACTGATATAATGTTGTAACTGATCTGACGTTGTAACTGATATAATGTTGTAACTGATCTGACGTTGTAACTGATATAATGTTGTAACTGATCTGACGTTGTAACTGATATAATGTTGTAACTGATCTGACGTTGTGGTATTTTTTGTTTGTTTTGTTATTCATTGTATGGACCATTCAGACTTTAAAAAAATATTAAGACCGAGCTGCAGATGAGAAAAAAAATATTATGGTAAAAATACAAAACACAATTTCTACATTTTAACTAGTATATTTATGAATGATTTGTACATTTGGGTTTTATACTATTTCAAGATGATAAAAATGTAAATATATTGTATGTATGTTACATACAAAAATTACTGTCCATAGAGCGAAAAAACATTGCTCAGTTATTTGAACATTTGAAAATAAATATGGCGGGACTTACATTGATCCGACTCTTCGTCGTCTGCCTTTAACGATTCTACAATATGTCCGTATCCACAATCTCTAAGTACATCACAGATAGTTGAGTAAGAATTAGGACCAGATACCATAACAGTCCCAAGAAACAGTTCTATCTTCTCCCGGTAGTTATGTAATTGTAAAATGAGGTCTTTTTCGTCTGGTAATAACGCTCCCCTATCTTCTAATGTATCGGCAATGATTTGCAAATTTATTTCTTCGTTAAGAGTCAACAAGTATCTGTAATTTAAGAATTTAATTGTATTCAAATTTATTTAAAAACATTGTTTTAAATTCTGTCGAACCACAATCTATTAATCATTCCTATACATTTAATTGTTGGAAGTATTTATTTTGACAAAATTAAGGGACTGGAAATTGTAAGGTCCAATATTTTCATATCGGAAGAAATTGTCGATTTTAATCATAAAAAAGCGTCAGTCACGATGATACGTTTTCTTTAAATAGCAATGACAGTCACATCTGAATTCGATCAAGATTTGTTATTCTATAATATCACATATTAATTAGGTTGTATTTCGATCAGTATCCAATCAGAATAGGGACAGATGATGTTGCAAGTGATTACAGACTAAATTCCCCATAGGTTTCGGGGGCGTCGTATGGTCGAGATCGTATGGTACTTTGATTTACAACTACCTATCCAATTAGCGTCTATCACCACCAAAGTTGTGAGTTCGAATGCCTCGATACAACATTATGCGATAAAGTTTGTCAGTTTTCTCCGACTGCTCCGGTTTGCTCCACCAATAAAACTGACCGCCACGATACAAATTCTGTTAAACAGTGGCGTTAAATACCATAATCCTAACCCTCACCTCATAGGTTTCATATCTTATCACAATGTAAAACATGTTTGTCTGACTGAAAAAAGACGAAGCACATACTGCATGATTGTGTTGCTCATCTATAAAGACCACAGACCAACACTCACTCATCATTATAACTGCTGACATTTATTGCCAATGGAGAGTTATGGTGTTTAACAACTTTCAACAATATTTCAGTTATATCGTGGCGGTCAGTTTTATTGGCGGAGGATACCGGAGTATCCGGAGAAAACCACCGACCTGTCACAAGTCACTGACAAACTTTACATAATGTTGTATCGAGTACACCTCGCAATGAGCGGGATTCGAACTCACAACTTTAGTGGCGATAAGCACTGGTTACACAGGTAGTTGTAAATCCAACTGCCATACGATCACGACGACCCTCACAAACCCTGTGATAAGTCACGAATGAGGAAAGGCCCGGATCGTGATTACGACAGACGGAACATATTAGTGGTCAATTGTGATAATGAAAAAATAAAAATATCCGTGGTCAATTGTGATAATGAAAAACTAAACATATCCGTGGTCAATTGTGATAATGAAAAACTAAAAATATCCGTGGTCAATTGTGATAATGAAAAACTAAACATATCCGTGGTCAATTGTGATAATGAAAAACTAAACATATCCGTGGTCAATTGTGATAATGAAAACTAAAAATATCCGTGGTCAATTGTGATAATGAAAAACTAAACATATCCGTGGTCAATTGTGATAATGAAAAACTAAACATATCCGTGGTCATTTGTGACACAGATATTCCGTAACTGTTAACCAAATCCTGGTGGCGACCGTAAATCTTTCGAAGAGATGACTTTAACTTAACCATCTGGAAACCTTTGTTTAGTAGCGTTTGGTTCAATGGCCAAAAATAAAAGCACTAAACACCAAACAACAATCCACAAAACACCACCCAGAAAACTTCCAATAATTGAGTAATGCTATCTCCACTAAAACCCTGGAGAGAACTCGGGTGGAACGAGGAACGAAGGATTTCATTGAGACTACGAGAACTAGCTACTGTATCACTAGGATCCATTGTTAGTAAAAGCCCTCTAAAGGAAATCCTGATAGGAAACACAAGCTGTGTAATATCGCATAAACGTTAATACATTTAATCTATATGCTTCAATATATTTCTATGTTTGCGGGTGTTAAGAGACCTTTTCTTTTTCTTTTTTCTTTTATTATGCAACAGTTTCACAAAAAGAGAAGTAAACAGACCTCCACTCGAAAGTAGAAGTTGAAAATAAACAAATACAGCCCTACATTCAAAAGCAGAAGCTAAAAATAACCAAACCCAGCAAACTGTCCGTGGTGGACTTGAAGCTTCTATTAAACAAAATTGACGAAAAATTAATAAATAAATAAATATTCAAAATGTAAGATATCGAGAATAATAAATATGGAGATCTAATCATGGAAATGACAGACTACAAAACTAGTGTTATGAAACAACTTCCAAAACCTTATTAAGAAAAAAAACTGGTAGAACGTGCTAAAGTGGGTCACGGGTCACTGTAATCGGGCGGCTGTATCGAGAAACAGATACGGTGTTGAAAAAACTGTTGATACTCATAAAATATTGATAAATGCAATGACATTTTATGTTTGTCTTCAAGAAATATGATAGACAAAACCATGTGTGAAGTTTTATGACGAAATATCTCCGATTTCTATGTAAATTTACGAGTTGAAGTGGGGAAACACCCACAGGTAATTTTAGCGATGTATTTTTATCTTGGACAAGAATAAAAGATGCATGTAAAAGAAATCTATGTTATATTTATTCATTTTTTTGATTCTGGAATATTGTTGATCATTGATTTAAACAAGAAAAAAGGGGAAAAGGGGGGGGGGGATTTTATTTGTGAATTTTACAGTTAAATAAATGTTATGTTTCGACAGTTTAAAGAGAAAAATAAAAAAATTTTGCGACTAAAGCTTAAATCAGCGTTAAAAATTGAACAAATATCAGTGGTTTTGTAAATGAGATTTATTTTAAATAGAAAATCTGAATTTATTATTTATTAATTTATTATTAATTATACAATTTTATATCCCTTGGAAGGGGGAGGGGGGCTATGATGGAAATTTGAAATAAAAACACAGGACCGGACGTTAAGCAAAAATAATAATCCAGGATTAGTTTTTTATTAAAAAAATCCAGGACCCCTGTGTCCATGATTTTTTTTTTTAAAGTTAATAATATGAAATATTGACATCCACACTTGCCTTTTGGACAGCACATTTCTGTGTCCACACTTGTTTTATTGGGATATAATGTAAATCATTGTAGGTAAAAGATAATGTATTATTTTAGAATAATGTTGGATTCACCGTTATAAGACATACTGAAAATTTGTCGAAAAATTCTCCGGATATTGATTGAATTAACAAAATTTTGGCGGCAAGAAAGGACAATTAGAACCACTTCTCCCTTGGGTCATTACATTTCCGTAAAACTCATCAAAATCCAAACAAAATTTTGACATCAGTCATGAACAAATCATGACTATGCTTGGTTATACTATACACTATATTTACGATCTCATATTGTCACGAAATGTGGATAGATTTCGTAAAAAAATTAATTGACAGTACATGTATATATAAATTTCGATATTTTGGTGTGCCCAGACGAGGAGCAAGGTTCCGTCAAACATTTTATGATTTAAAAGTTAACGTTGAGCTAGAAACACTATAAATTAGTAATGGCAATTTCTATAACAGAATTTTTGATATGATGAATTGCATACGTATTCAAAATTATCAGAATGTACAAATAAACCATTCATACCTTAAGAAACTCCATTGACCAGTTAGGATCGTTTCCTCAATCTCATTATCAAACCTTACATTGCGACCATCTTCCATGTCCCTGTAACTGATCCTTTGGAAGTTTTCAAAAATTAAACCACCCCTTTGTTTCGCAAGAGTCACCTTTTATGCAAAACATAACCTTTAAATTTCAGCAACATTTCCAGCCATTCAACTAAAGACATTTAATTCAACTTGTTAATTGTTAAATGGGTCTTAAATGAAAAATATCAGTCCTTTGCACATAAGAAATTTTACATTATGTTTTTTTGACAGAAAATTAAAAACCTACCTGTATATTGGAGAACTAGGAGACCTTTGATCATGATGTTATGGAGTTGAGCCAAGAACGCTTCAAATGACATGGCAACAAGTCAGTACTGTCACAGTCTGTTCACACTTACTGGAATTATAGTCTTTTTTTGCTGTACGCCTTTATGGTGTGTGTGTGTATTTTTTTTAATGTGTTCGAACTTAATTTTACGCGAAGAAATGGATATTACAACCAGTTCTCATCTGCTTTGAAATTAATCGTTACCAACACATAGGAAAACTAGGTTCCTTTAAATTTATACATAAGTCATTAGAACTATATAAGGACAGGTGTCTCTAGACTATTTCAGATTTGTAAATCGTATACAATTTGATATTGTATTTGTTATGCATACATGCCATGTTATTTCGTTTCTTGTCGCAATTTTCTTTTAGTTTTAGGGCAATACATATGATTTCAGTTTTATTGAGTTGTCCATTTATGAAATCTATATAAGTACAATATTTTAGATGACGTGATTTTTGTCACATTTTCTTCTTCGTTGCCATCTTATTTCAGTTTTTATAATTTGGTTAAGTTAAATGAATACCTTTTTGTATGTTGTTATATATTTATTCTTGTATAAGGATTATTATCATACGTCACCCTAACAATTAGATCATGGGAACAATAAGAAGATCTTACGATATGAAACAATCGATATAAACGATTTATTAAAACCAATAACGATAAAATTGCGTGTAAAATCAAGATAAAGGAAGAATTATTTTTTCTCCTCGCATGAATGTGTATACAATGTATTGTGATTCGGCATTTGATTAACCAAATCAATGTATTGGACAGCTCTTTTGACAAAAAGGTGGACCATTTTACTACATCATACAATATGTCTTTTTGTAAGTGTTGCTATCGGGAAGTTTTAATAATGTTTTGTTTTGTACATACCAAACATGAATGCAACAAAAGATATCAAACTTAAATCTCACAGGTTTCTAAAGACGAGTACAGGTTAGGTTACCCAAGTCCGAAGGGATATTCAAATTATAGAACGATCTGGATATAAAAAAAAAAAAGGAAAAAAAAAAGAACAGTTCAAACATAAAGATACAATAAAATGAATGATCAGAAGTTCGGACAAAGGGAAGTCTCAAAACATAAATGAAGTGATAACAGATGCTATGGATGTTTTTATGTACATTAATGAAGTCATTAGCTATACAATAAAAAATAAACCTGTCAATGACTTATGTTGTGCAGCAGGTGTCTGACTTCCTGACTTAACAACACTATTTCCATGAAATTGCTTCCATGTTTATTCCTCTTGCTCAGTTTAGATAAGAAATCTTGTTCTTGGGTCGCACCATCTTCCGCATGCATGCCCTGTTAAGATTATAATTACCAGAGGCGGATTTAGAGGGGGGCGTGCGGGGCGTGCGCCCCCCTAAAATTCGCACAGCATATATGTTATACAACGTTATTTAAGCAGTTCAACAAACGACTTTTTCATGAATGGTTAACCCGTGACCTGTAGTAAAATATTCCTACAAATTGTAAATACACGTTGGGTATGTTCGCTGATTCATATATGGATTCGCCGTCAGTAGTTCAAAGATTATTCCATTCCGATTGGTTGCGAAGTACCAGACATCAACTATTTTCTCACGCTAATTAAACATTTTTTCTAGTCAGTTTTACAACTATAAGAAAAACAAATCTTTACAGATCAAAGCATTTAGTAAACTTAAATCCTGATACTGATGTTCTTTCAACATCAGATACAAATTGATGAATTACACTCAGAAGACATCTTCATGATATTATCTGACCTATATGATCACAAAAATAGCACTTGTATTTTGGAATTCCCCGGACACATTTACAATTGACAATTGTAAGTGTGTCCGGGGAATTCCAAAATACACGTGCTATTTAGAAATTATAAAATGGACGAAAATTCTAGGCCAAGAAAACAAGCCGCAAGATTAGATACATTTCTTATTCCTCGACGAGACGAGAAAAGTCAAAGGTAAACTAAAAAAAACATACAACGAAAACCTATAACGAGAGAATCAGATGATGAAACTGAGACAGTGTAGTAAAACTTGAGAGTCCCAAGAAAATGGTCACTTGTCTTTAAATAATGGTGCAAATAGTTCTTGAATTCGAAATTCTGCAGTTTCCTATGAAAAAAAAAAGTTTGATTTGTATACAAATACCCAAAAATGTTGCCTTTTACTTTTCAAGTAAAGATCAGAAAAAATACGCGTTGGTATATTGTACATTAAAATGCAAAAGTAACATATTAATAAAAAAAAAATGTAGTGGCAATTTATTTGTAACAATCTCTGCATCTTCACGGGGTATCTGCACAAGAAAGTGTGAAAAAAATCCCCTCCCCGGGTACGTTTATATTATTTATATCTACCAATAGCATGTATTTGAGGATGTCTGTGAGGAATGCGCTAAAACTAAACCAATAGTTCTTTGAAGGGTTAAAATATCGTGATCGATCAGTCATGAGTTGAACAATTCGCATCACGGTTGTTCAAAAAAAGTTTTACTTTAAGTTCTTATAACCTGACAAAAACATACACGTAGTTATTAACAATTATCCGACAAAATTAATACTCAAAGTCAAGTTTTTTTTTTTTGGTCTGATAAAAATGGTGTGGTTGGTTCAGAATTGTCGTTCAAATAAATGTCTGTGATTCCCCAAAACCCCAGAGCTTCCGTTCCCTACAAGGGTTCTGTTCGGGACCCGCTAAGGTCCCCCGACCCCTCGCATACTCACGCCCCCCTTAACCACAAATCCTGGATCCGCCCCTGCGGAGAGAACCACCGACCCTGGGCAAGCAGCTGGTAAACTTTATCACTTGCGACTGCGAGTCGAGTGCACCCTTTTTGTAATTTACAAAGCTGGGCGCGAACCCACGCCGTATTGGTGATAGGCTTGTATGAGCTGTTAGATCCAACGATCTAACTCATTGAGCCATCCGGACCCCATGAATGCGTTAAAACTAAACCAATATTTCTTTGAAGGGTTAAAATATCGTGATCGATCAGTCATGAGTTGAACAATTCGCATCACGTTGTTCAAAAAAAAAGTTTTACTTTAGGTTCTTATAATCTGACAAAAATATACTGCTAACAATTATCCCACAAAATTAAGACTCAAAGTAAAGTTTTTTTGGTCTGATAAAAATGGTGTGGTTGATTCAAAATTGTCGTTCAAATAAATGTCTGTAATTCCTCAAACCCCCTAGAGCTTAGGGGGAGGGGTTTCGCCCCACTGGACCCCCTATTAGGGCTCTTCCCTGGACCCGCTGGGGACCTTAAGCGGTCCCCAGATCCCTCTCCTACTCACGCCCCCCCTAATCTCAAATCCTGGATCCGCCCCTGATTACACTCTGTTGTTTTAATTACAAATACGTTAGCAACTTAAAGCTTCAATGTTAAGTCTATACCATAATTGATCTACACCTATAAGTTGACAACGAGCGTTGATATGGAACAAAACTTTACGATAAAAGAGATGTTTACAATTTCCGGATTGTGAACTTTTCATTCATTTGTAGCAACATTCCAGAAGAACTTACATATTTAGTATATATAGCTTAATTGATACAACATTCCAGAGCTTGTGCTTCTTATAAGAATTTCCTTGATTAAGGGTTTTCTGTAGACAAAGAAGCTACCGAAAACAGGGTTCCTATTAACATAGTTGAAATATTCACATCGAAAGTATTACGGTCTTCATCATCACTTGGTTAATTGTTACGGAATGTCTGTGTAACAGAACCATGTGCACATTCCGTTTATCTTGATAAATCCCATCATTTTTCCATTTTTAACACGAGTAACATGACAGGTAACACTGGTTGAGCAGTAACTGCTTACTCCTCCAGTGTACCTGAGTTCACACCGGTTTTAGTGGGTTTCCTGTTGCTCAATCTTTAGTTTCCTGTGTAATGCGGCCATGTCTTATATTATTACCCTTTTCTCTTTGTCATTGTATTATCTGTCTTTCGATTTACTACTGGTGATTACCCCTTTTGCATCTTCAAACTTTTCTGATGGTTAGTACTGAAAGCGTCAAAGCTTCGTGTTGTTTATAAGATATAAATAAAGCACAACAAAGTATTCCAAGCATATTATTGACGCCATTAGGACTTGCAGATCTATGGAATTTGCGAGGGACCCTGGGGTATAGTTATATAGAAACTGGTTCAAAACCTACAAAAGGGATGTCCGCTGTGCAGGATGAATCAAATACAAAATTCACCCTGGCATACATGATAACCTTGAGCATACAAAGACAACTTGCAGTAGCTCTTAATGAGAGATATATTTTTCACAGTGGCCTTTGGCGGTCCGTTGCAAGGCAAGTGCTTTTATTATTATGTATCATACCATCATATTCCTGCGGCAATCTGAAATTTCGCTTTATTATGTTGAAAAAACGTTTGAATCGGTCGTTGGTATGTTTGCACTTTTACTTCTCAGTTTAGCCCTTTGAAAAGAACAAGCGTCGACAAAGATAGAGATATGTTAATATATTTATAATTGTGATATACGTTTTTATATATAGAACATCCAAAATAAAATGTTTACAATATGAACAGATTGTATGTAATATGCTGCGATCTAACATCACCGTTTAACTGGATCATCTTCCCATCAAAGCGAGAGAGGAGGGGGGGGGGGGGGTCGCGGTAGTTGGATTTACAACAACCTATACAATCAGTGTCTATCACCACTAACGTTGTGAGCTCGAATCCCGTTCAGTCGAGGTGTACTCGATACAACATTATGTGATAAAGTTTGTCAGTGACTTGCGACAGTTCAGTGGTTTTCATCCACCAATAAAACTGACTGCCACGATATAACTGAAATATTGTTGAAATTGGCGTTAAACACCATACCAGGTTGGTTTTTTTAACTGGGAAAGAAAAACCTGAAACTATTTTCAAGCTAATTTATTATTTTTTTTATAAATAATGAAAATGGAAACAAAATGAATATGATAAATCACCTAATGATAAATGACTCTAGCATCCGAACAACCTTGTTAGAACTTCAGACGAATATTTGTTAGTTTTTTTCAAGATGAAAATGTA
This sequence comes from Bathymodiolus brooksi, assembly GCA_963680875.1. Taxonomy (NCBI): domain Eukaryota; kingdom Metazoa; phylum Mollusca; class Bivalvia; order Mytilida; family Modiolidae; genus Bathymodiolus; species Bathymodiolus brooksi. The sequence continues at coordinate 61,288,864 of OY804576.1, read as the reverse complement.
GCAACAAGCTATACACAGAATAAACACATCGAGTCCATTTAGTATGAAAAAAATGACATATCCATCTTTATGGAATACAGTAAATGATCTTCATATAAAAAAATGTAATGGAATATTTCATTTGGTTTTTTTCAAAGCCACTATTTTCGAAAACGTTTCGTAAAAGTTAATACAACAATCTTTGTTGTTTTATTGAGACGATGTTTCAATCTATGATGGTGAAGAAATAAAATGTTTTTGTAAATAAAATATAAATGAAATGAACATTTTTATCTCTGAAATATTTTTATTGATGTCTTTTTATCTGGGAAATAAAACTATGTTTAATGTCCATTTGCAGTTTTAATACTACCGCGTCTAATTTTAATACGTGCACTTATTGAAAACTCCTCTTAAAACGACCATCCTTTTTCTTGAGGCTTCTCTCGAGGTGGCGGTGGATTAAACTTTACATTAGCATTGTGTGATCTGTTAAGTATACCGTTCATCCATGGCATTGTACGGGGAGGAGAGATGGTGCGTGTACTTCTTCTGTTCTTATCTCTGTTTCTATTAAAGTATGAAGCACGTGAACCAAGTGAACTAACTCCGGTATTTTCCAGTAATATTAACCGTTGTTCCATCTTCTGAAGCCGTTCTTCATCCATCGCTTGATTTTCGTTAAGAGCGTTAATTTGATCCTGCTGATTGGCTTTCTCCTGCATCAATTGTTCTATCTGATCTTGTTGTTCTATCCTATCATCCACACTTTCATCGTGAAGAACCTCTAATTTCATTATTTGAATTTTCTGGCGTTCGTTTTCTTCCTCTATTCCACGAATCTTTTCCAACTGCAGATTTAATTCTTCTTCTTTTTGTTCAAGCTCATGTTTTTGATTCTCGAATTTTTTTCTCAAATTTTCAAGTTCTTGACTTTTCTTATTAAGTTCTTCTTTTGATTTTTGATCACATTTATCGCTTGCACGCAACTTTTTATTCTCAAGCTGTAGGTTGATTATCTGTTGTTGAAACATATTGAGTTTTTCTATTAAGTTTCTGTTTGTCTTTCGCAACCTTTCGTTTTCTTCTTTTACTTTATTAAGGTCATCAACTGAGGTGGTTGAAGGCTTTTCATCACTTGTTTTAGATATTCGCTGGAACAGATCTGCTATTTTTGGCGCAATGTTTACTAGTTCTTGTTCCAAGGCTGTCAAGTCGACATTGGTTCGATCCCCGGTGTCCCCATTTTTCAAGGCTGTTCGAACCGCATAAACAGCTGTTGCTGTATCGTTATTGGTAGTGCTCACTGCTGAGGCTTCTCGAACAAGGCTTGTCTGTGTTCGAACTAAATTTGGTGTTGCAGCATTGCTTTCGGTGGGAACATTGGTCTCTGATGGACCTGGAAGTTGTAGCAGAATATCTGGTATTACTTGTTTACATTTCTTTTCACCAGTCTCTCCATCCTTTGAACTGATACCGGTACTGCCACTCTGTAAAGATATTTAAACCTTGGTGTTTATTTTCATATAAAAGATGTAAACAAGTGTTATTGGCATCATAGATTTGGCCTATAATTACAGTTGTAACTGAAGCATATTATTTCCCTATTTTTCTATCTAACTTTTGTAATTGTATATTACCACCTCTTGTTCAAGAAAATGTCCCTCACATTTCATAAAAAGAATGAAGAAATGAAGCAAAAATGTTTTATAAACGTGATATTTAGAGACGTTTTAACTGGCTGAGGAAAGAAAGACTCCACAACGGGTTGCAGAAGATGCTTACCATTTCTAAACAGATTATTGCGGGCTCAATGCTTGTATGAGTTCGTTTTGTTCGAATAGATGCTATTTTTCTCTGGGTTATCGTTATGTTTATAGTACATGGCTTTTTTTTTGGATCGTCACTTTACTGAAGTATTTCTTCAGACTGGAGTACTTGATGAACGTCTTGGTTATGCATATATGTAGTTGGGGTAATATATTATCACTTCCAACGATATTTCATCTATATCGCAACGTTCATCTTTATTTATAAAAAGAAAAAAACAAGTTTTATCGTAAAGGTTTATCGAGTACATCTCACCATGGGCGAGAATCGAACTCGTGCACACTAAATTTGATATCTACGTTTTTATTACATTACCGCATCGTTCGACACTTTGTTGTTTAAACTACTTGTACAATAGACCTTTTTATTCTTAAAAACATGGGCGCGGCCATTATCGACTTCCGAGTGTGTTCGCCATTAGTAAAGTGTAAAAATCTTATGTTCTCGGGGTTTATCGATACGCTAATGTATGGTTTCTCTAGTACAGGTGTCACAATATACTGTTATTTCGGCTTGAAATTCAATGATAACACCTGCTGTGAAGTGATTTGTAAACGGAGATATAATGACAATGATATAATGACAACAAATAAATTACCTGGTATGTATTTTTTTTTCTAATTACAGTTATTTTCCCCATACAAAATCAGTATAAATCCTACTTGATAAAAAACTGCATGCACTTTTTTATCTGTTTTGTTGCTTTTCAGCATAAGAAAAAAGGGGTAATCAAATTAATATTTTGTATGAAATTAAAAAGTAAATATATAAATTATAATATACGCTTTTTGAAATTATTACTATACGATTTAAAGTGAAGTAATAATGATAAAAAGTGTGCCTAACTTATAAGAAAGAACTTAACTTTGCAAATGAGGATTTGTGTTTACTGATGTTAGTTTACTGTCCTAATACAGTTTTATTTGTATCATTCACTCTGGAGTGTATATTACGTTGTCGTACTGTTAGTTATGAAGTAGACAATAGAAATGTGAATCAGATATATTTTTCTTGTGAGATCAGAGGTAGCTGACATTTGACATGTGAATCAGATATATTTTTCTTGTGAGATCAGAGGTAGCTGACATTTAACATGTGAATCAGATATATTTTTCTTGTGAGATCAGAGGTAGCTGACATTTGACATGTGAATCAGATATATTTTTCTTGTGAGATCAGAGGTAGCTGACATTTGACATTTGAATCAGATATATTTTTCTTGTGAGATCAGAGGTAGCTGACAGTTGACATGTGAATCAGATATATTTTTCTTGTGAGATCAGAGGTAGCTGACATTTGTGAGATCAGAGGTAGCTGACATTTGTGAGATCAGAGGTAGCTGACATTTGTGAGATCAGAGGTAGCTGACATTTGTGAGATCAGAGGTAGCTGACATTTGTGAGATCAGAGGTAGCTGACATTTGTGAGATCAGAGGTAGCTGACATTTGTGAGATCAGAGGTCGCTGACATTTGTGAGATCAGAGGTCGCTGACATTTGTGAGATCAGAGGTCGCTGACATGTGTGAGATCAGAGGTCGCTGACATTTGTGAGATCAGATGTAGCTGACATTTGTGAGATCACAGGTCGCTGACATTTGTGAGATCAGAGGTAGCTGACATTTGTGAGATCAGAGGTAGCTGACATTTGTGAGATCAGAGGTAGCTGACATTTGTGAGATCAGAGGTCGCTGACATTTGAAACATATTAGATATCTACCTGTTTATTAATGCTGTTTTTTGTTTTGTTTTTGTTTTGTTTTTGTTTTTGTTTTGTTTTTGTTTTTGTTTATGGTTTGTTTTTATTTGGTTTTGGTTCGAGGATAGTTTCATCTATATTCATATAGATGTTTACAAACAATAAATCATGTTGATAAAAGTTAGTATTGGGATGTGAACGGATGATTTGATTGCCACAAATAAAAGTTCCCTTGTAACTAGGATTGAAAATGGGCATATGGTAAATTAAAATATACCTACCACACTTGACTTGGCGGAAGTTAACCTCTGAGAATCTTCTGATCCAGCCTGTGATACTGAATCTGGAAAAGAACCACATACTCAATTACACATAGTCGAAAAGAACGGAAGAATGTAAAATAAAATTTAATATTTTCGTCGCATATGGAAAACATAACCGCTTTGATGGTTACCTCAAACTACTCGCCTATTAAACAACAGCAACATTATAGGTAGTTATTTCTTTTGTAAATATTCCAATACTATGCCACATTTCCACCAATATAGCACTAAATATGTAACAAAAACAACCTCACGAATGCGAGATGACTCCCTAAAAATGACCATATATGTTTTATCTTCAGAAGAGTATATTGATTGATTGATTGATTGGTGTTTAACGCCAACCTTAGCAGTATTTCAGCTATATCGTGGCGTGAACCAGAAAAGTATAAACAGTTAGATAATTTCAGTTCTATGAATGTTATGTTACTTACCAGATATATTGTAGTCATCTTCCATATTAATTCCTAGTTTCTCAATCACTTCCGCATATCTGTTCCTTGTGTCGTCTTTTAGAAGACAACAGAATGTTAGGTACCCCTTTTTACCAGATCTAATAAGAGCACTAAGGAACTTCTCCGCCTTCATGCATTTAGTGTTTGGTTGTACTGTAAGAATTGTTTCTTTAGTTTCAGCGTTAAATCTCCGTGCTTTCATCATACCTTCCGTCAAATCTTCAACACGAAGTTCGTGCTTCAAAAAAGTCCAATTTCTCCATAGTTTTCTCTCATCTTCGTCAGCCATTGGTTCTATTTTATTATCCGCCATTTTGCACGTCGTCAGAATAATCACTTCAACCTTTTCATTTATTTACAATATTTACAAAATGATAATTTTATCTCAACTGTTTCTGGTTTTGGTAATTTGCTAATTTAAACCAGTTAAGCTGCAAACATTTCTCACAAAGCTTCAATGCAATAATAAAGTGCCGATGGAGGCTTTATTTGTCGATAACGTAAGGTCAATATAATACGTGCTGGGCAGATCAGGTTTCAAAATCCTTTAGATGCCTCTCTGAAGACAACCCTTTTGCGTCATACAAATTCTAAATCTTGTTGTATTTAAAACAATTTGCTCACATCCGATCTTTTGTTAACATTGAATATTTGCTACCCCGCTTCGGTTTTGGCAAACGTGATACCATTGTTCATGTTGTAGAATAAAATAATACGACAATGCATTTAGACAATAGAAAATGCATCATTTAAAGAAAGACCATTATATATACAAACAGGGTTAATCAATATTTGTTGTACTATTATAACTATTATATTATATGTCTACTGAGCTCAAGACTGGGATTTATATATAAAAAAAAGTTGTCTTAGAGGAAATATAACAGACCTATTTAAAAGTTGTCTTAGAGGAAATATAACAGACCTATTTAAAAGTTGTCTTAGAGGAAATATAACAGACCTATTTAAAAGTTGTCTTAGAGGAAATATAACAGACCTATTTAAAAGTTGTCTTAGAGGAAATATAACAGACCTATTTAAAAGTTGTCTTAGAGGAAATATAACAGACCTATTTAAAAGTTGTCTTAGAAGAAATATAACAGACCTATTTAAAAGTTGTCTTAGAGGAAATATAACAGACCTATTTAAAAGTTGTCTTAGAGGAAATATAACAGACCTATTTAAAAGTTGTCTTAGAGGAAATATAACAGACCTATTTAAAAGTTGTCTTAGAGGAAATATAACAGACCTATTTAAAAGTTGTCTTAGAGGAAATATAACAGACCTATTTAAAAGTTGTCTTAGAGGAAATATAACAGACCTATTTAAAAGTTGTCTTAGAGGAAATATAACAGACCTATTTAAAAGTTGTCTTAGAGGAAATATAACAGACCTATTTAAAAGTTGTCTTAGAGGAAATATAACAAACCTATTTAAAAGTTGTCTTAGAGGAAATATAACAGACCTATTTAAAAGTTGTCTTAGAGGAAATATAACAGACCTATTTAAAAGTTGTCTTAGAGGAAATATAACAGACCTATTTAAAAGTCGTCTTAGAGGAAATATAACAGACCTATTTAAAAGTTGTCTTAGAGGAAATATAACAGACCTATTTAAAAGTTGTCTTAGAGGAAATATAACAAACCTATTTAAAAGTTGTCTTAGAGGAAATATAACAGACATATTTAAAAGTTGTCTTAGAGGAAATATAACAGACCTATTTAAAAGTTGTCTTAGAGGAAATATAACAGACCTATTTAAAAGTTGTCTTAGAGGAAATATAACAGACCTATTTAAAAGTTGTCTTAGAGGAAATATAACAGACCTATTTAAAAGTTGTCTTAGAGGAAATATAACAAACCTATTTAAAAGTTGTCTTAGAGGAAATATAACAGACCTATTTAAAAGTTGTCTTAGAGGAAATATAACAGACCTATTTAAAAGTTGTCTTAGAGGAAATATAACAGACCTATTTAAAAGTTGTCTTAGAGGAAATATAACAAACCTATTTAAAAGTTGTCTTAGAGGAAATATAACAGACATATTTAAAAGTTGTCTTAGAGGAAATATAACAGACCTATTTAAAAGTTGTCTTAGAGGAAATATAACAGACCTATTTAAAAGTTGTCTTAGAGGAAATATAACAGACCTATTTAAAAGTTGTCTTTGAGGAAATATAACAGACCTATTTAAAAGTTGTCTTTGAGGAAATATAACAGACCTATTTAAAAGTTGTCTTAGAGGAAATATAACAGACCTATTTAAAAGTTGTCTTAGAGGAAATATAACAGACCTATTTAAAAGTTGTCTTAGAGGAAATATAACAGACCTATTTAAAAGTTGTCTTAGAAGAAATATAACAGACCTATTTAAAAGTTGTCTTAGAGGAAATATAACAGACCTATTTAAAAGTTGTCTTAGAGGAAATATAACAGACCTATTTAAAAGTTGTCTTAGAGGAAATATAACAGACCTATTTAAAAGTTGTCTTAGAGGAAATATAACAGACCTATTTAAAAGTTGTCTTAGAGGAAATAAAACAGACCTATTTAAAAGTTGTCTTAGAGGAAATATAACAGACCTATTTAAAAGTTGTCTTAGAGGTAATATAACAGACCTATTTAAAAGTGGTCTTAGAGGAAATATAACAGACCTATTTAAAAGTTGTCTTAGAGGACATATAACAGACCTATGTAAAAGTTGTCTTAGAGGAAATATAACAGACCTATTTAAAAGTTGTCTTAGAGGAATAAAACAGACCTATTTAAAAGTTGTCTTAGAGGAAATATAACAAACCTATTTAAAAGTTGTCTTAGAGGAAATATAACAGACCTATTTAAAAGTTGTCTTAGAGGAAATATAACAGACCTATTTAAAAGTTGTCTTAGAGGAAATATAACAGACCTATTTAAAAGTTGTCTTAGAGGAAATATAACATACCTATTTAAAAGTTGTCTTAGAGGAAATATAACAAACCTATTTAAAAGTTGTCTTAGAGGAAATATAACAGACCTATTTAAAAGTTGTCTTAGAGGAAATATAACAGACCTATTTAAAAGTTGTCTTAGAGGAAATATAACAGACCTATTTAAAAGTTGTCTTAGAGGAAATATAACAGACCTATTTAAAAGTTGTCTTAGAGGAAATATAACAGACCTATTTAAAAGTTGTCTTAGAGGAATTATAACAGACCTATTTAAAAGTTGTCTTAGAGGAAATATAACAGACCTATTTAAAAGTTGTCTTAGAGGAATTATAACAGACCTATTTAAAAGTTGTCTTAGAGGAAATATAACAGACCTATTTAAAAGTTGTCTTAGAGGAATTATAACAGACCTATTTAAAAGTTGTCTTAGAGGAAATATAACAGACCTATTTAAAAGTTGTCTTAGAGGAATTATAACAGACCTATTTAAAAGTTGTCTTAGAGGAAATATAACAGACCTATTTAAAAGTTGTCTTAGAGGAAATATAACAGATCTATTTAAAAGTTGTCTTAGAGGAAATATAACAGACCTATTTAAAAGTTGTCTTAGAGGAAATATAACAGACCTATTTAAAAGTTGTCTTTGAGGAAATATAACATACCTATTTAAAAGTTGTCTTAGAGGTAATATAACAGACCTATTTAAAAGTTGTCTTAGAGGTAATATAACAGACCTATTTAAAAGTTGTCTTAGAGGAAATATAACAGACCTATTTAAAAGTTGTCTTAGAGGAAATATAACAGACCTATTTAAAAGTTGTCCTAGAGGTAATATAACAGACCTATTTAAAAGTTGTCTTAGAGGAAATATAACAGACCTATTTAAAAGTTGTCTTAGAGGAAATATAACAGACCTATTTAAAAGTTGTTTTAGAGGAAATATAACAGACCTATTTAAAAGTTGTTTTAGAGGAAATATAACAGACCTATTTAAAAGTTGTCTTAGAGGAAATATAACAGACCTATTTAAAAGTTGTCTTAGAGGAAATATAACAGACCTATTTAAAAGTTGTCTTAGAGGAAATATAACAGACCTATTTAAAAGTTGTCTTAGAGGAAATATAACAGACCTATTTAAAAGTTGTCTTAGAGGAAATATAACAGACCTATTTAAAAGTTGTCTTAGAGGAAATATAACAGACCTATTTAAAAGTTGTCTTAGAGGAAATATAACAGACCTATTTAAAAGTTGTCTTAGAGGAAATATAACAGACCTATTTAAAAGTTGTCTTAGAGGAAATATAACAGACCTATTTAAAAGTTGTCTTAGAGGAAATATAACAGACCTATTTAAAAGTTGTCTTAGAGGAAATATAACAGACCTATTTAAAAGCATTTCAACCTATGCAATAAAATGAAAAACAAAAAAATACCAGTTCAAAAATATAATAGAAAAATCGTGGAAAGAGGTGAAATCAACACCTCTAACACACAAATAGATGACAGTTCACTTTCCTGGCTTGATACAGGCACTTCAATCAAAAGTACTGGTGCTAAACTCGTTTTATGGTCCCAAACATCCACTCTTAGTGATATGATGCGGCCATGCAAGTTCTTTCCTCACGTGAGTAAAATACCAATCCCCACATATAACATGACGAACAGCGTTATTATAAACAACGCGATAATTTTACAACGGTATATTGATTCTTTAAGGAATATTACAGCTATTTCATATCGTGTACATCTTACCAACACATTGCTAAATTAACACATTGAATTGGATTGTTATAGTGCTAGATCATTGAAACAACAGTCCACAAGGATACATGCCAGTGCAGGGGCGCATGGTCCGGAGGGTGGCAATGATGCATTTAGGAATTTATAGAAAGCTGAATCTTTAGCATGGAAGCAGTTTATCAAGAGATTTCTGGGGATGTTTTGCAGCCACAGACCTTTTTATTTTTATTTTTTAGCTTATCAGTTTTGAGAGCTTTTCCCCTAGAACGTTTTGGTCCTCTCCTGAAGCTTTTCCCACACTTTCTGGTCCACTACTACGCCTATGCAGTGAACAATATCAAGACCCCGAGCCAACCAGTAATTCCGCTCACTCCTTAATCGTGTGTGCTTAGCGGAGATGCAATAACTACTAGTTTTACATACGTAGTTTGCCACGATCGGTGATCGAAGCTATGGTATGTATCGCACTACAAAGCATAACCACGATCGACTCTTGGTGAAATGCAGACATGTTCTACACTCGATTATTTAACGTTTTAGTCTTGATTTTGCCAAATTAGCAGCAATAAGTTTGTGGGGTTCGTTCAGTCTTTAGTTTTCTGTTTAGTGTTTTGTAAATCACTGTATTCTTTGGGCCATTGTATTGTCAGTCCTTCGATTTACGGCTTCTGATTACCCCTGTGATATCATCAAACGTTTCTTAATACGCTAAGCACAACATCTCATCAGAGTAATATATATCTGATGAAAAAAACTACCGTGGTTCATTTACATTGCGCGAGAGAGTGATTGCTGTTTAACGCCACATGATCATATTGTTTGCAGCTATATCATGATGAGAACAAGTTACATTCGATGAGATGATGAAGGTGATGATGATGATGACATCCGCTTTGTAATATACCAAGAGGCTGAGTTGGATTGTTCAGTGTTTGCTAACTGAAACAACAGTCCGCGGGTAGACATATTGCACCATTCGGACACATTATCCCGATTCCGACCCGACCAGTCTTTAATCTTACTCAGAACGAACCCCTTTTCATTGATCCACAAGAATCACAGGAGACAGAAAGACAGGATATATCTATTCAGGAGGATTTAGACGATAGTGTAACGACCGTGAAGAATGTCGCTTCCATTGAAACCGACATGCCTGCAACACAGGATCCCACAGACAAAAATAGTACTAACTCTTCAAAAACTAAGGATAAAAAGACAAGAAAAGGAAAGAAAAATGGAAAGTCCACACAAAATAATAACACCTGCGTATGTAGTTCTGATAAGCCAGGTGATATGATTCGCTGCAATCTCTGCCAAATTTGATTTCATGTCGCTTGCGTCCTGGACGACAATGTCGCTGAAAATGGATTCTGGGTATGTTTAGAATGCAGAATGTTACCTAGCCGCATTAAGAACATCGAGTCTATATTGTCGAAATGTGTGTCTAAGTATGAAGAGACCGAACTAAGGTTAGCCGAAAAGATTACTGAAACAGCACATCTACAGGATGAAAATATTAGATTGCGACAGAGACTTAACAACAAAGAAAGGGAAAATCGTTCTTTAGAACAGGATTTGCTAGGAGAAACTATGAAAACCAATACAGAAGAACTTGGAGAACAAAATCACGGAACTTTACTTACTGGGAGTTCAATCATCCGTGATATCAATCAGAAAACCTTTGACATTGATACCGAGCCTATTTGTATACGTGGCGGCCATGTTTCAGATATCACAGCAGGTCTACTAAGCAAGCCAGACAACGAAAGGTATGACAACATCATCCTACAGGTAGGAAGTAATAACTGTACTAACACTTTTTTCAATCCAGAAGACTTCAAGGATGACTATCAAATTCTTGTAAAGACTGCACAATCAAAATGTAATAATGTTGTGATCTCATCAATGTGCCCTCGCTTAGACGATAAGTTTGGTAACATAACAACAGGCAATGAAACCCTGAGTAAAATAGCAAGTGATGAAAACTGTTTTTTCATTGACAACGACGATTGTTTTAGACTGCCACCTACTGATATCATAAATGTTACTATGTACAACGCAGATGGCGTTCACCTAAACAACAGAGGTACATACAAGTTAGCTGAAAATCTTGGTATTAGATGTATTCAAGAATACTATGTTAATCGTGATCCAAAGGTTGGTCGTGCTCGGGGAGGACAAAACCATGCACATAGGCGTAGGGAACATGACTCAAACAGTCAAGTTCGCTCTAGGCATAGTGGTGGTGATGTCCGCCACGGTCATAACCATCAAAATGTTAGACGTCACAAGTCAGTCAGATAGAAGAAATGCATATTATGCTCATTCAAATACATACAGGTCAAATGGTCAGAAACAGTATAGAAGAAGGTATTCTCATGATGATTATGTAAATAGTAAATCTGATGTGCTATGCTGGTATTGTGGTGAATCCAACCATATGTCTAAAAACTATCGTCATGGTGACTACATTTTATGTAACAAATGTAAAGAGTATGGTCATAAGGCCAAGCATTGTAGTTTTTCGGTTATAGGCCAAGATGTTAGCGCCGTTAAAGGTGACAGCTCCAAAACTAGTACTATAGATCAACATGTCAAATCTGCAAATATGCATAAGAAAAGCCGCCATCACAGAGGTGGGCAAAATAAAACTAAAAGTGGAAAAAAGTTTAAAAAATTACTGTTTCGTATTGATTATTTAAATATTAGAGACCTAAAAGGTAAGATACAAGAAGTAAACAAACATTTAGAAGAAAAATCCCCGGATGTTTTCTGTTTAGTTGAGACTTTTCTAAAGACCGACAACAAGTCAAGGGACTTACACGATAAGTACAGGTGGATTGGAAAGTGTCGCAAACTTTCTAAAGATAAAGGGGGAATCGGGATCTGTATTAACGATAAAGTAACGGTCCTTGATGTAAATCTCGTTGGCAGCAAGGACGATGGGTTTGAACGTCTGTGGGTCCTGACTCGAATAAATGACGTCAAAACCGCAGTAGGTGCTGCGTATTTTCCAAGCGATGGAATAGACAAACCCCACAGGAACATGGGTCCAGGATTTTTTTCTTCTTCAATTTTATCAATAAAATGTGCATCTACAACGTATATGAACCCGTTTGACATGCTTCGTTTTGAAATAAACGCCTTTATGAACTATGCCCCAATGTATCTATGTCGAGTTTGTTCTAAAAATAGCAATCAATTATTTTATCTTTTTTCCATGTTTTCATTTGTTTCATCCGTGGCTTAATGCTGTTCTTCTTCCATTCTTCGGATAAAAAAGTATTTTTCCAGTTTTCCAAGTTTTCGTTTTTTGTGCTAATAATTGATGTTCGTAACTCATTAAGATTTTACCTTGTTTCAGTCCACTCGGAAATCCTCAGATTGCGAGAAGAGTTGCGTCCCTTGGAAAATTGAAAGCACTTCCGTCCCGGGTGAAAATTCAGCTCGCTTGAGAGAAACACACCAAACTGTAACCGTTTAAGCGCTCCGCCACAAGAGACTTTTGTGTTCAACAGTTAGATAAGGTTGAAAGGAAACCGGGAATATGCCACGAGTCATCAGAAACGATTTTTTCTAGCGGATAACAGCGGGGATACCGGTAAGTACTGTAGTAGCCCTGCTACCTGGGACTGGGAATACCTCGACAAATACGTTGGCCTCCAGCTAGCGCTCTAACCTTCTGAGCCAAAGAAGTACTTCACTGGCTCAGCCGATTAAGGCTGGCTTTATATCTTCGCCACTTCCGGTCCCACAACACTTCCCCCCTTTTCTTCTAGGAGGGTGTTTCATCTCGTGGATCCGCCACAGGAGGTCAAATCTCATCGAATTCTCATCTAAACTCGTTCCCTGCCTGTAGCAGTCACCCGCAGTACCATTGTAGTAGCCCTGCTACCTGGGCCCTGCTACCTGGGACTGGGAATACCTCGACAAATACGTTGGCCTCCAGCCAGCGCTCTAACCTTCTGAGCCAAAGAAGTACTTCATTGGCTCAGCCGATTAAGGCTGGCTTTATATCTTCGCCACTTCCGGTCCCACAACACTCTCCCCCCTTTTCTTCTAGGAGGGTGTTTCATCTCGTGGGTCCGCCACAGGAGGTCAAATCTCATCGAATTCTCATCTAAACTCTTCCCCTGCCTGTAGCGGTCACCCGCAGTACCATTGTAGTAGCCCTGGGACTGGGAATACCTCGACAAATACGTTGGCCTCCAGCCAGCGCTCTAACCTTCTGAGCCAAAGAAGTACTTCACGGGCTCAGCCGATTAAGGCTGGCTTTATATCTTCGCCACTTCCGGTCCCACAACAGTACATTTGTTGCTATTTTTAGAACAAACTCGACATAGATACATTGGGGCATAGTTCATAAAGGCGTTTATTTCACAACGAAGCATGTCAAACGGATTCATATACGTTGTAGATGCACATTTTATTGATAAAATTGAAAAAAAATAATCCTGGACCCAAGTGCCTGTGACAAACCCCCGACGGATAAATTGTTTTATGAACTTTTGGAAAACTACGTTTTTCCATTCAAATAGGTATGAAATTTGCCTCACTGGAGACTTTAATGGTCGTTGTTTGAGTAAATGTGAATTTACGGACAAAACTGTTTCATTTGAAAACAAATGGAGCAAGGTTATTACAGTTCACTGATGCAGCTGAATTAAGGATAGCTAATTCTATGAACTGCTGTGAAGGTTTCTTCACAAGAATTGTTAACGACTAAAAGTCGGCAATATACTATATATTGCTTTCAAAAATTATGTGCAAAAATGTAGACTCTGTCTTTATTGATGATTCTGGTAAATATGATCTTCATAGCGATCACATAATTCTTAGAATTCAAATTAATGATGTCAATATACCCCAAAAGCACAGTAATGTCGGCAATAAATTCTTGATGAAGTTACCAATTGGGATGCATTTCAAAATAACTTGAAAGAATTGTTTGATGAAGAGTGGTATAAAACTGAAGCTAACCCGTTACAGCACCTTCACAATAAACATAGACCACGTGATAGCGAACTTGGCCAAAATATTTCTGATTTATATCGTTTAACGTAAAAAACTATTGCACGATGCAATCAAACGTAGAGTCCCATAATAAGATGAATTTTTTTTTACAGATAATTGCGTATCCTCTAAAAATAAAAATAAAAACTTTTGGAATTATCTAAAGGGATCTAGGGACATCTCAAACCCTGAACATATTATTGACCCTTCAAATAAAGAGAAACGAATTGAAGACAACGATGATATAAGTAAATGTCTTAGTAGTCACTTTAGTAGGATTGGTAGGGACTCTACTGTAAACCCTGACTTTCGTAAATACATCCTAAATTATGTTGAAGAAAAACAGGTAAGTATAGGAAATGACGAAACTTATCTTCCAGTTGTATTTAACAATGAATCCATTTCTGTCACTCTCAAGTCATTGAAATCTGGTAAAGCTCCAGGTGTTGATGATATACCGAATGATTTTCTAAAATATGGGGGCGATTCAATGGTAAGTTCTCTCACGGAACTTTTTACTGCTATATCAGATATTGAGCTAATACCTGACGATTGGCAAAAAGGAATAGTCAAGCCACTGCATAAATCAAGATCTGTTTACGACTTAGACAATTATAGAGGTATCACTTTATCCTCTAATGTATATAAGCTTTTTACAAAAAGTCTCGCCGATTAGCAGACCATCTTTTTTACGTTACAAGATATTTCTTCCTTGTATAAATCCTCGAAAAAAACCTTTATATTTGGCCTTTTTAGAACTTTCGTAGGCCTTCGATCGAGTTTGGAGGGAAGGTCTGTTCGCGTTGTTATGGGAAAGTGGTATTCAAGGGAAAAGTTGGAGACTCATTAAAGAAATATATAAAAATGTTGAAAATAAAGTAGTTTTTGGAGATTTTGAATCTGACTGGTTTGAACAAGAATACGGAGTTAAACAAGGATGTGTTTTACATCCTACTCTTTTTTCGGTACTAATGAACGATTTAGTTAATATGCTTCGCCAAAGTAATATTGGCATAGATATCACTTCCCAGCTTATGAATTGTCTGCTTTTCGCAGATGATGTAGTTCTTATGGCAAACTCTCAGGATGAATTACAAAAATTATTACAAATATCACACAATTTTGCATGTAAGTGGAACCTAAGATATAACTCAAAGAAATCTAAAGTCATGGTTATAGGTAAAAACCTGAAAAAAAACAGTAACTGGGAGTTGGGTAATGAGAATATTGACGAAGTAAACGAATACAAGTATCTAGGCCATTTTATCAACAGATCAATGAAGTCAAACTATCATATTAGGGAACGACCATTTAACTTGAAGGAGGGGGAGGGGGGTGGTTATGGTTTTTTTTTCTAAAAAAATATTCTGATTCCCAATGTTGCTGAAAAAAATATTCTGATGTTGGTGGAGGAAAAAAAAATAATCTGATTCAGAGTTTTTGTCATATAACCTGATGTGGAATTTTGGAAAAAAAATTAAATATTCTAACTCTTGTGTTGTCCGAAAAAAAAATTCTGAACGAAACATAAAACCATAACCCCCCCCCCCCCCTTTCAAGTTAAATGGTAGGTACCTTAATACCTACCTGAAAATAAGTCAGAAAATCAGATGAACTACCTAATACGAATATTGGGAGAGCATGGGGATTTTAACCGTGTAAATTTTGAGGAGGCTCTCTGAAAAAATGTCATTACACCACCACTGACGCATGTGTGTGCTGTATGGATGCCATTATCATTCTCTTCTAAAAAAGCTCTCGAAAGCTGGCAATATCGTGCTGTGAAAATAATATTACGTACCAAAATGAATATCCCTAGGTCAGCTCTACTCCTAGAATTAGGGTGGGAACCTATTACCGTGTTCATCGACCGATCGAAAGTGTCATACTTTAAAAGACTATCCGAACTTCCTGATAGCAGACTTTGTAAACAGGTTTATAATAAAATGATTATGCTAAGTGATACGTTTTGGAACTATGTTAACGAAAAACAATCTATACAATCTGACCCCACCAACCAAAATTTCAGTCGTAAGTATGGCTCTATTACTAGAGATAGACTCCTTTTGGACGTAACTAATAAGAGTAGTTTAGATCTATACCAGTACTTCTATATAAAGCAAGGTAAACAACTTTATCTAGATAACCAAAACGATTTTAAAGCATCTAGATTAAAATTACTTGCGAGAACAAAAACTATACCTCTACAAAAATAGTTGTGTAGAATGAATCTCTCTGGGGAAATGACTTGCCCCTTATGCAAAACGGACACGGATGAAGATCTAGAACATTTTCTGTTACATTGCCCTACCTTTTCGTCTATCCGTAACGAGTTCTTTAAAGTTTTTGATAGTTTCGTTGAAAATCAGAAATATGGTCTTAAATTTATGTAGCTGTCGTCTAGTGCCAAACTACAGTTTTTAATTGGTGATATTGGTTGTGCCTTTACCAATGAATTTGGAATATTTTATGATGTTCATGGAAAAATGTTTCTGAATGAATGTTTTAAGCTTAGATCTGAAATATTAAATGGTTTATCTTAATCATGTTTTATTCTGACATTGTTCTTTAATGTTTTATGTAGTGTGTTGTTGTCTCATGTTTTATTCTGACATTGTTCTTTAATGTTTTATGTAGTGTGTTGTTGTCTCATGTTTTATTCTGACATTGTTCTTTAATGTTTTATGTAGTGTGTTGTTGTCTTATGTATTTTAAGATATGGACTTTCTTTTATGTATAATTATCATGTTATTGTATATAATTTGTATTTATTAACTATAGACGCGCCACTGCTTCTACCCTGGTGGTTGGCGCCTCCGTTGTAAAGGGGTAGCTTCTAAATAATACATATATATATATATATATTACTCTTTCATGCTGTACACCTAACGGAGAAGCAGCAAATATCACTTTTATTGTCTTTGATCTACAGCACACGAGCATGTTATAAACCATTACACCATTGATATGGTATCATTTATACTGAAGAAATATAGAATATCAAATGGAAATGAGAAAATTTTACTTTAGGTTTCAGTAATGTCCTATTCTATAATTTGAGTATCAAGATTGTTTTAAGATGGCCAACGATAGTTAGATTAAATTCAAGCAAAGTGATAATCCGTATAGAAACACAACAGCAATGCAAATGTAAGGCTAAAATAAAACAAAAAAACACAAACTCCTACAATAACCTGAGCGAGAACAAGAGTCTCAAAAAGAGTAAACAACTTCTGTCCCATATATGACGCTCATTGTGAATCTCAATTCATAAGCCTATAAAGGAAAGGAAAGAACGTCTAGAAACATGTCTAATCAGTTGAGACACGTACATTTAATACCATCAATCAATACGTTCATTGTAGTCCTTCTGTTATCCACAATGTCCTATATGTACTGAACTTTAATACTATGTCACAAATCTTTATTCGGAAGATATATCCCAGATGATAAACAAGAATTAATTTTGAATAGCCTAAGAAAACGCAAGAAATTGTTAGATTAATCGTGTTGAATGCTACTTTCAACGACATTACAGTTAAATGTTTGCACTTTTTGTTTATGTCCCATTCAGTGGAAACCGAGACTTCTGGTTTGATCTATAAAGTGATGGTGATGCATTGTCAAAAATAAACATTCATAATTTATTAATCTTTTTTCAACTTATAATCCGGCTGGCCACGTAATAACTGGTGATCTTAACATTATAAACAACATCTCTCTACAAGATGTGTCTACCAAACATCGTGAACCTAAACACATAAATTAAAAATATAACTTCAAAATTCTTATGGATTCCATCGAAGATTATGCCTACAGTGGGTTAGATGTAAGAAAGAGGACGTACATTATATATACTCTTTCCGAATGGGTGAAGAATGTGAGGTCGTTGATACAAATCAGAATTAAAAATCCCAATGACTCAATGATCACTCGCGCAACATCGATGGCAAAAGACCCAAATGATGCTAAGCACCTTTCTCACCCCCTCTATGAAAAATATGTTGTTGTCCCTGCAGACAATGCCCCTAACCATATCGTTTTTGTGTGTAAGTCACATTACATAGACTGATTGATAAAGTTTGGTGATTTTGAAATAAAGGATACCACAAAGTCATCACTACGAAAGTTTTACAGTCGCCACCATGACCTGGTTAACCGTTACGGAGTATCTGTGTCACAAATGACCCCGGATATGTTCCGTTTTTCGTAATCACAAACCGATCCTTTCCTTATCACCGTGTTTGCAACAATAGTAACACGACGGATGCCATATGTGGACCAAGAACTACTTCTTTTTCGGTGCACATTAACTCACCCCGGTTTAAGTGGGGTTCGTGTTGGTCGATCTTTAGTTTTCTGTGTAATGTTTTGTATATCGTTGTTTGGTTTTTTTCTTTTGGTCATTGTATTGTCTGTCCTTCGAGGTACGGCTTCTGATAGCCCGTTGGTATCTTCAAACACTTCTTAAGGTTGAACATCATTACTTAAGAGAAAATAGATAGTTAAGATTGGGAAATTGAAGACTAGAAATATTTAGGGAGTACACCAGTTCCTAATGTGCAATTTAGACTAAGACTTTTTTTCATTTTTATTCCTTTCAAATATGAAATGATATTTGTAAGTCTGTCTGTATTTAAGCAATAATAAATGTTGTTGAACATTTTATATAATATTTACAGTACGTTTTTCAGCCACGTTGTTTCATCAGCGAGATAATTTTTCAAGCATTTTGGTATTTGTTCTTTTTCCAATTCTAATTATATTCCGACATCATTCCTAGAATGCGTTTGGACATCGTTCGTGGATTAGCCCGCCTCATCCCAATACCCCTTCTGCTTCCAGCCTTTTCTAACTGTTCTAGTCTTTCCTCTAAGTCTTTCATTCTTTCGTGACTTTGCCTTTGCTTAAATCCCAAATGATCTATTTGTTCATCTTGGATTTCCTTTTCGTCTTGAAGCTTCTGTATTTCATCTTGCTGTCGACAACTTTCCTCAACTCCTTCATCATAGAGTTCATGCAGTTCTTTTATTTTATTTTTCTGTTTAGCCATATTAGTTTCGATTTCTTCAATTTTTAGGAGCTGAACTTTTAGTTCTTTCTCTTTATCTTCCAGTGCACTTTTCTGATCCTCGATACGTTTCTCAATGACTTCCAGTTCGTGTGCCTTGTTGTCAAGATCTTGCTTTGCCTCTTTTGCTCCTTCTTCGGCTTCTCGCAGATTTTTATTTTCCAGTTGTAATCTGATAATTCTCTGTTGGAAAGTATTCAACTTTTCTATTAATGTGCGGTTTGTTTTTCGCAGTCTCTCATTATCCTCTTTTACTTTCTTGATGTCCTCCTGGCTTACTGGTACCTGAGATGTCGACTGTGAAATTCGTTGAAAGACATCAGCAATCGTCGGCGCCAATCTTAAAAGTTCTTGCTCAAGCACTTGCATATCAATGTTGCTGTTTTGTCGTTCGGCACAGGCAACACCTTGGTTTAAGTCGTTTGTAGCTTGTGAGACAGGTACAACGATATTCTCTATTGGTATTGATGATACCAGATCATTATTTGAAAGGCTTGATGATGGGGTATTTTGTCTGCCCATTTCAGATCCAGCTAAAGAGGCATCAGAACGCCAGGCACGTTTGGATTTTCCATTCTTAATATTTTTCTCCCCAGTTTCACCATCATGGCTTGGGAGACTGCAAAAACTCTGAAAAATATATTGATTTCTGATATACATTTACGCATAAAGCATGGCACCAAGAATATTATAAATAGTTTCTTAATATATAAAAAGATAACACTGGTATTGTTAACAAAAACGTAGGCACCGCTGTCTGTTAATTAAAAATAAAGTTGTGTAAACGGTAAGCTTATGATACAAGGAAGCAGTATGCTGGTGGAGCATGAAGAAATAAGTATCAGTATCAAGGAAGGCAACAGACATGTTTGTTTGTTTCACATCTAACAATGTTGTTCCATACATAGGAGCGCATTAAGAAAGTTTAAGGCCCTTTGGGTTTATTGCAAAACTTTAAATTATTTGGCTTTCCGATCTTTCTATTTTGAGTGTAGCTGATGAAGGTTATTACAGAAACGCGTTGTGCGCACTAAATTTGTTATCTACGTTTATATTAGGGATATTAAACAGTAAAAGTGTATCTGGCATATCGACAACTATTTTATTCCTTGGCTTTTAGCTTTGTTTGTTATGATGTTATTTCCGTTTTTATTCTTTATCATAATTGCTTTTACATTGCTGATCTACGTTGACTTTATTTCGTTTCATTCTGTCTTTTTGTGTAGAACACCAAACCCTGAATATATATATATATATATATATAATACCGTGGATGAAGCTGCGGAAGCTGATGATTCTGGTCTGTGTTGTCCGGGTTCGTTATTAGTTTCTGTAGAAGTAACTGTAACAGTTGATGCTTCAGCTGAAAGAAATAAAGATATATATATGTACGTCTGAAAATTAAACCAAACAGTGTTAGAATTAGATTTTAGAGCTGTCAAATTTTTGTTCTTCCCTCGACGGGATTTGAACCCACACCATTGATACACTGCAGCACCATTCACTTAGCCTTACGTCCAGCGCCCTAGACCACTCGACCACTCGTAAGGCAAATCTAGGGATAGACGTAAGACATGTGTATAAGCGTGTGTAGATGGTACATATATACTTAATATTATAATTTGACAGCAATCTAACTCAGCAATTTTTAATATATTGTATAGGATAATGAAGAATTCATTATACAGTCACAGGAAATAAAGTATATTATACAAACGTCTAGAAGCAAGTGACAACCATATAATATATCTGTCCCACTGGATCTCAAAGTTACTAAGGATACTAGGTTAATACTAAATATTATATACGTCTGAAAATTAAACCAAACAGTGTTAGAATTAGATTTTAGAGCTGTCAAATTTTTGTTCTTCCCTCGACGGGATTTGAACCCACACCATAAAAGGAGCTTCAATAATCGTAGTGTTACCTTTTCTCGTAAGGCAAATCTAGGGATAGACGTAAGACATGTGTATAAGCGTGTGTAGATGGTACATATATACTTAATATTATAATTTGACAGCAATCTAACTCAGCAATTTTTAATATATTGTATAGGATAATGAAGAATTCATTATACAGTCACAGGAAATAAAGTATAGTATACAAACGTCTAGAAGCAAGTGACAACCATATAATATATCTGTCCCACTGGATCTCAAAGTTACTAAGGATACTAGGTTAATACTAAATATTATATACGTCTGAAAATTAAACCAAACAGTGATATAATTAGATTTTAGAGCTGTCAAATTTTTGTTCTTCCCTCGACGGGATTTGAACCCACACCATTGATACGCTGCAGCACCATTCGCTTAGCCTGACGTCCAGCGCCCTAGACCACTCGACCACATCCACTCCCTTTAAAAGGAGCTTCAATAATCGTAGTGTTACCTTTTCTCGTAAGGCAAATTTAGGGATAGACGTAAGACATGTGTATAAGCGTGTGTAGATGGTACATATATACTTAATATTATAATTTGAGAGCAATCTAACTCAGCAATTTTTAATATATTGTATAGGATAATGAAGAATTCATTATACAGTCACAGGAAATAAAGTATATTATACAAACGTCTAGAAGCAAGTGACAACCATACAATATATCTGTCCCACTGGATCTCAAAGTTACTAAGGATACTAGGTTAATACTAAATATTATATACGTCTGAAAATTAAACCAAACAGTGTTATAATTAGATTTTAGAGCTGTCAATTTTTTGTTCTTCCCTCGACGGGATTTGAACCCACACCATTGATACACTGCAGCACCATTCGCTTAGCCTTACGTCCTATAGCTATATAGCAAAATGTGTATATTATTGTGTATAAGAGTTATTTGTGTTCACAAGAAATGCCATCGTCGGTAACCCCTGGCTAATCACGCTCTGATTCTCTTCCACTCATCACCCGTGTGTCAACTGACAGGGAATTCTCGTAATCTGTACTTATTCATGACTCATTTTAATGCATTTTAATTAGTTCCGGCGAATTGTTTTACAGCCAACCAAATCACAGTTTTTTAAAAAGAAAATAATTTACTTTGTAAATTAAAGTAATAAAAGCAGACGAATTGGTCGCATTCATTCGTGGGTCATCGACAATCAAATCTATATCGATTGGTCAGATCGTATTTTCATAATCCGTTCAATCTGCTTAATGTGAAAATTTGAGTAATGTTATGTTGCTATAGATCTTTATAACGTATAATTTATGAATGCATGACAAATGTTGAAAGAGCAGTTACCGTCTGAATCGTCAAACGTATATCTTTACGATATCACTTATGATTCAATCAAGATGTTTCATTTATTGGGTTAGGGTTATGAGTGTTTAACGCCACTTTCAGCAATATTTCAGTTACATTATGGCGGTCAGTTGTAATGGTGCATATACATGTAACAAGAGTACCCGGATAAAACACATACCGATTTTAATTACGTTAAAATCCACCTGTGATGTAAATCTATTGTCAAAACTCTCCATTATTTTTAAGGAATGGAGAGTTATTGTTCTCTTTGTACTTTTAAGGTCCCACAAGGGCCAAGCAATTTAATACTTTGTACTTTAGATACTATACACAGACTTTTTTTGTTTCAAGATTAATAATTAATCAAATTAATAAAGTACAATGGGTGGATTTTAAGTTGGAGTATGTCCTCGTGTCTCTCCATTCCTTAAAAACAATGGGCCTCCAAGCCCCGGTTCCATTATTTTCAAGGAATGGAGAGTAACTTGGACATTCTCCTATACTTAAGTTGTACCGAGTACACTCCGAAACGGGTGAGAATCGAATGATGCATTACACCATGTAAGATGTGACTCGCTGACTATTCAATAAACATGACATGCTTTACAAGTGTGACGGGTTTTTCTTTATTATTTTTTTATCTAATTATGTATTATGAATATTTAAAGGTTGATTGGGACAAATATGCATATATGTGCTTATCTAATTGGGGATTAGTTCCCAAGTACTGTATACACTGTAGCGATATATCTTTTAGTTACGTCCTTGCCTTCGCATTATCTTCTTAACAATTCGGTTCATCAAAATTTAATTATTACTGATCTTTTAATATCTTTAATTCAAATGTTTCGTTTTATATCATAGATGTTATCGCATGAATTCGCCTGACGTAATTACCATCTGTTTTGATGATAAGTTTATTTTTAGATTATTAGTCTTTGTTATTTTATTAGAAACCAAAGATAGTGCCAAACAGACAGGTACCAGATATGAAAAATAATATGATAAAGGACAATATTAAACGTTAAGCAAGGACGAAAAAGTCAAATGTAAACACTTTACTGTGTTTACAAATAGCCGACGGTATAGATTTGATTGGGGTTTGGACAACACATATAGAAATTATTTTACTGAGTTTACAATAGTACATGGCAAAGATTTTTACTAGAGATGTAAATAGCCCATAGTAAACATTTGAACTGGGTTTACAAATAGCCGATGGTAAAGATTTAATATGGGGCTTATACACGGTGGGCTTAGACAACATTCGCAGCAAATATTTCACTTAGTTTACAAATATTTTACTGGGAATGTACATAGCCCATAGTAGACATTTCATTGGGTTTACAAATAGCCCACGGTAAACACTTTACCTGGTTAACAAATATCGCACGGAAAAAATGTTACTTGGGGTTACAATTAATCAATGGTAAACATTTAACAGGGGTTAAAAATGACCTATGGTAAACATTTTACCGTGCTTACAAATGGCCCACGCTAAAGATTTACCGGTTTAATAAAAATGACCTATGGTAAACATATTACAGGGTTTACAAATGGCCCACGCTAAAGATTTACCGGTTTAATAAAAATAGACCATAGTACACATTTTACAGTGCTTACAAATGTCCCACGCTAAAGATTTACCGGTTTAATAAAAATAGACCATGGTAAAAATTTTACAGTGCTTACAAATGGCCCACGCTAAAGATTTACCGGTTTAATAAAATAGACCATGGTAAACATTTTACAGTGTTTACAAATGGCCCACGCTAAAGATTTACCGGTTTAATAAAAATAGACCATGGTAAACATTTTACAGTGCTTACAAATGGCCCACGCTAAAGATTTACCGGTTTAATAAAAATAGACCATGGTAAACATTTTACAGTGCTTACAAATGGCCCACGCTAAAGATTTACCGGTTTAATAAAAATAGATCATGGTAAACATTTTACAGTGCTTACAAATGGCCCACGCTAAAGATTTACCGGTTTAATAAAAATAGATCATGGTAAACATTTTACAGTGCTTACAAATAGCCCACGCTAAAGATTTACCGGTTTAATAAAAATAGATCATGGTAAACATTTTACAGTGCTTACAAATGGCCCACTCTAAAGATTTACCGGTTTAATAAAAATAGACCATGGTAAACATTTTACAGTGCTTACAAATGGCCCACGCTAAAGATTTACCGGTTTAATAAAAATAGACTATGGTAAACATTTTACAGTGCTTACAAATGGCCCACGCTAAAGATTTACCGGTTTAATAAAAATAGACCATGGTAAACATATTACAGGGTTTACAAATAACTGTCGGGAAAGAGTTTGTTGAAGTAACAAATACCCCACGGTAGTGATTTTGCTGAGGATGCAAATAGCCATGGGTAAAGAAATTACTGGGTTTACAAATAGCCTACGCTAATTATTTTAATGGGGTTACAAATGACACATGGTAATCACCTTACTGGGGTTGCAAAAAAAAAACCACGGTCAACATTTCACTGAGGTTATAAAAAACCCAAGGTACATTTAATCTAAAAGCTAACAGAAACTAGATTGCCCTGTAAACAACGAACCAATTAAAAAAAAATGGTTTCCCTGTTTCCCTTCGGCTTTTGTGAAGGTTCGTGTTGTCCGACGTTTTCGAATGTGTTTATGTTGTTATCGATTTTGTATTCGGTTTGTTTCGTAAATATCTCTTGATATGGGCAATATGATTTCCTTCTGAGGCATTGCTGGTAATGTCTTTCATATCGGATATGTAAAGGAAATTGGTATTTTTAAACCTAGAAATACACCCAAACAATCAGCTACCTATATTGAACGAAGCCTCAGATTTAATTATTTGTAATTGAAAACGTAGATATCAAATTTAGTTCGCACGACTCGTTTCTGAAATAACCTTCATCATGTAAGCTCAAAATCGAAATATTGGAAAGACAAATAATTAAAGTTTGGAGGCAATAAAACAAAAGGGCCTAAACAGGATAGCCAAAATCAGCTAAGGTCACATATGCCTGAGGGAGAAGAACCTCAGTTTTATTAATAATTACATTATTTAGGAACTGTAAATTTCCGTAATAAATATATCTAACAAACCATGTCAGTGCCGAAGCACTGACTTCTGGGAGGATGAAGCACTGACTTCTGGGCGGATGAAGCGCTGACTTCTGGGCGGATGAAGCACTGACTTCTGGGCGGATGAAGCACTGACTTTTGGGAGGATGAAGCACTGACTTCTGGGCGGAGGAAGCACTGACTTCTGGGCGGATGAAGCACTGACTTTTGGGAGGATGAAGCACTGACTTCTGGGTGGACGAAGCACTGACTTCTGGGCGGATGAAGCACTGACTTTTGGGAGGTTGAAGCACTGACTTCTGGGCGGATGAAGCACTGACTTCTGGGCGGATGAAGCACTGACTTTTGGGAGGATGAAGCACTGACTTCTGGGCGGATGAAGCACTGACTTCTGGGCGGATCATACTCTCGGGGACTAATAGTCCACTAGCAGAGGTATCAAACCAGTGGTAGTGATTAAAAACGTAAATATCAAAGTTAGTGCTCACGACGCGTTTCTGGAATAATCTTCATCAAGTACGTTCTAATTGTTATCTAAAGTGAAGTGAACAGTATTTCAGTTATTTCATGACAAGAACAGGTTTACAAACAATAAATCATGACAAATGTTGCACTGTGATGGGCCTAAAGACATATGGTTTGATTGCCACAAATGTGCGATAATAGATATGGTAGTCATGGCCTTACAACGAACCACTACCAATCACTCCTACTGCTGATTAGGAGCTGTTGAAGGTTGTCTTATATGAAACCAAATACGATAACCCTTTTACACCTCGTGGTATGAGAGAGCTGTGTGCTTAATTTGTCATGCACAACCAGCGAACACTTCTTTCAAAAAGGTTGAACTCTCGCAGTGCAGAGACTAATCCCTTTTTCAGTATTGCACGGTTTCCATTGGAGATGGAGAGATTCATAAAATAATGTTATTTTTCAATTTTTTTAAATTGATATTTGTTATAAGGGAATGTATGGTAATGGTGATTGTGCATATGACCGTTACTAAGATGAACATAGAATATTCGTGTCCGAAGAGATTTTCAAATAAAGAGATGACCCGGAAGTAAACACACAGGTTAAGAAAAATATATTTATACACTTCATCTTAATCGTCATGTAATATAATTTGGTTTCAAGTTTATTACCAAGTCTTCACAACAACAATGAAACTTGTTTTCACATATTGCGTTAGAATCTTAGAGGTCTCATTCGATAAGAACACTCGTATCAAATATGTTATGGGATATCTTTCAATTTGACAATTAAACAAGGTTTAGTTCAACTTGTACATATTAAGGTTCGTCTTTGACGGGTTGTATGGTAGTTGGAGTTGCGTATACTTACGCAATCAATGCTGCCTTTAACCAGTAAAAATGTTAGTTCGATTTCCGCTCATGTACTGACGTACGTACCATCTGTTTTGATGATAAGTTTATTTTTAGATTATTATAGTCTTTGTTATTTTATTAGAAACCAAAGATAGTGCCAAACAGACAGGTACCAGATATGAAAAATAATATGATAAAGGACAATATTAAACGTTAAGCAAGGACGAAAAAGTCAAATGTAAACACTTTACTGTGTTTACAAATAGCCGACGGTATAGATTTGATTGGGGTTTAGACAACACATATAGAAATTATTTTACTGAGTTTACAATAGTACATGGCAAAGATTTTTACTAGGGATGTAAATAGCCCATAGTAAACATTTGAACTGGGTTTACAAATAGCCGATGGTAAAGATTTAATATGGGGCTTATACACGGTGGGCTTAGGCAACATTCGCAGCAAATATTTCACTTAGTTTACAAATATTTTACTGGGAATGTACATAGCCCATAGTAGACATTTCATTGGGTTTACAAATAGCCCACGGTAAACACTTTACCTGGTTAACAAATATCGCACGGAAAAAATGTTACTTGGGGTTACAATTAATCAATAATAAACATTAACAGTGGTTAAAAATGACCTATGGTAAACATTTTACCGTGCTTACAAATGGCCCACGCTAAAGATTTACCGGTTTAATAAAAATAGACTATGGTAAACTTATTACAGGGTTTACAAATAACCGTTGCGAAAGAGTTTGTTGAAGTAACAAATACCCCACGGTAGTGATTTTGCTGAGGTTGCAAATAGCCCAAGGTACACATTTTACTGTGGGTACAAATAGCCATGGGTAAAGAAATTACTGGGTTTACAAATAGCCCACGCTTATTATTTTAATGGGGTTACAAATGACACATGGTAATCACCTTACTGGGGTTGCAAAAAAAAAACCACGGTCAACATTTTACTGAGGTTACAAAAAACCCAAGATACATTTAATCTAAAAGCTAACAGAAACTAGATTGCCCTGTAAACAATGAACCAATTAAAAAAACTGGTTTCCCTTCGGCTTTTGTGAAGGTTCGTGTTGTCCGAGGTTTTCGAATGTGTTTATGTTGTTATCGATTTTGTATTCGGATTGTTTCGTAAATATCTCTTGATATGGGCAATATGATTTCCTTCTGAGGCATTGCTGGTAATGTCTTTCATATCGGATATGTAAAAGAAATTGGTATTTTTAAACCTAGAAATACACCCAAACAATCAGCTACCTATATTGAACGAAGCCTCAGATTTGATTATTTGTAATTGAAAACGTAGATATCAAATTTAGTTCGCACGACTCGTTTCTGAAATAACCTTCATCATGTAAGCTCAAAATCGAAATATTGGAAAGACAAATAATTAAAGTTTGGAGGCAATAAAACAAAAGGGCCTAAACAGGATAGCCAAAATCAGCTAAGGTCACATATGCCTGAGGGAGAAGAACCTCAGTTTTATTAATAATTACATTATTTAGGAACTGTAAATTTCCGTAATAAATATATCTAACAATCCATGTCAGTGCCGAAGCACTGACTTCTGGGAGGATGAAGCACTGACTTCTGGGCGGATGAAGCACTGACTTCTGGGCGGATCATACCCTCGGGGACTAATAGTCCACTAGCAGAGGTATCAAACCAGTGGTAGTGATTGAAAATGTAAATATCAAAGTTAGTGCTCACGACGCGTTTCTGGAATAATCTTCATCAAGTACGTTCTAATTGTTATCTAAAGTGAAGTGAACAGTATTTCAGTTATTTCATGACAAGAACAGGTTTACAAACAATAAATCATGACAAATGTTGCACTGTGATGGGCCTAAAGACAAATGGTTTGATTGCCACAAATGTGCGATAATAGATATGGTAGTCATGGCCTTACAACGACGAACCACTACCAATCACTCCTACTGCTGATTAGGAGCTGTTGAAGGATGTCTTATATGAAACCAAATACGATAACCCTTTTACACCTCGTGGTATGAGAGAGCTGTGTGCTTAATTTGTCATGCACAACCAGCGAACACTTCTTTCAAAAAGGTTGAACTCTCGCAGTGCAGAGACTAATCCCTTTTTCAGTATTGCACGGTTTCCATTGGAGATGGAGAGATTCATAAAATAATGTTATTTTTCAAATTTTTTAAATTGATATTTGTTATAAGGGAATGTATGGTAATGGTGATTGTGCATATGACCGTTACTAAGATGAACATAGAATATTCGTGTCCGAAGAGGTTTTCAAATAAAGAGATGACCCGGAAGTAAACACACAGGTTAAGAAAAATATATTTATACACTTCATCTTAATCGTCATGTAATATAATTTGGTTTCAAGTTTATTACCAAGTCTTCACAACAACAATGAAACTTGTTTTCACATATTGCGTTAGAATCTTAGAGGTCTCATTCGATCAGAACACTCGTATCAAATATGTTATGGGATATCTTTCAATTTGACAATTAAACAAGGTTTAGTTCAACTTGTACATATTAAGGTTCGTCTTTGACGGGTTGTATGGTAGTTGGAGTTGCGTATACTTACGCAATCAATGCTGCCTTTAACCAGTAAAAATGTTAGTTCGATTTCCGCTCATGTACTGACGTACGTACCATCTGTTTTGATGATAAGTTTATTTTTAGATTATTATAGTCTTTGTTATTTTATTAGAAACCAAAGATAGTGCCAAACAGACAGGTACCAGATATGAAAAATAATATGATAAAGGACAATATTAAACGTTAAGCAAGGACGAAAAAGTCAAATGTAAACACTTTACTGTGTTTACAAATAGCCGACGGTATAGATTTGATTGGGGTTTAGACAACACATATAGAAATTATTTTACTGAGTTTACAATAGTACATGGCAAAGATTTTTACTAGGGATGTAAATAGCCCATAGTAAACATTTGAACTGGGTTTACAAATAGCCGACGGTAAAGATTTAATATGGGGCTTATACACGGTGGGCTTAGACAACATTCGCAGCAAATATTTCACTTAGTTTACAAATATTTTACTGGGAATGTACATAGCCCATAGTAGACATTTCATTGGGTTTACAAATAGCCCACGGTAAACACTTTACCTGGTTAACAAATATCGCACGGAAAAAATGTTACTTGGGGTTACAATTAATCAATAATAAACATTTAACAGGGGTTAAAAATGACCTATGGTAAACATTTTACCGTGCTTACAAATGGCCCACGCTAAAGATTTACCGGTTTAATAAAAATAGACTATGGTAAACTTATTACAGGGTTTACAAATAACCGTTGCGAAAGAGTTTGTTGAAGTAACAAATACCCCACGGTAGTGATTTTGCTGAGGTTGCAAATAGCCCAAGGTACACATTTTACTGTGGGTACAAATAGCCATGGGTAAAGAAATTACTGGGTTTACAAATAGCCCACGCTTATTATTTTAATGGGGTTACAAATGACACATGGTAATCACCTTACTGGGGTTGCAAAAAAAAACCACGGTCAACATTTTACTGAGGTTACAAAAAACCCAAGATACATTTAATCTAAAAGCTAACAGAAACTAGATTGCCCTGTAAACAATGAACCAATTAAAAAAACTGGTTTCCCTTCGGCTTTTGTGAAGGTTCGTGTTGTCCGAGGTTTTCGAATGTGTTTATGTTGTTATCGATTTTGTATTCGGATTGTTTCGTAAATATCTCTTGATATGGGCAATATGATTTCCTTCTGAGGCATTGCTGGTAATGTCTTTCATATCGGATATGTAAAAGAAATTGGTATTTTTAAACCTAGAAATACACCCAAACAATCAGCTACCTATATTGAACGAAGCCTCAGATTTGATTATTTGTAATTGAAAACGTAGATATCAAATTTAGTTCGCACGACTCGTTTCTGAAATAACCTTCATCATGTAAGCTCAAAATCGAAATATTGGAAAGACAAATAATTAAAGTTTGGAGGCAATAAAACAAAAGGGCCTAAACAGGATAGCCAAAATCAGCTAAGGTCACATATGCCTGAGGGAGAAGAACCTCAGTTTTATTAATAATTACATTATTTAGGAACTGTAAATTTCCGTAATAAATATATCTAACAATCCATGTCAGTGCCGAAGCACTGACTTCTGGGAGGATGAAGCACTGACTTCTGGGCGGATGAAGCACTGACTTCTGGGCGGATGAAGCACTGACTTCTGGGCGGATGAAGCACTGACTTCTGGGCGGATGAAGCACTGACTTTTGGGAGGATGAAGCACTGACTTCTGGGCGGATGAAGCACTGACTTCTGGGCGGATCATACCCTCGGGGACTAATAGTCCACTAGCAGAGGTATCAAACCAGTGGTAGTGATTAAAAACGTAAATATCAAAGTTAGTGCTCACGACGCGTTTCTGGAATAATCTTCATCAAGTACGTTTTAATTGTTATCTAAAGTGAAGTGAACAGTATTTCAGTTATTTCATGACAAGAACAGGTTTACAAACAATAAATCATGACAAATGTTGCACTGTGATGGGCCTAAAGACATATGGTTTGATTGCCACAAATGTGCGATAATAGATATGGTAGTCATGGCCTTACAACTAACCACTACCAATCACTCCTACTGCTGATTAGGAGCTGTTGAAGGTTGTCTTATATGAAACCAAATACGATAACCCTTTTACACCTCGTGGTATGAGAGAGCTGTGTGCTTAATTTGTCATGCACAACCAGCGAACACTTCTTTCAAAAAGGTTGAACTCTCGCAGTGCAGAGACTAATCCCTTTTTCAGTATTGCACGGTTTCCATTGGAGATGGAGAGATTCATAAAATAATGTTATTTTTCAAATTTTTTAAATTGATATTTGTTATAAGGGAATGTATGGTAATGGTGATTGTGCATATGACCGTTACTAAGATGAACATAGAATATTCGTGTCCGAAGAGGTTTTCAAATAAAGAGATGACCCGGAAGTAAACACACAGGTTAAGAAAAATATATTTATACACTTCATCTTAATCGTCATGTAATATAATTTGGTTTCAAGTTTATTACCAAGTCTTCACAACAACAATGAAACTTGTTTTCACATATTGCGTTAGAATCTTAGAGGTCTCATTCGATCAGAACACTCGTATCAAATATGTTATGGGATATCTTTCAATTTGACAATTAAACAAGGTTTAGTTCAACTTGTACATATCAAGGTTCGTCTTTGACGGGTTGTATGGTAGTTGGAGTTGCGTATACTTACGCAATCAATGCTGCCTTTAACCAGTAAAAATGTTAGTTCGATTTCCGCTCATGTACTGACGTACTTACCATCTGTTTTGATGATAAGTTTATTTTTAGATTATTAGTCTTTGTTATTTTATAAGAAACGAAAGATAGTGCCAAACAGACAGGTACCAGATATGAAAAATAATATGATAAAGGACAATATTAAACGTTAAGCAAGGACGAAAAAGTCAAATGTAAACACTTTACTGTGTTTACAAATAGCCGACGGTATAGATTTGATTGGGGTTTAGACAACACATATAGAAATTATTTTACTGAGTTTACAATAGTACATGGCAAAGATTTTTACTAGGGATGTAAATAGCCCATAGTAAACATTTGAACTGGGTTTACAAATAGCCGATGGTAAAGATTTAATATGGGGCTTATACACGGTGGGCTTAGACAACATTCGCAGCAAATATTTTACTGGGAATGTACATAGCCCATAAGTAGACATTTCATTGGGTTTACAAATAGCCCACGGTAAACACTTTACCTGGTTAACAAATATCGCACGGAAAAAATGTTACTTGGGGGTTACAATTAATCAATAATAAACATTTAACAGGGGTTAAAAATGACCTATGGTAAACATTTTACCGTGCTTACAAATGGCCCACGCTAAAGATTTACCGGTTTAATAAAAATAGACTATGGTAAACTTATTACAGGGTTTACAAATAACCGTTGCGAAAGAGTTTGTTGAAGTAACAAATACCCCACGGTAGTGATTTTGCTGAGGTTGCAAATAGCCCAAGGTACACATTTTACTGTGGGTACAAATAGCCATGGGTAAAGAAATTACTGGGTTTACAAATAGCCCACGCTTATTATTTTAATGGGGTTACAAATGACACATGGTAATCACCTTACTGGGGTTGCAAAAAAAAAACCACGGTCAACATTTTACTGAGGTTACAAAAAACCCAAGATACATTTAATCTAAAAGCTAACAGAAACTAGATTGCCCTGTAAACAATGAACCAATTAAAAAAACTGGTTTCCCTTCGGCTTTTGTGAAGGTTCGTGTTGTCCGAGGTTTTCGAATGTGTTTATGTTGTTATCGATTTTGTATTCGGATTGTTTCGTAAATATCTCTTGATATGGGCAATATGATTTCCTTCTGAGGCATTGCTGGTAATGTCTTTCATGTCGGATATGTAAAAGAAATTGGTATTTTTAAAGCTAGAAATACACCCAAGCAATCACCTACCTATATTGAACGAAGCCTCAGATTTGATTATTTGTAATTGAAAACGTAGATATCAAATTTAGTTCGCACGACTCGTTTCTGAAATAACCTTAATCATGTAAGCTCAAAATCTAAATATTGGAAAGACAAATAATTAAAGTTTGGAGGCAATAAAACAAAAGGGCCTAAACAGGATAGCCAAAATCAGCTAAGGTCACATATGCCTGAGGGAGAAGAACCTCAGTTTTATTAATAATTACATTATTTAGGAACTGTAAATTTCCGTAATAAATATATCTAACAAACCATGTCAGTGCCGAAGCACTGACTTCTGGGAGGATGAAGCACTGACTTCTGGGCGGATGAAGCACTGACTTCTGGGCGGATGAAGCACTGACTTCTGGGCGGATGAAGCACTGACTTTTGGGAGGATGAAGCACTGACTTCTGGGCGGATGAAGCACTGACTTCTGGGCGGATCATACCCTCGGGGACTAATAGTCCACTAGCAGAGGTATCAAACCAGTGGTAGTGATTAAAAACGTAAATATCAAAGTTAGTGCTCACGACGCGTTTCTGGAATAATCTTCATCAAGTACGTTTTAATTGTTATCTAAAGTGAAGTGAACAGTATTTCAGTTATTTCATGACAAGAACAGGTTTACAAACAATAAATCATGACAAATGTTGCACTGTGATGGACCTAAAGACAAATGGTTTGATTGCCACAAATGTGCGATAATAGATATGGTAGTCATGGCCTTACAACTAACCACTACCAATCACTCCTACTGCTGATTAGGAGCTGTTGAAGGTTGTCTTATATGAAACCAAATACGATAACCCTTTTACACCTCGTGGTATGAGAGAGCTGTGTGCTTAATTTGTCATGCACAACCAGCGAACACTTCTTTCAAAAAGGTTGAACTCTCGCAGTGCAGAGACTAATCCCTTTTTCAGTATTGCACGGTTTCCATTGGAGATGGAGAGATTCATAAAATAATGTTATTTTTCAAATTTTTTAAATTGATATTTGTTATAAGGGAATGTATGGTAATGGTGATTGTGCATATGACCGTTACTAAGATGAACATAGAATATTCGTGTCCGAAGAGGTTTTCAAATAAAGAGATGACCCGGAAGTAAACACACAGGTTGAGAAAAATATATTTATACACTTCATCTTAATCGTCATGTAATATAATTTGGTTTCAAGTTTATTACCAAGTCTTCACAACAACAATGAAACTTGTTTTCACATATTGCGTTAGAATCTTAGAGGTCTCATTCGATCAGAACACTCGTATCAAATATGTTATGGGATATCTTTCAATTTGACAATTAAACAAGGTTTAGTTCAACTTGTACATATTAAGGTTCGTCTTTGACGGGTTGTATGGTAGTTGGAGTTGCGTATACTTACGCAATCAATGCTGCCTTTAACCAGTAAAAATGTTAGTTCGATTTCCGCTCATGTACTGACGTACTTACCATCTGTTTTGATGATAAGTTTATTTTTAGATTATTAGTCTTTGTTATTTTATAAGAAACGAAAGATAGTGCCAAACAGACAGGTACCAGATATGAAAAATAATATGATAAAGGACAATATTAAACGTTAAGCAAGGACGAAAAAGTCAAATGTAAACACTTTACTGTGTTTACAAATAGCCGACGGTATAGATTTGATTGGGGTTTAGACAACACATATAGAAATTATTTTACTGAGTTTACAATAGTACATGGCAAAGATTTTTACTAGGGATGTAAATAGCCCATAGTAAACATTTGAACTGGGTTTACAAATAGCCGATGGTAAAGATTTAATATGGGGCTTATACACGGTGGGCTTAGACAACATTCGCAGCAAATATTTCACTTAGTTTACAAATATTTTACTGGAAATGTACATAGCCCATAGTAGACATTTCATTGGGTTTACAAATAGCCCACGGTAAACACTTTACCTGGTTAACAAATATCGCACGGAAAAAATGTTACTTGGGGGTTACAATTAATCAATAATAAACATTTAACAGGGGTTAAAAATGACCTATGGTAAACATTTTACCGTGCTTACAAATGGCCCACGCTAAAGATTTACCGGTTTAATAAAAATAGACTATGGTAAACTTATTACAGGGTTTACAAATAACCGTTGCGAAAGAGTTTGTTGAAGTAACAAATACCCCACGGTAGTGATTTTGCTGAGGTTGCAAATAGCCCAAGGTACACATTTTACTGTGGGTACAAATAGCCATGGGTAAAGAAATTACTGGGTTTACAAATAGCCCACGCTTATTATTTTAATGGGGTTACAAATGACACATGGTAATCACCTTACTGGGGTTGCAAAATGCAAAAAAAAAACCACGGTCAACATTTTACTGAGGTTACAAAAAACCCAAGATACATTTAATCTAAAAGCTAACAGAAACTAGATTGCCCTGTAAACAATGAACCAATTAAAAAAACTGGTTTCCCTTCGGCTTTTGTGAAGGTTCGTGTTGTCCGAGGTTTTCGAATGTGTTTATGTTGTTATCGATTTTGTATTCGGATTGTTTCGTAAATATCTCTTGATATGGGCAATATGATTTCCTTCTGAGGCATTGCTGGTAATGTCTTTCATGTCGGATATGTAAAAGAAATTGGTATTTTTAAAGCTAGAAATACACCCAAGCAATCACCTACCTATATTGAACGAAGCCTCAGATTTGATTATTTGTAATTGAAAACGTAGATATCAAATTTAGTTCGCACGACTCGTTTCTGAAATAACCTTCATCATGTAAGCTCAAAATCTAAATATTGGAAAGACAAATAATTAAAGTTTGGAGGCAATAAAACAAAAGGGCCTAAACAGGATAGCCAAAATCAGCTAAGGTCACATATGCCTGAGGGAGAAGAACCTCAGTTTTATTAATAATTACATTATTTAGGAACTGTAAATTTCCGTAATAAATATATCTAACAAACCATGTCAGTGCCGAAGCACTGACTTCTGGGAGGATGAAGCACTGACTTCTGGGCGGATGAAGCACTGACTTCTGGGCGGATGAAGCACTGACTTCTGGGCGGATGAAGCACTGACTTTTGGGAGGATGAAGCACTGACTTCTGGGCGGATGAAGCACTGACTTCTGGGCGGATCATACCCTCGGGGACTAATAGTCCACTAGCAGAGGTATCAAACCAGTGGTAGTGATTAAAAACGTAAATATCAAAGTTAGTGCTCACGACGCGTTTCTGGAATAATCTTCATCAAGTACGTTTTAATTGTTATCTAAAGTGAAGTGAACAGTATTTCAGTTATTTCATGACAAGAACAGGTTTACAAACAATAAATCATGACAAATGTTGCACTGTGATGGGCCTAAAGACAAATGGTTTGATTGCCACAAATGTGCGATAATAGATATGGTAGTCATGGCCTTACAACTAACCACTACCAATCACTCCTACTGCTGATTAGGAGCTGTTGAAGGTTGTCTTATATGAAACCAAATACGATAACCCTTTTACACCTCGTGGTATGAGAGAGCTGTGTGCTTAATTTGTCATGCACAACCAGCGAACACTTCTTTCAAAAAGGTTGAACTCTCGCAGTGCAGAGACTAATCCCTTTTTCAGTATTGCACGGTTTCCATTGGAGATGGAGAGATTCATAAAATAATGTTATTTTTCAAATTTTTTAAATTGATATTTGTTATAAGGGAATGTATGGTAATGGTGATTGTGCATATGACCGTTACTAAGATGAACATAGACTATTCGTGTCCGAAGAGATTTTCAAATAAAGAGATGACCCGGAAGTAAACACACAGGTTAAGAAAAATATATTTATACACTTCATCTTAATCGTCATGTAATATAATTTGGTTTCAAGTTTATTACCAAGTCTTCACAACAACAATGAAACTTGTTTTCACATATTGCGTTAGAATCTTAGAGGTCTCATTCGATCAGAACACTCGTATCAAATATGTTATGGGATATCTTTCAATTTGACAATTAAACAAGGTTTAGTTCAACTTGTACATATTAAGGTTCGTCTTTGACGGGTTGTATGGTAGTTGGAGTTGCGTATACTTACGCAATCAATGCTGCCTTTAACCAGTAAAATGTTAGTTCGATTTCCGCTCATGTTGAGGTGTACTCGATACAATTTTATGTAATAAAGTTTCACAGCAACTTTCGGCATGTCGAAGGTTTTCTCCGGATACTATGGTTTCTTTCATTAATAAATCTGAACGCCACGATAAAACTGAAATATTGCTGAAAGTGGTGGTGTTTAGCACAAATAAAAAATAACTTGTATTTAAAAAATATTTACCGGGTTCTTTTCTGGTGCTGGCAATGTTCAGTTTGGTTATGATAGCTTGATATCTGTTGTCACTGTTCTGCCTAAGTATCTCACAAAATACGTCAAAGCCCTTTTCACCTGATTGTACTAGAACTTTCAGAAATTTCTCCGCTTTCATTTGCCTGGTATTCGGAGTCACGTGTAGAATTTCATTTTGTTGTGTTTCAGTGAAAACACCCGACGTTACCAGTTTCTCTAATAAATCTTCAACATGAAGTTCATTTTTTAAATACATCCAGTGTTTCCATAATGTCTCCTCATCAACACTTCCCATTTTAGCAAGAAGTTTGTCCTTTCTCTTTTTATCAAATCGTATTTTCCTTAAATTTTGTATAATATGGCATCAACTTTTTGAAGCGTGTGCCGAATTTATTATAGCTATTTGGAGTCATTAAAGCATATCTAAGGAGGTCCCCGAGAGGGTATGATTTATATGACACATTGTTTTTAAGTAAAATATTTTATTAAATAAAATATGTTTTAATTTACGTTAAGTAGTGTCATTAAACTAACATCTACATCAATTGTGAGTTATAAAAAAGTAATTAAGCATAAAATAATAATAATAATAAACTAGAGAGGTTGAATTTGGCAATTTTATGGAACTTTGCCGAAAACTCATTGTGAAATAATTATAATATGTATTGTTATCATCAATATCATAAATTTAAATGAGTGTTCTATGGAATCATTGTTTTAACAATCGATGTCAATACAAAACGCATTTAAAATCTAATTTGCATATATCAAAGTCTTTATTTACAAACCACAATGTTCTAAAGGAGTGCATTTTGACAAAACAAAATGGTATCTAAAATGGTTATTAGTAATGTCAGTTTGTAGAGATATAAATGTAGTTGGTTGAGGTGCTTCATATAAAAGTTTGTCTTGTTTGTGTGTTTACTAACACATCACAGATGAACACATTGATTCTGGAATAGACAGCATGATTACTTATAGATTTGTCTATGTCTAATTGTATTTAACTTATAAACAAAACACAATAAGATATTTTAGTACAGTGTTATCCACATGTTCCGCAATGTTTAAAAATGTATCATCTTTGATACCCTTGACAAATTCTTTATTCAAATCAACAATGTCGACCAATATCACAATTAATTCTTTAAATAACTTAAAATAAATAATTGATTATGAACAATAAATTCAATCATCAAACATCTAAAATGCACTAGAAGTAAAGAATACAATATTCTAATTATGTGTACCGACATCTTCACAATGATCACCATAGAAACACTCTAGTGTCACATGTAAATGAAGAACTACAAATAGCTAGAGTGTGTTTTATACTAGAATTAAATATATATCAGTGTTGTTGTCCTATGCTTAAAGGTTCAAGAAAATCTGTCAGTGTAAGGGTCATGGAATGGTTTGGTCCAGTGGTTAAGGTCTTTGACTTCTTAATACAGACCCCCACACCAGTGACGTGGGTTCGAACCCATATTCTGATCTCTAGTGTCAAGATTTCCAGACACCAACCTAACGTCTGTGTTTAATCGGTCAGTTTGTTATGACTTTCTGTGCTTTCTTCTCCTAATAAATAAGGTAATCACGAATTGATTGATTAAATAATTTAAGATAGTGACGATAAACACCAATACTTAGAGAGTTAATGACTATAACCACTAAAGTTTGTGAGTTTGATTTTCGACCTTTGTGTACTAGATACAACTGTATAATATACAGTTTGGCAATGACTTGCAGCAGTCCATTGTATTGTCTGTCCTTCGATTTACGGCTTATTTACCCCTTTGGTATCTTCAACATTTTCTTAGTGGTTTTCCCTCGATCGGGTTGTATGGTTTTCTGCTCCAATTAAGTCTTCCGTCATGATAAACATGTAACTGTACTATTACAACCTGTAATACATTGGTTTCGTTCTCATCTTGTACAACATAAATATGCTGGTGTTACATCGTTCTCGTTAAGTTGAATTAATTATGTTTGAAAGCCGAATAATGTTTAATTGTTTACTATATTATTCCGTTAAGTCACACGATAAAACGTAGATAGTAGAAATGTTGCATCTGATAACAGAAAGTACCGATTATCCTTTCTAGATTATATTGTAATACTGTAATACACCCTTTTGGTGTAATCTGTTTTTTTTTCGTTTTTTTTTCTATTTATGTTTGACTTCTTTGTTTGTTTTGTGTTCGGATTATGATTTTTGTACTGTTTCTTATAATTGGTACAATTAGTATGTCCAACTAGCAATTATATTAGTACATTTATATTTCATTCCGTATAATATTACTATTTTTTATTCAATATTTGATGCCAAGCGTTTGATAACCTATTTATTTAGGTCTCTCAAGAAGACCATTACTTCCTTTGGATTTCTTGACAAATTGATATTAAATGTCAATTATGATATTTCTGTCTTAAGAGTAGCGGTCTTTAACCAACAGATTCTACCTTTCTAGCTAGTAGCCAGATAACTACGAGCTTTCATTGACCCCGCTATTGTACTGTCCATGTTTATGTTGTCATTCATGTTTGTGATATGTATGTATTCATTTTGAGTGGGAGCTAATCTGTGTAGGTTTTTATTGTGTGGTTGTAAGTATTGCCGTTTGGGATCCAGTTTTCGAGAGAGGAGGGCTTGGATCCACAGTATTTGTGTCTATCCCAAGTTAGGAC
The DNA here is from genome assembly GCA_963680875.1 of Bathymodiolus brooksi. Lineage (NCBI taxonomy): Eukaryota > Metazoa > Mollusca > Bivalvia > Mytilida > Modiolidae > Bathymodiolus > Bathymodiolus brooksi. The sequence continues at coordinate 61,248,646 of OY804576.1, read as the reverse complement.
CTGGATTTCTAACGTCATATGTCGTGGTCTTTTTTGTGTTCAGTCAGTTCAGTTAAGATGAGAGGTGATTGTTCGTTTTATTGATATTGGTGGAAATGATGACCATCAATGTTTAAACTTTCTTTTCATAAGTATACTGTTGAATCAAAGTGCAATCCTTAATAATATCAAACAGTTCTAATAAAGAGGTTTAAAGGGATGTGATCAATGAAGACAGTATGAATTAACGTGGGTTATTCCCCCTTGCACAAGGAATATCTTCACTTGTAAAATTAAAAAAAATAATAAACAAACATATTTTGACAATCTTAGAGGAACGAGTGTTTTAACACGTGGTTGCCTCTTTTCCCTAACCCAACTGATTACTTCAAGAACATGTTCCGTGACGTTCATCTGTGTGTATACATTTTGTATTCAGTTACTAGTGCAGTACGGTTTCGTTTACTGGAAGTAAATAAGGTTAAAATGTAACCAGAAATGGTAACACTGATACATTCTATATTTTACGATGAACACGATGACTTTCATATCTATAACAGTAGAATGTCCTCCCCCGAGTAGCGACATAAATATCCTCTATAATTCAAACTGATACTTTATACTAAGGATTGTTCTGATCAGGAATCATTATGCTTTAACAGTGTGTTAATCTTCTATGGAAATTTTGACTGTTGAACCACCCGAGATTCCGATTTTTAACAAAAATTGAAATATCCTATCTTTTTGTTTTTTGTTGCTGCTTTATTGTTTTTTGCTTTGTGTGTGTTTTCCATTGTGAGTTTGTTTTGCTTTATGTGTGTGTTTTGCTTTATGTGTGCTTTGCTTTATGTGTGTTTTGCTTTGTGTGTACATTTTTCTTCGTTCGCACTGTTTTATATTTCAATCGATCCTATATTTCGATATCTTCTCACTCTGGTTATTTTCTGTTCGTCATACAGTGTACAGTTAAACAGAATATAGATAATTTCATTATATTCAATATAGAATTTAGAATTTTTATTTTTAGAAATCTTGTCCTTGTGTGTTGATTGCCTAATCCAGTCATAAACACGATGATTACTTTAGCTATGGACTCATATTACAGAGAATTGGTTTATGTCGTGTTTTGAAAACATATCTTCTAATGATCTCATATAATCATGATGAAACATCTATTTAGAGTTACAATACCAATGTCATTATCAGACTATTATTTAGCCATTCAAAATGGCTCTGTAGCCATTATTGTGTGGCTTTTAAACCTTTTAAACAATATTCTCTATATTATGGCACTTATATTCAATTATGTAGCTATTATTTCGCCTGGACTTAAAATAACTCGCGTTCAACATTGTTTTATCAGATTATATTTTTAGCAAAGTGTTTTTTCTTACAATATCATGTATTGCCTATATTTCAATGATCTTACGATTTAATTTTTGAACTGTTCCGACAGTGTGATATTTTTGGGTTTTCATTTTACTAATAGTTTTTAGTGTTACGGAAACGATTGCTGAAAGTCAGCTTCGATATATATATATTTATTTTCTATGCTACGGTCATAGTAAACTACAAAATATTTAACATTTAAATCTCCCTTTCAACTAACTCCTATTTTCTCAGCTGTGGGATACAACCCATTGGGACGGTACTGTGATGGACTTATAAACAAATTTCATAACCAACGATCACTCAGAACAAACTGCTAATTCAAAGGGAACCACGGGCATATAAATTGGACCTAGTTTCTAGGTTGCGGTATTATATCACCATGAAGAAGAGAAATCCGTTATTGTTCTAGATGAATCTAATACACAACTCCTCTTTAGGGCGTGACATAACTTGGTGTCTCGTGTTTGAAAAATTGTTATTGGTAGCCCTTCCCTTTCTTTATTTGTGGCAATCAAAATTACCATCCATGTATCTATCAAAGTGCTATCATTTTACCTACATGATTGGTAACTTATCAATTTGTCCATATCGTCTCTGAAACACTGCTTACTTGATGTTAAGCTACAATCCAACGGTGTTATATTAGTACATCTATCAGAATTTGATTGTTTGTACTTTTTTCTTTAAATGAATTGAATTGAAGTTGCTTTGTCCTAAATATTTTATATATTTGTCGGTAAATTACATGTGTGTAGTTAGAAGATTGTATTTGCTGTGGAATTCGATTATCTAAAAACATGTATTAGTCTAAAACTATTTTGTTTGCGGTCAATTCGATTATACAAGTTCAGAATGGACGTGAAAAATCAATATTGTTAGTTTCTATTTGACTACAATCAAACGTTGTTCTAGTTTATTCAAACAAATTATGGCTATTTCAATTAATAATTTGTTAGTGTATCGAAAGATTTTAAAACTTATAAATTGAAATACTTTATTCAGTCATTTTCGTTTTCGCATTCTCCGTGAAGAATCAATCTTTTCTACCCAATTAAAATGTATTATTACAATCTGTAAAATGTTTCTTTATAATTTTTGTTCATTCGGGTTAGGTAGATACTATGTAAATGATGAATACTTCAATATTAAATTATCATGAAATCTTTCTTTGATGGGTCAATACATAAATGACAAATGAAAACAAAGAAAAAAGCAATGAAATATTTTTTTTCGTACCAAGCGAAAAATTCAAAATTACCCATTTCGACACATTTCCACATTGTATTTATCGTGTTAGAGGATACCAGAGTTCCTGTTGCTGAATTTTTAATTTTCTGTGTAGTGTTTTATAGATCATTGTTTGTCCTTTAGTTCTTTTCATTTTGGCCATTGTATTTATCTGTCATTCTTCGATTTAAGGTGTCTGAATACCTCCCTTGGTATCTTCAAACGTGTTTGTCTTGTTTATGTCGTTTTCTATAAGCTATTGGTATAACAATGTCGTCTTGTTTCTATTTTTGCATGAATCGAAATTTATTCAATGGCTCCTGAAATACAATAAGCAAAACTTAGATTGATCCTTTCATGTAATTTTTTCAATATATATAAGCAATGACTTGTCCCTGGAAAACCTAATATTCAGTGGTCACTTATACATTATATATTCCAATGAAATTAAATTAAATACTGTACAACGGCTATCATCAGGTCTTCTTCAACGGGCTATGATAAAAGTTTTGATTTTTGTTTTTCCCATTGTAAGCATCCCGCATACACTAGCTGAAATACTATCATATAAATTATTCTTATTACAAAGAATTTCTGAACAAGGGACTACATCGGTCAATTAAATTTCCTATTCAATCTTAGCAACTACCTGAATTAAAGTAGTCTGTGAAAAGTTGTTATAGTTCTTATAATGAATTTATCGACCACTGCGAAATTTCCTTGACTGGTCTGAACTTTCATGCAGTCATATTCCCAATGTTATAATGAAACAGTGTATCCTTTCACCCGAGTTTTACCAGACACCAACATTGTACATGGAGACTCCATGTCGGGTGATATGCTTATTCGTTCAAAGCCATTGAATAAGCAAACAAGAGGTGATATTGTAAAAATTCCGAATAGATTAATTGAGTTTGATGTGTGGATTTTTAACAGTTGGTTCAGAAAATGAGAGCGGTACACGTTTACTTAACTAAATGTTTTTGTTCTTCAAAGATAGGAATAAGAAACATTTATCTCGAACATAAATTTCAGATTTTTATAAATAGATTGTGCTTAGACACGTTTCAAATCAACTTTTAGCTACCACTTACTTCACATATATTAAAATGTACTTAGGCTCAATGATAGAGGCCCCTTATATTTAGACTTAAAGCTAGATATTGAGCAATTATATCTATTTCCCAATAGCATTTTTGTTCTTTTTTAATATTAACATTTCTGTCTTCCCTTATTGCTTGTAAGAAATGAAAGGCTGTTATAAATAGGAACATATGTGAACGAGGGAGACAACTCTTAAACGAGAGTAATCGCTTCAGATATGATATGGTCCCCTATAGGAATATTGTCCCATTTGATTGCGGAAATGATTCCAGTATGAATTCTCCAAAACTGGGTTCGGGATAAAACAGATCACGACACGTGCCATTGATATGGTTTGAGCTGCTAAACCTTCAGAACACTTAGTCCAATTGCGGTTTTTTTTTGTGAGTTCGTGTTGTCCGAGATTTTGTATTTGTTTAGTGTTTCTATTGTATTGTATGGAAGAGTTTGAAGATAACAAAGGGGTAATCAGAATCCGTATATAGAAAGAAGGACAGACAATACAACGGCCAAATGAAAAAGGACAAACAACGATTTACAAAACCCTACACAGAAAACTAAAGATCCCACGAACCTCACTTAAAACCCGGGAGGAACTCAGGTGCTCCGGAAGGATAAGCAGTTACTGGTTTTGCAGCCAGGTCCTTTCCTTTATTCAGAAATCCAAAATGTTGTTCAACTGCATTTGTCTAAATCAATATAATACATGTACTTGAGTAATTTTAGCCGTGTTTGGTATTGATAATGCATTACCACATTAGGATAATTGGAGTTCTTGTCAATTTTAATGTTTGGGGGGAAAATCTGCTGACAGAATAAATATTAAACCCGTCATTAATATTAAAACTTCGAGAACAATAGTCAATCATTTACAGTTCACATCTTGTTTCGTCAGGTTGATTACAGTTATTATGGCCGAGTTTTTGTTCTTTGGTCTCTCAGCGATTGTGTCATAAATATTACTTATTACCTGCAGAACTAGCATATTACTATACAGCAAAATAATCTCTTTATCTGAATGAACACAATTGCATGCTTTAAATAGGTTTTTTTTTGTTATCAACAAAGTTTCCACTATTCAATTAAAATAACAATGTTTCGACATATGCAGTTCCTGTAAGATATGCTTCGACCATATGATCATAGTTAAATTACAATTAATTTAAATGCTACCGTGTTGAGTACTTGCATATCGTGAGGAAGATCGTGGGTTCGATTTCCGGTTAGATCTTATCAAACACTATACATTGACAGTTGCTGATTCTTTCTATTAAGTGGAAGAAAAAAAAGGAATCGAACCGTTGTTGACATAAAAGTACATGTAGATGCAGATGCACAGACTGATAATCATTACAAACAGATAGACGACACAACGCAGATTGGTCAGCAAAGCGGTCGCGACCTCAAAAGAGAGGGAGTGGTCCACACAGAGCAGATCTCATATTAAAGGCAGGCCGTTAACGCCTACCAAGTATCGAAGCGAGTCCCAGAAGCCCCGGAAGACAGTTACAACAGTACGTAGTCTATACATGCCAGAACTCCTATGTTATAAAACCGAATTCCGAGACAGAACGGATTCATACTCCGTGGCCTTCGATACAGAAGATCCTACACTAATGGACCGCTATCCAACCTACGCCACGGAAACAGACCTTGGTGACAGACCACCAACGCCGACCCAACAATGACAGATGCGTTTCAAGCGAAAAGCCTGAAGAAAACGGACAGAGCACAAATCTCTATGAAAGTAGTCTGTCCGCAATACCTACAGAAGGTAGCCGAACGTAAAACCACAATAACTAACCAATTAACTAACTCTTTATTAAGAACTACAAGCATTGGCTGGTTTTCTTGGGATAACAAAGGAGTAATCAGAAGCCGAATAAGGATAGACAATACAATGGCCAAAAGAAAAAGGACAAACAATGATCTATAAAAGATCAAGCAACACGAACCCCACAAAAAACCGGGTTGCACTCGGGTGCTCCGGAAGGATAAGCAGTTCCTGCTCCACATGTGGTACCCATCGTGTTATTCTTGTTACAAACCCGATGATAAGTCATGAATGAGGAAAGGACCGTATAATGTGCGACACATCTAACTTTATGTTAATACTGTTGTGTTAGTAGAAAGCAGTCATCATGATCATCTCACCAAATAGTTCTCACTTAACGCTACATTACAACCACTTACTCAATGGTGGACGAGTGTCATGTGTTATACATGTTTAGCGTCACTTTCAGTAAGATTTACCATGGCGTTCATTGCTAATAAATAGTACATTTAACTCAATATTCAAACAAACATAATCCAAGATCAGGGTCGACCAATTGGACCAATTTCTCCCTATTGGGCCCCGCGCTGGAGTTGTCTACTCTTTGATGTTCAAGTACATACAACAACACATTGCGGGTTTTACAGGGAACATATTTGGGCCCCGCACCCCTTAAGTCTGACCCTGTCCACAATATTGCTGAAATATTGTTAACATGACAGAAAAACCATTTAACCATAACCAATTAAAGTACATGTAATCCATCTGGTTTGTAGTGTCAATCACACCCTTTCGTTGCTGCAGCATATACTAGAAAAATTATCCATCTTAACTTTAGACCCGTTTGAGTGAGGTTAGAGTCTATTGTGTAAAAACATTGTTCTGCTTTAGCCCAAATAATTCTGTTTTTAAATTCTTTGATATTTTAGTATGATTAGAAATTAGATAACGTGTCTAATATAATTTGGTTTTCTTTCAGAAAAAAAGACATTTGCTAGCGTGGGAATGACTTGAAGAATGCAATGCTATTATGAGCAGTAGCTTTTTTCAATTAATGATTTCAGATAATTCTGGATATCAATATAGTTAGTTTGTCTTTGACCACAATATAACAATATAGCAGCTATTTTTATTCAACAATATTTGTTATTGAGTTTGTATATAAAACGTTTTTGTATTATTTATATTATTAATTTGATGACCTTTAGAGTATACGTAGTATTATATTGATATTAAATTATCCCTGCTCTGTGATATTCGTTCCGGAATGGATGAATTACAAAGATAAGCTAATTTGGGTGGAACGAATATAACTTTTTTCTTGTCGATAATTTCCATCTTTGCACCTTTTTGTTCAGGCAATTACGTCGCACAAAAGACGTTTTTAATCGAAAATCTCCCAGCTAAAGGAGAGGGTAGGCATGGGAAAATATCATTGGATGTCCATCTTTTTACTTTTTTCATCTTTATTTTGATTATGGACTGTCCATGTGTATCGTTATTGTTTCTCTCTTCCGTTGATGTTTCCACGTTGTCCCTTGTTATGTACAGGCAAACCTGTATATAAAGGCCACTCAAGGGAACCTACAAATGTGTCCTTTATGAGCAGTTGTCCTTTATATACAGGTTAAAATTGTATGCATTATTCATTAATGGGAAAAAATGAGACTACCCTTTATAGACAATGATTTGTCATATAGAGATGCCTTTTAAGGAAGGTTTGACTGTAAATTATATTTCTATTAGCTTGAGTATCACGTGTTTGTATTCTTGTTTCAGGGTTGTACTTTTATGTAAATTATATTTCTATTAGCTTGAGTATCACGTGTTTGTATTCTTGTTTCAGGGTTGTACTTTTATGTAAATTATATTTCTATTAGCTTGAGTATCACGTGTTTGTATTCTTGTTTCAGGGTTGTACTTTTATGTAAATTATATTTCTATTAGCTTGAGTATCACGTGTTTGTATTCTTGTTTCAGGGTTGTACTTTTATGTAAATTATATTTCTATTAGCTTGAGTATCACGTGTTTGTATTCTTGTTTCAGGGTTGTACTTTTATGTAAATTATATTTCTATTAGCTTGAGTATCATGTGTTTGTATTCTTGTTTCAGGGTTGTACTTTTATGCATAGTTCTATTGGCTTGGATAGCTTGTGTTTGTGCCATTGCTGATACGTTTATGTATTTGTATATTGAATTATGTATCCTGTATTGGTATCATTACTGTTTCGAGTTGTCCTTTTATACAGAGTTCTGTTGACTTATGTATCCTGCGTTTGAATTGTTGCTGTTTCTGGTTGTTTCTTAATATATAATTCTATAGTCCTGGGAATCCCGTGTTCGTATCGTTTTTGTTTTGTTTGGATGTCCCTTTATGCCTAGTTCTATTGACTTCGGTATCCCATGTCTGAATTATTGTACTTGCGGGTTGTCCCTTTATGTGTAACTTTATTGGTTTATATTTGTATCGTTACAGGTTTTTGTGTTGCCTCAGAAAGTTACGATTTGAAGATGTAAACTAGCTTTTGATAAGGGAATGTCGTAATATCTTCACGGCAATAAACATGGTGCCATATAAGAATTACAGGAATGAACATTTACCTACTCCAAGAGTTGTTGATCGAATGTGCTTCAGTTGTAACTTTAACATATCTTAATTGGGTTTTTTTCGGTTTGATTAAAACATATATTTTAAAGAATTGTTCGTTTGTAAGAACAACTTATTCTGATTTCATATCTATGATATAAATTTTAAATATTAAATCTCCACAGTCGTAAATTTGGTTATCGTCTATAATTTACAGCTAGATCAATTAGTTTATTGTTTTTGTAACTTTAAAGTTTTAAAGCCATGTATCTGGATTAAAGATATTGATCAATCTGGTCTAGGATACATTGTTATTTGGTATATTCTGCACGTTCTTTAGATCAATACATAGACATAATGATAAATTCTATACCACACTACCAAATAAGTCAATACTATGTTAACTGATAATTATAGTGATTTAAACTTCCAAATGTACAACTTTGGATGCCATCCAAATTATAACGTAATATAGTATGTATGTTTTATAGTGTCTGCTTGATCACCTGTACATAATTTTTAATTAAATAAATATGGTTCCTAAATCTTGGACAATGTAACCAGACTAACATATCATGCTTTGGAATCCATTAATATCGCACTGGATTTTTCACTTTTTACTTTTTTACATTTAATTTAATTTCAACAATACCTTTCAATGTCCTGAATTCAATCATCACCTTATTTTATGAATTATATGTTGACTTCCTCTTAATACGGCAATGATTGTATGTTATTAGGATTTATATATACCTATACAATCACTGTCTGTCATCACCACTAAAGTTCGTCGATTTCTGTCCGTTACGAGTGGTTCTCGATAGATCTTTATGTGATAACAGTTGTAAGTGACCAGGAAGGTCAGTGGTTTGTAAGTGACCATGCAGTTCAGTGGTTTGTAAGTGACCATGCAGATCAGTGATTTGTAAGTGGACCATGCAGGTGGGTAGTTTGTAAGTGACCATGTAGTTCGGTGGTTTGTACGTACCGAGGCAGGTGGGTGGTTCGTAAGTGGACCATGCTGGTGGATGGCTTTATTGACCAGGCATGTCGGTGGGTTGTAAGTGGCCAGACATGTCAATGGTTTATAAGTGAACAGTCAAACATGTGGTTTCTCCCAAAACTTTAAATTAATTGGTTTTCCAATCTTTCGATTATGAGCGTACCTGATGAAGATTATTCCAGAAACGCGTCGTGCGCACTAAATTAGATATCTACGTTATTATTGAAAGTGAGCAGACAGGTAGTGATATTTCATTAAGTCCACCATGCAAATAGCTGCCATGATATAACTGAAATATTGCGGAACATGGCATTGAATGCACATAATCCTAATCCATAGGAGCTGTATTGGTTATCGTTATTTATTTAATTCACCTCAATTTGCTTTAAAACTATATAACGTCTGTATGATTTTATCATCAACATATAACAAACGATAATTTATCTTAGAAGCAGACGATCAGTTTCTACCATTTGATACAAATTATATATAGGAATATACATATTAAATATAAACAATAATATGATTATTTTATATAGTATATAATGATACTTGTGGTCGTTCCGTCGTCACAGGAACCGTATAACTTACACTTTGATTCGATGTCTGGTTTGTACCCTGTTGTTCAGGGTAAGCCTTCCCGTCATTTGGATTCTTTAATTGTTCAAGTTTTTCTAACCAGTTTTTGTAAAGATCATAAGTAGAAGTATTCGATGTCATTGAAGGGACCGCCCATTTTTGTTTCGTCACAGACGTTCCATATTTATTCATTGCAGATGCGCATGGCATTAAATTATGAGATATTTTTCTAGATCGTGGATTGGCAGAATGAGATGTAACTCTTATTCCTTGTGGTGGCAGTTTCCACTTTATGCCAATGCTCTCTATGTTACTTTTACCAGCCTTTGAAGAATTCGATGACGGAACAACAGAGTCACTCTTGAAACTTTTGACAGAGAGACTTTCAGTTGGAGACTGAGATTGAGATTGTGTATGACATGTATTGGCGGATTTACCGTTCGCTTCTCTATCTACGCCAGTCCATGTTACTCTAAGTCCTTTCTTCTTTTGTTGTTTTTGATCCTGTTTACTGCTGACTGAACTTCCATCTTCACTATTCATATCATAATCTTTCATTGATAGTGTTAATATTTCATATTCTGGCATTGCATACGATTTTCTCAGAATACTTTTTTCTGGATATTGTTTTTCGTTCATTGAATGGTATTTATTATGAGGCTGAAAAAGTCCCATATGTTTGAAATGTTTAACAAATGTGGAATCTTCGTTTTCATACTCCACAGGAAACATATGAAAATTTGACTTCATCTCTCGCCCTCGTAGATTTTTGCCAGAGTCACGAGATGATGCTCTTGAATACGAATCATGGCTTTCAACGTCTAATGCAGTGCCAATGTAAACAGATGGCGACCTTTTCAGACTTGGCAATGAGGATACTTTGGAGCTAGTATTGCCGGATTTGCCTCTAATTTGAGAGGTTATTTTTTCCTGATTCTTTCTGAGGTATTCTGATTGTTTCCTCATTTGTTCCTGTCGCCTCATTAGCTGTTGACTCTGGCTGTCGATGCGATTTGATTCAATTTGCATTTCGTTGTTTATTTGTTTATTCAAATTGTTTAGTTGAACAAGATCTTTCAAACTTTCACGGCGGATTTTATTCATTAAATCGCCATTTACAGCGATATCTGCTGGTATATTCTGTTTAAGCTTAGCTGTCAAACTATTGGCTAGAAGATTTTTGTCAATCTTTGATTTTCTATTTATCAGGTAGACATCTTCTCGCACGAATTCCTGAACAGTATAGAATGTTTCCTTCGGTCGTTTCTGTTTCTGTGTAGAATCGGATTTTGTTTCTGTGAGACTTGTATTTTCTTTCTCATCAGACATCGATCGCTTCCTCATCTTGAAGGATGGTTATTGTGTGCACCGAACTAAAGTAACTATTCTGAAATGAATATAACAAAGCTGGCTATAATTTGTGACCAGATAAAAGTATAAATAGATTTTCTAACTTAAAGTATGTTAGCGCCTCCATAGAAACATCAAGGTCAAGGAAAGCATATCAACTGCAAAAGATAACCGCATGCGTTAACAATAATATACCGACATTTTTAACATCTACTTCCGTCCTTCAAAGTCTATTTGATCTTCTGTACTTCACACATTGCATTTACTTAAGTTAGGGTGTTATCTGTATGCTAGGAAACGAATACAGCCAATTACTCCATATGAAATATAGAAAAGTGTTTTAAAAAGGAATGGACTTAAGCCTGGCTAATATTTGGGCTACCCAATTTATAGATTACTGTCTGAATTTTATCACCAGATTTGAATTTAAAAGTAAGTAAATAAGATTAATGTCTTTAATTACATTAATCTTATCGACACCTTGATACAAAACACTTAAGAAATTGCATGTATACAAATGTATATACTTAAAGTTTAATATGTCCAGGTGTACGTCATCTTGTGTTGTGACTTCCACTAACTGGTTAGAATAACTGTTACGGGCTGATTTTATTTTGATATATAATCATGTGTAAATTAAATGATACTTTATTGGATTATTAATCCTCAAAGAATCGATATACAATATATACATGTACATGTATATCTGAATATCTTAATCACGAGAGGTTCAAGTTCATGGTCTAGGAAAACGAGTTTTACAATGGCAACCTGGAATAAACAAGAAGTAACGGCTAGCTAACATCACCTTCGCGAGGCACCATTGTCATTCAAAACATATTCGTTTTCAGGAAGAACACCACATACAAATATATATAGAATATTTAATTCTATAGATGTTCATGGTCCAGAAAAACAAGTTTTACACAATGACAACCTGGAATAAACAACTGAAAGTACCTGCTAGCTAATATCAATTCCGCGAAGCACCATTGTCATTGAAAACATATTCGTTCTGAGGAAGAACACCACGTACAAATATATATGGAATATTTAATTCTATATTCCTGTTCGTTTGTACCGGATGTGTATTTCTAGACAAAACTTTCAATTTTACGACGTTGTTAATCGTCGACTGCATATTACCCTAGATATTTTATTTAATAAAAACGTAGATATCAAATTTAGTGCGCACGACGCGCTTCTGGAATAACCTTCATCAGGTACACTCAAAGCCAAACTCTTTGAAAGTCAAATTATTTAATTATCAACTTTTTGATCGGTCAATAAAGTTGATTCTATTATTATTGTTATTACATAATGATTTTATTTAAACAATTTTATTGGCTATCATGCTGTCACCTGACATTCCGTAAAATTTGATATTGTCTCATTAAAACTCGTATTGACTTGGTTTCACTTTCCTTTTCTAACGAAATCTATAAAAAGAATCACGTTCATTTTAATGTAATAAAACAATTACAGTCTTTTGTATCGGTCAATACGAGTTTCTATGGACCTCAACAAAAGACTATAATTGTATAATATTATCATTACCATTATTGTTATTTATAAGATGGTAGTACAATTTTATGAAATAAAAAATGTTAAATGAAAATTTTTTACTTACGGATGACTTTTTGTTAAAATCAAACCAAGTAATTGAATGCTACATACATATGAAATTATCTACCGTGAATATCTATAGATATACATATATACATGTATTTATACCTTAACTATGATCACCTAAAGTTTATCTTATCTTAAATACCAAACTGAAAAGATAGGATCTTTAAACTTATCTTTGAATGATACTAACCAATCAATGTAACTCTAAAGCTAGTTTTCTGATCGCTATGTATGTACTATTGTTATAACTAATGCAATTCATTCAATAAATATTGTTTACACTAACTCTAAAACGGCAATGTATTTACAAAATCAGTGAAAGTCAAAAATCAATAGACAAAAATCGTCCTAAATAAACTTGAAAGTTATAGTTCAGTTCGTTGGATGATGTGTTAACAGAGTGAAGGACATTCATGTCGGTTTGATTTGGTTTTGGTTTTGTATAATATCATGTAACGTAAACATATTTCTGCTCCATAGTAATTACTATGAGATCGATTTCCCAAATGTATATGCTACGTCGTGATATGAGTTCATCGGCTGATGACTTTTTGTGTCTTAAGTTGTCCGGGTAGATGTCGTATTGTTTGTCATATGTTCAAAAGTTATGATATTTACACTTTGTTTCTATTGACAAAAATTTCAAATGATTGGAGTTGCATCTGTAGTTTGGTATAACGGACACCATGAACTTTGGCCAAGAATGCCCTCTTTGAGATATGTGCTACAACGGTTCCTTATCAATCTACCTGTTGTTGCATACTTTATTGTATAAATCGTACTAAATGGGAACCAGTTCAGGAGTTTAACTCCAATTTAGATTTTTTTCCCTCAGTTATGCAATTTCGAGAACGTGTTACTTTTTTATGAGACGATGATAATATCTGCCTTGTACTAGAGCTGGATATGTTATCTTGAAAAAGTAATTGAAATAATCAGAGGTGTACTCGATACAAGATAATGTGATAAAAATTGTCAGTAACTTGCGACAGGTGGGCGGTTTTCTCCGGGTACTCCTGTTTCATCCACCAATAAAACTGACCGCCACAATATAGCTGAAATATTGTTGAAAGTGGCGTTAAACACCATAACACTTACCCTCTAACCAATTGAAATAATAGTCCATATGTACATGTAGCCCTACTTTGACGCACTTAATCCTGACTCCGAACTAACAAGTCTTTGTTCTTAATTACTATTTAATGTTGCATGCTAAGCAGAGAAACAGCAATACCAATTTTGAATTGAAAAGATCCTATATTGAATCCACGATCTTATGCACTTGATGCCAGTACGCATTAATAGAAAATGTGCTTTATACCACCGATGCAGCTAAGGAGAAAATGAAGTAACTCGAATGCAGATGAACCGTTTGCATAATTTGAGACAATTATAAGACGGGAAACAAGCGAAAAGATATATTCTTTGATATTTTCTCATTAATATTCATTTCTTATGCATACTTTGTACCATATAGTACAATGTAAATCAATAAATCCATTAACTTTCTTCATTTCTCGAAACAGGATGAAACTGATACTCAAAACAATGTTTTTGTTTGTTTGGCCTTAAATGTCTATGGAAACAGGAAACAAACAAAAGAACATCTAGAGGCAAACTAAATTTTTTCAAAGCATCTAGAGGCAAAATTAAAAAAAAAAAATTAAAAAAAGTCATCTCAAAAGCAAAATAAAAAATAATAAAAAGAGCATATAGAGACGAAATAAACAAAAATAATAAAAAAAAGGAGCATCTAGAGGCAAAATATTAAAAAAAAATAAGAAAGAAAAAGCTAGAGTAGAGACAAAATGAAAAAAAAAAAGGAGCATCTAGAGGCAAAATTACATGAAAATATGAGGTAAATATGAGGTGGTCTCGATTGGTTACCGATTATGGGCTTTATAACGATTTTTTTTATTCTACATCAAGATACATGGTTAAAATCGCGGGGACAATTTGTTTTTCTTTTTTTGCAGATTAAATGATATGAAACAATTACAAAATGTTGTTAAATCGCCACCGTTTTGTGCTTTGGAACAATGGTCAAAGATTACCCAATGATTGACTTTACATTGTCAAAGTAAACCGTTAACAGTATCATAAAGAATAACATGAAGTAAAACATATTAAATACTTCATTAAGGAAAAAGGTTGAAGATATTAGAAACTGACAATTCTTACAACGAAATGCCTTTCAAACTTATATGTATGATCAAAAACCACGACCGAGAGTGGCGGGATAGAATGCCTATACTGAACATCACATAAGCATATTCGACTCCTTTAACTCTCGGTCTTTGCTTTTCAACATAGAAGCAAGTTTTACAAGCCCCTGTGAATGAACTATATAACCTGGAAATCATAAATAACAATATTCAATTCTGCCATTCGTTCTGGATTGGCAGATGACTGATCAGGAAGTGGATAAGAGAAGAAACTGTTTCCCTTTCTGAGGATTATCTTATATTTGTTTGATATAGTTTATTGTCTTATCATAATCTATTGAAGTACAGTACTTATCACGAACAAACAATTGACGGAAACTTATATGAGGGAAAATTCTTGTAAAATTTACAACCACAAAACTTGACCTTGTTACCTTACTAGTAATTTATTGCGCCAAATAGTGTAATATGCTACACCATGACCTCTTCATGAAATAATATTAATAAGTTATGTACATAGTCGCTAAAATGTAGATATTATATGAAATCAAGGTCGGGTCGAGTAACGATGTACTTGAATCGTATTCTGTCAAGATAAGCATATTCAGATTATTCAAGTCAAACACAAGATCTAAGAATTTGTTCTGAGCAAACATGCTCTTTAATAATGATCATAGTTACCTAAGTTCATGGTCAAACATGCAAATTTATTTAAAACAAAAACCCACAAAAATCGGTGAATTGCAGAATGTTCAGTTTTTATTATTATTATTATTATTATTTATTTTCCAACCTTTTATTGTTATAAATTTGTATATATTTGTTATTTGTGATTTATAACCTTTTTAATGAAGACAAAAATAAATGAATTTGCAGTCGTAATGGCTTTAATTATAAAAAAAAATCAAACATCAAAATAAACGAGTTATTTTTCAACAACCACGAAAGAAAATTGCTGATTTTATATCGCAAAAAAATAGATGCATTACTATAATTCTACTTTAAATTAGCAATGAACAACATAATTTTATATAGTAGACATTGAAAACCAGTTGACCATTATTATTAAAATATAAATGAACATACCATTATGCTAGTTCTAGGTGACATATTTATGTACAAGAAATAATGTCTTCAGTTGTTCGAGTTATGGTATTGTGTTCTCAACACGGTATCCAGTTACACAATCATAGACCTTGATGGTTTAAAAAAATAGTATCTTCTTCCATTTAAACATTGATAATCACCTTATTATTAACATATTTTATTGAAATGGGGCTACCGAAGGAGAACTTCGATTTTTCCTTTATTTAAAGTCTTATCATGAATATTAGGACAAACAATATATATTTACCGGTAGTCTCATGTGTGATTTTATTTCATTTTTACGTGTTTATTATTTCTTTTTAATGAAATTCTTGAGAATTATATTTCGTCTTCGTAAAGACATGTAAAATCCAACTCGATATATATTAAAAAAAATATAATTTTAACAAAGTAGTGTTAATTTATTTCCTTTTTACGTGTTTATTACTTCTTTTTAATGAAATTCTTGAGAATTATATTTCTCCTTCGTAAAGACATGTAAAATCCAACTCGATATGTGTTAAGACAAATATAATTTTAACAAAGTAGTGTTAATTTAAAGTCTTGTTTACACTACAAATTTGTTATACTTCAATATAACCTCTTGAAATACTTGAATAATAGGTACAATTATTTCTTTTCAAATCTATTTTGCAAATAATATCTGACAAATATCATTTCAAACAAGCGCTATGTGATTTGTTTAAGATAAACCATATATAATTAGAAGTATACTAAAGGCCAAATTTATTTTTAGAGTGTGTTGTTTTTGGTGTTTACAATGAAACATGAGATTGTATCACTTGGTATAGTTTAACACAGATTCTATTGGAAATTGTTTTTTAAATCGCAACCATTGGGTTAGTTGAAAACAAATTAAGCAGGAATGTGCCATGGTAATATAGGAAATGCATTTCTTTGTTGATTTTAAATCCAAAACTAATTTAATCACAAGACATCGAACTTTTGAAAATATTTTAGAACTGAAATAATGTCGCTGCTTTTACTGACATGATCAAGAACTGAACCCGAATGCAAATTTTTTTTTTAAACACACCAGAAACTACTGAAATTATTTAATTCAAAGTATACACGGACCTGTACCAAGATAATGTTTTATGCCGGGTTTCGGAAAATTGACATGGCCGCTTTTGAAACATCCTTTGCAGACACTTCAATAAATAATAAGACATGCATTATTTTAAGCAATACTCCTCATGTAAGCCTCATGTTTATCACTAGGTTTTAATTGAAATTTACGCCAATTAATTTGAATAAATTAAAATATTATGCAATTCTATTTTCTCGAGTGTCATAAATTAAAGAAGAAATTGAAAATAGAATATTATCAATGGTTGAGTTTTGTTAGACATGCCCAAGTGAATTTGTATAGATTTATACTTATATAAATTTTAACTTTAATTCAAACAAATTGTTATTAAATTACATCAAGTTTCAATGTGATTTATGACGTGCGTCTTTTTAAATGTTATCCTAACACCATCTCATCGTGAATACATACATTTGATGACAAGAAAAAAAATGTCTCGCATAAATTAAAATCGTATATTTTTTTGACACCTTAAGAAATTGACGCGGGTTTCTACTTGTGAGATAAGAAGAATGATGTTATTCTGAATAACAAGATTGTATCCTTAAGTTAAAATCCGTGGCGAGGGTGATCACATGGCAGCTGAAGGATTTACCTATATGGAATCAGAGATCATCACAAAATTTAGATGTGGAGTTGGATTCCCTTTCATGACGAGGTGTTTTTTAAAAATTATATCTTATTTTCTCAAACTGACAATGCATAGCACAGATAGAGAGATATCACAAAGAAATGAACTGATTAAACTATATTTATATACAATATAGACAAGTACAGTAACTCGACTGATGGAATTAGCCGATAGGACAGACTATTGGACACAACCTTTGGTGATACAGTTTGTCAGTAAGTTGTAGCAAGTTGGTGGTTTCATCCGTCAATAATACTGACCACCACGAGATAACTGAAATCTTGTTGAAAGTAGCACAAACACCAATAGCCATAACTATAACCAACACTTTCATCGACATATATATACATTTAATTCCATTTGAGTCTTGACAAGCAGAATACGACAAGTCATAAGATTGTAAATTTTGTGATACAACCAGAATAGGTTATGGATTTTTAGCGGTAATGTTTCAGTCATACCTACTTTGCTTTGAGTGCCACGTATTTTTCCTGGAGAGTGCCAAGCGATTTTTGAAGAAACGTTTACATCGATCGTTCAGTGACGCTGCGCATAGAAACGATTGCTTGACGTTACATTGCCGCTATCTTCGTTGGGGTACAATATGGGTATACGAAAGGATTCAACTGAATATAATAAATATCAACCGGCGCTTCATTGGCCGTAGCTCAAGGAATTTTAAAATATTAATGTTCCAGAATTCAAATTTTCATATTTTTTTTTCGGTTAGAGTTTATTGTTCATTCGAAAGAAACATTGTCATGATTGTGTGTGTCTGGAATGTGGTCTAGTAAGGGAAAGACAACCGAAGCCCAGTTGAAAACGAAGGTCTAGATTACGTTAAACTACAGTATACAGTAAGTAATGACATTGTGGTAAATGTTTAAAATCTTCATCACAATGTCACAAATGAAATGCACATAATAATTTGTTTTATATTATAAAAGAATCTCCTAAATGTGTGCTATGATAGGGACCACGTACCTGCCATTCCTAGATTTACATCTTTTTCGATGTACATGTATTACCGTGATTAACGTAAAGAAAAGAATATCTAACTGTACCGTAAACATATGTAACATGTATATCTGTCAAGAGTATTCGGAAATGTAAAAAATCCCTATATAATCAACCAAATCATATTTTTTCAAAAAATTATTATGAAGTCATTTCTGGAAAGATTTTAACAAATGTTTCACCAAAACATTCGGAATTGTCAATATTTTGATTGTTTATTTACTCATTATGTTGTTATGAGTGATTTTTATTTGTACATAATTTAAACACAACAAATAAAAAATTGACTTTGATTTTCCTATATATTTCAACTAAAAATAAATCCTAAAAATTAAAAATCATGGAAAAATTATGCCAAATTAAATGCGAATTCCGTTTAAATAAATTATTATTATATAGATGTCTATAAATTACCGAATTTTCCAAGTGAAAGAAATGTCGGTAAATCACAATGTGAAATAAATTATTTCTTTTCTCACTCGCGTATTTTCCCGCCAAACTGTCATTGAGACTACTTTGTCACTCGTATGAAAAAATCAGTAAATTTTTCGGAAACTATGAAATTAATGTTAAAAAATCTATATAATAAACAAGATAATTAATTGGAGAGCGTGAATATCGTAAACATTGTCACTCGTGCCGAGAATGTATGCGATTAAACTCGTGCGCGGAAGAGCGAATCTGATATAGACCCGATAATCCTTGTCGAGCGAAAAAAAATACTAATAATTTTTTTATCGGTAATTTCACAATTTTAACACAGCTTTGTGATATTTTTGTCTTGTTTTGACCTTTTTTTTTAATACTAATATTTTTTTTATCGGTAATTTCACAATTTTAACACAGCTTTGTGATTATTTTGTTGTGTTTTGACCTTTTTTTTTTAATGAAAGGTTTAGTTAGACCACGCATGACAAATGACCAACAGCTGATAATATAAGCTATAAGCTCCCTAGTGACCGTGTATCGTTATTTAGACGGTCAGTAAATCGTTGAAGGGTGAGCGCTCAGCAACATCGTACAACAATGTTATAAGCTCCCGTGACCGGCTATGGTTATTTAGACGGTCAGTAAATCGTTGAAGGGTGAGCGCTCAGCAACATCGTACAACAATGTTATAAGCTCCCGTGACCGACTATGGTTATTTAGACGGTAAGTAAATACATGTAAAACCGTCTATAGCTAAAATTATAATAAGTTTATGGGGGGAGTTGACATGAACGATATGATGTCTGGAGTTTACGACGATCACCGCAAATCAAAATCAATGTGGAAACGCATCGCCATTAATATCTTCCACCGCATGCTTCTCAATGCATACATTCTGTACAGACGCAATACTGGCGACGATCAACTTCTTTCACGAGCGGATTTGATCGCCTCTGTAATCGAAGCTTTATCGAACGAACACCTTGTTAACCGACAGCCCCTTGAAAGGCGAGAAAACCGTGAAGATGCGTTCAGAGACGGTGGTGTTGTCGAAAGACTAGAAGGAAAGAGAGAGAAAAACTGTATAGTGTGTTCTACTAATGATAGGAGAAAAAGATCTAGGACAATATGTGGAAGATGTAGAAAGGGTATTCATCCTGTATGTTTGAGAAATCATCGCTGTAGAGCAGAACAATAAATGTTTAATCAGGAATCCAATAAATCTAATGAATCTATTTATATCTTTTTCATATATTGGAGGTCTTAATTACAAAACAGAAAATGCCTTTATTCTTTATAAATTATTTATTCTAATTTGAGGCCCCTAGGTATTAATTCATTAAAATGTGCATTCAGTTCAACTCATCTTAGCTATTATAATAGTAAGGTAGGACAACCGAAGCGCAGATCAAGACGAAGACAAACCCGGGAACAAGAAAGACACACAACAACAAACAATAGACACTCAACACCAAAAACTAAAAACACATGAGACACACGGACCACGTACACATGGATATTTACCCAATTTGTACTTGCTTATCTCAATCACAATCACTATTTTGTTTAGATATTTCCCCCCTTATTTACTTATTTGTCTCTTCTTCCTCCATCTCTCCCAAATTCCCTTTATTCAATCATAAATATATATACTGAAAAAGAGTTAATTCATATTGATATGGTGGACCTCACTTAATTAGTGATTTTGATATCATAATTTCAGTTTACATGTTGTATATATTGTGTGATTAAATGTAAGTTCAGTCTGTCCATCATGCTATGCCAATTCATCATCATTAATATTATAAATAATAATAGCTTAAATGTAAAGCCATAATTTGTCTATTCCAAATTATATCATACCTATTAAAAGGGGGGAAAAAAAGGAAATAAAAATAACTTTATTTTGTATGATCCTGCTATTAATATACATATTATATCATACCTATTAACAAACAAAAAAAGAAAAGAAAGGGAAAAATCTTTTTTGTTTTGTTTGTATTATTCTGCTATTAATATACATGTGTTTATGCTTGGTAATTAAGATGAATTGCATGTATACATGATGGGTAGATTGCTCTATGTCTTATGTAAATTGTGTTCAAATGGTTCCATCTTGTTGTTGGAGAGGATTTGTATATGCATAGCCTGTTATCCAATCCTATTGATTTATCAATAAAATATTTGAAATGAAATATTTAATTGTATTTACCAACTGACAATATATTAATCGGTAAACATCCTTATTCGCGGTTGATGCCAGTCACGTTTATGAGGAGTATACTATACGGCTCTACATCGGAAACTTTTCATTACAAATCAATGCAAAAATAACAAGTGTTTTCCTTTCAAAGGCCCCTTTGAAGACGATGGGACGGCGACGACGTTCCGTCTTAGATGCCGTCGTCATTGTGACGTTAAAAAATACACAAGTTTCGTCAAAGCCGATATATCGGCTCTTGGCATAGTAAGGGTTAAGTCAAGGCAAGACTTTTACACTTGTCTACGGTTGGGATACAGCCATTAGACACTATGTCAACATTAATCAAAGATTCATTGTCTGGAAATTAAACAATACTAATGTTGATTGGAAAAATACGGCCACAGTACCGTGCTTCGCAAGTGACAGCGAAAGCTACAATCCTCTATGGAACTTAGAGAGATCTACAGGAAACGTTCCCCATACGATCGCAAATATTTACTATTCCGAACTCACTGGTTACTTCAAAGAGTCCAAACCAAGTTCCGAATCGGTACCGATTCAGGAACCGACCCCTCTGGTATGCAAAGAAGGCCCCCGTTTACGAACATGAAAATACAAATCCCTGTGGTACCACAGGAGAAAATAATCAAAATATGAGCTCACGTAAAATGTGGGGACCGACGTGTCCGTCTTCATCTTGCCATATACCACTATATCAACATTATTTCCATTTATGGTACAAAAAATGTACATAACATCTGAAAATGCTTTATTTTGATTGGATGATTAATGTTTACTATTTTTGAACAGCTTATGATGAATCTTGACAACATAGCGACGGGAACTATGCCAGTATGAAACGATTTCCCGCGGGCATTATACATGTGGAATAGATTTTCCCGCGTTATTTTTATATACTTTTGGCAAGATTTACCTCTGCTAAAACAGACGGCGCTGTTTATAGTTTTCTGTCAATATGGCAGGCTTGGTAATGTAAACGCCGGCGAATTTACCTATTCTTTTTCTTCTTTTTTTGCAGAATGAGATGTTATGTACTAAATATATTATTGTCTTCTCCCTCGGGAACAGTTTTCCTATATTGTTGTCGTTAGCTCGGGCGCTATGCCTCACCAGACAACACTATAGGAAAACAGTTCCCTCAGGGGAAGACAGTAACAGAATAATAGTCAATGGTAGGTATATAATAGCAATGGGCAATATAAAAAGAGAAGACATCCAATGCAATAATAGATAGGAATGTAAACAAAACTGGTTATGCTTTCGTGAACGGAATTTACTTTAAAATTGTGGTATTTTTAGACGTAGTGTTACCTAGTGATTTCTACGCCACGCGATTTATTGGACTACAGACAGTTATGCTTCGACACAGCCACTTTTGTCATGCTGCTGCCAATGGCCTTCATGATTGTACTATCCACACCGAATATTTATGAAAGAAATTCAAATGAAAATAAATGAAAAAAAAAAGCTATTAAAAAATGTGTTGCTTTATATTTTTAATCAACAGAAAAGTGCACATTCTGTTTGGGAAAGGGCCCGGGTGCCTCAATGAGTTAGGTAGTTGGATTACCTAGCAACTCATACAAGCCTATCACAAATACGGCGTGGGCTTGCGCGCAGTTTTGTAAATTACAAAAAAAGGTGCACTCGACTCGCAGCAGCAAGTGATAAAGTTTACCTGTTGCTTGCCCATGGTCGGTGGTCCTCTCCGGGTACTCCGGCTTCTTCTACCACTAAAACTGGTTGCCATGATATAGCTGAAATATTGCTGAAAGTGGCGTTAAACACAATAAATCATAAATCTATTTGGGAAAGAAGCTTCTTTCAATTTGACAATACTTCCTGTCATGAGCTTAATTACCCGCCATTTTCAGAAAAGTTAATTGCAATGGATTACATTCTCTGTCACGTTTGTAAATATACGGCGTGGATAGCACAATCGTGGACGATTATATTTGAAGATACCAAAGGGATAATCAGAAGTCGCAAATCGAAGGACAGACAATGCAATAGCCAATAGAAAAAAAGAACAAGAAAGCTTGCAAAAGATCAGCAGCAAGACAAAAGTGGCTTATATCGATGTATAAATGTCTGCAATCCAATAACTCACGTGGCGGAGAAATCAATAGTTAATTTTAAAGCGAAACGAGTCCAAGAAAAAATAATCCTTTTTGTTTACATTTGTGTTGATATTTTCAATGGAAGCCTTCTTTATTACTCATTGACATTATTTACTTACCAGTGACTTTATGGTATTTATATTGATATAGTGTCTAATGGTAAGCAGTCGAAATGTTCACTAAATTAAATACTAGTATTATGAAACGAGAGGGTCGTCTGATGTGTATTGTATCTCCCGTCTAGTCTTAAATGTAGTATCATTATTGTCAAAAACGTTGCATAGATTGATACAAGTATACAATATGGCATTTTCTGGGGTGATGTTCTTAAATCCCTTCTTTTAGATAATCCAGTGTATATGTCATGTGGTGGTAGTCATCTCTGATTCAACCAACGTTGCATAGAGTCATGCAAGATCATAATTTGGCATCTTCTAGGAGTGGTGATTATTAAATAATTACTTCCAAATACGATGTAGTTTATGTCATGTGGTCGTACTTAGTCATTTCTGACTTCCGAATAAACATTAAAAAACCAATCTCCAACTGAACCATTCAATGATCAATTAACAACAGTTTGAACTCAATCAGCTTTGTAGTTTCTGGGAAGAAAAATAATTAAAATAAAGTCCTTGAGAGCACGATGGATTAAACTACATGCATGTCCAACGGTGAAGGTCAACATGGACGTATGAACAACACGACACTAGAGTTTCAAATAATGAAACAGAAGATATAAAAACAATGCAATTGGCTGAATAATTTGCTACAATGTATTTATATGACTGTCAATCTGGAGTAATCATAGTTCTGAATACTAATTATAGCATTCGTCACTTCAGATATCCAGACAACAATATTGCGTGACTGGTTATTTAGAAGTAAGAGTTGTCCGACAGTATTAATATTGATTAAGAGTTGACTGACAGTATACATATCGATTAAGCATCTTATTACTTATAATTAATTGTAAATGGAAACCACTTAAATATCATAATGTAAAAACATTGCAGTGTAGATTATTTTGATAAGAAGAGTTTGAAGATACCAAAGGGGTTACGAATGGATAATAATGTGAAAAATGAAAATTATTTCGAAAGAATGAAGAATCGACGAGAGTTCTAATACTGAGGGTGATTGATGTTGATCGTCACTCCCAGCAATTTGTCAGCTGTATCGTGACTACCAGACTGGTAAGGGAAGGAAAATCCATACGGATCAAATTAATTGACAAGTGAAATTCCGACCTGGAGTAGGTGTCCGGATACCTTGATATGGGTTTCGGGGCACGAACCCACGTTAGTTGTGGCAGGATTCTTGTTAGAAGTGAGCGATCTTAGCCATTTTAACTGACAGTCAGGTCTCCTGTATGAAGTGAACGACCTTAGCCACTTTAACTGCCAATCAGGTCTCCTGTATGAAGTGAACGATCTTAGCCACTTTAACTGCCAGTCAGGTCTCCTGTATGAAGTGAACGACCTTAGCCACTTTAACTGCCAGTCGGGTCTCCTGTATGAAGTGAACGACCTTAGTCACTTTAACTGCCAGTCAGGTCTCCTGTATGAAGTGAACGACCTTAGCCACTTTAACTGCCAGTCAGGTCTCCTGTGTGAAATGAACGACCTTAGCCACTTTAACTGCCAGTCAGGTCTCCTGTATGAAGTGAACGACCTTAGCCACTTTAACTGCCAGTTAGGTCTCCTGTATGAATGCGTGAGTGATTGTTGTTTAACGCCAAGTGAGTTATTTACATCTATGATGAGACGATAACAAGTTATTTACATCTATGATGAGACGATAACAAGTTATTTACATCTATGATGAGACGATAACAAGTTATTTACATCTATGATGATACGATAACAAGTTACGTTTCAATGAGATGATGTCCGCTTGTACTAGAACAACATACTTA
Organism: Bathymodiolus brooksi; assembly: GCA_963680875.1. Lineage (NCBI taxonomy): Eukaryota > Metazoa > Mollusca > Bivalvia > Mytilida > Modiolidae > Bathymodiolus > Bathymodiolus brooksi. The sequence continues at coordinate 61,223,319 of OY804576.1, read as the reverse complement.
GTTAGATTTTTATAATGCTAGCTCACTACAACAACAGTCTTGACGCTCCATTCAGACACATTATCTGGTTTCCGAATCAACCAGTGTGTGCTCTTACTCCTTAATATTGTGTGCTTAGTGGAGAATGGAGAATCAAAACATGCCAATTCTATTGTCGAATGTTTGTCACGACCTGAACTCGAACCCACGATCTACCACACTAGGGGCGAACACACTTACTATTACACCAATGATGGGGTTTGGCACCTGAACTCGAACCCACGATCTACCACACTAGGGGCGAACACACTTACTATTACACCAATGATAGGGTTTGGCACCTGAACTCGAACCCACGATCTACCACACTAGGGGCGAACACACTTACTATTACACCAATGATGGGGTTTGGCACCTGAACTCGAACCCACGATCTACCACACTAGGGGCGGACACACTTACTATTACACCAATGATGGGGTTTGGCACCTGAACTCGAACCCACGATCTACCACACTAGGGGCGAACACACTTACTATTACACCAATGATGGGGTTTGGCACCTGAACTCGAACCCACGATCTACCACACTAGGGGCGGACACACTTACTATTACACCAATGATGGGGTTTGGCACCTGAACTCGAACCCACGATCTACCACACTAGGGGCGGACACACTTACTATTACACCAATGATGGGGTTTGGCACCTGAACTCGAACCCACGATCTACCACACTAGGGGCGGACACACTTACTATTACACCAATGATGGGGTTTGGCACCTGAACTCGAACCCACGATCTACCACACTAGGGGCGAACACACTTACTATTACACCAATGAGGGGGTTTGGCACCTGAACTCGAACCCACGATCTACCACACTAGGGGCGAACACACTTACTATTACACCAATGATGGGGTTTGGCACCTGAACTCGAACCCACGATCTACCACACTAGGGGCGAACACACTTACTATTACACCAATGATGGGGTTTGGCACCTGAACTCGAACCCACGATCTACCACACTAGGGGCGGACACACTTACTATTACACCAATGATGGGGTTTGGCACCTGAACTCGAACCCACGATCTACCACACTAGGGGCGGACACACTTACTATTACACCAATGATGGGGTTTGGCACCTGAACTCGAACCCACGATCTACCACACTAGGGGCGAACACACTTACTATTACACCAATGATGGGGTTTGGCACCTGAACTCGAACCCACGATCTACCACACTAGGGGCGAACACACTTACTATTACACCAATGATGGGGTTTGGCACCTGAACTCGAACCCACGATCTACCACACTAGGGGCGAACACACTTACTATTACACCAATGATGGGGTTTGGCACCTGAACTCGAACCCACGATCTACCACACTAGGGGCGAACACACTTACTATTACACCAATGATGGTGTTTGGCACCTGAACTCGAACCCACGATCTACCACACTAGGGGCGGACACACTTACTATTACACCAATGATGGGGTTTGGCACCTGAACTCGAACCCACGATCTACCACACTAGGGGCGGACACACTTACTATTACACCAATGATGGGGTTTGGCACCTGAACTCGAACCCACGATCTACCACACTAGGGGCGGACACACTTACTATTACACCAATGATGGGATTTGGCACCTGAACTCGAACCCACGATCTACCACACTAGGGGCGAACACACTTACTATTACACCAATGATGGGGTTTGGCACCTGAACTCGAACCCACGATCTACCACACTAGGGGCGAACACACTTACTATTACACCAATGATGGGGTTTGGCACCTGAACTCGAACCCACGATCTACCACACTAGGGGCGAACACACTTACTATTACACCAATGATGGGGTTTGGCACCTGAACTCGAACCCACGATCTACCACACTAGGGGCGGACACACTTACTATTACACCAATGATGGGGTTTGGCACCTGAACTCGAACCCACGATCTACCACACTAGGGGCGAACACACTTACTATTACACCAATGATGGGGTTTGGCACCTGAACTCGAACCCACGATCTACCACACTAGGGGCGGACACACTTACTATTACACCAATGATGGGGTTTGGCACCTGAACTCGAACCCACGATCTACCACACTAGGGGCGAACACACTTACTATTACACCAATGATGGGGTTTGGCACCTGAACTCGAACCCACGATCTACCACACTAGGGGCGGACACACTTACTATTACACCAATGATGGGGTTTGGCACCTGAACTCGAACCCACGATCTACCACACTAGAGGCGGACACACTTACTATTACACCAATGATGGGGTTTGGCACCTGAACTCGAACCCACGATCTACCACACTAGGGGCGAACACACTTACTATTACACCAATGATGGGGTTTGGCACCTGAACTCGAACCCACGATCTACCACACTAGGGGCGGACACACTTACTATTACACCAATGATGGGGTTTGGCACCTGAACTCGAAACCACGATCTACCACACTAGGAGCGGACACACTTACTATTACACCAATGATGGGGTTTGGCACCTGAACTCGAACCCACGATCTACCACACTAGGGGCGGACACACTTACTATTACACCAATGATGGGGTTTGGCACCTGAACTCGAACCCACGATCTACCACACTAGGGGCGAACACACTTACTATTACACCAATGATGGGGTTTGGCACCTGAACTCGAACCCACGATCTACCACACTAGGGGCGGACACACTTACTATTACACCAATGATGGGGTTTGGCACCTGAACTCGAACCCACGATCTACCACACTAGGGGCGAACACACTTACTATTACACCAATGATGGGGTTTGGCACCTGAACTCGAACCCACGATCTACCACACTAGGGGCGGACACACTTACTATTACACCAATGATGGGGTTTGGCACCTGAACTCGAACCCACGATCTACCACACTAGGGGCGGACACACTTACTATTACACCAATGATGGGGTTTGGCACCTGAACTCGAACCCACGATCTACCACACTAGGGGCGAACACACTTACTATTACACCAATGATGGGGTTTGGCACCTGAACTCGAACCCACGATCTACCACACTAGGGGCGGACACACTTACTATTACACCAATGATGGGGTTTGGCACCTGAACTCGAACCCACGATCTACCACACTAGGGGCGAACACACTTACTATTACACCAATGATGGGGTTTGGCACCTGAACTCGAACCCACGATCTACCACACTAGGGGCGGACACACTTACTATTACACCAATGATGGGGTTTGGCACCTGAACTCGAACCCACGATCTACCACACTAGAGGCGGACACACTTACTATTACACCAATGATGGGGTTTGGCACCTGAACTCGAACCCACGATCTACCACACTAGGGGCGAACACACTTACTATTACACCAATGATGGGGTTTGGCACCTGAACTCGAACCCATGATCTACCACACTAGGGGCGGACACACTTACTATTACACCAATGATGGGGTTTGGCACCTGAACTCGAACCCACGATCTACCACACTAGGGGCGGACACACTTACTATTACACCAATGATGGGGTTTGGCACCTGAACTTGAACCCACGATCTACCACACTAGGGGCGAACACACTTACTATTACACCAATGATGGGGTTTGGCACCTGAACTCGAACCCACGATCTACCACACTAGGGGCGAACACACTTACTATTACACCAATGATGGGGTTTGGCACCTGAACTCGAACCCACGATCTACCACACTAGGGGCGAACACACTTACTATTACACCAATGATGGGGTTTGGCACCTGAACTCGAACCCACGATCTACCACACTAGGGGCGGACACACTTACTATTACACCAATGATGGGGTTTGGCACCTGAACTCGAACTCACGATCTACCACACTAGAGGCGGACACACTTACTATTACACCAATGATGGGGTTTGGCACCTGAACTCGAACCCACGATCTACCACACTAGGGGCGAACACACTTACTATTACACCAATGATGGGGTTTGGCACCTGAACTCGAACCCACGATCTACCACACTAGGGGCGGACACACTTACTATTACACCAATGATGGGGTTTGGCACCTGAACTCGAACCCACGATCTACCACACTAGGGGCGGACACACTTACTATTACACCAATGATGGGGTTTGGCACCTGAACTCGAACCCACGATCTACCACACTAGGGGCGGACACACTTACTATTACACCAATGATGGGGTTTGGCACCTGAACTCGAACCCACGATCTACCACACTAGGGGCGAACACACTTACTATTACACCAATGATGGGGTTTGGCACCTGAACTCGAACCCACGATCTACCACACTAGGGGCGAACACACTTACTATTACACCAATGATGGGGTTTGGCACCTGAACTCGAACCCACGATCTACCACACTAGGGGCGGACACACTTACTATTACACCAATGATGGGGTTTGGCACCTGAACTCGAACCCACGATCTACCACACTAGAGGCGGACACACTTACTATTACACCAATGATGGGGTTTGGCACCTGAACTCGAACCCACGATCTACCACACTAGGGGCGGACACACTTACTATTACACCAATGATGGGGTTTGGCACCTGAACTCGAACCCACGATCTACCACACTAGGGGCGGACACACTTACTATTACACCAATGATGGGGTTTGGCACCTGAACTCGAACCCACGATCTACCACACTAGGGGCGAACACACTTACTATTACACCAATGATGGGGTTTGGCACCTGAACTCGAACCCACGATCTACCACACTAGGGGCGGACACACTTACTATTACACCAATGATGGGGTTTGGCACCTGAACTCGAACCCACGATCTACCACACTAGGGGCGGACACACTTACTATTACACCAATGATGGGGTTTGGTACCTGAACTCGAACCCACGATCTACCACACTAGGGGCGGACACACTTACTATTACACCAATGATGGGGTTTGGCGCCTGAACTCGAACCCACGATCTACCACACTAGGGGCGGACACACTTACTATTACACCAATGATGGGGTTTGGCACCTGAACTCGAACCCACGATCTACCACACTAGGGGTGAACACACTTACTATTACACCAATGATGGGGTTTGGCACCTGAACTCGAACCCACGATCTACCACACTAGGGGCGGACACACTTACTATTACACCAATGATGGGGTTTGGCACCTGAATTCGAACCCACGATCTACCACACTAGGGGCGAACACACTTACTATTACACCAATGATGGGGTTTGGCACCTGAACTCGAACCCACGATCTACCACACTAGGGGCGGACACACTTACTATTACACCAATGATGGGGTTTGGCACCTGAACTCGAACCCACGATCTACCACACTAGGGGCGGACACACTTACTATTACACCAATGATGGGGTTTGGCACCTGAACTCGAACCCACGATCTACCACACTAGGGGCGAACACACTTACTATTACACCAATGATGGGGTTTGGCACCTGAACTCGAACCCACGATCTACCACACTAGGGGCGGACACACTTACTATTACACCAATGATGGGGTTTGGCACCTGAACTCGAACCCACGATCTACCACACTAGGGGCGAACACACTTACTATTACACCAATGATGGGGTTTGGCACCTGAACTCGAACCCACGATCTACCACACTAGGGGCGGACACACTTACTATTACACCAATGATGGGGTTTGGCACCTGAACTCGAACCCACGATCTACCACACTAGAGGCGGACGCACTTACTATTACACCAATGATGGGGATTGGCACCTGAACTCGAACCCACGATCTACCACACTAGGGGCGAACACACTTACTATTACACCAATGATGGGGTTTGGCACCTGAACTCGAACCCACGATCTACCACACTAGGGGCGGACACACTTACTATTACACCAATGATGGGGTTTGGCACCTGAACTCGAACCCACGATCTACCACACTAGGGGCGAACACACTTACTATTACACCAATGATGAGGTTTGGCACCTGAACTCGAACCCACGATCTACCACACTAGGGGCGAACACACTTACTATTACACCAATGATGGGGTTTGGCACCTGAACTCGAACCCACGATCTACCACACTAGGGGCGGACACACTTACTATTACACCAATGATGGGGTTTGGCACCTGAACTCGAACCCACGATCTACCACACTAGGGGCGAACACACTTACTATTACACCAATGATGGGGTTTGGCACCTGAACTCGAACCCACGATCTACCACACTAGGGGCGAACACACTTACTATTACACCAATGATGGGGTTTGGCACCTGAACTCGAACCCACGATCTACCACACTAGGGGCGGACACACTTACTATTACACCAATGATGGGGTTTGGCACCTGAACTCGAACCCACGATCTACCACACTAGGGGCGGACACACTTACTATTACACCAATGATGGGGTTTGGTACCTGAACTCGAACCCACGATCTACCACACTAGGGGCGGACACACTTACTATTACACCAATGATGGGGTTTGGCACCTGAACTCGAACCCACGATCTACCACACTAGGGGCGGACACACTTACTATTACACCAATGATGGGGTTTGGCACCTGAACTCGAACCCACGATCTACCACACTAGGGGCGAACACACTTACTATTACACCAATGATGGGGTTTGGCACCTGAACTCGAACCCACGATCTACCACACTAGGGGTGAACACACTTACTATTACACCAATGATGGGGTTTGGCACCTGAACTCGAACCCACGATCTACCACACTAGGGGCGGACACACTTACTATTACACCAATGATGGGGTTTGGCACCTGAACTCGAACCCACGATCTACCACACTAGGGGCGAACACACTTACTATTACACCAATGATGGGGTTTGGCACCTGAACTCGAACCCACGATCTACCACACTAGGGGCGGACACACTTACTATTACACCAATGATGGGGTTTGGCACCTGAACTCGAACCCACGATCTACCACACTAGGGGCGGACACACTTACTATTACACCAATGATGGGGTTTGGCACCTGAACTCGAACCCACGATCTACCACACTAGGGGCGAACACACTTACTATTACACCAATGATGGGGTTTGGCACCTGAACTCGAACCCACGATCTACCACACTAGGGGCGGACACACTTACTATTACACCAATGATGGGGTTTGGCACCTGAACTCGAACCCACGATCTACCACACTAGGGGCGAACACACTTACTATTACACCAATGATGGGGTTTGGCACCTGAACTCGAACCCACGATCTACCACACTAGGGGCGGACACACTTACTATTACACCAATGATGGGGTTTGGCACCTGAACTCGAACCCACGATCTACCACACTAGAGGCGGACGCACTTACTATTACACCAATGATGGGGATTGGCACCTGAACTCGAACCCACGATCTACCACACTAGGGGCGAACACACTTACTATTACACCAATGATGGGGTTTGGCACCTGAACTCGAACCCACGATCTACCACACTAGGGGCGGACACACTTACTATTACACCAATGATGGGGTTTGGCACCTGAACTCGAACCCACGATCTACCACACTAGGGGCGAACACACTTACTATTACACCAATGATGAGGTTTGGCACCTGAACTCGAACCCACGATCTACCACACTAGGGGCGAACACACTTACTATTACACCAATGATGGGGTTTGGCACCTGAACTCGAACCCACGATCTACCACACTAGGGGCGGACACACTTACTATTACACCAATGATGGGGTTTGGCACCTGAACTCGAACCCACGATCTACCACACTAGGGGCGGACACACTTACTATTACACCAATGATGGGGTTTGGCACCTGAACTCGAACCCACGATCTACCACACTAGGGGCGAACACACTTACTATTACACCAATGATGGGGTTTGGCACCTGAACTCGAACCCACGATCTACCACACTAGGGGCGGACACACTTACTATTACACCAATGATGGGGTTTGGCACCTGAACTCGAACCCACGATCTACCACACTAGGGGCGGACACACTTACTATTACACCAATGATGGGGTTTGGTACCTGAACTCGAACCCACGATCTACCACACTAGGGGCGGACACACTTACTATTACACCAATGATGGGGTTTGGCACCTGAACTCGAACCCACGATCTACCACACTAGGGGCGAACACACTTACTATTACACCAATGATGGGGTTTGGCACCTGAACTCGAACCCACGATCTACCACACTAGGGGCGAACACACTTACTATTACACCAATGATGGGGTTTGGCCCCCTGTATGATCATGTATGTTTATAAATATCTTCAATTTGCACCAGAGATAAAATGACTTAATAGTCCCAATCTAGAATGTGTATATGTAGACTAAGAGTTACTAATAAGACAACTATACAAAACATTTAGTAACTAATGCAAGCTAATAGGATTTTTTAAATATAAATTTAATCCTTTAATGAGTGGATTTATCGAGTTTTAACCCCCCTTAAAAAGACAGACTTGGATTCTTTTTTGTAAATAAAACAACCAGTTACTACCAGCCATCTCCGTAAATACGGAATAACAGAATGAAATCCTCAAATCTCCAGGATTTTAAATATGTATCACGGTGAACCAATCGGCATCCTGTTTATATAATTACTTATAGTACGTGTAAATATTAGTTTTTTTCCTGAACGGTTAATAACTTTTTATATTTAGTTTACACATCCGTATTAAGTGTAGTTGTTTATTTATATTATGTTTTACAACGTATTTAAACTCCAATTGCAAGTAATTCTAGTAGTCCATTGTCATGAGGAATTAAAGTAAAACACTGGCAGCTTAAAAAACAAATAACAACATGTTACTATATAAAATGAAAACACGCCTGTTTCTGGTACTATTAATACATACATATTTATAGATTATCAATTGTTAAACATGATTACATGTAGATATTTATATATAAAATAATTCTCGTGTATTTCTGCTTACCCTTAAAGACTAAATATCTCCATCGACGATGTCTTCTGTGATCAAACTCCCAGCTTATTCAGCCATTAATTAAAACTAACACAGAAAACCAATCAATGCTCAATACACAACGTACCCGTTTCTCTCTCTCTTGATCTGTCTTTTATCAAAGAAAGGGTCAAGTTTACTATTGATCACCAGAACGTCTGTGTTGTTAAAGAATAAAATGTTATTATTTAATGGGGAGAAATCCTATTTTAATGCTCTTAAAAGACATGGTTGAATAAATAGAATTTAATAGTCAATTGCATTAAACCCTCGAACCCGACAAACATGCAATTAAAAACGAATAATTTTGTTACAGATAGTATGTATTTAATCCTTTTTGCTATTTAGTCTCGATAAAACATATAGATTTTATTTCTGGTTTCCTTTTTAAAACCTCTGCTGGACAGTCTTTAATAAGATGTGTATTGCTACTGTCTAGTCATGGGTTTTAATTCGGTTGTAATGGCAGAACAATCAAGTACATGGACTTGATATGAAGGAATGGGATGGCAGATCAAAAGTCGGGGGGGTGGGGGGGGGGGGGGGGGGGGGGGCGGCATCCTATATAAAGGTATATAGACAGAAGTGCCGCTGAAATGAGTCATTCTTTTCAGATTGGGTCGTAAATTTTCCACTTCAATAAATGAAGTTGCAAACCATGATATACATGTATCAATATGTCATATTTCTACAAGCCAGTGCATTTTGTTTTGTTTCCAGGACAAGTTCTGCTATAATTATGCTATAATTTAACATGTTACGGTGCCAAATTTATCTATGTGTGTTTATTTTAAATCTTAATCTAATAAATGAATGGGTCACCAATAACTGAATAATATATGAAAGGGTATAGTATTCGTACTACGAATATAGGAATGGGTATGGTTTTCATGCTGAGGGAATATATGAACGTGGTGGTTTTCAAACTCAAGAGGGACTACCGTACCCAATTTTATCTGATGTACCCCCTCCCCCGGGTATACAGTGTAGTCAACCACATTGAATGCCTGCTCTTTATACAACGTTCCGGCCACCAGGCCTTTATCAAGGATAAGTCAAAATAGAACTTAAGAGTATCGTTTAATGGAAAACTGAAATATTTTCAAATTTCAGAAATCACTTTGGAGTTGTAATGGTTAGCGTGTTAGTCTCAAGAGCAGTTAGATCCATGGTCGGGTCATACTAGCGACTATGAAAGAAACGATTATTCGCTCTTTATCCGCTTAGCACGCAGTATTAGGGAATAAGAGAAAATACTGGCTGGCTCGGATTCAGATTGCTCGAGTAGAACAACATGTTTAACTATGGACTGTCGTTTCAGTGAGCTAGCACTATAAAAAGAAAATCTGACTCAGCGTATTAATCTAGTATAATTATGCAAAACATACTTGGTCATTATTCCATCAAAAAGGAACATGTACTCGCCATGACAAAATGCTCACTAGGAGTTCAATAACAGCCACTAACGCATTCAAATATCAAAACTTGAAAACATCTACATCTGACTTATTTCATATTAAATATCTTCTGTGATCTTGATAGCATTAAAACAGCACAAATATATGAAATCATGAAATGGTTATTGAAAATACTTACACAATGAAAACGTTTAAACCTATGATGTAATATACTTGTATTGGATGTTGGTCCTGATTTCTCCACATATATAAGTAATACTGCCATAGATGCAAAATATCTACCAACTTTCAAATGATGTCAACGAGATTCAGATTTCCAACTAAACGTGTAAAATGCTAAATATCTTGGCATTCCATCCACTCCGTATAGTTTATCAGAGACATTTATATATCTTTGGTATAATTAATCATACAAAAGTATAACCTAATGAGATCCAGGTCGATATGGGATTGAAAATGACAATATAAGGCATAAGGTTAAACCATTTAAACTTGGCTCATGACTTGAGAACATACATAGATTGTATATATATATGTTAGGTTAAACCATTTAATGGGTGCCAACTCTCTCTTAGTGATAACTAAAAACAAGAAATTGTCCATATGGTATGTCTTGAGGGTCATACTTAAATACGCCTGCAGTAGTAACCAGGTAAATATATACGCCTTCATAACTTCAAAGTAAATGAGAGGAACGCCGTTGGTTCGATGCTAGATAGGAGGAAACCATATATTATAAAATTAGTATTTGCTGTTTCTTCGTAAAGCATATAGCATTAAAGTAAAGGACAAAGACTGCAGTCGGGACGGTGAGGGCAAGTGGAGAATCGTACTGTAGTTTTATTGAACTAACAGCTCATATCAGTATGATGGTTTTGTACAAATCAGGCATCATCATTAAACGGTGATTTGTTCTGACCATGTTATAGCAGGACAATTTTCACTTGGCGTCAAACAACAGACACTCACTTAGTTGATAGTCGTTTTAAAACTACAAAGTGAGATAGGGGTCTCTTGAGAATCTTTGCTTTAAGACTTTTTTTTCAGTTTTCTTTGTTGTTAATTCCTATATATTCACAAGATTGACCCGGATTACTTTGAAAAATGATTATTGGAGGGTAGGTGTATTTCATCTCATCTGCAATTAATGCGCAACATGCAAGAAACACACAAATCAGTCCCTTTTCTAGTTTTGGGGATATATTATACTACCCCCGGTAGAGATGTTGAGTTCTTTCTTTTCTGCAGTTTACCCAAGATAAACATCAAGTGAATAGGTAATCGTGTACCTGAAGTTGATCTCTTATTTTGCTTGTCAGTAACTTTGTGTATGAATTATATATATGTTTTTGAATCTAAACTTATGATTTTTATGACGCCCTATTCAGCTAACCATTAAAGTTAAAGTGGATGTTAAATAAAACTGAATTTGCTAACAGAACCTCAATATATCAAATATGTGAAATTTATTTCAGCTCCAGTTGTAGGACATTATAAACGGATCCCGATGATATAAAACTTCAATATTCTCTGTTCTGTTCTCATATTTCAACAAGCAGACGATCAAAAGTGTTGATGGTCTACAGTGCAGCTTTGGAATTTGTTGAGTACAAATCTAAAAGTAAAACACCAATAAATGACTGGAAACAAATTGCAATTAATCTATTTTGAAGTTTGTAAAGTGTAAGAACAAACATCTAGTTCAATTCAAGTGGTTCTTCGATTTTGTGACATTACAAAACAGGTCAAGGAGATACAAAAACATTTGTCAAAACTATGACATATTTAAAACATATGAATTTTCAATGAATTTGATATCAATAGATTATCTAAATTCAAGATTTGAAAAACACAAATACATGTACAAAAAAATAAAATAAAATAAAAAATAAACAAAAACAAAAAAACCAAATAAATATTTAAAAAAAAGTATTTAAAAAAAAAACAAAAAAAAAACATGTCGACGATTTCTCGAAAAAGCTTATATTTAAGTCATAATTTGGACTTAATTATGAAAAGAATGTTTCAACAGTGATGATCAGCAAATCCAGCAATATCAACAAAACGAACTATCGACGCTCACCTAAAATCATTGAACTCAAAAAGACCACGATATATGCCAATGGAAATCCAGTTCCTGGCTGCAGTGAAACAGGTACAGAAAGGTGGTGGAATTAAACCAGTTAATGGGATCTCAAACCCTTCACTCGCGATAATTCGATCTTTGACAATATCTAGATATAAACAAACAACCTACAGTTTGTTTCAAGAAATCTCATACGGGTTTCCACAGGTGTTGTACTAAGGGTATTTCCAAGTACTGGCTGTCATGCAGCAGTCAAAGTCAGTCTCCAAACTAGTCACATGATGGCATGTTTAGTGTAAATCAAACGTGGCGTCTTAAAAACAAACATCACGGTTAAAAATCCCAATCACTTAAAGTATGTACATTGTACATATATCATCATCATGCACATGCATGTTTTTACTATGTTTCATTAACGCTGCTTTCAACCATTTGTCAACTTTATCGCGACGACGACATCTAGTTGTGGAGGAAGCCGATGATTCTGGTGTAGCCAAACGGAAGTCAGCAAGTAAGTGGTAAAGTTTATTGCATGGGGTAAAGGTTCCACACACCTCGCATTGATATATACCTATAAAGAAAGCCATTTTGATGTGGTAAACTGAACAGCCCCAGATTTAGAGACAACCTGACTTTCAAAAAACTAACTACAGGGATACCAACAAGTCCGCCTCATACCAACCCCAATTTCTTGAATATGTCACAAAGGGACATCTGATATCTAATATTAATGGCGTGATTTAAGTATTCCATGCAGCATTCCTATACTCCTGATATTGAGTCCAGTTGATATATAAATTAATTTTAGAGTCACGTGTCATTTTATACGTGTTTTGATTGGTTTAAAAAGTTGAGGTTATTTGTCAATGTACTGAATATAAAAATAAACGTCGTTCTCAAGGCGTCGCGTGCCGTTGTCATCGGGTGATTTTCTTTAAATGAGGCACCTTTGGAGTTATTTAAATTTATTTCCGATTATTTGCCTTATTTTGAAAAAATAAATATATTTTTCAATATCATAACAAAAAAAATTTGAATTAATTTATAAGGATTTATCGAAATTATTTGTTCGGTTCATTCGAAATAACCTCAATCAGGTTGTGCACACCCTTGCATAACCCGCAACGTTACACGGTGTGTACAACGTGATTGAGGTTATTTTTTCATGAACTGAACAAAAATTGCGATCAATCCTTAATTATTTTACACTCAATTATAGACTATAAACAAGTGGTCTGTTAACTAGATTTATGGTCACCCTCGTCATCATTATGCATTAGTCAACCGTATAATGACTTCAATACCGCAATTTCTTGCAGATATGTACCTAATTTAATACATGGAATCTTGGATGAATTTTTACAATTTATCAACTTTGTAAATAAGTCACCTGGTATCACTTACCGTGTTTTGTTACCATTTATGGTGTTCCACGTTTGTTCAATATTTGTTCTTTTCTTATTGTATGCTACCTAACTGATGTCTAAGATAAATATATGTACATAGCATTCCATTTTAGACAGAACAGTGGCCATTGGCTTAGTTTAATAGGGCATGTTTTAAATGTATCAGAAATGTTCAATTTACAAAGTTTATAAATTATTTCAATGACATTATCATTTTTTTTTAACATCGGACATCGAACGCTAATTTTTTTCTTATTAAACTATTAAGGCTGCTTGTGTTATGTTCACTTTTTTATCACGTGGTGAGGAAAGATCAAGGGTATATGATGAGATGTCTTAGCATAAAAATGTTCCTTATTCTAATCACTGTGGGCTGCCTATGCATTTGTTAATAAAATAAACATTAGAGAACACCGAATAGGCAATCACAAATGGACAATCCAGAAAAACTGGCAACATAGGGTACAAAAGTCTAAGACAAACAAAGCTAAAACACAAGGCAATATGTTCAATAAATTGACCATATAAGAAACATGTTTGTTTTTAATTTGCTAATATGTTTGACACAATTTGTTGTTGAGAACTATCTGAAAATTGTTTTTGCTTTCCATAGCTGAAAATAATTCTTCTGTAACCACTGAATTATATTCACGTTTTCTGTTCTGTGCTAAATTTAAGTCTTGTTCAAGTTTTTCAATCTTAATGGCATTAGAGGCCTAAACAATAATTATGTTTCATTTAGTTATTTTGAGTAGAATATTTTAGAGTTCTGGAGTCGCTTTTAAAATTTGTTTGTACATTTTTAATGGCTCTTCACTGCTAATACCTGACGTTATTGTATTTGACAAAAGTTGTGCATTCTTAGGACAATTTATTACAGCAACCAATTGCTTTAGATTTGCTGCAATATCCACGAAAGAACAAAGTTTCTCGAACTACACTGGTAACAATTAAAATCATTAAAACTATCAAAACATATTTCTCGTCCTCCCTCCCATTAAAAATCGGTCTGCCAAAAAAAAAATAATGACACTAAAGGTCTTCCAAGGACAAAACTTGACAAAAGAGATATATTTTGATTTTAATTGTCTCATTGTGAACTTGCAATTTATATGTAGCAACATTCCAGCAACACATGCAAATGGAGTATATCTCTCAGTTGATGCGAGATTCTAGAGCTTGTTGTTAATATCAGGATATCTGTTTAGAACTATAGCAGAGACAGGGAAAGTGGTCTAACAGAACTTTATGTTCAAATGATAAGGCTTTATGAGGAGATTCTAGTTGTAAATTCCAGATTATTTTTTACGGATTATCATAGGATGAGAGATAACCAGATTTGTTAAATCGATAACTGAAAGTGTAAGACATGAACTAATGTTATAAACAAAACTTCAGATAACTAATTATTAAAGATCTGCAGTTCTTTAAAATAAGAAGAGGTTGAAGATAACAAAGGGGTAATCAGAATCCATAAATCTAAGGACAGACAACACCATGGTCAAAAGAAAAGAAAAACATCACACTTTAAAAGAAGAATGCAGAGTATTCAGGGCAACCAAACTTCTCCATTTACAAATATCATTTCAACAATCAGGTGTAGATTCAAAATCAAGGCGTCCTAGACTTTTACCTAATACATGAGAAATTTTATCAAGTAATTGCACCTACTTGGTTGTTTTCTCTTGAAATAAAATGTTGATATCTAATTTAGTGTATACAGTATGTTTCTGGAATAACCTTCATCAGGTACTACTCAAAGTTAAAAGATTGGAATAACCTTCATCAGGTACTACTCAAAGTTAAAAGATTGGAATAACCTTCATCAGGTACTACTCAAAGTTAAAAGATTGGAATAACCTTCATCGGGTACACTCAAAGTTAAAAGATTGGAATAACCTTCATGAGGTACACTCAAAGTTAAAAGATTAGAATAATCTTCATGAGGTACACTCAAAGTTAAAAGATTGGAATAACCTTCATCGGGTACACTCAAAGTTAAAAGATTGGAATAACCTTCATGAGGTACACTCAAAGTTAAAAGATTAGAATAATCTTCATGAGGTACACTCAAAGTTAAAAGATTGGAATAACCTTCATCGGGTACACTCAAAGTTAAAAGATTGGAATAACCTTCATCAGGTACACTCAAAGTTAAAAGATTGGAATAACCTTCATCAGGTACACTCAAAGTTAAAAGATTGGAATAACCTTCATCAGGTACACTCAAAGTTTAAAGATTGGAATAACCTTCATCAGGAACACTCAAAGTTTAAAGATTGGAATAACCTTCATCAGGTACACTCAAAGTTAAAAGATTGGAATAACCTTCATCGGGTACACTCAAAGTTAAAAGATTGGAATAACCTTCATGAGGTACACTCAAAGTTAAAAGATTAGAATAATCTTCATGAGGTACACTCAAAGTTAAAAGATTGGAATAACCTTCATCGGGTACACTCAAAGTTAAAAGATTGGAATAACCTTCATGAGGTACACTCAAAGTTAAAAGATTAGAATAATCTTCATGAGGTACACTCAAAGTTAAAAGATTGGAATAACCTTCATCGGGTACACTCAAAGTTAAAAGATTGGAATAACCTTCATCAGGTACACTCAAAGTTAAAAGATTGGAATAACCTTCATCAGGTACACTCAAAGTTAAAAGATTGGAATAACCTTCATCAGGTACACTCAAAGTTAAAAGATTGGAATAACCTTCATCAGGTACACTCAAAGTTAAAAGATTGGAATAACCTTCATCGGGTACACTCAAAGTTAAAAGATTGGAATAACCTTCATGAGGTACACTCAAAGTTAAAAGATTAGAATAATCTTCATGAGGTACACTCAAAGTTAAAAGATTGGAATAACCTTCATCGGGTACACTCAAAGTTAAAAGATTGGAATAACCTTCATGAGGTACACTCAAAGTTAAAAGATTAGAATAATCTTCATGAGGTACACTCAAAGTTAAAAGATTGGAATAACCTTCATCGGGTACACTCAAAGTTAAAAGATTGGAATAACCTTCATCAGGTACACTCAAAGTTAAAAGATTGGAATAACCTTCATCAGGTACACTCAAAGTTAAAAGATTGGAATAACCTTCATCAGGTACACTCAAAGTTAAAAGATTGGAATAACCTTCATCAGGTACACTCAAAGTTTAAAGATTGGAATAGCCTTCATCAGGAACACTCAAAGTTTAAAGATTGGAATAACCTTCATCAGGTACACTCAAAGTTTAAAGATTGGAATAACCTTCATCAGGTACTACTCAAAGTTAAAAGATTGGAATAACCTTCATCAGGTACACTCAAAGTTTAAAGATTGGAATAACCTTCATCAGGTACTACTCAAAGTTAAAAGATTGGAATAACCTTCATCAGGTACTACTCAAAGTTAAAAGAATGGAATAACCTTCATCAGGTACACTCAAAGTTTAAAGATTGGAATAACCTTCATCAGGTACTACTCAAAGTTAAAAGATTGGAATAACCTTCATGAGGTACACTCAAAGTTAAAAGATTAGAATAATCTTCATGAGGTACACTCAAAGTTAAAAGATTGGAATAACCTTCATCGGGTACACTCAAAGTTAAAAGATTGGAATAACCTTCATCAGGTACACTCAAAGTTAAAAGATTGGAATAACCTTCATCAGGTACACTCAAAGTTAAAAGATTGGAATAACCTTCATCAGGTACACTCAAAGTTAAAAGATTGGAATAACCTTCATCAGGTACACTCAAAGTTTAAAGATTGGAATAACCTTCATCAGGTACACTCAAAGTTAAAAGATTGGAATAACCTTCATCGGGTACACTCAAAGTTAAAAGATTGGAATAACCTTCATGAGGTACACTCAAAGTTAAAAGATTAGAATAATCTTCATGAGGTACACTCAAAGTTAAAAGATTGGAATAACCTTCATCGGGTACACTCAAAGTTAAAAGATTGGAATAACCTTCATGAGGTACACTCAAAGTTAAAAGATTAGAATAATCTTCATGAGGTACACTCAAAGTTAAAAGATTGGAATAACCTTCATCGGGTACACTCAAAGTTAAAAGATTGGAATAACCTTCATGAGGTACACTCAAAGTTAAAAGATTGGAATAACCTTCATGAGGTACACTCAAAGTTAAAAGATTGGAATAACCTTCATCAGGTACACTCAAAGTTAAAAGATTGGAATAACCTTCATCAGGTACACTCAAAGTTTAAAGATTGGAATAACCTTCATCAGGAACACTCAAAGTTTAAAGATTGGAATAACCTTCATCAGGTACACTCAAAGTTTAAAGATTGGAATAACCTTCATCAGGTACTACTCAAAGTTAAAAGATTGGAATAACCTTCATCAGGTACAATCAAAGTTTAAAGATTGGAATAACCTTCATCAGGTACTACTCAAAGTTAAAAGATTGGAATAACCTTCATCAGGTACTACTCAAAGTTAAAAGAATGGAATAACCTTCATCAGGTACACTCAAAGTTTAAAGATTGGAATAACCTTCATCAGGTACTACTCAAAGTTAAAAGATTGGAATAACCTTCATCAGGTACACTCAAAGTTAAAAGATTGGAATAACCTTCATCAGGTACACTCAAAGTTAAAAGAATGGAATAACCTTCATCAGGTACACTCAAAGTTTAAAGATTGGAATAACCTTCATCAGGTACTACTCAAAGTTAAAAGATTGGAATAACCTTCATCAGGTACTACTCAAAGTTAAAAGATTGGAATAACCTTCATCAGGTACACTCAAAGTTAAAAGAATGGAATAACCTTCATCAGGTACACTCAAAGTTAAAAGAATGGAATAACCTTCATCAGGTACACTCAAAGTTAAAAGACTGGAATAACCTTCATCAGGTACACTCAAAGTTAAAAGACTGGAATAACCTTCATCAGGTACACTCAAAGTTAAAAGATTGGAATAACCTTCATCAGGTACACTCAAAGTTAAAAGATTGGAATAACCTTCATCAGGTACACTCAAAGTTAAAAAATTGGAATAACCTTCATCAGGTACACTCAAAGTTTAAAGATTGGAATAACCTTCATCAGGTACACTCAAAGTTTAAAGATTGGAATAACCTTCATCAGGTACTACTCAAAGTTTAAAGATTGGAATAACCTTCATCAGGTACACTCAAAGTTTAAAGATTGGAATAACCTTCATCAGGTACTACTCAAAGTTAAAAGATTGGAATAACCTTCATCAGGTACACTCAAAGTTAAAAGAATGGAATAACCTTCATCAGGTACACTCAAAGTTTAAAGATTGGAATAACCTTCATCAGGTACTACACAAAGTTAAAAGATTGGAATAACCTTCATCAGGTACTACTCAAAGTTAAAAGATTGGAATAACCTTCATCAGGTACACTCAAAGTTAAAAGATTGGAATAACCTTCATCAGGTACTACTCAAAGTTAAAAGATTGGAATAACCTTCATCAGGTACACTCAAAGTTAAAAGAATGGAATAACCTTCATCAGGTACACTCAAAGTTAAAAGAATGGAATAACCTTCATCAGGTACACTCAAAGTTAAAAGACTGGAATAACCTTCATCAGGTACTACTCAAAGTTAAAAGACTGGAATAACCTTCATCAGGTACACTCAAAGTTAAAAGATTGGAATAACCTTCATCAGGTACACTCAAAGTTAAAAGATTGGAATAACCTTCATCAGGTACACTCAAAGTTAAAAGATTGGAATAACCTTCATCAGGTACACTCAAAGTTAAAAGATTGGAATAACCTTCATCAGGTACACTCAAAGTTAAAAGATGGGAATAACCTTCATCAGGTACACTCAAAGTTAAAAGATGGGAATAACCTTCATCAGGTACACTCAAAGTTAAAAGACTGGAATAACCTTCATCAGGTACTACTCAAAGTTAAAAGATTGGAAAGTCAATGAATTTAAGTCTTTGTGAACAAGAAAACCAAAGGACCTAAACAGGATAGCTAAAATTGGCTATGGTCACCTATGCCTGAGGGGTGAGAATTCTGGCATCTGCCACAAATAAACCTGATCACCTTGATGTAACTGAAAGTCTTGAAAATGACACAACAACACAAAGCAAATATTTAATCAATCAATCAATCAAATTCAAAGATCTATTTTCTTTCCAGTCTTCCAATTTTGTTCTGCAAGATTTTTTTCTCTAATTAAAAGAAACAAGATAATAATAAATAATTTTTAATTGATGTTGATTTGGCATGATAATTCTATTAATACTTATTAACTATTGGTGCAATGGTGTAAAGCTGTCAATAATAACAGGTATTATATATATATATATAAGTGTTTTCTTCATGCATATAATAAATAACAAAATAATTATTAACAAGTTTAGACAAAACAAAAATTAAAATACATTCCATTTAAAACATCATTTTAAATTCTGTACAAATTTTGTTTCAAATGTAAAAAGTTTCAACTATTTGAAGAAACTTTATAATTAGTAATACTATGACACGAACTATGCAATTTTGAAATATGAAACAGATGTGCATTCCCACTAAGACAGTCTGACCAGTAACACTGGCCATCTTGGAAGAAAGACAAATCTTTTGGGAACTACTCTTAAAAGATTCCAAGGAAACACAATTTTCTTTCTGCAATTCATTTTGATCTCCACCATGATATTTTCTTTTTGTAATCCCTGACATTTATCTCTGTCTTGTGTGATTGTCAAAGAACAGCTCATTATAGGTTACATTATGTGGGTAGTCACCATATAATTTTGTCAACTAAAACAGGAGTTTTTAATGAAAACAGTATAATATATGTAACACTATGACTTGTTAAGATAGTGGTGCTGAACACTATTTAACAATAATTGTGGCAGTTATATGACTTTTAAAAAAAGAGTGTAAATTACATTTATCAAAATATCTTTACATAATGCACATTTTGGTGCATTTTCCCTCAATTTTATGCATATACATATATCTTTTGATAAAAAACAATTTCAGAAAGCTATTTAATAAAAAAGGCATTTTGGGGTATGTTTAATTAGTTCGTTTTGTAATATTGATCAGGTAAGACAAGTTATCACTATATAGAGGCCATTTATTTGGGAGAAATTATCATGCTCACACAAGACAGGGTAGGCTGTATACAGAGGTTGTAAATAATATATGGTTGACTGTATTATCAAAATATTAAAATTTATATTATCTGTTTACTATAAAGAGTTATAGTTCCTTCATTCCCCCTCCCCCTCATGAGTTCCTTTATTCCCCCTCCCCCTCATTGGTAATACAGTGAATTAAAAACGTAGATATCAAAATTAGCGTGCACTAAACATTTCTGGAATAACCTTCTGTATAACAAATGCAACACAACAAATATGTTCATAATTATCTGTGAAAGTTTGATCTACATAAATTAAATTAAAATTTATATGGAAATGTACAGACTTTGATATAATTACAGTACAAATCATTATTGCTCATGTGCATCAAATGAAAAAATATACAAAATGTCTACTGATTTCATCAGAAGAATAAGTGAAAACTTAAAACTTTTACATTTATTGAAATCAAACTAGTATATGTACTAAGAATGTTTTGAAGAAATGAGCCCACAATTTCTGTAACCTTAATCAACAGTAAACCAGATTGTCTTCCATGATTTGAGATACTTACTTTAGTACATTGGCATGACATGCTTGTAAACTGAAGTATATAATACTCAATTAACAATGCTTTGCTAAGCATTAATTGGTCTAGAAAATGAATGATGAAAATGGAATGTTTTTTTATGGTATAAAAACTATAAATAACTAACAAAACTATAAAACAAACGTAGTTGTAACTATAATATAAAACATAACAGAACTATATCTGTTATATAGCTAAACAAACATGTAAACAAGTTGTTTTTTAAATAAATTATCACAAAATGTTTGGACGGAAGCTTTTAAAGTGTAGTCATCAAAATTGTATATAAAACCCTTTCACTACTTCAAATAAACTAATATCACAGATGTGCTTTATCACAAAAAGTAACATAAAAATCTGTTAAATAAAAAATCTGATCATCAGGATATCTGGTTTTCTGGTTTATAAATCATAGAGAATCTATTAATAACTCTACAGATTAATACTTGATTTTCTCATAACTTCTGCATATATGTATAACTTATTCTTTGTTCTTTAAAGTGAGTGCTACACCTCTTACTCTCAGATTCTTGAACTATTTCATGAAAAGTTGATAAATTACTAGACTCGGAATGTTCAGAATTTTGCCCAATTTGTGTCATTGTTGGATAATGGGTAAAAACAAATCAAATAATCTTAAGTTTCAAAATGCATAAAATTATTTAAATCTAAATACAAAAGCACTGTTCCTTTACTTTAATTTGTTTCTAGGTGTAATATTGGATAGTCTCTCATGTTCGTTTACTTCCATATCCTTTCTTACTAATTGTATAATTGAATAATTTACAACTACCTGTACAATCAGTGCCTATCACCACTAAAGTTGTGACTTCCAATCCTGCGTATGTGAAATTCCTCTAAAGGTATTAATTGATAACATAAATCATTGTGAACATTACAATCTTTATAACAAAAATTTTAATTTTAATTTAATACCTGCAAGAGCCGAGTTTGTTTTAACTAAAAACACCATCATTGTTGCTTTCTACTTGACAAGCTACTAAGAAAATTCTTCAAACTCTATAATCAACAAAATAATTCCAAACACAAAAAAAAATAATATCTATATATATATTGCAACTACAATGCTTTTCATGCCAATTATAATCAAAATAGTGTAACATTTGAGTAGTTCTGTGCACTTCAAATTATTACTGGCAAGGAGACAAGTTCTACTTCAACAATCCTTAGGTAACTGTTATATTTCCTAGTCTTAAACATTTGTCTTTTAACCATTAGAAAAATTACAAATTAAAAAAATCAATAATACTAGCTGTAAAAACAGATGATGGTCAGCATTGACCAATATCTAAAAATCTTTTGTATAACATCTTCACCTGTTCTACAACATTTTTTTTATCAGTGTTTCAAAATCAAATAAAATTTTAACATGATGTACAAGATGTGAAAACAAACAGATTTTTTCAATACATTTAGACCATAAATAAGATTTCTTTTTTTTTATTACCATTTTGGTAATTTGCAGTATTAAAGAATCGGTAACATTTATTTCAATTAATCATGAAACACTCCATTTTTTCATTCACATCACAAGTTTAGTTTGTGCATAACAAGATGAAGTATCATATTAAATTATTATTTTTAAAATGGGAAACAAAAAATATTAAACAAATATTGTTTAATAAATATTTGTGTTACAATGACCTACTTATAAATGAAATGAGGATAATATACTATGTCTCCCTGTGTCACAAGTCTACAGTTTCTAACATATTATTGTCAGTTTCTAGAGTCAAATTTCTCATTGAGTTTCTCGTTTGACCAGTTCTGATCATTTGTTCTTCTTTAAGCACTTCATCGTATACTGTTGGTTCAACAAAGACTAATCCAGCTCTTGGTCGTAGATTTATACCATCATACTTCGGGGTCCAATTGGCTGCAAAAAATAAAATAAAAATAAAAATGATCGAAATAAATAACTAATCCCTGTGGATATAATATATTTTATAATACCCATCTACTATAAGCATTCCATATAAGCACCGATCCTGATGAACCCTGCAATGAAAACATCAGAACACCATCCAGAACAAATAGCTTTAAGATATATTTATTTCCAGGTAACTATTTTTTTCATTCTGAGCTTTTTTTTACATGTAAGATTTTTCACTTTGTAAAATATTTCTATAAATAAATGTGTATATTTTTTATTTACATGTTGAAATTTTAACATGTTGCTGTGCTGAAATGAATAGGTAATACCTATATCAACTCCTCTTGTCTCACAACTGGTGTCTAAGTCAAAACATTCATATAGTCCCTTTGGAAACATCCATTTAACAATTTCTCAGCCTAACTTACAACTTCAAATTGTCCATTGCAAACAATAAAGAATGAAAGTTGGGGTACAGAAACCATTTGTTAGGAAATATATACTATAGAACAGGAAAATTTCATTTTTGAATACTCAAGTTCTTTATATTAAAAAGAAAGGTTATATTATTGCGGTCAGTTTTATTGGTGGAAGAAACCGGAGTACATGGAGAAAACCACCAACCTGCCGCAACTCACTGACAAACTTTATCACATAATGTTGTATCGAGTACACCTTGCCTGAGCGGGATTCGAAAACACAATGTTAGTGGTGATCGGCGCTGACTGCATAGGTAGATATAAATCCAACTACTATACGATCATGACGTCTCCGTTTTTCTATATGTGGCAGAGCTTATAACTGACAGTAGTGATATGGTACCAACTATATTTTCTTTTATGGAGTGATGATCCTATAGCGTGATCGAAATGGTCAGACAATATGTATTTATGAAGATACATAGTGTTAGTTGAGGCACCATATAAATATATCTGACATGAAAAACTTTTTAACCTCTAAAAAACAGAAGCTATGTGTTAAGGTTAAAAATTATATATAAATTAAAAAAGTGACATAAACTAAAGATTTAACAAGTACATCTCTCACATATGCAACATATCAGGGGCGAATCCAGGAGGGGGCACACCCAGCACATGCCCCCCCCCCCCCTAAAATTGGAAAAAATATGATTTTTTGGCATAAAATCGTGATTTTTCACACGAAATACCCCAAAAATGTTCGCGCCTCCCTCCACTCGGCGCAATTTTTCTTAGGTAACCTCCCCCCCTCCTAACTTGAAATCCTGGATCCGCCCCTGCATATGGTACACTAATAATCACTATAGGTATGATTGATTTGACGCAAAATATGCTCATACTGGGAAAAAATATTCTGCATTTTTCTGAATATTAAAGGATATTCACCTACAAGTTCAAATATAACAAACAATGGATATAATTATTATTTTCTGGGGACATAGCAGATAAAAAAAATTCTCATAAGTACAGAAAACGCATGCATGCATATAATTTAACTATGATAATAAAATGGCATGTTTGTGAGACTAAACTATCTATTATAGTTAAATATTATAATAAGCTAGACAGAAGTAAGAACATCTATACTAGAGATTCAATGTTTCCCAATTCACATTCAGGCATAATGTAATAATTTAAGGAAAAATCTTAAAAATAATCAACAAAAAACCTCCAAGGTCTCTTTTCCCATATTTTTTTTCATTTAAAAAATATTGGCCATCACCAAAAATATAAAAATGTTTGATTTAAAGAATAAAATAAGTTTAAAAATAAGTTATTTTCTAATTTACTTACATATTTATATATTCCTGAAACCATGCAGATTTAAAATTTGATTTGTTATAATTATTGAAAAAATATATTATTTATATAAAAATAAAATATTTGTATTGTTTGTTTATTATATGTATCAGAGAAAGTCTCGTTATATAAATGTCTAATTAAATTGTTGTTCTTGTCTAAAAAGTGGAAATTTTCTTTAAAAGAAATAAATTAATTGTTGATATAGGTGGAATTGTTGACCATCACTGTTTAAACTTTCTTTTCACAAGCCATAACATAGTTGATATACAGGTACATTTACCACTGAAATTGTAAATGTTGTCATATGGTCAAAAAAAATATAATTACAATATATTTTGATTGTCATGAAGCCTGATAAAATGTACCTATTTATATTTTAAGTAGTTAGTGAATTACTATATATGCTGGCTACAAACACTCGTAAATAATTATATTGTCATATAGAAAGCATTATTTTTGTATTTTTGTTTGCCTTCAAACTGACAATGCATTGTATCAATGGAGCAGTTTTAACATTTTTCTTTAAGAAACAAAAGAAAAAAATATCATGTTTTCTCCTATAAAATTCATTCTGAAATTTGCATTTTTTCCAGCAATCCTAGTGTCTATTACAATGACTAGGAAAACAAAACACATTTGAATGAAGAAAAGAACCGTAATTTGATGTATATAGTACGCATTGATGTATAATATGCACCCCCCCCTTTCATGGTTCTTTTGATAAGTGACTGTAAAACAGGACTGGGTTGAACAAACCTCAATTAAATTCATGTACATTTCAAGTATATTTATATGTTAATTAAGTTTTAATTGACATTTAAATTTAATTGAGGTTTGTGCAACCCAGTCCTGAAGTGTTATAACTTTTCTTATTTTATCTGTTTAATACTCACAAAGCCTGGTCAAAAGATAATCTGGTCAAAAACGAGGTAAATTAATTGCAGAATCACAGAAAATAAGTACCGATAGTAACACAGTTTTTGGTATCTTTTCTCCGTACTATTAGTTATGTTGAGAGTTAAGATTTACCTGATTTTTGACCAGCCTGGATGATACATACAAATTCAGAGCCTTTATTTTCTTACAAATAATTCTACATTATTACAACAAATTAGTAATCATAATATCAAAAGAAAGAGTGAATATTATACAATGCAAACATCCTGGTAATACATGAGTCAAACCTGTATTAAGAGGTCACCATTGGGACAAAGAAAAAGTGGTCTTATAAGAAAGGTGACCTCTTAAAAGAGGTCTAATTCATATGAAATTTTCTATGATAGGAATAGAAAAATGTGACCTTTTAATACAGGTGACTGCTTGTGCAGGTTTGACTGTATATATATTTTTTTGAAAATGCTCCATTGATTTTTACTATGTCTATTATTGGTCTTACCCAACAGCACATACCTTTATTATTATCTATTAAAAATACCATTTAAAACAAATTACATAGGCAACTAATATAATAAAGCCAGTCATTCAATTTCATTCTATAACTAAGTGAAGAAAAAAAACTAATCATGATTTCAAACTTTTCTACAAAAAATACAATACCCTCACAATAATGATCCGTCACATTTGTAAAACTAAATTATTAAGAGTAGAAAACTTGTTATTTAAACTGTTATTAAAAACAATGCAACTGAAACCATAAATCTCAATTAAATACACATACAGACAAATGTAGCAACTTCAAAATCTCCCCCCCCCCCCCCCCCTCCAAGACCACTTTCGGAGACTTATTCACACAACGTTTATGAGAGTTATACATTGTATTGTTTTAGCTGTAAAAATTAAAATCTAACAAATTATGGTAGAATGTGGTCAATTTTAATTTTTCTAGAAAAATATTACAAAGAATATACATTTGTAATAACGATTTACTTAAATAACATGCAAAAGAGAAAGAATCTAATAACTACAAGTAAATTAAAATGTCTCAAGAAGTTCGTAAATTGTGCATTTATATTTTTCTCAAAATAAATTAAAAAAATTCAAGATTTACCAATAAACAGATCTGAACACTGATTACATTTACATGCAATAAAGGTCTGATCAATTTTATTTTTAATAAACAAAAATATTAAGCAAAAGTTGATTTTTTCTAAAAATAAGCTAAAGCTGAGTTTTCCAAAAAAAACACAACACAGCTGATATATCCCAAAACAAGCTAAAGCTGTATTTTTCCAAAAACCACATGTTTTATGTCAGAACAAGGGAGATGAGAGCACCTATAGAAGCTATAATTATACAGAAAGCTATATTAGATAGTGTCTAGCAGTGACAGCGTAGCTATAGACCTTTATACCTGGTAATATTGCTGCAGGTCGTACATACGATTGTGATTGTGGAGTACTCATTTTAGCTGCAAACATAATAGGTCACAAATAGTTAACAGAATTAAATCTAAATTCTTGGCTAGGAATAGAACTTTATTAGATTGACAATGGACACTGCTTTTTTCTTTCTAGATTTAACAGGTACAATATTTTTATATCTTAGGGAAAATCTAAGGTAGAGGTTTTGGATTTATAATACAAAAGGATTTTTTTATGGTTAGCACTTCAAGATATTATTTAATAAAGGAATAAAACATGCTATGGTAAATCTCTCTAAAGAGAAAGACTAAGGAGGAAGTGAGTGATTGTTGTTTAACACCATATTAGCAAGTTTTTCAGCTACATCATGGCGATAACAAGCAACATTTCAATGAGATAATGATGATTTCCGCTTTGTACTAGACCAGCATTTTAAATACTAGATCACTGCAATGACAGACCATGGGGAGACATGTTGCTCCACTATGAAACATTATCCTGATTCCAAGTCAACTATAATTTTAATATCTCTTGAAATTGGTCAATTTTTTAAATTATTTAATTTGTTTAATTCATAGTCTTTTATATTTTACTTTTATCAATTTATCTTCAAAAACATCTCTGATCATTCTTCAGCAAAACATCGAAATATAATGATCTAAAAAATATATTTCGTGGTAATAAACTTTCAAATTTTACTTCATTTGCATATCATGCAGAAAAATGGAAACAGGATTAGTTTTGACATAATTTATATAATAATTTGCAGCCAAAATGCAAATATGTATTGCCATCAGATATTTTTGCCATATCCAGTAGTCACCCAAAATTTACACTCACCAAAAGTATAAATATTTACTTGTTTTACATGTATGCTAAAATAATGGAATTTAATATTAATTATTCAAAGGATCGATTCAAAAAACATTTTTGCACTCAATTTATCGTTCAATTCATATCATGACATAATTATTAAAGTTTTGTTATTCTACATCTATTTTTATCATAACAAATTTACCTGTAACCAAAACAAATTGAATGTACATGTACTTCAAATTATATTATGAATATAAAATAATTAGGAATTTATGAATAAAGAATGTCTGAAAATGTTTTCTATCTTCATTATGTTGTACATTAGCCCCCTCTTATAAGGGCCACCCCTTGTGCAATGAAAAAAAATCTCTTTATAAGAAGGGTAGACTTTTTATTAGTATTTCACATTCTCATTGTATATGAAATCTGGCTTGACAAGATGGGTGGCCTCTCTTGTGTGTGTGTGGGGGGAGGTTGCTATTTACCAGTATTTCAAAATCTCAATGTATATGAAATCTGGCCTTCAAGAGGAGTGGCCTTTGGTGAGAGGGGCCTTCTAAGAGGGGGACTACTGTATACTACCGGTAATTGTAAATCAGTTATAGATGTATTTCTGCACTAACTACAAGCAATGGCTTCTAGTATATATACGTCTATTTTTTTCTTGCATTTAAATATCTATTTATACCTAATAATAATTGAAGGCTGTAGCAAACAATGCTCTTTCACTAGGTATAACTTCTGTCAACATGAACTAGAGAAAGAAATTTTTAATGCTTTCAAAAATCAATTAAGACAACATTTAATATAAGTCAATAATTATCAATTTAAATTAAAATATTTACTTTTCCAAATGAACCATTTAATTTTAAATTGGGGATTAACACAATTTTTTAGTTAAAGTAATAATTCTTATGTCAATAAGATTGCCCACAATTTAAAGTACACTCTTATTTATGTCAAAAGTCTTACAAGAACAACAAAATGTCATTTAATTTATATTTATATATATTTCACTGAAAATTTCTTTAAAATGATTTCTAATTTATTACTACAAGAAATTCCAATATATCTGTACTGTACTAACACATCACAATTGTTAACATTTGTTTATACTAAATTATGTCTACACTTTGCTACAGCTCCTAACAGTGTACTGGTCTAAGACTGCTACAGCTCTTTACTGTTAAATAGCCTTAATATTTACTGATTATTTATTAAGTTTCACAAAACAGTCCTAACAATGAGCACCGGTCCTCTGTCCCAAGACCAGTAAAACATTGTTTGGACCTGTAAAAGTTTCAGTTTTCTTTAAGAACTACAACATGTATATAAAAATAAATTCAAGGATTTTATTCGGACCAGTAAATTCAAATTTTCATATCGAGGACTGCAAAAAAACAATGCTTTTCTTACTCTAGCAGACAATTCTACAGTCTGGCTATCACTGTGCATGCTTTTATCTAAAGCTAATTATCTATCTAGATGTATATCTATGGTACTATGAGGTAAAAATGATATTTAAATGCAAGCAAAGATAGGTAGTATGCAATAATTATAAGCATAATATCTAAATTTTAAAACAACCTGTTAGAAATGATTAAAGTGAATATTAATACAATGTGTCTATCTTAATTTAATACATCCTGTAAACAATATATGTGCTGTATATGGATTTTTTATTTTCTATACATTTATTTCTGAAGTTTGCATATTTAAAAAAAATGGAATTATAAAATGAAGTCTTTAGGATCATAGTATCTGTTCAAATAACTCAAGTATAAACATTATCTTATGTACATGACACTGAAAATAATGTCAGTAAAGAATCAGCTTTCATTTAAGGGTCAAAAGTTTTTATATTTCAACTGAATAAAAATAAGTAATGAAAATTCTGAAATTCACATTTCAAGCCACACTTTTTTGATTTATTGTTTACCAGTAAGTATAAGTTGACATGTAAAATAACAAATGCAGGAATTATAAATGAGTCAAACATTTTCATATGAACACAATTTTAAGTGATCAATTGAATAATAATGTAAACTTCAGAACAATTTTTCTGCCCTTTGACCTTTATATAATTCAGGTCATTCATGCTGTTAAAATAAAGCCTTCTAAATCATGCATACCAAAGGAAAATTCATCTCTTTTTACCCTCCTCATTCCAAACTCTGTCATATGAACCTCTAACTCCTGATCTTGAGGTCGTGACCTTGACCCTGATATTGAAGACATCATAGACTTTGGTCTTGAAGAT
The DNA here is from genome assembly GCA_963680875.1 of Bathymodiolus brooksi. Taxonomy (NCBI): domain Eukaryota; kingdom Metazoa; phylum Mollusca; class Bivalvia; order Mytilida; family Modiolidae; genus Bathymodiolus; species Bathymodiolus brooksi. Next base: position 61,192,609 of record OY804576.1, on the reverse strand, counting down.
GACCTTGAGTTAAAGTTAAGGTTTGGCTTTGGTGTAGATGCCTTCGGTGATGTTCTCTTAGATACGACTGTATAAAAATACATATTATTTAAAATAATGTTTTACAACTGATCTAGTGAAACATCATGGCAGAATTATTGATCAAGTGAAACATCATAGCAGAATTATTGATCAAGTGAAACATCATGGCAGAATTATTGAACTAGGGAATTATTATAGCAGATTAATTGATCAAGTTTGTCAAGATATGCCTTTAGTTCCAACATTTCACTTCACATCAGATTTCAAATGAAGTTCATTGTTGATTTTGCTATTTGTGCCTTTCTATTTGGACTGCAGTACGGCTTATCCCAAACTTTCACACACTTTAACAGTTCAGTGGCCCAGATAGTCTAATACACAAACAACATTGATTCTATTATGTCTGTAGAGGAGAAATTTTTTTAATGGCACATGTTGTTTTATGATTTTTGTTTGATGTGATTGTATTTTTAAACATCTACAAAGTCATCAGTCTAGTTGGCATCTGGTCTTCACATTAGACCTATTCCCATCACTATTGCTTAAGGGGAGCAAATTTATTGAAAGCAAACCTTTAAAATTTGTATTTTTCTGCAAAGGGGCATAACTCCAGAATGGATAAAGTGGTAAAGTCTGAAATTGAATTGGCTTGCCGTTCAGGGTCTCCAAGATTGTGTAAAAATTTCTTAATATTAATCTGTTTTTTTTATTGATAACTGATAAAGATTAATTAAAAATCTCTGGTAAAACAAAAACAATATTTACATGGGTCAAATACTGGAGTAGGACCATAGACTTTCATTAGTTTTCGTCTCATTTCTTCATCTTTCTTACGCATCCAATCTTTGTGTTTCTCTTTTCTTTCTTTGTCCTGCTCATCCATTCTGGACTGCCTATTATCTATTCTGAAAAACAAAATAATATAAACTTTACACAAAGAATCACCTTTTTTATATAACTTCATTTGTTTTGTTTTTGTTTTTGTTTTGCACATAATTAATTCTAGTTAAAGTTAATAACATTACAATATGTAGATATCAAGTTGGTTTATGAGTGAGTGGTTGTTACCATCAGGCAAGTAATTTTTCAGATATATTATGGTGAGAACAAGTGAATTTTTTGATGAGACGATGTTGTCAGTTTTGTACTACATGTAGACCAACACACAGAGTTGGATTTTTAAAGTGCTATCTAACAGAAATAACAGATGACAGATAGACATGTTACCCACATTATCCTCCTAACCAAACCAGTTTTTGTTTTTTACTCCTTAAATACTGCTTGCTTAGCAGAGAAACAACAAATACTAATATTATAGTCAGGGAATAAAACTAATTATCTACTGTACACGAGGCATTATACACAGGATTATATACAGGATTGACTGTAATCTAATTTTCTAGTTGCTTAGGGTTGTGCTATTATGTGTCTTTACGTTCTGAGTTCCATGTTGTGATGTCCGTTACAATTTCCGTATTAAAACAACGTTCGGATCGTCTTTACCCCCAGTTGTTTGTAGGAGGGCTCATGTCTATTTACGTTATTTATGTTTGTTTGCATATAGTGATATCCAACATATTGTGTTGTGTTTTGTTTTTGTTCGTCTATGTTGCCAGTTTCTCTGGATTGTCCATTTTTGATTGCCCCTTCGGTATTCTCTTAACATTTATTTCTCTAAAAGGAACTGACTGAATGGATTTTGTTTACTTTTTCAAGATTCTCCCCTCATATTATATGACTATATTCAGAATATTATCAATACAACACAATACTTAACATAAACTTACGCTTCCTGTTCAAGAAGCCATGCCTTTTCGTTTCTGCCACTATATTTGGAATGTTTCAGTCTATCTTGGCGTTCTCTTCTCATTTCTTCCTCCAAGCTACTATTGAGATCTCTAGCACCTGCCACACTTTCATTGGCTTGTTGACGAACACTATCCAACATATGTCCGGTTTTCTCTGCAATATTAGATATCTTCTTATCTAATTTCTCTCTTTCTTCTCTTTCTGCTGTCTGTTAAAAAAAAAATATGAAATTAAAGGTTTTCATAAGTTATGCATACAAATACAATCAAACCTTGTTATAAGGAACCTTGGATAAGTCGTCCTCGAAATAAAAATTTGAATTTACCTGTCTGAATCAAATTACTGGTTCGAACAAAGTTTTACTGGTCTTGGGCTGGAGAACTGGATAAGTCATAAAAAAGGGTTCATAATAACATGAGCTTAATTTGTCCTGGATGACTTAAATAACCTGATAATTTGTATGACAATCATCATCTAACTCGACTTTGACACAATGGGGTTACACTGAAACATTTTAAACAATTATTTTAGAGGCTGTCATGGTCGCATGGTAGTTGGATGTACAACTACCTGTACAATCAGTGCCTTTCACCACTAAAGTTGTGAGTTTGAATCCAGCACATTGTGAGGTGTACTCAATACAACATTATGTAATAAAGTTTGTCAGTGACTTGTGACAGGTTGGTGTCTTCTCAGGATACTCTGGTTTCCTCCACCAATAAAACGGACTGCCACTATATAGCTGAAATATTGTTGAAAGTTGCGTTAAACACTATAAGCATAAGCCTAACAATTATCTTTTTGCAAACCATAAATACATTCATCAATTATATGCCAAACAATTATTCTACCTGTTTTCAATGATTTGAGGGAATTTTAGAAAATAAATTACAGTAAATAAGTAAAGGTGCAGTTTTTCCTCCGGTTTCCTCCACCCATAAAACTGACCACTAGGATATAACCGAGATATTGTTGAAAGTGGCATTAAACACCATAATCATTAGAACAGCTGAATTTTGGGAATTTAATTCAAATAATACAGCTTAACAAATGAGACCAACTCACAAACAATTTATATTTTGATATGAAAAATGAAAAATGAAAAAAAAAAAAAAAAAAAAAAAAAAAAAAAAAAATCAGCCTAAAAAGACTTTGAATTGTACGTACATTTTTTCTATGTGGACAACCCATATTGTGTTAATCTCCTATGTTTAATACTAATGTTTTTTTTTATTTCTATTTCTCTATGTATGTCAAATGTGTTGATTATTTTAAAATAAAATATTTATTAAAGTAAATATTACAACTAGGGCCACTCTTAAAATCAATATGATATATAATAATAGGCCTATAATGACAATATTTAAAACTGTATATGATTAATCAAGAAAGCTAAATTGTACCTTTCAAATTAATTTTGAAGAAGGGAACTAACCAAGACCCTGAAATATCGTTGAAAGTGGTGTTAAGCACCATAAACATAAATCTCAATACAATTTCAACTGATTGACAAAGTAAATGTATATTAATTTTTTTCTATATAATAGCCAATGTGTATTACTGGTATTAAATGTATCAAATTCAATTAAATTGACAAAGGAACAAATATTTAAGTATTTTAAAAATTGATTTTTTTTCATCAATATATGTTCATATACAATGAATACTTATGTAAACCTTTAATGTATTTAAGAGCTTTTATTTTTCTTTATATGTGTTATAAGACTAGTTTCTATGCCATAATTGATTATTTCACCTTAAAGTTTGTGCAAATGAATCAATTCGCAACTGTTTATGTGATTATTTTGGAACTGTTCCGACAGTGTGGTGTATTTTGCTTCTCATTTGCTTCTACCAGTATAACATGAGAAGTGTAAATATTGATTTATCTTTTTATAGAAATATCATTGAAATCTTAAAATAATAATAATTACCTCATCTTTTTCATTTTGTTTGATGATATGATCTATCCTACTTTCTACTGTTTTCTTAGCATCTGTAGCAGATTTCTCTAACTGATGGTGATATTCCTACGATATAAAAAACAAAACAGTAGTATTATTCAAATATTCTATTACATTCAGAATTTTTTTTATTATTGTAACTTGTGAATTTTATACAGTAACACCTAGCTATCTTAAACATAGACAAGACATTTCCTAGGATAGTTCTATCTAAAAATGTGGTCTGTTTATAGCACTTGTCGGGCTTAATTCATCCCAGATCACTCAAATACAGTCAAACCTCTATATAAAGGGCACTCAAGGGAACCTAAAAATGTGCCCTTTATATACAGGTTATAATTATATGCACTATTCATTAATGGGAAAAATTAGACTGCCCTTTATAGACAGTGATTTGCTATATAGAGGTGTCCTTTAAGGCAGTTTAACTGTATTTGAAATTTGACCCACAATACAATATAATGAGGTTTACCTATGATCTCTTTTTCACTGTTAATTAATTAACAACATTTTGATAACGCTTTCAAAATTAATTTTCTCAATGGAAACCGATTAACACTGAATATAAATTAAGTACAGTTAGAAACAATTATATACACCCTAAAACATCTTATAATTTGTTTTCTTAAAAAAACAAACCAAAAAACAAGCTTAATATTAAAAACATAACACATCTATAATTGAAATTGATCTAGAAATTTCTTTTGAGATAACTTCAAAATATGCATAGCTAAATAAAAATATTAGTATGTAAGAAATAAATCTGAATCCTACTTTTGCGTCTCCTTTGATGTCTCTAAGTCCTGTCCTGTCGTCTTCGTAGTAATGGGAGACAAATCTTAGCTGGTCTGAAATAAATGCACGATATTTTCAAACTGATATAACCTAAAAATATTACCAAATAATAGAAAGCAATTTTCAAAATGTATAAAAATTATAGGAATCATAAAAAAGTCTCGATGCATCTGAAATTTAATGTAAATTGAGTGACACAGTAAAGGGGGACAACTCTAGTCTTCACTGATTGAGTTAACAAATTAATGGTCTTTGGTAAATATACATTTTAGTATGATAATTATTTCAAATCTTAATGTATACTGGATAAGGTTATTCCAGAAACTCATTGTATACACTATGTTAGATATCTATGATTTTATTAATGACCCAATATCTAAATTCAACTTCAAAACTTGCAAAAATTATACTGTATTTGCTCAACATCGTCTTAAAATTTTAATAGACTACTGGTAATCGTTAATGTTGTAACAAATACAAAGTAACGAGTAGAAAACTTTTAATTACCTGAAATAAAATGGGATAGACAACTGCAAGGCTTTAAAAGATGGTTAAATACCAGTAAAATAATTTTACATAAACTTTCATCATCAAAGTACGCACATCACAACAAAATAACAAATACAAACAATAAAGCCATATGGCTCTTATTGAGAATTTTGGAAAATAAATTGAACTCTAAAATTATTGATCTGATAATAATCCAGTCAAAAAAGAAAGATCTTTTAATAGTTACAACAACTTCATGGTTGACAAAATCAAGGGTTATGCCAGACACAACATGATACAACCACAGCATATCGACAATTGCTTTGTCCTGCATAAGTTTTACTGGAAATGATTATGTCTAGAAAAATCCATCAATTTGAAAAGTGCAGGAAGGAATGTCTCCAAGGGGGGACTCCAAACAGGAACTTTTCTAAGGAATTCAAATGAATATCAATTGGACTTTAAATATAAATATGTTATCATTAAAGGTGTTTGTCTCTCTTGGCAGCCTTTGATCCTTGTTTAATCTCAAAAATCATAAGAGATATGTCAACTTTGCTTGAAAATATGCAGGCAGGAAATTTCAAAAGGATTCTAAAAAAAAGATTTTCAATTCAAATTTTTGGTGTTGGTCTCATTTTGATCCCCTTATATTTTGAAAACGGTATGAGCATTACAAATTCTGCATACTTCATAAAGAGCTTTTTTAAAGAACATGAAAAAAAACAATCAAAATTGGTTGGGAAATAAAATAAACAGAAAACACCCTTTTTAGCAACTTGGCATCTCCTGTTTGAAAACTAGAATCCTCAAATCAATCTCAACCTATATTCTATGCTAAGGATCATTGTGTTAAAATTTCAGAAGGATTAGTCAAGTAGAACAAACATATGGAAACCATTATGTCTACAGACGGACGTCAATGACAGACCCATACCCTATTGTGGCCGCAAAATATTTGTGGTCATATATAACATATAAAGTGCTGTAATCTGTGTGTTATAAAAATCAAATTTGTGGGACCAAAATTATATTTAAATATTTAAAAACTCAATCTGAAAAAAAAAATGTAAGATTAAGTACACATATATATTAAATGTGGTAAATGTGACTGGAAAAATTCAAACAAGGGAGGTAATAATAACTAAATGGTGTAACAAATTAGTTAAAAATCAAACTGGATCATCTTTCTTTTATACTACCTCTAGTTGAGTATACATTTGAAAAACCAGTCATGGATGATTTGACTGATCTACATGTCATTGTCATGCTATGGTCATCTACAAAATTCACCCAAAACATTTTAAATTCAGTGTGTTTTATGGTGTTTAATGCCACTTTCAACAATATTTAAGTTATATCATGGCGTGTTTTAATTCAAGTTTTATTTTCGACTACACAATATGAATTCAAGGTCATTTAGAAAATTCATCCAAAAACATTTAAAGTTTATATTTGACTACACATAATGTATCTATTTGCATGGGTTAAAGATTTCAGATTTTTTTCTTAGGAAAAACATTTTGTGAAGATACAAGCCAGGACCTAGATTTCCATTGACATATGTTGTAGTGTTTTTTGTAACGGGTGGTTGTTCATTTTGTTGATATTGGTTGAATTGTTGACGATCATTGTATCAACTTTCTATTCATAACAGTGTATACATTGTATTAGCATACAAATGTAGTTGGCAAGAAATATTTTTTATTTAAACCTTTTTCGTGTTACATATAATTTTCTCAAGAATTTATTGAACTTTTGTTGTAGAACTCTTAGGCAAAAAAAAAGAACATTTATTTTAATATTGTAAGTAAAAACATTTAAAACACTTTCATTACAAACTGAAAATAATTGAGTTTTCATATCAATTGAATGGTCTTGTATTGAATGAATGTAAAATGAACAATGAGAAAACACTTGTTTCATCAATGTAATACAAGTAATCAATTTTCATAAGGAAAGGAATAGTATATTTCAGTATTACAACAGAGTATTAATTTTGAGGGACATGGTGTTTAACACCACTTTCAACCATATTTCAGCTATATTGTGGGGGTAAGTTTTATAGGTGGAGAAAACCTGAGTATCTGGAGAAAACCACAGACCTGCATGTATGTCACTGATAATGTTTGTCTTGAGTACACACCTTGGTTTGAGTGGGATTTGATAAACACTGATTACATAAGTAGTTGTAAATCCTACTACCATACAATCACAACCACAACCACAACAGCCCCTATTAATTTTGAATGTAACTTTTAATGTACCCTGAAGTGAGTGTGAAACAGATCACAAGATCTTTGTTAAGCGTTATTATGAATTTCTGGTCAATAAATATTGTAGGCAATCTTTCAGGATAAAACATCAAATATTCTGGATTTTTTTTCAATTGTTCCAAAATATCATATTTACACCTAGAAGCTGTAATCCCTTACATGTAGTTCATATAAGATTTGTAATCTGATTAATAAAAATTAAAAAGTAAATACAAAGAACTTTCCTAGTCCATTTTGTTTAGTGCTATTAGAGTTCAAGAGTTTTAAATGAATTTTTGTCAAAATGTGCATAATTTACATCCTGGAAAAATAGAGGGAAAATCAAAAATTACAAAGACAACACAAACATATGTTAAACAATACTTATATATACAACTACAGTTTAAATTTCAACCAAAAAATCCTAAAAAGTCCTATTCCTGTTCAAAATACAAAACATTTGGATATACAAAGAAATTTCTATCTTGGATGGAGATGGTGCTGTTAAGATATATTTTTGAAGGTTAACTATTTAAAAGCAGAATTTGGTTAAAATTATCCTTGTTGTTTCAGAAGATTTTTCAATTATTTTTTCAGTTCAAATTAGCCTTATTTCCATAATCTGCAAATTGTTAAATTTCATAGCTTGGAAAAAGGTCAAAATACATGTTAAACAACATATTATTATTAAGCTAAATTACAAATCTCTACCCATTCCTGCCTAACATGTAGTAGTTTTGGGCATTTGAAGAAATTTTTTATCTGCATAATGATGAGCATCTAAGATGGAGACAAGGGCTGTTGGGTGAAGTCTATACATGACTTTTACAAAACATAAATTAATAATTTTGTCACATTTCAGAACTTCTATTTTATAAAAGTCAAAAAGTATGCTCCAATGGTATCAAAATATGAAATACAATGTAACTGATCAAGCTAGACAGTTGCTCAAATATCTAATGCAAAATTATATTTACCTTGCAAATATCCATCCCAATCATCTAGTGCCTGGGAGTCAATATCCAGTTCACTGTCGTTTGCAGAACTGTTTTTATGCACGTTCATTAATTTACTAAATAACACAATATCATGCATTGGTCCAGTATAAATCTGAGCACGTTTTAACTGATGAAGTTGCCGAACGAATGTTCTCTCTGTTTGATATCTCCTTACACTTTCCTGTATGGAATTAGATTTTCTAGTAATAGGTCTTTGTGGAGTCTCTAATCTAGAATAGCCCAACGGTAACATTCTAGAAACACCTCCACGAGTTGGCAACCTTTGGGATGAACGTGACATTTTTTCAAGTTGTCTCTTTCGTTTCAGTTCTGATTTTTCACGTAATATTTTTTCCCTATTGTCAATTCTTTTATTTCCTAATCTTAACCCACCACCGTAAGTTTTAATTCTGCGTCCGAAATATGGATCGTCGATAAATTCGTCTTCAGAATCTAATGGTGACGGAGTATCCCTTTCATCAAATCTTCTATTTCTACCGTCTTTTTCTGCCAAAAGACCAGGTTGAATTCTACCGTCAGTATTAACCTTCGAGTATTTTCTTAATTCTGTTTGTCTCTCGACTGATGCACGATCTGTACTTCTAGATCTTGAACGTTCTCGAGCTTTTCTACGTGCTTCAGCTGCAGCTATTGCAGCTTCTGTGTTTTCATGTGCACCTTCTGGAAACTCAAATTCCTCTGTGTCAGAAGATTTAGATCTAGATCTACTGTCTCTGTATTTGAAAGGTGAATCTCGTCTTGATCTATTTGAAGCAGTAGCTACTGGAGATCTCTCAAAAGCACCTGCAGGAATCTGAACATGAACTTCCTTTTTCTCCTTACTATCCTGTTTTCCTGAACCTCTTTTCTTTCTAGTTTCCTCACTATCTAATTCATCTGCTCTTTCTTCTGACGATTCTTGGTCTTGATCTCTATCACTTGTATCTTCACCCGAAGCTTGATCGTCCTTATCCTTTTCTTTTCTTTTTTGCTCGAGATCACTTAAATCTGGAGAAGATGGAGGAATATCAGTTCCTTCAAATTGGTCTTCTTTACGTTTTGTTGTCTGACCCTGGCCTTTTTTATCCTTTATTTTCTGATCTTGATCTTTTTTATCCTTTATTTTCTGATCTTGATCTTTTTTATCCTTTATTTTCTGATCTTGGTCTTTTCTGTCTTTTGATTTCTGATCCTGATCTTTTTTTTCTTTTGTTTTTTGTTTAGGATCACGTAAATCTGGAGAAGATGGAGGAATAGCAAGTCTTTCGAATTGATCTTGATCTTTTTTATCCTTTATTTTCTGATCTTGGTCTTTTTTGTCTTTTGATGTCTGATCCTGATCTATTCCATCTTTTGTTTTCTGATCCTGTTCTTTCTCATCTTTTGTTTTTTGTTTAGGATCACGTAAATCTGGAGATGATGGGGGAATAGCAAGTCCTTCGAATTGATCTTTCTTATCTTTTGTTTTCTGATCTTGATCTTTTTTGTCTTTTGTTTTCAGATCTTGGTCTTTTTTATCCTTTATTTTCTTATCTTGGTCTTTTTTGTCTTTTGTTTTCTGATCTTGGTCTTTTTTGTCTTTTGATGTCTGATCCTGATCTATTCCATCTTTTGTTTTCTGATCCTGTTCCTTTTTGTCTTTTGTTTTTTGCTTAGGATCACGTAAATCTGGAGATGATGGGGGAATATCAAGTCCTTCGAATTGATCTTTATCTTTTTTATCCTTTGTTTTCAGATCCTGATCTTTTTTGTCTTTTGTTTTCTGATCTTGGTCTTTTTTGTCTTTTGTTTTTTGATCTTGATCTTTTTTATCTTTGTCTGTTGCTATAACTACTGCAGCAGTAATAGCAGCAACTTCTGTGTCTGTTAAATCAGGTTTCCCACCTTTTTCTTTCTTTTCCTCCTCTGTCTTCTTTTGTTTTTTATCTCGTTCGGTTTTGTCACCTGATTTAACTTTCTTCTGACCAGCTTTTTGTTCTTTGTCAGATAAATCTTTTTTCTTTCCCTTTATGTCCTTTTCTCCTTCCTTCTTGTCAGTCTTGTTCTTATCCTTTTTCTTTTGATCTTCTGTTTCTTTCCCTTCTTTTTGTTTTTTATCCCTTTCGTCTAAGTCACTCTGACCTGCTTTTATTTTTGCTTCCAAATCTTTTTGTTCCTCTTCTGTAAGGTCTTCTTCCTTTTCTTTTTCTTCTTGATCCTCCTCTACCACATCATCTAATTTCTGTTTTTCTCCTAAATCCTTTATTGCTTTCCGTTTTATATCCCTTTCATCTACAGCACCTTCTCCAGCTTTAATTCTGTCTTGAAGTTCTTTGAGTTCTTTGTCAGTTAGTTCTTTCTTTTCACCTTTACCTTCTTGGTCTTCGTCTGCCTTTTCCTTTTCACTCTCTTTCTGATCTTCTTTTCCCTTTTCTTCCTGATCTTTCTTTTTCTGCTTATCTTTTGGAACGATTACTAATTTTTCTTTCTCTCGCTCTTTTTCCTCCTTTTCTTTCTTTTTCCCTTTGTCTTTCTTTTTATTATCGTCTTCTACAGGTTCAACTTTTGTTTTTTCGTCTACTTTCTTATTATCCTCTGGTTCTGCTTCCTCAGGAGTACTTTCTAATGTTTGTACACTTTTCCGTGACTTAGCAGATTTAGCGTCTCTCTTTTTACCCTTGGCTTGTAGTATATTGTCTATATCACCACCAGTTACTCCTCCCTTTGATCTGATATATTCAGCGATTTCATTATTGCCTTTGATTATAGCAGCATCATAAGGTGTGTAGGCTTTATCCTGAAAAGACAAAAAAATAATTTTCATAATTAATTACAGTATTAGATAACATTGTTAAAACAAAACTACAGTCAAGCCTGCTTTAGTTTGTTTGTTTGTTTGATTGTGCTTAATGCAAATTTAAACAATATTTCAGTCAGTTTTATTGGTGGAGGAAATCGGAGGACCAGGAGAAAACCTGTCGCAAGTCACTGACAAACTTTATCACATAATGTTGTACATCTCGCCCTGATCGAGATTTGAACTCACAACATCAGTGGTGATAGGCACTGATTGCATATGTAGTTATAAATGCAACTACCATACGAGCACGACCACGACGGCCCTCTATTAAGCAACAACTTGTATTATGTGACCTTAATTTTAATTCCCCTTAACAGTGCATTTCATATCTATTAAACCTGTATTAAGTGATCACCTGTCTTATGTGACCCTATTTCAATGTTGCCTTGAAAGGTCACATAGAACAGGCTTGACTGTATATTAGACTATTTGTTTATAGGAGTTGTCATGACCACGATAGGTATACTACTTTGATTGATCTATGCATAGAAATTGTGCCAATGAAAAGAAGACAAAACCACCTAATACATAAATGACATCTATATCAATAAGCCATTTATTTAGGTAATTTCACATTTTGAGAGGGGTGGGGGGCAATGGCAACCTGGAAATAAAAAGAAGAAAAATACACATCATACATTAATGATATTTGTACCAAGAAGCCATTTTATTCACATTTTGAAGGGAGAAGGGGCAACTCTTGAAAAAACATTTAATGGTATATTATTCAAAATTAAACTTGATCTGCATTTCATAATAGGTAGCAAATATGCAAAATTAGAACAATGAAAGTTATGTGATACACATAATAATAATAAGAGAACAGTTTGTCTTGTATGGACATAAAAGCAGCAACTTTATGCTCCTTAAACTTTTTTTTAGGGTTAATACAAGTATAATATTATATCAATTCAGCATGAATATGTTTTAATTGTTTATTATTTTTTCTTAAATAAATTTTTGTCACTCAAAATCATATTTTGAAAATCGACTTCTTTATTAAATAAAACCAATCAACATGTCTCCTTCTTTAAAAGCTACATCCTTGGTTAAATGCTAAAAATATCTTCAACAAATAGTGAAAGCATATCAACACTTTACAGCATAGGTTTAAAGCATACTTCAGTATACTTGTATCTTTATTTTTAATATGAAACATTTATCACTCTAACAGTGGACCAGATGTTGAATTTTATAAATAAATGTTTTATTTCTGAGAGTCTGGTAGATGTGGAAATTTATTTGTAAAATTTGTTCACGCCACAATATAGCTGAAATACTGCTAAAGTTGGTGTTAAACACCAATCAATCAATCAACCAAATAATGAATAAAAACAAATGTGTTTGAAAATATTGTTTATAAATATGATGCAATCCTTTTCCTCCCTTTCATCAATAAAATTTTTATAAGTTTGGAGTCTAGACAATGTCTCCATTTTGTCCATGACAAATTTGTCTGTTTAAACACTGAATGCATTTTTAATGATTTTGCAAAATATAAAAATGCAGCATAAAATGAAAAAAATTAAATTAAATTAAATTATTTAAAATTATGCCCTTACTTAACATGTGATAAATTAAAATTTTATCTTTTTATTACATCAATAATATTCATAATTTAAAATTACTTAATCTTATTGTCTTCAAAATAAATCAGACAGCTTCAAAATATTGACATACCTTCCGAATGTCTCCAAAACGATGCCAAGAACTAACCGTTCAAACTAATTTGGTGATATGGTTGTCACAATAAAGCCCACGATTAAGGTTTAATTTTTTATCAGTGACAAAGACACGTTTGTATATCAGGATTCTACTTGTAAGATAGATTATCTGTGTATGGGGTAACTGTCGAGTCGAAGGCAGTTCTTTTAAATGGTCAAAATTTTAAGTTACAAAAACACTAGGTGATTGTTACCAAATCTATTGTTAGATAAAATTAGCTTGTAATCAAATATAATTTATAATACTGTCTTATATTTATTTTTAAACAATAATTACAATGTTTAGGTAAATTTTGAAAACTTTTATTCAAAACTATGGTGTACACTTACGCCTCGACAAATAGGATATTACTTTCAGACAAGGGTTAAATAGAGTAAAATTTCTATAAATGTAACGAGAGCCATGAATGCTACTATTATTAATGTTCAATTCAGAATAGAATTTTATTATTTATAATAAATATATTAAGTTTTATTGATATTAACTTTTTCACAAGCTTTCTTTATCAATTGATTTGTATGAGATGTTTGTTATAGTCCCCTGACACGAAATTAAAAGAAAAATCATTTAAATATTTACGTACCCTAGTAAACTCCTGTTGAATCTGATTCTTTTCAAATATAAATCAGTGTGTCACAACCAATATGGCTTAACTTTAAGATGAACAAATCATACTAATGTTCATAAAGATTTCACATAATATTACATGAAAGTCTTGTGTTTGAATATTTAAGCAATTACTCTATATTATGTAAACAAATGGAATTAAATTTCCCATTTGAATCTAAATCTAGGACTCCAAATGCTCGCTGGATGTTAAACATCAATCAATCAATCAACCAAATACAGTAATTTAAAAATTTTACATTACAAACAAATTTTTTTTTACATAGAAAGTGTTGAAAATTGTTTTAAAAAAAAGAAAGAAAAGAAAGAGAGATAACTCTTGAAAAAGTAAAAGAAACCAACAATTTAGTAATAATGCATGCAAAATAAAAATGGTTTCTAAACTCAATACTCTAAATTCATACTTTTGAGCTATCTAAAAAAGACCTATTATCTATATTAAAAAAGAAAAAAAAATTTACTTATGTATTTTTTGTTTGTCCCTGTGTCGTGGAGTATTACTTCCTTGATTCTTATTTGGAGTACAAGTACCACTTGAAGACTGGTTTTAGAAGAAAAAAAATAATTCAAAACCATAAATAAGATAATTATGTAGTTAAAATGGTTTTAAACTTCAATAAGGATTTAAAATATTATTGTGTTCCTTACATGTCTTATCATAATATCAAGATCAGTACTTCATTTAAAAACTTTTTTAAATCTTTCAATGCCACTATAAAGTTAATTTGATCATTAGATATCAATTAATTTTTTTTTAATTGTATCTTTGAGTACATCTTATAATTTATAAAGAAATGTCATATAAATTTTTTAACAACAAAATTGGTGTATTCAGGTGTTTAATTGAGAGGTCGTCTACATAAAGCCTCTATTTTCTCATGGCCTTCGACACATGGATAGAATCTCTAGATAATTTGTATTATTGACACAGGACATAAAGCCATTATAATTTGGTCTAAAGACTTGTTGAAAGACAAGAATCAATATTGAATATTTTTTGAACTGTGAAATATACCAAAGTACTTATCATGCTATTTATTTTAATAATTTGAACCTTTTAACTTTGACCAAAGTCAAATGGCGTCAAAGTTACTTTTCTTATTTCCCGTAAAGTTTTAATAATATGACATAAAAGAAGGTTGAGCTATTTAAAGACATTCACTTTTGAATAAATATTTACTTTCAATAATTGGGGTCCAGACCTTTTTTTTCCCTTAAGGGGTCAAATAAATCTAAAATGATCCCGACGTCAGATCATAAGAAAGTTTCTTGCAAGTTTAAGATATGGGACAAACAAATCATAACTTATCATTTAGGTAAGACTTAGTGAATCAAATATCTATTTATAGTAAAGGGAACCTATTCCTGAATCTAAGGTGAGCAAAAAGTAAGAGTTTCACCTGCTTACCAAACAAGCTTCCCAGATGGACTTAAAACTAGGGAAAATAGATCGCAAGTGATCTTCAGACAAGAATCTGTTGACAGATATACAGATGAAAATGTAGTGATGGCAATGTCCTCACATTTTAAAGCAACAAGCTATATGATTGGTTGAGAAATATCGTGTAAAATTTCTAAAGAAAAATATTGAATCCACACCAAACGATGAGTACAAATATCAGAAGATTTCTGTGAGTCAAGTCAAAAGATCAAATTGCAAAGCAAAATATTATCAAATTTAATGGGCGTGAAATGTTTACTTATTAAAAACAAAACAATCACTTTCATAAAAATGCATATTTAGAGAGTTAAATATTAGATGTAATCAAATAAATCATTATTTTGGCAGGGCGGTGGCTCAATGAGTTAGGTAGTTGGATTACCTAACAACTCATACAAGCCTATCACCAATACAGCATGGGTTCACGCCCGGCTTTGTAAATTACAACAAGAAATGTGTGCATCACAAAATACGCCCGTCTATATAAATTATCAAACAGTAAAAAATTCTAATTATACTTGACCTTTGACCTAATGACCCCGAAATATATAGGGTTCTTCCCCTTCCACAGGACAATCATGTGGTCAAGGTTGGTAAAGATCCAATATACAAAACTAAAGTTATCATGTGGAAACGACCCTGTTGTCAAAAATTCTATTTAAAGTAATGGTGACCTTGACCTTTGACCTAATGACCCCAAAATAAATAGGGTTCTTCTCCTTCCACAGTTTGATAAAGATCCGATATACAGAACTAAAGTTATTGTGCGGAAACCTGTGTGGACGCCCACCCACCTGCCTGCCATACCCAATCACATAATACGGCCCATCTCGAGATGGATAAAAAAGGGTGCACTCGACTCGCAGCTGCAAATGATAAAGTTTATTAGTTGCTTGCCATTGGTCCTCTTCGGGTACTCCGGCTTCTTCCACCACTAAAACGGGTCGCCATGATATAGCTGAAATATTGCTGAAAGTGGCATTAAACACAATAAATCATTAAATCAAATGATTATTTTGGTAAGACCTTTTGATACAGAACAGTCACATTGTATAGTGCTACAAGGTGTAATGAAATATTTTTCTTCCTTATAGGATGTGAAATAACAAAGATTAGTGTTAGTCTTAGGAAATCATGTTCCCCTTGAGTAAACACATCTTCATGTCTCTCCTACAGAGAAAAAACTGGGTAATATCAATTTATTCTATAATTGCTATAGAAAATATCTTCAGGAATGACCTGCATCAAAGGGAGGTAAATCTAGTACAAATACAAAATGTAAAGGTGTAGCTATGAGAAGAATGGTCAACAAGTCAACAAAACAAATAAATACCTCTCACAACACAAAAAACACCACAACACCTGATAGAGATCCAGTACTGGGTTGGGACAGATACAAATATGTGCTGGTTTATAAAAGTTATTATGGCATCAATCAACTTTCTCCCTCTTGATAAATTGATCTCAAACGGCAATACAGATATAAACAAACAATAGATGTGTTTCCACTCAAAAAGATCACACACTATCACAACAATGAATGAAAATAGAAGCATGGACAGTATAACAGCAGGATCAGTAAATGTTGGTAGTAAACATCAGCTAAGAAAGTAGAATACAAAATTATGTCAGAAGTAATAGCTGCCTGCTTCATATTGAACACTTCTTAAAAGTTAAGAAAATCACTTGTAACATGACATTAAAATTTATAATCATTAACTAATGTATGCAAATAATGCCAAAATCCCTGATGTCAGGGAAATATGTAGCCCTGAAAAAATGTAGGCTGCTAAGAATAACCACTTTGAATATCGGTGTCAGCAAAGAGTAATTTCCCTTCTTGGTGACATCATTTTAAACATTGAAACATAAAAACATGGCCTCTCATATCATAAGCAGTTGAATGCTGGATATACTAAAAATGCTAAGAAAATCAGAAGAAAGTGGCTATGCTTTGACTTCAGGTTCAGCAAAATTTGGCCCACTGGAAAGAACCTTTTCTAGATTTTAACATTATTAATTTTTCATAAATTTTCATGGATAAATTGAAATATTTGAATCAGATTTTTATATTGTACAATATAAATTTCTTATCTTTCAGCAAGTGAATTATTTAATTAAAAATCAATTTCAACAAGGCAAGGTGAAAAAGGAAGAAAAATATCTGGACAAATTGACTTAGTTCTCCAAGTTTATTTCCAATACTGCATTTTAAAAAAAGAAAAATTAAGATGTTCGTTTATCATTAATCACTCATGGAAGAAAAACAAAAGAAAAAACTTGATTTGTCTCAACAAAATAAAAGATCGGGTACCAATGGAGTAAGGTATTGGTGGCCATTGAGTAGGGTTTCCCTCACTGATCCAAAATTTGCTCAGTTCAATCGGTGAACATTACTTATAAATAATTTAATTTCTGCTGTGTTGAATCAAATTAATTGTTTTTGACAAGACAGGAGGAAAAAACTTATCAATCAGCAATCTTTTTGTATGCACGTTAGATCACTATTAAATGTGAAAACGTTACAGGAAAATTTATTGTGGGCAAAATATTCAAGTTCAGAAAAAAACACAAAAAATACATCAAATAACAAAAAATAATGACTTTCAAAAACAACAATCATGCAAACACATCGAAATTTATGCAAAATGTAACAACTACATAACAAACCAGCTTCCATAAATAGTTAAATCAAAAAGAAATCAAGTCAATAAAATACACAATTATTATCTGATAAAACAATAGCAGACAATGTTGTAATGTAAGCATGCTATGTACAAACCTCAGCACTGTCCTGGGTAGTGTATGTCTGTATATAAATAGTATAAGTAATTATATAAACTCTACATATTATTTAAGTATAATTTGGTTAAAATGTACCTTTTTCTTGGTTAAAAGGACAATATAAACTGAAAGAATACCAACAGGTTGTTTTGTAAATATCAACTAATTCATCTTATAATTGACTGATTGCTGTTAAATGTTAAGTAAACAATATATCAGCTAATGGCAAACAGTAAATCAGTGACAATGATGGTGTAGAGATGGACTTATTGACAGATGGTTCAGTTTCTACAAATAAAGGGGAGATAATAGATAGGATCTGAAAATTTTGTCTGGCAACAGATCACCAACAAAGGGGGGATAATAGATAGGGTCTGAAAATTTTGCCTGGAAACAGATCACCAACAAAGGGGAGATAATAGACAGGGTCTGAAAATTTTGCCTGGAAACAGATCACCAACAAAGGGGAAGTAATATATAGGGTCTGAAAATTTTGCCTGGCAACAGATCACCAACAAAGGGGAGGTAATATATAGGGTCTAAAACAATTGCCTGGCAACAGATCACCAACAAAGGGGAGAAAATAGACAGGGTCTAAAAGTTTTGACTGGCAACAGATCTCCAAAAACCATTCCTAACAAACTATTGGTCATTAAGAGCTGTCGAAAGTTTGCTTATTTTAAGCACAAGTAGGGTGGCAATCTCCAAATACTAAGCACTAATTTACATTCCATCCTCATGGCGATTGTGTCTCTGACAATCAAAATGGCTTAAATTATATAAATATGGAAATGGTTTTTAAATAAATGATATACCACAACTTATGCTTGAACTAAATTTTTTCTTTTCAAATTCCAAATTAATTTTTTATTTTCTCTTCAAAAAAGAAAATTTGTAATTCATATTTATCAAAATACTGGCATGTGCTGTATTTATGTCCTAAAAAACTGTCTGTTTTGGTGTTGTAATAGTTAGTATGTATGCCTTCAGGGCATATAATTGTGGGTTCAATTCCTGGTGGATTTAGCTAATATCGTGACTACCAAAATTAATGGGGAGGAAAGTTTGAACAGTGATAAAGAACTGATAAGGGAAACCCTAGATTAGGAATAAAATTGGCATTTGCTGTTTATTCACTTAACATGCAGCATGAAGGAGTTTAGCAAAAGTTAGTTGGTTCAAATTCAAGATGTTGTGACAGAGTTTGAGCAAAATGTCTATATACAGACTGCTGTATCAGTGTGGTAGCACCGGAAAAAACCAGCTTGCTGGTCTAATATAAAGTTGCCAGTATCATGATGCCATAACTATCACTTTAACAATATACTATAGAACAATGGCAGAACAGGTCCATAAGACACAAATGATACACTTCCTGCTAAAGCAAAGAGGAGCATAACTCCAAAGCGGAATAAGTGGTAAAGTTCAAAATCGATCTTGGCCTTTCTTTTACGGTTCCTGACCTTGTGTATAAATTTCAAATGGTTTGCTTAAGCTATTGTGTGGAAACCAAATGCAAAATGTACGAACAGATGTACGCCATGGGAAAAACTTAATGCTCCTGATGCCTAGCGGCTGGGGTATAAATATATTAAAGAGAACTAAAGTTAGAGGACTGGAATAATTATTTTACAGCTGATGATAACGTCCTTGATATTTTTTGCTGGCCTATTAAAAAAATATTACATAAATACATACAAATGTATTCAAAAATATCATAAAATTATATTTGCTTACCTTATTTTTCATGATAGAATTTTTGTCAGCATTATTATCCAGTAAGAGTTTACATAATTGTAGGTTATTAACTATGGCAGATATATGTAGACAGGTACGCCCAGCATCGTTAGCTGTATTTACTGCTTCAGGTGTGTTTTTTGCTTTCAATAAATATTTAACAACATCTGCAACAGAAAACAATTTTTTTTCATTATTATCTAATTTTCTTGCATGCAAGTGTAATGTGTTCTGAATTTTTTTTAAAATATTTTAGTTATCTCCCCTATACCATAGTATCAAGGCGTCTAAATTTTATTGAGGAACAAAACCACTATCAACTGTTAATCCTATGATATACATACACTGGACTAAAACAGAACTATTGAACAAATGAAATTTTGTTTTTATTTGAGTTATCTCCCCATACCATAGTATCAAGGAAGTTGTAAATTTTATAGAGGAACAAAACCACTATCAACTGTTAATCCTAAGGGGGAAACGATTCTCCGTATGTACCGAAATCACGATTATTTTGGGGACGGTTCGGTTCACGATACGTGGAGGCCGCTTACGATACAAACGATATGATGCTCATTTTTTGAAAAAAAAGTAGTGTTGAACTTTTGGTTATCATTTAATTAATATTTTGAGAAAAGTTAATCGATTAATTTATGCTTTTAAAATTAATTAATCAAATATAAAATATTTATAATTTCCGCTACTACGTAAGCGACCTCATATAAAAAAAAACATGGCAGCGCCCATGTCGACCAGCATGGACTTCAAGGAATAGTTAGTTTCCTATAAAACATATCGTGATATGTATCATAATACATATCAAATATCGCGATATACGTATCGCTTGTGGAAAAAGTGTACTGTTACACCCCTAGTTAATCCTATGATATACATACACTGGACTAAAAACAGAATAACGCATTATTCTAAGGTTTCTGAGAATATAAGATTAGAAAAGGCTGGCAGTAAAAACTGGTGGACCTTAGTCAAAAGCTTAACAGGAAACAATGAATGCAGCCGAACTATACCCCCGATTGAACATAATGGTAATCTTGTAGTTAATGACATAGAAAAATCTGAATTGTTCAACAAGTTCTTCTGTGAACAATCAACACTGGACGATAGTGACCACACACCTCCCGACCTAACTGAATTACAGACTGACGGACTACGACAGATTCTCATTACCGAAACGGAAGTAGAGGATATACTGAAAATTTTAGATACTAGCAAAGCCACCGGTCCTGACTGTATTAATCCACGACTTTTGCGCGAAGCCGCACCGATATTAAAGTATCCGCTGTGTAAATTATTCAACATATCACTGTCATTGTCTTCTTTTCCATCCGAATGGAAATTGACTAATGTCACTCCGGTATTTAAAAACGATAGTCCTGGTATATTGAAAAATTATCGCCCGATATCACTCATTAGCATAATCGGTAAAGTTATGGAACGCTGTGTCTACAAGCACATCTACAATTTTCTTTTAGAAAATAGGATTATATCGTCTAATCAATCTGGTTTTACTCCTGGCGACTCTGCGATTAATCAGCTTTTATATATAACGAACGAATTCGGTAAGGCACTTGACGACGGAAAGGAAGTTAGAGTAGTCTTTTGCGACGTTAGCAAAGCGTTCGATCGGGTTTGGCATAAGGGATTGTTGACTAAATTAAAATCGATTGGCATTCACGGGCCGTTATTGTCTTGGATTGAAAATTATTTATTGGATAGAAAACAAAGGGTTGTTATAAACGGTTGTTGCTCTGACTGGCGGAATGTTTGTGCGGGTGTCCCTCAAGGATCAATTCTGGGACCTCTGTTCTTTATTATATATATTAACGATATAGTAGCAGACATAAATTCGTCAATAAAGTTATTTGCAGATGATACTAGTCTTTATATAATTGTTGACGATCCTGTTGATGCTGCTGAGACTTTGAATACGGACTTGTCGAAAATTCATGACTGGTCTATGGAGTGGCTGGTTAAATTTAACCCTGATAAAACAGAAAGTATGATCGTATCTAGGAAATCTAACCGCCCACTTCATCCACCACTCATGATGGATAATAAGATCATTAACATGGTATCTGAACATAAACATTTAGGCCTTACCATATCTAATGATGGAAATTGGGGTAAGCACGTAGACCTGATTACCAAGAAAGCCTTTACCAGAGTCAACATTATGAGAAAATTTAAATTCATTTTAGATCGAAGAACCCTTGAAAAAATTTATTTGACATTTATTCGGCCTTTATTAGAATATGGGGATGTCGTTTGGGACTGTAAAACTGTTTACCTTACGAATAAATTAGAAAGCGTACAAGCAGAGGCTGCCAGGGTTGTTACCGGGGGTACCCGCCTGGTATCCCTTTTAAAGTTATATGCAGAAACCGGGTGGGAATATTTGAAAGACAGAAGGGAAAAACATAGATTGACATATTTTTATAAAATGAATAATGGCTTAACCCCGGGGTATTTGAGTGGTCTTGTCCCTAACACCCTCCGAAATATTCACGATCACAATACAAGACATGCAACGTTAATTCCGCCTGTCAGAGCTCGAACCACTTTATATGCACATTACTTTTTACCTCAGACAGTACGGTCTTGGAATCTTCTTCCGGATAGCACAAAAAACTGTCCTTCTATTAATGTATTCAAATCGCGACTGAACCTTAATATTATACATGATAAACCCACATTTTTTTACGTCGGTAGCCGTTTAGGACAGATTTTTCACGCTAGAATACGTATGGGGTGTAGTGCTCTTAATTCCGATCTATTTCGGAAAAATATTGTAAATTCACCGCATTGTACATGTGGTGCTATAGAGACTCCTACTCATTATCTTCTCAACTGTCCTCACTATAACATACCTAGACAACGCCACATATTTGCCCTTAACCTTCCTATTCCATTGTCCACTGAACTTCTATTGGTAGGATCTAATGAGTTAACAATTAACCAGAACACAGAAATCTTCTTGTCAGTACAAAAGTTCATTTTAAGTAGTAAACGATTTACCCCGTAATTCACAACTCACCAACCCCTTTCATTTTCCTGCACAATTCACCAACCCCTCTCATTTTCCTGCACAATTCAACCCCTATGGTGTAAATACAATTATCATTTCACTGATCCTTACAACGTAATCTAACTTCTGAGATTATTAAAAGTAGATTTAATTAAACTTGGGATACGGATTTATATAAGTTTAATAACTTGTTTTCGGATCCTCTTAATTAATTCATAGTCATTACTATTGTTGTATTTAAATTGTTGTACTATATTCATATGCATTGATTAATAAAATATGTTTACACTAAAAACAGAACTATTGAACAAATGAAATTTTTGTTTTTACTTGAGTTATCTCCCCTATACCATAGTATCAAGGAAGTTCTAAATTTTATTGAGGAACAAAACCACTATCAACTGTTAATCATATGATATACACACACTGGACTAAAAACAGAACTATTGATTATATGTAATATGTAAAAACATGGACTCAATATGTACTCAAAACTGGAATCAAACATTGCAATGTAGAAATGGAAAGGACAACATATTCAATTCAAAGTAACAAAATTACTACTGTATAGGAGATGTAATGTTCTTTAAATTTATCAAAAAATACAACTTATCAGAGTTTGAGATAACCGAGCTTGGTTGTACTTACCACAATGACCACCTTGAGCGGCTTCATGTATAGGACAATCATCACGGAAACTAGCAAACCAGAGTTCAGCTTTACTTTTGTCTAACATCTTGACTGTTTCTAGACATCCTTTTATTGCAGCACAGTGTGTAGGCCTATAATTAAATGTTAAATGGTTCAGATGATATTAGAGTGAGTGAGTGATTGCTGTTTAATGCCAATTCAGCAATTTTTCAGCTATATCATGGAGAGAACAGGTTAATTATCAATGGGATGATGATGAGGTTTGCTTTGTTCTAGACCAATACGCTGAGTTGGCTTTTGATAGTGCTAGCTCACTGAAACAACATGTCGTTCCACTCGGACACATTATTCTGATTCCGAGCCAACCAGTCGTTGCTCTTTCTCCTTAATACTGCGTGCTTAGCGGAGAAGCAACAAATACCAAGTTTATAGTCTTTGGTTTGACCCAACCCGGGCTCAAACACACGATCTACCGCACTCAAGGCGACCACGCTAACCTTTACGCGACTGATGCGGTTTATATGATATTAGATTATTACTGCATTCAATAAGGGCTATTCAAATCTATTTGGTTTTTTTTACATTTTAAAAACTCTTGTTTATAGGTTTCTTGTAAAGGAAATGTTTTTAGGGACAACCCATAGAAAATTCCTGCAAAGGTTCAGTTCAAATGAGCCTTTGTGTTTTTTTAAAGAGATTGTTCATATTGCAGGCAATCAGGAGATGATATAAATGGAGAGAGAAAATGGATGGGGTTATGGGTTGTGGTAACAATACCCACAGGACTAGCATGGAAAGTATAAATGAATATTGTAAATAGGATTAAAACAGTTAACATCATATTAAATTGTACAAACTTCTGAACCAAGGGCCCCAGCTTGTGAATGCTTATTCTAGAATATTTAAAAAAATATTTATCTACCCTTAAATTCTCTTTTATTGTTTGTTTGTGTGATGGTATTTAACAGTATTTTCAACAATATTTCAGTTATATCGTGGCAGTCAGTTTTATTCGTGAAGGAAACAGGAGTACCCGGAGAAAACCACCGACCTGTCACAAGTCACTCACAAACTTGCATATTTCAGATGACAGAAAATCCTTCAGCCACTCAAAGTTAAAGCCAGTTACATGACCTTTTTTCAGGATTATTTGATACTTGGCAAACTAGATGTGTCGGAACGACACGAATGTCCCTGCCGTGAATATTAAGGAGGCTCGCAAATGTTTCACCCTTTTTTAATTCCCTCAGTAATAGGCTAAGAATAACAAAGTATTGTTTAAGATCTGTATCCTCAAGCCTCCTTAAATTCACATACCAAAAATCAAGTCAATATCTCAAATCATAGTGAAAAAAATTTGATGACAACTAAATATTTAACCAAATTTCAAAGCCCAACAGCTGCAAGTTGGCCAAAAATCATTCAACCGGAATGAATTTCAAAGTTGATCTGTAACTTATGATTATATTCTCATGCCAAAAATCAAGTCAATATCTCAAATCATAGTGAAATAAAGTGGTGACAACTAAATATTTGCACACATTTCAAAGCCCATTGGCTGTAAGTTGGCCAAAAATCATTCAACCGGAACGAATTTACAAAGTTGATCTGTAACTTATGTTTATACACTCTCATAACAAAAATCAAGTCAATGTCTCCAAGCATAACGAAAAAAAGTGGTGAAAACTAAATATTTGGCCAAATTTCAAAGTCCAAGGGCCATAACTCGGCCAAAAATCATTGGACCGGAACTAAATGTAAACTTGATCTGTAACTCATTATTATACACTCATATACCAAAAATTAAGTCAATATCTCCAAGAATAGCGAAAAAAAGTGGTGACAACTAAATATTTGGCCAAATTTCAAAGTACAAGGGCCATAACTCGACCAAAAATCATTGGATCGGAATGAAACGTAAACTAGATCTGTAACTTATCACTATACACCCAAATATCATATATCAAGTCAATATCTCAAAGCATAGCAAAAAAAAGTGTTCACAACTGTTTTATTTCAGAATTACGGACATGCCATTTTGATTCTATTAAATTGAATTGTTTTTAAAATGCAGACAAAACAGCACTTGCAATTTCCTCGGAAAGAACATAATAATAACGATCATTGGGCGAGGTGATCTAACAACTTACGTTCTCCCTCGAGAATCCTTATGATTGGGGTCAGCACCATATTTAAGTAAAAGTCGTGTACACTCTTTGTTACCAAGGGTTATAGCATAAAACAAAGCTGTACAACCGTTAGTATCAGCCACGTTTACTTCAGCACCAAGTTTCTTCAGTCTATCTACACATTCAGAATGACCTCTAGATGCAGCACAATGTAATGCTGAAAATAAAGTCATATCATTTAGTAGCTAAAAGTCTATAATCAATATTTTAAAACAAGGTTTATGAATTTTCGTTCATGGTATCATTGGTGTTTTAGTCTGCTTAAAAAACATCAGATTTGACTATTGTGGCTTATCAATAACTGTTAACACAAAGAAAAGGACTTGTAATACATAAAGACTGTTCCTCCTACCCCCACAGAACAATAAATAATACCCTTTGAAGTAAATACAGATTTTTCACACAGATCACTGCAAAATTTCAAGATTATCTACCTTTGGCCAATAGAGCTAAAAAATCAACAACATATTTTCAGCATAATACACATTCTTTTTCCATTTCCTATTATGTTTGTTTAAAGTTTTCTGGATTTTGTTTGTTTTTTTGTTTGTCTTTGTTTGGTGATTTACACCTCTAAGCTTTCATTGTCTTATAAATTAAATACAAACATGTGGTGAAAATACAGTCATCTTCAATTTTAAAACAATTTTTCTCACAATAATTTTACCCATATCAATAATAATTGAGATGATTTTTAGATACATTTCTTCACTGACAATTTTTGATATTGTATTAAAAGTATAATAATAACCTTGATGCTATTCAGTATTAATTTGCATCATTCTTGTATACAATTATCATTAGTATTGTGGTACTTTTTTGTTATCATAGATTTTTGGGTGGGTGGGTTATGGAGTTTAACACCACTTTCAACAATATTTCAGTTATATAGTGGCGGTCAATTTTATTAGCGGAGGAAACCGGAGTAACCGGAGAAAACCATTGACCTGTCACAAGTCACTGACAAATTTTATCACATAATGTTGCATCAAGTACACCTCGCCATTTCCGGGATTCAAACTTAAATAATCTTACCAGTAAGACCATCTTTATCTATAGAATTTACATCAGCGCCAGCATTTGCAAGTAGTTTACAGGAATCAGAGTTTCCTGTAAAAACAGAAAAAATCCTTTGAAATAACAATAATAATTAAAACTAGAGGCTCAGTGGGCCTGTGTCGCTCACCTTTCATTCTGCTTTGAGGAAACTTAATACAGAACCTTCCATACATGTAGATGCTTCCTACTAAGTTTCGGTTTATATGGCTAAGCAGTTTCAAAGGAGAAGATTTTTAAGAAATCGACCAATCAGAAACAAGAATTGCATGTGGTCGCCATGTTTGCTAACCGATCGGGACGAAATGAGCAATCTACATAGAGGACATTCCATAGATGCTTCCTACCAAATTTCGGTTCATTTGGCCAAAATGTTTCAGAGGAGAAGATTTTTTTAAATCAGCCAATCAGAAACAAGAATTGCCTGTGGTGGCCATGTTTGGTAATGGATCATAACAAAATGTGCACTCTTTAGAGAGGACCTTCCATCATACATGTGATAGAGTTGCTATGCTACAACTGGAGATTTACAAATTTTTGGCTGGAGATTTGGTCTCATAACGACATATTTGATGCGTGTTTTTATTGTTTATTGATGTTTTCCTTTTGTTTGTTTCAGTATTGAACCAACTGCATCCCATTTCAATATATATTGTTTACATTTCTGTCTTATTGTAGTGTTTCATTATCATATGATGAATGAAGGATAAAAACTGTATTTATAATTTATTCATAATCATTCATAATCATAAGGTTATAACAAAGCAATAACAATGAAGACAGAATGTTCTGAACAATAAAGTCATAGAGCACTAAAATTAAAAAGTCACTTTGCTGCTGGTGCGTTGGGTGATAGCATATGTTTCGGCATTTTTGTGGTTTATCAATTCCATCCTGGAACTTATAGTCCTTAAATAATACTTTGATCGGCTTTGGTCCCAAACAAGCCATAACAACTCAATCCGAGATGAATTCATTGCACGTTTGATCGAAATAAGAAGTTTTCTTTATCCCCAATTAACTGTCAATCAGTGGATAATTGTTGTATAATCATCAACACCTTAATTAATCACCATGACCCAATTTACCTGTAAAGGTGTCAAACAGATTAATAACCGGATATCATTAAATATGACATTCACCTTTACCATTCGTATCTCTCTGCATTTTTCGTCAGCGCGGGAGTTCCAAATGGGGAATTTCCAGAATTATTGATCGCAAAATGTAGGTCAAGATTTTATTGTACTTGATTTTTTTCACGGGCGAAAGATTTTGAAAGTTGACGGGAGGGACGGAAGGGACCCTCAAAATCGAGAGAAAAATGCTCCCGCCGAAAGGTTCACATGTATGTTCCATAGATGCTTCCTACCTAGTTTCAGTTCATTTGGCTGAGGGTTTTCAGAGGAGAAGATTAAAATGTGAAAAGTAAGTAAACAGATGACAGACGACGGACACCAAGTGATGCCAAAAGCTCATATTGCCTTTGGCAAAGTTTGTTAAAAAGAATATTAAAATGTGAATACCTACTTGTAATGTACAGAATAAACATGTTACACTATATCAGCATTAGTTAATTTCTAAGGGAGATAATGGCAAGAGTTATCTTTCTTTTAACAGAGGAGAAGATTTTTTAGAAATCAACCAATCAGAAACAAGAATTGCCTGTGGCAGCCATGTTTGTTAACCGATTGGGACTGACATGGTTTATTAGATAAATTTTTTAATTAAAATTTACAGTTCCTAAATCATGTAATTATTATTAAAACTAAGGTACTCCTCCCTCAGACATAGGTGACCTTAGCAGATTTGGCCTATTCTGTATAGACCTTTTAGTTTTCTTGCTCCCAAAGATATTAAAATATTTTGGCTTTGGGCATACCTGATGAAGGTTTTTCCAGAAACGTGTCGTGTGCACTAAATATGATATCTACGTTTTTATTACAGTAGTTGCAAGTCTGTCGTAAATTTATATAAACCAGGTGTAAATTTTCCTGTATAGAAGAATCAAGTGCCTGGCTTTTTTTTTTAATTTTGTATTTTACACCTGATTCATGTGTGTTTTCCAGGAGTAACATGTCATAACTTGTGATCCTAATTTACCCTTATTTTAGCATAATATTTCACCAAATAAGTTCTGAAACAATACAAAAGAATATAAACTAAAACCTTGACTTCAAAGAAAGTTCTAATATAAAGGTATCCTAGCTACAGAAACATTGGGTCCAATCAATACAAACATTGTTTTTTTTTCCATTAAAAACTATGAATCAATTTGCATAAAACCATTCAATTTTTTTTTTCAAATCAATGTCAAATCTGACATATTTGATCTTTTAAATGAAATTTAGCTGTACAACTAAAATGACTTGTTTCTGTCAATAGTTTAGTACTAGAATATTGAGTTTCATCGTCAGTGGTAACAAAAATTCAATAACAAGTAAAGTGCATTTTGACATAATCAATAAATTTTGTATGCATTGTTCAGTCTTCTCCAAACGTTTTTGTTATAATTATCGCATGATCTGTGTTCGACAACTGTCTATTACACTTCGCTCTGCATAATACGCTGGGAACCAGGAGACTTTTTACATCTAGTAAACGTATAAAGATATGTATACCTTTATACAGGTGGTAAATGTACTGCATGTACATTTTGTACTGATTGTAATTATAGGGGGTTAGGGTTATGGTGTTTAATGCCACTTTCAGCAATATTTCAGTTATATCGTGGCAGTCAGCTTTATTGGTGGAGGAAACCGGAGTACACAGAGAAAACCACCAACCTGCCGCAAGTCACTGACAAACTTTATCACATAATGTTGTATCAAGTACACTTAGTTATAAAGTAAAATTTGATGTCTATCAGTTGACAGATGTACTGGAACATATTTATTTATAGACATTGATGTGGTTATATATAGAAAAGTTACCCTTCTTGATTATGAATATTATCTGAATTACATGCCTAATAAA
Source organism: Bathymodiolus brooksi (assembly GCA_963680875.1). Classification (NCBI taxonomy): domain Eukaryota; kingdom Metazoa; phylum Mollusca; class Bivalvia; order Mytilida; family Modiolidae; genus Bathymodiolus; species Bathymodiolus brooksi. The sequence goes on along the minus strand of OY804576.1, from coordinate 61,163,210 downwards.
TAATATTGCCTAAATAAAAGTTCATAATATTAACCACCGCCATAATATAACTGAAATATTGTTCAAAGTGCATTAAACACCATATAACTACAATCAGTACAAAATGTACATTCAGTACTTTTACTACCTGTACCTAAGTTAACCCCGTAATATTAACCTGCACTCGCTGCCCACAATAAAGGCTGCCTTCTATCTTTGTCCAGTACATCAAATGGTATACTACTATCCAATAATTTCTTGAGAACTTTCTCCCCGATCTTAACATCAGAATGGCCATTGTCTCTACCGTTCATCTGTGCAGCATAGTGGATAGGGTAGGCGTTGTGGTTGTCACATTTTGATAGCTCAGCATCATTTTCTATTAAGACGTCTAATATTTCTAAATGTGTACAAACTGAAAAAAATAAGTTGATATAAATATTATCTCGAAAATGGATGATCGGTAGGAGAGGAACAAATTAAAGATCTGTTGTTAGAATAATTTATCAACTTTGAGAATGAACCTGTTTAGAAACAAATAAAAAAAAGTTGTCAACGAGTGATTTCTATAACGGTATAGTCTATTCTCTTGAAGTTACATTATTTTTCTAATATTAAAATAAATGTTTTTACATCACATTCATGTGAACGAATATTAAAAGGATTCAACTCTAGAAACTTTTTCATTAATATTATCAAGATTAAAAGTTGCTCTCAAATATTCTGTAAATCTCATAAACAAATATGACAACAGACAGCCAGTCTTTAAATAAACTCTCAGTAAAGTGATAACAGAAGCATCTTAGGAATCTTAAGTTTTTTTCTTAATATCACACATATTTCTATGACAAAACTAGAGGCTCCCAGGAGCCTGTAATCACTCACCTGGTTTTCAATTTGACATCTAAAGTTGATAGAAAATGGGGGTGTTACACATAATTTTGAAAGTGGGCCACCCAAAGATCATTTCAACTCAAATTTCTGAGCAAAAGATTTTGATGTGATTTTTATCTCATAATATTCCTAAACGGAATAAACTGGCTGAAAAAATCTCACAGAAAAATCCAGAATATATGTTAAACTACTCATTGCCATATAGCTGCAGTTAAAATTTGAGTTCATTTTGATTTGTAATAAAGCGGAAATTGACAACTAAAGAAAATTCTATTTTTAGTAACAGCAGTCATTTTGAATGGAGGGTGGGGCTGTCGGACACAATATTGAAAGGGGACCACCCAAGGACCATCCCAGCCAAATTTGCTTTAATTTGGTTCAGCGGTTTCAGAGGAGAAGATTTAAATGTGATCTTTTATCAAAATATGTCTAATTTGTATAATCAGTATAAATCGGTTGAAAGAAAAAATTCACAGAAAAACCCAGAATAAATGTTAATCTACTCATTGTCATGTAGCTGCAGTTAAAATTTGAGCTCATTTTGATTTATAACTAGTATTACTGTGAGCACAGCTCACTAAGATATACCCCCCGCTCCCCACATCTGTCCAACCTATTTCCATAACCAAAACATTACTGATTGTTCCGACCAAAAATGAAAGGGACCCTCCTCTCTTCACCGGTAACCTGCTGATAAAATTTCAAAACATTCTGAGAAACACTACTCAAGTTATCATACAACATAGGTTAAAAATCCCATTTTCCGTCATATCAAGTCCAATAACTCTGGAACGGCAAAAGTGAAAATCGTCAAAAATGAAAGGGATCCTCCTCTCTTCACCGGTAAGCTGCTGATAAAATTTCAAAACATTCTGAGAAACACTACTCAAGTTATCATACGACATAGGGTAAAAATCTTATTTTCCATCATATCAAGTCCAATAACTCTGGAACGGCAAAAGTGAAAATTGTCAAAAATGAAAGGGATCCTCCTCTCTTCACCTGTAAGCTGCTGGCTGATAAAATTTCAAAACATTCTGAGAAACACTACTCAAGTTATCATACGACATAGGGTAAAAATCCTATTTTCCGTCATATCAAGTCCAATAACTCTGGAACGGCAAAAGTGAAAATTGTCAAAAATGAAAGGGATCCTCCTCTCTTCACCGGTAAGCTGTTGATAAAATTTCAAAACATTCTGAAAAACACTACTCCAGTTATCATACGACATAGGGTAAAAATCCTATTTTCCGTCATATCAAGTCCAATAACTCTGGAACGACAAAAATGAAAATCGTCAAAAAAGAAAGGGATCCTCCTCTCTTCACCAGTAAACAGCTGATAAAATTTTAAAAGATTCTAAGGAACACAACTCAAGTTATCGTACGACATAGGATTTGTCTACGGACGGACATGGTGAAACCAGTATACCCCCCTACAACTTCGTTGCGGGGGGTATAATAAAGCAGCAATGGACAATTGAAGAAATTTCTATTTTTAGTAACAGCAGCCATCTTGAATGGAGGGTGGAGCTGTCGGACACAATTTTGAAATGGGACTACCCAAGGACTATCCCTGCCAGGTTTGGTTTAATTTGGTTCAGCGGTTTCAGAGGAGAAGATTTAAATGTGATCTTTTATCAAAATATGTCTAATTTGTATAATCAGTATAAATCGGTTGAAAGAAAAAATTCACAGAAAAACCCAGAATATATGTTAATCTACTCATTGTCATGTAGCTGCAGTTAAAATTTGAGCTCATTTTGATTTATAATAAAGCAGCAATGGACAATTGAAGAAATTTCTATTTTTAGTAACAGCAGCCATCTTGAATGGAGGGCGGGGCTGTCAGACACAATTTTGAAAGGGACCCACCCAAGGACCATCCCTGCCAGGTTTAGTGTAATTTGGTTCTGCGGTTTCAGAGGAGAAGATTTAAATGTGATCTTTTATCAAAATATGCCTAATTTGCATAATCGGTATAAATCGGCTGAAAGAAACATTTCACAGAAAAACCCAGAATATATAATAAACTACTCCTTACCATGTAGCTGCAGTTAAAATTTAAGCTCATTTTGACTTATGCTAAAGCAGCAATGGACAATTGAAGAAATTTCTATTTTTAATAACAGCAGCCATCTTGAATGGAGGGCGGGGCTGTCGGACACAATTTTGAAAGGGACCCACCAAGGGACCATCCCTGCCAGGTTTGGTTTAATTTGGTTCAGTGGTTTCAGAGGAGAAGATTTAAATGTGATCTTTTATCAAAATATGTCTAATTTGTATAATCAGTATAAATCGGTTGAAAGAAAAAATTCACAGAAAAACCCAGAATAAATGTTAATCTACTCATTGTCATGTAGCTGCAGTTAAAATTTGAGCTCATTTTGATTTATAACTAGTATTACTGTGAGCACAGCTCACTAAGATATACCCCCCGCTCCCCACATCTGTCCAACCTATTTCCATAACCAAAACATTACTGATTGTTCCGACCAAAAATGAAAGGGACCCTCCTCTCTTCACCGGTAACCTGCTGATAAAATTTCAAAACATTCTGAGAAACACTACTCAAGTTATCATACAACATAGGTTAAAAATCCCATTTTCCGTCATATCAAGTCCAATAACTCTGGAACGGCAAAAGTGAAAATCGTCAAAAATGAAAGGGATCCTCCTCTCTTCACCGGTAAGCTGCTGATAAAATTTCAAAACATTCTGAGAAACACTACTCAAGTTATCATACGACATAGGGTAAAAATCCTATTTTCCATCATATCAAGTCCAATAACTCTGGAACGGCAAAAGTGAAAATTGTCAAAAATGAAAGGGATCCTCCTCTCTTCACCTGTAAGCTGCTGGCTGATAAAATTTCAAAACATTCTGAGAAACACTACTCAAGTTATCATACGACATAGGGTAAAAATCCCATTTTCCGTCATATCAAGTCCAATAACTCTGGAACGGCAAAAGTGAAAATCGTCAAAAATGAAAGGGATCCTCCTCTCTTCACCGGTAAGCTGTTGATAAAATTTCAAAACATTCTGAAAAACACTACTCCAGTTATCATACGACATAGGGTAAAAATCCTATTTTCCGTCATATCAAGTCCAATAACTCTGGAACGACAAAAATGAAAATCGTCAAAAAAGAAAGGGATCCTCCTCTCTTCACCAGTAAACAGCTGATAAAATTTTAAAAGATTCTAAGGAACACAACTCAAGTTATCGTACGACATAGGATTTGTCTACGGACGGACATGGTGAAACCAGTATACCCCCCTACAACTTCGTTGCGGGGGGTATAATAAAGCAGCAATGGACAATTGAAGAAATTTCTATTTTTAGTAACAGCAGCCATCTTGAATGGAGGGTGGAGCTGTCGGACACAATTTTGAAATGGGACTACCCAAGGACTATCCCTGCCAGGTTTGGTTTAATTTGGTTCAGCGGTTTCAGAGGAGAAGATTTAAATGTGATCTTTTATCAAAATATGTCTAATTTGTATAATCAGTATAAATCGGTTGAAAGAAAAAATTCACAGAAAAACCCAGAATATATGTTAATCTACTCATTGTCATGTAGCTGCAGTTAAAATTTGAGCTCATTTTGATTTATAATAAAGCAGCAATGGACAATTGAAGAAATTTCTATTTTTAGTAACAGCAGCCATCTTGAATGGAGGGCGGGGCTGTCAGACACAATTTTGAAAGGGACCCACCCAAGGACCATCCCTGCCAGGTTTAGTGTAATTTGGTTCTGCGGTTTCAGAGGAGAAGATTTAAATGTGATCTTTTATCAAAATATGCCTAATTTGCATAATCGGTATAGATCGGCTGAAAGAAACATTTCACAGAAAAACCCAGAATATATAATAAACTACTCCTTACCATGTAGCTGCAGTTAAAATTTAAGCTCATTTTGACTTATGCTAAAGCAGCAATGGACAATTGAAGACATTTCTATTTTTAGTAACAGCAGCCATCTTGAATGGAGGGCGGGGCTGTCGGACACAATTTTGAAAGGGACCCACCAAGGGACCATCCCTGCCAGGTTTGGTTTAATTTGGTTCAGTGGTTTCAGAGGAGAAGATTTAAATGTGATCTTTTATCAAAATATGTCTAATTTGTATAATCAGTATAAATCGGTTGAAAGAAAAAATTCACAGAAAAACCCAGAATAAATGTTAATCTACTCATTGTCATGTAGCTGCAGTTAAAATTTGAGCTCATTTTGATTTATAACTAGTATTACTGTGAGCACAGCTCACTAAGATATACCCCCCGCTCCCCACATCTGTCCAACCTATTTCCATAACCAAAACATTACTGATTGTTCCGACCAAAAATGAAAGGGACCCTCCTCTCTTCACCGGTAACCTGCTGATAAAATTTCAAAACATTCTGAGAAACACTACTCAAGTTATCATACAACATAGGTTAAAAATCCCATTTTCCATCATATCAAGTCCAATAACTCTGGAACGGCAAAAGTGAAAATCGTCAAAAATGAAAGGGATCCTCCTCTCTTCACCGGTAAGCTGCTGATAAAATTTCAAAACATTCTGAGAAACACTACTCAAGTTATCATACGACATAGGGTAAAAATCCTATTTTCCGTCATATCAAGTCCAATAACTCTGGAACGGTAAAAGTGAAAATCGTCAAAAATGAAAGGGATCCTCCTCTCTTCACCGGTAAGCTGTTGATAAAATTTCAAAACATTCTGAAAAACACTACTCCAGTTATCATACGACATAGGGTAAAAATCCTATTTTCCGTCATATCAAGTCCAATAACTCTGGAACGACAAAAATGAAAATCGTCAAAAAAGAAAGGGATCCTCCTCTCTTCACCAGTAAACAGCTGATAAAATTTTAAAAGATTCTAAGGAACACAACTCAAGTTATCGTACGACATAGGATTTGTCTACGGACGGACATGGTGAAACCAGTATACCCCCCTACAACTTCGTTGCGGGGGGTATAATAAAGCAGCAATGGACAATTGAAGAAATTTCTATTTTTAGTAACAGCAGCCATCTTGAATGGAGGGTGGAGCTGTCGGACACAATTTTGAAATGGGACTACCCAAGGACTATCCCTGCCAGGTTTGGTTTAATTTGGTTCAGCGGTTTCAGAGGAGAAGATTTAAATGTGATCTTTTATCAAAATATGTCTAATTTGTATAATCAGTATAAATCGGTTGAAAGAAAAAATTCACAGAAAAACCCAGAATATATGTTAATCTACTCATTGTCATGTAGCTGCAGTTAAAATTTGAGCTCATTTTGATTTATAATAAAGCAGCAATGGACAATTGAAGAAATTTCTATTTTTAGTAACAGCAGCCATCTTGAATGGAGGGCGGGGCTGTCAGACACAATTTTGAAAGGGACCCACCCAAGGACCATCCCTGCCAGGTTTAGTGTAATTTGGTTCTGCGGTTTCAGAGGAGAAGATTTAAATGTGATCTTTTATCAAAATATGCCTAATTTGCATAATCGGTATAAATCGGCTGAAAGAAACATTTCACAGAAAAACCCAGAATATATAATAAACTACTCCTTACCATGTAGCTGCAGTTAAAATTTAAGCTCATTTTGACTTATGCTAAAGCAGCAATGGACAATTGAAGAAATTTCTATTTTTAGTAACAGCAGCCATCTTGAATGGAGGGCGGGGCTGTCGGACACAATTTTGAAAGGGACCCACCAAGGGACCATCCCTGCCAGGTTTGGTTTAATTTGGTTCAGTGGTTTCAGAGGAGAAGATTTAAATGTGATCTTTTATCAAAATATGTCTAATTTGTATAATCAGTATAAATCGGTTGAAAGAAAAAATTCACAGAAAAACCCAGAATAAATGTTAATCTACTCATTGTCATGTAGCTGCAGTTAAAATTTGAGCTCATTTTGATTTATAACTAGTATTACTGTGAGCACAGCTCACTAAGATATACCCCCCGCTCCCCACATCTGTCCAACCTATTTCCATAACCAAAACATTACTGATTGTTCCGACCAAAAATGAAAGGGACCCTCCTCTCTTCACCGGTAACCTGCTGATAAAATTTCAAAACATTCTGAGAAACACTACTCAAGTTATCATACAACATAGGTTAAAAATCCCATTTTCCGTCATATCAAGTCCAATAACTCTGGAACGGCAAAAGTGAAAATCGTCAAAAATGAAAGGGATCCTCCTCTCTTCACCGGTAAGCTGCTGATAAAATTTCAAAACATTCTGAGAAACACTACTCAAGTTATCATACGACATAGGGTAAAAATCTTATTTTCCATCATATCAAGTCCAATAACTCTGGAACGGCAAAAGTGAAAATCGTCAAAAATGAAAGGGATCCTCCTCTCTTCACCTGTAAGCTGCTGGCTGATAAAATTTCAAAACATTCTGAGAAACACTACTCAAGTTATCATACGACATAGGGTAAAAATCCTATTTTCCGTCATATCAAGTCCAATAACTCTGGAACGGCAAAAGTGAAAATCGTCAAAAATGAAAGGGATCCTCCTCTCTTCACCGGTAAGCTGTTGATAAAATTTCAAAACATTCTGAAAAACACTACTCCAGTTATCATACGACATAGGGTAAAAATCCTATTTTCCGTCATATCAAGTCCAATAACTCTGGAACGACAAAAATGAAAATCGTCAAAAAAGAAAGGGATCCTCCTCTCTTCACCAGTAAACAGCTGATAAAATTTTAAAAGATTCTAAGGAACACAACACAAGTTATCGTACGACATAGGATTTGTCTACGGACGGACATGGTGAAACCAGTATACCCCCCTACAACTTCGTTGCGGGGGGTATAATAAAGCAGCAATGGACAATTGAAGAAATTTCTATTTTTAGTAACAGCAGCCATCTTGAATGGAGGGCGGGGTTGTCAGACACAATTTTGAAAGGGACCCACCCAAGGACCATCCCTGCCAGGTTTAGTGTAATTTGGTTCTGCGGTTTCAGAGGAGAAGATTTAAATGTGATCTTTTATCAAAATATGCCTAATTTGCATAATCGGTATAAATCGGCTGAAAGAAACATTTCACAGAAAAACCCAGAATATATAATAAACTACTCCTTACCATGTAGCTGCAGTTAAAATTTAAGCTCATTTTGACTTATGCTAAAGCAGCAATGGACAATTGAAGAAATTTCTATTTTTAGTAACAGCAGCCATCTTGAATGGAGGGCGGGGCTGTCGGACACAATTTTGAAAGGGACCCACCAAGGGACCATCCCTGCCAGGTTTGGTTTAATTTGGTTCAGTGGTTTCAGAGGAGAAGATTTAAATGTGATCTTTTATCAAAATATGTCTAATTTGTATAATCAGTATAAATCGGTTGAAAGAAAAAATTCACAGAAAAACCCAGAATAAATGTTAATCTACTCATTGTCATGTAGCTGCAGTTAAAATTTGAGCTCATTTTGATTTATAACTAGTATTACTGTGAGCACAGCTCACTAAGATATACCCCCCGCTCCCCACATCTGTCCAACCTATTTCCATAACCAAAACATTACTGATTGTTCCGACCAAAAATGAAAGGGACCCTCCTCTCTTCACCGGTAACCTGCTGATAAAATTTCAAAACATTCTGAGAAACACTACTCAAGTTATCATACAACATAGGTTAAAAATCCCATTTTCCGTCATATCAAGTCCAATAACTCTGGAACGGCAAAAGTGAAAATCGTCAAAAATGAAAGGGATCCTCCTCTCTTCACCGGTAAGCTGCTGATAAAATTTCAAAACATTCTGAGAAACACTACTCAAGTTATCATACGACATAGGGTAAAAATCTTATTTTCCATCATATCAAGTCCAATAACTCTGGAACGGCAAAAGTGAAAATCGTCAAAAATGAAAGGGATCCTCCTCTCTTCACCTGTAAGCTGCTGGCTGATAAAATTTCAAAACATTCTGAGAAACACTACTCAAGTTATCATACGACATAGGGTAAAAATCCTATTTTCCGTCATATCAAGTCCAATAACTCTGGAACGGCAAAAGTGAAAATCGTCAAAAATGAAAGGGATCCTCCTCTCTTCACCGGTAAGCTGTTGATAAAATTTCAAAACATTCTGAAAAACACTACTCCAGTTATCATACGACATAGGGTAAAAATCCTATTTTCCGTCATATCAAGTCCAATAACTCTGGAACGACAAAAATGAAAATCGTCAAAAAAGAAAGGGATCCTCCTCTCTTCACCAGTAAACAGCTGATAAAATTTTAAAAGATTCTAAGGAACACAACACAAGTTATCGTACGACATAGGATTTGTCTACGGACGGACATGGTGAAACCAGTATACCCCCCTACAACTTCGTTGCGGGGGGTATAATAAAGCAGCAATGGACAATTGAAGAAATTTCTATTTTTAGTAACAGCAGCCATCTTGAATGGAGGGCGGGGCTGTCGGACACAATTTTGAAAGGGACCCACCAAGGGACCATCCCTGCCAGGTTTGGTTTAATTTGGTTCAGTGGTTTCAGAGGAGAAGATTTAAATGTGATCTTTTATCAAAATATGTCTAATTTGTATAATCAGTATAAATCGGTTGAAAGAAAAAATTCACAGAAAAACCCAGAATAAATGTTAATCTACTCATTGTCATGTAGCTGCAGTTAAAATTTGAGCTCATTTTGATTTATAACTAGTATTACTGTGAGCACAGCTCACTAAGATATACCCCCCGCTCCCCACATCTGTCCAACCTATTTCCATAACCAAAACATTACTGATTGTTCCGACCAAAAATGAAAGGGACCCTCCTCTCTTCACCGGTAACCTGCTGATAAAATTTCAAAACATTCTGAGAAACACTACTCAAGTTATCATACAACATAGGTTAAAAATCCCATTTTCCGTCATATCAAGTCCAATAACTCTGGAACGGCAAAAGTGAAAATCGTCAAAAATGAAAGGGATCCTCCTCTCTTCACCGGTAAGCTGCTGATAAAATTTCAAAACATTCTGAGAAACACTACTCAAGTTATCATACGACATAGGGTAAAAATCCTATTTTCCATCATATCAAGTCCAATAACTCTGGAACGGCAAAAGTGAAAATCGTCAAAAATGAAAGGGATCCTCCTCTCTTCACCTGTAAGCTGCTGGCTGATAAAATTTCAAAACATTCTGAGAAACACTACTCAAGTTATCATACGACATAGGGTAAAAATCCTATTTTCCGTCATATCAAGTCCAATAACTCTGGAACGGCAAAAGTGAAAATCGTCAAAAATGAAAGGGATCCTCCTCTCTTCACCGGTAAGCTGTTGATAAAATTTCAAAACATTCTGAAAAACACTACTCCAGTTATCATACGACATAGGGTAAAAATCCTATTTTCCGTCATATCAAGTCCAATAACTCTGGAACGACAAAAATGAAAATCGTCAAAAAAGAAAGGGATCCTCCTCTCTTCACCAGTAAACAGCTGATAAAATTTTAAAAGATTCTAAGGAACACAACACAAGTTATCGTACGACATAGGATTTGTCTACGGACGGACATGGTGAAACCAGTATACCCCCCTACAACTTCGTTGCGGGGGGTATAATAAAGCAGCAATGGACAATTGAAGAAATTTCTATTTTTAGTAACAGCAGCCATCTTGAATGGAGGGTGGAGCTGTCGGACACAATTTTGAAATGGGACTACCCAAGGACTATCCCTGCCAGGTTTGGTTTAATTTGGTTCAGCGGTTTCAGAGGAGAAGATTTAAATGTGATCTTTTATCAAAATATGTCTAATTTGTATAATCAGTATAAATCGGTTGAAAGAAAAAATTCACAGAAAAACCCAGAATATATGTTAATCTACTCATTGTCATGTAGCTGCAGTTAAAATTTGAGCTCATTTTGATTTATAATAAAGCAGCAATGAACAATTGAAGAAATTTCTATTTTTAGTAACAGCAGCCATCTTGAATGGAGGGTGGAGCTGTCGGACACAATTTTGAAATGGGACTACCCAAGGACTATCCCTGCCATGTTTGGTTTAATTTGGTTCAGCGAATTCAGAGGAAAAGATTTAAATGTGATCTTTTATCAAAATATGTCTAATTTGTATAATCAGTATAAATCGGTTGAAAGAAAAAATTCACAGAAAAACCCAGAATATATGTTAATCTACTCATTGTCATGTAGCTGCAGTTAAAATTTGAGCTCATTTTGATTTATAATAAAGCAGCAATGAACAATTGAAGAAATTTCTATTTTTAGTAACAGCAGCCATCTTGAATGGAGGGTGGAGCTGTCGGACACAATTTTGAAATGGGACTACCCAAGGACTATCCCTGCCATGTTTGGTTTAATTTGGTTCAGCGAATTCAGAGGAAAAGATTTAAATGTGATCTTTTATCAAAATATGCCTAATTTGCAGAATCGGTATAAATCGGCTGAACACGCGGAATATATGTTAAACTACTCCTTGCCATGTAGCTGCAGTTAAAATTTGAGCTCATTTTGACTTATACTAAAGCAGCAATGGACAATTGCAGAAATTTCTATTTTTAGTAACAGCAGCCATCTTGAATGGAGGGCGGGGCTGTCGGACACAATTTTGAAAGGGACCCACCCAGGGACCATCCCTGCCAGGTTTGGTTTAATTTGGTTCAGCGGTTTCAGAGGAGAAGATTTAAATGTGATCTTTTATCAAAATATGCCTAATTTGCAGAATCGGTATAAATCGGCTGAAAGAAAAATTTCACAGGAAAACGCGGAATATATGTTAAACTACTCCTTGCCATGTAGCTGCAGTTAAAATTTGAGCTCATTTTGACTTATACTAAAGCAGCAATGGACAATTGCAGAAATTTCTATTTTTAGTAACAGCAGCCATCTTGAATGGAGGGCGGGGCTGTCAGACACAATTTTGAAAGGGACCCACCAAGGGACCATCCCTGCCAGGTTTAGTGTAATTTGGTTCAGCGGTTTCAGAGGAGAAGATTTAAATGTGATCTTTTATCAAAATATGCCTAATTTGCATAATCGGTATAAATCGGCTGAAAGAACAATTTCACAGAAAAATGTGGAATATATGTTAAACTACTCCTTACCATGTAGCTGCAGTTAATATTTAAGCTCATTTTGACTTATGCTAAAGCAGCAATGGACAATTGAAGAAATTTCTATTTTTAGTAACAGCAGCCATCTTGAATGGAGGGCGGGGCTGTCGGACACAATTTTGAAAGGGACCCACCCAGGGACCATCCCTGCCAGGTTTGGTTTAATTTGGTTCAGCGGTTTCAGAGGAGAAGATTTAAATGTGATCTTTTATCAAAATATGCCTAATTTGCAGAATCGGTATAAATCGGCTGAAAGAAAAATTTCACAGGAAAACGCGGAATATATGTTAAACTACTCCTTGCCATGTAGCTGCAGTTAAAATTTGAGCCCATTTTGAACAATTAAAATTTCATCCCCCTTTTTTCTATTTTTAGCTTGGCGGCCATCTTTGTTGGAAGTCGGGATCACCGGACACAATTTTGGAAGGGGGCTATCCAAGGACTATTCCACCAAAGTTTGGTTCAAATTGGCCCAGTGGCTTCAGAGGAGTTGATTAAAATGTGAAAAGTTAACGGACGGACGGACGGACGGACGGACGACAAACGACGGACGCTCAGTGGTGACAATAGCTCACATGACCCTTTGGGTCAGGTGAGCTAAAAATGAATATCTCCTATCAAAATTGAAGAAAAAAGACAACTCTAATGATCTGTATGAAAGTGAATATAAAATACAATCTATGGAAATAACTACAGAAGTCAAAGGTTAAGGAACAATATCTTTATAAAATAGTCACCATGGTAATAAATCGTTGGTGAGCAGTCTTCCATTATAGAATATTTCTGACTGATTTATTGATTGTTGCTTAACATCAAATGAGCAGTATTTTACCTATATTAATAATATGTGATGGACATCATGTGGGCCATACTATATCTGGTGTACAAATATGATGAACATATTGTCAAATAGCCTATTGATTACACAAGAGACCAGGTGATGTATATGTAAAAGATTGTGAGGACATGTGTCGGCCATACTATATCTGGTGTACAAATATAATGAATATATTGTCAAATAGCCTATTGATTACACAAGAGACCAGGTGATGTATATGTAAAAGATTGTGAGGACATGTGTTGGTCATACTATATCTGGTGTACAAATATAATGAACATATTGTCAAATAGCTTATTGCTTAGACTACAGAACAAATAAAGATGACAGACTTTTGTTTTGTCATTTCATAACAATAAATATTTCCAATTCTATAAAACAAGGGGAATACCTATCAATCAAACAAAACTTTCAGAAAATGTCTAATTTCAAAGAAAAAACAATTTTCAACCAATATGGTAAAAATCAAGAGATTTTTATAATTTCATCTTATCATCAAAGAATACTTAATGATAGCAACCAAGCAAGACTAAAGACATGTTTAAATCAAAGTTTACAAAATGAAGATGATTAAAGGATTAAATGATATCATGCCAATGATTGTGATCATTCAAACCAATTTACAGTGACGGAAAGTGGTTTGATTGACTAAATAATTCATTATTTTTCACAACTTGACCATTTAATACTGTCAGCAAGTTTGAATAACTTTTCATGCCAACAATTTTAGCTGTCATATTTCTGGTTAAGAAAAGTGTTCTATTGTGATGCTATTGGATTTTGAATTCAATTACAGGTACTTACATTGGCCTGTAAACTTTTGTTTCTGGGATATGATAACATGTTATTACTATGAAATCAGAAATAATCGTGGGGCTCTAATTTTCGTTGATTTCGTGTGTCCACTTAAACCACGAAAATAAAAATCCAACGAAATACAATTTTTCCATTGATTGTTGCCTGCAGTGTTTGAAACCACGAATTCAAGAACCCATAGATCAATGCATTTTGTAGAAACCACGAAAATTGGTGTCAACGAATAAAAAGACTTTCACTGTACTTGCCAGAATATCAAACTTTATAATGAACACTTTGTGATAAAGTTTGTCAGTTATTTGCATCAGGTCAGTGGTTTTCTCTGGGTACTCTTGTTTCCTCCACCAATAAAACTGACTGCCGCGATAAAATTGATACATTTTTTTTGTATATTGTAGAAAGTGGCGTTAAACATCCACAAAATTCAAAACCTTATCAAAGTTCTTCTGTTTTATTCATTAGGTAGAGTCTGCTTGGTTACTACAAAATACCCTAAAACAATAATTAAAAATCTAAATTAATTTTTTCCATTTATCCAATTTGTTGGAAGTAGGAAAGTCTGGACATTACCATGAACTGGCCAGTAAAATCTCTGGCCTTGGCATGGGTAGATGTCTGGAAATCTTTACACTGAACACGCGGAATATATGTTAAACTACTCCTTGCCATGTAGCTGCAGTTAAAATTTGAGCTCATTTTGACTTATACTAAAGCAGCAATGGACAATTGCAGAAATTTCTATTTTTAGTAACAGCAGCCATCTTGAATGGAGGGCGGGGCTGTCAGACACAATTTTGAAAGGGACCCACCAAGGGACCATCCCTGCCAGGTTTAGTGTAATTTGGTTCAGCGGTTTCAGAGGAGAAGATTTAAATGTGATCTTTTATCAAAATATGCCTAATTTGCATAATCGGTATAAATCGGCTGAAAGAACAATTTCACAGAAAAATGTGGAATATATGTTAAACTACTCCTTACCATGTAGCTGCAGTTAATATTTAAGCTCATTTTGACTTATGCTAAAGCAGCAATGGACAATTGAAGAAATTTCTATTTTTAGTAACAGCAGCCATCTTGAATGGAGGGCGGGGCTGTCGGACACAATTTTGAAAGGGACCCACCCAGGGACCATCCCTGCCAGGTTTGGTTTAATTTGGTTCAGCGGTTTCAGAGGAGAAGATTTAAATGTGATCTTTTATCAAAATATGCCTAATTTGCAGAATCGGTATAAATCGGCTGAAAGAAAAATTTCACAGGAAAACGCGGAATATATGTTAAACTACTCCTTGCCATGTAGCTGCAGTTAAAATTTGAGCTCATTTTGACTTATACTAAAGCAGCAATGGACAATTGCAGAAATTTCTATTTTTAGTAACAGCAGCCATCTTGAATGGAGGGCGGGGCTGTCAGACACAATTTTGAAAGGGACCCACCAAGGGACCATCCCTGCCAGGTTTAGTGTAATTTGGTTCAGCGGTTTCAGAGGAGAAGATTTAAATGTGATCTTTTATCAAAATATGCCTAATTTGCATAATCGGTATAAATCGGCTGAAAGAACAATTTCACAGAAAAATGTGGAATATATGTTAAACTACTCCTTACCATGTAGCTGCAGTTAATATTTAAGCTCATTTTGACTTATGCTAAAGCAGCAATGGACAATTGAAGAAATTTCTATTTTTAGTAACAGCAGCCATCTTGAATGGAGGGCGGGGCTGTCGGACACAATTTTGAAAGGGACCCACCCAGGGACCATCCCTGCCAGGTTTGGTTTAATTTGGTTCAGCGGTTTCAGAGGAGAAGATTTAAATGTGATCTTTTATCAAAATATGCCTAATTTGCAGAATCGGTATAAATCGGCTGAAAGAAAAATTTCACAGGAAAACGCGGAATATATGTTAAACTACTCCTTGCCATGTAGCTGCAGTTAAAATTTGAGCCCATTTTGAACAATTAAAATTTCATCCCCCTTTTTTCTATTTTTAGCTTGGCGGCCATCTTTGTTGGAAGTCGGGATCACCGGACACAATTTTGGAAGGGGGCTATCCAAGGACTATTCCACCAAAGTTTGGTTCAAATTGGCCCAGTGGCTTCAGAGGAGTTGATTAAAATGTGAAAAGTTAACGGACGGACGGACGGACGGACGGACGACAAACGACGGACGCTCAGTGGTGACAATAGCTCACATGACCCTTTGGGTCAGGTGAGCTAAAAATGAATATCTCCTATCAAAATTGAAGAAAAAAGACAACTCTAATGATCTGTATGAAAGTGAATATAAAATACAATCTATGGAAATAACTACAGAAGTCAAAGGTTAAGGAACAATATCTTTATAAAATAGTCACCATGGTAATAAATCGTTGGTGAGCAGTCTTCCATTATAGAATATTTCTGACTGATTTATTGATTGTTGCTTAACATCAAATGAGCAGTATTTTACCTATATTAATAATATGTGATGGACATCATGTGGGCCATACTATATCTGGTGTACAAATATGATGAACATATTGTCAAATAGCCTATTGATTACACAAGAGACCAGGTGATGTATATGTAAAAGATTGTGAGGACATGGGTCGGCCATACTATATCTGGTGTACAAATATAATGAATATATTGTCAAATAGCCTATTGATTACACAAGAGACCAGGTGATGTATATGTAAAAGATTGTGAGGACATGTGTTGGTCATACTATATCTGGTGTACAAATATAATGAACATATTGTCAAATAGCTTATTGCTTAGACTACAGAACAAATAAAGATGACAGACTTTTGTTTTGTCATTTCATAACAATAAATATTTCCAATTCTATAAAACAAGGGGAATACCTATCAATCAAACAAAACTTTCAGAAAATGTCTAATTTCAAAGAAAAAACAATTTTCAACCAATATGGTAAAAATCAAGAGATTTTTATAATTTCATCTTATCATCAAAGAATACTTAATGATAGCAACCAAGCAAGACTAAAGACATGTTTAAATCAAAGTTTACAAAATGAAGATGATTAAAGGATTAAATGATATCATGCCAATGATTGTGATCATTCAAACCAATTTACAGTGACGGAAAGTGGTTTGATTGACTAAATAATTCATTATTTTTCACAACTTGACCATTTAATACTGTCAGCAAGTTTGAATAACTTTTCATGCCAACAATTTTAGCTGTCATATTTCTGGTTAAGAAAAGTGTTCTATTGTGATGCTATTGGATTTTGAATTCAATTACAGGTACTTACATTGGCCTGTAAACTTTTGTTTCTGGGATATGATAACATGTTATTACTATGAAATCAGAAATAATCGTGGGGCTCTAATTTTCGTTGATTTCGTGTGTCCACTTAAACCACGAAAATAAAAATCCAACGAAATACAATTTTCCCATTGATTGTTGCCTGCAGTGTTTGAAACCACGAATTCAAGAACCCATAGATCAATGCATTTTGTAGAAACCACGAAAATTGGTGTCAACGAATAAAAAGACTTTCACTGTACTTGCCAGAATATCAAACTTTATAATGAACACTTTGTGATAAAGTTTGTCAGTTATTTGCATCAGGTCAGTGGTTTTCTCTGGGTACTCTTGTTTCCTCCACCAATAAAACTGACTGCCGCGATAAAATTGATACATTTTTTTTGTATATTGTAGAAAGTGGCGTTAAACATCCACAAAATTCAAAACCTTATCAAAGTTCTTCTGTTTTATTCATTAGGTAGAGTCTGCTTGGTTACTACAAAATACCCTAAAACAATAATTAAAAATCTAAATTAATTTTTTCTATTTATCCAATTTGTTGGAAGTAGGAAAGTCTGGACATTACCATGAACTGGCCAGTAAAATCTCTGGCCTTGGCATGGGTAGATGTCTGGAAATCTTTACACTTAAGGTGGGTATCTAGGTGTGGACTAACTTAAGTGGAGCTAGGCTTGTGAAAAATCATGGACATGAACCACTCGGCCATCATTCTTTTGTCAATACTTACATTGCCTTGTAAACTCAAAAATATATTTTCATTTTTTTTACCAATAAAGAATGAAATAACATTATGTTTCCACAATTCCTATTATGTTAATATTGAATGGGAGGGTAATGGGTACCATTTTAATTCTATGACCAAATTTAACACTTCACCAAATGGCATGCAATACATACTGGACAAAATATGTACTAAAAAAAAATTAAAATAATTTCAGTTTTTAAATGTTTCAAGCTGTTCTATAGAGGGTTATGGTGTTTAACGCCACTTTCAACAATATTTCAGTTACATTGTGGCAGTCAGTTTTATTGGTGGAGGAAACCAGAGTACCTGGAGAAAACCACTGACCTGTCGCAAGTCACTGACAAACTTTATCACATAATGTTGTATCGAGCACACCTCACCTGAGTGGGATTCGAACTCACAACATTAGTGGTGATAGGCACTGATTGCATAGGTAGTTATTAATCCTACTACCATACGATAACGACCACGACAGACCCTGTTATATAGAAATTACATGGACTTTACTAATAAAATAAGCTAACATATATAATTTTTAGTCAATGACTTAAATGTTGTAGTTTTTCTCTAATATCACATTGACATTGTCCCAGTAATTAATATAATTTGTCATTGTACATTTTTAGTATAGAGTAACATGACTTTAACTGTGGTACAATGTACTGAACATGACTGTGTCAATGTTACAAACACTGGTTCACTGTCTAGGATAACAATCTATTGTCAATAGTATATACACTGAGACTCACCATACCAGATGAAATTACTAGATTGAAGATATCTACACTTAATGATATGTATAAAAACTATAAATTTTATATGACATAGGGTTATTATGTGTTCTACTACAAAATTAGTAACAATTACTACATCATAAAGAAAAGAAAATGTGCTGATCTTGTTATAGTTGTAATACAAGACATCATAAGAGTTATTCTGGTTCCTTTAATATTAATTTATATACAGTCAATGAATAAATAGATCTTAATGAAAGTAGAGATAGAGAGAACCTTCAATGAAATTACAGTCAAACTTGTATATAAAGGGTACTGGAGGGACCCCGAAAATGTGTCCTTTATGAGCAGTTGACCTTTATATACAGGTTCAAATTGTATGCATTATTCATTACATGGAGAAAATGAAACTGCCCTTTATAGACAGTGATTTTATTTATATACAGGTGCTCTTTATTTTTTTTTAAATTTAAGTTTGACTGTATAAGATTTAAAATCTATATTCCACCTAACATTAGCATCATGACCTTATTTAAAATCTATATTCCACCTAACATTAGCATCATGACCTTATTTAAAATCTATATTCCACCTAACATTAGCATCATGACCTTATTTAAAATAAAAATTGCATAAAAAAGAAAAAGAATAACAAGAACTGTGAAAATGATATCATATCCCCTCGCTTTCAAATGAACACGGTCATGGTCATGGTAAATTAGATCTTTTTTTATTTAATACGGTGTCATATTGTATTTTGACCCCCATGGTATATTGACCCCGGGGTCAATTTTCATATATTTTGACCCCCAGGGTCAATTTTTTGTCATTGTATTTTCAACCCCCTCATGGTAAATTGACCCCCCTCATTTCTACCAAAAAAGAGGGGTTCATAATACCATAAGAGAGGGTTTGATATACCATGGGTAGGGGGGTCAATATACCATGGGTAGGGGGGTCAAAATACCATGGGTAGGGGGGTCAATATACCATGGGAAGGGGGGTCGATATACCATGGTTAGGGGGGTCGATATACCATGGTTAGGGGAGTCGATATACCATGGGTAGGGGAATCAATATACCATGGTTAGGGGGGTCGATATACGATGGTTAGGGGGGTCAAAATACCATGGGCAGGGGGGTCATAAAATTTCTAAATTTCCCAAAAATCTAAATTTCAAAAAAATTCAAAATTTCCCAAAAAATTTTCAATAATTCAAAAATTCATAAAATTTCAAAACTTACAAAATTTCATAAGATTTCAAAAATAAATTTTCAAAATGTTCATAAAATTTTCAAAAAATTTCAAAATGATAAAATTTTCAAAATTTCAAAATTTGTATATCATGAATCTGATATTTTTCTTAAAATTGGATTCACTGAGATTCCCTATATATACAAAGGTTTACTTGTTAACTTAGTATTTTCAATCTTTTGAAATAATATGTGGTTAAATAATATTCATAAAATAATATTGAAAAATGATAAAACAATTATAGCCTACCATTGATTTATAGACCTAAAAATATATATCGACCTCGGACTTAGTCCTCGGTTCATATATATAGGTCTATAAATCGGTAAACAGACAGAAAGTCACAGGACAAAAAGTCACAAAACTCCTAGGACAAAAAGTCACAGGACAAAAAGTCACAATCTATATTTTTTACCCTGGCGGACAAAAAGTCACAATATGTATCGATATACACCTACATTCATGTACGGTATTTAGGTAGGACAGAAAGTCACAATATGTATATACTGATACATGTATGCATAATTTTGCTATGCATTGTCCTTAAAACAGACCGTGATATAGTATCTGGTTCTTTTTGCTGTTTTAAACTTTATTACAGTTTAAGCTATCAACTTGCAGTGTGATATATGTTATTTCCCAAGTACTCGTTATTCAAAACCTCCTTGTTACTTCAGGATGAAGAACAATAAAAGTTGCATTCTTATTTCTTTGTGTCAAACTGTAAAGACTGGTTTTTTGTGTTGGACTTACAAGTCATTGTGTAAATATTTATACCCTTTAACACTATAAAATAAAGTGTCTTCTAACTATCCATTTGCCTTTCCTTTCAATATGTCATTCATTAATGTGATGAAAGAAGTATTGAAAGTAAAAGCATTTGTATAATAAAAAGAACCCTTTGATTACAGTGTATGTAAAAAGATGTAATTATTTACAATAGGACATCCGCAAACGAATACGGAAGCAACAAGCTAAAGTGATAATCCAGAAAATCATAGGTAAAAAAACATGGTGATACAGAGATTACACAAAAAGAGACAATAGAAGCAACAAGGACAAAACAAATAAACAGAATTGAACACGAACGCCACAAAAAATAAAGCAAAATTTTATGTTGTGACTTTTTGTCCTGTGACTTTTCGTCCGTGACTTTTTGTCCTGTGACTTTCTGTCCTACATTCTATAAATCCATGTATTGACCTCAATGGAAGGCTATATTTGTATAATATACATTGTATAATGTAGATGTTTTTCATAAAATTTATTAAAAAATAATGTAGAAAGGTTTATAAATATAAATAAGAAATAAAGATACGTTTGCTATTCAAATGTTTAAAAAAGGTAAAATTAATTTTGGATAAAAATATTACTCTTCATTTCAACCACAAAATAATATTAAGAAATTATTCTACAGTTTTCTAATTTTAATCTAAATCAAAACTATACTATTGTTAAAAAAATAATGGCTTCATATGATTTGATATATATTTGTAAACACAAATAATATCATTTAAATATTCTAGTTTCTAATTTCATTTATGGTATGTCCTTTCCACATAATTTTTTGTTTAATATTAAAGAAGAAAGACATTACAAGAATAAATTCATGGAAACCTTTTTGTATCTATATGCTTTAATTACACATATTTTATTTGTCAAAAAAGAATGATACTTTTCACTAATAACAGATTAATCTATTGAAAAGGTGTGAAAGTAGAACTGGTAATTATTTGTGTCATAATATGACCTTAATTACCTTTTATACCTGTGGCACAGGTTAACTGAACTACACAAATGTAGTTTATTATCCACAATCAACTTTTGACAGGATGTTTGAGATTATTTGATACATTTTTAAGATGTGTTAATACATGTAATAATGTTTACTACATGTAAAAGACTGAATGAATATTAGAAGGAAGCTCTAATTGCTGTCTCAATTTTGCATTACATTATAATGGTAAATGCTGAATTGGAATTCTAGCCATGGTATTTTGACCCCTCTATCCATGGTATTTTGGCCCCACTACCCATGGTATATCGAACCCCATACCCATGGTATATCGACCCCCTACCCATGGCATTTTGACCCCCCTATCCATGGTATTTTGACTCCCCTGCCTATCTCTTGATTAGAAATGAGGGAGGTCAAAATACCATGGGGGTTCAAATTACCATACAAGGGGGGGTCAGTTTTCAAAAAGGAGGGTCAATATACCATGGATGAAAATTTAACCCGGCATCAATTTACCATGTGGGTCAAAATACCATATGACACCGGGCTTAAAAGTCAGTAAATATTATATCATAATCCATTTTAAAAATATGCTGATATAACCTACTTTTTTTTGTCATGATGACCTATTTTACCAGAAAGTATCCACACAAACTTCTAAGTTTACAGAAATAAGTCACACAAACGGTCATATTGAATAGATCCATTACATTTCATTAATGAGGGAAAAAATGATTTCCCCAACCCCCTTTTTTTTATCAATGGGCAACAACTGTCAAATGTGAAGAAGATAAAAAGGGGGCGGTGTATCAATCTTATTTGTCTACAAAAATAAAGATGCCTATACCAATTTTCCAGTTATTCAGAATGACTATAGACAGACAGACACACATGTGATGCCTATACCCAACATTCATTAATGAATACAGAAATAACAACTACAACAATTCATAGATATTATGTTATTTTATACAGATATCTATTTAGATGGGTTAATAAATCTCCTCAATTCTGTTTTTTTTTCTCAGCAGTTAAATAGCCAATATACGTGCATTGTCGGAAAATAAATTATTTATTTGTACGAGCTTTAGAAACAGGTAGAAAATACGGCCTTTGGCGAACTTTTCTGTTCTGTTTCGCAGCAAGTGCAAATGAATTTGATATTTTGAGAGAATGTACATCTATTGTGTTTATCCTGCAATGTCATCAGTTTTTTATGGTGTCCTCTATGAAGTCTGCACTTCTACTGTTACCGTTTCTTACTGGTATATTTTGGTCAGTGACCGTATATAACAAACATTTATCCAGTCAATGGAATTTGACTGCTCAAATAGAACCAGTGCAGGATAAAATACTACTTTTATTCACAATATTCCCATTACTGTCTATCTACTAATTGTGCCATTTCACCATACACCTTCTAGTATTTTAATCAGAACTAAAGCTTTAAATACAGTGCTTGAAAAACAAAAGAGAAAATACTAAAATACAGTACTAAATAAAATTACTCAATAAAATAAAACAATAAGGAAGTCTGTCTAATACATTAAATACTACAGATCCAGTAAAGATACAATAAAAGTCTATGTAAATCACTAATGTCTGATTGTAAACAACAGTTTTGCATGTCTATATTTCCTTTACCAAAGACATTACACTTTTGGTGCTGTTTTTTTTATACTACAGCTTCATTTGAAAATATTTTAATTTCCAGTATATCTTTTGTTGTTTGACATCAATAAATTTTAGGCAGAGAAGCAGCAAATACAATATACCAATTTTATAGGTTTTAGTTTGACTTGACTGTAGATCAAAGCCATGATCCATTGTACTCAAAGAGAGAGAAAAGGAATCATTTCTAGTAATAGTAGTATGCAGTTTGATGTTTTAAGTCATTAAACTTTAAGCAGAAAAAGCATCAAATAACAGATTTATAGTCTTTGACTTGAGATCAAAGCCATGATCCATTGTACTCAAATGGAGGAGGAGATTTATAGTCTTTGACTGGAGATCAAAGCCATGATCCATTGTACTCAAAGGAGGAGGAGATTTATAGTCTTTGACTTGAGATCAAAGCCATGATCCATTGTACTCAAAGGAGGAGGAGATTTATAGTCTTTGACTGGAGATCAAAGCCATGATCCATTGTACTCAAATGGAGGAGGAGATTTATAGTCTTTGACTTGAGATCAAAGCCATGATCCATTGTACTCAAAGGAGGAGGAGATTTATAGTCTTTGACTTGACTGGAGATCAAAGCCATGATCCATTGTACTCAAAGGAGGAGGAGATTTATAGTCTTTGACTTGACTTGAGATCAAAGCCATGATCCATTGTACTCAAAGGAGGAGGAGATTTATAGTCTTTGACTGGAGATCAAAGCCATGATCCATTGTACTCAAATGGAGGAGGAGATTTATAGTCTTTGACTGGAGATCAAAGCCATGATCCATTGTACTCAAATGGAGGAGGAGATTTATAGTCTTTGACTGGAGATCAAAGCCATGATCCATTGTACTCAAATGGAGGAGGAGATTTATAGTCTTTGACTGGAGATCAAAGCCATGATCCATTGTACTCAAAGGAGGAGGTAACTCATGACAATACTGACCTTTGTACCATCAGTACATTGATACTAAGTGTAGTACCTTAGACTACTTAACAATCTAAAACATTTTAGGGGGTGAGTTTATACATTATGGTGTCCATTTCTTAAAATACAGTACATACTTAAAGAATTCTTGATGAATCAATTTACAACCAAAAATTCAAATGATTATTGATTGTGCTGCAATTTCTGCAAATTACAACATTTTATAACATCCTTCATATGTAGTAGTGATTTTTAATTTGAAAATATATTGATTTTAACTTCCTAGTGATATAAAAATCAATAAACAAAAATAACCGCTAAAAACCAATCAGACATTCGATTTACAATGCTTTATTGTGCAGGGAGAAATAAAGCAGATGGTGTACACCTTCAAATCTTACCTTTAACTCCATCAAGATGATTACCTTAATAATTCAATTATTCTGTTATTGCAGGTGAAATCATGCATCGTGAAGAATTACAGTTTTTTGTGTTATATTACTGTGTTTATTAGTAATCTAATTTGGACCTTCATTATAAAATGAAATCTTATCCACTAAAAATTGGGTTCATGTCTGACATTTTCTTCAAATCACGCTAGATGAAATATATATATTAATATTATGTTTTTTATCATCTTACCCCTATGTATGTTTTAATTAATGTAATGAAATATGTGCTAATACAAAAACTATGTAGGCAGGCATATATTTTAATATATTTTAAAATTCCAATTATCAAATACTGAAAATTCATACGGTTTTGTAATAAACTACATTTATCTATCTTTGATGTAATGTATGGTTAATACAGAATTTTGTTCAACACATTCCGTCTTTGCACATTTCAAGTTCTGTGAGAGTTATGTCCCTTTTTGGTAGATATATCTGTATAGTTTTCAGAGCTCCAGATAATTTTCAAGTCCAAAGGGTAATTACCCCTACTATTGAAAATGATGGGTATTTGCCTATTTCCTTTGCACTGTTGTACTCTCTACTTCAGAAAAGATTGCTTACATGTACACTTTTAAAATTATGTTTGACACAACTGTTATTCAATAAATGCAGGATGCAAGTGGAATGTATATCTCTGTTTAATTTGACACGATTGTGTAATGTTTATTAATAAAATGTTGTAAATATTTTGTTTTTTGCTCGTCGACTTCGGCAGTTTTCATAGCCGTGTTGATAATGTCATCAATGATTCCTTTAACTATAATGTCACTAGACACAGATGAAACTGTCAGGAACTTAAGTATAGAATTTTCCGTAGCGCTCTTGCGCTTATTCGTGTTATTGCTCATTTTCAACGAACAACGTGTTCCCAAATTTACTTTCGTTTTAGTTCTTACTTATTACGTAAACCGTATTTATCTGTAATATTGACTGCGATTGGATGATTTATCGTAAACATCCAATCAGATCTCTTTTGACATCGATGCTTAGAAAGGCAAGCATTCGGTACCCCTCGGAAGTATACGCTCTCTTCTTCGATACTACATGCGTTTTTATTCGTTTTCATAGCGTAAAAAATGCAAATATGCAGCTTATCTGGAGCTCTGGTTTGTATGGATATTGTTTACAGTTTATTGTTTTTAAACTCATTTCAACCTCCAAATTCTCCCAATACTTCAAATTTTCTTATATTTTTCAGTTATTTAAAATAGCACAAAAATTCTTTCTTTTCATTAAGGAATATTTACATAATTTCCCTCATTGAAATTATATCAAAATACCAACCAAAGAAAGACAACACTTATCAAAAGTTAGAAAAGGGGGGAATCATATTTTTACATTCCTCTAGTAGTGTCCAGTTTCAAGAAGGTAATTGGGAACTAGGTATTTCTACGTGAATATACTACTGTCATGCGGTTATGCAATATTTTTCCTCATTTTGATTATCCAGTAAACATGTCATTTTGCTTTACCAATAGATACTGTATATGGGAAAAATCACACTATTATTTGGGATGTTACATGACAAGGAAATAATTAAAACACTCTTAGGAGGTATCATATCTGCTACCTACCAGTTGCCCAGTGTGATGGTGTGTGTCCATCGCTATCTAGAATATTGACATCAGCACCTTTCCTAACCAGTAACTTTAACAAAGGCACATTCCCACCAATAACAGCCATATGAAGTGGAGTGAACCCCTGCTCATCCTGTATATGAATCAGGGACTCATCTCTCATCAGTAACATTTCAGCACATTGTGTCTCCAAGTTATCAGCACAGTAGTGCAAGGATGACTTTCCTGTTTTGTCTGTAGTTGTGACTGAAGACTAAAATAGAATATAGTTTGTATCTGTAACACTGTCCAGTGTTTTCTGTGCTGAAGATCAAAACAATAATTGCTTACACAACTAATATTTCCAACACTTCTATTTATTGTTTATTACATCACAAGAAGAGATTTACAATGAATCAGCGTTAGGGTTTTACACTACTTTCAACAATATATCAGTTATATTGTGGTCAGTTTTTATTGGTGGAGGAAACCAGAGTACCCACAGAAGACCACTGACAAACTTTATCACATAATGTTGTATCGAGTACACCTCACCATAAGCAGGATTCAAACTCACAATGTTAGTGGTGATAGGCACTGATTGCATAGTTAGTTATAAATTCAACTCCCATACGATCACGACTACGATGGCCCCTACAATGAATCACATTGAAAAATGATCAAGTGTTTGTTTATCGTAGCAATTTAAAAAATCAGGTTACTAAAATGATTTCCTTGTTATATTTTCTTTTCGTATACTTATATTTGTATCAATCCTATAAAAAACAGAAATAAACAGAAAATTTGTATGAACTAGAACTGATGCTACTAAAAAAATCATACCGGTATTGTATTTTCAATTTCTTAATGTCAAATTCTTTTCAGTGGACGTTGAATAAAATAAATTTCTGCCCTTCTTACACGTTAATAAAATTTTCAGTTGGTAAACAACAAACCGACAATTAATTAATGCAGACCAGGCATTACGGTCATAAAACTTAAAAGTACAATTTTTTTACTCGTACTCCAAAATTAACCAATCAGAACACTGTATCGGGCCTTAAAGTAAGGGGCGGTACCAGGTACTTTTTACCCACTTAAATTGGTAATTGGTACCTCCTAATTTCAAAGAGTGTTGTGTAAGATATTCATGAAAAATGTTGAAGTTTTAAGAAAAAGTACCACCTGTAAATAGTGAAGTACTGGTACACTTGAAAAATATTGAAAGCCCTGTTGCATAGTCCTTTTTGGGGTATTCCTACAAAACTTGTACTCAGAACTTTTATGAGTGTTAGGCTACATATAACAGTGGACTGAGTCAGTTGAAACATGATATTGCTAATTATACTATTGTATTAATGTATTTTTTTCTTGTGTATTTATGTTGTATGTCTTTAACCATTAGGGTTAGAAATGTGCAATATAAAATGAACTTATTACTCTAAAATGTACTTAAACTAACAGATTTACTGAAATGATTCAACATATTTTTTTTCCCAGTCATAAATATAAATAAACTTTGGGACATTTTACCACAAATTAGTTTTTTAAGAAACAAAATGGAATATTGAACTTCCATCGATTGCAGATATAGAGATATTTGGTACATCTAAAAAAAATATACCAGAAATCGGATGATTCTAGTTAATATACTTTACTTATACATAACGAAATAATAAGTACATGCATTGAATATTATTTAAGAGAGAATTTAAGGGTAGATAAATATTTTTTTAAATAGTCTAGAATTAGCATTCACAAAGCTGAGGAGGGGGCCATCGTAGTCTATAAATATTAAAATATGTTCCAGTACATCTGATAACATAGACATACACGGTACACCAATATGTGATAAAGTTTGTCAGTGACTTGCGACAGGTCGGTGGTTTTCTCCGGGTACTACGGTCTTCTCCACTAATAAAACTGACCGCCACAATATAACTGAAATTTGTTGAAAGTGGCATTAAGCAACATAAACCAAACCATAAGCGGTGGTCCTTGGTTACCATTTCTGTAAAGTTCAGACTGCACATTTTAATATGATGTTAATTGTTTTAATCCTATTTACAATATTCATTTGTACTTTCCATACAACTTCCGTGGGTATTGTTTACTTGTTTTGAAAGAAATCAGCTGTGTGTTCATTGTTTGGTATATTCCGTATGTGCTTTAAATCAATAAATATACAAATTCATTATTTAAAAAAACTAATTATTCCATCCAACAAAGAAACCACTTTAAAAATTACTTCTTGATCAAATACCAAAATCGATATAAAAAAAAATTAAAAAGTGACGGCTATCCGTATCAAATTGTGAGATATAATTGTATGGTCTATGATAATTTTTAACAATGATATGAACTGACTCTCATTATTCTAATGCTGCTAATAAGTTTGTAATGGTCATCAATCTTTTCTTCTGAAAGGTTGTTATTAAATTCAAACAGCTTGCTAAGTCAATATTTTACCCACTGAGGTGGGGCTGTCGTGGCCATGATCATATGGTAGTTGGTTTTATAACTACCTTTGCAATCAGGACCTATCACCACTAACGTTGCGAGTTCGAACCCAGGTCAGGCGAGGTGTACTTGATACATTATGTGAATAAAGTTTGTCAGTGACTTGCGACAGGTCGGTGGTTTTCTCCCCGGGTACTGTGGTTTCCTCCATAAATAAAACTGACCACCACTATTTAACTGAAATACTGTTGAAAACACCATCAACCTAAACCCCTTTCTGGTGCCTCATATAAAAAGAGTACTTTTTACAAACAACTAATCTGTAGACTACAAAACTCCCATATCTCAAATGAAGATGTCTTATACTTATGTGAAGACACAGTCAAACATACAGAAATCTTGATCTTAAACTACATTATCTCAAGCTCAGATATGTCATTTACTTGGATAATAAAAAGTTATGGTCCGTTCATTATAACTGTTACATAAATGTGTACTGATAAATTCAATACTCAGCTTATCTAAAATAAAATAGTAAATTGAATACACAGATAATTCAAAATAAAATAGTAAGTCCCAACGTATTGAAATAGAAGCTAGTTTTTCCTGAATGGTAGACCCCCTCCGAAAGGGGCATCTACTTATTCAAATAAAATACATAGCTCACACCTAGGATGGGATGCAAATGAATGTCTTGTGTATGTAGAATGCCATACTTCTTGCATTAAGGCAGAAGCTCTTAATAAGCAACAGTTTGTGAGCTGTAGCAAGGCAAAGTTGTCAGACCCTATCAATTATATTCTTTTTCCTATACTTACTGCCATTGTCCTGTCCCAGTACCATTTTATTACCTATACTATACACGACTGATGGTTTGTTAACTGGTTCTGTAGCTGATATACTGCTCAATTAATGTTAAACAGCAATCAATCCACTTTGAAACAGAAAGATTCGACTGTAATTATGCTTTGGTTTGGTTTATGGTGTTTAATGCCACTTTCAACAATATTTCAGTTATATCATGGCGGTCAGGTTTATTGGTGAAGGAAACCGGAGAAAACCACCGACCTGTCACACTGTAATTATGATAAATATAAAGAATCAACAAACCCCTTCTTCCAGCAGGTCTTTGAGTTGTTCTGCATTTCCATTTTGACATGCTATAATAACAGGTGTGAGCCCATCATCAGACTCCTGATCCATCAGTGATGTTGTAATATCAAATCCACTGTGAAGTAACTTCTTCAAATACCGTGGCTCTGGGATAGCACACACACGATGAAGTATAGTCCTTCCTTTGTGATCACTATTGTCTAGTTTTGGTTTATATCTGTAAGATGATTAAAAAAAATGTGTTGACAGAAAAATACATTACAGTGAAACTGTCAAAACCATGAAAAAAAAAACAGAATCTATAAATAGAACTTTAGAGAAAGTCCAAATGTAGGAAATCTTTGTTAATATAACTTGTATTAAACAAGCACCTGTTTATTCCAAACACAAATTCTGGTCCTAAATAGGTTCTGTATAGACAGATTTCACTGTACATGTTTGTATGATTTCATGGAGTCTCTGACAAGGATTGTTTCATGAATTTTTTATGCTACACAATGGTAATTTATTTTAATCCAATGATATGATTACTGATAGATATGCTATTTATGGCCAACAAATTATGATCTGCCTCTGTGGCTCAGTTACATCATTAATCAATCATGATCTCTGAGAAAGATGCTTTTAATCCTTTACTTTATGTATACTTTCTTGTGGTTTATTCTCTAAAATGCTACAACTTCTACATGCAATAATCTAGCTTCTTTCTACATTATTCAAACACATAATAAAGATCAAGTTTCTATCCATGTATTGGTATATGATCCAGTAAACCTTTTACATATTTCACTACGACACTAGTGACGGAACAAGTGTAATGACCAATGAAATCAGATATGAATTTTTAGAAATTAGTATATTTGGTTTCAGTACTTGTCCAAGGTTGACTTCGGTATATAAATGTTTAGGTTTATGCTTATGGTGTTTAATGCCACTTTCAACAATATTTCAGTTATATCGCGGTGGTCAGTTTTATTGGTGGAGGAAACCGGAGTACCGGAGAAAACCACCGACCTGTCGCAAGTCACTGACAAACTTTATCACATAATGTGGTATCGAGTATACCTCGCCATAAACAGGGTTCGATCTCACAACTGTAGTGGTGATAAGCACTGATTGCACAGGTAGTGGTAAATCCAACTACCATACGATCACGACCACGATGGCACCCTCGGTATATATAACTGTACATAATAACCAAATATTAGAAATATAAAAATTCAAAGTTTTATGGTATATGTCCCCATTTTTTTTCTGCAGATCTCAATAAGCTACAGATACAAATGTTAACCAGGAAGAAATACTTATCTAGTAAACAGCAACTCAATTTGTTTTCTTTAATACCTTTTTTTCTTTTTGTTAATACTTTCTAAGGAAAAATCAGGAAAAGGTTATCGATAATTCTAACATGACGTCATTCTTATCGCTTTATAAATAAACGAGCGATTTATCGATTGAGTATAATCTCATTTGCACATGTGTCGGTGTATGTGACTGACTTTCCCGTCGTAAATGTACATGTTGATGAATTATAGTCTGCTCGAATTTGGCAGCATAAATTGTGTGCGACAAACGTAAATATAAATAGTAATATCCTCCAACCCATGTTAAAACTCAAAACACATTCTGGCTTCCATGATTTATTTCTTAAATCTGTAAATTTGTTTTATGTAGGACAGACTCCAAAATCTTGATAATTGCCTCATACATTACTGTAGTGTTTCAGATTATTCTGAAACAAGATTTTTAGAAAAGATTTCTCATATTTTAGTTAATCAGAGACTCATGTCCTGAGCCAAAATGGAAAAAAAATGACGATATTCTAAAGACCATTCATTGATCGTTCCTGCAAAGTATCATTTAAAATGGCCTTGTGGTTTTTAAGAACAACATTTTCCTATTTCATCCAATCAGAATCTATCATGTTTTGTGGAGGCCATGTTAGATCATAAAAAAATGAAAAACTTGAAAAACCATCTGCATAATTATTTTTTTTTCCAATAGATTAGTTGTTTCAAGGTGTCAAACCAGTAATTCAAAAGTAGTCCCTTTTAAAGAAAAAAGTTCCTTTCACTTTGTTGTATTGTGACAAATACTGAATGGAATGGAATAATTAAATTGATAATTGAAGTTAAATGTATAAGGATTATTTTGAGCCCAAATTTGATTGATTTAGTTGTATTTTAATATGGATATGGAGGATTTGATGCATGACCTATAAATAGGGAATTTCTGGGGGATGACAAAGCTATTTTTAGAGTAGGTATTTTCCATAGCCTGGCATTTCACTGCAAGACTTTAAACATGGCCTGATATTTTGACAGAACGTAGAGGAATCATGGACGTTTCAGAAAATGTATGGTTTTCGAAAGGTTAAACTTAAGATAAATGGCCAGGTAGGCTCGAAAAAACACAAATTTAGTAGAAAACCTTAAAGAAATTAATTATAGGTTTCACACCTCAATAGACCATTTGCCAATTCCCGACTTGATTCTAAAATTATACACTTTTAACATTTTATTATTTGAGTTATTTCCCTTACAGAGGACAAACTGGTTCCCGTTCAATGCAAGAGCAACAGAAAGGATTAAGAATTTGAGTATAATTTTCTTAAAATTTATAGATAATTGAACCTTGTAAAATTATAGAAGTTAACTTTATAGCAAATAAAAAATTCACAAGTTGTTACAACATTTAAATTTTATACAGAGTATGAGCAAAATATATGTCATTTTGGTTGAATATTGCATGAAATTGACACTTTTGTCCGCCTCAAAGGGAAGTAACTACTACAAACATGTGGAAAAACCGCAAAATTTTAGAATCAAGTCGGAAACTGGCAAATCGGCTATTATAGTGTGACCACCTTACTTAATGGCCCTTCAGTGGGTGTCCAGAAACCAGAAAACTTTATATAGGTAAATATTGCAGCTTGAGGAATGAGGACTTTGGTCAGAAGTTAACATTTATATCCACTCATTAACCCAGGCCCCTGAGACAACAAAAATACAGCTTGAAAATGTGTCAGTAAATGGCTGTAATTAGCATTAACACATGACATGAGTCATTTCTTTTGTTCTCAGCTGTGCAATAACTAGGTTATAGCACATCTTAGCGGTGCTATAACTACCTCACTTATATTGCACAGTTCAAATGTACTTTTAAGGAACTACTCTAAATTTCAGCTTTGTTGATTCTATTGCTACTACAGAATTTTGCTTTACCTGATCTTATTTGAATTATTAAATGTACTGTTTGCACTGTAATTCAATAAAACTCAAAATTTTTACATAGCATTACAATCCCCAAAACAATTTTACAGGGTCGGTGTTTCAAGAAAACAAGTTAACACAATTTGTATTACATTTTTTTTCTCAAATTCACTGACAAATAGAAAATTTGACACAATTGCATACTTGCTCTTTAAATTTAACCAAATTAACACAATCAATGGCATACATTCTCTTGTCAACCATCATAAACAGTCAATTATGTACCATGAATTATAACACACAAAGCGGTCAGATTTCACAGACTATTTCTTAACAAAATGTAAAATTTCACACATAAAAAACCATTCCGATTTCACAGAACAAATTAGTCAAAATACTACAAACGTACGTCCCACGTTTAA
This sequence comes from Bathymodiolus brooksi, assembly GCA_963680875.1. Classification (NCBI taxonomy): domain Eukaryota; kingdom Metazoa; phylum Mollusca; class Bivalvia; order Mytilida; family Modiolidae; genus Bathymodiolus; species Bathymodiolus brooksi. The sequence goes on along the minus strand of OY804576.1, from coordinate 61,130,036 downwards.
AAAAATTTCGCCTACAAATAGTAAAATAAACAAATTTTATATCTGAAATATGTTCAGTCAGTCCGAACTAATTTTTCGAATTGAAATTAAATGTGCAATTTTCAAACGTATTATTGCCAAAAGGCCCTTTGTTTCTCATATTTTCAAAGCTCAAACCAATATTTTCAGAATATTCAGCCAATCTCGTCATCCTCTGAAGTTTCTGCCGGAAAACCTTCCATGCTTGCAGTTTGCTAGTAAACCCGCAAGTGTGACCAGACGATTTTTTTTGGCGGGAAAAGACTGATGATGTCATGTGTTAAAACACTTATTGTCCAATCGAATCGGTATATGTTCAGTTATACTGCACAGCTTGGGTGACCCTTGACCCGAACTCCTACGTAGTTCGGCTCAAGTAGGGTCACCCAAGCTGGGCAGTATAACTAACATATACCGAATCGATTGAACAATAACTATAACATAATATATTGAATTTCTGTTTGGCATTAAAGTTATGATGAACACCAAATACCAATATGGTCATCGTTGAAGATCCCATGTTTTAAATCTCTGTTTACACAAACGTTGTGAGTTCGAATTCCACTTAGGTGAGGTGTAGTCGATACAAATTAACATTATGTGATAAAGTTTGTCAGTGACTTGGTGCAAATCAGTGGTTTTCTCCTGGTACTCTAGTTTCCTCCACTAAAAAACTAACCCCCTAAATCTCGGTTTATGAAGTTTTCACCATCCCTTCGAAAGAATAGCAAATTCTGTTTCAGAATCTTAAATGTAAACTACCGGTCATCTTGTAAAGAAGACCTTCTAAAATATTCAAGAGGGCCACAATAGTTAGTTAACATTGTATTTACATATACCTATAATTCTGAATCTGAATATAACAAGAAGGTTAAAGGTCAAACTACAGGTAAAATGAAATTTCATATTGCAAATTTAGTTTTTTCAATTGAATGCTAACATTAGACATCCAGAAGTCTGACCCTATATATCCTGGGACCATTTTGTTTAAAACAAAAATTGAATCTTTATACAACAATGCTCCTCCAAGCCAAATACAGGTACAATAAAATAAAATTAAGTATTTCCATTGTTGATTCTTAATAAAATAATCTTTTAATGTTTGAAATCTATGTTAAAGTTTGAAATGTTGTAGGTCAGACCCGGTAAAAATTCAGAGCAGTTTAGCTTTACACCAATCCAGATCTGCCAACTTAGCTAACCTGTACTTAAATCAGGTGAAAGTCAATTTAACGATTTTTAACTTATCATCAACAAAAAACTGCAATTATTGTTTTAATTCCATTTGAAATAAACCGGCACTCCATAACACAACAAATTTCAACTACAATGCTATTTTTTAATTATAATATTCTAAAAGTAAAGACAACATAGTAGACAACATAGTAATTAAGGTATACTGCTAGTCTAGTAAGCAGACATGTTAAAGAAACTTTAATTCAACTACAATGAAAGGTGAGAATTGTCTGGCACACTTCAAGCGTTAAAATGTTTTGGCTACTAGCAAGAAAAGTAATCAATTTCATTATATATATTTATTTAACATATAAATAAAAGTAGCTATCGAGTGCCATCAATTCAAGTACAATGTCCTGCAAATGCATAAAGAATGCTTTACTGAACTCGTATGAACTTATTGTTTTAAACATTCCATTTCCTCACCCTTATTCCTAAACCCCATGCCACGATATAGCTGAAATACTATTAAAGTTGGTGTTAAACACAATTCAATCAATCCTTCACCCTACCCTCTTCACTAAAAAAGATACATTCTATCTAGACGATATCAAATTTTATTGCTCTAATTTGTAACATAAGATTATTATGTTTAAAATAATTTCTCATAAAAAAAATTATTTAAATTTTTGTCATTGATTCACATAAGCAGAACTTGAGTCAATGAGCAGAAACATTATAAAATGTTCTGGGTTTTTTTGTCAAATCGAGGGACGGAAAAGAACCAGAACCGAAATTGTGGTAATATCAGAAATAGAGCATGGCCTGTCTTTTATAGTCTCCAAATTTGTGTTAATAATATTCAAATGATTTGCTTATGGTGAACTTGAGTTATTGAATGGAAACACGAGAAATTTGTACTTTTCAGCAAATCAAGGGTTATAACTCCAGAACAGAAAAGGTAGTAATAGTCTGAAATCAAAATTGGTCTGTTATGGTTCCTGACTTTGTATATAAATTTCAAATGATTCGCTTATGAGGAACTTAAGTTATTATGCTTAACCTTTCAATACATTTTTAATTGTTAATAATTAAGCATTGTGGAGAGTGGCCTTTTTTCTTTCATTAAATTTGCAAGAACACATCAAACTTTTTTTTGCAGGAGGGATTGATTTAAAAAAATTGTTTTAGCAGTTTTTTCATTAGTCAGCAATTTTTTGTCATTTTATATTGTTTAAAAAAAAACTTTTCCTTCAAAACATCTATTGTTTTTTAAATTGAAATAGTGGTTTCAGAGAATATTTTCTAAATTTTTCCAAAAATCTTCGTAGTCAGTTTTATTGGTGCAGGAAACTGAAGTATCCAGAGAAAACCACCAACCTGTCGCAAGTCACTGACAAACACTATCACATAATGTTGTATTGAGTACACCTCGCCTGAGCACCGGTTCCATAGGTAGTTATAAATCCAACTACCATATGATCACGACCACGACGGCTCCCATTTGTTAGAAAGATTCAGTCATAAAAGCAGACAAGGTTTAAAAGACTTTGTATTTCAGATAACTAAAATAATAATTTGATCCATGGAACCTACACTGGATGTGAAATAAACTAGAGGCTCAGGTGAGCCTGTATCGCTCACCTGACATAAATAAGCCCTCTCAAGAATGTCTGCATGCCGAATACATCTAAATTTTACTATTCAAATCCCATAGGGTTTTACAATGTATGTTAAAACTATGTCTGCTCATGGCAGCCATCTTGGATGGAGGTCGTGGTCACCGGACACAATTTTGAAATTATACTACCCAAGGACCATTCGTGCCATGTTTGCTTTAAATTGGCTGACTGGTTTCAGAGGAGAAGACTTTTAAACAATTTTCCCATAGGTCCTATGTTAAAACTATGTTAAAACTATGTCCGCTGAGGGTGACCATTTTGGACCGAGATCGCGGTGACTGAACACAATTTTGGCAGTTGACCACTTAAGGATCATCGATGACATGTTTGCTATATTGGCTGACTGGTTTCAGAGGAGAAGATTTTAAAACATTTTTTCCCCATAGGGTCCCATGTTAAAACTATGTCTGCTGAAGGCAGCCATCTTGGATGGAGGTCAGGGTCACTGGATATAATTTTGAAAGTTGACCACCTAAGGACCATTCATGCCATGTTTGCTTTAAATTGACTTACTGGTTTCAGTGGAGAAGACTTTTAAACATTTTTTCCATAGGGCCCTATGTTAAAACTATGTCCACTGATGGTGGCCATCTTGGATGTAGGTATGGGTCACTGGATATAATTTGAAAGTTGACCACCTAAGGACCATTCATGCCATGTTTGCTTTAAATTGACTTACTGGTTTCAGAGAAGACTTTTAAGCATTTTTTCTATAGGCCAGGGTCCTATGTTAAAACTAAGTCGAGTCATGGTGCCCATCTTGAATTTCCAATCAGCAAACGATTCACAAGTTTAGTACAGAACCACCCAATGATCATTCCTGCAAAGTCACAATTCAATTGGCTTGGTGGTTTCTGACAAGAAGATTTTTTAAATTTCAGCCAATGACAAGACATTATGGACACTGGCAGCCATGTTGAATTTCAAATCAGCACCAAAAACACAAATCTGGTAGAGGACCATCCAATGAACATTTCTGGCAAGTTTGGTTCAATTCTGTTCAGTGGTTTCAGAGAAGAAGATTTAAATGTGAAAAGCTAACGGATGGACGACGGACACTTACCCATGACAAAAGCTCACATATGACCTATGGCCGGGTGAGCTAAAAAGGTAATGTTTAAATACCACTTTCAACAAAATATTTCTGTTTTTTTGTGGCAGCCAGTTTTATTGGTGAATAAAAATGGAGAAAAACATCAAGCTTCTGTAAGTCATTCACAATCTTTATTTTACTTCTTACCACAGGCAGGTATAAATCCTGCCTAAGTGGCGCAAAACAAAGAATCGGAACAAAGAAAATCTAAATACCATACAATGATATCCATGGAGACCCTCAAACATTTTCAGAACCACAGACTGCCACGATATAGCTTAAATACTGTTGAAAGTGGTGTTTAACACCATAAAACCTAACCTAACCCAGAACCAAAGCGTGCTAGTAAACTACCCTTTTTTACTCTTTTAGAATTTACCTCCAATTCTAAACACAGTTTCATCAAGTACTGATACTATGCAAGTATGTATAATGTTGAACAAATAACACTTTTTTATGAGGGGTCATCATGGTTATGGGCATATGGTAGTTGGATTTACAACTACCTTTGCAATCAGTGCGTAAAACCACTAAAGTTGTGCATTCGAACCCCATTCATGGTGAGGTGTACTCGATACAACTTTATGTGATAAAATTTGTCAGTGACTTGCGACAGGTCGGCGGTTTTCTCTGGGTACTCTGGTTTCCTCCACCAATAAAACTGACCACCACCACGATATAACTGAAATATTATTAACTATTATAAATCAGACCTTACTGTACAAAATACATTAGTTAAATGGTAAATAAAATAAAATTGTTTACCAATACAATGTATATAAAGCTTATCAGGGTACTAAATTCACTTTTTATTTAAATTCTCTACTTTCAAAATTTGAAAGAAAAAAAAAATATATCAATAGCCACAATAACTGCCTTATTTTACCTATAATGACACCATCTGATAAATATTTTCCTCTGTAACTAAACAATAATTTGTTTATAGTCAAGAGCCATTACAGATTGGCAACTTACAAACACCCAGTTTAAATTTAAACAACTTGCCAGCCAAGATGAGATATATTTTAAATTACTTCATATTAATAATCCGTCAAGTTATGATTTATTTATAACCATAATGCTACATATTCAAAATGATATTCAACAAATTGGCTTAATACCAATATATATGAAAAATTAATGCAACTCTATAAATATTCTTCAATATTTAATATTACCAATATAAGCATTTATCCTACCTTTCCAGTCCATCAATAATTCACATTATATCCCTCATACGATAACATAGATTCTTATTTCCATGCTTTTGAATCATTTCTACATTTTGACGTCCATATTATTTTTATGTTGTGATATAAACATAACGGGTATACACAGACTGTCAAGTATGCGTTTTAGCCATGTGGTTTAACACGGATTTAATACACATGACTGACTTTAAAATAAATTGGCATAATCTTAGGTGAATTATCATTATCGGAAGTTTCACTTAATTGACCAGGTAATAAATACCTGTCCTACTCAATATGATAGGGGCAAATTAATCTCAAGTATTAAAGGTCTTGTTCTGATCAAATATTTTATTGTTTGATATTGTCTATCATAATGGCAACAGGAATTAAGGCCATTCTATTTAAATACCATCAATACATAAATTTATGACAGAATATGCATAATTCATGGTTTTAGTTTTTATGTGTATTCCATCACCCTTCGGTAATTAAATCTTCCTTTTAATTATTATGTAGTGAAACTTGTGCAATTCACTTGCAAATTATTCTTTTATTTTTTTCTTCTAGCAAAAATTAAATCATATGAATACAAATATCATATGATTTTTAATCAATCCAAATTATTTTGTTGTAATTTTAGTCTTTTAGCACAAAAATTTCATTTGATATATAAGTTTGTCAATATCTGCTTAGTCCCTAAAGATTTTTTTTATTCAATTCTGAACGATTCTTACTATGGGGAAAACAAAATCAAATGGGTGAGACAACGTGAATAGTTAGTGGTACTGGTCATATACACTTAATAACCAATAAATAGTGTTAGGGCAAGGGTTATGGTGCTTAACGCCACTTTCAACAATATTTCAGTTATATCGTGGTGGTCAGTTTTATTGGTGAAGGAAACCAGAGTACCCGGACAAAACCACTATCCTGTCGCAAGTCACTGACAAACTTTATCACATAATGTTGTATCGTGTACACTTCGCCATGATCGGGATTCGAACTCACAAGGTTAGCAGTGATAGGCACTGATTGCATTGGTAGTTGTAAATCCAACTACCATTCGATCACGACCAGGACGGCCCTTAAATCAATAAATAAAAAATCATTCAATCAACAAACAGTAGAATCTCTTTGATGTTGTTTTCAAGTCAAAGTGAGCAATGATTTTTACCTTGAATTAGTTGAGTAGTCCAGTTAATCAGGATAATCTAAGCTGAGGGCAATCACGAAGGGAGATAATTCAAAATGAGCAATTTTTCAGCTTTATCATGATGAAGAAAGTTACATTCAGTGAAATGATAATGATGATGTGCGCTCTGTACTAGACTGACATGCTTAATTGTTCTTAATACTGCTAGCTCACTAAAACAATGGTCTAAGGACACATTCTCCTGATTCCAAGCCAACCAGTTCTTACAACCTTAAAGCTGTATGCTTAACGGAGAAGCAGCAAATATCAATTTCATAGTCTTTGATTTGACCCGACCAGGGATCAAACCCTAGATCTACCACACCCAAGGTGAGCATGCTAACCATTACACCACCAATGCAGCTCAAATGTAAAAGGACATGACATATCTGAGTGGCTCGGAGATTACAAGGTTCAATTGTACGTTGATTATTAATGAATATGGGAAAAAAAAAATTTAATCTTCTTCAAAACAACGCAGTACAAAAAGAAATTTAACTAGGAAGAACTGTTTTAGATACCTAAAACTTATGTCTCCCCTTAATGCGGCCATCTGTACAACAATAAGTTACACATTATGAGTTGAATACTATTTAAAAAACAATTATTTGACCTTGAGGTCAAAGGTCAAGGTCCCACAAAGGTCATTATGGTACACGACACACCGCCTTATGGTCATGCACCCACATACCAAATATTATTAACCTATCTCGAAAGACAAAAATGTTATGGCCCGGACAAGAAAATACTATTTAAAAACAATTATTTGACCTTGAGGTCAAAGGTCAAGGTTCCACAAAGGTCATTATGGTATGCAACACACCACCTTATGGTCATGCACCCATACACCAAATATAATTGACCTATCTGGAAAGACAAAAAAGTTATGGTCCTGACAAGCTTTGCTGAGAAGAAGCAGAAGAAGCGGAAGCGGAAGAGGAAGAAAAAATCAGACTAAAACAATATGTCTCCCTTCGTTCGAAGAGGAGATATAACAAAACAAGATTAATATTACAAATGCAAAAAATAGTAAATAGATAATTAAAAGTTTATTTTATTTTACATCTCCCATCAATCACTGTTTAAATGTATATCCTCTTGGCAAAAATGTATTTCTAAAAGTCTGGCATTAAAGCATACTTCAATATTGGCTGTTTGAGAACTAGATATCAAAAGGGAAGGATTGTGATCCCAATAATAGATTTAACACTGTCTCTTTTTTTTCCCTGCCTGAACCTCAGACCTATATTACCATCGGTATTTGTTTGTCATTGTTGCTTCTGTGCTTAGAAATTTGAGGTTTGCGAAAAGAATCGTATGCTTCATTTGTATTGGTTATTATTGCTTAACTATTATATCTAATTCATCAAGTATGCAATTTCATCTTCTTCTTTTTTTAATCAACAGTAATATCTTAGATACTTAAAAAAAAAAAAATTATCTTCGGAAAAAAATTTGGTCCTGGTGAAAAATATATGACAATAAAGTACATACATGTATATAAAACTGACCGCCACGATATATCTGAAATATTGTTGAAAATGGCATTAAACACCATAACCCTAACCCTATTAATAAAACTATAACATTATCTTACCATTCATCTTTAAGCTAAAAACTTGATAATACTGTTAGGTCCTTTCTGTTATATTCAATAAAATTATAAAAACATGAATAAATTCACTGAACTGGTCGAAAATTTTGCTCCTGAACTTGTACGAAATTAAATTGGTTACTGTAACAAGCCCACAGTTAATTAAAAATCACATATATACGTTCTGAGATCTCTGCAAATAGTACAAAAATGGAAAAATGAAATGGAAATCAAACTTCATTGCTTTATAAATAAACGAGATTAATACTGGATCAATTCACCTCAAATTTCATGTGTATTACATTCTGATTGAAATTATTGATCCATTATTTGCACTTAAAAATACAGGATGTCGAATTGTCAGTCAAAATTAAGTACTGGGTAGGTAGCCTCCTACTTTAATGCAGTAACTGCCATCGAACACCCTTATTTAAACATTAATAAATTATAAATCATTTTGATTACTATCGTCCGTCCTGCTAGAAATCAAATCAACATACAATAATTTTTAAACAAGTACCAGTAATCCATTTAATTATTAATTATTTAAATTATTATTCATATAAGCTTTGTTATGTCATTATTACTTACACTTTATATTACCATTGATTTGGATTGCGGATCAAAAATTTAAAAAATGCTCACATTTATTTTCATTGAACATTTTAGTTGCTCAAATTTATATACTTTGAAAGTCTTTTTATTCATTGACACCAATTTTCATGGTTTCTACAAAATGCATTGATCCGTGGGCTCTTGAATTTGTGGTTTCAAACACTACAGGCAACAGTCAATAGAAAAAATTGTATTTCATTAGATTTTAATTTTCGTAGTTTGAGTGAACCACGAATTCCACGAAAAATAGAACCCTACGATTAATAATGATTTCACAACATACATAATGTACACTGGCATATATACAACAAATTCTAGTAGTTGAAATTTGTCTTACAGTAAAAAAAATGTGCAAACTGGTTATTAATATATTACTGAAGGGTTTTCTGTACATTTTAATCAATATACTAAAAAACCCAATGTTTGCTGATAAAAAAAATATCAAAACAATGTTCTTTTTTTTCCACATAATTTCCAAATTGCATTTACAGCTGTTGAATACTTCAGAAAAAGAGCTCATTTCATTCATAAATTTAGGCTAGGTAATTATTAAAAAAAAATTCAGGGTTAAAACATTGTAATTCATTTAAAATAGGTTCAGTCAAGATTGTAGTTTCTCGTTTTTCCCACAGGGGTTGACATTGAAACTTTATTCTGCACTGGTCATGATCGTATGGTAGTTGGATTTACAACTACCTATGCAATCAGTGCCTATCACAACTAAAGTTGTGAGTTCGAACCTCGCTCATGGCAAGTTGTACTCGATACAACATTGTGTGATAAAGTTTGTCAGTGACTTGCGACAGGTCGGTGGTTTTCTGCTGGAACTCTGGTTTCCTCCAAAAAATACCATGAAATATGACTTTGAAAGAAAGATTAGAATTTCCAGCTAATCAAAAGCATCATTGATCCTAGCAGCCATGTTGAAATTCCAAATGAAACAAAAATCAAATGTAATGTTGAGGACCTCCTAAATGCCAAGTCTGGTTTCATTTGGTCCAGAGAGCAGGAGGAAGGAATAATTGAAATGTGGAAAGTAAACAGACGACTGACACAAACAGATGACAATACCTCACATGAACATTTATTCCAGGAAGACTAAAATACACATCCTCTGCTAGCAAAATAAGTGCACAGTGATTATAAATGGGAAAAAAACTTAAACAATGAAACATTTGTGTATTACTTATTTTTTAAGAGATTTGAACTTATTCAACTCATGACAAGTTATGTTGCTCAACAATCAAGTTATATATTTATGAAACCCATCCTTTTAAGACAATTTTATGAAAACAAGGATGGAATCATATAACCATCAAATATACATTGACAATTCTTTTTAAAAAGATGTTAATTTTCTAAACTATTTTTAATATTGAAATTTAAAATCTGATTAGAAGCATTCAGTAAATTAACATAAATCAAAGCGTTAATTGTGTACTGTCTTACACCCAAGTTGGTTTATACAATGTGCCCATTCATTACAAAGTTATGTTAAATTATCCTCATGTAACTTACAATAAATAATTTCTCAATGTCAATGAATCAAGCTATATCTTATTGGAAAGAAAGTGAAGATATGACGTTTTTAGTGTGCATTATGAGATGGGTTTTTTTTACATGTAGACATCTTTCTTTTCATAGATGGTTGGTTTATGGTGTTTTACGCCACTTTCAACAATATTTCAGTTCTATCGTGGCAGTCGGTTTTATTGGTGGAGGAAACCGGAGTTCCTTGACTTTATCACATAATGTTGTATCGCCTGAGCAGGATTCGAACTCACAACGTTAGTGGTGATAGGTACTGATTGCATAGGTAGTTGTAAATCCAACTACTATATGATCACGATCATGACGGCCCTGATCTTTTCATAGAAGGTTAGGGTTATGTTATTTTCACTGGTCATAGTTTTATTGGTGGAGGAAACCTGAGTACCAACATAAAACCAATGACCTACTGCATGTAACTAACAAACTGTATCACATAAGGTTGTATCTTCTACATCTTGCTACGGATAGCAATCAAACTCACGACTTTGGTGCCTCTTACAGTTCAAATTTCAGTAGATTCTGACTTGAAATAAGGCAACATTGGTCAATTTCAGAATGTTTTACTTTGGTAACTGTTGCAATCAGACATATTTTAGAATAGAGACCACCCAAAGATTATTCCTGTTAAGTTTGGTACAAATTGGCAGAGTAGTTTCCGAGAAGATGCTTTGCTTAAATATGCCTTATTTCCATAATTGGAAAAAATCAACAAAAATGTAAAGTTGATGAAAAACCTGTAATATATGATATTAAAGGGCTAACAATACTTTATTGTTAAAATTTGAGCTAATTCTGGCTTAAAAAAGGCTGCTTTAGACAATTTCAGAATTTCTTCTTTATGTAAACCACCCATCTTGTATAGAATTCTGACCAATCGAAAATATATTTTAGAATGGGGACCACCCAAACACTATTCCTGCCAAGCTTGGTTCAAAATAGTTTTCGGAAAGAAGATTTTTTAATGATACTTTGCTTGAATATGCCATATTTCTGTAATCAGCAAAACTAGACAACAGTATAAACTTGACGAAAAAATGACTTGGAATACAAACGTATATGCTAAAGAGAAACTCATGTCAGTAGTGAGTCAACTTGTGGTCAGAAGTCAATGACCTTATACCACTAGGCTGCCTATCCTATGATCAAAATGGTTAGGGTTATGGTGTTTAACACCACTTTCAACAATATTTCAGTTACATCGTGGTGGTCAGTTTTATTGATGGAGGAAACGAGTAGACCTAGAGAAAACCACTGACCTGTCGCAAGTCAGTGACAAACTTTATCAAATAATGTTGTATCAAGCACACCTCGAATGGGCGGTATCCTAACTCACAACGTTAGTGGTGATAGGAACTGATTGCATAGGTAGTTATAAATCCAACTACCATATTATCATAACGACAGCACCTCAAAATGGTAGCTATTTATCAAAGAGAAAAATATTCTTACATAGTGTTGATACTTACTTTAATATTAATTCAAATATATCAAATCTTTTTGCAATAACGGCATAATGTAAGGCATTTCTTTGTAGCTTTTTATCTGAAGCATTTACATCACATCCACCATCTAATAGCAGATGACACAGATCTAAGTGGCCATGTTGTACAGCAGCTACCAATGGAGGTACACCTTTACCATCTTTCCTATTGTAAATCTACAATTGTAAAATGAAGCTATACATGTATGTTCAACAACCTCTATTGTCTTACAAAATATGCAGTCTTCACGCTAACCCACTTGCTCGAAGCCGGGACAAGTAAATCTGGATTCGGACAAGTGAAAATTATTAAAGAATTTGTTTGAATAAATAATTATTTTTTTCTAAATTTAGTTTTCAGGCAAGTAGGTGAACAAAATTAAGGCAAAGACTGTTGAACAGTCTCTATTGTCTTACAAAATATGTAATTTTTTATTCACAGCCATTGTGTACTTTTAACTTATTCTCTGATTTTGTAATATAGAGACTTTTGTTGTTTTAATGATTATTATTTTGTTATTTATTTCATATTTTGACATATTTGCATGATCATACAAATTATGTTTTTTTATTCTTTTCTATTTTGAGAATTTTTATCAATTTGAAATGAAAATGAAACATCCAAAAGAACCTGATTTAATTCATTCCTGCGATTCATATACTTAAGGTGTCAAATATCCTATACAAGTGGATGCCAACCAACGCAGTATTTCAATCAAATCATAATAACTGTTACATGTTAAAATAAATTACAGTAGTGGTTAAGTTGCTTAATGAGGTATATGATTGTACTACTCAGATCACCATATTAATATAGGGCACAAATGTGCTTGGCTTTTAAGGTACCTTAAGTGAGAACGTCTATCAGGTACAAATAGTAATTTTTCAGAAGAAATCTGGCTACTTACACAACTAAATCTGACTCCTACAATACTGCTAAAAAATTACTGAAAGTGGTGTTAAGCACAAATCAATCTAAACACATAATTTTGCTGTTAACAACATTTCAATCTGACCTTTGATGTGATCTTGCATTGACTTTCAAAGTAGAACTACAACTATGAGACATTATACATGTTATACATAATTGTTTGTACAATCTTCATGTGTAAATAATACTAAATATATATTCATTTTGGTTTTCAAATATTGCACACTGAAGACGAGTATCATAGTACATTTTTGTATATTAAAAATAATGCTGGTTCAAATTTTTTTTGTCAATTTCCTGCATTTTTTTTACTTATAACATCTTAAAGTTTATCATTACTGGCTAAAGGGAGTAAAAAGATGCTTTTTTTTGGGTCCATGTAACTAGATGTTCATCTGAGCCTGATTCCATCACCTGATCAAACCTTTATCTAAAGATTACAATTGCACATTTCATTATGGTCTTAAACTAAGAATCAGCTCCTAATTTAATGTTTTTACATTTACTATTTGAGTAGATAGGTGAGCTTGGTCAATATGAGAACTTTCTATTATTAGTAATGGTAATCATCTTGAATCGAGTAAATTTTTTACTAATCTGGTACATATTAATTAGAATGGGGACCCCAAAAGACTATTTCTGTCAAGTTTGTTTCATTAGAATATATTCTTCTCTGAAACTACCCAGTCAATCAATTTGAACCAATATTGGCAGTGATGGTCATTGGGTTGTCCCCTGTGCTAAATTGTATCAAATAGTAGCTGCAATAATGTAGCTCCTGTGACAAACTTGTGTCTCGGCAGAGCTACAACGCGGTCCCATTCGTCACAATGGAGCAAAAAAAAAGTTGCAGTTGAAACATAAAAACTCACTATTTACGCTTCAAACATTTCATTATAACTATTACTGATGATCCCAGTCCTTGTTAAATCGGTTTGGCTGAGAAATATATGCTTTTCAAAGTTAGCAACAACCTTGTTCAAATTTATCGATCGTTTTCCATAACCGGAAACTACGGAAGGCGGAGCTTTTCTAAATATGGTATTTCTTACTACACGCTGATGTAAACATTCACGCCTAAATCGCCAAATATGATATCGACATCCAAATAGTGAGGCCGGAAATGACGAAATTCAAAATATTCAGAGAGAAGATTTTTATTTTGTGGGAATTACATTCTAAAATACTGGTAGGTGATAAAAACTTGTTATAATAATGGACAAAAGGAAAGGTTATGTCTTATTATTGATAAATGCAGGCGTCAGAAGCTCTGTAAGCGAGTGCAAAAAATCTTGGCGGCTGCTCCATTACGTGTAATGGCATCCCGTTATAACCCTTGCGAGTAAGCGAGCATTTAGGGTTTTATTATTAGAACTAATCAAATAGGTCTCATCCAAGATGGCTGCAATTACTAAAAATAGAAAATTCTTAAAGAGGCCAAAACAGCTCTATTTGCAGTCAGAATTAGCTAAAATTTTAACACTAAGAAAATAATGAGGATATCTTTAGAATACTGCTAATTTTTGCTGATAACTGAAATATAGCATTTATTTAAGAAAAACAATCAATAAGTTTTCTCTCAAACTACACTTAACCAATATCCCCCAAATCTGGCAGGAATAGTCCTTGCATGGTCTCCATTCTAATTTGTATTGGATTGGTCTGAAATCTATACAAGATATCCGCTGTAACTAACAAAAGAAAATTCTTAAATTGGTCAAAGTCGCCTTATTTGAAGCCAGAATCTGCTCAAATTTTTAATGACGGAGCATAATTAGGAGGTCTTTGACACATATTTTCATAACTCTACATACATTTTAGCCAAATACAGGAATAAGGCATATTTTCAAGCAAAATAAATCATAAAAAAAATTCTTCTCTGAAACAACTCAGCCAATTGGAAGTATACTTGGCAGGAATGGTCCTTGCATGGTCCCCATTCTAAATTGTATCAGATTGACATGACCTCCATCTTAGATTAGAAAATTCTTACTTTGAGAGAGCTGTGTAATTTAAAGCTATAATCTGCTGTTTTCAAAAAAGGTTTGAACCTGAGGGAAAAAAGGACTATGTTAGAGATCCTACAGTTTAAATTTGGGCCGCTTCTGTCTTCAATATAAAGTTGCTTTGACCCATTTAAGAATTTTCTATTTTTAGTAATGGAGGCCATCTTGGATAAAGTTTGGACCCATTAGATATAATTTAGAATGGGTCAAGTTAGCTAAAAATAAGAGTAGATATGGTAGTCTTTGTTGGACCTTGCTACAATATTTATCTTCATCGCAATCAGTTGATGAAAAATTCTGTCCAAATCAGTTCATGAAACATTCCGTGTGCCAAATAGAAGTGCAATGGACAGTACACTCAGTATTATTTTATAAATAGGTAGAAGTAAAATAGACAAAACAATTTTACTTTCAATTAACAGAATATGGGTTTTGTTGGAATATGAAGCATATTTATTTTTTTTTAAATCGACGAAAAAATACACAAAAAGGGGGGGGGGGGTCTTTCAAGCCAATGGCAATGCCACTGGCCTGTACGCTAAACGTCAAAATATCGGAAAGCAAAATTAAATGAACCGTTTTTGGGAGCAAAAAACCAACATAGGATATTTACAAAATCGCCAAAAATCGTTTGAGGTCTTGGGGATGAACGGCGAGTTGAGTTGTACCAGTGACAGGGAACCAGTCATATTTTCCCGCTTAAAAATACTATTTCAAGAACCAATAACTGCTCAGTTTTTAATGGGAAAAATCCGAATTTATTGCTCAAAGTAAAAATAAATAAAGATTTAATAAAACTGTAATGACTATTAATATACTCGTTTTGTATTTTCGCGTTTATTCAGCGTCTTAGATTAACTACAGAAACTGTTGTTCCATCAGTGATTTGAGAGACCGCCATAACCATTTTTCGGATGACTTTAGAAACACGAGGATTTGCCGTTTCTGTTCACAAAAGGTCGTAAATGTAGTTTCAAGCGTGGGACCAACAACAAATCGAAAGCAGTTTCTCTTTTTGCCAGCTTTTCATTTTAATCTGTGTTTCATTTTTCGAACACTGCTTTGCCCGGGGGTCTATAATGTTGTTAAGACGGCCCTGGCTGCGATTACTCCCAGCTTAGCATACATGATATACTATATAACTCTATTAACTCCTACATTTTTGTTTTAAAAAATAATACTTGTAATCTTAATCAATCCTGATCAATGGTTGTATACATTTAAATTTTTAATGACCGTACTTTTTACACCCATGATTAATCCTATTTGTCGCACTTGTTTAATTGTGAACAAAGACTCCCTTGTTGTTTTACCTTCTAGGGGATAGAAATTATAGGAGAGAAAACAAATCCAAATAAAACAAGACACCGTTCAAGCTCGCACATATAGTGATTTATAACATTAAATTGGTGACGGAGTCAGGCTTACCTATAGTATTCCACTGTTGAAATCTGAAACCACGGAAAACCGATGAAATAATAATCAGAATTTGAAACGTACGTGATTGAGAACTTTGCTGGAGGTTGAATAATTAAATTACTAGTATTCAACGTTTTAATAAAAATGAAAATGATTTGATGACGGAATGCGACACGATTTCTAACATTACTAGATCTTCTCTCTTAGTCACGTTGTTAACCGAAAACAAACAAAACAAACAAATCAAACATCGAGGGTATTTTTTTATTACGATTCCAGCAAAAAATAATATTCGAAGTTATTTATCGGAATTATTTAGTAATAGAGAGGGGAAAAAATAGCTACACTACACAATTTCAGTTTTATAATGGGTTGATAACATAATATAAGTTAAGTAAACAAAAGACAATCTGTATGATTCAAAGATGTTTGATATACATAAATAAAGGCTATTTAATATAGACTCGATATCTTTAACTGAGGCTTACAGATGAATTACTTTCTAACCTCAAATAACAATATTTACATTTGCTAAATTGTTCTACCATTTGAACGTGAAATCCTTAAAATTATTAGCCTACGCTTGCGTAGTTAGTCTTCTTGTCATTGTTCTTTTAAACAAAAATGTCACTTCGATTTATACATCCGTATGGGATAAGTCAAATGGAGATTAGGGGGAATTACACTCATTGATATATTGAAATGGAACATTTACGCCCCAATGATATATTTGAGAGCTGACAAAGTAGACCAATTCCAATGGCATGTCTGTATATACTTGTAGATAGGAAGTTATCCCCCATCCTTGTCATCACCACTTAACTTGATAGGTCAATCCCTACGCATGGCTAGATGTACTCGATACAACTTCAAGTAATAGTCAGTGATAGTGACTTACGACTGGTCTGTGGTTTTCTCCGGTGACCACCATCAATGAAATAGACCAATGGTTGGAAGTGGTGTTAAACATCCATAGCCAATAAAGATACCATGTTTTCATCTTTAAAATATTCAATCCATTTACCAGTATGTATATTTCCACAAAGCCAGTCGAGTACACTAAATTAGACAACTAATACTCGGTCGATACCGGTACCTCTACTGGTGGACGAGAAGTTCCATATGGTAACATCCGCCCAGTAGTGCTTCGACAGTTACATGGTTTATTAGATATGCATATGTAAACGTAATTACAATGTACATTTTGTATGTTTGAAATCAGTTGCAGTTCCTACCAAAATAATGTTATAAAGTCAATCTCCGTTAGGCATGTTAGCCGATTTTGGCTCTCCTGTTCCTGTTTACTTACACCCAACGACTTTTAAATTATTTGGCTTCCCCATTCATTGACTATGGTCGTACCTGATGCACTGGCCTGACGAAGATTATTCCAGAAACGTGCCGTGTGCACTAAATTAAATATGTTCTTTTTTTTTAGTAGTTGTGGATTCTCAATTATAGCCGAAATGCATATATAAAATAAAACAAGATTTCCTTTGACACATGTACTAACCGTTATTTTGGGGAGAATACATATAGTTTTTTAGGCGATTCTAAGATTCTAATAACCAAACAAATTTTCTTTTAGCCGCAAAAATTTTTAATCTTTCGCATTCACAATATATGTAATATTTTATAATAACAATTTCAATGCTTTAAATTAAATTCTCAAAATTCTCCAGTTCGTACCATCATTGAAGCAATATATACAAATAGTATACAAATCTTCAAATGGTGAAAAGGTATCATCTATATTTTTTTAATTATTATTATGCTTATTTGTTTTTATCAGAATGTCTAATTTATGTTGTCTCCTGTACTATTCCTAGATTGTTTTCTCAAAACTGTTAACATTTTTTTCTGTGTTTGGACCCTTTTTATAATTTTATTATTCCAAATATGCACCAAGGAAACTTCTGTAGTATTAATAATGAAAATATTATGACGTACCAGGGTGACCGCTTTATATCGTTTAAGGATTAATTATATTTCGTTATTGTTCAATCTTACCTAAACATCTGGTTATATCAACAATATCTACTTCAAATCCTAATAATATGGTGTAATCCTTTGCTTCGTGAACAATTAGTTTATTTCGTAATTTATTAAGATGTTCTCGGTTAAATCAGCAACTTACAATCAACATACATGTATCTGAATCCTGAACAACAACAAAAAACTAATTTTTTTTCTCTCACATTTTCAGTTTGTGACAAATATGGATCCTTTGTTGACTTGTAAACAATAATTTGAGTGTGTTGAAAAAATTAAACGACACCCTTTAATATGTCGATACAATACCTCTGTAAAAGAAAGGGAAACGAAGTCAGGGTTTTAATATGTGCTTGACAAAATGTGCATTGTATGGAGTTTAAACGGGTATGGTTCATATTTCATTGACTATACTCGTTGTTATGGAAAGTTTTTTTATTGATCAAAAGGTTATAAACAATCGATTCATGTGATTCCTTCTTAAACTGTTCATTGTTTCTGTTTAAATTACACCTATTTCTATTACTTATACTTATACATAATTTCGTAATCCTATGGAGCCTCATAAATCTCGAAAATGGTTGTTTAATTGATTAAAATGTGATTTTAAATGTTTAATTGATTAAAATGTGATTTTAAATAAACAAAATAACTATTTATTGAGGGGATTAGGCGTTAACTGCTCTGATTGATCATTTAATTATTTCCTTCATTCATAATAAGATTCATGTCATTGGAGAATGAGAAACGTGCCATTATAAAATCAGAGGTCTGCATGATTATGGCATTGATATGCGGCTTACTTGAGCTGTTGCCCATCGTAGCACATGTTAAATTACAAATGTATATACCCTCTGAACTTGAACCCCAAAGGCCATGGAACATACATTAATAAGATTGAACTTCGACATCGCAATGTTGTTTCGTGCCAAATGCATCCTCATACATGGTTCTTCAGAAGATCGTTTATGCTTTCTCTATTGTAGCCTATTTTAAACTGCACTGCATGACAACAGATACTTGCTTCTTACAATGGTCCAGCACATCGATACAAAATTGTATCTTGATTTGTGCAAATTACAATTGCGTTTTCACTCCTTATTCTTCAGACGATTCTGTATTTTTTCCCTTGCAACCTATAACAAACCTTGCGCCACAACACACGGTCATTTGTTTGATACAATGGGTCCAACCCCTAACTACCGTAAGGAAGAGACCAGGGGTTCACAATATTGCATAAACAATTGACTATGTCACCGGGGCTGGGACTACTAAAGACAATCGTGAACAAATTTATATCGTCAAACTTTAATATCATATTCATGATCCATACCGTTTATACTTGCATTTTAGTTTCTCTGGAAAATTACTTGGATCATTTATGGCTTCTCTAGAACATCAGAACTAGGACCCCATAGACAAGTAATCTTCGTTTGTATCGGATTAAGTCTGCATTTCTCAAGGATGATGCATGCCATTATGATGCCACAAACTGTCCCGCACAAATCGGCAATAGATGGGACCATCATTTTTTTTTAATGTAATATGCACACCACCTAACTTGTTATTAGATTGTCCATATATCATTTATATCAACTTCAGTTCAAATGATCCGATAGTTTCCGAAAAGATTTTTTTACCTTTCAAATAATCAGAATACCGGTATCAATCTCAGTGGGAGATCTTATTTTAATCAGATTGTCAGAATAGCTATTTAACTGTATTAGATGTGAGAGCCGAACCGAAATAACAGACCGTACTCTTATTATTAGCCGCATATATGCACTTATCCTCTCAGTAGAATTTGAACAATGACCCAGTCAGTATACTCCTATATGGCAAATCAAAACAATAATTCTATTATCGATATTTCATGTTATTGACAACTTATATTGTCAGTGTGACGGTCATATTGACCGTCGATCTAGAACGAAATGAGGAAGTATGTCGAGAAACGTCCATAGATCACTTCTGGGGAGTTAAACAGATATAATTGGGTTTATGAGAATTGACGTTGGTTTATATTTCATTCAATCCGAAGCTAAATATGCACCATGGCAATCATATATTTGATGCTTGATAGAAACGAAATGTCAAATCGTGAAGAAATTATATTTGCATTTAAATTTGTATTATCCATGGATATATTATATGGGGCTAGTGTAACGTGTGTTTAAACATGGGTTCATCTGTAACCGTCGTATTGGATTTTATTAACTTCTTTGAACAATGAAATCTAACAGTTTATTGTGGTTTTTTTATCATGTTGGTGAAGTTTTAAAAAAACATGAAATTATACAGTTTCTTAAATGTCTCAGGCAAACATATTTTGTGTCTTTATATATTGTCAGAACGAACAGGCCAAATTACGAGAGAGTCTGCTATATATATTATCAATGGATCATTTCCATATATTTTTGCCCTAAACCATGCAATCTGTATACCTGTCATCTTGAGAGAATCCAAAAATGTATTCACGAATTGATGTGTATAGGAAAATGCAACAACTAACACACACACAACGGCAAATATCTCAAAGTTCTACGCTTTCACTTCTTGATCATATATTGTAAAATGTAAGGATACAAAAATTGAAAATATTTATTGACGTGGGTTAGGGTTGTGGTGTTGATTGACGTTAAGTATTTCAAACAATGTAAATTATCTATAAACAGAACAAGTCACCAAACAATTTAATAAGCATCTAAGATCAAATCGGGGTTTTTGGTTTATTTCTGATAGAAGATGATATATGGAAGTGGCTAGGAAATTTTGTGTCTGAAACAGATTCGTAAAGTGAAACCCATCTTGAAAGATCCTTTGTTTTGCAATCCAAATGTGGTCTTTAAAGACAGATGGTCCCTCAAAAGAAGTTTTTTTTTATTAAACATGTTTGAAATTTATATAATGTAATCTGATCAAATCTAAAGTCAATCTTCGTCAAGCATTGGAACCATATTCGACTTTGTACCCCGTCTGACTTTGTCTACCCCGTTTATACGGTGTCATCCTGGTTCGCATACATTTAATTAGCTTACTAATTAAATAGTTAAACAAACAAAAAAGACAATAAGTTCACATACCATAATGAACTATAGTCTATTTTGAATATGTTAAATTTAAAGTGTATCTGTGACTATATATATTGCAATATAGTTATAAGTACATTCTCATTTATGTTGGTTGAAATCTTTGTGCATATGTCTCTTTTGAATATGTTAATTTACATAGATGTTCTGTGTGTACCTGTAACCATATATTTTAATGTTTTGAAGTATCTTTCCCATTTAAGCTGGTTCAATATGTCTAATATTTATCTAACTTGTCTTGCTTTGATACATGATAAATAATAAATTTAAAAAACTGATTTTTAATTTATATATTTATTCAACAAATTTTAATTCATAAGTAAACATTACTTTCATAACTTCAATCTTCCATCAAGTACTAAGCTGTCTCTACCAAACTTGTTCTTTACATCATAATTCTAAGTTGCATTTCATCTGTATTACTAATTGTATATCTTTCTGTTTTGTTATTCCACTGTCTATTATTGTTTTGTTAGATTTGTCATGTAACATGTTCTATAACTTGTTTGCTATATTAGTCAATTATAATTCATAGGAGACGGATTAGTATAAGCTTAGCTTGTTTCCGAATCCTGTCATGTTAAAACAAAATTTGTGTGTATTGTAACATTATACCAGTTTATCATGAATAAATATGTTTATACCAACTTGTTCTTTACAAATTCAAGTGCATGTAGTTGAGCATATGCCATGGTTGTTGATGAATGATTTCAAGTAAAAAGCACTGAATATTTATAATGGTGGAAATTTGTGAGAACAGTTCTCACAGTTTAATTATAGGCTTGCATTGTTTCCTTTTCAAGCTTCAATCATTATGCTTATATAATTAGCTTGGAAGCTAAACACTAAAGCTCTTAATGAACTGCAAGAGTATGAGTATGAAAATAATTAATGAATAAATAGATAAATAATTTAGTAAACTTTATATTCATTATATGATATATCTTAAAGATAATCAAAATTTTGTAAGCAAGATAAATCTTTATTTATATTTAAAAGAAGATCAAAATTTGTAAGCAAGATAAAATGTTACTATTATATCAAAGTGCAGCATATTACTATAATAATTCTTTAATTCTAATCATTTCTATATTTATTTACTTGTAATATTACAGGTAAAATTTGTGTGATCAATAAAGAACAGACTATAATTGTTTAAACAACAATTTCCTCAATGTTTAATTATACCTGTAATTAAGTGTATGCGAACCCTATTTGTTTACTTGTTCCTCAAGATTTTTTAATTATGAAGCTTTCAAATCTTTTGACTATGAGCAGTATGAGTGTACTTGATAAAAGGTCATTCTATAAACGGGCCGTGCGGACCAAATTAGATACCTACATCACAGGCGCATGGGGCATGCATTTCGTTTCCTTCTCCCCCCTTTTCTCTACTACCCCCTCCCCCCTTTTTTCAAAATTTTCATATTAATCATTCCTTTTTCAAAATTTTCATAATCATTCGTTTTTCTTTATTTGACAATATCAGTAGACGTCATACATCATGAATAATACGAAAAACTGTGGACATAGAATACACGTATTATTCATGATGTATGGCGTCTACTGATATTGTCAAATGAAGAAAAAGGAATGATTATGAAAATTTTGAAAAAGGAATGATTAATATGAAAATTTTGAAAAAGGGGGGGTAGTAGAGAAAAGGGGGGAGGAGGAAACGGAATCCATGCCCCATGTGCCTGTGACCTACATAGTTAACGAAGAGAGTTGACTTTTTACAATAGTCTTTTAAAGGAGGATGATCTCTCATTGGAGATATCTTTAAACACTAGTTTCAAAATGCAAGGATTTTGAACGTTTAACGTAAACAGTGTTCTTCCTAAACACGAAGAATCAATGTACATTCTACCCGAGGATGTTTGATGTGTATTTTGTATACAGGGTCGCAAGTCAGAGAAGCTTGCTCCTATACTTATATACGCGCGGGTACTAATCAGACTGTTTTTAGAAAATGCAATTCAATTATTAGTCTATAGAATTGTTAGATACTGAAGTAATTATGAATAGAAAGTAAACAGAGCAAGGCAGTTTAAGATACATCATTATTTCCTTAACAAAATTAACATATGTATGTTATCTTAAATTACAGTACATTCTTCATGGGTCATCAACAATCAATACATTCTATAGATCCATTGATATTACTATTAAATATCTTATTATCACATATTAAAAGAAGTACAACAGTTAACCCATATTTGTTCTGGTTGACATGATAAAAAATACAAGTCATCAAACTGTACATTTTAACAGCTAGACTGCTTTATTTGTCATTGCCAAATCACGGAGAGGATATATGTATAGCTATATCACATCACAATAATAATATACCGGTTGTGGGCCGGTGATTTCGAAAAAAATAAAGCATCTTAATTTATATCAGTATGATCCGTTCTAGCTTATTTTCTTCATTCAATTTAACCATACGTTTATAGACTCTTTCGTTGCCTTTATAAATCATTATGATTATTTTAAATTCTATTTTGTTTGAATTAAATGCTGGGTACTGGTGATGGTTCCCAGGGCACAACCCACAGAGCTGCCCACCATGCTCTAAATGTGGCGGATAGGGGATTCCCTCTCTGTTGTTGGTTTTTGCTTGGGGGGGGGGGGGGGGGGTGCGTGCCAGGTTACAATACGGAGAGCCTGTCTGTGAACCATACTTGGTGGTGTGTGTGGAGAATGTCACGCTATTTACACGTCACAGACCCTTTTTGTGGATTTCGGAGAAGAGTAGGTGCGTTGTTGTCGATATACAATGAGCTATGCATACTCTACTTGCCAAAAAAACGTTTCCAGTGTCAATCAAAAGTCGTTCCCCCGGTTGTCCTACTCCCCACACACTTCTGATCAATGCTGTATAATTTGTATATACCATTGAACCTGAATATGCATGAAATATTTACCACTTGATGTTCAAATTAAGCAACCAACAATCAATCGATCAATAAAATTTTAATTTCCGTCGTATTTTTCTAATGCATGACATTTTTCTCCAGACAATGAAGCAATTAAGGTCCCCATTCATCTAGGTTGTTATGCGAGATGAGCAAACGGAGTTTTCAGTCATGTGGGTTTGTGTGGGATGGGGGTCTGAAAACACACCAAACATGTTATAGAATACCAGAAGATAGGTACCTTTCGAACAATTACATATGAACATACCTCATGGTTTTCGTGTTGAACAAGAAGCTTAAAACAATCCTTATATCCCAAATGAATAGCCAAGTGTAATGGATCTAAACCGTCTTGATCATAACGGTCAGTTTCAGCGTTGTGGTGTAACAACATTGTCATGTATGATGTATTCTTGTGGAACACAGCTTCAAAAAGGGGTGTGTGCCCTGCTTTGTTATGGTGATTTATCTTCACATTATTCTCAATTAAAATCTTAGCACATTTGTGGTAATGTCGCCCCCAAGATGGTCCACTATCACATCCCTCCTTGATACAATAAAGGAGGAGGTTGTTCCCGTCCTCATCGAAGTCTTCATTTTCCTCATTTAAAAGTAATTCGAGGTTTTCGAAATCTTTCACTTTTTGTAAAATATCAAGTAATTCATCTAAATGACCTTCACCGGTAATCTTCCATAGCTTATCCTTTAACTCTTTTCTTGAATATAACGGGTTTTTCTCCGGTTCTTTATTCTCATCGCCGCCACTTTTTCCACCACTTTTATCTTCATTTTCTTCTGGTATTCTATCCTTCGCACCCAATACCATCCTCCTACTAGAGATGACATTAAGACACACCTGTCATCTTATATTACATTGGCATGAATGACTTCACATCCCATAACTATCTGGGAAATATCTTCACTCTATATTTCAGAATTAAATTACCGGTATATACTTCTCAAGGTCGAAGGCAGTATCAACAAAACTCTTCGATATTATTTCAGAATTGGTGACCCATTGTTCTATACATGTAGATACAATGTACATTACGAAATGTTTATGCGTGACAAGGTTATAATTATCATTTAATTCAAATTAAACACATAACATCAAGTGCGCAAAGAAGAAAATATATTTATTAAATTGCTGTCAATACTTATCTGATCAAAGGGTGGATGGTGTTGCTAATAGGCTATTGATTTTGGGAGGTTTAAGCTATATTTGCATTTATGATTTACCATAACGTGTGTATATCTATGTAGTTAAGTTGTTATTGATTGGGGAAACAATAAATAATAATGTCAACAACATTTTTTGTAATCCAATTTTCAGTCGTTGTTAAGCAAAATCGAACAAGAAAATATTGGTTATGGAGCTTTGGTGTAGTAGTACCTTACAGCATAGGAAATTAAAAATTGTTTAAAATTGTGAAAAAATCCTGGAAATTTAAGATCATAGTCAAAACACGGTTATAGATGTATCTACATCTTCTAATCAATATTGTCATAGCAAATGATCAATTGTCAAAAAATTGATTCTTCTTATAATTTTGTTAACCCGTCTTGATTGAGTCTAAGAAATCCATAAGACATTGATATCCATCTCGCTAATCTACAACATATAAACTATCTGAGAAATTAAATGGACATTATCTAGTATTCTAATAACAAAACAATTTGTTTTAACCTGAAGATTCCTGAATGAATGAAAGAATGGATTGTATTCTCATACACCAAAAACTTATAATTACAGAGAAGTGAACAGTTACATATATCATATACATAGCATATTACGTTTACATTTTAACCCGAAAATTCTCCAGGTCACATCCAACCTGTGCCATTATTAAACCACAGGGTGGGGTCACTTCCCATATAAAGGTACAGACGTGCCACTGGAATGGGTCGACTTTGTTAGCTTGCGGATTTTTCAAGCTATGAGCTAGGTCATTTTTCTGTAAGACTTCTTTATCGCCAAGAAACGTTCTTTTTATAATTATTTAACCTATCTGCGGAACAGTAGATCTTATGTTTGTTTTTGTGATCTATGGTATCTGTGATTGTAATGATTAGCGTGCTCGCCCCGATTGTGTTAGATCGTGGGTTCGAGCCCTTGGCAGATCAAACAAAAGACTATAAAATTGGTATTTGTTGCTTCTCCGCTAAGCACGCAACACTAAGGAGTCAGAACAAAGACGGGCTGTCTCGGAATCAGGATAATGTGTCCGAGTGGAGCGGCATGTTTAATCGCGAACTGTTGTTTCAGTGAGTTGACACTACTAAAATCCAACTTACATGTAGACTGTAGTGTTGGTCTAATGCAAAGTGGACAAGTTTCATCATCATCATTTCATTTAATGTATTTTGTTCTCACCACGATATAACTTTGGTGTTAAACAAATCACTGACTCACTTACATAATTATTTGTTATAATTTAACTTGATAAGGTGCAAAATTGATTTATGTTTAGTCTAATGGATGGGTCACCAATAAAGGAATAATACATGAATGGGTATAGTCTTTGCACTTAGAATATATGAATGGGTATGGTTTTCCACCGTTTTCCAGCTGAGCCAATATTTGTATAGAGAGTTTCAACTCCACTGGCTCGACCGGCGTACCTATTTTTAACTTAAGTCCCCCGTGCTCTTAATTATCTACCATAAGTCACGCCCTACCACTTTCTTTGTATTTCGAATTCGCGTCTCACTTGAAAAACCAGCACCTGTTAACCTCTTTAGAGGGTTGTTAGGTCGAATTCCGCTCCTGACGAGGTGAACTCGATACATTATGTCATAAAGTTTGACAGTGACTTGCGACAGGTTGGTGGTATTTCTCCGGTTTCACCGTGTCCCCCGTCACATGTGGGGACGTGGCTTTGTGAAGGTGGTGGACACGGATCTGAAGCGGCGGTTTCAGGTAAGCTGGTGTGAAATCATAAATTATAGCATTATTACAATTATTTAAAATATATGACTTATTTAGCGGAACACCAGGTTCATTTCGGGAGATGTTGATCCCATTTTACCCACGTTATTCGTCCGGTATATAGGTGAACAGTTCTGCAATGTATGACGAGGGTGGTCAACATTGAAAATTATCAGAAGTCTCCGTCAGATTTTAGCTAATGTAAGGGTCGATGCACATACTTTCAATGACATATGTTATCTAAAAAGTCGTCCGCGTTAAATGCAATCATTATTTCAAACCATCAACGCCATATAAGAAGCATACGATCTAATTGTCTCTCGCGTTAAATTGTGGCGTATGGGGGTGAAATATTTGTAACGCCAGGGTCCACAGTCTCACATTTTAAAAACAAGGATAATTATGTATAATCCTTTTTATCAACAACAAAACATCCCACATTTGTAATGAATAATCACTTCAGAGTACATACTTCAATGTGTTAAAGAACATTGTGTACTGTAATCGTAATTTTACACTTCAAAAGTCAACAGTAAAAGTCAGTATTTTATTTAGACTGAAATCTGTTATTCTGTATGTAGTAGGACAGTTACCGAAACAGGATATATTTTCCTGAGGTACTTAGAACAGACAAGTGTTTTAATATCCGAGGTCGACGGCCAATGGCAATATAATACTTTGTTGTTCCAGTATAAACTATGAACACCATTTTGATCCACGAAACATTCATATGGTGACTTGACATTATGTCGATAATGTTTACTGTACCGCTTGATTAATATCGCCTGACTTGTGCTAGTCTGTGGACCCGTAACTGACAATGAACAACAATCCATGCATACATCAAATAGACAGCTATACTACCACTGCCTCATTTTGATTGGTCTCGTTAGCACGGTCATACTAAAAAGCGACCGGGACACTTGTTGCTGTAGATACAGAATTCATTTATATTCATTTATCTTGTTTAAGAATGAATGAATGCTCTTTTATCTCAGAAAAAGAATCGATTGATAGAATGACCCATCAATATTAGGCATATCCCATACAAGACTTTATAATATATTAATTTAACAACTATAAATGATAACACATTTTAATATTATTACGTTTACACTGAATTATGTAATACATTTTGAATTTCAAAATAGTTTCAATTGCTTGGCATTGAAGGTAATTTATATACATTTTGTCAATTTGTCTAAATTATGCTCAGCTTGTATATTGTGCTCTGTGCAAAACAGTTTGGATCAGATCTGCATATTTCTTCTGTGTCAAACTCGCATAGTAATTAGTCTGTCGGTCTGTTTTTTTAGCAGATTTCATTTGTTCCTCAATCCAATATATTTATACATGACATCCTATTTTAATTTTTCAGTCAAAGTCTAAAGGATCACGATTGTTTGGCGCTTGGTTTTTATAATGTTTCTAAACTATTTTAAATATTGGCATTACATACTTCACAGTTACCATGATTGTCTACCCCCTAAAGATGATTCAGGTCATCGTTAGTTTAAATTGGCCCAGTATTTTCCAGAGAAGAAGATCTTTTTATAAAAGTTTAAGGACGACAGACGGACGACGTACTCCAAGTGAAGGCAAAAGCTCACCTGACTCTTTGGGTAAGGTGAGCTAAAAACGTTCATTCTTCTACACATCCATATATGATACTGAATAAGGTCCAAATAAGATTAAATATTATTGTCACGTGCCTTCGTGCCCTGAATTGTGGTTTTTATTACACGAGGGTTGCTTTGCCTTTCATGAAAAAGGGTAATATATACATAATTATCCCTTTTTTTTAAATGTGAGCCCTATCCCCTGGCGTTACAAATATTTCACCCCCATACGCCACAATTTAACGCGAGAGACAATTCGATCGTATGCTTCTTATATTGCGTTGATGGTTTGAAATAATGATTGCATTTAACGCGGACGACTTTTTAGATAACATATGCCATTGAAAGTATGTGCATCGAGCCTTAAGTTAGCTAAAATCTGACGGAGACTTGTGATAATTTTCAATTTTGACCACCCTCGTCATACATTGCAGAACTGTTCACGTATATACCGGACGAATAACGTGGGTAAAATTAGATACGATAACGTAACCCTCAGTTCGCTTTTGCACCCAGCGAGGGTTCCTAACTGGAGCACAAGCTAGCGGAATGAGGGTTACGTTATCGTATCTAGGGTAAAATGGGATCAACATTTCCCGAAATGAACCTGGTGTTCAGCTAAATAAATCATATATTTTAAATAATTGTAATAATGCTATAATTTATGATTTCACACCAGCTTACATGAAACCGCCGCTTCAGATCCGTGTCCTCCACCTTCACAAAGCCATGTCCCCAAATGTGACGGGGGACACGGTGGGTTTCCCCCACCAATAAAACTAACCGTAACTATACAACTGAAATATTGTTGAAAGTGGCGTTAAACACCATAACCCTAATGACCTAATCCCTCTGTAGAGAACAAATTCCAGGTACCCTCTAATTTGACGGAAAGTAATTTGGTTGCAGGGTGAGTGAATGTTGAATTTTCAAATCGTATCGTCAACCAAACCCCATTCTTTGGGGATCTTGATCCTGTATGAATTTAGCAACTTCGCTAGTCCCAACCTCTTAAAGAGGGAACCCATCAACAACTCCAAATTTGCGTTTTTCAACATAGGGTGTTATGTGAATACAAGTTCGTATTATGTAAATTACATTGGTAGTATTGGTATATCAATATAGTTGCAGAATTCAAGCAAAATATTCGAAAAATTGTTTTAAATCTAATTAGTTTATTTACACAACATACATAAAGATATTTTCATATAAAACAAGATATGATTGGGTTTAGATTAAGTTGTGAGTTCGAATCCCGTTCATGGCGAGGTGTACTCGATACAACATTATGTGATAAAGTTTGTCAGCAACTTGCGACAGGTCAATGTTTTTTTTTCATCAATAAAACTGACCGCCACGATATAACTGAAATATTGTTGAAGGTGGTGTTAGGCATCATAAACCATAAACCAAACCATAAAAAAATATGATTAGAGAAATTTGATACACGAAAGTACTAAGTTTAACATGTTAATAGGAATATAAAGGGAGATAATTTCGATCATTGAAAATAAAATTATTTATCAGACAATGAAGATGATCTGGTCTGAAAATAGGTCACTCACGACCCGTATACTTTAGTTGCTACACATCACTTCTGTTTTATATTTTTCTTTGTTTTAAATTTTATAACAATACAATGTAAAATTTTGCAATCAAGAGAGTTAATTGCCCTTGATTGTTTTCCCGCCATTTTCTAACATGGCTGGCCTTTCAACACGTGTAACAACATTCCCAGATGAGAATGAGTACCCTGGTAAATTATAAATCAGTCTGTTTTATCAGTCACATCCAGAAACATTTTGTTTTGTAATTCAACAATCATTTTACATTCTATGCTTGATTGTTGAAATTGTCTTGGCCCCGGGAAGTCTTTACAACCCACCCAATTATGATTTTGGGCCCCGTTCATGATGAGGTGTACTTGATACAACATTATGTGATAAAAGTGTGTCGGTGACTTGCGACAGGTCATGGTTTTCTCCAGCTACTCCGGTTTCCTCCACCATTATAATTATATAACTGAAATATTGTTGAAAGTGGTATTAAATGCCATAATCATAAACCAAATCCATTCTGTTAGATATCCAAACAACCATAATCACGACTTTATAGCTGAACTATTCAACAATCTTACATTTTTTCAACCTCCCGGACCTATTCTAAAAAAAGCCAAGGCAATGATCGAGATTCGGTCACTGTACCCTTGCAAAGGTCACATTTGTATGGAACACCATTTTAACATATACTCAAATTACAGGGTTTTTGTCACCATAGGCATATAGGTTATTCTTCTTTTTAGTGCTTATTGGGATACACTGCTCAGGTGAAAAAGATAAGAAACAGGTTTTATCGTTGACTTCCATTTTAAAAGTAAAATTTTCAATGCCAGTGTATTTAAAGACTACATTACATTTATAAATAAAACTCCAAAATTATGTTCAAGAAAAATACAAGAATGTGTCAAAATAAAATTATGCCACTCAGTTGAATAATTATTTTGATTTAAATTTTAATTGACAGGATTCCTTATGTTTTCATCACAGACAATTTGTTTATCAATATTAAGATCATGGTTTATGATTGGTCAATATTCTGTATTTTGTGACCGATGACGCTTGTAAAAATCCTCCTATATTTAGAGAGATCTATCTAATTGAAGTGAAAAGCTCATTATTATTAAATTAGAATGTTTTCTAATTAATTAAGTTTAGTTTATGGTGTTTAACGTCACTTTCACTACCTTGCAACCAGTGCCTATCACCACTAAGGTCGTGAGTTCGAATCCAGCTCAGGCGAGGTGTACTTGATACAACATTATGTGAAAAAGTTGTCAGTGGCTTGTGACAGGTCGGTGGGTCTCTCTGAGTACATCGGTTTCCTCTACCAATGAAACTGACTGTCACAATATAACTGAAATATTGTTGAATGTGGCATTAAATACCATCCTCCTATAATTATAATATTTCTATTTGTACTCTTGTATTATTCTTTCCAAATGTATTATTAATCTGTATGTATCTTTGATTGATTTAGAGATCTCTCTATTTAAATTGCAGAGCTCTCTATATAACTAAATTTTACTGATCTTTCTACTACTTACATTCTAATATTTTTGCTTTCTGTGATAAATTTGAAGGATAACGTGTTTAGATGATCAAATTGATTGATTGATTGATTATTGCTTAACGTCCAGCTAACAGTATTTCCACTAAATTCAGGACAATGATTATTGCTTAACGTCCAGCTAACAGTATTTCCACTAAATTCAGGACAATGATTATTGCTTAACGTCCAGCTAACAGTATTTCCACTAAATTCAGGACAATGATTATTGCTTAACGTCCAGCTAACAGTATTTCCACTAAATTCAGGACAATGATCAAGCTCCCTTCCAATATTTGAAGAATCCATTAAACTCGTTTGACCATGTGTTTTAAAAGGTCAAATTTGTGTTTTAAACAGGACAGCACAGGTTAAGTTTAAAGTGAATTATCAATGATATGAAGTTTTGTTGTATTTGTGTAATCAGAGAGTTGATGATTACTCATTTGTATTTTCCCTGGACAAGTGAGTTTGTACTAATACAGTGGTCACTAAGTTGACTTCTCTGAGCATCTTGTGGTCATTTTATAAACCAGGTGTTGCATAAAATATATTTAAAAAAAGTTTGAAGTGAATTTAAAGAAAAAAATTGGCAGTATAACCTTTGAACACCAGTAACTCGGTCATATTAAATTGTGCTTTCATTTTGAACCATGGCAGATAATACAAGCCTAATAAAAACTAAAGCCTATCTCGTCTGATTATTCATACATAGCTTGCATTGTTTATGTTCAATCAAGTCTAGATTTTGAGAAGAATAATTTTATTAATTTTCACGTATAAGTTACTTTGTTAAGCTGTAACTCGTTCAAATATGACTTAAAATAGAAATTCCATATGCCTTCCAAATGTGCCAAATTTCATAATTTCAATCAATACTTTCAACCAATTTTAATGCAGTTGTTTGCAAAATGATCATCTAAATGTGTTATTTTATGGGCCATAAATATTTTTGTGGGTATTTTATTTCTAAAGAAGGTCTAAAAGGGCCCAGAATTCCGAAATTTCTCATATTTGGTGGGTATATAGAATTTTTCTTCCAATTTTGATGGGGGTTTTCTTTGAATTTTTTTTAACTTAGAGCTCGGAATCTGGTGGAATGTCAATGGATTTCCTCTATCTGTTACGGTTTAGTGGATAAACTCAAACGAATGGGGCCAACAAAAGCTGAATTCCAAAATTTGAACTTTCTTAATTTTCATCTAATTATATGCAGTGTATTGGCAAAATGATCATCTTTATGAGCTATTCATGGACCATTTAAAAAAAATTCTAGTTTATTTCGAAAAGGGGTCTAAGTGGCTCAAATTTCGCATATTTGGAAGGCATATTTAAAATAGTAAAACAAGACAAATTTCCAAAATACAGTTGATCCTTCCAGCATATTACTGTGTCCAACACATTATTGTGTCCAGCTATTTACTGGTTCAAGCAAAATACTTTGTCCACACTTGTCTTTAATATGCACTTGTTCAACTTTCCCTTGTCAACATGCTGTGGTCGTATCATGCAATGCTCTGCATCACATTTTATTCTTCTCCTCTGAAACCGCTTGGCCAGATGAACCGAAACTTTGTAGGAAGCATCTATGGAAGGTCTTCTATTTATAAAGATGCTCATTGCACCTCGATCCGTTAACAAACATGGCCGCCATAGGCAATTTTTG
Organism: Bathymodiolus brooksi; assembly: GCA_963680875.1. Taxonomy (NCBI): domain Eukaryota; kingdom Metazoa; phylum Mollusca; class Bivalvia; order Mytilida; family Modiolidae; genus Bathymodiolus; species Bathymodiolus brooksi. The sequence goes on along the minus strand of OY804576.1, from coordinate 61,096,768 downwards.
TTTCTGTTTGGTCAATTTCTAAAAAAAATCTTCTCCTCTGAAACCGCTTAACCTGTACAAAATTTCCATGGCTGCTATAGGCAGTTCTTTTTTGTGATTGGCCAATTAAAAAAATCTTCTCCAAAACTATTCGGCCAAATGAATTGAAATTTGGAAGGAAGCACCTATGGAAGATTCTGTATAAAGTTTCCCCAAAACAGAATGAAAGGTGAACGACACAGGCTCAACTCACTGAGCCTCTAGCTTTCATTTTTAAGTATAATTGTGATATCTTCTTTTGAGAAACCACAAATCTGACTGGATTACTCAGGTTCAGTTGAACACAAAAGTGATCATTTGAAAATAACAGACAATCTATAACCAAGTTAGTAATATAGGTATAGTTTTTGTAGACGTTGATACATTTTTGAAACGCAACAGTAGTGTAATGGTTAGCGTGCATGCCTCGAGTGCGGTAGATCATCTGTTCAAATCAAACACTATCAAATTGGTATTTGTTGCTTCTCCGCTAAGCATGCAGCATTAAGGAGAAAGAGCAAAGAAGACTGGTTGTCTCGGAATCAGGATAATGACATGTCTTTCTGCGGACTGATGTTTCAGTGAGCTAGCTCTATAAAAATCCAACTAAGCATGTTGTTCTAGTGGAAAGTGGACCTCATCATCATCTCATGGAAAATTAACTTGTTCTTGTGATGATATAGCTGAAATATTGCTGAGTTTGCATTAAACAGCAGTCACTCGCTCACTTGATACATTTTTGCATTTAATTTTTTCAGCCAGCTTGTATAGCATGGAAGAAATAAAGCAAATTAAAGGTAGACATGAGAGTGAAGTATCTTGGCAGAGAAGAAAGAAGTTCCTGACTGTATACCAGTCAAAATTTCCCAAGGAGAGACTAACTGCATTGTCCTACTGTTACGCTAATGTACTGTTGTATGGATGCAAGTACTCTGATAAATTAATGGAGGATTTATATGAGATGGCTTGTGACATGGCAAACTATCCATGGGATGAACCAGTTAATAAGATGTCCATGAAGAATAAAATATTTTATGAACCTGTGGTAAGATCAGTTCAAAATTCTGTGAAGAAAAATCGTAAAAGAAGAAGTACAAGTATGAAAGACCTTTTGAAGGCGTTTAAAGATTTAAATCTTAATAATAAAACTGCAGACTCCCAAGAAAGCACTAATGCAAATACAATACTGCATAATAGCCCAAGCGAAAATATTCAGGCTAGTTTTGACAACTCGATATATCAGGAATACATTTGTCCAGTTTTAGATTTGCAAAACAAGTCAAATGTTGTGTATTCTAAACTAATTAGTAAAGATTCTGATCATACAAACAAGATGAAAAAATTCAATCCAATAAGTGCTGCCACCAAAACATTCAATAGGAATCTGCTTTGTGATACATTTATGCCAGATTTAAATCTAACGTCACAAGCGTCAACTTCTAAATCAGTAAAACCAAAGACGACCAATATTACTCGTAATCCTGACGGTATACATGTCACAAACAAATTGAATTTCATTGGATCAGACAATTTACATATTACAGAATCCAATACTAATAAGAAATCTCACAGTCAAGTTGAAACAGAAAATGTTGTAAATGCCAATCAGATTGAGATGAAGGACGAACAGACATCTCATTGCAGCAGTAAATTACATCCGAAAATTCAAATTGCTAAGAAATCCAAACGTAGAGAAATTCAACAAATAAAACTCAAACAGAGATCTCTTAATGGCAGTAAAACCTGTGTGTTAGGAAAGAAAGAATTTTGTGGCTTTAACAGTTCACAACCAAATATTGGTAAGGTATCACGAAAGAAAGAAAATACAATTTTAGCCAAGCCATACAAAACGTACTATGTTTTTAATAAAAACCAACCATGTGCGAATGGGTCCGACAACTTACATGACGAGGGCAAACTCAGGTCCGATTGTTGTAAATCTAAAGCAAATCAGAAATATGAAAATCTTAAAGCATGTACTAAGATTAATCAGAAATCTAATGATAAACCAAGAACGAAAACTGCAGAAGAAAGTCTAATACATTTGAACACGGATGGTGCTGTTGTTGCAGAAAAGAGACACAAAACAACTCCTACAAACAAAGTTGAACCTGACAATTTACATAACCAGGACAAACTCAAGTCTTTTATTACATCTGACTGTAATGCCAATGCAAAGCATATATATGAAAGACTAAAGATTAAAGTATTAGAAGAAAGGTTAAAACATTTGAACACGAATAATTCTGCTGTAATGCAAAAGACAGACAAAATCACTTGTGCAGACGAAGTTGAAACTGACAATTTACACAGCGAGAACAAACTCAAGTCTTGTAATATATTTTATAGTAGCATCAAAGCAGAGCAAAGAAGTGAAAATCATAAAACATGTACTAAGATCGATCAGAAATCAAATGAAACACCAACATTTGATGTATCAGAAGAAAGTTTAAAACATTTTAACACAGATTATTATTCTGCTGTTGCAGAAAAGAGACACAAAATCACTCATACAGGTCAAGTTAAAACTGGTATAGATAATTTACCAAAAACTGACATAAACAACAATGAACCAAGAGTTATAAAACATAAGAATGGTAAATCTGAATTAAAACCAAGTACTAAACAGAGGAAAACTGCTAAAGCGATTGTGAATAAGCAAAGTCAACACAACAACAACAAAGTCTTCAACCAAAGAATGTCTCCTAGACTACCATCACCAATATTTGAAGAAAATTATAATTTTAGGTCTGGATACAGTCCGGATATCCATAGAGATTATGCGAGGCGCACTGGGTATTATGGTCCGTATAAGAAGTTGGATAGTCCCAACAATAATGAATCTTGGTTTGGACAAGGATATACATTTCCTTTATATGACCAGTATTTACAGTATGGCAGAAACTATGTACCTCCTTGTTCATTGGGTAATCGTAGAAGGGGGAGAAGTGGGTATCCAGTTCAACTACCTAGGGATAATACAGAGTGAAATTGTTCATCATTGTCACAAAACATGAGATAGCAACAATAATTATAAAATTATGGCAAAGAATTCTGTGGAAATCTCTAGGACAATTATAACATGGCCAAATCATCATTAAATGTTGGTGTTTTTTTTTAAACCCATAAAAAACAAGTTAATCCATGTAACTCTCCACAAAGAATGACTGTCATATCTGTTGGATCAAGAAGAAATAGTCTTCTCTCCCAATAACATGACTAGTAAACAGAAAAAAAACTCTTAAGAATGGAAAAATGAATAAACCATTAGGTGATGTTAACAATGTTTGGTTAAGGTTAGTTCTGGATAACATCAAGACAACATGTTTTTAGAGTTAGAATGAACTCCATTTTTTTTCAGGATTTCTCAGATTTGTATAACTGTTTTTATTTACATGTTGATTTTCATTAATTGTATTTATATATTGAGAAAATTTGAGATAATTCTACTCGCAAGAATGTGTAAAGAAGAATAAAACTCACAATTTTGACAAAATGGTATATATGTAATTTGTATTATTTATGATGAAATGTTGGAATACATTTCTTTATTTTCATGTTGACAATTTGTTATTGTACCTTTCTATGGTTTTGAGAATTTTTTTTATTGTTGTAGTTGATTTCACTATTAGATAATTTCATATAGAATATTTTTTATAATCCTATTTCAGGATAATATATTTTTTGGTTAGATTTTCATATTTTTTGTTGTGGATTTTCTGCTACACTGTATTGAAAGGGTCGTCATGTAGTTGGATTTACAACTACCTGTGCAATTAGTGCCTATCACCACTAAAGTTGTGAGTTTGAACTCCATTGATGGCAAGGTGTACTCGATACAACATTATGTGATAAAGTTTGTCAGTGACTTGCAGCAGGTGTGTGGTTTTCTCTGGGTACTCTGTTTCCTAAGCTTAAGACTGACCACGATATAACTGAAATAGTTTGGAAAGTGGCGTTAAACACCATAAACGAAAACCAAACCACTGTATTGATAAGACCATCTTTGCAGTCAGATTTCTTATTTCCAGATGAGAACTATTCACACTTTTCTTGCATTTAAATCTATCTCTTCTCATTATACAGGATACTCATTATATGTAGATAATGTTACAAAAATATATGATTCGTTTTGAAGAAATTTATAAAAATAAAGTATTCTACATGTAAACCTCATTATTTTATATACTCTCAAGCCTGTATTAAGAGGTCACTATTGAAACAAAGATACAGTGGCCTTATAAGAAAGGTGACCTTTTAAAACCAGTTCAATTCATGTGAAAAAAAATTCTATGACATGACAAGAATAGGTGACCTTTAAATGCAGGTGACTGCTTAATAGAGTTGACCACATGGACAGGTTTGACTAGTTGTTCCTTGAATATCTCAAGTAAATATTTGGTCTGCTTTTACTTTAATGTATCTCATACAATTTGAATACTTTGCTGTTCTGAAATAAAATAGCCATTTCCTTTGATGATATTTTGTTAGGTGTGTATCTATCATGTCTATGATAACTGACAAGGTCAAAATTCAAAGATTTGGTTTTATGCTTTTTGCATTACCGTAACAAAAATTCATTTAAACGAAAACAAATTTAGTCAGACCTTTACGTATCGCCTATCCCCAACAAAAATTTGTATATATTGTTGTATAGAATGCTCCTTAACTTTGTTATTCTTTATAATGGTTTATCTAACGATTTATGCATGCAGAATGTTTGTTTACAAACAATCGGGGTTAGTGTTGTGGTGTTTAACGCCACTTTCAACAATTTCAGTTATATCGTGCCGGTCTGTTTTATTGATGGAGGAGACCAGAGTACCCAGAGAAACCACTGACCTGCCGCAAGTTACTGACAAACTTTATCACATAATGTAGAATCGAGTACACCTCGCCTGAACATTATTTGATCTTGCAACTACAAACAATGCGGGTTAACGTTAGTAGAAATGTTCCAAAGTAAAAGTTTTATTATCATCCTTAGAATGCATGTTAAATCTCCTATCTATGATAATACTTGGTATTAGAATGCATGTTAAATCCCCTATCTATGATAATACTTGGTATTAGAATACATGTTAAATCCCCTATCTATGATAATACTTGGTATTAGAATGCATGTTAAATCTCCTATCTATGATAATACTTGGTATTAGAATACATGTTAAATCTCCTATCTATGATAATACTTGGTATTAGAATGCATGTTAAATCCCATATCTATGATAATACTTGGTATTAGAATACATGTTAAATCCCCTATCTATGATAATACTTGGTATTAGAATACATGTTAAATCTCCTATCTATGATAATACTTGGTATTAGAATACATGTTAAATTCCCTATCTATGATAATACTTGGTATTAGAATGCATGTTAAATCCCCTATCTATGATAATTGGTATTAGAATGCATGTTAAATCCCCTATCTATGATAATACTTGGTATTAGAATGCATGTTAAATCTCCTATCTATGATAATACTTGGTATTAGAATGCATGTTAAATCCCCTATCTATGATAATACTTGGTATTAGAATGCATGTTAAATCTCCTATCTATGATAATACTTGGTATTAGAATACATGTTAAATCTCCTATCTATGATAATACTTGGTATTAGAATACATGTTAAATCTCCTATCTATGATAATACTTGGTATTATAAGACTAAATGGAAATAAATAAATATCTTTAGAAACTAAAACTATCAGAAGCTAAAAAGAACTAGTATTACTGTGAGCACAGCTCACTAAGATATACTCCCCAAATCTGTCCAACCTATTTCCATAACCAAAACATTACTGATTGTTCCGACCAAAAATGAAAGGGACCCTCCTCTCTTCACCGGTAAGCTGCTGATAAAATTTCAAAACATTCTGAGAAACACTACTCAAGTTATCATACGACATAGGGTAAAAATCCTATTTTCCGTCATATCAAGTCCAATAACTCTGGAACGGTAAAAGTGAAAATCGTCAAAAATGAAAGGGATCCTCCTCTCTTCACCAGTAAACAACTGATAAAATTTTAAAAGATTCTAAGAAACACAACTCGAGTTATCGTACGACATAGGATTTGTCTACAGACGGACATGATGAAACCAGTATACCCACCTACAACTTCGTTGCAGGGGTATAAAAATACAGATAATGTGTGAATTGGAAATCCAAGAAAAAACAACAAAATTATGGTTTGACATCAGATAATTTACTTTCTTGATGATTTTGTTTTTGTAATTGATCTATTATTACAAGTAAAGGTCCATTTATATTATTTGAGTTGTCTCCCTGTAAATGAGAAAAAGAATGTGAAGAATTGCCTTGTATTTACAAATGTGCTTATTGTAAGGGGTTGGTGTTGTTAATGAAACGAAAAGCTTATTGTAAGGGGCTGCTGGTGTTGTTGATAAACAAAACACTTATTGTAAGCGACGTGTTGGCATTGGTAAAAAATCCAAAAAAATGGATTTTGTGAGGGGCTCATGATTTTGAAAAACAAAATTTTCATTGTATTAATTTTTTGTTACATTTAGTCTTATTTTCTACCATATTGTATTATTGTTATAGCGACAAGAGATGATTAAAATCTTTTTTTCCATTATTAGTTAATTTTTAGCTCACCTGGCCATAGGCCATGTGAGCTTTTGTCATGGGTAAGCATCCGTCGTCCGTTAGCTTTTCACATTTAACTCTTCTTCTCTGAAACCGCTGAACAGATTTCAACCAAACTTGCCATAAATGTTCATTGGATGGTCCTCTACCAGATTTATGTTTTTGGTGTAGATCGGAAATTCAACATGGCTGCCAGGGCCAATAACGTGTTCTGATTGGTTGAAACCTTGAAAATCTTCTTGTCAGAAACCACTAAACCAATTGAATTGTGACTTTGCAGGAATGATCATTGGGTGGTCCTGTACTAAATTTGTGAATCGTTTGCCGATCGGAGATTCAAGATGGCTGCCATGACTCGACTTAGTTTAACATTGGACCCTATGGGAATTTCACATTTTCATCTTTTTTTCTGAAACCACAAAACAGATTTGAACCAAACTTGGCAGAAATGTTCATTGGATGGTCATATACAAATTTTTGTTTTTGGAACTGATCGGAAATCCAACATGGCTGCCAGGGCCCATAATGTGTTCTGATTGGTCGAAATTTAAAAAATCTTCTTGTTAGAAACCACTAAGCCAATTGAATTGTGACTTTGCAGGAATGATCATTGGGTGGTCCTGTACTAAACCTGTGAATCGTTTGATGATCGGAAATTCAAGATGGCCACCATGACACGACTTAATTTTAACATAGGACCCTATGGAAAAAATGTTTAAAGTCTTCTCCTCTGAAACCAGTAAGTCAATTTAAAGCAAACATGGCATGAATGGTCCTTAGGTGGTCAAATTTCAAAATGATGTCCTGTGACCCCATCCTCCATCCAAGATGGCCACCGTCAGTGGACATAGTTTTAACATAGGACCCTATGGGGAAAATGTTTAAAAATTTGTTCCTCTGAAACCAGTAAGCCAATTTAAAGCAAACATGGCATGAATGGTCCTTAAATGGTCAACTTGCAAAATTATGTCCAGTGACCCAGACCTCCATCCAAGATGGCCACCATCAGTGGACATAGTTTTAACATAGGACCCTATGGGAAATATGTTTAAAATTCTTCTCCTCGGAAACCAGAAAGCCAATTTAAAGCAAACATGGCATGGATGGTTCTTAAGTGGTCAATTTTCAAAATTGTGTCTGGTGATCCTGACCTCCATCCAAGATGGCCGCCTTCAGCGGACATAGTTTTAACATAGGACCCTATGGGAACAAATGTTTTAAAATCTTCTCTGAAACCAGTAAGCCAATATAGCAAACATGTCGATGGTTCTTAGGTGGTCAACGTCCAAAATTGTGTTCAGTGATCCCGATCTCGGTTCAAAATGGCCACCGTCAGCAGACATAGTTTTAACATAGGACCCTATGGGAAAATTGTTTAAAAATCTTCTCTGAAACCAGTCGGCCAATTTAAAGCAAACATAGCATGGATGGTCCTTGGGTAGTATACTTTCAAAATTGTGTCCGGTGACCACGACCTCCATCCAAGATGGCTGCCATGAGCAGACATAGTTTTAACATAGAACCCTATGACAGTATGGGATTTGAATAGTAACTTAGATGTATTCGGCATGCAGACATTCTTAAGAGGACTTATTTATGTCACCTGAGCCTCTAGTTTTATCTATATATATTTGTGCTTATGTGTCTCGTCATGTCATGGAAAAAGGCTATTGTTCTTATTCAGATGCCAAAATGGCTAAATAATTGGCATAAATTTGCCGGTCTACTCTTCTGTTTGGTGAATTGGAGTATTCTGGACTAGTACACATTTCCTAATTACAGTAAAACATGTCTTCAACAAACACACCGCATCGGTGCTCGCCTCAAGTGCAGTAGACCGTGGGTTCGAGCCCCGATCTGGTCAAACCATAGAATATAAAATAGATATTTGTTGCTTCTCTGCTAAGCAGACAGCATTAAGGAGAAAGAGCAAAGACTGTTTGGCTTGGAATCAGGATAATGTGTTCGCATGGAGTGACATGTCTACCCACGGACTGTTGTTTCAGTGAGCTAGCACTATAAAAATCCAACTAAGCATGTTGCTTGTTGGTCTAGTACAAAGCTCACCATGATATACATGAAAAATAGCTGAGTTGAACAACAATCACTTGCTCACTCAACAAATACAAAATCTTCCAATAGTAAAGACAAGTCAGTATAAAATTTGAATAGAAACATCAAAAACAGAAGCAATATAATTATCTCCCCTTAACAAGACAAAAATGGTATATAATTCAATTTATAATACAAACACTGTTAGTTGAAGTAATGTGCAGCTTTGGAAATGCTTTATAAATAAATGATGGACCAATGGTCAGTAATCCCCACTGTCCACAACAAACATGAAAAACAACACTAGAATCATGCTAATCCTAAGAAAAATGGAACGAATAGGAACCAGTGTCCTGGTCTGGGAATGGCAGAAGACGTGACAATGTTTTAGATGTTTTATATTTACAGTTGCACAATTTGTGATTCTACAAGATATGGCAATATCGTTGAACTTATATTGGAATAGATTCCATGCTGTTTAACCCACTGCTCGTATTCAATTCTATTACATAAAATCTTGTGATTTATTTATGATGTTGAAATAATTTAGGTAAGAATTTTATTCAAATATGGTACCGTACATGGTTTGGTAGCTTTGGTATTCTTTCCATTTAGGGAAAAAATGGTTTTGAAAGTATATTTTCTGGCAATACAATGCTTGACATAATTTCAGTGGGAGTATGCTCGCCTTCAGTTCAGTAGATTGTGGGTTTGATCTCTCATGGGGTCAAACCAAAGACTATAAAATTGTTATTTGCTTCTGGTTGCCATTGGTGATCCAGTTATTAATAGAGGTAGTGTTGGGATCCCATTAACTGGTTTAACCCCACAACATTTTTGCGTCTGTCCCAAGCCAGAACCTCGATTTTCATCAGCAAATGTCATGGTCTTTTTTTTTTGTATTCATTAGTGGTTGTTTGTTTTGTTGATGTTGGTGGAATTGTTGACCATCCCTGTTTAAACTTGATTTTCATGATATTATTGAAATATTGTTGAAAATTGCATTAAATACTAATAAGCCAATTGAAGATAGCTGAATGCACACAATAAAGGATGCATTCAATACTTATCAAATATGAAATATTGATCTGGTGGTATGTAAACAAAGTGCATGATAGGATGCCTTGCCACTACAGGCACATGCACATTTCTCTGACAATTGAACTGACTGAGCATATATCTGCCATATAAATGAGTTTTTCCTTGTTATGTATTAACTCTTAAAATAACTGAAAACCATCTTGCATAAAATAGTATTCCATTATAACATGATTTTTTGTTTGTTTTATTCTTTCCTGAACATGAAAATGAATGAATGATCACTTCACAATGTTAAATAACGAAAAATGGGAATGCAGTAGCGATGTAGTCCTCTCAGTTTTTGAAATTTTTAATATCTGTCACTCGAGTGTTCAGCTTTCTGAGTTACTCTGTCCATCTATGTATACACTGTTGATTGGTACATACATAGTATAACCTCATTCCTTCCTACAACAAATATATTCTAGTGTAAATAAAATGAAAAATAAAATACTACACTGTCAGATCAGATCCAAAATCATAGAAAAAGAAGATTCTTATAAAAATGTGTGTATTTCACCTGTCACTTTGTTGCAATATTCAAGAAATTTGAAAAGGGGCCTTAACTCTGATGGGCATGTGGAAAGTGAAACAGAAGAAGCACATAGGAGGGGATGTGATGAACTTTTGTTAACTTCCATGAAGTATGAGAAGAGAAGTTAAAATTTTTTCAATAGTACGATGAGTTGATGGCAATGATAGAATCGATGTGATCCCTATATCTTGGTCCTTTAATGCATGCAACAAAAACAAACATCTTGCATGGGAGTTGTCAGGATATTTTCCAATATTTTGATTTACAAAACTCATAAGGAAAACACTAGTACAATACAGAATTTGTAAGAAGAGTTTGAAGATACCAAAAGAAAAAGGACAAACAACGATCTACAAAACATATTATCATATGATCACAACGGGCCCCACTGACATTTTATATTTACCTCTGCTTTGTTACTGTGAGACTGGAAGAACACTGACTCTTTATTCTGACATTTAGGACAGGGATGGTCTTCTGTACGTGGAAGTGTAGGGTCTGCTATCACATCTCCAATAATCTGGGTTAATTCACTGTAAATATATCGAACCATATTTTGATAACAAAACAGAGTTTGCATGCATGTAACATTTAATAACTTTTTTCTTGGCTAAATATTAATAATTATTTTTTTCTTGTTTTGTGTGATTATAGCTACCCACCAACACTACCAATATCACACCCCCTCGATTGTTGTCTAACACTAAGTGCAGGAAGTTAGCAATATTTCGGCTATCTCATGGCGAGAACAAGCTACATTTCTATCAGATAATGATGATAATGTCCTTTTTGTACTAGACCAACACACTTGTACTATAGTTAGATATATTAGTTGTAGCTGACTGAAATAACAGTCAGTACATATGTAGTTCCACTCGGACACATTATCTCAAATCCGAGTCAATCAGACTTTGCTCTTACTCCTAAATGCAGAGTACTTGGAGTAGAAGCAGCATATACCAATTTAATAGTCTTTGGTTTGACCCGACCGGTAATGCATTTTTTGACAATTTCTTTGCATAATGATGTAACACTATCCTAGATGTAAACAGTGTTTTAACAGCTACTTCCTACATAAAAATAAATACTGGTATGTCATTTTTCACCTTTTGTTCGAGGTATATATACAGTCCTCGAAATGAAAATTTTAATTTATTGGTCTGAATCAAATTTATTTTTTATTATAGTTCTAAATAAAAACTTTAAAATTTACTGGTCCAAACAAAATTTTACTGGTCTTGGGCCGGAGGACCGGTGCTCGTCATGAAGACTATATATGAGCAACAAGATTTAACTTTGAGTGCCGAAAGAAACAAGATCTTAATACACAGTATATATTATTAATCTTAATACTTACTCTACTTCATGTGTGATCTTGTTGACATAAATACATGGGTTATCTGCTACTTGTTGGTAATCACAATTACGGCACTGAAATAAATACAAATAATTTATTAACATATTGTACCCTGTAATCAGTATATATATATATACTACCGGTATATCTGATTGGATAATTTAAAGTATGAAAGTAGCAACTAATCAAAGTTTTTATGAAGATAAGGCCAGAGTAACCACTGAGCATCACTAATTTAAAGTATTTGTATATACCATATTTGGTTATGTATAATAAGCACTTTTTTTACCCTGAGAAATGATTTTGTAGAGGGGTATGCATATAATACACCCGAGCATGAACAGTAAATTTTTTTTCTCCAAAACAATTGATCACAGGAATTAATGATCATCAACATATAAGTGGTTTATGTTGTATTGTTTACATGTACCTTATGACCAGTAACATTTGTCATTCATTCTAGATCACAATTCTTACTGCTTTTTGTTTTGGACACCATAATTTGGGTCCTTTCAAGTTCCAGAGACCCAGCAGGGTATTGTTATATGGATATATAAATATGAGCGAGGATTGTTGGGATTTAACACCACTTTCAACAATAGTTCAGTAATGTCATGATAACTTTAGTTGGTGGAAAAAATCCAAGTACACTATGAAAATCGGAGACAGACCACGGTTGACCTAGTATTTAAATATTATTACATATATGTATAAGTAAAAGGGAACTCGAACATGTTTTTTATTCTCTAATCATAGTTTACAAAAATTAAACATATACAAAAAATGTATGTCGACAATTGTGATAAATCAAAAGTGAAAATAATTTACATGTAATTAACTCTTTTAAATTTTTACTCTACTCCTTCTTTCAAGTACTTACAGCATAAAGGAGAATCTTATTTTCTTTGTCTTCTTTTGGATATAACATGTTGTTGCTACAAAATGAAAAACATCTGTTATTTCTTGTGTTATAAATCATGATATAATGATTTTTGCTTGAAACCAAGTGAGCATTTTTTTTAGCTACATCATGATGAGAACAAGTTACTGATACTATTTTGATGAGATGACTCATGATGATGATAATGCCTGTTTGCATGAATTAGACCAACATGTCACTCTTTCAATACTAGTACTCCCAGTGACCATTTCAATCATTGTTTGTTTTGGTTTACAAACAATGATTGAAAATGGTCACTGGAAGTATTGAATTTTTTTTTTTAATGTACCGGTACATGTACTTTACTTTTAAGTCATGATTTTTAAGAATTTTTTCATCTTCAACCCTACCCATTCAGTACCGGGTAGTATGAATGATGATGATGATACCAGATGTAAGGACAAAATGTCCACACTGAATTTTAAGGCGAGTTTTAAATAGTGTTATCTTCTAATTAAATCGTAACTTCTTTTTGAAGTGAACTGAATATTTGTCAAATATATATATATTACATACATTCACAGTAAATTCGAAACAACAAGTACACTTTTTGTTACTGATTCAGTGACACTGAGGAGAACTATTTCTTTAGAAAAGGGTATCATCTTAAACTTTCAGCTTGCATTCTTTTCAATTTTAAATATTCTAAAAGGTAGTGTTTAAAGTATTAGATGAATCTGTTTAGGAACTAAAAAATACTGAATTTAAATTATTGAACAGCTTAGACACATAGTACTGTTGATTAATGTCTGTTTGACATTTTGACATTTTAACTCCCCCCTCCCCTTTTTTTCCAACTGGACAACTAAATTTATGGAGAAACTAGTTTCAATGTGAATTATAGTACGGGTAGACAGCAAAAGTTTTGAATTACTCATAGCATAATGCTGCATTGAAGAGTGTAATTACTGTATTTTGGATATTATAAATTCTTCAGCAGACATGTTTTTCCAGACCCTTTACTTTTTCATTGTCGTTTTGGGACATAAAATCAATAACTTGGTGGTGGGCCTAATCAAGCTTAGTAATTCCTCATGTAATGGTATATTCAGAATTGAAGTTCCAAATTGTGTTTTCTTTAATACTCATTCTTTTTTCAGTGTGGAGGTACTTTCGGTTTTATCATGGTCATCACAAAGGGGGTGTCAGAAAATGGAAAAATTATTAAAACCACTACTTAAGCACGAAGTAAGTGCAAGTTTTTTATATTTCAAATTAGCATACCCATTACAGTACCGTTTCAAATCATTGTACCGTATGTACATGGTTATATGCTATGAAGTCTTTTCAGATCGAGATGCAGCTTAAAAATCATGCTGCATTCCTGGTGTTTTTATTCCCAATGACCAGCAATCTTATACAATAATCCGATGGATATAATTTTAGACTTTTGAGGTACATCATTGAATAACTAATCTAATGTAATAATATGTTGCATGTCTATAGTATGATTACAGTGGAATATACTGAGATTCTATAGATATACTTGAGGAAATGTGAGACCTTGACTCAAGGCTTGTGATCAGTTTTAAAATAATGGGAAGCACCAGGTGTATCTTTACAACCTTTACAACACCTCTTAAGTAATACGCTCCCGAAGGGAGCATTAATGGTAGGTGTAAGAACATACTAATGCACTTCAAAATGTTCAACAACATGGCTGCCAACCGGAAATAAATTAAAAGACAAAGCACATGACCTAAACTATCTCCAATATAAACAATACACGAGTAGCAAATAAAGTGATTGATGCAACGAGATAAAAGAAGAAATACAGAACAATACACCTCGTCGATTTTTTTTTTTTCAAATAAAAATGAAACAATGAAACGGAAAATCCTGAACTCAAAGCGAATAACACCGAATCTTTAATCATTTGCCACTGCACATTCTCATTCATTGTGATCGTCTGCTGCAAGAAATCCAGTTTTCAGTTATAGAGTTTTAGGTAGTGTTATTTTTAAGCTTGATATTTTGCAAACAGGAAGAAAAATTACTGTTCTTCGGGTGCGTTTCAGGTTGCACCTGCCTCATATTAAACAACAAATTTAAAAACATTTAGAGCTAATTTTCCTTGATTATTTTACTGTTTATTAGGAAAATAATGAGAAATTTGTTCAATATGGTGTTGGTTATGATCTCCCCTTTCTAGGTTTTCTACAAGTAACTTAAAGAAAGATTGAAGTTTTAACGACAAAGCTATCCTTTATTATCTTCAATAAAGTTTTTATAAAACATTCTAACATGGCATGCTACTTTCGCTTTGAAAACAAGTGGGCTCTAAATAGCACAGAACACCCTAGCACATGCGCAGAAGGCATATCTAATCGATAGCGTATTTTGCATATTTGTACTTTATGTATGTTAAATTAAAAGAATAAAAATAATAAATATACCAAAAAAATCAGATGAAACTAATTTTTGATCGTTATCAATTTTTATAATGTTTCTGTAGCGTTATATATTCTTGTAAATAATAGCGGGAGGTAATTGGAACAGCTTCTGTAGTGTTATATATTCTTGTAAATAATGGCTAAGCGGGAGGTAATTGGAACAGCGCCCAAAAATAACCTCCATCTAGGTACGTTTGAATGCATAAAATTACCGTAAATGCCCTGTTAGAATCAAAATAATTCTCGGATGCCAGGCTCTATGCTCATTTTAACATGGGTAGGCATTATATTTGTCAAGATTTTATACCTTGCTGTCGCTCTGTGTAAAATAATGACAAATATAATGCCTACCCATGTTAAAATAAGAATAGACCCCGGCATCCGAGAATTATTTCTTAATTAGATGTGTTTTGAATTTGTGTTAAATGATTTCTTCAATAGATGGTTATTGTTCTTGAATGGTTTTATTTTAAATTTCTTATCCTATCTTTGTAAATTGTAAAATCCTCAAATTAAATTTAATTAACGTGATTTAAAATGTGTGATTTATTAAAAGATGTTTAGTGGTGTTTTTAATGTGTTCAGCTACATTCTGTATTAAAAATGGTTTCAGGTCGTTCCGGCCCTAAATTAAAAGTCGATTCGGCCCCATTTGAAATTAAATACTTTTGAACTGAAATACACAAGTGTTTATCATTTCAAAATGTTTTTGATCGATTTAATATTAAAAATTCAAACATTAGAATTTTTTGTGTGTAATCAAGAAATCAATGTAGCGATACTCGTTAAATAAATATATTTATTACAATTAAATGATGATTATACAGCAGTTAGTACTGATTAGTGTACAAGTCTTTGATTGTACTCTAAATTAAGCTACACCCAAGCTAATTTTATTGTTTGATATCGCCAATTAATTTGAACAATTTATAAAATCAAGTGTAGTAAAAACATACAAGAACTCAAAACCCAAGCTAATTTTAGGGTGTAAGAAATTTGAAAGTCTTTGTTCTGCGGGCGCTGTGGCTATAAAAAAGGAACTATGACTATAGTTTTCATTCATTCCTTCCATGATGTCTTACCCATGTGTAGTGTGTTCCAGACCTGTCAGACCGCGGCAGCAAGCTCTAGAGTGTGACTCCTGTGGAAACTAGTTATCTCTCGCTATCATTCGGAACACACTTTCTGTTTGACGTTCAGGTTTGCTAGTTTATAACGTAATATTTATAGTAGAGCCGAATCGACTTGGGGCCGGATCGACCTGATACCAAAATATGCAACAGTAATTTCTCGACTTAAACTTAAAGTGATTTCAGTGGAATATTATGAGATTCTCTATATAAACTTGGAAAGTGTCGGCAAATTTCGAATACAATGTACCTCATACCACAGGAAGTTGAAATTTAATAAATATGATTTGATATTGATAAAAAGAATATTTGATTGAAATTTCCAACTCCTGAAGTTCTGTTCAATTTTATTAACAAAATCTACATATTAAAGTCTAAAATATATTGTTGTTTGTCTGCACTAGACACGAGGAGGAATGCTCATTGCTAATCTTAGTAGATGCAATACATTTCCTGAAGCACTGTCCCTTGGTGTCTGTTGCAGATAAACGATACATCTATTTATTCCCATTTTAGTTTATTACTTGAACTGCTTGCTTTCCTGGATCAGACACGGGGAGAATCGAAATGCGATTCTTAAGCACCGTCCCCTGGTGTCTCCTCCAGCTAAGTAATCACAGTCCTTTCATCAAACACATGATGTTTTACTACTTGAGCCGCTTGCTTTGCTGGATCAGACACGGGGAGAATCAAAACACAATTCTTAAGCATCGTCCCCTGGTGTCTCCTCCAGCTAAGTAATCGCATACATGTAGCCCATTCTTCAACCATATGATACACTGCAACTATACATTACTCATTGCCTCTCCTCGGGTCGTGCTGCCGAACACGGCCTATTTATTTATTGATATATTTTTTGTAACATATATCATTTAAATAGTTAGAATTGTCTTGTTTAAAAACATATATCTCCATTCTGTATTGTTGTAACTGTTGATATAATTATGAATGTATATTTGTTATTGCCCCTTGAGGGACCCTAATTGGAATAAAAATATTGTATTGACTATTGTATTGTGGCTGTGCTCAATCTATGAAGAAGTTTAGAAGCAACTTGAAAATCGAAACATATGTATCGTTTCATTTTACCATTCCTTGCAGA
This sequence comes from Bathymodiolus brooksi, assembly GCA_963680875.1. Lineage (NCBI taxonomy): Eukaryota > Metazoa > Mollusca > Bivalvia > Mytilida > Modiolidae > Bathymodiolus > Bathymodiolus brooksi. Next base: position 61,079,541 of record OY804576.1, on the reverse strand, counting down.
ACTTTATTCCTACAAAGCCAGGACCATCGTCATGTGTTTCGTAAATGTCCATTATAATAGCTTTCTTTACGCTTTTCTGTTTCTCCGTTTCACAACACAGTATCGCTTACGTTCTTTACAAAATTGGGTGTACCAAATTTAAGCATGTCACTTCTGATTACACAACCTCAGGCTGAAATTAAAATATCATATTGGTGATCAAATACAGTTGAAATGTATGAATGATAATTTAAAAAAAGATTTTTCCTCATCAACATCATCACTAAACTCTTGATTACTACATCTTCCCTACTTATTTTATTGACCGGAGACATTTGTCGTAATTTATTCCTTTTTATCGTGTGTGTAAGCATTTTCTAGGGTGATTCTCGCCGACCACACACTTGGCAGGTGACTTGGCAATAATTTGCATTCCATTTGTGTGCATCACTTCATCCTGTTTGCAATTTTAATTCAAAATGCCAGAACAAAAGTATGACATAGTGGTGTTTGGAGCTTCTGGTTTTACCGGACAATTTGTTGCAGAAGAGGTTGCACGTATTGCTGACGAAGAAGCTGGTCTGACATGGGCAGTTGCAGGACGTACAATGGAAAAATTACAAAATGTTCTTGCAAATGCATCAAAATCTGTTGGTACTTATCATTGCTTATATGTACAATAAATTATTAGAAAAAGGAATCAAATGATGTTGCTAGTGGTTTGAATTTACAGAATTATTGATTAATGTTCACAACACGTCATTTGACTTGTCAAGGACACAGGGGCTAGGTGCGTCCGAAAAAAAAAAAAAAAAAACAACTATATAATACTACAACTTGTACAAGGGGGCGAACTCACTTGCTTCCATTTTTTTATGTCGTCGTGTTAAATTGATCGTAACTTCGGAACGCCTTAATATTTTCAAAAAATGTTTCCACCAGTCAAAAGTCAAGTAATTTTCCTTTCCAAAGAGACCCCAATTGTTAGTGTAGGCCTCCGAACTGCGGAGGTATCATACACGAACCAAAACAAAACGGCGTGAAAATCCGAAGTCGTACAAACGTTGGGTTGACCACTTCCCATCTGTGTACAGACTTTCCCATGCGTAAACGAGTCATTTTGACTAGCTAAATACTTTCATCCATTCAAATTATGATAAAATTTCTTACCTTACGTCAATTTATATGTCCTTTAAGTCTGTTTTTGAAAGAAATCCCATTTTCATAGAGTGTTTCAGCCAATCAAAAAGCCCGTTAGAACTCTCTCAATTTTCACGTCTATGGCGTTTTTCAAGGATGCAAATGGGATTTCTTTCAAAAACAGACTTAAAGGACATATAAATTGACGTAAGGTAAGAAATTTTATCATAATTTGAATGGATGAAAGTATTTAGCTAGTCAAAATGACTCGTTTACGCATGGGAAAGTCTGTACACAGATGGGAAGTGGTCAACCCAACGTTTGTACGACTTCGGATTTTCACACCGTTTTGTTTTGGTTCGTGTATGATACCTCAGCAGTTCGGAGGCCTACACTAACAATTGGGGTCTCTTTGGAAAGGAAAATTACTTGACTTTCGACTGGTGGAAACATTTTTTGAAAATATTAAGGCGTTCCGAAGTTACGATCAATTTAACACGACGACTTAAAAAAATGGAAGCAAGTGAGTTCGCCCCCTTGTAGTATTATATAGTATTTTTTTTTTTTTTTTTTCGGACGCACCTAGCCCCTGTGGTCAAGGATGCACTCGATATGCCAAAGACGATTTGTCTATATCTAAATTCTGAGTGTCCTTCATTATTTAACTTGAAAATTAAAATTAATTAAAAAAAACAAAACAATAAAAGTTACTTGAAATTTGTATAAGATTTCACAAAGACATCATCCAATACTAAAAAAAAGTTTTGCAGTCTTCATCATCATGACTAGTCCGAGATTCCTCTGTCGTCCGATGACATTATATATTATTGCTAGAGCCGTCGAACGTCAGAGCGCAATATATACGGAAAACAGCGGATTTGCTTCTCCAACTCTGGGTCAGCACATTTCCACGTTTCGTGGCTATCAGATTTTATTTTCTATCAGAAACCTTTATATAAATCGCTTCACCAATCATTTTTCTATTCATTCATAACCATCTTCCCCTCAGAAAGTGGTGTTACACTCCATTACAGCACGATTTTGCCTTAGATCCTTTGATTTCGACATTTGTCTTCCATTTTTCAAACATTTGTCCCGTGACTACGAGAAAACTACGATTACCGCAATGTATCATGGGAGATGATTTGCATATAAACAAACAAACAAATATTTTTATTGCCAATCATAGGTACCTGTTAAGGCAGAACAATTAACATAAAATTTAATACAGTTGATTATATTGATTGGTAATGATTTTAACAGCAAATTTAGTGAATTACAGATAACCATAAGAAAAAAAAATGTAGTACCTTGTCCAAAAACAAAAAGGGGGAACGTAACACATGCTCTTTCCGAAGCCCGTTGGTAACACTCTGCCATTGAATCTTTTCTTTCCAACACATTCTGTAATATTTCCTTCTGCTCTGCTTTGATCTGTAGATGGACTGTTTGTCCTGCAGAATACGCTTAAATGTATCGTCTTCCATGTGATTTGAATGTTGTTTACGTATGCAAATAATGCTCCAAATAATTTGGCACGCTGCATTAATTAGCTCCCATCATGCAATGCGTTGCTGTCATCATTCAGTTAGTATCGCGAGATCACGTGTGTAGATTCGAAAATGGAAGTCAAATGGCGGAATAATAGGATCCAAGGCAAAATCGTGCTGTAATGGAGTGTAACACCACTTTCTGAGGGTAAGATGGTTATGAATGAATAGAAAAATGATTGGTGAAGCGATTTATATAAGGGTTTCTGATAGTTAATAAAATCCGATAGCCACGAAACGTGGAAATGTGCCGATCCCAGAGCTGGTGAGGCAAATCAGCTGTTTTCCGCATATATTGCGCTCTGACGTTCGACGGCTCTAGCAATGATATATAATGTCGTCGGACGACAGAGGAATCTCGGACTACATCATGACATGATGCAGCATAGATTCATTTTTGATAGAAACTGGATATTTTGTTTTAAGTAAAAATTTATATAAATAAATATCACAACATGAAGTAAATGCTGTAATCTAGGGACTCCCAGCATATAATATAAAGCATTATTTCATGTGGAAATGTAAAAAAAAGTACCTCTGCAAGTCCTCGAAATGAAAATTTGAAATTACTGATCCGAATCAAATTCTTGAATTTATTTTATATATATACAGTCAAACCTGTCTATAGTGGTCACCTGGGGGAGTTTGACAAAATGACCACTATAGACAGGTGACCTTTATATGAAGGGGTTTGATTATTCGACGAAATATTCTGCATTAGTTGTAAATAAACATTTTTAATCACGTGTTATGTTTATCTCAATCTGATATGATTTGAATAAAACATACAAATAAATAAAGAAAGATATTTAATAAACATAAGTACAATTTCCAGCAACACGATGTTGAACTGGAAACATTGTTTTCAAAATCGTCGATTGAATCTCACGTTTTCTTTAAAGAATGTTCATTATCTGGGTACGACCAACACCCTTCTCTTCGCCCACAGCTCAACAACCTTTCCCACCATCGATCACAACGATTTATAACCCATTGTATTAAAGCCCAACGTACTCATACAGATAACTTTCACTTTGTCGTCTAATTTCAAAGCTTTCCTATTTACGGATGTTGATGATTTTGACATGATGCGCAAGATACAAAATATTTTTGGTGAGTGAATTTCTACTCTTGTCGTAATGAATAAATATCTCCAATAATCCCCGGGTATAAACTTTCCTTTATGTAATTTATTACTCACAAAATTCAATAGTGTTTGTTTATTTAGTTAATTAAATTAAGCAATATATTTTGTAACACCTCAGGATTTTTTGTACATTTGAGAAAAATACTGAACTTTCAAAATCACTTCCGGTATTATTTTAAAAATGAACTTACCGTTATACAAAGGTTTTACACTGGAAATTACTAATAAATGGTGACCGCTGACCACATTGAGCAGGTGACCGCTATATCGAATTAAACTATATAGTAAAATGCACAGGGAGAGCACGAAAGTGACCGTTATGAAGAGGTGACCATTATACAAAGGTGACCGTTACGACAGGTTTGACTGTATATCTAAATAAAACTGAAACATTTACATGTCCGAACAAAGTTTTACTGGTCATGGACCAGAGCACCGGTGCTCATTGTGAGGACTGCGTGTTGATCTAGTACAAAGCAGACGTCGTCATCATATCATCAAAATGTAACCTTTTCTCGCCATGATATAGCTGAAAAATTGCTCATTTTGCGTTGAGCAACAACTACTTACTTATAAAACTGGCTATAACTATAAAACAAAAACTTTATTGTACAAAATTTAAGTGGCATTAAATATTCATAACCCAATTCAAATTATCTGTCGGAAATGTTTAGTGTTTTTCCTTATTATTGCTTTTATAACAAATCAAAATCTTTTTTAACAGAGAACTAAATTTTAATAGTATGAATGAAAATTTTATACAGTCTTTTATCATACAAGTAAGAAATATGAATGAGTAAATACTTGTGGTTATCCTGTTATAATTTGAGTAAACCAGTAGACGCTGCAACTAGTTATCCAGATTTATTTGGAAACTATATAAGTGATGCAACTTCCTGATAAATTTATATTAAAAACCAAAACTATAATTGTAGGTAAAGATCTGGAGAGCATTCCAATAATTATTGCAGACACAAGTAGTGAAAATTCATTATTAGAAATGGCAAAGCAGGCGAAAGTGGTGCTGAATTGTGTTGGGCCAGTAAGTAACAATAGAGATGGATCATGTGACTGTTCTAAACAAATGAGAATAAAATCTTATTTATAAATTGATATATTTATACAGTCAAACAAACCACCACCGTTTGTTCAGCAGTAATTTGGCGTTAACTGATGAGAAATCAATAAATAAACAATAATAATTTATTTCAACTTATAGAAACAATATTTCACATACAAACATGACATAGTGACATACAGAAATTATCGTTTGTAAATAAAGTTTTTATAATTCATCAAACTTATTTACACGTAGATTTCCATACAGGCACTTTCCATATATTGATGTATTGCACTACGATGTCGTTTGAGGGGAGTTCCCTGATCATCCTCAGAATCCAAAGTAATTCCCCAAAAATAGAGAAATAATCTGCTATTTATTGCTGAGTGCATTTAGGATGTTTCATTGCATAGTCTATGATTTCGCGTTTCTGTTTGAAATCAAGCAGATTTCTTCTCCGCTTTGGAGTAGACATTTTAGCAGTACGAAATTGAAAACACTGAAAACTTCAAACAAATTTTATTCATAAACTATAAAATTATACACTATGGTTTCAGCTTTGAACAAGGTTTTACTGTAAATAAATTAAAAAATTTGACATTGAAAATAATAATGTCATAAGTTCATTGTTGTTAGTTGTGTTACTGGTGTCGTAGGACATGAATTATTGGGAGCCGTTGAGACCACGATCGTAGTTGTGTTACTGGTGTTGTGGGACATTAATCATTGGGAGCCGTTCAGACCACAATAGTAGTGTTACTGATGTTGATTTTTTTTTTTTGCACCTTATTGTACAAAATTGTCGAGGGTAGTTGCTGGTATATCAAAATACAGTTTTAAAATTGCTGTTCTGCATTCCTCTTCCTATTCCATATCACTTCTTCATGTGATGCATCATTATGATGATTAAAAGGAACACTTGTGACCTGTCATAATAAGTCTTAAGAGTTCCATATTCTTCTCTCAGTCTAGTCAATTATGGAGAAAAACATTTTAAAAACTATATAAGGAGAAAATTTGGTCATTGTCTTATTCTTACGTTTTAAAAAATGTACACTATGAAGTTGAGTATGCCTTATTTTATTGTACATGTACTATAATATATTTCCTTTTTATTTTGTAGTATAGATTCCATGGTGAGAAAGTTGTCAAAGCTTGCATCGAAGGTGGAGCTAGTCACCTTGATATCAGTGGTGAACCACAGGTAATTTTAGTGTAGAGTGTAGTGTGAATTTATAATTTGAGGGTCATCTGAGCTCAATCGTTCAACCTGGTTGTCAACTTATCGGTTCATTATTGAATTATCATTCATGTAAAGTTTGGATTCCATCAGAATTTTGGTGTCTAAGGAGATATCTAACATTTCCCAGTTGAAACTGTTTTGTATATTGTTAGACATGAGGGAGTGTGCCTTTACTATACACAGATAAACTGCTAATTACAGAAACATACACTAAGAAAATCAGTGACCACTTGAAAGATATGCAGTTTATTTGTGTATTGGCACTGTTCATCGTTGATGACCTTGATGCATGTTTCAGTAGATGGATAATATGCAGAGTTTCCAAATATTGGCGCACTTGATTTACAGATTCGTGAGTAATAATTTTGTTACTGTTTTAGTATATGAAGAAGATGCAAAATAGCAGTGTATTTGCACACTTGATAATTAATTTCTTGGTGTATATTTCAGTACTTAGAGAAGATGCAGTTGATGTACAATAATAAAGCTGAAGAATCAAAAGTGTATGTGATTGGTGCATGTGGCTTTGACAGTATACCAGCTGAAATGGGAGTTGTGTATGCACAACAACATTTTAAAGGTAACTTGGAGTTTTAAATTTAGGTAATAGCATATTTTTCTTGAATATTTGATGATGTCAATTAATGATTTGACTTTCTTAAGCTGAAGGGTACATTGAACACATAAATTTCATTATCTCCCATGAAACCATGGGGCCAACAGGAAACAAAATTTGCAGGAATGATGTTTGTAGGATCCTATTCAAGAAGTTTGCCTTTTGTCTTGATATGGCAAAAACATAAAATGATTGCTCTTATTTTATCTTTTGGCACCAAAATAATGTATTGGGGAAGGGAGTTTTGTCTAAGGTAAGGGAATGAAATTTTGTCATAAGTGGGAGATGGCATCTTTTGTTCTGCTTCTCTTATGAGCAAATATGCAGCTTTTCAAAATCCACAAAGCTATATTTTTTAACAGGCAGAGTTAATTCAGCAGAAGTTATAAAGCAAGAATTTTGCTAATTTTATTTGGTTTGATGAGTCTTGAATTAGAATGCTTATTACAAACATATTTATGTTTGTTGGACAAAATATAATTTAGATTGAAAATCTGTTACCATGGTGATGACATTGAAAAGAAGTATTGTGACACCTAAGGGAGCAATTATTTCACATGTGAAATATAATATTTATTTCATGGAGATATTGTGGTAAATTTTTGTCTTCTATGGTTTGATTTAGTTTAGTTTATGGTGTTTAACGCCACTTTCAACAATATTTCAGTTTTATCGTGATGGTCAGTTTTATTGGTGGAGGAAACCAAAGGGACCGAAGAAAACCACAGACCTATCGCAAGTCACTGACAAACTTTATCACATAATGTTGCATCGAGTACACCTCGATAGGCACTGATTGCACAGGTAGTTGTAAATCCAACTACCATACGATCACGACCATGAGTCTTCTATGTAATATTTAATTATCTTGAAACATAATATATAGAATGAAATATCAGAAAATAGTGATTTACAATATTCTCCTTACATATTAATATATATATATACATTTGTTTATTTTATAGGTGAAATCAACTCAGTTGAATCTTATCTTGATTTTGAAGCAAAAGAGGTATAGTTTAATTAGGAAGTGCAAATTACAAAGAAAAAAAAAGAAAAAAAATATTGTTTAAAATGAGGATATAAATAAATATGAAAAACACATGCACACACACACACAAAGAAAAACATTTTAGCCTTATGCATCCGGAAAAATCAATATTCAATGTGTTAGCGAAAATCAGTTATAATATTGTATTGTGTAATATGATATGTACTATAAAAATGTATCTTGTTGAAAAAATACAAGGATGGATCGTTCCCAATATAAAATTATTATAACAAATGAGACGAAACCAAATACTTCGAAACATTGGTTTATTTATAGTCACTGTGATATATAAATATAAATATATCATACATGAATGAGGTTGTAGTGAAAAATGACGTATGTATTACATCTCACAATAAACGTGGAGAACAAGCTTATTATATGGAATATACTGGAAAATAATTATCGATTTCGTTAAACTAAAATTTTGTTGGTCAATTAGCAACAAATTAAAAAACAAGTTTAAAAACTACTTTTTATTAGCTCACCTGACCCAAAGGGTCATGTGAGCTATTCTCATCACTTGGCGTCCGTCGTCGTCGTCCGTCGTCCGTCCGTCGTCCGTCGTACGTCGTAAACTTTTTCAAAAATCTTCTCCTCTGAAAGTACTAGACCAATGGAAACCAAACTTGGTTTGAATCATTACTAGGGTATCTAGTTTCAAAATTGTGTCCGGTGATGCCGTGCACCAACCAACATGGCCGCTGTTACTAAAAATAGAACATATGGTAAAATTGCAGGTTTTTGGTAATAACTCAAAAACCGTTAGTAATATCAAAAATCTGACATGGGGTAAAAATTATCAGCACATCAAGATCTACCTACCCTGCAATTTTGAAGTAAATCTGATTACCCATCTTGGAGTTATTGCCCTTTTTTCATCAAATTTGTAAAATTTTAATGCTTTTCGTCTTATATTTCAAAAACTATAAGAGATAAAGGTTAACTTTAAATTGCAAAACTGTGCGGCATATCAAGATCTACATACCCTGCAATTTTGAAGTAAATCCCAATACTCATTTTGGAGTTATTTCCCTTTTTTCATCAAATTTTCAAAATTTTAATACTTTTCGTCCTTTATTTCAAAAACTATAACAGACAGATGGTAAGTTGAAACTGCAAACATGCTCAGCATGTCAAGATCTACCTACCCTGCAATTTTGAAGTAAATTTGATTACCCATCTTGGAGTTATTGCCCTTTTTTCATCAATTTTTTTTTTTCATTTTAATACTTTTCGTCTTATATTTCAAAAACTATTTAGAGATAGATGTTAAGTTTATTGCAAAAATGTGCAGCATATCAAGATCTACCTACCCTGCAATTTTGAAGTAAATCCCATTACCCATTTTGACCGATTATGCAAATTAGAAAAAAGGGGGGATGAAATTAAAAAAAAATCTTCTCCTCTGAAACTAATGAACCAATCTCAACCAAACTTTGCTGAAATGATCCTTAGGTGGTCCCCTTTCAAAATTGTGTCCGTCAGCGCCGTCCTTTATCCAAGATGGCCGCCATTACTAAAAATAGAAATTTCTTCAAATGGTCAAAACTGCTCTATTTTAAGCCAGAAAGTGCCCAAATTTGAACTGTATAAGCATAATGATGAGCTTTTTAACATATATTACGGGATTTTTTATGAACTTTGAACTTTTACCGATTTTGACCGATTATGAAATTGAAAAAAAGGGGGGATGAATTTAAAAAAAAAATCTTCTCCTCTGAAACTACAGAGCCAATTTCAACCAAACTTTGCTGAAATGATCCTTAGGTGATCCCCTTTTAAAATTGTGTCCGTCAGCGCCGTCCTGTATCCAAGATGGCTGCCATTACTAAAAATAGAAATTTCTTCAAATGGCCAAAACTGCTCTATTTTAAGCCAGAAAGTGCCAAAATTTGAACTGTATAAGCACAATGATGAGCTTTTTAACATATATTACGGGATTTTTTATGAACTTTGAAATTTTGCCGATTATGCAAATTAGAAAAAAGGGGGGATGAAATTAAAAAAATTATCTTCTCCTCTGAAACTACTGAGCCAATTTCAACCAAACTTTGCTGAAATGATCCTTAGGTGATCCCCTTTTAAAATTGTGTCCATCAGCGCCGTCCTGTATCCAAGATGGCCGCCATTACTAAAAATAGAAATTTCTTCAAATGGCCAAAACTGCTCTATTTTAAGCCAGAAAGTGCCAAAATTTGAACTGTATAAGCACAATGATGAGCTTTTTAACATATATTACGGGATTTTTTATGAACTTTGAAATTTTGCCGATTTTGACCGATTATGCAAATTAGAAAAAAGGGGGGATGAAATTAAAAAAAAATTCTTCTCCTCTGAAACTACTGAGCCAATCTCAACCAAACTTTGCTGAAATGATCCTTAGGTGGTCCCCTTTCAAAATTGTGTCCGTCAGCGCCGTCCAGTATCCAAGATGGCCGCCATTACTAAAAATAGAAATTTCTTCAAATGGCCAAAACTGCTCTATTTTAAGCCAGAAAGTGCCCAAATTTGAACTGTATAAGCATAATGATGAGCTTTTTAACATATATTACGGGATTTTTTATGAACTTTGAACTTTTACCGATTTTGACCGATTATGAAATTAAAAAAAAGGGGGGATGAAATTAAAAAAAAACTTCTCCTCTGAAACTACTGAGCCAATTTCAACCAAACTTTGCTGAAATGATCCTTAGGTGGTCCCCTTTCAAAATTGTGTCCGTCAGCGACGTCCTGTATCCAAGATGGCCGCCATTACTAAAAATAGAAATTTCTTCAAATGGCCAAAACTGCTCTATTTTAAGCCAGAAAGTGCTCAAATTTGAACTGTATAAGCATAATGATGAGCTTTTTAACATATATTACGGGATTTTTTATGAACTTTGAAATTTTGCCGATTTTGACCGATTATGCAAATTAGAAAAAAGGGGGGATGAAATTAAAAAAAAATTCTTCTCCTCTGAAACTACTGAGCCAATCTCAACCAAACTTTGCTGAAATGATCCTTAGGTGGTCCCCTTTCAAAATTGTGTCCGTCAGCGCCGTCCTGTATCCAAGATGGCCGCCATTACTAAAAATAGAAATTTCTTCAAATGGCCAAAACTGCTCTATTTTAAGCCAGAAAGTGCCAAAATATGAACTGTATAAGCATAATGATGAGCTTTTTAACATATATTACGGGATTTTTTATGAACTTTGAAATTTTGCCGATTTTGACCGATTATGCAAATTAGAAAAAAGGGGGGATGAAATTAAAAAAAAAATCTTCTCCTCTGAAACTACAGAGCCAATCTCAACCAAACTTTGCTGAAATGATCCTTAGGTAGTCCCCTTTCAAAATTGTGTCCGTCAGCGTCGTCCTGTATCCAAGATGGCCACCATTACTAAAAATAGAAATTTCTTCAAATGGCCAAAACTGCTCTATTTTAAGCCAGAAAGTGCCCAAATTTGAACTGTATAAGCATAATGATGAGCTTTTTAACATATATTACGGGATTTTTAAAGAACTTTGAACTTTTACTGATTTTAACCGATTATGCAAATTAGAAAAAAGGGGGGATGAAATTATAAAAAAAATCTTCTCTGAAACTATTGAGCCAATCTCAACCAAACTTTGCTGAAATGATCCTTAGGTGGTCCCCTTTCAAAATTGTGTCCGTCAGCGCCGTACTGTATCCAAGATGGCCACCATTACTAAAAATAGAAATTTCCTCAAATGGCCAAAACTGCTCTATTTTAAGCCCGAAAGTGCCCAAATTTGAACTGTATAAGCATAATGATGAGCTTTTTAACATATATTACGGGATTTTTTATGAACTTTGAACTTTTACCGAGTTTGACCGATTATGCAAATTAGAAAAAAAGGGGGGATGAAATTAAAAAAATCTTCTTCTCTGAAACTACAGAGCCAATCTCAACCAAACTTTGCTGAAATGATTCTTGGGTGGTCCTCTTCCAAAATTGTGTCCAGCATTTCAGAACACCGACCAAGATGGCCGCCACAGCCAAACTTAATTTAACATAGGACCCTATGGGAAATTCCCATAAAAATCTTTTTGTCTGAAACCATTTGCTCAATAAGAACAAAATTTTGATGAAATAGTCATTGGATGGTTCTCTTCCAAAAATGTGTTTGGCGATTCGACCCTTCGATCAATTTTTTTTTTTACCTGCAATTTTGAAGTAAATCTGATTACCCATCTTGGAGTTCTTGCCCTTTTTTCATCAAATTTATAAAAATGACGAAGGCTACAATTGTTAATTTTTTTTACCGAAGTTATCAAGTTTTATTGACTGATGTTGTTATTATACCCAGGTGAGCTATACAGGCTCCTGGGAGCCTCTAGTTAAATTTAGCATATTAATTATTTTGTTTAAGACACATGAGAATAGTATTCTTGAGCTAATACTTACAGATACTTACCGAAGAACATCGTTATAGGACAAATACTTACCGACGTAAAATAATACCCCTGGCATGTGACGATCCTCGCCCAAGTTATCATCTGCATCTTCGACCTATCTTAGTATCCCCCAAATTTTAGCCGAATAGCAGCAATTCGACATATTGACCAATAGTCCGTAGAATACATTAATCAGACAACTAAGTTTGTCACATTACAGTATCTTTATAAAAGGTAAATGCAATATCAGATGGAATTTAAAAATTTATATAATTAATGTTTATAACAACTTGCCTGTTTTTTTAGGGTGCTGCAATTAATGTGACAACTTTAGAGTCTGCTGTCTATGGATTCGCTCATGCTAATGAATTGAAAGGCTTGAGGAAATCACTATATCCTGAACCACTACCAAAATCTACTTTTAGACTACCAAAAAGGTATGCTTAAAGAATATAATTGGGTCAAATAATATATATATATATACCATATTTGGAGAGATACCGACAGTATTACCCGCAGGGTCCTTTTTTGGTGAAAATTAAAATTTCTTGCATTCATAAATCATACAATTAAACTACACCTTGTCGATAAATTTCGAGGAAATGATCTATGATGTCATTTACTTCTTCTAATGTTTATTACTGGTCTAAAGAAAAACATTGACCTAATTGCAATAAAAAATAATTTTATTCAAAGGCAATTTTGTTTATGTTTATGGTCTGTCCCCGTCCAACTTGCCAAGTTATGTTCTGGCCACTAAATAGTAATACTAACAAACAAATGATGCATTAACATCTGGTGAGCGATTACAGATGCCTATTTTTTCTATGCCAGGTAATCATACAATTGATATGGTCAACAAGTTTTAAGAGGTGACATTGTTTGTATGTTGTATTTTACAGGTCAGCTGTTCATACTAGTGAAGTAGTCAACAAATACTGTGTACCTTTCATGGGAAGTGACAAATCTGTGGTATACAGGACACAAAGATATAATTATGAACACAAGAAGCAGAGGCCTGTAAGTTTGTAATTGCTAAAAAAAAAAAAAAAAAAAAAAAACATTGTAAAAATGTACTTATGAAGATCTACCATTGCTAATGCCATTAGCTAAAAGATATCATTTTAACTCATGTGCACAGCTTGATATATTATCCAAATGTAATAATTGTTATTTCATTGACGTGAATGACATTTGTTCTGATTTTTTTTTAAACCGGGTCCCGGTAAATAAAATGCCTTATTAAATGTTTGTTGGATCCTTGATAAACAACATTATTTGATAAATTACCATAAAAATGATATAATGATATATAGATTAATTACTTTTACCTTTATTAAAGGTATACAACACATTCATCTGATTCTAACATGACGTCCTTCTTTCGCTTTGTAGACAAATGAGCGATTTATTGATGGTATAATCTCATTTGTGCATGTGCCGGTGAATGTGACTGACTTTTCCTTCGTAAATGTACATGTTGATGAATTATCATCTGCTCGAATTTGGCAGCATAAATTGTCTGACATTTTCCGCAAACGTAAATATAAATTACCGTCTTCCAATTAAAGTATACTACCGTATTTGTACTCTTACACATATCAGAATTGAATAAATCATGGAAGCCAGAATGTGTTTTGAGTTTTAACATGGGTTGGCGGATATTAGGAAATTTTGTCCCTTGTCTCTGGCTCGGGATAAAATATTAATATCCGCCAATCCATGTTAAAACTCAAAACACATTCTGGCTTCCATGATTTATTTCTTAAATACAATACAAGTTTAGGTTAGGTTAAGGTGAATAACGCCACTTTCAACTATATTTCAGTTATTTTGTGGCGGTCAATTTTATTGATAGAGAAAACCACAGACCTGCCGCAAGTCGCTGACAAACTTCACATAATACAATATAAATATACAATTAAAATTCAAGTACAATAGAAAAGACAACAGCAAATAAACATCAATAATTCACCATTGACTACAAATTACCAGTATATTTTCAATTATTATATTACAGAAACATTTCTGAATATTATATTCATGATCCAAATTCAAAAACGCTCTGTCTAAAAAGCCAACCAAATAAGAACAGAAATTCATAAACTTTACTACTTTAACCCTTGAAATTAAATGCCATTTTAACACAACTTATCAGGGATGGAAATTAACGGTCGACCACGGTGAGTAAAATTTCGGCTGGGCGATCAAATTTATTCATCACTCCAAATTTCCACTGCCAAAAGAGTTTCTAGAACGGCATTAAATTCCATTTTCAGTTTTATTAAAATGTCAGACAGAGCCTTGAAATTTTCTCCTTCTCCTTCCTGTAGCCTACATATTGTATACATCCTTTTAGTAGGAACGAGCACCTGCAATACGTGGAGCCTTAAAACTGAAATATATTACTGAGCATAGATTTTGTTTATTTATTCTGTCAGACCGGCACATTCCTATTTTTATTAAATAGAACTTCTCCTTCTTCTTCCTGTAGCCTACGTATTGTATACATCCTTTTAGTAGGAACGAGCACCTGCAATACGTGGAGCCTTAAAACTGAAATATATTACTGAGCATAGAAATAAGTTGACTTCCACACTCCCAAAGTATCAAAGATTGTATGTATTTAATTAAATTTGTTCTGAGATGCTTATATATTGAAGATGACAACAGATTCATGTTCTTAACTGAAATTAAAAATGTAGGTAAACCGGATGTTGACATTGATGTAAAATATTCGGAACAGGATCGGACAGCATACATGTGAACCTTCGGCGGGAGCAGTTTTCTCCCGATTTTGAGGGTCCCTTCCGTCCCTCCCATCAACTTTCAAAATCTTCCGCCCGTGAAAAAAATCAAGTACAATAAAATCTTGACCTACATTTTGCGATCAATATTTCTGGAAATTCCCCATTTGGAACTCCCGCACTGACGAAAAACGCCGAGAGATACGAATGGTAAAGGTGAATGTCATATTTAATGATATCCGGTTATTGATCTGTTTGACACCTTTACAGGTAAATTGGGTCATGGTGATTAATTAAGGTGTTGATGATTATACAACAATTATCCACTGATTGACAGTTAATTGGGGATAAGGAAGTGGGTTTGTGGCACACGCTTAGATGATTAGAAGTGTGATAGCGGCAATTAAAAATAGTTATAAACCGTTGTGCAAACAGGAGTCGGACAACCTTTGATGCAGAGGAAAACTTCTTATTTCGATCAAACGTGCAATGAATTCATCTCGGATTGAGTTGTTATGGCTTGTTTGGGACCAAAGCCGATCAAATATTATTTAAGGACTAAGTTCCAGGATGGAATTGATAAACCACAAAAATGGCGAAACGTATGCACCAGCAGCAAAGTGACTTTTTAATTTGAGTGTTCTATGACTTTATTGTTCAGAACATTCTGTCTTCATTGTTATTGCTTTGTTATAACCTTATGATTATGAATAAATTATAAATACAGTTTTTATCCTTCATTCATCATATGAAACACTACTAATAAGACAGAAATGTAAACAATATATATTGAAATGGGATGCAGTTGGTTCAATACTGAAACAATCAAAAGGAAAACATCAATAAACAATAAAAACATGCATCAAATACGTCGATAAGAAATCTCCAGTTATGAGACCAAATCTCCAGCCAAAAATTAGCAACTCTATCACATGTATGGGACAGTGAGATACGGATTGTTGGCTCTGCCTTATCTTTTTAGATAACAATATACAGAAAAACATTTAATTGAAAAAAATATTTACATGAATTTTTATTGATACTTGTAATCCAAACTAAGGTGAATAACTTGTCTATTGCAATTGTACATTTTAGTGTATATTTATTTTCAATTGATATCCTAATATTTTCCAAAAGAATAGATGTGTATTGGATACTTTTATACAGTTTATTTTATACCATACTATAGAATATATTTCAAATTTATAAACCTATGAAATAAAAATTATCTGCTACATTTTACTTGTTTACAAATAAAAAAAACCAACATAAAATACAATATCTGTATGCACACATATAATAATATACAGCATACAGTAAAAGGAATAAGTAAACACAGATATTTACATATACTGTATTCATGACATCCACTGGATACTGTGCACTATATATGTATGCCGACTGACAAAATTTAGCTCACAGTCACATAAAGACTGCTTACTAAATTGCCATCAAACGTCATTATAGACAAGATTGACATCACAAAAAATGCATTCCTAACAAAATTAGGATTGTTTTTTTAGGTCAGATCAGGACAAGACCTGATTAAATTTAATTATTGCTGGATCTATCACACAAATTAATTCAACATCTCTGGAAACCTTTTTTGCATACCCATTCCCCTTTAAGAGTTTAAATTATAAGTACATGTAGGTAGTTAATTCCTGTTTAGAAAATGTGGGAGTTTATCAGTGGCATAAAACCTCCACAAAAGAGGAAGACAGACGAATATAAAAATTCATACTGCTACAAGTATTTAAAAAGCCTGTTAGTGTAGTACCTGATTAAATGGGTTTTTAAAATGAATAATTATTCATTCATGTCCGAATGTTTTGATTTTTCTTTTTCATTGATTGAAAAATAAAACTGGGCCCTTAAAAATTTAGCTGGGCCCCTAGAAATTAGAAGTCAGCTGGCTATTGGGAAAAAATAGTTAATTTCCATCCCTGCTTATGTGTACAGTTTCTTTCCTGAATTACGATCGATGCAAATTAAATATCTTATCTAACCCAATATGTACCTGCACTGTGCCACAAGAAGATGTGAACCACTTCTTTTTTGTTTGTGCAAAGTATTCTGCAATGATAATTGATCTGTTCATAGTTAACTGACTACTAGCTAAGAAGGTAGAATATTTTGGTTAAAAAGCATTAAATCTTGGAGGGAAAAACTCATGATTGCCAGTACATTTTTTATTTATTCTATTATAGATACAGTTTGAGCCATTTATCTCTAGATCAGGAGTTTTTGATATTATTGGATTGATTATATTTGGCATTATCTTTAGTATATTGTCAAAGTTTAGCTTTGGAAGGAACCTTCTTATAAAGGTAAATTAATGATAAGTTTTAGGTAGCTTAAATGTAAGTTAATGGTAAGATGAGAGTAAGTAAATTGTAAGTTAATGGAGAGTTTAAGGTATTCTCTGTCAAGTTAAAAGGTAAGTTGAGGGTAAGTAAATTGTAAGTTAATGGAGAGTAAGGTATTCTCTGTCAAGTTAAAAGGTAAGTTGAGGGTAAGTAAATTGTAAGTTAATGGAGAGTTTAAGGTATTCTCTGTCAAGTTAAAAGGTAAGTTGAGGGTAAGTTAATGGAGAGTTTAAGGTATTCTCTGTCAGGTTAAAAGGTGAGTTAAGGGTAAGTAAATAGAGAGTTATGTGAGTTTAAGATATTCTGTATGTTAAGATAATGGTGAGTTAAGCTTAGTTGAGGATAAGTTAAATGTATGTAAATGGTAACTTTACAGTATTTTGTATACAGTGGAATCTCATTATGATATCAAACTCAGAAACATGGTACTCCTGGATAACTCGAAGTAAGAATATGGTATCTTCATCATGTTCATAGTCATTGTTAATATGATTTTACCTGATAATTTGAACTGGAATAGTACAAATGTAGCTCCCTTCAACGTGGACACATGGATCTTCTACTGTACTAACATTTATCTAAAATATTATTTTATAAAATTATCTGTAAATATCTGTCATCAAGTTGTTAAAATATGCATGTAATTGAAAGTGTATGTTATTTAGAAAATATCCTAAATTCATGTTAGTATTATGCAGGTGGAAGAGAGAATACACTAGAATAAGTTGCTTAATCATTATTTAATTTTATATTTTAAAACTAATTCTTCTACCAATTTATATATTTCAGTATCCCGAATTTTTCACATTTGGAACTTTCACTAAACATGGACCAACTAAAAGACAGGTAAATATATATAAGGTGTTGATATATGTAGATGATAATGATAGTAAGTATTATGCCAAGTTGTGATTAAATAGAATCAAATTTTGGTTTGATGAAGGGCAGATATCCAGGCATACAGACTGGCAGCATCAAATTTTGGTTTCCAGACATAATCTCAAATTTTAGTTATTCGATTGACTTGGGGGGGGGGGGGGGGGGGATTATGGTGTTTAATGCCACTTTCAACAATATTTTTAGTTAAATCGTGGCTGTCAGTTTTATTGGTGGAGAAAACCACCGACCTGCCGCAAGTCACTGACAAACTTTTTCACATAATGTTGTATCGAGTACACCCCGCCATGACATCTTCATCAATGAATTGTAATATAGATTAATACTTGGCCTTTTTCATATTGCCCTTGTTATCAGCACAAGACCTTGATATTGGCCCAGAGGAACGATATCGGTCGAGGGCTGATGACAAGGGCAATATGAAAAAGGTCATGTATTAATCTATTTATCACATATTTTGCCAGGGCAGATAACATGTTATTGCCCTTCACATGAGGGCAGATAACATGTTATTACCCTCGTAAAATGTTATTGCCCAGGAGGCAAATAACACGCCGCAAATTATTCTTTTATTACACATGCAAATTCGGCATTATTTCAATAAAATATGTGATAATATCTGTTATCAAGCGACAAACGTGATACAACATATTATCGTTGATTTCTAAAATTATGTTATATTGACATCACTTTGAGGAATGCCAGATAATCATACTATTGTTGATATATTTTACTTGAACTGGACTTCTCATCACATCTCAGTCTTCAATAGTATATACAGGTATATGTATGTATGTGTGTGTGTGTGTGTGTGTACAAGATAAATTGTTTCAATTTTAAAATATTTAATTGCAGAGTTTATGATCTTGATGTAAACTATTCAAACACAGGACTTGTTAGCTGGTATCTTCTCTGACAGGTTATTGTTTTGTTGGAATGATATAGTTACGAAGTAATTATCCAGTCAAACCTACTCAAAACTGTTAGTTGAATTCCTGAATGAAACTGAATATATCCCACTGAACTAACTAACATTTTGTAGCCTATTCCCACCTTCCCTTTTACATAAGTTTTACCCATATCCTTTCCTAGCCAAGCTTCTTTTTTAAGCTTTTCAAGTAGAAGGCCAAGTTAACTTTTAGTATCACTTGGCATCCTTATTCCTTCATCATTAGCATTCGGGGGCTGTTGTGGTCTTGATCGTATGGTAGTTGGAATTACAGCTACCTGTGCAATCAGTGCCTATCACCACTAATGTTGTGAGTTTGAACCCTGTTCATGGCAAGGTGTGTGTACTTGATGCAACATTATGCTATAAAGTTTGTCAGTGACTTGCGACAGGTCTCTGGTTTCTTTGCCAATAAAACTGACCACCATGACATAACTGAGATATTGTTGAAAGTGGCATTAAACATAATAAACCAACAAACCAACCAATCATCATTAACACTTACATCTTTCACTAAGCTGTGCAACCGAATGGAGGGATATTTTTGTACCTTATATAAAGCAGGTTATATAATAGAAAATATAATCATGTAACATAGGCTTGGAGAGTACCATGCTCCTTCAATGCTATACACTTTTTGTGTGTATTTGAAAAAAGGTTAGGAACATTGTAGCCGATACAAAAGGCTAAATATTTTAAAAGGTTAGGAACATTGTAGCCGATACAAAAGGCTAAATATTTTAAAAGGTTAGGAACATTGTAGCCGATACAAAAGGCTAAATATTTTAAAAGGTTGGGAACATTGTAGCCGATACAAAAGACTAAATATTTTAAAAGGTTAGGAACATTGTAGCCGATACAAAAGGCTAAATATTTTAAAAGGTTAGGAACATTGTAGCCGATACAAAAGGCTAAATATTTTAAATGATTAGGAACATTGTAGCCGATACAAAAGGCTAAATATTTTAAAAGGTTGGGAACATTGTAGCCTATACAAAAGGCTAAATATTTTAAAAGGTTAGGAACATTGTAGCCGATACAAAAAGCTAAATATTTTAAAAGGTTAGGAACATTGTAGCCGATACAAAAGGCTAAATATTTTAAAAGGTTAGGAACATTGTAGCCGATACAAAAGGCTAAATATTTTAAAAGATTAGGAACATTGTAGCCGATACAAAAGGCTAAATATTTTAAAAGGTTAGGAACATTGTAGCAGATACAAAAGGCTAAATATTTTAAAAGGTTAGGAACATTGTAGCCGATACAAAAGGCTAAATATTTTAAAAGGTTAGGAACATTGTAGCCGATACAAAAGGCTAAATATTTTAAAAGGTTAGGAACATTGTAGCCGATACAAAAGGCTAAATATTTTAAAAGGTTGGGAACATTGTAGCCGATACAAAAGACTAAATATTTTAAAAGGTTAGGAACATTGTAGCCGATACAAAAGGCTAAATATTTTAAAAGGTTAGGAACATTGTAGCCGATACAAAAGGCTAAATATTTTAAAAGATTAGGAACATTGTAGCCGATACAAAAGACTAAATATTTTAAAAGATTAGGAACATTGTAGCCGATACAAAAGGCTAAATATTTTAAAAGGTTAGGAACATTGTAGCCGATACAAAAGGCTAAATATTTTAAAAGATTAGGAACATTGTAGCCGATACAAAAGACTAAATATTTTAAAAGGTTAGGAACATTGTAGCCGATACAAAAGGCTAAATATTTTAAAAGGTTAGGAACATTGTAGCCAATACAAAAGGCTAAATATTTTAAAAGGTTAGGAACATTGTAGCCGATACAAAAGGCTAAATATTTTAAAAGATTAGGAACATTGTAGCCGATACAAAAGGCTAAATATTTTAAAAGATTAGGAACATTGTAGCCGATACAAAAGACTAAATATTTTAAAAGGTTAGGAACATTGTAGCCGATTTAAAAGGCTAAATATTTTAAAAGGTTAGGAACATTGTAGCCAATACAAAAGGCTAAATATTTTAAAAGGTTAGGAACATTGTAGCCGATACAAAAGGCTAAATATTTTAAAAGATTAGGAACATTGTAGCCGATACAAAAGGCTAAATATTTTAAAAGATTAGGAACATTGTAGCCGATACAAAAGACTAAATATTTTAAAAGGTTAGGAACATTGTAGCCGATTTAAAAGGCTAAATATTTTAAAAGGTTAGGAACATTGTAGCCGATACAAAAGACTAAATATTTTAAAAGGTTAGGAACATTGTAGCCGATGCAAAAGGCTAAATATTTTAAAAGGTTAGGAACATTGTAGCCGATACAAAAGGCTAAATATTTTAAAAGGTTAGGAACATTGTAGCCGATACAAAAGGCTAAATATTTTAAAAGATTAGGAACATTGTAGCCGATACAAAAGGCTAAATATTTTAAAAGTTTAGGAACATTGTAGCCAATACAAAAGGCTAAATATTCGTCTCTAACCCATCTCCCTATACTTTTCCAGTGACCGTCATAAGTCATGTCCCCCCATTGTCCTGTCGCTCCCTCATTTCTGAAAAAAAAAATTATATCGTCGAAGTTGTTCTCATCTTGGATATGTATGAAATATTTGCAGCTAGATATTAAGTAACCAACAACCAGTCAGTGAACCAATGTTTTGACTTGTACCTTTAGTAAAAGTTGAAAATCTATTTACGACACTCTGTTTTTTCTTTTGCTTCGTCCATAACTAAACATGGCCACCACAATTAGAATATTTCACAATACTTTAACCAAACAGAAAGGTGAAGGTTATGATGTTCATGTGTTCTGACCTGTCTCCAAACACGGTGCAAAGTTTCAAAATTTCAAGCTAAATTGGTATGTACATTGGAACAGTGATAGTTTAACATTTTTGTAGATTAAAGTCTACTTCTGAGAAATATTGAAGGAATGAAGCTTCGTTTGTTTTGCGATGCTCAATGCAATCATTTGCTTTGTCGACGGCACCCATTAATTCACTTTCAGTTTTGAGGTTGGTGGCTGGTGACCATTAATTACTTTAATTACTGTATCTAATTCTGTACCATAATATTATAGTTAAATTTACATCTAACTATGCAATCAATGCCTATTACTGCTTTAGTTGTGAGTTTGATTCCAGCCCGTGCTGAGGTGTTCTCGGTACAATTTATGTGAACACAGATGGAAAACGTTTCATCCAGGTTAATCTTGTCTTTAGTTAAGCGTAAATAAAGTGAACATTGTTGATCATTTGAACATTTTATTTTCCATTATTTACGATGAAGAACACATTTTTTTGTCATTATTTAAGATGGAGAACACATCTTTTTTTGTCATTATTTAAGATGGAGAACACATCTTTTTGTCATTATTTAAGATGAACACATCTTTTTGTTATTATTTAAGATGGAGAACACATTTTTTTGTCATTATTTAAGATGGAGAACACATCTTTTTGTCATTATTTTAGATGGAGAACACATCTTTTTGTCATTATTTTAGATGGGGAACACATCTTTATGTCATTATTTTAGATGGAGAACACATCTTTTTTGTCATTATTTAAGATGGAGAACACATCTTTTTGTCATTATTTTAGATGGAGGGCACATCTTTTTGTTATTATTTAAGATGGAGAACACATCTTTTGTCATTATTTAAGATGGAGAACACATCTTTTTGTCATTAATTTAGATGGAGGGCACTTCTTTTTCCATGACTTTTGTAAGCAAGGGCTGGGGTAAGAAATTGGAGGACCCTACAGAACAACACACAGAGAAACCAGATGTTGTTTTGATGACTAAAGTCTTTGGACCAGGTAAAATATTACATGTACAGTGGTCTATCGCCCCCCGTTTTATCGCCAAAATTCTCGTCTGTCCCGATTTCCCCCATTAAAAATCCCCCGTTATACTGCCAAACTCGGCTACCTCCATCCGCCACAGGTTTTCAGACACAAAAGTCGTAAAACCAAATTAAATTCCCCCGTTAGTACCGCCCACAACTACCCTTTGACAGCTGTGTATTAATCGGTAATTATGGAATGTCAAAACTGGTCATCGGACACGGTCATTGATCTCATAGTTGAGTGTCAGAACAGGTGATCAGTTGTTTTGATTAGAATAATTACCTGTATTTACTTTTCTAGTGATTACATTTGTACTTTTAATCCTGAGTAAAATTTGTAATTTAATTAGTTGTCATAAAAATGTCGTGCTTGAAGAGAAAGCGTAATTAATTAGACGACAAACAAAAACGTGCAATTATAAGTTCTGCAAAGGAAAATCCAAAATTAACATAACAACATATTGCCGATAATTTGACAATTAAATGGGATCTTCCAATAACCCCACAAATGAAGATGAACTGTGGCTGTCATGTGTTTATAATGACCTTAATGTCCCGAGCTACAAATGACGGTTCAAGAATTTGTCAACATTGACAAAGATCTGCAAACTGTACAGGACATTTCCGATGTGAATATAATTATTCTAATTTATTTATTTATTAAACATGTATTATTTATACTTATGTATTTGTACAAGTGCAAAATGCATGTCAGTCGAGTTGAAAGTTTATCTTTTCATATGATCACATAACTTCCGGTTTGCAATGTCCCTCAGTTTATCGCCAAACTACCGACTGCACAGAAGGTGGCGGTTTAATGAGGGAGCACTGTATATCAAATATAGTCATAAATAGAATAACAAACATTTTTTTTTAAGGTAAATCTTGAGTACTTTTGATTATGCCTTCTGAGAAAAATGACAGTATTGATTGAAAACAAATATGGCGTCAGTAGTGAATACACTCAGATGTCAAACTAACCATTTGTGTACAGTAATCTACCTAAAGTCTTAAGGTTCCAAGATACCTACCCAAGGGTGGGAGACATCTGTAGGGCTGTCTTAACAGCATTATAGACCCCTGTGGCAAGCAGTGCACTAGTGCCCCTACCTATACAACCACTCACAGAAATACAAATGTAAATGCTCAATAAAATTAAACATAAATTTATTGTGTTGGTGCTTCCAATAAACTCAGTGTTTAAACGTTAAAAAGCATACTATACACAACATGCATATTAGCATGGGCCCCTATGCCCGTGGCTTCCCCGTTGAACTGCCCAGTGTACCCATGCGTTAAGATAGCACTGAGCATCAGCTGTCCGTTTGTTATACCTATCCAGACTTTCCTTCCCAAAAGTCAGGTAGTAATGATAAATTTTGTAAACTTTCTTCCCTATGTGAAAAATCAAGCGTACCTGGCCACGTGATAGACAAAATCCTACACACCAGTAGTATGAGATTAGCAGGCATGTGAAACTTGCTGAGTATGAAAATTTGTACTAATTTGATCTTTTTTCATATTCTGCTCTATGTCTAATAATTTATTATATATATTTTACAGAACCAGGATATGTGACAACACCCATTGCTTTGGTACAATGTGGACTGGTTATCTTGAAGGAAAAGGACAAGCTCCCTAAAGAGTAAGATAACAAAATGATATAATTATTACATTAGAGATGCCACTTGTGTGTCATATCGATCTACATGACCAGACATTACTCAGATTAAGTTAGAGATGCCACTTGTGTGTCACATCGAGTTACATTACCAAGCATTACTCAGATTAAACTAGAGATGCCACTCGTATGTCACATTGAGTTACATTACCAAGCATTACTCAGATCAAGTTAGAGATGCCACTCGTATGTCACATTGAGTTACATTACCAAGCATTACTCAGATTAAATTAGAGATGCCACTCATATGTCACATTGAGTTACATTACAAAGCATTACTCAGATTAAATTAGAGATGCCACTCGTATGTCACATCGAGTTACATTACCAAGCATTACTCAGATTAAACTAGAGATGCCACTCGTATGTCACATTGAGTTACATCACCAACCATTACTCAGATTAAACTAGAGATGGCACTCGTATGTCACATTGTGTTACATGACCAGACATTACTCAGATTAAACTAGAGATGCCACTTGTATGTCACATTGAGTTACATGACCAGACATTACTCAGATTAAATTAGAGATGCCACTCGTATGTCACATTGAGTTACATGACCAGACATTACTCAGATTAAACTAGAGATGGCACTCGTATGTCACATTGAGTTACATTACCAAGCATTACTCAGATTAAACTAGAGATGGCACTCGTATGTCACATTGAGTTACATGACCAGACATTACTCAGATTAAATTAGAGATGCCACTCATATGTGACATTGAGTTACATGACCAGACATTACTCAGATTAAATTAGAGATGCCACTCGTATGTCACATTGAGTTACATGACCAGACATTACTCAGATTAATTTAGAGATGCCACTAGTATGTCACATTGAGTTACATGACCAGACATTACTCAGATTAAATTAGATATGCCACTCGTATGTCACATTGAGTTACATGACCAGACATTACTCAGATATAATTTTATATTGTATAGTATGTAGTATAGTATGTAGTATAGTCAATGTACTAGTATAGTATGTAGTATAGTCAATGTACTAGTATACCCGGTTACCAATAAAACGAAGTTTCTTCATCTAATACACCTAACTAAAAACCCATATGATGAAGTAAATGGAATTTTTAAATTGATTGTTAAAATACAAAATCCATCAATATTTTCATTTACTGTATAGTTTGTACATCATTTTGACATTACTCCATCGTCTGTATACACATCTCATATTGAGTACTATATATGATGGATTGAATAAGTTTGATAATTTTGACTAGTGAAATTAACTTTTTTTTTTTCATTCTATAGATGTTAAGGATATTTCACAATTGCAGTTTTAATGTATTTTGTTGTTTTTGTTCCAGTGGTGGAGTATTTCCACCAGGAGCTGCCTTTGCTGACACAGTTTTAATGTATTTTGTTGGGTTTTTTTCAGTGGTGGAGTATTTCCACCAGGAGCTGCCTTTGCTGACACAGTTTTAATGTATTTTGTTGGGTATTTTTCAGTGGTGGAGTATTTCCACCAGGAGCAGCCTTTGCTGACACAGTTTTAGTGTATTTTGTTGGGTATTTTTCAGTGGTGGAGTATTTCCACTAGGAGCTGCCTTTGCTGACACAGTTTTAATGTATTTTGTTGGATTTTTTTCAGTGGTGGAGTATTTTCACCAGGTGCTGCCTTTGCTGACACAGTTTTAATATATTTTGTTGGGTATTTTTCAGTGGTGGAGTATTTCCACCAGGAGCAGCCTTTGCTGACAGTTTTAATATATTTTGTTGGGTATTTTTCAGTGGTGGAGTATTTCCACCAGGAGCAGCCTTTGCTGACACAGTTTTAATATATTTTGTTGGGTATTTTTCAGTGGTGGAGTATTTCCACCAGGAGCAGCCTTTGCTGACACAGTTTTAGTGTATTTTGTTGGGTATTTTTCAGTGGTGGAGTATTTCCACCAGGAGCTGCCTTTGCTGACACAGTTTTAATGTATTTTGTTGGGTATTTTTCAGTGGTGGAGTATTTCCACCAGGAGCAGCCTTTGCTGACACAGTTTTAATGTATTTTGTTGGGTATTTTTCAGTGGTGGAGTATTTCCACCAGGAGCAGCCTTTGCTGACACAGTTTTAGTGTATTTTGTTGGGCATTTTTCAGTGGTGGAGTATTTCCACCAGGAGCTGCCTTTGCTGACACAGTTTTAATGTATTTTGTTGGGTATTTTTCAGTGGTGGAGTATTTCCGCCAGGAGCAGCCTTTGCTGACACAGTTTTAATATATTTTGTTGGGTATTTTTCAGTGGTGGAGTATTTCCACCAGGAGCTGCCTTTGCTGACACAGTTTTAATGTATTTTGTTGGGTATTTTTCAGTGGTGGAGTATTTCCGCCAGGAGCAGCCTTTGCTGACACAGTTTTAATATATTTTGTTGGGTATTTTTCAGTGGTGGAGTATTTCCACCAGGAGCTGCCTTTGCTGACACAGTTTTAATGTATTTTGTTGGGTATTTTTCAGTGGTGGAGTATTTCCACCAGGAGCAGCCTTTGCTGACACAGTTTTAATATATTTTGTTGGGTATTTTTCAGTGGTGGAGTATTTCCACCAGGAGCTGCCTTTGCTGACACAGTTTTAATGTATTTTGTTGGGTATTTTTCAGTGGTGGAGTATTTCCGCCAGGAACAGCCTTTGCTGACACAGTTTTAATATATTTTGTTGGGTATTTTTCAGTGGTGGAGTATTTCCACCAGGAGCTGCCTTTGCTGACACAGTTTTAATGTATTTTGTTGGGTATTTTTCAGTGGTGGAGTATTTCCGCCAGGAGCAGCCTTTGCTGACACAGTTTTAATATATTTTGTTGGGTATTTTTCAGTGGTGGAGTATTTCCACCAGGAGCTGCCTTTGCTGACACAGTTTTAATGTATTTTGTTGGGTATTTTTCACTGGTGGTGGAGTATTTCCACCAGGAGCTGCCTTTGCTGACACAGTTTTAATATATTTGTTTGGTATTTTTCAGTGGTGGAGTATTTCCACCAGGAGCTGCCTTTGCTGACACAGTTTTAATATATTTTGTTGGGTATTTTTCAGTGGTGGAGTATTTCCACCAGGAGCTGCCTTTGCTGACACAGTTTTAATATATTTGTTTGGTATTTTTCAGTGGTGGAGTATTTCCACCAGGAGCTGCCTTTGCTGACACAGTTTTAATATATTTTGTTGGGTATTTTTCAGTGGTGGAGTATTTCCACCAGGAGCTGCCTTTGCTGACACAGTTTTAATATATTTGTTTGGTATTTTTCAGTGGTGGAGTATTTCCACCAGGAGCTGCCTTTGCTGACACAGTTTTAATATATTTTGTTGGGTATTTTTCAGTGGTGGAGTATTTCCACCAGGAGCTGCCTTTGCTGACACAGTTTTAATATATTTGTTTGGTATTTTTCAGTGGTGGAGTATTTCCACCAGGAGCTGCCTTTGCTGACACAGTTTTAATATATTTTGTTGGGTATTTTTCAGTGGTGGAGTATTTCCACCAGGAGCTGCCTTTGCTGACACAGTTTTAATGTATTTTGTTGGGTATTTTTCAGTGATGGAGTATTTCCGCCAGGAGCAGCCTTTGCTGACACAGTTTTAATATATTTTGTTGGGTATTTTTCAGTGGTGGAGTATTTCCACCAGGAGCTGCCTTTGCTGACACAGTTTTAATATATTTTGTTGGATATTTTTCAGTGGTGGAGTATTTCCACCAGGAGCTGCCTTTGCTGACACAGTTTTAATATATTTTGTTGGGTATTTTTCAGTGGTGGAGTATTTCCACCAGGAGCTGCCTTTGCTGACACAGTTTTAATGTATTTTGTTGGGTATTTTTCAGTGGTGGAGTATTTCCACCAGGAGCAGCCTTTGCTGACACAGTTTTAATGTATTTTGTTGGGTATTTTTCAGTGGTGGAGTATTTACACCAGGAGCTGCCTTTGCTGACACAGTTTTAATGTATTTTGTTGGGTATTTTTCAGTGGTGGAGTATTTCCACCAGGAGCTGCCTTTGCTGACACAGTTTTAATATATTTTGTTGGGTATTTTTCAGTGGTGGAGTATTTCCACCAGGAGCTGCCTTTGCTGACACAGTTTTAATATATTTTGTTGGGTATTTTTCAGTGGTGGAGTATTTCCACCAGGAGCTGCCTTTGCTGACACAGTTTTAATATATTTTGTTGGGTATTTTTCAGTGGTGGAGTATTTCCACCAGGAGCTGCCTTTGCTGACACAGTTTTAATGTATTTTGTTGGGTATTTTTCAGTGGTGGAGTATTTCCACCAGGAGCTGCCTTTGCTGACACAGTTTTAATGTATTTTGTTGGGTATTTTTCAGTGGTGGAGTATTTCCACCAGGAGCTGCCTTTGCTGACACAGTTTTAATATATTTTGTTGGGTATTTTTCAGTGGTGGAGTATTTCCACCAGGAGCTGCCTTTGCTGACACAGTTTTAATATATTTTGTTGGGTATTTTTCAGTGGTGGAGTATTTCCACCAGGAGCTGCCTTTGCTGACACAGTTTTAATGTATTTTGTTGGGTATTTTTCAGTGGTGGAGTATTTCCACCAGGAGCTGCCTTTGCTGACACAGTTTTAATGTATTTTGTTGGGTATTTTTCAGTGGTGGAGTATTTCCACCAGGAGCTGCCTTTGCTGACACAGTTTTAATATATTTTGTTGGATATTTTTCAGTGGTGGAGTATTTCCACCAGGAGCTGCCTTTGCTGACACAGTTTTAATATATTTTGTTGGGTATTTTTCAGTGGTGGAGTATTTCCACCAGGAGCAGCCTTTGCTGACACAGTTTTAATATATTTTGTTGGGTATTTTTCAGTGGTGGAGTATTTCCACCAGGAGCTGCCTTTGCTGACACAGTTTTAATATATTTTGTTGGGTATTTTTCAGTGGTGGAGTATTTCCACCAGGAGCAGCCTTTGCTGACACAGTTTTAATATATTTTGTTGGGTATTTTTCAGTGGTGGAGTATTTCCACCAGGAGCTGCCTTTGCTGACACAGTTTTAATATATTTTGTTGGGTATTTTTCAGTGGTGGAGTATTTCCACCAGGAGCAGCCTTTGCTGACACAGTTTTAATATATTTTGTTGGGTATTTTTCAGTGGTGGAGTATTTCCACCAGGAGCTGCCTTTGCTGACACAGTTTTAATATATTTTGTTGGGTATTTTTCAGTGGTGGAGTATTTCCACCAGGAGCTGCCTTTGCTGACACAGTTTTAATATATTTTGTTGGGTATTTTTCAGTGGTGGAGTATTTCCACCAGGAGCTGCCTTTGCTGACACAGTTTTAATATATTTTGTTGGGTATTTTTCAGTGGTGGAGTATTTCCACCAGGAGCAGCCTTTGCTGACACAGTTTTAATATATTTTGTTGGGTATTTTTCAGTGGTGGAGTATTTCCACCAGGAGCTGCCTTTGCTGACACAGTTTTAATATATTTTGTTGGGTATTTTTCAGTGGTGGAGTATTTCCACCAGGAGCTGCCTTTGCTGACACAGTTTTAATATATTTTGTTGGGTATTTTTCAGTGGTGGAGTATTTCCACCAGGAGCTGCCTTTGCTGACACAGTTTTAATATATTTTGTTGGGTATTTTTCAGTGGTGGAGTATTTCCACCAGGAGCTGCCTTTGCTGACACAGTTTTAATATATTTTGTTGGGTATTTTTCAGTGGTGGAGTATTTCCACCAGGAGCTGCCTTTGCTGACACAGTTTTAATATATTTTGTTGGGTATTTTTCAGTGGTGGAGTATTTCCACCAGGAGCTGCCTTTGCTGACACAGTTTTAATATATTTTGTTGGGTATTTTTCAGTGGTGGAGTATTTCCACCAGGAGCTGCCTTTGCTGACACAGTTTTAATATATTTTGTTGGGTATTTTTCAGTGGTGGAGTATTTCCACCAGGAGCTGCCTTTGCTGACACAGTTTTAATATATTTTGTTGGGTATTTTTCAGTGGTGGAGTATTTCCACCAGGAGCTGCCTTTGCTGACACAGTTTTAATATATTTTGTTGGGTATTTTTCAGTGGTGGAGTATTTCCACCAGGAGCAGCCTTTGCTGACACAGTTTTAATATATTTTGTTGGGTATTTTTCACTGGTGGAGTATTTCCACCAGGAGCTGCCTTTGCTGACACAGTTTTAATATATTTTGTTGGGTATTTTTCAGTGGTGGAGTATTTCCACCAGGAGCTGCCTTTGCTGACACAGTTTTAATGTATTTTGTTGGGTATTTTTCAGTGGTGGAGTATTTCCACCAGGAGCTGCCTTTGCTGACACAGTTTTAATATATTTTGTTGGGTATTTTTCAGTGGTGGAGTATTTCCACCAGGAGCAGCCTTTGCTGACACAGTTTTAATATATTTTGTTGGGTATTTTTCAGTGGTGGAGTATTTCCACCAGGAGCAGCCTTTGCTGACACAGTTTTAATATATTTTGTTGGGTATTTTTCAGTGGTGGAGTATTTCCACCAGGAGCAGCCTTTGCTGACACAGTTTTAATATATTTTGTTGGGTATTTTTCAGTGGTGGAGTATTTCCACCAGGAGCAGCCTTTGCTGACACAGTTTTAATATATTTTGTTGGGTATTTTTCAGTGGTGGAGTATTTCCACCAGGAGCAGCCTTTGCTGACACAGTTTTAATATATTTTGTTGGGTATTTTTCACTGGTGGAGTATTTCCACCAGGAGCTGCCTTTGCTGACACAGTTTTAATATATTTTGTTGGGTATTTTTCAGTGGTGGAGTATTTCCACCAGGAGCAGCCTTTGCTGACACAGTTTTAATATATTTTGTTGGGTATTTTTCAGTGGTGGAGTATTTCCACCAGGAGCTGCCTTTGCTGACACAGTTTTAATATATTTTGTTGGGTATTTTTCAGTGGTGGAGTATTTCCACCAGGAGCAGCCTTTGCTGACACAGGTCTGATAGAGAGACTACAGAAACGTAACATTAAGTTCCAGGAGGTTACAGAGTAAATATATAGTGTTACAGATTGGTGCTACAGAGGGAACATTATATTTATATGTATTTATTAGGTATATCAAATTCTATTCTTTTTCTATGTTACATTGTATTAAGTTTTCTGGGAAAACAAATTATGAAAACAACACAAATATTCTATTGTTTAAATTATTTTTTGGAGCGTTTTGATCCTCACTTATTTGTAGTTGTCAGATTTGTTAGAAATTGAATATGTTATCGAAAGAAAACGAAACTGTGAACTTTAGAAACCAGTTTTAAATTTGCCAATTTTTAAGTTATTGTTTTTTCATGGCATTTAACTTAAAATAATATGGAAAAAAATAATTTCCAAGAGGATTCCAGGTATCTTTTCTTTTGTCAATTAATTCGAAAAATGTAGTCGAAATAACAAAATTGAATGTATACATGTAGTAAACAATTTTTGGTGACATATTTGTGTACAAATACTCACTGTTTGGATCCCCCTATCCCTGATTAGATCTAGTCTAAGACACTGATATATACACCAATCTGTAATTATATATATATGCATGGCTGATTGGTGCATACATTTGTAAGCTTGCTGCTTATTCAGCATTAGAATTATTATTTGTTTTATTTTTGTCTTACAGTGAAATCTGTCTAAATGTACAAAGTTAGCTTTAATTTATATTGATTTGTTTGTATATGATATTGTTCCAAGATATGGATTTTTGTTGCTGAGAGAATGTATGATCAAATCCCATACAGATGGACTAAAGATTATGCCAATTATATATATATATACAGTCTGTGTCAAAAACCGCTAGTAAAATTTGCATAAAATTTGCTAAATCAAATAGAAAATATTCTTCTAAAATGCTGTTCGGACTAGTTTGTCAAAATGTTTTTGGCACAGACTATATATATATATATATATATATTTGAAGGAATATGGATCTATTGCCATTTTTTTTCTTCGTGGGCCAAATTTTAGATTGAGGATAAAAGTTAAAAAAATATTTAAAAAAAAGTTAACATCATGGCTGCTTTTAACCTTTACTGCAGCAAAGAAATTTCCTGGCAATGAAATTTTGATTATTCCAAAATTGATATATATGTACTAACAAAAATATGACATTAAATGAAAGAAAAATGTTAAATATATGGTGGAAAAAATATTTGACTGAAAGTGCTGCTCCGTTGTGTTTCAATATTTATATATTTAATATGGTAACAATAGGGAATTTAGTCAATATATTCTATGTAATGTTTATGAGAGAGAGATTTATATTGTGTTTGACACGATGACGTTTTTGAATTGGAGGAGATTATTTGTTAATGAGAATTGATCAGTTGCAAATTAAATGTTGAAGATGTATACGTTTATTAATTTGGTATCGATATAACTGAAATATTGTTGAAAGTGACATTAAACACCATACTCTACTCTTAATTTATTTGTTATACAAGAGGTTGAAGATTGTATATGGTTATTAATTTATTTGTTATGCAAAGAATTGTTAATATCTAAATTTGTTACATAGTAACATGTTAAATTTTAACCTAATTTAGTGTATATTAACAGTATTTAAAGCCCAGAACAAATATTTGACAGATGCATGACTTCTTAAATTCTAAATTAGTTGTCAGGTCAGTTAACATTTAAAATTAGATAGCTCTGTGGATAATTATCTTCTGATTAACCTCAGTTATTTATCATTGCAGAAAAGTAATTGACAAAATATGTAGAATTTTTTATTTCATTATGTTAACTAACTGTACCAGATATTTTATTTTATCCTTTATCCAAGGTGGCCCATTGATTGATTGATTGATTGGTATTTAACGTCCAGTGCCCATTGATGTATTAAATAATGTATAATATTTATGAAGTAATGTTAGTTAATTATGGTATCACTGACTGTCTGATTTTCTCCTTATTTACAATGTAAAGAGAAGTACACATGAATTATGTATGCAACTCTATAATGTTCTTAAATCTGGATAGGACTGACGGATACTTCAATTTTATAATTTTGCAAATCATATATTTTTCTTCCATTTTCTATATAATTTAAAAACTTGCTAAATTTATTTGTAAACTTTGTACCATTTTTTTTTAACTAAAAAAAATTATGTTTGCAAGTGTTTTTGAAATTGAAAAAAACCCAACATTTTGACGATATGTGATCTTATAATGAGACAGAGCGATAAATGTGTTGTGAATGTATTCAGTGTTTGATATATATTTTTCTACTTTTATAAGCAGTCCTGTTTAACATTTTTTCCCTTCAAATTAATGGTATTTTACATATTAATGCCAGCTCATGGCAAGGTGTACTTGATACAACATTATGTGATAAAGTTTGTCAGGTACTTGTGACAGGACATCAGTGTTTTTCTCCGGGTACTCTGGTTGTCTCCACCAATAAAACTGACTGCCACGATAAAACTGAAATATTGTTGAAAGTGGTGATAAACAACCATAGCCCTAACCCCTACTAGGCCAACAGGATCCATGAAGAAATATTTGGTGCACCTACATTTCATTGATGTTATCTACCTTACCTTTTGAAAACCCACAATTTTCCCATTACAAGTAGTCCTCAGATATTTTTTCAGAGTAGTTAGTTTTACATGTAAAATGTCACATGTTTAACACCACATTTTTGACCCAGTTTTATTAAATTTAAATTGATAACTTTGTTTCAGATTAAACCAGTTCATTTATGTAGTAGGCTACTTTTAATTACATAAAAAAGATATAATTTATTCATTTATTGTGCAATTTAAAGTCTTGGTATATCCAGGTATGTGCAGTTTCAAAATTCCAAAGATTGCAACTACTTATTTATAGAATATGCTCACTTTTTACAAAATTATTTTCCAATTAATATTGCCAATTATCTGTAGCGTATGTATCACTTGGAGTATGGGAGATAACTCCGACTGGAATCTGTGAAGAATATGGGAGATAACTCCAACTGGAATCTGCAATTTGCTGACTTCAATTGACTGATATATTCATTTACACACATGGTTAAATCATTCTCAAGTACAGGATAACTTATGATGATGATGATTAAAGGAATTACTCAATATTGTGTCAATTTTTTTCAGTTTTGACAACATATCTAATCTAATTCTTCTCTGTTTTATATTGCACACATGATTTTATTTAGTTTAGACATATTTTATTTGCTAGTATAATAGTTAAAATGGATTAATTAGACACAAGTTAAGCAAACTTATGAAATTTTCTGTAAATTACAACTTTTTGTATTAAAGACTTAAAAAAGGCTTGCATTATTAAATATAGAACTACTAACGAATTGATGATGCTTTCAATATTTTTAATAAAAAATGGAGAGAAAAATAAAATTAAATTGTATTTATATGAAGTGTATGGTCATTCAATTCAATTCCAGTTATACAATTAGGATTTTTTTTCAACATTTGATATAATAATAAAAAATTATTAAATATAATACAATTGTATTGATAAGTTAAATCAACATTGCCACATATCAGAATTTTGATATCATGATTTTCAATTGTCGTGTGTTAAAATAATTATATTTAAGAATCAACATTGCATACTGTCATTAATCTACTGAAATAAAATGTCCTTGTATTTTTTAAGATACACTAAAAAGAATAATTTAACCATAAAATTAATTCAAAGAAGGTTGTTTTTTTTTATACAAGACATCTTTTTCAATTTCAAGGTAGATGAAATGTTATAAAATAAAATCTTTTCTAAAAGAAAATTGCTTCACCACACTCGTTCCAACCTTGTATTTTCTTTTCATTATACAAAATAAAATGAATTTACTTGTTGCTCAAATTTGTTATTAGAAGTGACTGCCGCGATATAACTGAAATATTGTTGAAAGTGGCGTTAAACACCATAACCCTAGAAGTAGAGGTTCCACATGCCTGCATTTCATCATATATAAACTTCAGAATTAGTCTGATCATATTGTCAATATGTACAGTCTTACAATAACCAATGTAAATGACTGACTGTGACTGGTTCACAATAAAAACAAAAGTGGGGACAACTTTGTAGCTCTGCAGTAACATAACTTTTTGGAAGGTGGGCAATTATATATAAATTTTCACTAAGGTTGTGAGTTTGAAT
Source organism: Bathymodiolus brooksi (assembly GCA_963680875.1). Lineage (NCBI taxonomy): Eukaryota > Metazoa > Mollusca > Bivalvia > Mytilida > Modiolidae > Bathymodiolus > Bathymodiolus brooksi. Next base: position 61,043,801 of record OY804576.1, on the reverse strand, counting down.
CTCGCTCAAGGCGAGGTGTACCCGATACAACATTATGTGATAAATTTGTCTGATCATCTGCAGGTACTCCGGTTTCCTCCACCAATAAAACACTACCACGATATAACTGAAATATTGTTGAAAGTGGCATTAAACACCAATAACCCTAAAAGTTGAGGATCCACATGCTGCATTTCATCATATATAAACTTCAGAATTAGTCTGATCATATTGTCAATATGTACAGTCTTATGATAGCTAAGCGAAATGACTGACTGTGATTCACAATAAAAACTAAAGTGGGGACAACTTTGTAGCTCTGCAGTAACAGAACTTCTGGAAATTGGGCTATTTTCTACCAATTTTCATTTTATCAGTTGGTAGTCAGCAGAGTGCTAACAGGAAATTTAGTGCCTTATCTCCCCTTGCAAGATGTTTGTCTTTCTTTCGCAGTGAAATAAAGTCTGAATGGAATCATTATTGTTTTGCTGTTTACAGACTCGTGATGTTATTGTGAAAAGGTAGGACAGAAATTTATTTTATTTTTCATCACTCACTGAAAAAAGCACTTTTAATGATTAAAGAAACCCAGTAAAAATAATATCAAAATATTTTTTATGGAAACTGCAAAATTATTTTTGGAAAGAAATTTTATATGAGAAGGTGGGCAAAAATAGCAAACATAAATTATTTTTTCAAGCATAATGTTAAAGTTTAACAGTATTTAACTTGATAAGCTATTTATTGTTTCCCCATTATTCATTAAGTTCTGTGATAAAAATCCTACCATGCCCAGATGAATTTTAAAATTATGAAATATAAGTAAAATGATGCTTTAATGTGATAAGTTAAGCTGAACATGATCAAAGTTTGATTTTTGGCTGCTTTATAGCTGTTTCATGTTATGCAATATTGTTAATATTTGAATAAATATATAAAGCTTATGTTTTATTTAATGATAACTTCTGAAACTACACCAGACACCAATAAAACTGAATAGATAAAATGTGACAGCTGCTGAATCTAGTCTGGACGACAACAAAACTGAAAATTGTATAATAACTCCTGAAACTAGGCCAGACAACAACAAAGCTTAATCAATTATAACCATTCTGAAACTAGACCAGACAACAACAAAGCTTAATAAAGTATAACCACTTCTGAAACTAGACCAGACACAACACAGCTAAATAAAACATAACCACTTCTGAAACTAAACCAGACAACAACAAAGCTTAATCAATTATAACTATTCTGAAACTAGACCAGACAACAACAAAGCTTAATCAATTATAACTATTCTGAAACTAGACCAGACAACAACAAAGCTTAATCAATTATAACTATTCTGAAACTAGACCAGACAACAACAAAGCTTAATCAATTATAACTATTCTGAAACTAAACCAGACAACAACAAAGCTTAATCATAACTATTCTGAAACTAAACCAGACAACAACAAAGCTTAATAAAACATAATTATTCTGCAACTAGACCAGACAACAACAAAGCTTAATCAATTATAACTATTCTGAAACTAGACCAGACAACAACAAAGCTTAATAAAACATAATTATTCTGCAACTAGACCAGACAACAACAAAGCTTAATCAATTATAACTATTCTGAAACTAGACCAGACAACAACAAAGCTTAATAAAACATAATTATTCTGAAACTAGACCAGACAACAACAAAGCTTAATCATAACTATTCTGAAACTAAACCAGACAACAACAAAGCTTAATCATAACTATTCTGAAACTAGACCAGACAACAACAAAGCTTAATCATAACTATTCTGAAACTAGACCCGACAACAACAAAGCTTAATAAAACATAATTATTCTGCAACTAGACCAGACAACAACAAAGCTTAATCAATTATAACTATTCTGAAACTAGACCAGACAACAACAAAGCTTAATAAAACATAACTATTCTGAAACTAGACCAGACAACAAAGCTTAATAAAACATAATTATTCTGCAACTAGACCAGACAACAACAAAGCTTAATCAATTATAACTATTCTGAAACTAAACCAGACAACAACAAAGCTTAATAAAATATAACTATTCTGAAACTAGACCAGACAACAACAAAGCTTAATCAATAATAACTATTCTGAAACTAGGCCAGACAACAACAAAGCTTAATAAAAATATAACCACTTCTGAAACTAGGCATGGCATTAAAAAAGCATAAGTTATAGCCAACTCTGAAACTAGGCCAGACAACAACAAAGCGTAATAAAAAGACCACTTCTGAAACTAGGTTAGACAACAGCTTAATAAGAATATAACAATTTTCTGAAACGAAACCAGCTTAATGAAATACAACCATTTCAATTCCCTTCGCTCCAGGCTCTATCTATGATCAAGATGCATGTTTTTGTCTTCCTACAACTTACAATGTATATTGAACACTGTTGTGGTATCATCACCATTATCGCTAGGTGGTGTTGATTTGGGAGTAATCCTTGTTTGACTGACTGGTTGAATTGTCTCTCATCAGGTTTGTTTCAAAAGTAAGGTACCAGTTGATATTTACAAAGATATACCCCCAGTTGTGCACCACCTGATGATGCTAGTTGGGGTGAGATTTTTAATGGAAGTTTTTGAAAGGTTCTAATCAGTATTTTCAAAATTATTTGGTTTACCTACAAAAAGATTGTCTATATATCCCTTGTCATGTCATTTCATTGATTGGGTTAGATGATGTGTGCTCTGTAGTCATTTTCAACAATATTTCAGTTTTATTGTGGTGGTCTTATTTGTGGAAGAAAATAATCCCCCCATCAACTCAATTTATATGTTTCCTAAGCCAGAATTCATAGTCATACTGCAATGAGAGGTAAATGTATATACAGTCCTTGGCAGTGGAAGTAAATTTGAAAGAAAGAAGATTAAACAGTAATGGTACACAAAATAACTAACCACAACAACAGGTACCAGTAACAATCGTCCTACCATATAAATATATATAATAATTTTATCCATAATTGGGACACATTTTGTTGTTTACCCTTGTTGGTATAATAGTATACAAGAGATTTGGATCGTTTTGTGCGATGATTGTTGCCGACTCCTGTGGAACCGCTACCCGTGCAGTACGAAAATAAACTGGCAGATAAGATCCAATGCTTTATATAAATACGAAAGTCTTCAATAATATGTTTTTTATAATTATTCTAGCAAATTTTCCGAGATCTGCCAACTTTATTCCCATAGTATACCGAATGGTCGTTTTCAAATTCAAATAGCGACACCCATATGTTTGTTGTGTACTAAACCAACACACGGAGTTGGATTTTTGTAGTCGACACCCATATGTTTGTTGTGTACTAAACCAACACACGGAGTTGGATTTTTGTAGTCGACACCCATATGTTTGTTGTGTACTAAACCAACACACGGAGTTGGATTTTTGTAGTCGACACCCATATGTTTGTTGTGTACTAAACCAACACACGGAGTTGGATTTTTGTAGTCGACACCCATATGTTTGTTGTGTACTAAACCAACACACGGAGTTGGATTTTTGTAGTCGACACCCATATGTTTGTTGTGTACTAAACCAACACACGGAGTTGGATTTTTGTAGTCGACACCCATATGTTTGTTGTGTACTAAACCAACACACGGAGTTGGATTTTTGTAGTCGACACCCGTATGTTTGTTGTGTACTAAACCAACACACGGAGTTGGATTTTTGTAGTCGACACCCATATGTTTGTTGTGTACTAAACCAACACACGGAGTTGGATTTTTGTAGTCGACACCCATATGTTTGTTGTGTACTAAACCAACACACGGAGTTGGATTTTTGTAGTCGACACCCATATGTTTGTTGTGTACTAAACCAACACACGGAGCTGGATTTTTGTAGTCGACACCCGTATGTTTGTTGTGTACTAAACCAACACACGGAGTTGGATTTTTGTAGTCGACACCCATATGTTTGTTGTGTACTAAACCAACACACGGAGTTGGATTTTTGTAGTCGACACCCATATGTTTGTTGTGTACTAAACCAACACACGGAGTTGGATTTTTGTAGTCGACACCCGTATGTTTGTTGTGTACTAAACCAACACACGGAGTTGGATTTTTGTAGTCGACACCCGTATGTTTGTTGTGTACTAAACCAACACACGGAGTTGGATTTTTGTAGTCGACACCCGTATGTTTGTTGTGTACTAAACCAACACACGGAGTTGGATTTTTGTAGTCGACACCCATATGTTTGTTGTGTACTAAACCAACACACGGAGTTGGATTTTTGTAGTCGACACCCGTATGTTTGTTGTGTACTAAACCAACACACGGAGTTGGATTTTTGTAGTCGACACCCATATGTTTGTTGTGTACTAAACCAACACACGGAGTTGGATTTTTGTAGTCGACACCCGTATGTTTGTTGTGTACTAAACCAACACACGGAGTTGGATTTTTGTAGTCGACACCCGTATGTTTGTTGTGTACTAAACCAACACACGGAGTTGGATTTTTGTAGTCGACACCCGTATGTTTGTTGTGTACTAAACCAACACACGGAGTTGGATTTTTGTAGTCGACACCCATATGTTTGTTGTGTACTAAACCAACACACGGAGTTGGATTTTTGTAGTCGACACCCGTATGTTTGTTGTGTACTAAACCAACACACGGAGTTGGATTTTTGTAGTCGACACCCATATGTTTGTTGTGTACTAAACCAACACACGGAGTTGGATTTTTGTAGTCGACACCCATATGTTTGTTGTGTACTAAACCAACACACGGAGTTGGATTTTTGTAGTCGACACCCATATGTTTGTTGTGTACTAAACCAACACACGGAGTTGGATTTTTGTAGTCGACACCCGTATGTTTGTTGTGTACTAAACCAACACACGGAGTTGGATTTTTGTAGTCGACCCGTATGTTTGTTGTGTACTAAACCAACACACGGAGTTGGATTTTTGTAGTCGACATCCGTATGTTTGTTGTGTACTAAACCAACACACGGAGTTGGATTTTTGTAGTCGACACCCGTATGTTTGTTGTGTACTAAACCAACACACGGAGTTGGATTTTTGTAGTCGACACCCGTATGTTTGTTGTGTACTAAACCAACACACGGAGTTGAATTGTTATAGTCGACACCCGTATGTTTGTTGTGTACTAAACCAACACACGGAGTTGGATTTTTGTAGTCGACACCCATATGTTTGTTGTGTACTAAACCAACACACGGAGTTGGATTTTTGTAGTCGACACCCATATGTTTGTTGTGTACTAAACCAACACACGGAGTTGGATTTTTGTAGTCGACACCCGTATGTTTGTTGTGTACTAAACCAACACACGGAGTTGGATTTTTGTAGTCGACACCCATATGTTTGTTGTGTACTAAAGCAACACACGGAGTTGGATTTTTGTAGTCGACACCCATATGTTTGTTTTGTACTAAACCAACACACGGAGTTGGATTTTTGTAGTCGACACCCATATGTTTGTTGTGTACTAAACCAACACACGGAGTTGGATTTTTGTAGTCGACACCCATATGTTTGTTGTGTACTAAACCAACACACGGAGTTGGATTTTTGTAGTCGACACCCATATGTTTGTTGTGTACTAAACCAACACACGGGAGTTGGATTTTTGTAGTCGACACCCATATGTTTGTTGTGTACTAAACCAACACACGGAGTTGGATTTTTGTAGTCGACACCCGTATGTTTGTTGTGTACTAAACCAACACACGGAGTTGGATTTTGTAGTCGACATCCGTATGTTTGTTGTGTACTAAACCAACACACGGAGTTGGATTTTTGTAGTCGACACCCGTATGTTTGTTGTGTACTAAACCAACACACGGAGTTGGATTTTTGTAGTCGACACCCGTATGTTTGTTGTGTACTAAACCAACACACGGAGTTGGATTTTTGTAGTCGACACCCGTATGTTTATTGTGTACTAAACCAACACACGGAGTTGGATTTTTGTAGTCGACACCCATATGTTTGTTGTGTACTAAACCAACACACGGAGTTGGATTTTTGTAGTCGACACCCGTATGTTTGTTGTGTACTAAACCAACACACGGAGTTGGATTTTTGTAGTCGACACCCATATGTTTGTTGTGTACTAAACCAACACACGGAGTTGGATTTTTGTAGTCGACACCCGTATGTTTGTTGTGTACTAAACCAACACACGGGAGTTGGATTTTTGTAGTCGACACCCATATGTTTGTTGTGTACTAAACCAACACACGGAGTTGGATTTTTGTAGTCGACACCCATATGTTTGTTGTGTACTAAACCAACACACGGAGTTGGATTTTTGTAGTCGACACCCGTATGTTTGTTGTGTACTAAACCAACACACGGAGTTGGATTTTTGTAGTCGACACCCGTATGTTTGTTGTGTACTAAACCAACACACGGAGTTGGATTTTTGTAGTCGACACCCGTATGTTTGTTGTGTACTAAACCAACACACGGAGTTGGATTTTTGTAGTCGACACCCATATGTTTGTTGTGTACTAAACCAACACACGGAGTTGGATTTTTGTAGTCGACACCCATATGTTTGTTGTGTACTAAACCAACACACGGAGTTGGATTTTTGTAGTCGACACCCATATGTTTGTTGTGTACTAAACCAACACACGGAGTTGGATTTTTGTAGTCGACACCCGTATGTTTGTTGTGTACTAAACCAACACACGGAGTTGGATTTTTGTAGTCGACACCCGTATGTTTGTTGTGTACTAAACCAACACACGGAGTTGGATTTTTGTAGTCGACACCCGTATGTTTGTTGTGTACTAAACCAACACACGGAGTTGGATTTTTGTAGTCGACACCCGTATGTTTGTTGTGTACTAAACCAACACACGGAGTTGAATTGTTATAGTCGACACCCGTATGTTTGTTGTGTACTAAACCAACACACGGAGTTGGATTTTTGTAGTCGACACCCATATGTTTGTTGTGTACTAAACCAACACACGGAGTTGGATTTTTGTAGTCGACACCCGTATGTTTGTTGTGTACTAAACCAACACACGGAGTTGGATTTTTGTAGTCGACACCCATATGTTTGTTGTGTACTAAAGCAACACACGGAGTTGGATTTTTGTAGTCGACACCCATATGTTTGTTTTGTACTAAACCAACACACGGAGTTGGATTTTTGTAGTCGACACCCATATGTTTGTTGTGTACTAAACCAACACACGGAGTTGGATTTTTGTAGTCGACACCCATATGTTTGTTGTGTACTAAACCAACACACGGAGTTGGATTTTTGTAGTCGACACCCATATGTTTGTTGTGTACTAAACCAACACACGGAGTTGGATTTTTGTAGTCGACACCCGTATGTTTGTTGTGTACTAAACCAACACACGGAGTTGGATTTTTGTAGTCGACATCCGTATGTTTGTTGTGTACTAAACCAACACACGGAGTTGGATTTTTGTAGTCGACACCCGTATGTTTGTTGTGTACTAAACCAACACACGGAGTTGGATTTTTGTAGTCGACACCCGTATGTTTGTTGTGTACTAAACCAACACACGGAGTTGGATTTTTGTAGTCGACACCCGTATGTTTGTTGTGTACTAAACCAACACACGGAGTTGGATTTTTGTAGTCGACACCCGTATGTTTGTTGTGTACTAAACCAACACACGGAGTTGGATTTTTGTAGTCGACACCCATATGTTTGTTGTGTACTAAACCAACACACGGAGTTGGATTTTTGTAGTCGACACCCGTATGTTTGTTGTGTACTAAACCAACACACGGAGTTGGATTTTTGTAGTCGACACCCGTATGTTTGTTGTGTACTAAACCAACACACGGAGTTGGATTTTTGTAGTCGACACCCGTATGTTTGTTGTGTACTAAACCAACACACGGAGTTGGATTTTTGTAGTCGACACCCGTATGTTTGTTGTGTACTAAACCAACACACGGAGTTGGATTTTTGTAGTCGACACCCGTATGTTTGTTGTGTACTAAACCAACACACGGAGTTGGATTTTTGTAGTCGACACCCATATGTTTGTTGTGTACTAAACCAACACACGGAGTTCGATTTTTGTAGTCGACACCCGTATGTTTGTTGTGTACTGAACCAACACACGGAGTTGGATTTTTGTAGTCGACACCCGTATGTTTGTTGTGTACTAAACCAACACACGGAGTTGGATTTTTGTAGTCGACACCCATATGTTTGTTGTGTACTAAACCAACACACGGAGTTGGATTTTTGTAGTCGACACCCATATGTTTGTTGTGTACTAAACCAACACACGGAGTTGGATTTTTGTAGTCGACACCCGTATGTTTGTTGTGTACTAAACCAACACACGGAGTTGGATTTTTGTAGTCGACACCCATATGTTTGCTGTGTACTAAACCAACACACGGAGTTGGATTTTTGTAGTCGACACCCGTATGTTTGTTGTGTACTAAACCAACACACGGAGTTGGATTTTTGTAGTCGACACCCGTATGTTTGTTGTGTACTAAACCAACACACGGAGTTGGATTTTTGTAGTCGACACCCATATGTTTGTTGTGTACTAAACCAACACACGGAGTTGGATTTTTGTAGTCGACACCCGTATGTTTGTTGTGTACTAAACCAACACACGGAGTTGGATTTTTGTAGTCGACACCCATATGTTTGTTGTGTACTAAACCAACACACGGAGTTGGATTTTTGTAGTCGACACCCGTATGTTTGTTGTGTACTAAACCAACACACGGAGTTGGATTTTTGTTGTCGACACCCATATGTTTGTTGTGTACTAAACCAACACACGGAGTTGGATTTTTGTAGTCGACATCCGTATGTTTGTTGTGTACTAAACCAACACACGGAGTTGGATTTTTGTAGTCGACACCCATATGTTTGTTGTGTACTAAACCAACACACGGAGTTGGATTTTTGTAGTCGACACCCGTATGTTTGTTGTGTACTAAACCAACACACGGAGTTGGATTTTTGTAGTCGACACCCGTATGTTTGTTGTGTACTAAACCAACACACGGAGTTGGATTTTTGTAGTCGACACCCGTATGTTTGTTGTGTACTAAACCAACACACGGAGTTGGATTTTTGTAGTCGACACCCATATGTTTGTTGTGTACTAAACCAACACACGGAGTTGGATTTTTGTAGTCGACACCCGTATGTTTGTTGTGTACTAAACCAACACACGGAGTTGGATTTTTGTAGTCGACACCCATATGTTTGTTGTGTACTAAACCAACACACGGAGTTGGATTTTTGTAGTCGACACCCATATGTTTGTTGTGTACTAAACCAACACACGGAGTTGGATTTTTGTAGTCGACACCCGTATGTTTGTTGTGTACTAAACCAACACACGGAGTTGGATTTTTGTAGTCGACACCCGTATGTTTGTTGTGTACTAAACCAACACACGGAGTTGGATTTTTGTAGTCGACACCCGTATGTTTGTTGTGTACTAAACCAACACACGGAGTTGGATTTTTGTAGTCGACACCCGTATGTTTGTTGTGTACTAAACCAACACACGGAGTTGGATTTTTGTAGTCGACACCCGTATGTTTGTTGTGTACTAAACCAACACACGGAGTTGGATTTTTGTAGTCGACACCCGTATGTTTGTTGTGTACTAAACCAACACACGGAGTTGGATTTTTGTAGTCGACACCCGTATGTTTGTTGTGTACTAAACCAACACACGGAGTTGGATTTTTGTAGTCGACACCCGTATGTTTGTTGTGTACTAAACCAACACACGGAGTTGGATTTTTGTAGTCGACACCCGTATGTTTGTTGTGTACTAAACCAACACACGGAGTTGGATTTTTGTAGTCGACACCCGTATGTTTGTTGTGTACTAAACCAACACACGGAGTTGGATTTTTGTAGTCGACACCCGTATGTTTGTTGTGTACTAAACCAACACACGGAGTTGGATTTTTGTAGTCGACACCCGTATGTTTGTTGTGTACTAAACCAACACACGGAGTTGGATTTTTGTAGTCGACACCCATATGTTTGTTGTGTACTAAACCAACACACGGAGTTGGATTTTTATAGTCGACACCCGTATGTTTGTTGTGTACTAAACCAACACACGGAGTTGGATTTTTGTAGTCGACACCCATATGTTTGTTGTGTACTAAACCAACACACGGAGTTGGATTTTTGTAGTCGACACCCGTATGTTTGTTGTGTACTAAACCAACACACGGAGTTGGATTTTTGTAGTCGACACCCGTATGTTTGTTGTGTACTAAACCAACACACGGAGTTGGATTTTTGTAGTCGACACCCATATGTTTGTTGTGTACTAAACCAACACACGGAGTTGGATTGTTATAGTCGACACCCGTATGTTTGTTGTGTACTAAACCAACACACGGAGTTGGATTGTTATAGTCGACACCCGTATGTTTGTTGTGTACTAAACCAACACACGGAGTTGGATTGTTATAGTGAGACTACAATCCACTAATAGACATATCCTTTAATTTCACCCTCTGTACGCATACTGATCTCATCTATCACATTGAACTTGAAATGAAGGACACCACATATACAGGTAGGTGTGCTGCATATTGACATAGAAAATTTACAGTGATGTCCACTTAAGAACGAAACGTTGCAGCAAACAGGGCCGTAACTACCATCGAGGCAGACGAGGCAGTTGCTGATCTGATTTTCTGAAGAAGAAGAAAAAGCAAAGAGAGAGGGTGAAGAAAAAGGACTGAAAGCCAACTTAGTTTTAATCATCGACCATGACACCCTTTCATGGCTTTTTGTTCTTTTTAAGTCTCTTTTAAGTGTTCTCGAAACTGTCTGGTTCACAGTCAAAATCTAAAGGTCAGGCCGCCGCCGATGCTTCATCATATATCGCGCTGCGTTACTCAAATTCGATTTTTATCGTAGTTGCATTAGGGTACACAAGAAATTTGTCGATCCTTCTTCAGTCCGAATCTTGTGACTTAGTGAGAGCCCATCAACTTGATGGGATCAAGAGACTCAAGATCTTGTTTTGCTTTTTCAGGGCATATAAGGGCAGATTCCGACACAAAGTGTCATGATCTCTGAACGTGTCAGTCGCATGTGAAAATGACGTTTTGCCGAAAAAGACAAGAAGTACACAAAGGAAAAGTAAACTCCCCAGTCGAAAGTATATCGAATATCATTTTCGCATTAACTACTTTCTTTCATTCATTGATCATATCATATTACATCTATTACAGCCCTTGTAAATAATGTAAATCCGAAAATATACCCAAATGACATTCCACACGAGGTTGACAGGTGGGTGACACAATATATTCGCTGCAACTTACAGTTTGTCAACACACACAGACTCAATTTTGTACCCAAATGTGATTTTAGCTACTTCTAACATTACCAGTCGATTCGTGTGTATGTGAGAGGCCTTTCTCGGCTCACCGGCTCTTCAATACTTGGTGTAGAGCAACATGGACTGAAGATCGCCTGTGTGTATTGGCGATGCTTCACGTCCACCGTAATGATACTGTCGGGCAGGTAAAACTAGAAGCTATTCTCAAAAGATGGGATTCTAGTGGCAATAGGAAAATCCATCTTGCATTCACCGACTAAGTACTGTCATTTGAAATTATTCATTAAAATATTATTTTAGAAATCAAGCAGTTGTGTTATGTTTATTTTACCATAGAAGCTTCGACGGTGTGGTCGCTATTGACAATACTAATAACGGGTATATAAAGCGTCTCAATAATATAGAAATCGATAAACCAAAATGCGTTATTTTGGGTTTACAGGTCACAATTTTCCACTGCCTCCCCTGTTTCTACAGGTCACAATTTTCCACTGCCTCCCCTGTTTCAAACCCCTAGTTACGGCCCTGGCAAAAGAGATGATTTCCATTTTCCCATTGCGAATTTCCTATTTATATGTGGCAACTGAACATTCCAGCAATACCATGTATATGTAGTAATATCTGTCAGTTGATAAGATATTGCAGGTCTTGTGGTTCTAATCTGTATCTCGTTGTAAAATGGTTCCTGCCGACAAGGAACTACTGAAACAAGGATTCCTAGTGGCTAAGTTAAAGTCACCACTTCAAAAGTTGTAGGGTTGCCATCATGACTTGTTTTTACAGTTATGAAATATATGTGTTACAGATGACCACCACGGATGTATTCCGTTGTTTGTAGTCACAAACCCGTCTTTCTTTCCTCGTTCATGATTTATAATAGGATTCTGACACAGGCACTATAGTATCTAGGTAAAAAAAAATTACCAGAAACAAGTGCCTGTGGATTCTGAACAGAGTAACACGATGGGTGTCACTAGTGGAGAAAGAAGTATTTAGCCTTCCAAAGCTCCAGATTTCACCCCTGCTTTTTAGAGGGGTTCATGTTGCCCAATCTTCAGTTTGCTATTTAGTGTTATGTGGACCATTGTTTGTCATTTTGTCCCGTTTTTTCCGCCATTGTATTATCTGTCATTCGATTTACTCCTTTGGTATATCTTTACACTTTACTTAACATAGGACATAACTGCGAAATTGTAGTTATTTTGGGACCGGAGATGTTATTAACGTTATTTAAAGTCTTTCCTGAACTCGCTGAACAATTTGAAAAGCAAACCTGACAGCAATCGTCCCCTTACATGATCCCCTGCAAAGTTCGTGGAGCAGAATTTTAAAGAGTGAAAACCACACCATGACCGTCTTAACAGCATTATAGGCCCCCGGGCAAAGCAGTGCACTTGTGCCCATACCTACACAAATACTCACAAGAATAAAATTGTAAATGTCAATAAAATTAAACATATATTTTTTTTAATTGGTACTTCCAACAAAATCAGTGCTTAAACATTAAAAACATGCTGTATACAGCATACATAGATTATCATGGGGCCGCAATGATCGTGATGTTTCCGTGCAACTGCCCAAACGCGCCCATGCTGTAAGACGGCACTGGCCACAACTACAGACAATTTAACATTTTAACATACATGTATCTCTTTCTCAGAAACCATAAACTCGATTGAACCAAAACTAAAGGCGAGTTAAATAATACAAGCTCATACGATCATCTGGCATTGATTTTCCAGTGTTTTTGGTTTTGTTTTCACTTAGTGTCCTTCAAGTGAGTACGTATGTACCTAGGCGTGGTTTTGCTTCCTTGTTCATTGTACTCCGTAGGAAAGTCCTGGTTTGTTTAAAAGTACTCATAAGTACTTGTCAATAAACATGTTTATCTGTGACCGTAATGATTAATTAAAGTGGATGTTGCCTTTAGAACGTTTTAGTTCGTCTAAAACAACGTACTATTACTTTTTAAGTGTAAAGTATAAGAAAGTTATTTTGTTTTTTTTAATTGATATTTCCATATTTTGTTGGAGACTTTTTGTGAGACTCGGACATTGGTCATACGGAAGCTAGGAATGGCCACACGTCACCAGATATTTTTCTAAAATATTATTAATCTGTTATAACAGGTTAAATTACTAATATGTTCTAACAGACTAATAATCTTTAGGTTTGGTTTATAGTGTTTTACGCCACTTTCAACAATATTTCAGTTACATCGTAATAATCTTTATAACAGATTAGTAATCTCTTGTTATAACAAATTACTAAAAATATACTGGTGTGACCCTAAGTCACGGCTTCCATAACATTATGTTCTATATATATATATATATATGTTCTTACTAGTATTTCAAATACGAATCACAGAATCACACATCATATGTATTTATTTGGTACAATGTCATATCGATATTCAGTTATATAATTTTCAATGTAGCAATAATCAACCAAAAAAGCAAATAATTAACAAATATCTAAATAAAAAACAACAACAAAATGACGAATGTATGCGTTGTTTTATATTCAGGACTTTTAACTTAAATTTTTACATTTTTCTATTAATAAATAACGAAAAAAATATTTTCGCATGATAAGACACTATTAAAACACATTTATTGTACACATTGACATGAATGACTACACATGATATCATTTTATTTCTGGCTGTATATGTAATTTGTTGAGTAATGAATATACACAGAACATGACTTCCCCTGATATACTTAATCATTCAATATTACAATGTATATTTGATATACATTGTATAGTCGAAAAAAACGTGGACTTGCGATTAACGTATTTTCAGTGATATTTGAAGACAAAATGAAGTATTTGAAGTGAAAATTTAAGACTTAATTACAAAAAATAAAATAATGGGAGGGGGTCCTTTCCTCAAGTGTCTGTGCCGAAGACATGAACATTCTGTAAAAAATGCTTATATATTACACACTTTATAGATAAATATCGATCATAACTTGGACGGTTAAGCGTCTGCCAATAACACCTCTTCCCAATTTATATAGAGGTCTAGGTGGACGAGTATAAGGTCGTTGACATCTGACCACGAGCCTAACACCACTAGCGCGCACGGATACCCACCTGAAGTGTAAATGTTGGGTTTTCAACAGTCAATTCGATACAAATATCCCCGATTTCCCTCTTTCATTACATCTGGCAGTGGCGATATTGCTGAATAATTGATTAAAGTGACCATAAATACTAATAACTTTGATGTTGGAGCGGGTATTACATGTAGGCAGGGTGTCTGGGAATCGCTTTGGTCTCCAGCGGGTGCAGGGTAGAACCATAGACTTAGTCGTTATTTTATATTTTATTCATAGTCGATCTTCCCATTAATAGAAACATCTTTTATGGTCTATGCCCTTTTGGTTTTTGGTTGTTTCTTCCGACTGTCAGTTGAATTGTTTCCAATCTTGTTGACTGAGTTACCCGGATGAAGGTTTATCCACAAAATCATATGTCAACATTTTATTTGTCAGTTTCCACTAAGATTATTATATCACAGGGTTTATGACAAGAGCAATACGACGGGTGCCACACGTGGAGCAGAACTTCCGACTCTTCCGGAGCACCTGAGTCAGGACCGGATTATGCCCTAAGCACAGACCAACATTAGTGCCCCGCACCTTCCACTGGCACAAACTAACAGACCCCTTGATGCCAAGACTCAACATAATTGTTAAATGCCTAGCATTAAATTCAGAATTCAATTTCAGTCAGGCCAAACCTCTTATATTAAAATCATTTAAATATCTGTTTTTTATATTTATTTAACATGCCATTGTACTCTATGCTTTAGAGCAGACAACAGTATAAACAGATTATTTACTTATAACAAGGACATCAGATACAATGCAAGTCTTTAACTTGCTATTCAATTTTTCAATGTTATAAAGGGAACAATACAAACAGAAATACTGTAAATTGTGTCTTTCAACAGTATTGTCAATATTTAAAAAAAAAAGAAACAAAATCACACTTTAGAGAGTTTTCTCCTACATTTCTTATTAGCAAAGTCTTTGATTAAATACTCAAAGTTAATTTGGAGCAACAAATCTGCTTCAATCACGAGCAGAGATAAAGATTCCAGCCTCTATTGTAGTAAAGTCTTTGATTAAATACTCAAAGTAAATTTGAGCAACAAATCTGCTTCAATCATGAACAGAGATAAAGATTCCAGCCTCTATTGTAGCAACGTCTTTGATTAAATCCTCAAATTTAATTTGGAGCAACAAATCTGCTTCAATCATGAGCAGAGATAAAGATTCCAGCCTCTATTGTAGCAACGTCTTTGATTAAATCCTCAAAGTTAATTTGGAGCAACAAATCTGCTTCAATCATGAGCAGAGATAAAGATTCCAGCCTCTATTGTAGCAAAGTCTTTGATTAAATCCTCAAAGTTAATTTGGAGCAACAAATCTGCTTCAATCATGAACAGAGATAAAGATTCCAGCCTCTATTGTAGCAAAATCTTTGATTAAATCCTCAAAGTTAATTTGGAGCAACAAATCTGCTTCAATCATGAGCAGAGATAAAGATTCCAACCTCTATTGTAGCAAAGTCTTTGATTAAATCCTCAAAGTTAATTTGGAGCAACAAATCTGCTTCAATCATGAGCAGAGATAAAGATTCCAGCCTCTATTGTAGCAAAGTCTTTGATTAAATCCTCAAAGTTAATTTGGAGCAACAAATCTGCTTCAATCATGAACAGAGATAAAGATTCCAGCCTCTATTGTAGCAAAGTCTTTGATTAAATCCTCAAATTTAATTTGGAGCAACACATCTGCTTCAATCATGAGCAGAGATAAAGATTCCAGCCTCTCTTGTCTCGTCGTTGTTCTATTTGAATTGTTTATACGCTTCATTTTAGAGAATGATCGCTCAGTTGTTCAGTTTGTGACCATTAATGTTAAAAATATACGAAAGCTAATTTTTACGTTTGGAAAATCACACTTAATGTTTTTTCTACAATTACTCTATTCAGCATGACTGAATCTTTGTCTTCTACAATTACTCTATTCAGCATGACTGAATCGTTGTCTTCTACAATTACTCTATTCAGCATGACTGAATCTTTGTCTTCTACAATTACTCTATTCAGCATGACTGAATCTTTGTCTTCTGCAATTACTCTATTCAGCATGACTGAATCTTTGTCTTCTACAATTACTCTATTCAGCATGACTGCATCTTTGTCTTCTACAATTACTCTATTCAGCATGACTGAATCTTTGTCTTCTACAATTACTCTATTCAGCATGACTGAATCTTTGTCTTTTACAATTACTCTATTCAGCATGACCGAATCTTTGTCTTCTACAATTACTCTATTCAGCATGACTGAATCGTTGTCTTCTACAATTACTCTATTCAGCATGACTGAATCTTTGTCTTCTACAATTACTCTATTCAGCATGACTGAAATTTTGTCTTCTACAATTACTCTATTCAGCATGACTGAATCTTTGTCTTCTACAATTACTCTATTCAGCATGACTGAATCGTTGTCTTCTACAATTACTCTATTCAGCATGACTGAATCGTTGTCTCTACAATTACTCTATTCAGCATGACTGAATCTTTGTCTTCTACAATTACTCTATTCAGCATGACTGAATCGTTGTCTTCTACAATTACTCTATTCAGCATGACTGAATCTTTGTCTTCTACAATTACTCTATTCAGCATGACTGAATCGTTGTCTTCTACAATTACTCTATTCAGTATGACTGAATCTTTGTCTTCTACAATTACTCTATTCAGCATGACTGAATCTTTGTCTTCTACAATTACTCTATTCAGCATGACTGAATCTTTGTCTTCTACAATTACTCTATTCAGCATGACTGAATCTAGCTTTTTCAGCTTTTGTTGCACTAAACTTATGTCGAATGACTCAAATGTTCAAATCATCTGGATAAGCATCAATTAGTTATTGACAACATTCTGAGTACCTTATAATAATATTATAATAGTTTCAGTAAACGAGGAAGTTGCCTTTTCTGGTACATCAATTAGGTTTACCTACATTTTTACATTTCTTTTTTAAATTTTGGTGTGTTTCTGAGCCTAACATCTGGCTGATAAAATAAATTGCCTTGTGGCCGGATTTTTGTGGTGCACCTTTGGGTCTTAATGCCCTAAGCACGTGCTTATTTTACCTAAGGGTTAATCCAGACTTGACCTGAGTTCACCCCGGTTTTTAGTGAGATTCGTGTCGCTCTATCTTTAGTTTTCGGTGTGGTGTTCTATAGATCAGTGTTTTTCTCTTTGCCCTTTATCGTTTGGCCAATGTGTTGTCTGCTCTTCTTCGATTTACAGCTTCTGATTCCCCTTTTGGTATTTTCAAACTGTTCATGTGTTTGCCATATACATGTATGTTTATTACGATTTGAATTACATGTATATATAAGTGGTCGCCGTGGTCGCCGTGGTCGCATAGTAGTTGGATTTACAACTACCTGTGCAATCAGTGCCTATCATCACGAAAGTCGTGAGTTCGAACCCCGTTCATGGCGAGGTGTACTCGATACAACATTATGTGATAAATTTGTCAGTGAATTGCGACAGGTCAGTGGTTTTCCCCGGGTACCCCGGTTTCCTCCAACAATGAAACTGACCCGGACACCACAATATAACTGATATATTGTTGAAAGTGGCATGAAACACTATTAGCCCGGCAGATTAAGTCAATATTTGGGGGAAATCGTTCAGTTTGTGGTACAAGCATAAAAGTTGGCATTGGTACTCCCCTTAGGATACTTGTTATATAACCTTAACCCTATATATATATATGTGTGTGTGCGTGTTAAACGGTTCGCAATTGATGGCACGAAAACAAATGAGATGTCTTTATATCCGTAATTCAATCTATATCCTATACCGATACATTCGCGGATGCAAACAAAAGGTGGGTCCGGAAGTTGAAAACCCATTTGATAAACAAATTTCTATGGATACTTGTTAAACCAGAAAAAAAAGTTATTACTTTGCGCGGAAACTCCACTTCTTATTACCGTAACATCGTCCATCCATTTGAAAAATTCTGAACACTAACGTTGGTGTTTTGGGAATAGGCTATATACAGGTACATTTTTAACAATCTCGTCTCTCGCATCTGTAGTCTGGAGTGTAAGAATTAATTCATAGAAGCCGTAGTTTGTTTGAGATTTTAACAATATTGATTTCATTATTTTCTTAAATTTGACAACAGAATACAACAAAAATAATGTTACCCATGTTAAAATGTGATAAACAGTTGCTTTTATGAAATATTTCGGTTCCAATAGGGAAAATCTAACATATTTTAAGCGGCAGTGATATGCTAATCTCGTTGAGAATCTCCTAATAAAATCCACGAACCTCCGTTTATTATTTTTTTCTGTGTAGACAAATTCCCGAGTTAATTGCTATTAAGTAACTGAAAAATTCCAATATTAAGGCAATGTGAGTCTAACAACGTATGTAATACTTAAGAACAATAACAAAATAAATCAGGAACCAGCTAGTAAGTTGTATATAAATATGTCACCAGCTTTCTTGGAAACAACTTCACGGAAAACCACAATTGACAAATCAACATGTCGATAGATAGTCTTTAAGTATTTTGTTCCGGGAAAATATAAATATAAATGTACAGTATATATCTTTATTTTCATTATGTAAAGAACCAAAACGATTTTTGTTTTCATTTTTGTATGCACCACCGTCTTTTATAAATACACATACGTCACTCAGGAATGACGTTCATAATATGTCCGGCAATACGCATGTTAGAAGAAAAATATATCGGATATTTTATCACGACACAAGACGTCATATATTTGAGGGGGGTGCAGATAAATCATGTCCCAATCAGATTACGGTTTTTATCATGCACCGTATCAGCTTGAGAACAGAACAAGAATTTTCATAGAGATTTACATTATATTATAAATGAATTTTATTCCTGCGGATTAATTACTTACTATTATGTAAATATATATACTAGTAGTTGGTAAATTTCTTCTGTAATATAAGTTCATACGATATTTTGGCATATATCACAAAGAATTATACTGTAGCATTGATATACTATGCGAAAATAGTACATCTACTATGCCAGTTTCACGCGGGGAAGGTTGGGTTTTCAGCTCTCTGTCAAGCTATATATAGCTAGTCCACGTGCAAGGGGGCGGATCCAATCTGTCAATCTATCATAGTCGTCTAAACGTTTTTTAATACTTGTTATTGTTGTTAATTAAATTTCAAACTTCAAAAATCTTTATATTTTTAAAACCTTAAATGAAACAAAGAATATTATCACACTTTCAAGACTATCTGATCCAATATATTAGTCACCAATATCAGTACCTCCTTTATTGTAATAGTTCTCAATACATTTTGTCTACATATAACAGTCAGCATAATAATAATAATAATGTTGTGTTAGCAATGACTATGCCATATAGTGGTTAGGGTTGAAGACATAGTGCACTCCCCTTCGGGTCGTGCACTATGTCTTCAACGGGGAGTGCACTATGTCTTCAACCCTGACCACTATATTGGCATAGTCATTGCTAACACAACATTATTATATAAATATATATACTAGTAGTTGAATATTGTAATGTTATGTTGAATTAATTAATAAAATATGCTTGAATTAAGAACTTTCATATTTATATCAAGAAAATATTCATTTTTATTATTCCTCTTGTTTTCCGAATTGTGTTAATGGTAGTCGGATGAAATCTGCAGTTAATCACCAACGTTTATATATGCGTTCGATTCTCGCTGGTGGATCAAGCTTGTCAGTTACAAGCGAAGATTTTAGCCTGCGACACCGATTTCCTCCATTCATCGGCAAATTTTGAAGAAGCCAAAGAGATAAACAGAAGCCAGTCGTAAATCGACAAAGGACAGACAAAACAAGAGCCAAAGAATCACTACACAGAAAACTAAAGACTGAGCATCACTAAATCCACTACAAACCTGGAAGTTAAGCAGTTCCTGCTCCACAAGAGGCTCCCGTTGTATTACTGTTATTAAAATGCAGTTGTCAAGTCATCAAAGAGAACGGAATTGTGAACATGACAAACAATCTGTAACACAGATATTTCGTAAAACAAACTTCAACTTAACCTTGGTTCGGTGGTTACCTTGCTATAATTAAGCAATCCTCCACCATGGGAATTCTGTGCTAAATTGTGTCACGGTATCTCCAAATCCCAGTTTTGATAGCTTATATAATGTATGTTAAGCTGGAAATAGGTTTCGTCGAGCATTTGGTCAATCTGATTAAAATTATATCTCTCATGTGTTCCCCTTTACAGATATGTGGGATATCTGAAGAAACATCCATTCTGCGAATGTCTTTCAACACAAGCTTAAAACATCATTGCTGATTTAAGCAAAGCAATTTCTTTTCATATCTCAAATCATTTCAAGAACCCATCACGACAGTAAAACAAAAGTGTTCTATTACAATTTTGTAAATTTGGAGTTTTCAAATGAGAATAGTGCACTATTACACAAGTATCAAAGTTGTTGTAAAAATACACTCGTGTGCATTCAGAATAAACTGTAGATGAAAAATCCCGAAATTCAGTCAAGTTCCTGGTACATAGTACACGTAAAATATAAAAATACACTCGTGTGCATTCAGAATAAACTGTAGATGAAAAATCCCGAAATTCAGTCAAGTTCCTGGTACATAGTACACGTAAAATATAAAAATACACTCGTGTGCATTCAGAATAAACTGTAGATGAAAAATCCCGAAATTCAGTCAAGTTCCTGGTACATAGTACACGTAAAATATAAAAATACACTCGTGTGCATTCAGAATAAACTGTAGATGAAAAATCCCGAAATTCAGTCAAGTTCCTGGTACATAGTACACGTAAAATATAAAAATACACTCGTGTGCATTCAGAATAAACTGTAGATGAAAAATCCCGAAATTCAGTCAAGTTCCTGGTACATAGTACACGTAAAATATAAAAATACACTCGTGTGCATTCAGAATAAACTGTAGATGAAAAATCCCGAGATTCAGTCAAGTTCCTGGTACATAGTACACGTAAAATAAATAGCGGAAGAAAAGGATAAAACACAAAGTTACCTGTTCGTTAATTTAGGATGAACATAGTGAATAAGTGTAATAACAAAATTACCGAACTCCGAACAATCTTACAAAGGGAAAGTCAAAACTCATAAATATATATAAACAGTCAACAACCGGAAAACTGTAAAACCGTAATGACCCTGACTTGGTACCGGTATTTCTAAAGAAATGGTGAAGAGAACATAAACGTTTATAACTGACAAATCCCCAACGGTTATAAACTAGAAATATTACAAAAGTATGTGAAATTATAAGAGAGGTTTTAAATCACCAAGGGAGTAGTCTTGAAACAGAAAGGTGGGCGTTCATGGAAATAACAACAGGGATGGGCTCGGTTGTCAGAACAAAACCTTCATATTAGATATTTAAAAGCTAATACATTTGTACATCATAAATTTTGTAAAGAATTAGAGTACATCTAAGAATGTTTCCAGAACACAACTATCCTGTGCCATGATTACCATCAACAATAAATATCAAATGTGAAATAATATATGGTTTTCAGAAATTATTCTAGCAAATTTGCAGAGATCCGACACCTTAATTGCCATAGTATACCTAATAGTCGTTTTCAAATTCAAATAGAGAAACCCACATGTCTGATTTGTACTAAAACAATACACAGAGTTGGATTTTAATGGTTGTAGCTGACTGGGAATATAACCCATGGATATACATGTCTTTTATTGTCACGCCCCACACAATGCTGATCTCACCTTTTCCATTGGACCTGAAATAAATGATATTACCTATATAGCTAGGTCTGCTTCATACACTGCCATAGAAATTGACAGCAAGATCCGGTTAAGGACAAGAGAGATGATTTCCATTTTCCCAATTTTCTATTTATATGTGGCAACTCGACACTCCAACAATACCATGTATATGTAGTAATATCTATCAGTTGATAAGATATTGCATGTCTTGTTGTTCTAATTTGTAACTTGTTGTAAAATGGTTGCTGCCGACAAGGAACTACTGAAACAAGGATTCCTAGTGGCTAAGTTAAAGTCACCACTTCAAAAGTTGTAGGGTTGCCATCATGACTTGTTTTTACAGTTATGAAATATATGTGTTACAGATGACCACCACGGATGTATTCCGTTGTTTGTAGTCACAAACCCGTCTTTCTTTCCTCGTTCATGATTTATAATAGGATTCTGACACAGGCACTATAGTATCTAGGTAAAAAAAATTTACCAGAAACAAGTGCCTGTGGATTCTGAACAGAGTAACACGATGGGTGTCACCAGTGGAGAAAGAAGTATTTAGCCTTCCAAAGCTCCAGATTTCACCCCTGCTTTTTAGAGGGGTTCATGTTGCCCAATCTTCAGTTTGCTATTTAGTGTTATGTGGACCATTGTTTGTCATTTTGTCCCGTTTTTTCCGCCATTGTATTATCTGTCATTCGATTTACTCCTTTGGTATATCTTTACACTTTACTTAACATAGGACATAACTGCGAAATTGTAGTTATTTTGGGACCGGAGATGTTATTAACGTTATTTAAAGTCTTTCCTGAACTCGCTGAACAATTTGAAAAGCAAACCTGACAGCAATCGTCCCCTTACATGATCCCCTGCAAAGTTCGTGGAGCAGAATTTTAAAGAGTGAAAACCACACCATGACCGTCTTAACAGCATTATAGGCCCCCGGGCAAAGCAGTGCACTTGTGCCCATACCTACACAAATACTCACAAGAATAAAATTGTAAATGTCAATAAAATTAAACATATATTTTTTTTAATTGGTACTTCCAACAAAATCAGTGCTTAAACATTAAAAACATGCTGTATACAGCATACATAGATTATCATGGGGCCGCAATGATCGTGATGTTTCCGTGCAACTGCCCAAACGCGCCCATGCTGTAAGACGGCACTGGCCACAACTACAGACAATTTAACATTTTAACATACATGTATCTCTTTCTCAGAAACCATAAACTCGATTGAACCAAAACTAAAGGCGAGTTAAATAATACAAGCTCATACGATCATCTGGCATTGATTTTCCAGTGTTTTTGGTTTTGTTTTCACTTCAGTGTCCTTCAAGTGAGTACGTATGTACCTAGGCGTGGTTTTGCTTCCTTGTTCATTGTACTCCGTAGGAAAGTCCTGGTTTGTTTAAAAGTACTCATAAGTACTTGTCAATAAACATGTTTATCTGTGACCGTAATGATTAATTAAAGTGGATGTTGCCTTTAGAACGTTTTAGTTCGTCTAAAACAACGTACTATTACTTTTTAAGTGTAAAGTATAAGAAAGTTATTTTGTTTTTTTTAATTGATATTTCCATATTTTGTTGGAGACTTTTTGTGAGACTCGGACATTGGTCATACGGAAGCTAGGAATGGCCACACGTCACCAGATATTTTTCTAAAATATTATTAATCTGTTATAACAGGTTAAATTACTAATATGTTCTAACAGACTAATAATCTTTAGGTTTGGTTTATAGTGTTTTACGCCACTTTCAACAATATTTCAGTTACATCGTAATAATCTTTATAACAGATTAGTAATCTCTTGTTATAACAAATTACTAAAAATATACTGGTGTGACCCTAAGTCACGGCTTCCATAACATTATGTTCTATATATATATATATATATATGTTCTTACTAGTATTTCAAATACGAATCACAGAATCACACATCATATGTATTTATTTGGTACAATGTCATATCGATATTCAGTTATATAATTTTCAATGTAGCAATAATCAACCAAAAAAGCAAATAATTAACAAATATCTAAATAAAAAACAACAACAAAATGACGAATGTATGCGTTGTTTTATATTCAGGACTTTTAACTTAAATTTTTACATTTTTCTATTAATAAATAACGAAAAAAATATTTTCGCATGATAAGACACTATTAAAACACATTTATTGTACACATTGACATGAATGACTACACATGATATCATTTTATTTCTGACTGTATATGTAATTTGTTGAGTAATGAATATACACAGAACATGACTTCCCCTGATATACTTAATCATTCAATATTACAATGCATATTTGATATACATTGTATAGTCGAAAAAAACGTGGACTTGCGATTAACGTATTTTCAGTGATATTTGAAGACAAAATGAAGTATTTGAAGTGAAAATTTAAGACTTAATTACAAAAAATAAAATAATGGGAGGGGGTCCTTTCCTCAAGTGTCTGTGCCGAAGACATGAACATTCTGTAAAAAATGCTTATATATTACACACTTTATAGATAAATATCGATCATAACTTGGACGGTTAAGCGTCTGCCAATAACACCTCTTCCCAATTTATATAGAGGTCTAGGTGGACGAGTATAAGGTCGTTGACATCTGACCACGAGCCTAACACCACTAGCGCGCACGGATACCCACCTGAAGTGTAAATGTTGGGTTTTCAACAGTCAATTCGATACAAATATCCCCGATTTCCCTCTTTCATTACATCTGGCAGTGGCGATATTGCTGAATAATTGATTAAAGTGACCATAAATACTAATAACTTTGATGTTGGAGCGGGTATTACATGTAGGCAGGGTGTCTGGGAATCGCTTTGGTCTCCAGCGGGTGCAGGGTAGAACCATAGACTTAGTCGTTATTTTATATTTTATTCATAGTCGATCTTCCCATTAATAGAAACATCTTTTATGGTCTATGCCCTTTTGGTTTTTGGTTGTTTCTTCCGACTGTCAGTTGAATTGTTTCCAATCTTGTTGACTGAGTTACCCGGATGAAGGTTTATCCACAAAATCATATGTCAACATTTTATTTGTCAGTTTCCACTAAGATTATTATATCACAGGGTTTATGACAAGAGCAATACGACGGGTGCCACACGTGGAGCAGAACTTCCGACTCTTCCGGAGCACCTGAGTCAGGACCGGATTATGCCCTAAGCACAGACCAACATTAGTGCCCCGCACCTTCCACTGGCACAAACTAACAGACCCCTTGATGCCAAGACTCAACATAATTGTTAAATGCCTAGCATTAAATTCAGAATTCAATTTCAGTCAGGCCAAACCTCTTATATTAAAATCATTTAAATATCTGTTTTTTATATTTATTTAACATGCCATTGTACTCTATGCTTTAGAGCAGACAACAGTATAAACAGATTATTTACTTATAACAAGGACATCAGATACAATGCAAGTCTTTAACTTGCTATTCAATTTTTCAATGTTATAAAGGGAACAATACAAACAGAAATACTGTAAATTGTGTCTTTCAACAGTATTGTCAATATTTAAAAAAAAAAAAACAAAATCACACTTTACAGAGTTTTCTCCTACATTTCTTATTAGCAAAGTCTTTGATTAAATACTCAAAGTTAATTTGGAGCAACAAATCTGCTTCAATCACGAGCAGAGATAAAGATTCCAGCCTCTATTGTAGTAAAGTCTTTGATTAAATACTCAAAGTAAATTTGAGCAACAAATCTGCTTCAATCATGAACAGAGATAAAGATTCCAGCCTCTATTGTAGCAACGTCTTTGATTAAATCCTCAAATTTAATTTGGAGCAACAAATCTGCTTCAATCATGAGCAGAGATAAAGATTCCAGCCTCTATTGTAGCAACGTCTTTGATTAAATCCTCAAATTTAATTTGGAGCAACAAATCTGCTTCAATCATGAGCAGAGATAAAGATTCCAGCCTCTATTGTAGCAAAGTCTTTGATTAAATCCTCAAAGTTAATTTGGAGCAACAAATCTGCTTCAATCATGAGCAGAGATAAAGATTCCAGCCTCTATTGTAGCAAAGTCTTTGATTAAATCCTCAAAGTTAATTTGGAGCAACAAATCTGCTTCAATCATGAACAGAGATAAAGATTCCAGCCTCTATTGTAGCAAAGTCTTTGATTAAATCCTCAAAGTTAATTTGGAGCAACAAATCTGCTTCAATCATGAGCAGAGATAAAGATTCCAACCTCTATTGTAGCAAAGTCTTTGATTAAATCCTCAAAGTTAATTTGGAGCAACAAATCTGCTTCAATCATGAGCAGAGATAAAGATTCCAGCCTCTATTGTAGCAAAGTCTTTGATTAAATCCTCAAAGTTAATTTGGAGCAACAAATCTGCTTCAATCATGAACAGAGATAAAGATTCCAGCCTCTATTGTAGCAAAGTCTTTGATTAAATCCTCAAATTTAATTTGGAGCAACAAATCTGCTTCAATCATGAGCAGAGATAAAGATTCCAGCCTCTCTTGTCTCGTCGTTGTTCTATTTGGATTGTTTATACGCTTCATTTTAGAGAATGATCGCTCAGTTGTTCAGTTTGTGACCATTAATGTTAAAAATATACGAAAGCTAATTTTTACGTTTGGAAAATCACACTTAATGTTTTTTCTACAATTACTCTATTCAGCATGACTGAATCTTTGTCTTCTACAATTACTCTATTCAGCATGACTGAATCGTTGTCTTCTACAATTACTCTATTCAGCATGACTGAATCGTTGTCTTCTACAATTACTCTATTCAGCATGACTGAATCTTTGTCTTCTACAATTACTCTATTCAGCATGACTGAATCTTTGTCTTCTGCAATTACTCTATTCAGCATGACTGAATCTTTGTCTTCTACAATTACTCTATTCAGCATGACTGCATCTTTGTCTTCTACAATTACTCTATTCAGCATGACTGAATCTTTGTCTTCTACAATTACTCTATTCAGCATGACTGAATCTTTGTCTTTTACAATTACTCTATTCAGCATGACCGAATCTTTGTCTTCTACAATTACTCTATTCAGCATGACTGAATCGTTGTCTTCTACAATTACTCTATTCAGCATGACTGAATCTTTGTCTTCTACAATTACTCTATTCAGCATGACTGAATTTTTGTCTTCTACAATTACTCTATTCAGCATGACTGAATCTTTGTCTTCTACAATTACTCTATTCAGCATGACTGAATCGTTGTCTTCTACAATTACTCTATTCAGCATGACTGAATCGTTGTCTCTACAATTACTCTATTCAGCATGACTGAATCTTTGTCTTCTACAATTACTCTATTCAGCATGACTGAATCGTTGTCTTCTACAATTACTCTATTCAGCATGACTGAATCTTTGTCTTCTACAATTACTCTATTCAGCATGACTGAATCGTTGTCTTCTACAATTACTCTATTCAGTATGACTGAATCTTTGTCTTCTACAATTACTCTATTCAGCATGACTGAATCTTTGTCTTCTACAATTACTCTATTCAGCATGACTGAATCTTTGTCTTCTACAATTACTCTATTCAGCATGACTGAATCTTTGTCTTCTACAATTACTCTATTCAGCATGACTGAATCTAGCTTTTTCAGCTTTTGTTGCACTAAACTTATGTCGAATGACTCAAATGTTCAAATCATCTGGATAAGCATCAATTAGTTATTGACAACATTCTGAGTACCTTATAATAATATTATAATAGTTTCAGTAAACGAGGAAGTTGCCTTTTCTGGTACATCAATTAGGTTTACCTACATTTTTACATTTTGTTTTTAAATTTTGGTGTGTTTCTGAGGATAACATCTGGCTGATAAAATAAATTGCCTTGTGGCCGGATTTTTGTGGTGCACCTTTGGGTCTTAATGCCCTAAGCACGTGCTTATTTTACCTAAGGGTTAATCCAGACTTGACCTGAGTTCACCCCGGTTTTTAGTGAGATTCGTGTCGCTCTATCTTTAGTTTTCGGTGTGGTGTTCTATAGATCAGTGTTTTTCTCTTTGCCCTTTATCGTTTGGCCAATGTGTTGTCTGCCCTTCTTCGATTTACAGCTTCTGATTCCCCTTTTGGTATTTTCAAACTGTTCATGTGTTTGCCATATACATGTATGTTTATTACGATTTGAATTACATGTATATATAAGTGGTCGCCGTGGTCGCCGTGGTCGCATAGTAGTTGGATTTACAACTACCTGTGCAATCAGTGCCTATCATCACGAAAGTCGTGAGTTCGAACCCCGTTCATGGCGAGGTGTACTCGATACAACATTATGTGATAAATTTGTCAGTGAATTGCGACAGGTCAGTGGTTTTCCCCGGGTACCCCGGTTTCCTCCAACAATGAAACTGACCCGGACACCACAATATAACTGATATATTGTTGAAAGTGGCATGAAACACTATTAGCCCGGCAGATTAAGTCAATATTTGGGGGAAATCGTTCAGTTTGTGGTACAAGCATAAAAGTTGGCATTGGTACTCCCCTTAGGATACTTGTTATATAACCTTAACCCTATATATATATATGTGTGTGTGCGTGTTAAACGGTTCGCAATTGATGGCACGAAAACAAATGAGATGTCTTTATATCCGTAATTCAATCTATATCCTATACCGATACATTCGCGGATGCAAACAAAAGGTGGGTCCGGAAGTTGAAAACCCATTTGATAAACAAATTTCTATGGATACTTGTTAAACCAGAAAAAAAAGTTATTACTTTGCGCGGAAACTCCACTTCTTATTACCGTAACATCGTCCATCCATTTGAAAAATTCTGAACACTAACGTTGGTGTTTTGGGAATAGGCTATATACAGGTACATTTTTAACAATCTCGTCTCTCGCATCTGTAGTCTGGAGTGTAAGAATTAATTCATAGAAGCCGTAGTTTGTTTGAGATTTTAACAATATTGATTTCATTATTTTCTTAAATTTGACAACAGAATACAACAAAAATAATGTTACCCATGTTAAAATGTGATAAACAGTTGCTTTTATGAAATATTTCGGTTCCAATAGGGAAAATCTAACATATTTTAAGCGGCAGTGATATGCTAATCTCGTTGAGAATCTCCTAATAAAATCCACGAACCTCCGTTTATTATTTTTTTCTGTGTAGACAAATTCCCGAGTTAATTGCTATTAAGTAACTGAAAAATTCCAATATTAAGGCAATGTGAGTCTAACAACGTATGTAATACTTAAGAACAATAACAAAATAAATCAGGAACCAGCTAGTAAGTTGTATATAAATATGTCACCAGCTTTCTTGGAAACAACTTCACGGAAAACCACAATTGACAAATCAACATGTCGATAGATAGTCTTTAAGTATTTTGTTCCGGGAAAATATAAATATAAATGTACAGTATATATCTTTATTTTCATTATGTAAAGAACCAAAACGATTTTTGTTTTCATTTTTGTATGCACCACCGTCTTTTATAAATACACATACGTCACTCAGGAATGACGTTCATAATATGTCCGGCAATACGCATGTTAGAAGAAAAATATATCGGATATTTTATCACGACACAAGACGTCATATATTTGAGGGGGGTGCAGATAAATCATGTCCCAATCAGATTACGGTTTTTATCATGCACCGTATCAGCTTGAGAACAGAACAAGAATTTTCATAGAGATTTACATTATATTATAAATGAATTTTATTCCTGCGGATTAATTACTTACTATTATGTAAATATATATACTAGTAGTTGGTAAATTTCTTCTGTAATATAAGTTCATACGATATTTTGGCATATATCACAAAGAATTATACTGTAGCATTGATATACTATGCGAAAATAGTACATCTACTATGCCAGTTTCACGCGGGGAAGGTTGGGTTTTCAGCTCTCTGTCAAGCTATATATAGCTAGTCCACGTGCAAGGGGGCGGATCCAATCTGTCAATCTATCATAGTCGTCTAAACGTTTTTTAATACTTGTTATTGTTGTTAATTAAATTTCAAACTTCAAAAATCTTTATATTTTTAAAACCTTAAATGAAACAAAGAATATTATCACACTTTCAAGACTATCTGATCCAATATATTAGTCACCAATATCAGTACCTCCTTTATTGTAATAGTTCTCAATACATTTTGTCTACATATAACAGTCAGCATAATAATAATAATAATGTTGTGTTAGCAATGACTATGCCATATAGTGGTTAGGGTTGAAGACATAGTGCACTCCCCTTCGGGTCGTGCACTATGTCTTCAACGGGGAGTGCACTATGTCTTCAACCCTGACCACTATATTGGCATAGTCATTGCTAACACAACATTATTATATAAATATATATGCTAGTAGTTGAATATTGTAATGTTATGTTGAATTAATTAATAAAATATGCTTGAATTAAGAACTTTCATATTTATATCAAGAAAATATTCATTTTTATTATTCCTCTTGTTTTCCGAATTGTGTTAATGGTAGTCGGATGAAATCTGCAGTTAATCACCAACGTTTATATATGCGTTCGATTCTCGCTGGTGGATCAAGCTTGTCAGTTACAAGCGAAGATTTTAGCCTGCGACACCGATTTCCTCCATTCATCGGCAAATTTTGAAGAAGCCAAAGAGATAAACAGAAGCCAGTCGTAAATCGACAAAGGACAGACAAAACAAGAGCCAAAGAATCACTACACAGAAAACTAAAGACTGAGCATCACTAAATCCACTACAAACCTGGAAGTTAAGCAGTTCCTGCTCCACAAGAGGCTCCCGTTGTATTACTGTTATTAAAATGCAGTTGTCAAGTCATCAAAGAGAACGGAATTGTGAACATGACAAACAATCTGTAACACAGATATTTCGTAAAACAAACTTCAACTTAACCTTGGTTCGGTGGTTACCTTGCTATAATTAAGCAATCCTCCACCATGGGAATTCTGTGCTAAATTGTGTCACGGTATCTCCAAATCCCAGTTTTGATAGCTTATATAATGTATGTTAAGCTGGAAATAGGTTTCGTCGAGCATTTGGTCAATCTGATTAAAATTATATCTCTCATGTGTTCCCCTTTACAGATATGTGGGATATCTGAAGAAACATCCATTCTGCGAATGTCTTTCAACACAAGCTTAAAACATCATTGCTGATTTAAGCAAAGCAATTTCTTTTCATATCTCAAATCATTTCAAGAACCCATCACGACAGTAAAACAAAAGTGTTCTATTACAATTTTGTAAATTTGGAGTTTTCAAATGAGAATAGTGCACTATTACACAAGTATCAAAGTTGTTGCAAAAATACACTCGTGTGCATTCAGAATAAACTGT
Source organism: Bathymodiolus brooksi (assembly GCA_963680875.1). Classification (NCBI taxonomy): domain Eukaryota; kingdom Metazoa; phylum Mollusca; class Bivalvia; order Mytilida; family Modiolidae; genus Bathymodiolus; species Bathymodiolus brooksi. The sequence goes on along the minus strand of OY804576.1, from coordinate 61,012,270 downwards.
AGATGAAAAATCCCGAAATTCAGTCAAGTTCCTGGTACATAGTACACGTAAAATATAAAAATACACTCGTGTGCATTCAGAATAAACTGTAGATGAAAAATCCCGAAATTCAGTCAAGTTCCTGGTACATAGTACACGTAAAATATAAAAATACACTCGTGTGCATTCAGAATAAACTGTAGATGAAAAATCCCGAGATTCAGTCAAGTTCCTGGTACATAGTACACGTAAAATAAATAGCGGAAGAAAAGGATAAAACACAAAGTTACCTGTTCGTTAATTTAGGATAAACATAGTGAATAAGTGTAATAACAAAATTACCGAACTCCGAACAATCTTACAAAGGGAAAGTCAAAACTCATAAATATATATAAACAGTCAACAACCGGAAAACTGTAAAACCGTAATGACCCTGACTTGGTACAGGTATTTCTAAAGAAATGGTGAAGAGAACATAAACGTTTATAACTGACAAATCCCCAACGATTATAAACTAGAAATATTACAAAAGTATGTGAAATTATAAGAGAGGTTTTAAATCACCAAGGGAGTAGTCTTGAAACAGAAAGGTGGGCGTTCATGGAAATAACAACAGGGATGGGCTCGGTTGTCAGAACAAAACCTTCATATTAGATATTTAAAAGCTAATACATTTGTACATCATAAATTTTGTAAAGAATTAGAGTACATCTAAGAATGTTTCCAGAACACAACTATCCTGTGCCATGATTACCATCAACAATAAATATCAAATGTGAAATAATATATGGTTTTCAGAAATTATTCTAGCAAATTTGCAGAGATCCGACACCTTAATTGCCATAGTATACCTAATAGTCGTTTTCAAATTCAAATAGAGAAACCCACATGTCTGATTTGTACTAAAACAATACACAGAGTTGGATTTTAATGGTTGTAGCTGACTGGGAATATAACCCATGGATATACATGTCTTTTATTGTCACGCCCCACACAATGCTGATCTCACCTTTTCCATTGGACCTGAAATAAATGACATTACCTATATAGCTAGGTCTGCTTCATACATTGCCATAGAAATTGACAGCAAGATCCGGTTAAGGACAAGAGAGATGATTTCCATTTTCCCAATTTTCTATTTATATGTGGCAACTCGACACTCCAACAATACCATGTATATGTAGTAATATCTATCAGTTGATAAGATATTGCATGTCTTGTTGTTCTAATTTGTAACTTGTTGTAAAATGGTTGCTGCCGACAAGGAACTACTGAAACAAGGATTCCTAGTGGCTAAGTTAAAGTCACCACTTCAAAAGTTGTAGGGTTGCCATCATGACTTGTTTTTACAGTTATGAAATATATGTGTTACAGATGACCACCACGGATGTATTCCGTTGTTTGTAGTCACAAACCCGTCTTTCTTTCCTCGTTCATGATTTATAATAGGATTCTGACACAGGCACTATAGTATCTAGGTAAAAAAAAATTACCAGAAACAAGTGCCTGTGGATTCTGAACAGAGTAACACGATGGGTGTCACTAGTGGAGAAAGAAGTATTTAACCTTCCAAAGCTCCAGATTTCACCCCTGCTTTTTAGAGGGGTTCATGTTGCCCAATCTTCAGTTTGCTATTTAGTGTTATGTGGACCATTGTTTGTCATTTTGTCCCGTTTTTTCCGCCATTGTATTATCTGTCATTCGATTTACTCCTTTGGTATATCTTTACACTTTACTTAACATAGGACATAACTGCGAAATTGTAGTTATTTTGGGACCGGAGATGTTATTAACGTTATTTAAAGTCTTTCCTGAACTCGCTGAACAATTTGAAAAGCAAACCTGACAGCAATCGTCCCCTTACATGATCCCCTGCAAAGTTCGTGGAGCAGAATTTTAAAGAGTGAAAACCACACCATGACCGTCTTAACAGCATTATAGGCCCCCGGGCAAAGCAGTGCACTTGTGCCCATACCTACACAAATACTCACAAGAATAAAATTGTAAATGTCAATAAAATTAAACATATATTTTTTTTAATTGGTACTTCCAACAAAATCAGTGCTTAAACATTAAAAACATGCTGTATACAGCATACATAGATTATCATGGGGCCGCAATGATCGTGATGTTTCCGTGCAACTGCCCAAACGCGCTCATGCTGTAAGACGGCACTGGCCACAACTACAGACAATTTAACATTTTAACATACATGTATCTCTTTCTCAGAAACCATAAACTCGATTGAACCAAAACTAAAGGCGAGTTAAATAATACAAGCTCATACGATCATCTGGCATTGATTTTCCAGTGTTTTTGGTTTTGTTTTCACTTCAGTGTCCTTCAAGTGAGTACGTATGTACCTAGGCGTGGTTTTGCTTCCTTGTTCATTGTACTCCGTAGGAAAGTCCTGGTTTGTTTAAAAGTACTCATAAGTACTTGTCAATAAACATGTTTATCTGTGACCGTAATGATTAATTAAAGTGGATGTTGCCTTTAGAACGTTTTAGTTCGTCTAAAACAACGTACTATTACTTTTTAAGTGTAAAGTATAAGAAAGTTATTTTGTTTTTTTTAATTGATATTTCCATATTTTGTTGGAGACTTTTTGTGAGACTCGGACATTGGTCATACGGAAGCTAGGAATGGCCACACGTCACCAGATATTTTTCTAAAATATTATTAATCTGTTATAACAGGTTAAATTACTAATATGTTCTAACAGACTAATAATCGTTAGGTTTGGTTTATAGTGTTTTACGCCACTTTCAACAATATTTCAGTTACATCGTAATAATCTTTATAACAGATTAGTAATCTCTTGTTATAACAAATTACTAAAAATATACTGGTGTGACCCTAAGTCACGGCTTCCATAACATTATGTTCTATATATATATATATATATATGTTCTTACTAGTATTTCAAATACGAATCACAGAATCACACATCATATGTATTTATTTGGTACAATGTCATATCGATATTCAGTTATATAATTTTCAATGTAGCAATAATCAACCAAAAAAGCAAATAATTAACAAATATCTAAATAAAAAACAACAACAAAATGACGCATACATATGCGTTGTTTTATATTCAGGACTTTTAACTTAAATTATTACATTTTTCTATTAATGAATAACAACAAAATATTTACGCATGATAAGACACTATTATAACACATCTATTGTTCACAGTGACACGATCACTACACATGATATGAATTTATTTCTGGTTGTATATATGTCAAGGATTTGCAAATCATTAGTCGAGTACACACAAAAAATATCATTCGATTACAATGCATATATCGTTTCTTTGAACCTCCTGGATTGCACTTTGGCAGAGATCAGGTACAATAGTAACACATATGCTGTATTTACTACTGAGTATAATCTCAATTATTGACATTTACTGTTTATAGCAATGTACTGTCTACTGTATTAATCATAATTGTTGTATTTATGTAACTGCCCCCTGTGGGACCATGATTGGATTAATAAATATTTGATTTGATTTGACAATGCATATTATTTTGATAAATACGTGGACTTGTTACAAAAAATAAAATAAAATAAGGGGTGTCCTTTGTTCATGTGTACATTATGTTATGCTTATATTTCAACAATCAATTCAATACAAATGTCTCCGACTTTCCTCTTCCTTTAGTCTGGTAGTCACGACATTGCTGAATAATTCATTAAAGAGTAACTTTGACGGTGGTGGTGGTGGTGGTGGTGGTGGGGGGGGGGGGGGGGGGGGGGGGGGGGGGGTGTACACGTAGGCAGGGTGTCTGGAAATCGCTTTGGTCCGCAGCTGGTGCAGGGTAGAACCATTGTAGAGGGACCAAGGACGTGAAACCCTCCCCCTTCAAGTTAAATGGTTGTTCCCTAACAATGTACATACATAGTCAGTACCTATCACAATTTAATTCAAATTAGATGTTTGTTGTATGTTTTTTTGAACATTTTTTGGGGCAATCACTAATCACTAGTGTGTCGCCAAAGAACAAAAAGATACAAAAAACATTACATTTTAAGTAAATCGCCATCAAGTCATCAAATCATCAAGTATTACCACACAGTTTCCAATGACGTGTAGAAGGTTACTGGACTTTCTCGGGTCTGGGGAGGGGGGTCTGCGTCCCCAACCAACTATAGTCCTACTGTCGGCATGCACGACATAACTGAACAATGTTAGTTTAAATATAAATTAAATAATATTGCTGAACATCATGATCTAATATACCGGTATTAGGACAAAAAAGTTATAATATAAGATGCAATATCGTTTCTTTGAAATATTGTTGAAAGTGACCTTAAGCACCCTGCATGGTTTAAAAAAAACTGACCCATTACCATAGTTCGGTCGTGTTCAGATGTCGACATTTTATTTGTCAATTTGCACTAAGATTATTAATTCACAGAGTTTATAAATACGAATAAAACGACGGGTGTCACGTGTGGAGGATGAATTTCCAACCCTTCCGAGGCACCTGAGTTTACTTCCGGTTTTTGGTGGGATTCGTGTCCCTCGATCTGTAGTTTTCTGTGTGGTGTATATCATGGTTTGTTCTTTCGTCCTTTTTGCTTTGGTCATTGTATTGTCTGTCCTGCGATTGAACACAATATATACTAGTACATATTAAAAGTTTAATTTCATGACACTTGATGGCATGCAAACATGGTAAGTCATCCTAAATCCGATACCGGTACATTCTCGGATGCAAACAAAAGATGGATCCGGGAGTTGAACACCCATTTAATAAACAAATACCCATGGAAAACTGTTAAACCAGAAAAAAAAGCCTATTGCATCGTCCATCCATTTGAAAAATTCTGAACACTAACGTTGGTGTTTGGATATAGGCTATATACATTTTTTTGTACATGTACACTTTTAACAAATCTTGTCTCTCGCACATGTGGTCCGGAATTCATGATTTTAAATGTAAGAAATAATTCATAGAAGCCGTAGTTTGAGATTTTAACATAATGGATATCATTATTTTCGTAAATTTGTCGACAGAATGCAACACAAATAATACTACACATGTTAAAATGTGATAAACAGTTGCTTTCATTAACTATTTCGGTTCCAATAGGGAAAATCGAACATATTTTAAGCGGCAGTGATATGCTAATCTCGTTGAGAATCTCCTAATAAAATCCACGAACCTCCGTTTAGGTTTTTTTCCTGTGTAGACAAATTCCCTAGTTAATTGCAATTAAAAGTAACTGATAATTTCCAATATCAAGGCAATTTGAATTTAGCAAAGTCTTTTTTTTTTTTAAATCCTAAAATAAATCAGGAACCAGCTAGGTGTATATAAGTCACCCGTTTCCTGGAAACAGCTTCACGGAAACCCACAATTGACAAAAGACAAGATGTCGATAGATAGAGATATAAAGGATGTAGTCGAGTGGTCTAGGGCGCTGGACGTAAGGCTAAGCGAATGGTGCTGCAGTGTAACAATGGTGTGGGTTCAAATCCCGTCGAGGGAAGAACAAAAATTTGACAGCTCTAAAATCTTAATTCTAACACTGTTTGGTTTAATTTTCAGACGTATATATATATATATAGAGAGAGAGAGAGAGAGAGAGAGTGCAGGATAAATCATGTCCAAATCAGATTACGTTTTTTTTTTTTTTTATCATACACCGGTATCAGCATGAGAACAGAACAGGAATTTTAATATTTATATTAAGTAAAGCTTCATTGTTATTCTTTCTCTTGTTTTCCGAACTGCGTTATTGGTAGTCGAATGAAATCTGTGCATGAAATCATCAAAGTTTATGCGTTCGATTACCGCTGGTGGATCAAGTTTGTCAGTTACAAGCGGCGATTTTAGCCTGTGACACCGATTTCCACCATTCATCGGCAAAGTTTGAAGAAGCCAAAGAGATAAACAGAAGCCAGTCGTAAATCGACAAAGAACAGACAAAACAAGAACCAAAGAACCACTACACAAAAAATTGAACGCCATCCCACTAAAAACGGGAAGGTAAGCAGTTCCTGCTCCACAAGAGACCCCGTCGTATTACTGTTGCTAAAATGCAGTTGATAAGTCACCAGAGAGAACGGGATTGTGAACGTGACACACAATCTGAGACACAGATATTTCGTAAAACAAACTTCAACTTAACCTTGGTTCAGTGGTTACCTTGCTATAATAAAGCAATCCTCTACCACGGGAATTCTGATAGGAACCACAATCTCTGGAATATCGCATGAACTGAGAGATATATACTTCATATGCAACTGCTGATTGGATGTTGCTTCATATATCAAGGGAAAGTACATAATGGGAATATAGAAATAGTCTGTTTTGTCGTATCCTTTCGTTCTTAATTTTCCCTCACTTTCAAATTTCAAGGTGTATGTCATTGAATAAAGTAGACCTAGCTGTATCTGTGTTGCCATTTATTTCAATGGGATACTAGTATACAGTATATATGCGATCTGCAAAGCCACCAAACTTGATATTATTTATTGAAATGACATCATCTACATATATATATAGCGGAAATTGAAATTAAAGGATGGGTTTAGCTTCCTTTCGCCTTTCTTTAGAAGTACCTTCTTCATACGAATAAAAGTACAAATCGGCGAGAAGAGGAGCACCGTTGGCACCCATTAGAATGCCGATTGTCTGTCAATACACGTCCTCCAAACAACATATATTTTGTCAATCAATAACTGGAGCATCTTTATGATGTCAATTTCATCATTTTTTTAAATTGAACTACATGTGTATTTCTTTTATTCTGCCTTTTAGTTTAGAGTAGGGAATTGTTGTAGGGTAAAAAAAGGTAAAATAATGCTGAACATTGCGCGAGGAGACTGACCTTGATTGTATGAAAACTAACATATCTGTATAATTTTTCAGAGTCCCCATCTGATTCGCACCACTCCTGGGGTAATCTCTTTGAGATTTGGATCCAAGAGACACACACATCCCAAAGGAGATGCAGCACAAAAAATAGCTGTGAGAACAAAACCTCAATCAGATTACCCCTGGAGTAGCTAATTGTGTCACAGTAACTCCGAATCCCAGTTTTGATCGCTTATATAATGTATGTTAAGCTGGAAATAGGTTTCATGGAGCATTTGGTCAATCTGATTAAAATTATATCTCTCATGTGTTCCCCTTTAATAGATATGTGGGATATCTGAAGAAACATTCTGCGAATGTCTTTCAACACTAGCTTAAAACATCATTGCTGATTTAAACAAAGCAATTTATTTTCATATCTTAAATCATTTCAAGAACCCATCACGTCTTACTAGTAAAACAAGTGTTATATTACAATTTTGTAAATTTGGAATTTTCAAATGAGAATAGTGCACTATTACACAAGTATCAAAGCTGTTGTAAAAATACACTCGTGTGCATTCAGAATAAACTGTAGATGAAAAATCCCGAGATTCAGTCAAGTTCCTGGTACATAGTACACGTAAAATATAAAAATACACTCGTGTGCATTCAGAATAAACTGTAGATGAAAAATCCCGAAATTCAGTCAAGTTCCTGGTACATAGTACACGTAAAATATAAAAATACACTCGTGTGCATTCAGAATAAACTGTAGATGAAAAATCCCGAGATTCAGTCAAGTTCCTGGTACATAGTACACGTAAAATATAAAAATACACTCGTGTGCATTCAGAATAAACTGTAGATGAAAAATCCCGAAATTCAGTCAAGTTCCTGGTACATAGTACACGTAAAATATAAAAATACACTCGTGTGCATTCAGAATAAACTGTAGATGAAAAATCCCGAAATTCAGTCAAGTTCCTGGTACATAGTACACGTAAAATATAAAAATACACTCGTGTGCATTCAGAATAAACTGTAGATGAAAAATCCCGAGATTCAGTCAAGTTCCTGGTACATAGTACACGTAAAATATAAAAATACACTCGTGTGCATTCAGAATAAACTGTAGATGAAAAATCCCGAGATTCAGTCAAGTTCCTGGTACATAGTACACGTAAAATAAATAGCGGAAGAAAAGGATAAAACACAAAGTTACCTGTTCGTTAATTTAGGATGAACAGAGTGAAGGAGAGAGAACATAAACGTTTATAATTGACAAATCCCCAATGGTTATAAACTAGAAATATTCCGTGAAATTATACGAGAGGTTTTAAATCACCAAGGGAGTAGTCTTGAAACAGAAAGGTGGGCGTTCATAGAAATAACAACAGGGATGGGCTCGGTTGAACAAAACCTTCATATTAGATATTTAAAAGCTAATATATCATAAATTTTGTAAAGAATTAGAGTACATCTAAGAATGTTTCCAGAACACAACTATCCACAAGCACTCGACGTCTGTACCTGCTACCCTCCTTATACACGTATTTAAGGGGAAAACAATAAATTTAGTGAAATTCAACGTTGTGGAAAAAGGGGGGTCCAGACGTCGAGTGCCTGTGCAACTATCATGTGGCATGATTACTATCAACAATAAATATCTAATTAAGGCTAGATACATGTATATATAATTATGTCTAGCCATTAATATCTATCTTCGACAGGTCCCTGTCGTGATCCGGTGGTAGTTGGATTTACAATTACCTATACAATCGGTGCCTATCACCACTAAGGTTGTGAGTTGAATACTGCTCAGGTGTACTGATACAACATATTTTATGTGATAACAATTTTCATTGACTTGTGCAGGTCAGTGGTTTTGTCTGGTGCTCTGGTTTATTTCCTCCATCAATAAAACTGACCCCCACAATATAACTGAAATATTGTTGAAAGTGGCGTTAAACACCATAACTCCTTCTATGTTTCAGGCTAAGTCTGTGCCATTTACATCTACAGTCAGTTAATTGTATTTCTGAATATAAATGAAACTTTATTCATGAAAAACTTATAGTTATACTGATGTGCACGAATTAATATAAAATTTCTCACAACCAAACATGGTGGGTAAATATTAACAAAAGAAAAACAAAATATTGTTCAAATCTATTGTAACTGTCAATTGTATTACAAACTTGGATTATAAGAACTGGTACCAACCACCAAGTGTGCTCTCAACTTCCCAGAAAACTAATTACAATTAAACATATTGACTAGTTTTAAACAGTTCACATTTTCCATTCAACACATCTAATATCATATTAACTACATTTATATAAAAATATAAGGCTTTTAATGTTTTTTATTTGCTGCCTTTAATTCCACTGAATTTCGTTATCTTTGGATTTAGAATAGCACTTCGTTGTTAGTGTTGCTATATTTATATTGTATCGTCCATTATTGGATCCTGGCTCCATTCTTTCCAAAAGGTAAATGGCTCCTCTCCAATGCTTGGATGTCATTCAAGTTCAGAGTTCATCTGATGTGGACAAGACCACAGTTTGATGTTCAAAAGATATGACCAAGAGGCTCATTCAATCTGAAAAAAAAAGGAAAAGAAATAAAAATATATTTCAGAAGAAAATAGTTCTGGATTGAATTGGATTGGATTATGGTGTTTAATGCCACTTTCAACAATATTTCAGTTATATCGTGGTGGTCAGTTTTATTGGTGGAGGAAACCGGAGTACCCCTAGAAAACCACTGACCTGTTGCAAGTCACTGACAAACTTTAAGACATAATGTTGTATCGAACACACCTCACCTGTGTGGGATTCAAACTCACAAGGTTAGTAGTGATAGACACTGATTGCATAGGTAGTTATAAATCCAACTACCATATGATCACGACCACGACAGCCCCGAAAATAGTTCTGTTCTTTAATCTTATTTCAAGAAATAAATATGTTTGATCCTCCTTTCATTTTTCCAGTACTATAAACTTGTATGACAGGGTATTAGGCTAGCCACATTATTAAAGGCTAGTAATTACTACTTAATTAATGCTAGTTATTATTATTTTAGGCTTGTATTGTCATATTTATTTCTGAGGCTGAGGCTATTGCACAACAAAAACTTGCCCTTATTTTCATTTATATGGCAAAGACAAAATAAAGCTGAACACATTTGTTTTACTCAATGACAACCCTGGAAATATTTTGGATATTGAACAAAAATGTTCCAAATATATTTACCATGTCATCATCACTGTCATTTTCTTCAAGTGGGAGTGGCATATAAATGGCACCACGCCTCCTAAGCATCGCTACTACATCATCATAGCGACGTCCTTCTGCTAGTTGTATGGCAGTTAGACCTCCATAAGTTGTAGAATTTATGTCTATCCCAGGTTTCGAAAGAAGGAATTCAAGTAGGACGCCATTCCTCGTTTCGGCTGCATAGTGTAATATTGTTTTCCCACATTTTCCATCCTGAAAAAGAACAACAAAAGAATTTTAAACTAGGACACTGGAATTTACATTCAAGCTAAAATGTTGTTTATTAACTTCCTTGTTACTCACCCAGTTGAAACATATCCTTGATGAAATGACATGGCAAAAAAAGAGGGAAATTATTTACATGCAAACATCACTGGGAACATTTAAGTGTCAATTTTGCAGCCTGTTTCTGTGAAATTCCATACTTTTAAAGTTTTTTCACAAAAAGTTGAGCTGTCACATTTATAGTGTTATATTTAATTACTTTGAAAATCCATAATATTGGAACTTTCACATTCAAATTCTACAAGTATTGCATGTACATGTACTTTAAATTACATACCTTGATATTAATGTCAGCTCCATTTTGAAGTAAGAGTTGTAGAATAGATAGATAACATTGCTCTGCTGCTAAATGCAAACATGACTGACCTGGAAAAAGTCAAATGAAAAAACATCAAAATAAATTACAATAAAATGAAGAAAAAAAAATGATCCTAAAAATTACCACACTCCCCCCAGAACAGTTCTAAAATCTAATACCACACCCCCAGAACAGTTCTAAAATCTAATCCTAAAAATTACCACACTCCCAGAACAGTTCTTAAATCTAATCCTAAAAATTACCACACCCCCAGAACAGTTCTAAAATCTAATCCTAAAAATTACCACACCCCCAGAACAGTTCTAAAATCTAATCCTAAAAATTACCACACCCCCAGCACAGTTCTAAAATCTAATCCTAAAAATTACCACACTCCCAGAACAGTTCTAAAATCTAATCCTAAAAATTACCACACTCCCAGAACAGTTCTAAAATCTAATCCTAAAAATTACCACACTCCCAGAACAGTTCTAAAAGCTAATCCTAAAAATTACCACACCCCCAGAACAGTTCTAAAATCTAATCCTAAAAATTACCACACCCCCAGAACAGTTCTAACATCTAATCAGAAAATTGTTAAAAAAAAAAAAAAGAGAGACAAAATCACTGTCACTAAATAATGATTAATAAGTACCAATATACATCAAAGATTTTTTTTAGATATTTTACAACATATTAATTGTCTTTCATTATATTCATTTAACAAAGTTCTAATTTATATAAATTTTTGTACATACCATTGTAATTCATCAGTTTTGTGTCTTGAGGGATGTGTTGCACCTGTAGAGGATATCTAACATCACTTGTTTCATTGTACTGGATGGGTGTTAACAAAATTTGGACAATATCATCAAAACCTTCTCTGCATGCGATATGTAGAGGCGTGTCTCCCTTATAATCCCTGGGTACAATATCTGCCCCTGCTGCCATCAGTTTTCTGATTATTAGACACTGTCTAGTAATCGTTGCAAGGTGAATCGGCATTTGTAGCAGATTGTTAGGTAAATTTAACCAATGTTGGCTTGGAACTAGCTTGATGAAATACAATGTTATCGGAGACAGCATTTGTATGATTGCCATGTGGAGTTGTCTGAAAGAGAAAGAAAAAGATTATTATAAGAATGCAGATTCCTTGTTAAACTCATTCAGAAGAAAATAATGTCTTTATTTGTATCAATACACCTATATGGCCTGAGCAAATAAAATTGATAACAAAAAAACAGACAATACATCCAAAATTAAATAAAATACATAGGCCTATCTGTGAAATTCCTGCAGGAATTGTGGAAGACAATTCTAATGTTGTATTTCAATTTTTGTATAATGTTAAATCTTCAGTTAAACTTTCAGAGTAAACTTCATTACTTGGGGTTTTTTGTTTTTTGTTTGTTTTGTTTTTTTTAAGTTATTCCAAGGATTTATAAATGAGTTTTTATTACAATCTATGAAAAAATGTTGTTCACATGATCAATTTCTTTTAGCCTATACATACAACTTTACAGAGTTTACAGCTATTTATTTTGTGTTGTGTTAAGAACTATTCTTGTGTCATGAAAAAAACCCCAGTCATTCTGCTTTTTTTTATTGTGTGTCTTTATTACAAAAAAAAATATTAAAATAAGACAGTTGATGGAAAATGTGTAAATTAAATGTCCAGCACTGAGCAGTCATGATCTGTACACTTTAGGTTCTCTTTTTTAGCATAATTATATAAACTTAATTATTATTAGTATAAGTATTTAGTATATTTTATGGGTAATTTTGTTCATTGTAAGGTATAATTTTTTTTAATGTTATTGTTTATGAATCACTGTAATGACTTTGCCCCTTGTGTGCCCTCTATTGGACAATACAATTCTTATTCTTATAAAGTCGTTCTTTAATTTCATCAAATATTTAAAAGAAAATACATTCCATTTTATGACTTCCTATGGCGACACTATCATACCAAATACACGACATGACCTTCGTGACTAATACGTAGATAATAACACTACCACCCCTTTAAATATCTGACGCATGATCATTTGCTATGCAACAAAAATAGGTCAAACAAACAAATCCATATGGGAATTTTCAGTGACAACAGTTGGGAATTTTCAAATTTTGCATTATCATAATGATCTATTATATTTCATTTTGCAAATGCAATCAATTGAAATATCGATATGCACAATTCAAATTATTTATTAGTAATTTGTAAAAATAATTTGAACAATGTGAATAATAATGCACTACTTACGAATCTCCATCTTTGTCCGGTTTGAAGATTTCTAATAAAATCTCTTTAGTTTCACGAATTTGATGATTTGCACTCTCTTCGTTTGCACCCGACTGTTCATCCTTTGCATTTTCATTATCTGAAGTATCGTATAAATCTGTCTTTTCCCCAGCGACATATTCATGACATTGTTCCTCAATCGATCCTAATTTTAATTTCTCAAGGTCATCTGAAACCGAATCTATTCCTGAATTAAAAGATTTAACAGAATCACAATAACCACTGTCCACGCTACTAAATCGCACATCTTTTATAAATTCTTTTGAAGGATGATCGGGTATCGGATGAATACTTTCAATGGGGGCACAATCGACTTCGACGTCGTCAACGACTAAAGTCAAAGTATCCTCAATGTGTCTATCTTTATAATCCATAATTTTAACTCTTTTCGTTGACCCTATTCAAGCGATAATCATGAAACTCGGATGCACATACATTCATGTATTAAAAAGTAGAAATTCTCGGCTGGGAAGTTGTGGAAATTCCCCAGCTGGTTCAAAGGTGTTTCTAAAAATAGAATAATGGGAATCCCCAGTATAGAAAAATTCATTCATTACATTTTATTTTACCAGTGTTGTAAGATTTTTTTTTACATATATATATAGACCATATTTAGCATTACATTACTTCCCGGGAATACTCAGATATCGTTATTTCAGTTACACTTGAAATAAATTTCCTGATGTGATGAAACAAGAAATTTTCACATTTCTATAATCAAATATAGCGTCAATAATGGTTTTCTATAAATTAGAACATATTGTCAGAATTATTTGATATTTTAATAGAAAAACAACAGGTACTTGTGGTATGAAATTACTCGATCTTTAAATGGAATTAATTATCTGTTTACAGATTAAAAAAAATATATATATAATTTCTTTACTATTCCAGCTTATTTTCTCATTTCTAACGTGCATAGTTGTGGAACCGTACGTAGCTCTTCTCTTGCTTTTGTTTTTTGTTTTTGTGTATTGTCCATATTCATATAATCTAATGGTAACAACAGATTACAGTTGTCCGCTCTCTACTCTCAGGCCCAATCAAGGGCGTATCTACGGAAAATAGCGCCTATGGCAAGCACTAAAATGGCGTTTTACATTTATTATTTATTAATAATTTCTCCAGGTATTCATGTCTATGTGTATTACATGGTTTTTGCAAAATTAATTCAAGAACATTATTTAAAGAATCTTTTTTAGGACGTTCCCATATGGGAACATTAGGCGCTAAAACCTCTCAGTGGCGCCCAGGGCTCGTGCCCTACTTGCCATACCCTACTAGATACGCCACTGTTTCTACTCTCTATATTTTCGACGCCACTATGCATATAATTTACAGAGTGGAGTCTTAGAGTAAACTCGTGGAGTACACTGTTAAGATTAATTCTGACATCTATTTGTTTGTGTGAAACAAACATTTGTTCATGTGGCCATGCAGTTTGATGACACTTTTAATGCACAACATATAGTTCATGACTACTTTATAATGATTTTATTGTCAATATATGCATAAACAAAACAAATCAAATGACAGCAAATGTACAGGCTATATCAATTATAATTAGTAAATTAAGCAAAATCATGTCAAGCTAAGTATATATATTAAATATTGTTTTAATATTCAACAGGGAAAAAAAAGGGTGTGTGTAAAACTAATACATTGTGTTGAGATACTATCACGGTTGGGGATAATTAATTATTAAACCTACAAGTTTGTCGAATAAATTTATGCACTGATTTGAACAATAGAGTATTCAATTCTTCACTAATTTCGCTACATCCAATGAGTATATATTCTATAGAGATGGGAACAGTGTTATTAAAACAGTTAAACAAAGAAGTTCTATCGTGTTGATAAAGTGGACATTCAAGAAAAAAATGAATGGCATTCTCAAATAAATGACCACATACACAACGTGGATCATTCTTCAAATTTACTCTATATAAATCGGCATTAAGGCCACTACATCTATGTCTTAGCTTAGTATATATAAATGTTAGTTTTCCTATCGCCAATATTGTAAAATGAAGCCACCGGAATTTGAACAGGCTGAATGATTTTTTTTAATTTGGTAAACGTGGGTAGAGATTTTACACTATCAGGTAAGGAATTCCACAACTTTATAGTGGAAGGAAAGAAAGACTTGGAACTAGTTTGCAGACGACACCTCTGAGTGCGATAGTCATCATTATTACGGAGATTATATGTTACTGTTTCTCCAATAGTAGTTGGCAAACAGTCAGATAAGTATGTGGGAGCCATCTTATTTTCAATTTTATAAAATAAATTTAGTTTCCTAGACTTTCGACGGTCTTCCAATTTTGACCACCCAGTTTCAAAATATAAACTTTCAGCACTAGAATAAATAGGTAGACCCGTTACGATCCTTGCTTCTTGCAAACATTCTAATTTTTGGGTATCACGAATACAACAGTCATCCCACAGTTCACAACCATACTCTAATATAGGTAAAATATATGGGTTTTTTTTTAATAAATTTTACTCAAATGGGATCTACTTAATATGTATTTTAGTTTTCGTAAAATGTGTATTCGTTTGGTCGCCCTTTGGCATGTGTTGTTAATATGATAACACCATTTACAGTTAATAGAAAGACAAACACCTAAATGAGTATGATATTCTACCTGTTTAATATTCTCATCATTAAAAAGAATGTTTACTTGGTCTATTTTTTTTAAAATTATTACTAAAGATGACAAATTCTGTTTTTTGTGGGTTAAATTTTACCAACCATGTCTCAGCCCATGTATTTAATATATTCATAATATCAGAATTTAATTTTCTTTCAATTTGAAGCAGGTTAGTTGATGAATAGGACAATGAAGTATCGTCTGCCAATAGTCTTACCAAGCTAGTTAAGTGATCAGAAATATCATTGATGTATATAGGAATAAGTAAAGGTCCAACACTGAACCCTGAGGAACACCAGCTTTAAGTAACCCTATCCGTGACTGAATTATTAATGATAATCTTGAAACCATTTTACTAAACTTTCACTTAAACCCATAAGACTTTAACTTTTCAGTAAGACCTTTATGTCACACTCTATCTATCGAATGCCTTCGATATATATCACACACAAAAATGAACAAAAAAATTCTTTTTTATCTAGGGATATACATATTTTATGAAATATTTCAACATACAGGCTGTCGGAATTGATTTTTTTATATTAAAAGTTGCCAATATTCGATGTTTTATACTAATAAAATGTTCTGAACAAAAAGCCAAGTTTAAAAAATATGCTATAATGTCGTAATTAGTGAAAAGAATTCGAATGTCTGTCGGTGGAATCGCCATTAACACACCTAATTACAAGTCGGTTTTTTTTCCGAAGTTTGCCGAATACGGATAACTGCTATAAATAACCAGGAAGCATGTTCTTCTGTATGTTGCATGTAAATTCGTTAGAATTAATAAAATTTAAGAAATATATCTATGAAATTGGATCCCGGGGTAATCAGTTAATATTATATAATGGTATTTAGTAAGAATGACACTTAAAATCGGAAATACGTGATGAAATCAATAAAAACAAACCCAAACTCTGCAAAGGGGCCCGATAAAGGGAAAATTGTAAACAAATTGTATTGCATTTTATTGACAACACTTGAGTTGACTTGATTATATTTTTTTCGAAAAAAACCAGACATGAAGTTCATTATTTTAGTCTCTAATTTAAAAGTGATATCATCTAGCGTTTTCTCCTGAAAAAAAAAGAATATATAAAAAACTACGATGCAATTCTACTGTCAAAATACGATTCGGCCGAAAAAAGATACTAAATTATGCTTACGTGTTGAAAAATGGAGTAGGTTGGTATAACATCTTTTTTTAATTTTTACACAAAGCTTGCTGAATCCTCCTTTTTGTGTCGTTTTTGTGTAGAATCCGTCAATATTTTTGTTTGTGCCATGTGCTTTTTCTTCAACAAACAATTTCGCACATGCGCAAACGCTTTACCGAATGAGTTCACTGTGTAGGTCGTATGAATGTATGAATTATGAATATTGTGCGGGTAAATATTGGAGTCTTGACTGGATGGAAGAAAATCAAAGAGCGACGTATTTCCGTCGTTCTAGGCTATTTACGTATGATATTATGAAAAATTTCAACTGCAATTAGTATAAAACATCGAATATTGGCAACTCCTTTAATATAAAAAAAAATCAATTTTGACAACCTGTATGCCTTTAACTGATGTACTGTTGAACATCCTGATACAAAACCTGATTGATATTTACATAACAGTTTGTTGTCTAAAAAATAATTAGATACATGCTTGAAAACCACTCTTTCAAATGTTTTTCCCACACGGCTATGTAGGAATATAGGTCGATAGTTGGATACTAAGGATGTGTTGCCATTTTTAAATAATGACATAACTTTAGCTAATTTCCAATGGTCCGGGAAATGAGAAGTTTGCATGGAACAATCAAATATAATTTTTAAAGGTATACTAACAGTATTGGCTGTGTTTTTTTTAACATATGATGACTAATCAAATCGTGCCCGGAGGATTTTCTTATATTTAGGGACTTTAATATATCTGAAATTTCATTAATTGTAAATTCTATAAGAGCTAACTTTGAATTTGTTCTCAACTCTAAGTTAGGTGGATTACAGTTATATCATCCAAATTTGATATGGAACAAAATGAACTGTTTAGGAGGTTGCACTTATTAATATCATCGACACATAAAATATCATTTTCTGTATCTAACAGTGGTGGCATCGTACAACTACGGCTAGTTCTAATAATAAAACCCTAAATGCTCGCTTACTCGCAAGGGTTATAACGGGATGCCATTACACGTAATGGAGCAGCCGCCGAGATTTTTTGCGCTCGCTTACAGAGCTTCTGACGCCTGCATTTATCAATAATAAGACATAACCTTTCCTTTTGTCCATTATTATAACAAGTTTTTATCACCTACCAGTATTTTAGAATGTAATTCCCACAAAATAAAATCTTCTCTTTGAAAATTTGAATTTCGTCATTTCCGGCCTCACTATTTGGATGTAGATACCATATTTGGCGATTTAGGCGTGAATGTTTACCAATCGTAACTACTCGGCCATTCTCGCTACCCTGCAAATAACAGGGTAGCGAGAATGGCCGAGTAGTTACGATTGGAATGTTTGCATCAGGTTGTAATAAGAAATACCATATTTAGAAAAGCTCCGCCTTCCGTAGTTTCCGGTTATGGAAAACGATCGATAAATTTGAACAAGGTTGTTGCTAACTTTGAAAAGCATATATTTCTCAGCCAAACCGATTTAACAAGGACTGGGATCATCAGTAATTGTTATAATGAAATGTTTGAAGCGTAAATAGTGAGTTTTTATGTTTCAACTGCAACTTTTTTTTTGCTCCATTGTGACGAATGGGACCGCGTTGTAGCTCTGCCGAGACACAAGTTTGTCACAGGAGCTACATTATTGCAGCTAAACTACGACCAACATTACCCATTAGCTTCTTAACAAGAGACCAAAATAATTTCGGATCTGACGAATTCTCGTCAAGAAAGTCGTTTGAATTGAGAAAAAAACTGTTGCTTTGCATGGATAATCATGTTATTAACTTTATTCCTTTGAACTTTATATTTGCATATGTTATTAATATTCGGCTGTTTGCACATTTTTTTTATGAAGAGAATCGCGTATTTTCATTTCCCCTTTAACAGAATTAAATCCCGGTCGCGTATTGTAATTGTTTTCGTTGGCGATACATTCTCGGGCGAACTCTAAGTATTTTTCTGTAATCGCACACATATCATGTTTATATTTTTTGTACAAATAGACAACAACTTGTCTTATTCCAATCAAATTGAGAAATCAAATTATTATTTCATGACTTTGTTGGCATATCTTTCAACAACTCAGTAATTAATGTGGAAACTGAGATATTTTTTTTTTTCATAATTACAGTTTTCAATGACATTGCAGGGGTGGATCCAGGATTTCAAGTTAAGGCGGGGGGGGGGTCGCACTTAAAGAAATTGCACCGAGCGGAGGGTGGCGCGAAAATTTTTGGGGTATTTCGTGTGAAAAATCACGATTTTACGCTAAAAAATCATTTTTTCCAATTGCGGAGGGAGGCGCGAAAATTTTTGGGGTATTTCGTGTGAAAAATCACGATTTTACGCCAAATAATCTTATTTTTTCCAATTTTAGTGGTGGGGGGGGGGGGGGGGGGGGGGCGCCGGGTGCGCCCCCCTCTGGATCCGCCCCTGCATTGGCTACCTATTTCGTTTAGATTGAGTTACACATTATCTTGGCCTTTTCATGTTATCATCAGGGTTGTACTAAACTACGAAACGAAATCGAAACGCAACGAACGAAACGAAACGAAACGAAATATTACGAAACGCAACGAAATATACTAAAATGCGAAACGAAACGCGACGCAACGAAACGAAATTTACTATAGTGCGAAACGAAATGAAATGAATACAACGAAACGAAATGAAATATACTAAAGTGCGAAACGCAATAGAACGAAACAGAATTTAGCGAAACGCGATGAAGTTTTCCCTATAATTATCATTCATCAGAAGCAAGGCAGTTCTCATTATTAATTAAAAACTCAGAATTCAATGTAATCTAATAGCTAATAGTTAGTGGTGTACCGATCATCGGAAACATCGACTAATCAGTCGGACGTCATCATACGATCCGATGATCGATTCTTAAACCTTGTGGTCGATTCTGATTCTATAGTGTCTAAAATATATATGCTTAACTTTGTTCTTTGGTTGGTTTTTTTTTCTGTCTCCATACTGACAAAAATATTGCAGTTTTATCCCAGCTGATTTTTTTTGCCCTCAATACTGATAAACATCTGGCAATTTTGTCCAAGTGTACTTTTGACACTCAGTCAATACACATATTTGGACTAGTCTATTATTTATCTACTTCCCGGAATAGTCCATTTTATATCAGGTGTTGCACATATGGAAAACGATCTTTTGTTTTATTCTAAGTTAATGTTTACAAATGGAAATATTGTAGTTTGTAAATATATTATTTGATTTTATTCAAATCTTTACTTTTGTCAAACACATATTTGGACTAGTCTATTATTTATCTATCTATATCAGGTGTTACACATATGGAAAACAATCTTTTATTTTGTTCTATTTTAAAGTTAATGTTTACTAATGGAAAAATTATAGTTTATAAATTTATGATACAATTTTATTCATATCTTTACTTTTGTCAATCATACTCTTGAAATAAAGGCTATTTGATTAATTATAGTCAGTAAATACATTTAGCAGGCAATTGTCACCGATGATCGATCATCGGTCGATGTTGATATAACGATCATCGATCTTGAAAATGTTACCGATTCCCATCACTACTAATAGTTACAGTGACAATACTCTGCCTTTGAATTTCTCTGATAGGCATCGGTTACGGTTCCATCCTAATACCCGTAATTAACGGAGCAGCGAACATGTTTCAAGTACTACTGATATACATTATCTGGCGTCAAAAGAAATTAAATATCTTAAGACACCGAGGATCATTTATTATGATGAAAACCCTGTCGCCTCACATGCAAACAAATAATGGGGTTTCCACAAACATGGGTATTGTCTATGTGGCCCCTGTCCAAAATAAAGCGGGCATACAAAATGATACATTTCATGGTGAATTTATCAGACCACGAAGTGCATTGTCATAATAATAAAAATAGTTATTAGTAATAATAGTTTTTTCGAAACCTTTTGTTTGATCAATTGACCAAAAGGAGCTTCTGTGCTAATACTGTAAAATTCAATGCTGATTTCACAAAAGGTACATCGTATTGATTTGATTGATTGGTGTTGATTTTTGGTGTTTAACGCCACTTTCAGCAGTATTTCAGCTATTTCATGACGAGTAGTTTTAGTGGTGGAAGAAGCTGGAGTACTCGGAGAGAACCACCGACCATGGGCAAGCAACTGGTAATCTTTATCACATGCGACTGCGAGTCGAGTGCACCCCGGCTTTTTGTAATTTACAAAGCCGAGAACGAACCCACGCCGTATTGGTGATAGGCTTGTATGAGTTGTTAGATAATCCAACTACCTAACTCATTGAGCCACCCAGGCCCTGGAATAGAGCTTAAAAATATTTTAAACTCTTGGAATAGAGTTTAAAATTGGACCCTTTTAAATATGTTACAAAAGAACCACTGCATGGATTGAAACCAAACATGACAGAAATAGACCTTATACGGTCCTCATAACGTGTCCAACATGCATGTATTTATCAGCACCTTAGTTATCCCCAAGCAGCGAGGTTGCACAGGGTGTATTGTATCTGGACTGTCCTCACTCCCTGCATACCAATACCAGTCCTGTTGTGTGTCCGTCCATAACATTAATTCTTGTGGATTTCCTGGGTGTTTCTCAACCAATCTTAATCAAATTAAGTAAACATATTCAGTATAATAGCAGCAAACCCTATTTGAGCTTCAAGGTCATAGGCTAAAGGTTAAGATCATGAATACATATTTGCTAAGTTTACAGCGTTGTGGACACAACATAGCTTTTTTTCCTTGAACTTCAATCGGACATTGTTCCACTCTCTGAAAATATTTTTCATTGAGAGTGGAACAAACTAGTTGGTTTTCTACGTGTAGGTCAAATGTCCAATTCGTCGTCCTATTTTGCATTTCTTTAACAGCCATGTGAACACAACACAGATTATTTTTTCGACCGTCCGCAAGTTGGTTGTTTATTCCTGGCTCGTAAGTTATTCCTTATTCATTACTTATTCCTTATTCGCTATTCCTTATTTCATTCAATGGATTTCAATTAAACTTGGAGAATACATCAACAACTGAGAATGCAAGTATCCTTTTAATTTTTAAATTCAGAGGTTAGGGACATGGTGATATTTTGTCTTTTCATATACCGGTATAGCCTAGCGGACACAACATAGCTTTCTTAATTGGTTTCGATCAAACTTGGTTAGAACATTAACCATTTAGAGAGCAAGAAGTTTATCGTATTTTAATGTCATAGGTCAAAATGCCAAGGTCCCCGTTATATTTTTAATTTCTTTTACAGCCTTGCTGACACAACAAAGCTTGTGTTTTTCAATTGATTTCAATCAAACTTGTAAATATTAATCGTTGAGATTGTATGAATGTTTCTTTTCAATGTCAATGGTAAAATGTCAAGGTCAAAGTGACATTTTGCGGTCCTTAGATAAACTTAAGTAGTTACATATATGTATATCGAATCAAGAGAGGTCATGAAAAACCGCGATTCTAATGATAATCAATCTCAAAATCCAGAGACAAGGACAAGGTCAAGATAGCAATGACAAAGACGAAATTCAACTCTCAAAAACTTGAAATTTACACAACAGAAACTAAAGAGTAATCAGCAACTCGGACTCTGCCAAATATGTGGAACTTAGACCAGATGCACCGGTTGGGTAAGTGTTCTCTGTTTTTCATGAAACACCCACCACGTTGCTCGTGTCATAGTCCGATAAGACGTTGCTCATGTCATAGTTCGGTAAGACGACAGAAAAAACTACGAGTTAATTAGGAAACTAATCAGTTCTAAATTGAAAAAAAAACTGCACTGTCCTTGCACCACAAAGTGATCCTCTAAAATTCAACATTTATTCTTCGTAATTCGAAACCGACTAAACATTATTAAAAAAATGCGAATGTAAAATAACAACAAACGAAGTTTTTTTCTCTCGAGTTTTGAGAAGATATCGTTTCCATAGAGATGTTCTTAAGATATTAAGATATCAACGTGACTCTTATTACCTGTGGTTTCATTTAATTTCGATAGGTACCAATTTTTCAACGACCTGTTTATTCTATTATTCTATAAAAGATGATCTGGTAGAATTCCACAAACCACGAAATTGAGTATCCACAACTTGCCATTTTTTTTCAGTTTACGAAAATCGATACCCACAAAAATAATTGAATCCATAGTAATCGGATTTACTATAATAAATGATGTGTTATTACGTACTCTGTATGCGTATATCAAATATAAGTATATATGTACGTACTGAAATGTGCAC
Source organism: Bathymodiolus brooksi (assembly GCA_963680875.1). Classification (NCBI taxonomy): domain Eukaryota; kingdom Metazoa; phylum Mollusca; class Bivalvia; order Mytilida; family Modiolidae; genus Bathymodiolus; species Bathymodiolus brooksi. The sequence continues at coordinate 60,989,230 of OY804576.1, read as the reverse complement.
GAATAATAAATTTGTTTCCACACTGATATGAAAACGTCTAGATCGATTGTGTGTCAGACGAATATGCATCTGATAATGCGAATCGAAAACGCTTTTAAATTTTGTGGTAAACTGATTCACTTTTACAACGAACGGATTTCTTTTATTTTTCATTGTGAAGATGGAAAACGTGGAGCTGTCAGTTGACTTTCATTGAATGCTGTGGAAGTCAAGCAGACCTCTCATTTACTTGATGTCTGCAGGTTTCGGTTGTTCCTCTGACAGTTCGATGATTTCTTTCGGAAACCCCTTGAGGATTTTCCGCTTTCCTCCATCTTTAATACAGCCGGTTTTGTACATAGTGCATGTACATCGGCATCAGTGGTATCTGGGGCTACTCGACTGGATAGTATGTAGTTGTCCAGATCGGTATTCCCCGTTACAGAGCCTGTTTATGTTTGGGGCTGAATTTGTCCCCCGGTCCATGGTTCTTTCCCCCGTTTGCACTACACTGTAAATAATGTTCACATCACTGTAGAGATGATCATGGAGTGGCATGTAAGTATTTCCTGCACCCCCTTTTAAGCTGTTAGACCAGACGCATAGGCCCCGAGGTCCGACTCTGGAAATACTACAGAAACCCTGACAGGAATGCCTGGATATCCTTCTTACCTCATTTAGTGAGGGCGCTCCTTATAGAAAGGAGGATTCTACCTGGCATAATGGTCGTTGATAAATTTGTATTTTGTTTGTTTTGACGAATGGTTCATAAATCTTATACATCAAATTTTTGTCTTGAAGAATGGTTGATAAATCTTCTTATACATGCATATCAGTATAAATTTCTGCTTAGACTTTTTCATCACTTCTCGTTCCATTCATGTTGTTCTTATTGGATTTTAGTATATTTTCGTTTCGTTTCGCATTTTAGTATATTTCGTTTCGTTGCGCAGTTTAGTATATTTCGTTTCGTTGCGCTTCGTTTCGCATGTTAGCATATTTCGTTTCGTTGCGTTTCGTTTCGCATTTTAGTATATTTCGTTGCGTTTCGTAAAATTTCGTTTCGTTTCGTTTCGTCAACAAGAGTTTCGTTCGTTGCGTTTCGATTTCGTTTCGCAGTTTAGTACAACCCGTTATCATCATCGTTTGGTGTTCCTTATTTTGTTATTTTTCAACTTTATTATATAAAAATAATAATATATGGAACTAATGACAGTCAAACTAAAATATTAAGAATTTGTATATAATTGTGGTTACGAACTCTTAATGAGAAAATAATCAGCAAAATTCAGAAATACAATTTTAGTTGTGTGCTTCATAACTTCTGCAAATGTACTACAAATATGATATGCATGTAATTAAATCAATGGAAACAATCTACGACAATATTTTATGCGTATGTGTCCTGTGAAATAAAAATTTAAAAAATGTCCATATTACCAACTATCAATATGTAATTTAAAAAGTTACTAATATATATATATATTTTTCTATAACACCACTCAAAAATATACTCCACTGGTTGAAAATGTGGGAAATAAGAGTAGAGAGGTCACATATGTAAGCTGCTGTTGTCATACGATTGTATGGATATGGACAAGAACATGCTAACATCAGTTTACACGTGCCACCCTTCTGTTGTTCCTTTCCACTGATGGAAAAGGAGAGTACAGGGCAGGCACATGTAAGCTACTGTTGCCATAAGATTGAATGAATATAGGAAAGAACACACTAACAGAAGCTTGCATATGCCGGCCATCTACTGTTACTTTCCATCGATGGAAAATAGAAAAATAAAGCCATATTTCCCCCATCAAATGAGCTGAAATTTGAACAGTGTATATATGACATAATATATGATATACTGCTGAAACACAACTGTGGAAAATATGCAAATCTGACCGATTTTGACAGAAATTAGTTCTCTCCTTTAATACCACTCAGAGCCAATTTAACACAGACTAGGCCGTTACGGTCCTTGGGTGATCTCCCTTTAAAAATGTATCCAATAGCCTGATCATCCAAGATGACTGTCGTTACCAAAAATATAGAAATGTCTTCAAATGATCGAAACTGCTACATTTTAAACTCAAATGAGCTGAAATTTTAAACTGTATTTGTATACCAATGAAGGGTTTAATATATTTCAAGTTTTTATGTAAATGTTTAATTTTCTTGATGATTTGTTTTACCGAATATGCAAATTATGCTTTATTTGGAAATATACTGCTCTTCTCTGAAATAGCTTGGTCAATTTGAACCAAACTCGACCCAAGTCACCCTTTGGATAGATATGCTTTTTACATTCCATCCTATAATAATTCCGTTAATGATCAGTGATACATGGTGCTATACAATGTAAATAGAATATCTCATATATATGATTTTACGATCAAAAATCGCTAGATCTGTTCTGACTCATCCAAAGTTAAGGAAAATAGGAAACAGAACGCTGTTTTTCACAGCAATAAATATTAATAGTGTTCATATTTTGTCAAAAAGATACTACCGTATAGCATGTGACTAGGATGTAGCATCGTGTTATCGGTTTTCGTGCTATTATCGATTTTCCGATATAGCGATTAACAGTGTTAACCCTTCATTCATATGACGATTAGAATTTTCAAAGAATGGCTAGTTAAATATTTCTTTGTACATAAGATTGTTTTAAAGCCATTCTTGTATTTTAATATACTCTCGATTATCCGGCAACTTTTGTTGTCAGTAAAATGGCGTCATCTGTTTTCGTGTGAAGTAATAACAAGGCCGATATACGGGATGGAAACGAATATAAAATCCGGAAATGGCTATTTTTAAAATTTCATGGTTCTGGCCATCTACAAAATCATACTACATCTAAATAAAATAACAGAATGTTTGAAAATGACCACTTTCAAAATTGTGTTTACTTTAGATGTTTTTTTTAGTGCTGAAACCACTATGCACTGCAAAGTGACATGTATTTTATATAGAATAGAATAGAATAAGTTTATTAACCAAATCAGGGCCCCAGGAGGGCATATACAAATAACAATTATGATTGATACACAACAACAATACAAATAAGAATTATGATTGATACACAACAACAATATATCAACTTAAATATTCGCGATGAAATATCAATAATTGTGGTGCAGGCACACTCGGGCAGGAAAAGAGATATATGCACATAAACGTACATACACTTACTCACATATATATGAGGGGGGTGATGAGAGAGAACATATACATATATATCAGGTGATTCATCACCAATCTGCAAGAGACACCTTGAGTCGATGCTAAAAGGAATAAAGTCCTACTTGTGTTTAGTGCAGACCGGCCATGTTGATGTGGAAGGAATATTGTTTGGAACATGGAAAGGGATCAGAGCTTTTGGATAACCAGCAGTGAGCATCAAGGGACGATGCCAAAAAGAATATTTTCTTTCTCATGCTCAATGCAGGTCATCCAGTTTGCAGATCTCCAATTCCATTTAATCAAATAGTTGTTGATAAAAGATATTGACAAAGATATCTGAGTATAGTTGGGTCTTCATTATTTAAGATCCATATGAGTTTACATTTGTCATCTAAATTTTGAAAATTTTGACACTCAGATGTCAAATATGTAGTAAACATTTCCCTATGGTTTGCATGGCAAGTACAATGAAGTAAATAATGGATCTCATCTTCTACTTGACCCGAAGTGCACCTGCAACAGATGCGGTTTTCCCGGAGAGTATCCTGGTATCTTCCTATTTCTATTTGTAATTTGTGAGCTGATGTTCTTAATTTGGACAACCTTCTTCTCTGCTCAAAATTTTTAATGATTGACAAATAATTCTCATATCCAAAATTGGTTTTTATTTTTAAATAAGTTCTTAATTTTCCCTCTTTAAGTATATAAGAAACAGGCACATTTTAGTCAGCTCTTTTGTTTACAAGTACGTTCAGTGACCCCATGACAGTTACATGACAGGAAGAACAGGTGTCTGAGAGGCAGACGACATAGTTAAATTTTATATAGCCCTTCTGGATTTTCCAGCTACTTTATAAATGAAGTAAATTTTTAGCATTACAAAAAGTATGGTTCAGTAGGTAGGTTCACTGTTTTTGGTACTTACGTCTTTAAAAGCAAACTTTAACATCTTTTACAGATGTCACGCTGTAGTCTTGTTTATGTTCCATAAATAGAAACCGGAATACACGTCAAAAATAATGCGTGCACTGTGGAAATCAAAATAACATGGATAAAACGAAAACAAATGACGCACGAAAACACATACCGTGACGGTATATTAGTTTCAACCTATTCAAATAGGATAAACGCGGGAAAGGGGACATAACTCAATAATCACCGGAAACAAAACATTAAAAGGATGAGATACAAATTAAAAAGATATGACTTTGGTTATAACGGTTGCCAATACATATTTGTGGATGAGCAAGCTTTAATTTTGAACATGTTACGAGATGTTGTGACCTACATGATCGCCTGTGTTATAATCAAACAAATTGTTTTGTCCTCCACCTTTTTCTCTGCTGTTGCTGTCAATCAGGTAACACTAACAGTGTAATACATCACCTGCTGTTGCTGTCAACCAGGTAACACTAACAGTGTAATACATCACCTGCTGTTGCTGTCAATCAGGTAACACTAACAGTGTAATACATCACCTGCTGTTGCTGTCAATCAGGTAACACTAACAGTGTAATACATCACCTGCTGTTGCTGTCAATCAGGTAACACTAACAGTGTAATACATCACCTGCTGTTGCTGTCAATCAGGTAACACTAACAGTGTAATACCTCACCTGCTGTTGCTGTCAATCAGGTAACACTAACAGTGTAATACATCACCTGCTGTTGCTGTCAATCAGGTAACACTAACAGTGTAATACATCACCTGCTGTTGCTGTCAACCAGGTAACACTAACAGTGTAATACATCACCTGCTGTTGCTGTCAATCAGGTAACACTAACAGTGTAATACATCACCTGCTGTTGCTGTCAATCAGGTAACACTAACAGTGTAATACATCACCTGCTGTTGCTGTCAATCAGGTAACACTAACAGTGTAATACATCACCTGCTGTTGCTGTCAATCAGGTAACACTAACAGTGTAATACATCACCTGCTGTTGCTGTCAATCAGGTAACACTAACAGTGTAATACATCACCTGCTGTTGCTGTCAATCAGGTAACACTAACAGTGTAATACTTCACCTGCTGTTGCTGTCAATCAGGTAACACTAACAGTGTAATACATCACCTGCTGTTGCTGTCAATCAGGTAACACTAACAGTGTAATACATCACCTGCTGTTGCTGTCAATCAGGTAACACTAACAGTGTAATACATCACCTGCTGTTGCTGTCAATCAGGTAACACTAACAGTGTAATACATCACCTGCTGTTGCTGTCAATCAGGTAACACTAACAGTGTAATACATCACCTGCTGTTGCTGTCAATCAGGTAACACTAACAGTGTAATACATCACCTGCTGTTGCTGTCAATCAGGTAACACTAACAGTGTAATACATCACCTGCTGTTGCTGTCAATCAGGTAACACTAACAGTGTAATACATCACCTGCTGTTGCTGTCAATCAGGTAACACTAACAGTGTAATACATCACCTGCTGTTGCTGTCAATCAGGTAACACTAACAGTGTAATACATCACCTGCTGTTGCTGTCAATCAGGTAACACTAACAGTGTAATACATCACCTGCTGTTGCTGTCAATCAGGTAACACTAACAGTGTAATACATCACCTGCTGTTGCTGTCAATCAGGTAACACTAACAGTGTAATACATCACCTGCTGTTGCTGTCAATCAGGTATAACACTAACAGTGTAATACATCACCTGCTGTTGCTGTCAATCAGGTATAACACTAACAGTGTAATACATCACCTGCTGTTGCTGTCAATCAGGTATAACACTAACAGTGTAATACATCACCTGCTGTTGCTGTCAATCAGGTAACACTAACAGTGTAATACATCACCTGCTGTTGCTGTCAACCAGGTAACACTAACAGTGTAATACATCACCTGCTGTTGCTGTCAACCAGGTAACACTAACAGTGTAATACATCACCTGCTGTTGCTGTCAATCAGGTAACACTAACAGTGTAATACATCACCTGCTGTTGCTGTCAACCAGGTAACACTAACAGTGTAATACATCACCTGCTGTTGCTGTCAATCAGGTAACACTAACAGTGTAATACATCACCTGCTGTTGCTGTCAATCAGGTAACACTAACAGTGTAATACATCACCTGCTGTTGCTGTCAATCAGGTAACACTAACAGTGTAATACATCACCTGCTGTTGCTGTCAATCAGGTAACACTAACAGTGTAATACATCACCTGCTGTTGCTGTCAATCAGGTAACACTAACAGTGTAATACATCACCTGCTGTTGCTGTCAATCAGGTAACACTAACAGTGTAATACATCACCTGCTATTGCTGTCAATCAGGTAACACTAACAGTGTAATACATCACCTGCTGTTGCTGTCAATCAGGTATAACACTAACAGTGTAATACATCACCTGCTGTTGCTGTCAATCAGGTAACACTAACAGTGTAATACATCACCTGCTGTTGCTGTCAATCAGGTAACACTAACAGTGTAATACATCACCTGCTGTTGCTGTCAATCAGGTATAACACTAACAGTGTAATACATCACCTGCTGTTGCTGTCAATCAGGTAACACTAACAGTGTAATACATCACCTGCTGTTGCTGTCAATCAGGTATAACACTAACAGTGTAATACATCACATGTATAAAATGTATATTTACATTTTTAATACACTGATAATAATCTTCACCCTGTCATATTAGTACAGTCAAACTGAATCACACGATAATCCAGAATTAAAGTGACACAGAAATAATTTGCTAGCAATATTCCTTGCATGTTATTAACACTTAATAATGTTTTTTTCTTGTGGAGATTTTCTTAGTAGTATTATCATTGATTAAACTACTGTCTACCTGGACACAAAGGTGTCATGACACTTATCAAACCATTTTTAACTTATTGATTATACATTTTTTATTTTGTGTTCTATAGCAACAAAAGGAAGATACAGTTTGTAAGGAAGTACATAATTGTTATTTTGTATCGAGGTTGGTAAAATAACGCAATGACTCCAGAAAGTTCTTCCAAGGCCATGCCATAAAAAATGAGATTCTGCTTTCATTGCACAAGTGAACTCTAAATGTTGAAAAGGGGTCACTTTTGAAAAATGTGCTCCAGGGGAGAAGTCGCTCCCCCATTATCTACACCACTACATGGACATCATCTTAGATTAAAATAGTGTTAAAGAATAGGAATATTTTAACATATGATATTTATTTAAAATTTACATGTATCAATTTTGTCATTCTTGACTTCTTTTGATGGAGTATAACATGACAATGACTTACATAATGTATATTTTCTTATTTATAAGTATTTTCACTTACATTACAGCCAGAAGTAAGGTATGCTTTAATTTTCTTATTTATAAGTATTTTCACTTACATTACAGCCAGAAGTAAGGTATGCTTTAATTTTCTTATTTATAAGTATTTTCACTTACATTACAGACAGAAGTAAAGTATGCTTTAATTTTCTTATTTAAAAGTATTTTCACTTACATTACAGACAGAAGTAAAGTATGCTTTAATTTTCTTATTTATAAGTATTTTCACTTACATTACAGCCAGAAGTAAAGTATGCTTTAATTTTCTTATTTATAAATATTTTCACTTACATTACAGACAGAAGTAAAGTATGCTTTAATTTTCTTATTTATAAGTATTTTCACTTACATTACAGCCAGAAGTAAAGTATGCTTTAATTTTCTTATTTAAAAGTATTTTCACTTACATTACAGCCAGAAGTAAAGTATGCTTTAATTTTCTTATTTAAAAGTATTTTCACTTACATTACAGCCAGAAGTAAAGTATGCTTTAATTTTCTTATTTAAAAGTATTTTCACTTACATTACAGACAGAAGTAAGGTATGCTTTAATTTTCTTATTTATAAGTATTTTCACTTACATTACAGACAGAAGTAAAGTATGCTTTAATTTTCTTATTTATAAGTATTTTCACTTACATTACAGCCAGAAGTAAAGTATGCTTTAATTTTCTTATTTAAAAGTATTTTCACTTACATTACAGCCAGAAGTAAAGTATGCTTTAATTTTCTTATTTATAAATATTTTCACTTACATTACAGCCAGGGGAGAAGTCGCTCCCCCATTATCTACACCACTACATGGACATAATCTTAGATTAAAATAGTGTTAAAGAATAGGAATATTTTAACATATGATATTTATTTAAAATTTACATGTATCAATTTTGTCATTCTTGACTTCTTTTGATGGAGTATAACATGACAATGACTTACATGATGTATATTTTCTTATTTATAAGTATTTTCACTTACATTACAGCCAGAAGTAAAGTATGCTTTAATTTTCTTCGTTAGTATAATTGGTGTGATAATAAAGTACAGAAATCATATTCATTCAGGTTGGTCACCTTTTATACATTGTTCATTCAGTGTTTCACCTATATGACTTGAAAAGAGTGCTATGCTAATTTTAGAATATGACCATGTTTGATACCAGACACATCAACTAAAGCCATAACTTCATGTCGTACAATGAATGTCTTATGTTGAGTGTATTTACCACACAATACTTCCATGCACCTTCATGTAAGTCAAACCCACATTAATGACTCCAAGGATTTGACAAATGCTCCAAAATTTAAAAAAAAAAGATTTGTGGACTTCCAGAATACAACTCAACAATAATTCAGTTTTATTGGTGGAGGAAATTGGAGTACCTGGAGTAAACCACTGACCTGCAAAAGATGATAAATAAAACTACAATAATTAGATGTGTCTTGCCTTGCCACTTCTAAATGGCTTTATTTACTAGGGAATGCCAATAAATCAAACGATAGTTCTCATGTAATCATTAGCTTACTGAATTAGTGAAAATAGATATGGATGATGTATGTAAATGAACATGAAGAGACTATTCAACATCTAAACTTAGGTACAAATTAAAGTAAAGGAACATCTACACTTAGACACAAATTAGAGTAAAGGAACATCTACACTTAGACACAAATTAGAGTAAAGGAACATCTACACTTAGACACAAATTAGAGTAAAGGAACATTTACACTTAGACACAAATTAGAGTAAAGAAACATCTACACTTAGACACAAATTAGAGTAAAGGAACATCTACACTTAGACACAAATTAGAGTAAAGGAACATCTACACTTAGACACAAATTAGAGTAAAGGAACATCTACACTTAGACACAAATTAAAGTAAAGGGACATCTACACTTAGACACAAATTAAAGTTAAGAAACATTTACACTTAGACACAAATTAAAGTAAAGGAACATCTACACTTAGACACAAATTAGAGTAAAGGAACAGCTACACTGAGACACAAATGAAAGTAAAGGAACATCTACACTGAGACATGAATTAAAGTAAAGGAACATCTACACTTAGACACAAATTAGAGTAAAGGAACAGCTACACTGAGAAACAAATGAAAGTAAAGGAACATCTACACTGAGACATAAATTAAAGTACTTTAATTTGTGTCTAAGTGTAGATGTACCTTTACTTTGACTTGTGTCTAAGTGTAGATGTTCCTTTACTTTAATTTGTGCCTAAGTGTAGATGTTCCTTTACTTTACTACACTGAGACACAAATTAAAGTAAAGGAACTGCTACACTGAGACACAAATTAAAGTAAAGGTACATCTACACTTAGACACAAATTAAAGTAAAGGAACAGCTACACTTAGACACAAATTAAAGTAAAGGAACAGCTACACTGAGACACAAATTAAAGTGAATGAACAGCTACACTTTGACACAAATTGAAATATTCATTTTTATAAATGTATGCATTATGTTTACACCTATATTGAAAATAAATCATATTTGAGTGTGTAAATATTGTATTTGATATGTTTAATCAGAAATGTCACATGTATTTATAGTATATAATAGTTGTTATATTTCCTTTGATAGAATCTCTTTTGGTCATACCAGCTGTTGGTGTAAGCTTGAGAACTATATACAGTTTTGGATATGTATCCTCAAAGTTTGTCCACATTTATAATGTAAAAGATATAGTGATGGTAGAATCTGTAACACAGGTATACTATAATGACAGTCTATAGTGGATTGGGTAATTGGATCCTCACAATGAACACTGGTCCTCCTCCCCAAGACCAGTAAAACTTTGTTCAGACCAGTAGATTTTTCAGTTTTTATTTAGATATATATATACATATATATACGTCTGAAAATTAAACCAAACAGTCAGTGTTAGAATTAGATTTTAGAGCTGTCAAATTTTTGTTCTTCCCTCAACGGGATTTGAACTCACCCCATTGATACACTGCAGCACCATTCGCTTAGCCTTACGTCCAGCGCCCTAGACTACTCGAACACATTCACTCCCTATATAAAAATTCAAGAAAATAAAAATTTTCATTTTGATAACTGTATAAGTGATTGTTGTTTAATGCCAAATGAGCAATTTTTCAGCTACATGTATATCATGGCAAGAACAAGTTACATTCAATGAAATGATGATAATGTCCGTTTTGCAGTAGACTAGCACAACAGTCCATGGGTAGACATGTCACTCCACTCTGACTCATTTTCCTGATTCAGAGTCAACCAGTCTTTGATTTGTTCTTACCCCTTAAAGTTGTGTGCTTAGCAGAGAAGCAGCAAATATCAATTTTACAGTCTTTGGTTTGAAGCGACCAAGGCTCGAACCTACGATCGACAGCACTCGCTGTGAGCACTCTAATCATTACTCCACCATTGAGGTTTATGTTATTGGTGTTTAGTGTCACTTTCATCCATTTTTTAACTATATCCTGATTATAAGAAATGTTTGGGGAAGAAAACCTGTGGAGTTCAGTATAATCAGCCCTGTGAACCCCCTGTCTTGGGTAGGTGTTTGGAAACCTTTATGACACTTAATGTGGGTATCAGAGCTTGAGCTCACATCTTTAATGTTAGACTTGTGGTCAAAAATCTGTTACCTTAACCACTGGGCCACTGAGGCCCCAGTATGCTTATCATGAATGTACAGAATAAATATAAACCTTGAGATAAATATAAACCATGGAAATGGTTAATAAGTGCACCTACTACAACAAGAACAAGAACCACTGTTGTGCCTTATACTTCAACATACAAAGAGAAGACGACAAAACCTGATTGTAATTAAGGTTCTGGCTTGGAACAGGCGCAAAAGAGCTAGTGGATTTTATCAGTTATTATGAGCCGTACTATATCCTCAGTCTGTCTACACTACAGTTTATACTAGTGCATGGATATTGCATATACCATATCAAATATCCCCAATTGCTGTTAGGCTGTACAAATTTGATAAAAGCTGTTGCAAAGGTACAGTCAGCCCTGTTTTAGGTCACCTTAGGGAACATTGAAGTTGAGTCACATAAGACAGGTGGTGTCCCTTAACACAGGTGAAATTAATATGAACTGCACTGCAAAGGGGAATAAAGTTTAAGGTCGCAAGTTATTGCTTAATAGAGGTGGTCATTAAAGCAGGTTTGACTGTAACTTAATAGAGGTGGTCATTAAAGCAGGTTTGACTGTAACTTAATAGAGGTGGTCATTAAAGCAGGTTTGACTGTAACTTAATAGAGGTGGTCATTAAAGCAGGTTTGACTAACTTAATAGAGGTGGTCACTAAAGCAGGTCTGGCTGTATCTTAATAGAGGTGGTAATTAAAGCAGGTTTGACTAACTTAATAGAGGTGGTCACTAAAGCAGGTCTGGCTGTATCTTAATAGAGGTGGTCATTAAAGTAGGTTTGACTAACTTAATAGAGGTGGTCATTAAAGCAGGTTTGACTGTAACTTAATAGAGGTGGTCATTAAAGTAGGTTTGACTGTAACTTAATAGAGGTGGTCACTAAAGCAGGTTTGACTAACTTAATAGAGGTGGTCATTAAAGTAGGTTTGACTGGAACTTAATAGAGGTGGTCATTAAAGCAGGTTTGACTGTAACCTAATAGAGGTGGTCATTAAAGTAGGTTTGACTGTAACTTAATAGAGGTGGTCCCTAAAGCAGGTTTGACTAACTTAATAGAGGTGGTCATTAAAGTAGGTTTGACTGGAACTTAATAGAGGTGGTCATTAAAGCAGGTTTGACTGTAACTTAATAGAGGTGGTCATTAAAGTAGGTTTGACTGTAACTTAATAGAGGTGGTCACTAAAGCAGGTTTGACTAACTTAATAGAGGTGGTCATTAAAGCATGTTTGACTGTAACTTAATAGAGGTGGTCATTAAAGCAGGTTTGACTGTAACTTAATAGAGGTGGTCATTAAAGCAGGTTTGACTGTAACTTAATAGAGGTGGGTCATTAAAGCAGATTTGACTGTAACTTAATAGAGGTGGTCATTAAAGCAGGTTTGACTGTAACTTAATAGAGGTGGTCATTAAAGCAGGTTTGACTAACTTAATAGAGGTGGTCATTAAAGCAGGTTTGACTGTATCTTAATAGAGGTGGTCATTAAAGAAGGTTTGACTGTAACTTAATAGAGGTGGTCATTAAAGCAGGTTTGACTAACTTAATAGAGGTAGTCATTAAAGCAGGTTTGACTGTAACTTAATAGAGGTGGTCATTAAAGCAGGTTTGACTGTAACTTAATAGAGGTGGTCACTAAAGCAGGTCTGGCTGTATCTTAATAGAGGTGGTCATTAAAGCAGGTTTGACTAACTTAATAGAGGTGGTCACTAAAGCAGGTCTGGCTGTATCTTAATAGAGGTGGTCATTAAAGTAGGTTTGACTGTAACTTAATAGAGGTGGTCATTAAAGCAGGTTTGACTGTAACTTAATAGAGGTGGTCATTAAAGTAGGTTTGACTGTAATTTAATAGAGGTGGTCACTAAAGCAGGTTTGACTGTAACTTAATAGAGGTGGTCATTAAAGCAGGTTTGACTAACTTAATAGAGGTGGTCATTAAAGCAGCTTTGACTGTAACTTAATAGAGGTGGTCATTAAAGCAGGTTTGACTGTAACTTAATAGAGGAGGTCATTAAAGCAGGTTTGACTGTAACTTAATAGAGGTGGTCATTAAAGCAGGTTTGACTGTAACTTAATAGAGGTGGTCATTAAAGCAGGTCTGGCTGTATCTTAATAGAGGTGGTCATTAAAGCAGGTTTGACTGTAACTTAATAGAGGTGGTCACTAAAGCAGGTCTGGCTGTATCTTAATAGAGGTGGTCATTAAAGCATGTTTGACTGTAACTTAATAGAGGTGGTCATTAAAGCAGGTTTGACTGTAACTTAATAGAGGTGGTCATTAAAGTAGGTTTGACTGTAACTTAATAGAGGTGGTCACTAAAGCAGGTTTGACTGCAACTTAATAGAGGTGGTCACTAAAGCAGGTTTGACTGGAACTTAATAGAGGTGGTCACTAAAGCAGGTCTGGCTGTAGCTTAATAGAGGTGGTCACTAAAGCAGGTTTGACTGTAACTTAATAGAGGTGGTCACTAAAGCAGGTCTGGCTGTATCTTAATAGAGGTGGTCATTAAAGCAGGTTTGACTGTAACTTAATAGAGGTGGTCATTAAAGCAGGTTTGACTGTAACTTAATAGAGGTGGTCATTAAAGTAGGTTTGACTGTAACTTAATAGAGGTGGTCACTAAAGCAGGTTTGACTGTAACTTAATAGAGGTGGTCATTAAAGCAGGTTTGACTGTAACTTAATAGAGGTGGTCATTAAAGCAGGTTTGACTGTAACTTAATAGAGGTGGTCATTAAAGCAGGTTTGACTGTAACTTAATAGAGGTGGTCATTAAAGCAGGTTTGACTAACTTAATAGAGGTGGTCACTAAAGCAGGTCTGGCTGTATCTTAATAGAGGTGGTAATTAAAGCAGGTTTGACTAACTTAATAGAGGTGGTCACTAAAGCAGGTCTGGCTGTATCTTAATAGAGGTGGTCATTAAAGTAGGTTTGACTAACTTAATAGAGGTGGTCATTAAAGCAGGTTTGACTGTAACTTAATAGAGGTGGTCATTAAAGTAGGTTTGACTGTAACTTAATAGAGGTGGTCACTAAAGCAGGTTTGACTAACTTAATAGAGGTGGTCATTAAAGTAGGTTTGACTGGAACTTAATAGAGGTGGTCATTAAAGCAGGTTTGACTGTAACCTAATAGAGGTGGTCATTAAAGTAGGTTTGACTGTAACTTAATAGAGGTGGTCCCTAAAGCAGGTTTGACTAACTTAATAGAGGTGGTCATTAAAGTAGGTTTGACTGGAACTTAATAGAGGTGGTCATTAAAGCAGGTTTGACTGTAACTTAATAGAGGTGGTCATTAAAGTAGGTTTGACTGTAACTTAATAGAGGTGGTCACTAAAGCAGGTTTGACTAACTTAATAGAGGTGGTCATTAAAGCATGTTTGACTGTAACTTAATAGAGGTGGTCATTAAAGCAGGTTTGACTGTAACTTAATAGAGGTGGTCATTAAAGCAGGTTTGACTGTAACTTAATAGAGGTGGGTCATTAAAGCAGATTTGACTGTAACTTAATAGAGGTGGTCATTAAAGCAGGTTTGACTGTAACTTAATAGAGGTGGTCATTAAAGCAGGTTTGACTAACTTAATAGAGGTGGTCATTAAAGCAGGTTTGACTGTATCTTAATAGAGGTGGTCATTAAAGAAGGTTTGACTGTAACTTAATAGAGGTGGTCATTAAAGCAGGTTTGACTAACTTAATAGAGGTAGTCATTAAAGCAGGTTTGACTGTAACTTAATAGAGGTGGTCATTAAAGCAGGTTTGACTGTAACTTAATAGAGGTGGTCACTAAAGCAGGTCTGGCTGTATCTTAATAGAGGTGGTCATTAAAGCAGGTTTGACTAACTTAATAGAGGTGGTCACTAAAGCAGGTCTGGCTGTATCTTAATAGAGGTGGTCATTAAAGTAGGTTTGACTGTAACTTAATAGAGGTGGTCATTAAAGCAGGTTTGACTGTAACTTAATAGAGGTGGTCATTAAAGTAGGTTTGACTGTAATTTAATAGAGGTGGTCACTAAAGCAGGTTTGACTGTAACTTAATAGAGGTGGTCATTAAAGCAGGTTTGACTAACTTAATAGAGGTGGTCATTAAAGCAGCTTTGACTGTAACTTAATAGAGGTGGTCATTAAAGCAGGTTTGACTGTAACTTAATAGAGGAGGTCATTAAAGCAGGTTTGACTGTAACTTAATAGAGGTGGTCATTAAAGCAGGTTTGACTGTAACTTAATAGAGGTGGTCATTAAAGCAGGTCTGGCTGTATCTTAATAGAGGTGGTCATTAAAGCAGGTTTGACTGTAACTTAATAGAGGTGGTCACTAAAGCAGGTCTGGCTGTATCTTAATAGAGGTGGTCATTAAAGCATGTTTGACTGTAACTTAATAGAGGTGGTCATTAAAGCAGGTTTGACTGTAACTTAATAGAGGTGGTCATTAAAGTAGGTTTGACTGTAACTTAATAGAGGTGGTCACTAAAGCAGGTTTGACTGCAACTTAATAGAGGTGGTCACTAAAGCAGGTTTGACTGGAACTTAATAGAGGTGGTCACTAAAGCAGGTCTGGCTGTAGCTTAATAGAGGTGGTCACTAAAGCAGGTTTGACTGTAACTTAATAGAGGTGGTCACTAAAGCAGGTCTGGCTGTATCTTAATAGAGGTGGTCATTAAAGCAGGTTTGACTGTAACTTAATAGAGGTGGTCATTAAAGCAGGTTTGACTGTAACTTAATAGAGGTGGTCATTAAAGTAGGTTTGACTGTAACTTAATAGAGGTGGTCACTAAAGCAGGTTTGACTGTAACTTAATAGAGGTGGTCACTAAAGCAGGTTTGACTGGAACTTAATAGAGGTGGTCACTAAAGCAGGTCTGGCTGTAGCTTAATAGAGGTGGTCACTAAAGCAGGTTTGACTGTAACTTAATAGAGGTGGTCACTAAAGCAGTTTGACTGTATATTGCAAGCCATTTCAATATGTACTCATTCCTCTTTGACTACCTACATGTATACTTAACTATAATTATGAATCTTGTATCTAATTACAGCAATCAGTGGTATGTTATATGGCATTACTTATAAAGAATAAAAACAAAGATAAAGTTTGTCCTATCTTTACTGTAAGTAATAAATCTCTTTATGACTGTTTGTATGTCAGTTTGGAAATATGATGTTTTTATGTTTTAGTGCTTAACACCACTTTCAACAATATTTCAGTTATATCATGGCAGTCAGTTTCATTAGTGGAGGAAACCAGAGTCCCAGGAGAAAATCACAAACTTTATCACATAATGTTGTATTGAGTATACCTCGCCATGAGTGGGATTTGAACTTACAACTTTAGTGGTGATAGTCACTGATTGCACAGACATTTGTAAATCCAACTACCATATGATCACGACGATGACGATTTGGAAATATGGTCTTCAATCTATGCAGAGGTATATGCAAAAAGAATTAGTGATCATTATGTATGGCTGATTTTTAATGTGTGCTTTCAAGTATTTGAAATATTCAGTTGTAAATTGATTAAAAATCGTACAGTAGGTAAAATATGGTTAGAAAACCAACAACATTATATGCCAACATAATTCATTTTATTGGTTTAAATATTTTGGAAGTGTATATTGTCTAGCAATTTCTTAAGATAGTCAAACACTTTCTGTAATGATCTCAGTATCACTATCAGTAGTTTAAAAATATGGTAACAAGTAAAAAATTCACCATTTCAAAATTAATTTATTTTTGGGACTTTTGATCCTCCAAAAAGGTCATTGGTTAAAAATGGTTTATGCAATGAGATATTGGCCAATGACATTGCATCATTTTAAATTTTGTTGTGAACAGCAGGAGAAAATATAATGTTTAGCATTAGATTTCAAAATAATGAATTAAGTCCCGATCGTCTAGCTCCATTTGCAACAGAAACAGCAAATAATTATGACAAAATCGGGGTCACAGACATTGAAAATTGGGTTTTGCTTGTCAAATGGATACATGTATTATATTAAAATGTGTTGTAAAGGGGATTAGCAATACTTTATTTCATGCATGGCCATCTGCATCATACATTTCAAAATTATAAAATATACAAAAAAAGATGATTAAAGAGAGATAACTCTGATATAAAAAAAATCAAGAATTTTTACATGTCTGTTTCAACTTTCATTATTTCAATGTTTTTGGTGTTTGTAAATGTAATAATATTGCTTGAGAATTAAACAAATATATTTGTCTTTGTCTGCTATTTTTAATAAAGAATTTAAGTGATTATGTGATTTAGGTGTGGTACAATAAATTGAATGT
The DNA here is from genome assembly GCA_963680875.1 of Bathymodiolus brooksi. Taxonomy (NCBI): domain Eukaryota; kingdom Metazoa; phylum Mollusca; class Bivalvia; order Mytilida; family Modiolidae; genus Bathymodiolus; species Bathymodiolus brooksi. Next base: position 60,971,843 of record OY804576.1, on the reverse strand, counting down.
GAAAAAGGGGAAATTAAAATATATTGAATTAGAAATTTTGATAGACTGATATGGGATACATGAACCAGTTTTTGCTCATTACTTGTTAGATTGAACTAGTTTGATGTGTTTGGTATCATATTTCAGTTTTATAGTAAAATATATCCACTTTATATTGAACTTGAAAAAAACATTATCCTTAATAACCATTTATTATTAACCATGTTCACAAATCAAGAAATGTTGAAGAATAAAGTTCAATATTGCTTTTAAAATTAGATCATGATAAATTCTGTAAAACAAGACAAACAGACAAATCATGTTTGTATTGTGTGTAGTATAAATAACCATCTTACAACTCCATGAATATTAATAATATAGTACACTTATCTAAGATAAAAAATAAAAATAAATAGTTGTACTAATTAATTAATTAGTTCTAAAACTAAACATTACGTCGTAATGGGTTTATCAACGACCGCCTTTTGTTTAAAATCTAATAGAGAGGCAAGTGAATTTCATTTAGAGACAATTTTTAGATAAATCTTTTTTGAGAAATTTCAATTGATCTGTAAATTTTCTTGAACAGTATTAAATTTCATTCTAATATTTTTCAGAATTTTCAACCAAATACAGCGACGTTGCAAGAAATTTATAGAAAATCACAGAATTTATTATCGAGCAGTTGCATTGATAATTAATGGCTGATCATTTACATATTTCTGTAATGATCGACGTTTTTTCCTGGTGAACATATTCCATGGATAACAATTGTTTGTTTCTTCAGTGTATATACCGGTATTTCCACGAGGATTGACTGTTACTTCATAGTGTACATATTTATGTGAGGATTGACTGTTACTTCATAGTGTACATATTTATGTGACGATTGACTGTTTCTTCAGTGTACATATTACAATAAAGATTGACTATTTCTTCAGTGTACATATTTATGTGAGGATTGACTGTTACTTCATAGTGTACATATTTATGTGACGATTGACTGTTTCTTCAGTGTACATATTACAATAAAGATTGACTATTTCTTCAGTGTACATATTTATGTGAGGATTGACTGTTACTTCATAGTGTACATATTTATGTGACGATTGACTGTTTCTTCAGTGTACATATTACAATAAAGATTGACTATTTCTTCAGTGTACATATTACAATAAAGATTGACTGTTTCTTCAGTGTACATATTTATGACGATTGACTGTTTCTTCAGTGTATATATTACAATAAAGATTGACGCTTTCTTCAGTGTACATATTTATAAGGATTGACTGTTTCTACATGTACAGTGTACATAATACAATAAAGATTGACTGTTTCTTCAGTGTACATATTTATGACGATTGACTGTTTCTTCAGTGTATATATTGCAATAAAGATTGACTGTTTCTTCAGTGTACATATTACCATGAAGGTTGACTGTTTCTTCAGTGTACATATTTATGAGGATTGACTGTTTTTACATGTACAGTGTACATATTACCATGAAGGTTGACTGTTTCTTCATAATGCACATATTACCATGAGGATTGACTGTTACTTCATTTTATTGTGACATAATATTACATCCTGTACAATTATTGTGCTATTTTTATACATCTTTTTTGTAGACAGTACTGATTCATCCATTATCAGTGGTGTTTAGAACTTCTTACATTTCTTTGTAAATTTTCGGATGTTGTTCATAACGTAAATTAATAGATTATTCGGACTTCTTTTTCTAACCGAAAAAAATTTCACACCACAATATGGCTGAAATACCACTAAAGTTGGTGCTAAACACCAATCAATCAATTAATTTTCTAACCGAAAAAAAACTGGTGACAATAACAGAAAAATATTGAACTCCATATGAGCATATTTTTTAATCTTGTATACAGAACACAATCTAATTTAAAGATCTTTAACGGGCTCCCTCTTTTCTGATATTCATGCACGACATGTCAGAATAAGGTTTAGGGTTACAACACCATTTAACATAATATTTCAGTTATATCGTGGCTGTCAATTTGATTGGCGGAGGAAACTAAGAGTACCTGGAGAAAACCACCGACCTGTCGCAAATCACTGACAAGCTTAATTTCGATAATAAATATATTTTATAAACCATATCAGTGCTGAATCGCCTAGGACTGGGTGGACGAGTTGAAAGTAAAAATTATGGTCTACATCTGATACAGTGACGACAATAGCTCACATAGTTGGATTTTTATAGTGCTAGCTCACTGAAACAAGTCCGCTGGTAGACATGTCAATCCACTCGGACACATTATCCTGATTCTGAGCCAACAAATCTTTGCTCTTTCTCTTAATGCTGCGTGCATAAGAGGAGAAGCTACAAATACCAATTGTATAGTCTTTGATTTGTCCCGGTCTATAACCCACAATCTACCACACTCTAGTTGAGCATGCTAACCAGTCCCGGTCTATAACCCACAATCTACCACACTCTAGTTGAGCATGCTAACCAGTCCCGGTCTATAACCCACAATCTACCACACTCTAGTTGAGCATACTAACCAGTCCCGGTCTACAACCCACAATATAGTTGAGCATGCCAACCAGTCCCGGTCTATAACCCACAATCTACCACACTCTAGTTGAGCATGCTAACCAGTCCCGGTCTATAACCCACAATCTACCACACTCTAGTTGAGCATGCTAACCAGTCCCGGTCTATAACCCACAATCTACCACACTCTAGTTGAGCATGCTAACCAGTCCCGGTCTATAACCCACAATCTACCACACTCTAGTTGAGCATGCTAACCAGTCCCGGTCTATAACCCACAATCTACCACACTCTAGTTGAGCATGCTAACCAGTCCCGGTCTATAACCCACAATCTACCACACTCTAGTTGAGCATGCTAACCAGTACCGGTCTATAACCCACAATCCACCACACTCTAGTTGAGCATGCTAACCAGTCCTGGTCTATAACCCACAATCTACCACACTCTAGTTGAGCATGCTAACCAGTCCCGGTCTATAACCCACAATCTACCACACACTAGTTGAGCATGCTAACCAGTCCCGGTCTATAACCCACAATCTACCACTCTAGTTGAGCATGCTAACCAGTCCCGGTCTATAACCCACAATCTACCACTCTAGTTGAGCATGCCAACCAGTCCCGGTCTATAACCCACAATCTACCACACTCTAGTTGAGCATGCTAACCAGTCCCGGTCTATAACCCACAATCTACCACACTCTAGTTGAGCATGCTAACCAGTCCCGGTCTATAACCCACAATCTACCACACTCTAGTTGAGCATGCTAACCAGTCCCGGTCTATAACCCACAATCTAGTTGAGCATGCTAACCAGTCCCGGTCTATAACCCACAATCTACCACACTCTAGTTGAGCATGCTAACCAGTCCCGGTCTATAACCCACAATCTACCACACTCTAGTTGAGCATGCTAACCAGTCCCGGTCTAGAACCCACAATCTACCACACTCTAGTTGAGCATGCTAACCAGTCCCGGTCTATAACCCACAATCTACCACACTCTAGTTGAGCATGCTAACCAGTCCCGGTCTAGAACCCACAATCTACCACTCTAGTTGAGCATGCTAACCAGTCCCGGTCTAGAACCCACAATCTACCACTCTAGTTGAGCATGCTAACCAGTCCCGGTCTAGAACCCACAATCTACCACTCTAGTTGAGCATGCTAACCAGTCCCGGTCTAGAACCCACAATCTACCACACTCTTGTTGAGCATGCTAACCATTTTTCTTTGATTTGACCTGTCTAGAACCCACAATCTACCACTCTAGTTGAGCATGCTAACCATTTTTCTTTGATTTGACCTGTCTAGAACCCACAATCTAGTTGAGCATGCTAACCATTTTTCTTTGATTTGACCTGTCTAGAACCCACTCTAGTTGAGCATGCTAACCATTTTTCTTTGATTTGACCTGTCTAGAACCCACAATCTACCACACTCTAGTTGAGCATGCCAACCATTTTTCTTTGATTTGACCTGTCTAGAACCCACAATCTACCACACTCTAGTTGAGCATGCTAACCATTTTTCTTTGATTTGACCTGTCTAGAACCCACAATCTACCACACTAGTTGAGCATGCTAACCATTTTTCTTTGATTTGACCTGTCTAGAACCCACAATCTACCACACTCTAGTTGAGCATGCTAACCATTTTTCTTTGATTTGACCTGTCTAGAACCCACAATCTACCCCTCTAGTTGAGCATGCTAACCATTTTTCTTTGATTTGACCTGTCTAGAACCCACAATCTACCACACCTCTAGTTGAGCATGCTATCCATTTTTCTTTGATTTGACCTGTCTAGAACCCACAATCTACCACACTCTAGTTGAGCATGCTAACCATTTTTCTTTGATTTGACCTGTCTAGAATCCACAATCTACCACACTAGTTGAGCATGCTAACCATTTTGCTTTGATTTGACCTGTCTAGAACCCACAATCTACCACACTAGTTGAGCATGCTAACCATTTTTCTTTGATTTGACCTGTCTAGAACCCACAATCTACCCCACTCTAGTTGAGCATGCTAACCATTTTTCTTTGATTTGACCTGTCTAGAACCCACAATCTACCACACTCTAGTTGAGCATGCTAACCATTTTTCTTTGATTTGACCTGTCTAGAACCCACAATCTACCACACTCTAGTTGAGCATGCTAACCATTTTTCTTTGATTTGACCTGTCTAGAACCCACAATCTACCACACTAGTTGAGCATGCTAACCATTTTTCTTTGATTTGACCTGTCTAGAACCCACAATCTACCACACTCTAGTTGAGCATGCTAACCATTTTTCTTTGATTTGACCTGTCTAGAACCCACAATCTAGTTGAGCATGCCAACCATTTTTCTTTGATTTGACCTGTCTAGAACCCACAATCTACCACACTCTAGTTGAGCATGCTAACCATTTTTCTTTGATTTGACCTGTCTAGAACCCACAATCTACCCCACTCTAGTTGAGCATGCTAACCATTTTTCTTTGATTTGACCTGTCTAGAACCCACAATCTACCACACTCTAGTTGAGCATGCTAACCATTTTTCTTTGATTTGACCTGTCTAGAACCCACAATCTACCACACTCTAGTTGAGCATGCTAACCATTTTTCTTTGATTTGACCTGTCTAGAACCCACAATCTACCACACTAGTTGAGCATGCTAACCATTTTTCTTTGATTTGAACTGTCTAGAACCCACAATCTACCACACTAGTTGAGCATGCTAACCATTTTTCTTTGATTTGACCTGTCTAGAACCCACAATCTACCACACTCTAGTTGAGCATGCTAACCATTTTTCTTTGATTTGACCTGTCTAGAACCCACAATCTAGTTGAGCATGCCAACCATTTTTCTTTGATTTGACCTGTCTAGAACCCACAATCTACCACACTCTAGTTGAGCATGCTAACCAGTCCCGGTCTATAACCCACAATCTACCACACTCTAGTTGAGCATGCTAACCAGTCCCGGTCTATAACCCACAATCTACCACACTCTAGTTGAGCATGCTAACCAGTCCCGGTCTAGAACCCACAATCTACCACACTCTAGTTGAGCATGCTAACCATTTTTCTTTGATTTGACCCGTCTAGAACCCACAATCTACCACACTCTAGTTGAGCATGCTAACCATTTTTCTTTGATTTGACCTGTCTAGAACCCACAATCTACCACACTAGTTGAGCATGCTAACCATTTTTCTTTGATTTGACCTGTCTAGAACCCACAATCTACCACACTAGTTGAGCATGCTAACCATTTTTCTTTGATTTGACCTGTCTAGAACCCACAATCTAGTTGAGCATGCTAACCATTTTTCTTTGATTTGACCTGTCTAGAACCCACAATCTAGTTGAGCATGCTAACCATTTTTCTTTGATTTGACCTGTCTAGAACCCACAATCTACCACACTCTAGTTGAGCATGCTAACCATTTTTCTTTGATTTGACCTGTCTAGAACCCACAATCTACCCCACTCTAGTTGAGCATGCTAACCATTTTTCTTTGATTTGACCTGTCTAGAACCCAATCTACCACACTAGTTGAGCATTCTAACCATTTTTCTTTGATTTGACCTGTCTAGAACCCACAATCTACCCCTCTAGTTGAGCATGCTAACCATTTTTCTTTGATTTGACCTGTCTAGAACCCACAATCTACCACACTAGTTGAGCATGCTAACCATTTTGCTTTGATTTGACCTGTCTAGAACCCACAATCTACCACACTCTAGTTGAGCATGCTAACCATTTTTCTTTGATTTGACCTGTCTAGAACCCACAATCTACCACACTAGTTGAGCATGCTAACCATTTTTCTTTGACTTGAACTGTCTAGAACCCACAATCTACCACTCTAGTTGAGCATGCCAACCATTTTTCTTTGATTTGACCTGTCTAGAACCCACAATCTACCACTCTAGTTGAGCATGCTAACCATTTTTCTTTGATTTGACCTGTCTAGAACCCACAATCTACCCCTCTAGTTGAGCATGCTAACCATTTTTCTTTGATTTGACCTGTCTAGAACCCACAATCTACCACACTAGTTGAGCATGCTAACCATTTTTCTTTGATTTGACCTGTCTAGAACCCACAATCTACCACACTCTAGTTGAGCATGCTAACCATTTTTCTTTGATTTGACCTGTCTAGAACCCACAATCTACCACACTAGTTGAGCATGCTAACCATTTTTCTTTGACTTGAACTGTCTAGAACCCACAATCTACCACACTAGTTGAGCATGCTAACCATTTTTCTTTGATTTGACCTGTCTAGAACCCACAATCTACCACTCTAGTTGAGCATGCTAACCATTTTTCTTTGATTTGACCTGTCTAGAACCCACAATCTACCACACTCTAGTTGAGCATGCTAACCATTTTTCTTTGATTTGACCCGTCTAGAACCCACAATCTACCACACTCTAGTTGAGCATGCTAACCATTTTTCTTTGATTTGACCTGTCTAGAACCCACAATCTACCACACTAGTTGAGCATGCTAACCATTTTTCTTTGATTTGACCTGTCTAGAACCCACAATCTAGTTGAGCATGCTAACCATTTTTCTTTGATTTGACCTGTCTAGAACCCACAATCTAGTTGAGCATGCTAACCATTTTTCTTTGATTTGACCTGTCTAGAACCCACAATCTACCCCACTCTAGTTGAGCATGCTAACCATTTTTCTTTGATTTGACCTGTCTAGAACCCACAATCTACCCCACTCTAGTTGAGCATGCTAACCATTTTTCTTTGATTTGACCTGTCTAGAACCCAATCTACCACACTAGTTGAGCATTCTAACCATTTTTCTTTGATTTGACCTGTCTAGAACCCACAATCTACCACACTAGTTGAGCATGCTAACCATTTTGCTTTGACCTGTCTAGAACCCACAATCTACCACACTAGTTGAGCATGCTAACCATTTTTCTTTGATTTGACCTGTCTAGAACCCACAATCTACCCCTCTAGTTGAGCATGCTAACCATTTTTCTTTGATTTGACCTGTCTAGAACCCACAATCTACCACACTAGTTGAACATGCTAACCATTTTTCTTTGATTTGACCTGTCTAGAACCCACAATCTACCACACTCTAGTTGAGCATGCTAACCATTTTTCTTTGATTTGACCTGTCTAGAACCCACAATCTACCACACTAGTTGAGCATGCTAACCATTTTTCTTTGACTTGAACTGTCTAGAACCCACAATCTACCACACTAGTTGAGCATGCTAACCATTTTTCTTTGATTTGACCTGTCTAGAACCCACAATCTACCACTAGTTGAGCATGCTAACCATTTTTCACCACCAATGTGGTTTCATACCACATAAAGAGAATTCTTAACAACGACAAGCTGTAACTGGCACTGATTGCATAAGAAGTTGTAGAACTACTTAAAAAGATAGAGGTCGTCATCACATGCTAGTTGTTTATAACTACCTATGCAATCAGTGCCTATCGCAACTAACATTGTGTGTTCAAATCCTGCTCAGGAGGTGTCCTTGATACAACATTATGTGAAAAAGTTTGTCAGTGACTTGCGGCAGGTAGGACCAATAAAACTGACCACCACGATATAACTGAAATATTGTTGAAAGTGGCATTAAACACCATAACCCCCACCCCTTTAAAAAAATTAACAACAGGAAAAGTATTAAGAGCTGATATAACAATAAAACTAAATGATATCTTTTATATCTTTATTTACTGGTGTTTTCTTTTTACACATGTACAATGTGTTATTACGGGATTCTATTCATATTGCACATAATATTGAAATAATAACATCAAAAATTATTTTCTTAAAATGAATAATTTTGATTCAAATGATGATATTGCATAGAAATCCCTGATTTTTTTCTTTATTTCCCTAAAAAATGATGATATAGGAAATGAAGTACATAATGGGGGAAAAAAATCAAGAAAATTGTGTTAAGCACTAGATTGTTACCTTCGACCTCCTGTCAACTTTGTAATTCTATCTTAAATCACTCTCTCTCAAAAAAAATAATCATAATTTTATATAATAGTATATAAAAAAAATCACGATTCCTTAAAATTTAATTTAAAATACATTATTACCTCAGAATTTAAATTTCTTTGGACTATTCTTTAAAATACATGTAGTCTTTTGTAACAAAATACATTTTTTTCTTCAATATCTCCAAATAGAAACTGAAAAGTGTCCATTGTTTGTTGTCATTTTTGTTTGTTAATATTATGATTAAAATCAAACTTATACATTAAGTAACAATACAAATACTCTCTCTCTCTCTTCAAAAAAATTATTGTTTTCACTTTTAAAATTGGAAACAGGAAATTCAAAAACAAAACAAGATATAAACAAACTCAACAATCTGAATTAAAAATGGTATCATGATATTAATGATAAAACAATAATTGACTAGGTAGTTTCTGAACACAACTGTTTGACCCTTCATTATAAAACAAAAAACGAAATGTATTGAAAATCATTTCAAAGTACTTCCGAAGTGGCAATGTTTGGGAGTCATAATAATAATTATTTAAAAATTTTTTTTTTTAAAGGGCAATATTTGCAATTTTATTTCAACTTCTAACCTCTAAAAATGAAACTGATGACAACGATATACACAATTCATATAATTAAAGCTTGATTTGCATGTTCGTTTGGCAGAATCTGGCATGATTCTATGTCTTCAAGATCACTCTAGTAACCATGGAAACCTAGATATTATTAAATCCTATTGTATCCTTGTTTTAATTCATCTTTTTTTTTGTCACGTCCAATTCATAAAAAAATCAACTACCTTTTTCTCCTATTTACATAACAACTTGAGATATTTGGCATATACATACATATCTACTCTTGTATAAAAAAAAGTTTGTAGAAAAGATGTTAAATAAAAAAGTATATATACGAAATCCTTGGTACATAAATACACACCTTCTAATTACAGATTGTACAGGTATATATTAACAATTTTAAAATAATATTTTTGTTTATATTGCGGAACTTCCTAAATTTACAATATAACACCATCAATTCATTTTTAGCAATAAGATAACTCTGCTTAAATAATATTTAAATATTTTTATAAATCTTTTCTTCGAAAATCATTTTAATATTACAAAATCAGACAGAATGACAGTATTTCTAAGTGTGCACAAACAGGAGTGAAATCAGTTTAGTCATTTTATCACTATCTTGTTGGAAAATTATTTTGGATGCAAAACTTACATCCTCATAACTCCCTTCCTTTAAAATTTATTGAGAAATGCTGTTATGCCCTTCATGAAATATCAATTTTCTTCTAATTAAGGTATACAACGATTAAAGTCTATTACATGTTTATATTACAGTGTAACATTGTAAGATTACAAAGACCATACCGTAATACATCAAAAGTTATAATGTCGTTCAAGAACTGCCTCTTGCTTTAAAAAAAAAAGAAGACCATACCCAATACCGTCATACATCGCAAGATATAATGTCATTCAAGAACTGATTTTTTTTTTTAATAGACCATACCGTCATACATCGCAAGTTATAATGTTATTCAAGAATGGCTTCTTGCTTTTTTTTCAAAAATTACTGAGCATTTTTAATGTCTTATGAAAATGATGAAGACATGATGAAATCGTGAAATGCAGTTGAAAAATACCTATACACAATACGACTAAGCACTAAATATTGCTGAGTATTCAATGAAATATCTACATGTACTGACGATAATATACAGTAGGTTTAAAAAAAAACGCTTTAACAACAAAAACAATAATTTATAACAAACAATAACCAAGCTTTAGCACTTGGTGCCAACTGTCACTTATAGACAAATTGTATGAACACAAGATTATTTTTTAATGATAGTCAATTTATTTAAAATGTTGTAAAGTTCTGTACAGATGATAAAATAAATTCAATGTTGGCAAATCTTTGACATGATTTCTAAAGATGGAGCTGATGTTAACAAAATAATGTGTTGCCCACTGCAAAAGCCACCTATCACAAGTTTGAACATGAATCGTGGTGAACAGGAAGACAATTGGTAAATGCAATTTCAAACTAATTAGAACTTTAGAATTGTCTAAAACCATACAATATTTCATCAAAAAGAGGGTTAGGGGTTATGGTGTTTTAATGCCACTTTCAGAAATATTGTGGCAGTCAGTTTTATTGGTGGAGAAAACTAGAGTACCCTGAGAAAACCACCGACCTGTCACAAGTCTCTGACATACTTTATCACATAGTGTTGTATCGAGTACACCTCACCATGAATGGGATTCGAACTCATTATTTTAGTGGTAATAGGCAGATTGCACAGGTAGTTGTAAATTCAACAACCATATGATCACAATGCCCCCTAAATATTTCTTCAAAGAGAAGATAATGCATTCCAGGCAAAACAATATTGTTTTAGAAGAAATAAAATAATGTTGACCACAAAAATAGATTGAGGAAGGGAAGTAACTTTAAAATTTGCTACAATTTATTTGAATCAAATACTGTTGAGCAATTTGCATTGCATACATCAAAAGTCTGTTCCAGTTCACCACAAAGGAATGTATTGACATTAATCTGACATAGTGGTAATTATCAATAAAATAAAAAATAATAACAATAAGCTAATAAAAATAACAATTGTGGCATCTATCATGTTTAATCCTTTATTAATTCTAGATTCTTGATGAGCTTTTTTTCCTGATGATTGCTCCTTTACAATGTATAGTTTAATTCATTTTTGATAATTCAATAAATATAAAGTTCATTTTCAATATCCTGATTTAGAAGATGTTATACGTTGGGCCTTTCATCATCATTATCTGTATGGCTATAGCCTTGATACAAAACGTTGTCTAAATATTACTTTTACATAGTGAAAAATCATAAATGTACATGTATGGGTGAAACAATTTTCTGTGATCGATCAAAAATATGAAGACAACTAACTATATGCACATCTTTTGTTTTGACTAAAAATAATTTTGAACACATACTGGTACAATGTTAAATTGCACACATTTTAAAGCCTGTATTAAAGTAACATATTATTATTATTCAATCTAACAAAGATAAAGTATAAATTATCATTTTTGCATTATTTTGTTTGATGTCTGAAATAATTTGAAATTTAATCTAAAAATGTGTAATTTTACTAGTGCAATGCTATATGAAATAGAGAAAAACTTAATTATTTTTACATTAATTTTCACCAAACTAATTTTACGATTTACATTAAAATTCACCAAACCAAATTTATACATATAATTATTTAATTTACAGATTGATATTAAATTTCACCAAACTGAATTTATAGATTGATATTAAATATAACCAAACTGAATTTACAGATTGATATTAAATTTCATCAAACTGAATTTACAGATTGATATTAAATTTCACCAAACTGAATTTACAGATTGATATTAAATTTCACCAAACTGAATTTATAGATTGACATTAAATTTAACCAAACTGAATTTTCATATTGATATTAAATTTAACCAAACTGAATTTACAGGTTTATATTAAATTTAACCAAACTGAATTTAATTGTTGACATATTTGAAATATTACCAGCACCAGTATCTCAATTTGTCAAATAATATAAACTAGAATCCATTGCTTTAAGTTAAATTAGGACTGACAGAAATGAAACTGAATCGTAACTACTTTAGCACCTAAATTATTTAACAATCTACTATTTCCAACAAAAAGCACCTGGCTTTAACAAGTTGGCACAAGTAATTTAACATCAAAAAGGCTAAAATAATAGTCTGTAACACAATACAAAAGCCGAGGCCAAAAAAAAAATACGTGCGTTTACTGTCACATGTCAAAAAAATCTAGGCTCGGTTGGTTGGCATTTTTTTTTTTTTTTTTTTTTTTTACTATCGGCAAAACCGGAAATAGTCGTTCCTGAATCCAATATTTCATTTTCGAAATTTTCGGTAACCCGTCATTTGTTTTGAAGCTGTTTTACGACGAGTTACTCAGTTTTTCTACCTTCTTTGCTCTCAATTTCGACAAAAAGCTAGTGGTTGAATAAATAAAACATTGCTGCTGATTAAACAACAAAAATGGTTATCCGAATTCTGTGTAAAAATTAGTCGGTCGGGTGACCGTAAACACACATATTTTTTTTTTGGCCTGATGACCAAGTTCTCATTTAACATGATAAATGTCTGTAACCAAGTATACAAAATGTACAAGTATATGTCATTGTACACCTGCACTCGACTACTATGTCCAAAAATAATAAAATATGATCAAATTCTTCTGCTTTTTATTCTTGTAAAATAAGGTCTGTAACAATTTTGAAGTATAATGAAATTATTATTGCTTCAATCAGTTAACACCAAAAATATGTCCCAAAGGGTTAGCATTACAGACCACTTTCATTGTTAACCAGTTTAACAGTAATTCATTATCATGTCAAAATGGTCATCTTATAGAGAAGATAACAAAACACAGAAGTTAAAGTTTATATATAGATATATATACAAGCAGTAAGACAAAGGAAGACATTATTTCACTTGTATGGCAATATATATTCCCTGCACTATATCTGTCATGATGAAATCTCGTGTACTAAGTTTAAATTATGAATGATCCATTTTTGGCTAAATTCTGTGAATTCACCTGTATGCACGAGAACTTGTCATGATACCAGCTAAGTTCAATAATGCATCAGCACCTTCTACAATCTTTTTCTGTTCCTCTTCATCAAGTTTTCTACGTTTACGAGAACTCATTTTGGCTGGAATATCGCCATCAACTTCATCTAAGTCACTGTCCCATTCCTCAGATAAGTCACTACACTCGCTGAATTTATCGTCTTCTACACCAAAATCATATTCCTCGTCAATGGAAGACGCTGGAGAACCAAGGTTCTGAAAGTTCGTTAAACTATATGTATGGTCTTCACTGGGTATTTCTGTCACTATTATGGGTTCGATATGACCTCGCTTCACAAAATCACACTTTAGCTGCCTGAAATTATATCACTAAGTTATTGTCATATGTACTTCAAATGGGACTTACTTATATTCTAGGGGCCGTCGTGGCAGTGATCATATGGTAGTTGGATTTACAACTACCTGTGCAATCAGTGCCTATCACCACTGATGTTGTGAGTTCGGATCTCGATCAGGGTGAGGTGTACAACATTATGTGATAAAGTTTGTCAGTGACTTGTGACAGGTCAGTAGTTTTCTCCAGGTCCTCCGGTTTCCTCCACCAATAAAACTGACTGCCACGACATAACTGAAATATTGTTGAAAGTGGTGTTAAACACCATCAAACAAACTAATATTCTATTTCTGAACTTTGAAATCTAAAATGAGACCAAAACAAAATAACATTGTGATTAAGGCTGCTTAATGCAACAATATTTTAGCAATATCATGCCAGTTTTATTGGCAGTGGAAACCAGAGCACACAGAGAAAAAACATCAACCAGTCTGACAAGCTTTATATAATGTAATTAAAACGATGTCCAAAACAAATTAATCCATATATTATGCAGGTTATAGATAACAAAGTCATTAAATCAAGTTCTTTTTTAATCCACAATTAAAACTACAGCTAAAATTATGCACTATCCCTCTTTCTGAATTAATTTAATATTATTAACCCTTGAATATTTATGTAGTTACTTCAACAGATATACATGCAGGGTATTCAATAAGATTGTATTGAACAGGCTGAATTGAAATTTTAAGCAGCTACATGATAAAAGGAGGGGGTGGTGGTACGGGAATTTTTTTTTCTCACTTACATTCAAAATGGTGCATTCGGAGGCATTTTAAGGTAGTTTACAAATGCATGAAAAAGAAGGTTTCATAGAATTTTTTTTTTTTTAAATTTTAGCAAGCAATAAGACCATTTCTAGATGATCGTGGAGCTTTTATTTTCTGGCGAGAATTGAATAGAAAAGTTCATTTTTGCTTGATTGTTCCTGACGTCATTCAGTGTAAAAGCGTGTGTTTCCCCTTCATCCAGTCCACTGGAAAATAACAGCTAGCAGTTGTTGTGAAAGGGTCTAGATATCCCAATTAGTCATATAGGTTATATATGTAAATACATAAAATAAAATAATAATAAAAGCGTTAATTACTTGATATTGGGAGTTAAAATGGCGCTTCAAACTTTTCCATTTGCGTATCTCATGAGTTATCCATCGATAACATAATTATCTTTTCGATGTGTCTCTAGATTTTTCAATTGAAATATCTCTATCATTTAAACGTTTAATCGAACATCAAATGATAATAAGTTAAGCATAGAATTGACACCGATCAATGATAAATTCGGATAAATTCGTTTCATTCCCCTAGTATTAGTTAACCCCTGACAAATGCATTGCTATCGATCCTGAAATGCATTGTTTTTTGTATAATTGTGGTTTGTAAAAATCTTTAAGATGAAAGAGTGAATAAATATTGTATATTTCTTTTATTTAATGGAAAAAAACAGTCGAACCGGCGATTTCACTCGTTTGAAGCGGCGACATATCGCCGGGTGCCGGCCCTTACTGAAATCCCTGTATATGTATATGAAGTAATGATATTTTCCTATTAACAATTTCTTTAAATATTTCAATTCATATAATTATGTAAAATCAATTATAAATGTACACTTGAGAGTATGAATAACTTACAATCTCTTTCTTTTTAATCTCATTCTGTAACTATCAGAAGCATAATCTTCACCATCTGATGATCGTGCTGACGATCCTGAAAAATATCAGATACTTTTAAAATTCAAGTCTTAAAACTGATGTGTATGTGTTCGGTTGTAATATTGAAGAAAACTAGAGGCTCCCAGGAGCCTGTAATCGCTCACCTGGTTTTCAATTTGACATCTAAAGTTGATAGAAAATGGGGGTGTTACACATAGTTTTGAAAGTGGGCCGCCCAAAGATCATTTCAACTCAAATTTCTGAGCAAAAAATTTTGATGTGATTTTTATCTCATAATATTCCTAAACAGAATAAACTGGCTGAAAAAATCTCACAGAAAAACCCAGAATATATGTTTTAAACTACTCATTGCCATGTAGCTGCAGTTAAAATTTGAGTTCATTTTGATTTGTATTAAAACAGAAATTGACAACTAAAGAAATTTCTATTTTTAGTAACAGCAGTCATTTTGAATGGAGGGCGGGGCGGTTAGACACAATATTGAAAGGGGAACATCCCAGCCAAATTTGCTTTAATTTGGTTCAGCGGTTTCAGAGAAGATTTAAATGTGATCTTTTATCAAAATATGTCTAATTTGTATAATCGGTATAAATCGGTTGAAAGAAAATTTTCACAGAAAAACCCAGAATATATGTTAATCTACTCATTGTCATGTAGCAGCAGTTAAAATTTGAGCTCATTTTGATTTATAACAAGGGCAACACAAAGTGTGGCGTATCCCCTCGCCTAAAAATTTGACCTGATGACCTTGACCTGTGATCTTGAAAATCAATAGGGTTCCAGATTCTCTTCAGGACTAAGTATGTACCAAGCTTGGTCAAAATCCATTGAAGGATGCCGATTCTAGAGTGTTCCCAAGGATGTTACGGAAGGACGGACTGACGGTAGCGTTACTATATCCCTTCGCAACTTCGTTGGCGAGGGGATAATAAGGACAAACCATATACCAAGTAAAGTCACAAGGACGTATCACCTCCAAAAAGTCTAAAGTCCTACAAGTTCCAGATTTTCTTAAGGAGTAAGTATGTACCAAGTTTGGTCAAAATCCATTGAAAGATGTTATTTCTAGAGTGTTCACAAGGATGTTACTGGGTAAAAATTAGACCCCGGACACAATTTTGATAGAGACCCACCCAAGGACCATCCCTGCCAGGTTTGGTTTAATTTGGTTCAGGGGTTTTAGAGGAGAAGATTTAAATGTGAAAGTTTACGACGTACGACGACGGATGCCAAAAGCTCACATGGCCTTATGGCCTTTGGCCAGGTGAGCTAAAAATGATAACAGAAATATTCAAAGAATAATCCACACGAATCAGTCAAAGGGAGATAACTATTACTCATTTCATAGTTAAGTTCATTCTGGTATCTATGAATTAGCTCATTAAAAAGTGAATCTAGCTTGAACACTGGGATTCTTCAAAATAATTACCCCTTTTCCTCAAAAACCTGTCATTCAACCTGGATTTGCAATATATGCCAAAAGCATATTCTCTACATTAATTTGGTATTAAATGTTATATTTCCTCTTCAAGTAATTGTATCTAGTACTTACCTCTACTACCTAGACCTTTGAGGGAAACTAATGTATGAGCAACATCTTGTATATCTCTATCTGTTAAAAAAAAATAAAAAAAATTATAAATCAATATAAAACAAAATAACGCTTTTAGGGTTATGGTTTTTAACCAAACTTTCAACAATATTTCTATTATATTGTGACGGGTAGTTTTATTAATGGAGGAAACCAGAGTACCCGGAGAAAACCACTGACCTTCCGCAAACCATTTATTACATAAAGTTGTATCGAGTACACTTTGCCCGAGTAGGATTCGAACTCATGTCAGTGGTGATGGGCACTGATTGCATAGGTAGTTATGAAGCCGACTATCATATGATCACGAATACGACGGCCCCTAGAATATAAGTAAGTCCCATTTGAAGTACATGTAATAACAATAAGTGATATAATTCCCCCCCCCCCTCGAACGCTTTTGAAATAATATTACCATTACATGCCAAGGACATGGCTGTATGCGAACAAAGTATACCTCAGAACAGATACAGTACGGTCTTCAACACAACTATGTATAAAAAAAAGTCCACACTGCATCACACTATATTCAAGACATAGTGAAAACATTTTGAATACAATATTATGTTCACTTAAAATTATCAATAAACATTTTCATATCCATGTTCAATTGATAGCCCGCCATGATATAAATGAAAACTTGTCGAAAGTGGCATTAAACACCATAACACACCCATTCAATTTATAGCCCAATAATTCTACAATTAAGGATTGATTCGAAATAACCTCAATCAGGTTGTACACACCCTTGCGTAACAACCTGATTGAGGTTATTTCTTCATGAACCGAACAAATAATTTCGATCAATCCTTATAAATTAATTCAAACTTTTTTTGTTACGATATTGAAAAATATATTTATTTTTTCAAAATAAGGCAAATAATCGGAAACAAATTTAAATAACCCCAAAGGTGCCTCATTTAAAGAAAATCACCTGATGACAACAGTATGCGACGCCTTGAGAACGACGTCTATTTTTCGATTCCGTACATTGACAAATAACCTCAACTTTTTAAACCAATCAAAACACGTATAAAATGACATGTGACTAAAATTAATTTATTTGTAAATGTAAAATTTATGTATATAATTTTTCTCTCGTTTTTATCTCCATTATGACACCTTGGTTAGAAATCTTGCCCTGTTTTTAATTTTAGCATCCTACATAATGACTTTATATAGAAACATTACATCATAAATGGCATCTTAAGTTCTATGGTACAAGGATACATTACTATTATCTTTGTAAGAAATGAGATCAAATGATTTGTTTTATAAGTTGCATTGAATATTCAATGAAAACTCATGAAATAAACTGAGACTGACATCAAGAAACACAAACATTGTCGACATCTGCTACCATGTTGTGTTTCTATAGCAACGTGTACACAGATGTTGTATTATAACCTAACGAATAATCCCCAGTGGGTAAACGCAATTGTTAAATGAAATGATAATGTTATAGATTATCACACTATACAGTGCAAAACTGTCTTAACAAATCAATTTGTTCCAATTATTCGTCTTAATGTTAAAAAAAAATTCTTAACTCATTCACTTCTTAAAAAGTGTTACCATCAAAGATATCTAACCGAGAATTTTAAACATACATGTACTTGAAAATAATAACTGAAGATCTAGAAATTGGTTTCCATGACAAACTGTACAAACCACTGTCTTTTAATAGCCCCAACCCCCTATTCTCAGACATGTTTAACACAAAGAGTTTCAACTTGTAATGAATTGACAACATGTATTTTGTACCTGATTTTTTAACCCCAAAAAATATAATAAAACAATGACATCAAATAGAATAATAGAGCAAGAGTGTGTTAATTAATATTATAACTAAATATAACTTCATCATAGAAACAAAGTAAACAATTCTGACTCAACAATTAATTATTAACCATTGATTATTAACAAATCTAGCTTGTGTTGTATCAATCATTAACATTATCACAAAACTTTCTCCTCAAACAAATCATTTAATCATTTTTTTTATCAGCATATCAGGAATACAGGACTATCAATAAGGGGCAGTCCCAGGTACTTTTACACCCCTAAAATGGTCTTTGGTACCTCCTCATTTTAAAGAGTGTTGTATAAGATATTCATGAAAATTGTTCAAATTTTAATAAAAAGTACAACCTGTAAATAGTGAAGTATTGAAAAATATTGAAAGCCCTGAGAATATCTTTTTTTTTCCAGAGGTTTAAATCTAAAAGATAATATTATTTAGTCTTTTAAACAAATCTGTTTGCTTTGCTTATTTGTTTTTCTTTTCTTCGCTCATTTGGTTTTTTTTTCTTCATTGTTTTGATTGGAATCTTAAGTTTATTTACAAATAAGGTAATATTGATCTGATACCTGTTTATTTGTTTGAATTAAATCTTTTAAACATCTACTTATTAAAGGCATATTGTCTACCAAAAGCGTAATTTTTTCATACCCAAAATTAATGTCGTTTTCCATACTGACCTTCATAAAATGAAGATTAAACACCGAATTATTGGCGAATACACTACAAATCGTTGTTTTTTTTCGATTTAAAAAAGCTGACCATCATTACTGGAAGCTAATTAATTATGCACTGATCTGAGCGAGGCCAAATCTATTTTTATTTATTTTTATGCCAGTAGCCCGGATGCTGCAGCATGGATGTTAAAATTTGTGTTTGTTTACCTCGCAAATACATCCGTTTTATGCTACTCATTGACAATAATTTGCTGTTGCCAGGTGCAAGATTACATATATGGAATAATATCTACCGAAAATGATCATAGGCATCATCATAAATTCATAAAATATGAAAAACGATTGAGAAAAGGAAAAAACATGCTCGGCCTATCTATCAAGCAAAATCTTTAAAACTTCAATGCGAGTTTGGACGCGTAGCACTTCCTTGAGTTCGTTCCAACGGTCCAACTGATCCCCTACATATATCCTGCATTTGTTCCATTTGGAGGATACTTCACTTCTATTCATCTTTCTCTCTGAATCCATCAAAGTCCGCTTTCTTCCACACGTTGACATTTTCTCATTTGCCCATATTGTTTCTAAACAGTGTGCATGCTCAAGACGGGTTCACATAGAAGGTCATATGAATAGATTTGAATTCTTGTTATCCTGGACAATAATTCCGATAACGATAATTTTTGGTCTTTTTTGTCAAAAAATCGTATCTTTTGCAGCACAACTCGGTGTTAATCTTCATTTTATGAAGATCAGTACGGAAAACGACAATAATTTTGGGTATGAAAAAATTTCGATTTTGGTAGACAATATACGGGTGTACCTTTAATGTGAAATTACAACACATGGTCATTGCAAGTGTCAAATTCACCAAAGAAACAACACCTCATACGATACACAATAAATATTTTGTTACTTTCCAATGTCATACTGTTGTCTTCCATTTTAAGGTGTGATTTGTAGTTTTTCACATTGACAACAGGGGTGTAAAATTGCTTCTTTTTTTTTTACAGGTTTTAAGACTGGCCAAACTGAGAAACAATTTGAAGAGATAGTATATATATTTTTTGTCTAATGTTTTCAGGAAGTATGGTGTATTTATAGGTTATTCAATACCTGGTCATAGTATATGAAAAAAATGACCAGGTATTGTATAATCAATTTAGCCCATACTTTCTTTGTCGATTGTCATGACCAATTATTACTAATTTAGACAGTCTAAGCCAGATTAGATTGAATGAGTATCAGCTCAAAAGCTTCAATTACAACATATGTGGTATATGAAAAATATTCAATAACACAAGACAAAGAAAGTATGGGCTAAGGATTAATGTCAACACTATGCTTAATCTGTGCTATCTAAAAAAAAGTTAATATCAATGGATGTGGTATTCTTTTTACACATATCACATGACATTGTCATGATGATATAATCAACCCGAGGCTCTCAAGAGCCTGTATCGTTCACCTGGTTATAAAAAGAACCAATTGGTCCTATGTAAAAACTATGTCCTGCAGTGGTAGTCATCTTGGAATTCCAATCAACATAAAAAACACAAAGTTTGTAAAGGACCTTCCAATGATTGATTTCCAACTGGGGCCCCCATAAATCTATGACTTGAGATGGTGACTAGCTTGGATTTCCAATCAGCATAAAAAAAAACTCTATTTGTAGAGGCCCATCAAATGAACATTCCTGAAAAGTTTGGTTTCAATTGTCCAAGTGGTTTCAGTAAAGAAGTGTTTTAAAACATTTTCCCATAAGGTCCAATGCTAAACTAAGTTCTGCCAAAGCTGCCATCTTGAATTTTATATCAGAACAAAAAACCTAAACTTTGTAGAGGACCATCCAATGAACATTATTCATGTACAGTCAGGCTTCAATCAGATTTGCGTTTTGAAACATTTTTCCCATAGGGTCCAATGTAACTATGTTAAACTACAGATCCCCCAGTGTATCAACGCTCATACTCTCAGGTCGTTCTTGGAGTCACCCGAAATTTCGTTGGATTTGAAGAGGGTGTCACTCTTAAAATCCTCCCATGGTCAGAGTGAGAGTCTCCACTCTCAGATAGTTAAACTGTAAACAGGAAACGTCCCCAAATTCTGCTAACCAATAAATTTGTGCATAAAGAAACATGCATATCTTAGTAAAGCTGAAATAAATGAGTGATATACGGAAAGCATAGATCTGCTAACGGCTGCAATGGGCGATATATACAATATCCGTGAATAAAATGTATTAACATGCAGTACTCATGTTTTAAGTGCACTAGAAGCGAATATTAATATGTCCCTATGTACTCGTGACAATCGATGCTAGAGCCCTTTCACTTGCTGCAGATAGGTGCCGGTTTACGATATCAGGTGCGTTTGCTCTTTTATGTGTTCGCCAAATGAAGGGCAAACGAACTTGGGTAAATAATTCTAATTTATACAATTATTTCTTTAAAGGCAAATTTGGATTAAAATTAATTAGTAAAATTTAAGTTTTATTTTGTTTATGGTGAATGGGTCATAAATCCCGCTTTTTTTCTTGAAAATTGGCAGTCTGCGGAGTCCTGATATAGGTGAAATAATATTTTAATAGTCTATTCTATGGGTTTTTTACAGTTTACCTATCAAAACATCACCTATCTCAGCATGCCGTCGCATCGTACATTCATGATATACAAATAAACCTATCACAGGTGTGAAAAAACGTTGCTCAAGACGCTTTTTATTATACTAAGACTTATAAACATAGATAACTATTTTGCGTTTTCGATTTTCAAGCCATCTTTCAATTTATTTCATAAATACTCATCACAATATCGTTATTTAGGTAAATACTTATTAGATTTTTTTTAAAACCATTTTTGTCTTTTTAATTGATAACTGACCCAAGTTAGGCTAAATAAATGAAATGTGTTAATTATATAAATCCTTGCCTTCAATAAATTTTAATTTCTTATCTAATTCTTATTATGTAACAGTATGGTCAGGTTGTTATTTTCATGAATGGCATCTCAAAATAGATGGCTTCACAGTAGGTGCTCTTCCTGTATATTACAACTGACAGCTAATGCATGACAAACAA
The DNA here is from genome assembly GCA_963680875.1 of Bathymodiolus brooksi. Taxonomy (NCBI): domain Eukaryota; kingdom Metazoa; phylum Mollusca; class Bivalvia; order Mytilida; family Modiolidae; genus Bathymodiolus; species Bathymodiolus brooksi. Next base: position 60,949,472 of record OY804576.1, on the reverse strand, counting down.
TTTTAATCATCCATCATTATCATAAAAATCATTATAAGAGTGAATTCAATTCAGGCTTTTAGCTTTTATTTACTTTCCAACTTTGAAATAAAATAATAATGTGTTTTTAATATTTAAAAAATAGTAATTTATTCATTTAAGTTTTATTTCATGCTTGGTTGTATTTATCCGGATATGTGTATTGCATACAGCTTTGGTTGCATTTCTCCGGACATGTGTATTGCATACACTTTGGTTTTGTCTTCTATACAAGTTATACAAGGTTTTATTCATGATGGTCACAAAGATTTAATTAACAAACTTAAAAATAAAAAGCATATCGCTGCTTGCAGTCTGCCAGTCGTTTTTATGGATGTTAAGTTTGAATAATATTTCCAAATTGTTTATGTCGACGTCAGACTTTTGTGTATTGCCTTGACGCCTACACAAACTTAGAACTTACAGGGTGGGTGCACCTATTTTCGATCACGTAATATTATCACCTTAATATTAACAATTGTCATACATTTTTTGCTTCTTTACTTAGAGGTGGTAATGGACTACGATTTGTCGTTATTTCATAATTTGGGGACTTATGACAATTGTTCTGCAAAAGTAAATATTGGAGTTACGTTTTGGAAAAATGCAAATCAGGTTGGCACCTAATTCCGATCACCTAGAAAATATTTCCATGACATACATATTTTTTTTACAACCACAGTGATCAAATGACACAACTTGATATAAATGAAAAAAGTTTTTATAAAAATATTTGGTAATATGCTGTAAGTCTGTTGTTTTTTGTTTTTTTGTTGAAATGTTCAAAATGACTTGTGTACATTTCTGAGAGCGGTTTTTGGACAATGTGTTGATTTGAAGAAAATCCGTGCAGAAACGACTTCAAAACATTTTTTTTTTAAATGTTGTTTTATATACAATGTATATGAAATATATAGAGAATTTTGACATCTTTCGAATACTTTTGACTAAAGATTAACTAAGGGGGAAACGATTCACCGTATGTACCGAAATCGCGACTATTTTGGGGACGGTTCGGTTCACGATACACGGAGGCCGCTTACGATACAAACGATATGATGCTCATTTTTTGAAAAAAGTAGCGTTGAACTTCCGTTTTCTTTTGGTGATCATTTAATTAATATTTTGAGAAAAGTGAATCGATTAATTTACGCTTTTAAAATTAATTAATCGAATATTCATAATTTCCGCTAGTACGTAAGCGACCTCATATAAAAAAAAAACCATGGACTTCAAGGAATAGTTACAGTTTCCTATAAAACGCATCGTGATATGTATCGTAATACATATCAAATATCACGATACGTATCGTATGTGGAAAAAGTGTATTGTTACACCCCTAAGAATTACAATCGGATGGGTTGCCATCATCAATCACTAAGTACTGAGCTACCTTTCCTGGCGCGAATACACATCGATCACAAAATGTTTGACATGTTCACCTCGAGAAATGTAAAAAAAAATCTTTAAATATCCACTTTCACGTCCGACCAAATACTCGGAGTGCACCCACGACATCCGACCAAATACTCGAAGTTGGAGGGTGTTGACTCTCAAATTTATCGGACATTTCTCTGGAGTGAATCAGACATCTTGGGAGGGAAATATCCGACCTGAGAGTATGAACGTTGATACACTTTGAGGGATCTGTAAGTCCTGCCATAGCCACCATCTTGGATTTCATATCAGAACAAAAAAACCTAAACTTTGTAGAAGACTATCCAGTGAACATTCCTGTGTAGTTTGGATTGAGTCTGATTTATAGTTTCTGAGAAGAAGGCATTTCTGATACAGTTTGATTTTGGGGTTGTTGTCTCATTGACATTTACCCCATATCTCATTATATTCATATTTGAACATTTTCCCATGGGGTCCAATGTCAATCTATGTTCTGTGGTGGCAGCCATCTTGGATTTCGGATTGGCATAAAAAAAAAAAAAAAAATTTATACGACCTTCCAATGATCATTCCTGGGCAGTTTGGTTTCAATTGTCCAAGTGGTTTAAGAGAGGAAGCGTTTTGAAACATTTTTACCATAGGGTCCAATGTTAATCTATGTCCTGCAGTGGTGGCCATCTTGGATTTTCGATCTGCATAAAAAAACAGACATTTTGTAGAGGATCTTCCAATGATCATTCCTGGGCAGTTTGGTTTCAATTGTCCAGTGGTTTCAGAGAAGCGTTTTGAAACATTTTCCCCATAGGGTCCAATGTTAAACTAAGTCCTGCCGTAGCTGCCATTTTGAATTTCATATCCGAACAAAAAATCTAAAGTTTGTAGAGGACCATTCAATGAACATTCATGTACAGTTTGGCTTTAATCATATTCATTTGAACATTTTCCCATAGGGTCCAATATTAATCTATGTCCTGCGGTGGTGGCCATCTTGGATTTCCGATCCACATAAAAAACAGAAACTTGATAAAGGACATTCCAATGATCATTCATTTACAGTTTGGGTTCAGTCAGTTGATTAGTTTTAGAGAAGAGGATCTTTGAAATTTCAGCCAATCAGAGCATATTATTGGCCCTGGCAGCCATGTTGAATATCCGACTGGAACGAAAAACAGAAACTTTGTAGAGGGGCCATCCAAGCAACCTTCCTGCTAAGTTAGTCCTGCTAAGTTAGGTTCCAATTGGCCCAGTGGTTTCGGAGAAGAAGCTTGAAATGTGAAAAGTTTAGACGACAGACGCTAAGTGATGGCAATAGTTCCCATGGACCTATGGTCCAGCTGAACTAGTAACCCAAAAAACCAATAAACAATGAAAGTGAGACAATGTGAAGATTACAAGACTTACCAATAGTATTACTATCACTATTTGATTGTGCCAATCTTTTACTTAAAAATGGGAACAAATCTGCAAAAAAACAAAAGGTTTTCTATCATATTTGAAGAGTTAACATTAAATTTTTCCCGATTGTATTCCAAATCAATAATTTCTTGTTCTCATGCAATCACAATTTCAACTGCAAAATTGAAAATTTAATTTCTGTTGTATTGTCAGAAATAAAAATGTGTCGTCTATTTCTGATTCTGATTGGCACATCATTTGTTATTAAAATTCACACAAGTGAAGACACTACACTACATCACTAAATAATATGAGTGAAAAAGTTATATATAAAGTAGTAATAAGTGAATAAGTTGTTTGTGAAAAAACTGCAAAAAGTTAGTAAAGCCACATCTAAAAGTGAATAAATAGCTATGATATACTTACGTGGAGAAATTGTATTTGGTCCTATTCTGGGTGTCAAGGGCATTGGCCTCATGTCACTGTAATAAAAAAAAAACACACATATTTATTAAACGTATAACAAAGCGTCAGTGACAGGTCGGTGGTTCGGACAGTCTGGTTTCGCACCAATAAAACTTACTCCCATGATATAACTGAAATATAGTTGGCGTTAAATACCAGAAACCTTTTAAATTAAAAAAAAAAACAGAAAAAAATCACATCCGAAATTAAAATAGTTTTAATTTTTTTTTTTCATATTTCAAAAAAGTTAAAAATACAATTCAATTTTCACCCAATGACAGGGGTTTTTCAAAATTCAATACAATAGATTGATGATGTATGTGTCTCTGTTACATTTCAGTAGACCTATATCAGGTAAATATTGAAGACCACTTGATTAGGTCATCGTACTATGTCTACATTATTATTATTTATTACTCCATTAAGATCTACTTAAAATGAGAATATTACATTTCCAATAATTATTCTGCCAATAAACAGAAGCAATAAAGCTTTATTCAATAGGAAGATAAATTGTTTATAAACATCATTTTCAATATCACACACACATACAACTTTTACTTTAACCTATAACTTTATATAATAGTTTATCTAGTCATTTTAAAAAAAAATAATATTTTTGTACTACTAGGGATATTAATAAACTAATAAATACCACAATGACATCTGATACTTATAGTTATTTTGTCACAGATGACAATAGATATTTAGCCTAATAAATAAAAAGAAAATTTTATAAAACCTGTAAAAAGTTTATCCAGCCATTTATTATTATTTTTTTTTGTACTACTGGGCATATTTACAAAACTAATAAAATACCACAATGACACCTGATACTTTTAGTTATTTTGTAACAGATGACAATAGATATTTATATGTTACTGGTATATGTTAAACATTGTTGTTGATATTATATCAAAGCTCTGTCAAATATCAAATCAATATATAAATATCTAGATGATGTGGACTGACTCCATTGAAATATTTCTCAGAATAGGAACTTTTTGTAAATTGTTTCCCATAATATTTGTACACAATGTAACTTTTTGTAAATTGTTTCCCCCATGATATTTGTACACAATGTTACTTTTTGTAAAATGATCCTCCCCCATAATATTTGCATACTGTAACTTTTTGTGTCTGCAAATAAATTAAGATTTTTTCAGTTAGAGAAGATAAACAGATTTGACCTGTGACCTACAATTACATGTACATATTATAAGTCTCCACAGGTAAATAAGGCCTAAAGAGACAAGGTATGTCTGATATGTACATAATTATCAATCATTTTATGTACTAGGTAAATTGCATACTACATGTAGGTTTTAACTCAATGATATGCCACACGTCAATGACCTTGAAGGAAATCAATATCACCAAGGGCACTTTACTCTCATTACTACCTAGTGTTAAAAGAATATTTTTTTCTCGGTATATATTTTTGACTTGCACATTTTTATTTGAAAATATGATGGTCATGAAGGCATTTTATTACAATACTAGATCCAGTCATACCCATTAGTCAAAGTCCAAGGGAAAATGATCCTTCCCTAAATTATCTGAGTATTAGAGTGCTACCTGAATAAATTAAGCTGAAAGTTAGACCTAACCATATTTTTACTTTAAGTTATCTATATATCTAAGTTCAAGATAACATGGTTGAACTGTAGCATATCTGAAAATGCTAATTAAACAGAGATGAAAGTGTTTATTGATGAAAAAAGGGGAAACCCTATAGTGCCCAAATAACCTCATTATCTAGCTGTTTCAACCAATCTCGACACTTTTTACTTCCCAATATTTTGTTGAAAAAAAAAAGAGGAAATCTGCTGTTAGACTGAAACTTCTCTGATTAAAAACAGTGCTTTCATTAAGAGCCGGTACCCAGTACTTTTACCCGTCTACGGTAGCGTCTGGTACCGGTAGAAAAAAGAAAAAAAAATCATGTACAAAAATCTACCGGTAGTTAATATAATATCTAAGATCGTAATGTCGGACTCGAAATCGTAATATAGTATTTATGAGTGTCTTCATCGAGGTCCACGTTGGAATCAGATATATCGTAAAAGCACTTTAAACTACGACGATTTAACAGTGTCTATTCAAGTGGCGTATTATCATTGATGAAAAACGAGTAAACAGATGTCTAAACGAAACTAGAGGCTCTGGTGAGCCTGTATCACTCACCTGACATAAATAAGTTCTCTTAAGAATGTCTGCATACCGAATACATCTAAGTTTTACTATTCAAATCCCATAGGGTTCTACAATGTATGCTAAAACTATGTCTGCTCATGGCAGTCATCTTGGATGGAGGTCGAGGTCACAGGACACAATTTTGAAAGTATACTACCCAAGGACCATCCATGCCATGTTTGCTTTAAATTGGCTGACTGGTTTCAGAGGAGAAGACTTTTAAATAATTTTCCCATAGGTCCTATGTTAAAACTATGTCTGCTGACGGCGGCCATTTTGGACAGAGATCGGGGTCACTGAACACAGTTTTGGCAGTTGACCACCTAAGGACCATCGATGACATGTTTGCTATATTGGCTGACTGGTTTCAGAGTAGATTTTAAAACATTTTTTCCCATAGGGCCCTATGTTAAAACTATGTCTGCTGAAGGCAGCCATCTTGGATGGAGGTCAGTGTCACCGGACACAATTTTGAAAATTGACCACTTAAGGACCATCCATGCCATGTTTGCTTTAAATTGGCTTACTGGTTTCAGAGGAAAAGATTTTTAAACATATTTCCCATAGGGTCCTATGTTAAAACTATGTCCGCTGATGGCGGCCATCTTGGATGGAGATCTGGGTCACTGAATATAATTTTGAAAGTTGACCATTTAAGGACCATTCATGCCATGTTTGCTTTAAATTGGCTGCCTGGTTTCAGAGCAAAAATTTTTAAAACATTTTTCCCATAGGGTCCTATGTTAAAACTATGTCCGCTGACGGTGGCCATCTTGGATGGAGGCCGAGGTTACAGGACATAATTTTGGTACACAAAGCGGCAGAACTGGAAGAAAACATACAGAGTATCTACATTCCAGAAAGAGGTTGACAACAGGAAAGAATATGCATCAGAAGTACTTTTTATTGCATTTACTTTGTTGTATTGATTGGCCAAAGAAGAGGTGGCAAACAACAAATTTAATGCACTGATAAAATTGCTAGAAATCGTTGGGATTACACATATGAAACACTTCAACCATAGCAGTGCTGGATCTATCTGTGAAATGTTCTTGAGTATAGGAGACATAATAACAGAAGACTTAGTACAAGAAATAAATATGACTGATTGTTTTGGGCTGATGATAGACGAAGTAACTGATATTTCTTTGATTGAACAATTAGTTTGCTTTATACAGTATGTTGATAGAGCTGGATGCCCAACAATTCAATTCCTGTTTACAGCTGACATTTTAAAGGAATCAGATTCAGCAGATACTGCAACAATTGTAAAAGTAATACAGGAAAAATTAGAGGATCTAGGGATTGATATAAGAAAACTTTGAAGCATAACAGATCGGGCATCTGTGATGACTGGAAAGCAAAATGGTGTGGCTGCACTTTTGAGAAAAGAACATCCAGGAATCATAAATATTCACTGTATATGTTACAAACTTGCACTTGCATGTGCCGACACAAAGACAGAACTGAAAGATATTGATCTTGCACAGTTGACTTTGCAGCAATTATGGAAGTTTTTTCAAAATTCTCCAAAAAGAACTTCGGTTTACCTGAAAGTGCAGGAAGGTACGAAAAATCTAAAGCTGAATCAAAGTTCCAGAAAAGTGGTTGCAAAGAGACTGTTTTTCAGTCTGTCTTTCGACTTGTCAGTTAAAGCTATTTTTGAAGATTATGCTCCAGTACTGCAAACCCTAAGTCAGTTAGGTGAGAAATAAACTGCAGCCTATGGATTGTTAAAGAGGATGAAGAAAACAAGATTTCTTGGGACACTTTACATCTTGAAATGTATACTTCCATCCTTGTCAAAATTGTCAAAGATTTTTCAGACAGGCAACATTGATTTCAGTCAGATTGAACCCAGCATTCAGTACACGATTGACACCAATAGAAGAAATTTCAAGATCAAAACAATCTCTGGAAGAAGTGAGGAAAGATATACAAGATGGAAAGCTAACTATGCTAACACATGAATTTAAATTCAGTGATACAGATTTTAAGCAATTGGAAACTCTATTGACCAAATATGTCACAGCCCTTAAGGACAACATTAATTCCAGATTTGAAGATGCCCTCTCTGTTCTGAAAGCATTTGACATTTTCAACCCTGTTTCTTTGCCAGAGAGAACTGCTGCAGAATTTATAGATTATGGTGTAACATCATTAGAAAAGTTGAAATTTGCCAATCAATGCCAGCTTCCAATGCTTGGCCTGAAAGGGGTGCGAGCACCATTAAAAGGATCAAAACTAGACTTAGAAGTTCCCTTAAGCAAGACATGATAATGACATTAATGAACGTATCAATAAATGGTCCAAAAACAGAAAATAGTCAGCAAGTAACAGAGAAAGCAGTAAAACATTGGAGAAACGAAAAAGATAGAAGAAAATTTCCAAAGCAGAAACCCTACAATAAGACACATGAAAATGAAGAAGCACAAGACAATGTAACTAAAACAGTTGAAGCTGAGTGTCAGACTGATATAACAGGAGACAATCACAGAGAAATGTTAAGGAAAGAAGTGAGGGCGGCATGAAAACAGATGATGATTGAATTTGAGACGGATGATTACGAACTATATGATAATGATGAAAGTGATAATGACAGTTTTTATGAATTTGATTAATCAGACATTGTGTTATTTCATGTATTTTGAAGAAAAAAACAACAAAATTTTTCCAAGTCACAGTGTCTTTCCTCATACCAGTCTGAAAGATTCACAATAAGACACATGCAATTGCATTACACGTCTTACAGTAATAATTAGACAATAAACAACAACAAAGTTTTATTATCAAAATTTTTAATCAGCATTAGAAAATACAATCATGTTATGGAATTTCATTTAATATACACAAAATTGAACACATGCAAATAATTTGATAAAAGCATAAGAACAAAACAAAACATTTATCATTAAATTCCACATAGAAATGTAGAACATGTCATACAGCATTAGACAATAAACAAAGTTTTATTATCAGCATTAGTCTAGAAATGAACCTGGTTGGAGGACCAGGGGGCAACTCCCCTGGAAGCTCCTGGATTTTAGGGTTTTTGAGACTTAAACCAAATCAATTATGATTATGTTATATCTTAATTTCAAATTCATTTATTATACACAAAATTGAAGCAAATATTACAGACTTAATCCCATATTTTCAGGTCAAAAATGAAGTTTCAAAAACCCTACAATCCAGGACCCCTCACCGAAATTGTACCTCCTATATTCTAGAAAGTATCTCCAGCCTAAAAAAAAATAGTGAAACCCCTGTAAGAGGTTTTTTTTACTGGGTGACAATTATTTTGATGATAAGATTCAGTCCAACCAAGTGTTAATCACTCCTGAAAATAATGAGGATTATGAGACTTACTTTGGTATGTAATGGTATTGCTGTGTGGGTTGTGGGTTAGCTAACATCTGAAGCTGATGATATGGATGGTAGGGCGTTTTCCTGAGAGCCTGGAGTAAATTAGGTCTGTAATCTGGATCTATACACCATAATGATCCTTTTCCAATACTCTGTAAATTATAATATTGTATCACAACAGCCATTTATTTTTAAGATTTTCATGAGAATATATTTTTTTTTCAATGTAAAGATAACTCCATTACATTAAAAGATACTAAATAAGCAATTTATATGAACTATCCTACAACCTAGTAATACATTTAGGATCACAACATCTAAAGGACAAAAGCTAGGAATTGTTCTGATGGAACTGACTCCCTTATATCTGTGATATCTAATTGCACGACTTTTGTTGCTAATTTACTGCTTTCCAGCAAGTTGAAATTGAAATCCTATAACCAGAATGGTATCTATGGTAACATAACTAAACTATCGCCACGTTACAAATACAAATTAATATAGAGCCAATTTTCTTGAAGGAACAAGAATAATATTATTAGCATCATCTTATTTTGATATGTTTGGTCCCTCTCTGTATTTATAAAAGAATTCTCTTTTTTCCCCTATTTAATGGGACACTTGATACTAAATACTTGATGTTAAGGACATCCCTTACAGGTGTATATTAACTAGAAGTTTGCATGATCAATGTCGTAAAAATTGAGGCTCTAAACACTTCCTTCATTTTTTTTCTAAACTAATCATGTGTGTGTAGAGGTAGTGTATTTATTTATATCGCCTCCTTCCCTTCTGATAAAATATTATTTCTAAATATCACAAATTCAAACTGTGATAGATTATATTGATATGGATAAACAAGAATTCATTTTTTTGTCCCTAATTTTAAAAATTTGGATTGTCAATGAGGAAAGTAGATGAAACAACAGTCTGAGCATTTACTCTACACAAAAATATATATATTATGTTAATTAGATGCATGTTTGTCAACTTTTATGTCATGCTCTAAACCCTGTGCATTTATCAAGTGTTATAAATTCCTCAAATGGACAAGACTCTTGACCATTGAACTACTTCAGCAGGGCCACTGTGTATACATGTTTGTACAGTGCATTGATAAGCACCATAGCTAAGGTGGACTCTACTCCTCAATAAAATGATAGCATACCCTCCTATCTCAAATTAATACAATATTTTATATGTATATTGAAGGTATCAAGAGATTAGCCAATATAAATGTTTTTACAGAGATAAATCATTATTCAATTAATTTTGACACATTGTTTTAAGATAAGAACAAAGAAGGGAAGACAACTCTATCGAGATAAGAAGATAAGTGTGTACTTCAGTGATAGCACCTGCTTATGATAGCCCCTTTACTTTACTACACCTGCTGGTTCCCAAATAACCATGTTCTAGCAAGTTTTCTTTTGTTGCAACAAGTCATTACATAAACGAGGCATTTTTTTTCTACCAAATCTTGAAAAAAAAATGTTTTAATCACTGGATTCCTGTGAAGATTTTGAAAAAAAAGTTTTTGTTGTCATTATATGCGAGAGGAAATATATGATTTTTTGAAATTTGGTCCTATTATTTAAATTTTAAAAGATAGAGATACATTTTCCCATCTATTATTAAACCATTTTCTTCCAAATTTAAGTTACGTGCAACATCTGTATCAATATATTTAATAAACATAAACTTTTGTAAAAATTGAGGATGGTTGATTTATGGTGTTTAACTCCACTTTCAACAATATTTCAATTATATCGTGTCGGTCAGTTTTATTGGTGGAGGAAGTCAAGTATCTGGAGAAAACCACCGACCTGTCTCAAGTCACTGGCAAACTATCACATAATGTTGTATCCAGTACACCTCGCCGTGAACAGGGAAAATTGAGGATGAGCTGTCTTTACATTTTTAAATAATATATGTTGACAGCTTTTCTTAAACAGGGACATATTTGTCCAAAACCCTGTTTTACTTCTCATTTAGTCAAAATTGATTCTTGTGAAGAAAATAACTGATTGTATTGCTCCCTATCAAATCTATTATAGAAACAATGCCTGTCTCCTACACATGTTAATTGTGTACGTTTTTGTGATTTTTACAGACCTGTTGTACATGTAGAAATATTTCTTTGTATAATAATCAGTACTTGTGAAACCCAGACTTCTGCCAAATCCAAATTACTGTGTAATAAGATACCATAGCAACCCTACAGTTTGGTCACATGACTTTGAACAGATAATAGCTATAGACATCTGTACCCGACAGATTCATCTACTGACATGATTCTAAAGAATCAATTTAAGCTGTAAATTTGTTAATTTGTTCACACATCAAAAAGGTCAAACATTATTAAACATCTCCAATAGTAAAGAACATTTAGTGAAAAAAATGGTTAATAGACCCCTTGTCAACTAGATGACATTTTGGCTATATTAGACCAGACCATCCCTCCCCCCCCCCCCCCCCTTAAATAAATATTGGTGTATCTTTTCCCTTTCAAAACACTATTTGGTGTTTTAAACACCACAACCCCCCACCCCATTTGTTGATATACATCCAGGTCCTTAAATAAATATTGGTGTAACTTTTCCCCTTCAAAACACTATTTGGTGATTTAAACACCATAACCCCCCCCCTTATTTGTTGATATTCATCCAGGACCTTAAATAAATATTGGTGTATCTGAGATACAGTATCTCTAAAGAAATGTGAAGGAAATGGAGGTGATTAATGTGAAGTGAGGAACAATAACCAGTAAAGTGATTCTGTTAACATTTCCTATGATTATTGATCAAGTTTGTGTGTGACAGAATTACAGACTTAGGACAATTCAAGTGGAAACATAAAAACACCACAAAAACAGCCTCATATTGTTACAAGTGTCATTAAAATGTATTGAAATGATACCTAACTGAACTTCTCCTTCAAAATATAAAGACAAAAACAGCCTCATATTGTTACAAGTGTCATTAAAATGTATTGAAATGATACCTAACTGAACTTCTCCTTCAAAATATAAAGACAAAAACAGCCTCATATTGTTACAAGTGTCATTAAAATGTATTGAAATGATACCTAACTGAACTTCTCCTTCAAAATATAAAGACAAAAACAGCCTCATATTGTTACAAGTGTCATTAAAATGTATTGAAATGATACCTAACTGAACTTCTCCTTCAAAATATAAAGACAAAAACAGCCTCATATTGTTACAAGTGTCATTAAAATGTATTGAAATGATACCTAACTGAACTTCTCCTTCAAAATATAAAGACAAAAACAGCCTCATATTGTTACAAGTGTCATTAAAATGTATTGAAATGATACCTAACTGAACTTCTCCTTCAAAATATAAAGACAAAAACAGCCTCATATTGTTACAAGTGTCATTAAAATGTATTGAAATGATACCTAACTGAACTTCTCCTTCAAAATATAAAGACAAAAACAGCCTCATATTGTTACAAGTGTCATTAAAATGTATTGAAATGATACCTAACTGAACTTCTCCTTCAAAATATAAAGACAAAAACAGCCTCATATTGTTACAAGTGTCATTAAAATGTATTGAAATGATACCTAACTGAACTTCTCCTTCAAAATATAAAGACAAAAACAGCCTCATATTGTTACAAGTGTCATTAAAATGTATTGAAATGATACCTAACTGAACTTCTCCTTCAAAATATAAAGACAAAAACAGCCTCATATTGTTACAAGTGTCATTAAAATTTATTGAAATGATACCTAACTGAACTTCTCCTTCAAAATATAAAGACAAAAACAGCCTCATATTGTTACAAGTGTCATTAAAATGTATTGAAATGATACCTAACTGAACTTCTCCTTCAAAATATAAAGACAAAAACAGCCTCATATTGTTACAAGTGTCATTAAAATGTATTGAAATGATACCTAACTGAACTTCTCCTTCAAAATATAAAGACAAAAACAGCCTCATATTGTTACAAGTGTCATTAAAATGTATTGAAATGATACCTAACTGAACTTCTCCTTCAAAATATAAAGACAAAAACAGCCTCATATTGTTACAAGTGTCATTAAAATGTATTGAAATGATACCTAACTGAACTTCTCCTTCAAAATATAAAGACAAAAACAGCCTCATATTGTTACAAGTGTCATTAAAATGTATTGAAATGATACCTAACTGAACTTCTCCTTCAAAATATAAAGACTAAAAAAGGTCCAAAACAAACTTGTATTAAAGAGATTATAGCAAAAAAATAACATCGAATATCATTTAACTTTAAGTAGTTTAGAAAATTTATACAAAAATTTGCATATGTGCTTTATAAATGATTTTACCTTTGATTTCAGTTTCATTTATAGCAAAAGATCTAATAAGTTCAATAATACTGAAACAATTCTAATTTCATTTAAAATATTTACCGATAAATATGAGTAAATAAAAAAATATAATGCTTACCTGGCCACGATCTTTGTCAACCTTTTTGAAACATTTGTTGAGCGAAAGATTGTGTCGTACCGAGTTCTTCCAACCAGTCGGTGCATTCTGGAAGTATGGAAAGTGATTTAAGATCCATGAGTAAATATCTTTGACTGGTAACTTTTTATGTGGTGAGTCTTCTATCGCCATAAAGATCAAACAACTGAACGAATATGGTGGCTTACTGTGTATATGTTTCTGTGGATTGTACGGTACGTGCGGTGGATGCGATTGGTTGTAACGGTTATCGTCATTGTTATTATTATCGTTTTCCTTTTGAGAATCGTCATCATCATCCACATCACTAGATTTGATGTTTTTTAGCAAATCATTATCTTGTAGCCAAGATAAATTTGTGAGTTCATCATCAACTTTAAAATCTACTTTATCGAGACGTAGCTCGGCGAAACAACTGCTACTTAAGGGATCCTTCATATCATCATCTGAATCGTCAGCAGACATACAACTTAAAGCCTTCGATAGAGCACTCCCTGGGAAACTCTGACTTAGACTGTTTACAAGTCGTTCTCTCATGGAGGCATCACTTTCCTCTAAATTATGAGTGGGTGCCATGGTAACCAAATGCATCAATGTATAGCTGAAAAGATAAATAAATGATATAATATGTATTATCTAATCCAATACTAATTTTACATACAACTAATGACCACTTTATTGAATACAGTAAACTATCATTTATCAAGCTACAATTAGAAAGGGGCACCTGCATTTCAACAATAACATATATATAAATACATATTATACATGTGTCCCACAATAAAAACATGCAATTACAAGTCAAATGTACAGTTCATTTCACCTCTATTAATTTAAGGAAGTTAAGGCAGAACAAAATATAAATAATAATTTTTCCTCCTAGAAAAATATAGATTTCCTTATAAACATAATGAAACACAATATTTTTAAATTTCCTACCATTTTCAATAAATGAAAAGATATTTCTCTGATTTTTTTTTTACCTTGAATGGAGGTTTGAAGATACTTTAATGACCATGAATGAGAATGTTCACTGTCCACTTACTTCTTAAACTTCTACTATCCAAGTAATAACAATCAGACATTACTGAAGCCCTATGATATAATCACCTCACTATGTGGCTTTACTCATTATTATCAACTTACAATAATCCTTTGATGTATTTGTCCAGGTTAATTATATAATCCAAACTTCATTAATTATGCCAGTTGACAAAGACATGTTTTTGTTTATGCTGTCAAATTGTTTGCATTATCACTTGTATGTTTTAGTTGTAAAAACACTCTTAATTGGTATAAATTATTAAATTATTTTTAATATAAGTTATTCCAACGTCAAGCTATAATTTCACAGTTATAGCTAGCATTCCTATCAGAACTCTTAATTGTTGTAATCACATTTACAAAACAGTTGTGAAATTTCTTAGTTTCAGTTTTAACAGCAATTTGTATTATCTAATTTTTTTTGTAAAAACTGTCAAATAATCTTTCTACAGCTGCTATACGGCTTGCCATTTTTTCCACAATTTCTAATATAATTATAAGTAAGATAATATTCAAGTCTTTTTTATTTTGCCTTTTTTATGAAGAAAACATCATTTTGAAGAATAAATCCATTATTTTTAAGAATTATTATATTATACCACCTTCTCTAACACATGTATTATGTACAGATGTAGTTGGTGGTTTAATATAAAACAACAACAAAAAGACAACATTTTTACCTCTGTATTCTGACAATTGCAGAAATTGTCAGTACACAAAAATTCCATAAAATTTATCTCCATTCCTAAGCTGTGTAATCAATAAAATTGTTTTATAAGTTACTATGGCAACCAATGGAAGCCATATATTTTAGACAAAAGTATCAAATTTCTAATATTCATTTATTTGTCTGAAATGAAGATGATTTCAATCACATGAGTAATATACACATGCATCAATAAAAAAAATGTAAAGGAGACAAAAGAAGAATCATTCTTTTAATTTGATTCTAATCAATAACATACTAGATGGAGATGTAAGCTTAAAATCTATTGGTTCAGCATCAAAGTCATCATCCATTTACCTGGTCAGGTAGAAAACAGGTGGAATTGCAGGTAGAAGAATGACATCCATCATGTCTCTCCAATAAGATTTAGAACTCAGAGAAATGGGAGAAGAATTACTACAGGGGAATAAAATCATGAAATCCAAATTGAAAAAGTAATTGTGATTGAAAATGGACATTGTCAGATCAAAGACACAATAATCCAATCAGAATGGCAGGTAAGTCTTAAGGTTAGGTACAGTAGCCATTAAAATATGGTAATACACAAAAAAAAAGATATTAATTGAAGTAAAACCCATTTCTATCTTGTGGATTAAATAATAAACAAATATTTCATTTTTCTAATTTCTAGGGCAATATAAATCTAAACAATATTAATAGCTACAATTATACATGTTATCAAATATAACAATTGATTATTTTATACTGGGTCTGTCTAAGATCAATTATGAAACTAAGAATTCTGGGAAATTATAAATCTTTAGAGGCTATTCCTTTACCATAACAAAGATATATACAAGTT
Source organism: Bathymodiolus brooksi (assembly GCA_963680875.1). Lineage (NCBI taxonomy): Eukaryota > Metazoa > Mollusca > Bivalvia > Mytilida > Modiolidae > Bathymodiolus > Bathymodiolus brooksi. The sequence continues at coordinate 60,933,581 of OY804576.1, read as the reverse complement.
TTTCACATCTATAGCAATTGAAAATTTGCATACACTTATTAATGACTAATAAAATTTAGTGCTACTGTTGAATAAGGAAAAAAACAAAAACAAAAAAACCACTGCATTTTTAAGTCGTGGTACATTAATAGAGCTATACAACATGTGTGTGGACATATGTCACAGGATTCCAAATGATTTGATATCAAGCTTAAATCAAACAGGATTTTTTGATTTTTTGATTTTGGCATTCATTTGGTTTTTGGACCTGGAAGTAGAATACAGCAAATAATCAATATTGTCTTCCACATTCCAATTAGAGTACAAGAACAAATATATATGTATTTATTGCTACTTAACATTACTTTTTAACATTTTGAACCATGTTTCAATAATGGTGCACTAGTCAGAACTTCAAGCTTGGTCTGTATTCGGAATATCTCAGTATTTTAGGTTCAAATATTATGAAATATTGATGAAGAGAAATTATTCAACAAATGATCATTTTATACCTTTGTGTGGATGTCAAAGTCTACTTGTACAGGACTACATGCATTATAATACAATTTCACATGTCCTAAAGTTGGAGCAGAGTAACCAACTGTTTACAAACATATAGGTGTTGCCTTGCCATTATACAACCACAAACTTTTCCAAATATTAATATATATCAACCATGTTTTTATGACAACTCACGAACAGATTAAAATTCAAGCCTGGAGAACTGGCAATAAAAAATGAAATATTAAGAGTACATCCACAGTGAAACTTTACCGTTTCATGATAAGAAGGAAAAAAAAGTTATGTGGACAAATCAGAGGATACATGGGTTAGGGTGCTTAACGCCACATTCAACAATATTTCAGTTATATCACAGCAGTGAGGATACATTCATGTAGAAAGTAAGACAAAAGTCATCTACATTGGATATCTATTTGTGTTTTAAACAAATATGTGAAGCAGTAGGTTTTATTATTGTCTTCCAGCTGGTAATTCATACTTCAAAGGTAGTAATCTCAACAACCAGCCTTACTGACAATATCAAGTACAAATGTATCATGTCCTCACCTAGGACTTCAATCAGCTTTTATTTAAAAACTGCTGTCTTTTTCTCTCTTGTTGTTGAATTATTACAGTATTTCTTGTCCTATAACTTTAGCTAACAAATGTTTAATGTCACATTGAAATAATGTATTTATTTTAATTTACATTTACCCAGGGGTTTGGTTTCTACAGCCACTCATTTGTGCAAGTTGGGCTTCTAGTACGACAAGGTGCACTTGAAAAATTGAAATAAAAGGATATTGTGGTAATGTAATTGTTCTTGAAAGCTCAAACACCATACTTAAGAAAGAATGCTCTTCAACTTACATTTATACTTGCATCCACTGATTTTTTTTACAGAATTATTTAATCATTTTAAATTTCAGGACAATACAAGGAAAACACACTGGTAGACCACCATCAGCTACAAAGATCTAGTTACAACTGGTAGGCTATGTAACTATATATCCTAGTTTTAAGATACTCAAGAAATATATGCATTAAAAAAATAACCCAGTCCATACCCAACCATCATTGAATATTTTACGATTATTTACTATTTACAACTGGTTCAAATGAGACTAGAATAATTTCTTTTATCAAAGTTTTAAAAATCATGTCCCCCCAGGTCAATTGAAATTAAATCTGTGAGAGAGAGCTGTCATATGTACTTCTTCTTCTCAAATTTTCAATTAAGAAAGATAGCCCCCCCCCCCCCCCCCCCCTCCTTTTCCATGACTACTAATGGTCCCCTTCTTCATTCTTTTTTAAAACACAAAATTGTTCATTAAATCATTATAAAAAGGTTACCGTGTACCATAAAGATATTTATAACGAACAGGAAATTGACCCTTGGTGTACAATGTATATTGTTAACAAGATCTGTACACAAAATCGTACTACATAAATATGTGTAAAAAAAAAACCATAATTTCATTTAAAAATACCGCCTCTATTTAAAGTACGGAGATCAAACTGTGATTTAATGGTTTTCAATGACTTGAATGGCATTTAAATCTACTACAGGGCATTTAAATTTTTGTTTATTTTTTCAGTCATACTTTCCTTCTTACTATCTTAGTAAAATTATGATCCCCACTTTACAATCTACATGAAATATAAAACTTCATAATGGGGGAAAAAAATCAATGATAATGTACACCATCTGAAATTGATGCTTCAACAGCTATAAAAATAAGACAGTTTTAGTTGATAAATTAAAACTAGGATACTCACTTGTAAAGTTTTCTCAAACATGTGACATATTTTCCATTACAATGTAGGTTTCACTGATAACATATGGTATTTCATAACTCTTACCTTTGTGAAAAATGATGTCTTCCCTTTTCTGATTGTCAGTTTTAAAAAGTTTTTATTTCATATTCCAGTCACCACAGAAGAAAGTTTACATAGATGCTAAGGGTAAGATGGCGTCTCTTACCAACTCATCACTGTAAAGAATGCTGGGAGATAGAGAGAGATTTTCATTGGATGACTGACCATATCATCACTGCTACCATGTGATAGTTCACACAGCTGTGCATCATATCCATGGTTACCACATACTGTTACCCTGGCAACATGTACTTGTTATTTAAAAGTGACACGGAGGGCTTTAATTACAGCCCTGCCAGCTACATGCAAAAATTACAATAGGTCATGTCAAGAAAGTGAGGGAGTCACTCTTCCTACTTGCCCCTTGGATATTGTTTATCTAGATGAAAGATAGATAGTGGCAATTATACAATATATGTAATCACTAGTATATTATAAAATCTACATTATTTATTTTTAGAAGGATGTAATTTGTCAAATAACAGGAAGTATTTATGGTTAATATTTTTCACTACATATAAAATAAAAATTAGTGTAAACAATTTTTCTTGAAAAATCAAAACCAAAGCAGATGTAATACTGTGGGAAAAAAAGACACAAAAAATTGTACAAAACTTGTTTTAATTGTGTATCCCCCAAAAATCAGTGAAGCATACCAGGACATTTAAATTTTTGCAAGGCTATTGATTAGGCAACAGCTGAAGAAAATTCCACATGTCCTTAGATGTAAATGTATGCTTCAGAGCTACACCTACAACAAGGATACACTGCTGCAACTAAAAAATTGATTATCATAGGGGCACTTGTTGATTGTGACCTAGAATACACTAACAGATAATGACAGATGACAATACACATATACCTATTAGATATACAAGTCATTGATAAAGGAAACATACGGAGATGGGTCATTTGGTTAAATACTTTTGTTTTCATTATATTTCAATTTGTGTTAAGTAAAATAAATAAATAGAAAATTTCTTTATTATTGATTCAAGTTTTCAAATAGCATTATAATATTATTTTTCCATTTTGTTGTACATTGTATAATTGTGGATAGGGGTGAAATATGAGTATATCAAACAAAATGGATATAATCTGTTGCCCTTGGGGGAAATAATGAACGACAAGCTATATATACATTTTTTTCTTAATCAGGAATGCCATTTATGCCATATTTCAAACACGTCTTAAATACATATGTGTATATCTTTTACACAGGTCTTAAATACTAGGAAAATAAGTCGAGCTCCACATATAAATGTTAAAGAAAAAAAATTCAAAGGTAATAAATTACTAAAATGGAAATATGTAATATCTGCTATCAAGATATAAAGAATTAATATTTTGGACAGCAATCTAACAAAAACAAAAGAAAATAACAACAATAAAAAACAAACAACCTTTGAACAGGAATAAAATTTGGAGTTCAGTCAACTTGGTAGATTCTGAAAGAACATTTTTAAACACTGAGCCTGTGTCGCTGACCTTTTATTCTGCTTTGAGGAAACTTAATACAGAACCTTCCATAGGTGCTTCCCACCAAGTTTCGGTTCATTTGGCTAAGCAGTTACAGATAAGAATTTTTTTTAGAAATCAACCAATCAGAAACAAGAATGGCCTGTGGTGGCCATGTTTATTAACAGATGGGAACTAAATGCCCAATCTTTATAGATGACCTTCCAAGGATGCTTCCTACCAAGTTTTGATTCATTTGGCAAATACACAAACTCTGTAGACAACAGACCATCCAAGGAACCACCAACTTTATTATCAAGTTGGTTCAGTTGTTTCAGAAAAGAGCTTTTTTCCATAGGGTCATACTTTCAACTTTGACCGAGGGTTACAACCATTTTTCCAATCAATACAAAAACAGTATTTGTTAGCAACTAATCAATAAACATTATCTTATGTGATTATGCTTGGCAGTTATTTCCCTTAGTACTTCAGTTTCTCCACCAATAAACCAAACCAAATATTGTATCATTTCTACTGCTGGTCCTGGAGAAGATTTTAACAAATCAGTTTACCAATCTTGGATTTCACAAAAAATTGACATTTTGTAAGCGACCATCCAAAAATGGCCGATTCCCCGAACATGAACTTTCAAAAAGATCAAAAGACATTGACCACTGTAATTAAAATGGATTAGAGGGCCTGCATAGGGGAAACTATTTTGTAAAACTCTTGTATCATTTAGCTTCAATCATATTTCTGGTTTCTGTGAACAAATTATTTTTCCATTATCCAATATGATTCTACGATAAAACTTTGTTTTGTGATGGTGACCATTTTGGATTTCCTAGCAACCAAACAATAAAATAAAATAAAAATAAAAAACAAACTTTTATGTGAATCATATAAGGAACTTTCTACCTTTCTACCAAAAAAAAATTCCATCACACATGTATTTTCGGAGAAAAAGATTTTTGAAATTGTCCAATGTTAAAACTGTCATGCAATGAGTCATCTTGGGTTTCCGATCTATACAATTTTTTTTATATACAGCACGCACAGCGCGATTTAGCAAGAAATCACTCAGGTCCGACGTCGGTGAAATCAAGAAAATGTCGGAGAAATTAAAAAAAAAGTCGGTGTTGACACCGCGAAATGTTCGAGAAAAATCGAACACGGTGATTTACTATAAAACGCCGACAAAACACTGACATTGACGATTAAACGCCGCGAAATAAAGAAATGGGATATTAACCTTTATTTGTACATTTGTATGTTCTTGAGACTGTCATTTTTGATAATATGAATGATTCATAGCAAATACTTATTTTCTTTTTCAGGTGTGCAAGCTATGTGATCATTTTTCGTTCTTTAATTCTGATATTTGCTTTTGTTTTAATCTATTATGTTAAGAAAACAATGCCGGTAAAAACGTTTAGTATTATGTGATCATTACCATTTATAAGCTTGTGTTGTATTATTTTGTTAATTAAAATAAACTTGATCTTTTGAATGCAAGCTTGGTATCCCAAGTTAATTTGCTTTCGGGTGTTCAATTAATGGTCGAGTTGGCACGTGACTTAAGTTCACCTGTTACAAAAGTTTCTAGATCCCCAAAAGCACGCTTTGATCGATAGCATGTGGAAACCTTTCTAGATTTACGTTCACGTGAAAAATATGTGTACAAATCAGAAATGGAACTTTTATTAAAGGTAAAATAACACGTGGCTTGCAAAAGGGGATTAACGACATACAAATACGAAAAAGCACGTTTGCTTTAGATAAAAAATTACATCGATTTTTTTTTTCAATCATATCGGTGTGTTTTTAAATCAATCCCGCAACCTCAGGTAACTGTGTATTTGACCTTTTAGTGACCTAGTTCAATGTGTGCACTACATAAAAATAGACACATCCGTACATTGATAAAACACAGGTGATTAAAAAAAATAACATCGATATAAACCAATCGAAATGTTGGGATTAGACAAGGATTTATATAGTAGGACTACTATATATATCCCTGAATTAGATAATATACGCAAAACAAGATGCGTGCTCAGCCTCATAAATCCTATAAATAAAATGTATGCCATGCTGGCATCCCTGAAAAAAAACCCGGTATCAAATTGAAATATAAAGTACGAAATAGTAAAAAATCAAAACTAAGCAACAAAAAACAAAAGAACACATGAAGTACAGTTACATGTACGTGTAAACACGTATGATTTTCGCCGCGGTGTTGTCACCGGCAATTAAAATATTTCACCGACATTTAGGTCCTAATTTGTTAATTTTCGCGGTGAAAGTTTCACCGTGATTTCACCGACATTTTACGGTGATTTTATGACATATCACCACGAAAAAACACCGACCAAGGTGATTTCTTGCTAAAACGCGCTGTGAGTGCTGTAGGACTGTCCCATGATTTTACATGTACTTTGTATCCAAGAATTTATATTTTGCTTTTTCCATAAGGTCCTTATGATAAAACTATGCCCTTCATGGGCAGCCATCTAGGATTTCCAATATACATTAAAAAAAAAGAAGAGAAACCAGAGGCTCACAGGAGTCTGTAATCGCTCACCTGGATCAAAGCTGCTTTCAATAACAACGCAACTGCACTGTGGCGGCCATCTTGGAGGGAGAGCGTGACTGCCGGACACAATTTTGGAAGAGGACCATCCAAGTTTAGTTCTAATTGAGCTACTGGTTCCAGACAAGATGGTTTTTATGTGAATTTCACATAGGGTCCTATGTTAAACTAAGTTCAGCTGTGCAACCATCTTGGTCAGAGGGCGGGATCACCAGACACAATTTTGGAAGAGGACCATCCAATGACTATTTTATCAAAGTTTGATTCCAATTGAGCAACTGGTTCCAGACAAGAAGATTTTTATGTGAATTTCCCATAGGGTCCTATGTTAAGCTAAGTTCAGCTGTAGGGGCCATCTTGGTCGAAGGGCTGAACCGCCAGACATATTTTTGGAAGAGAACAATCCAAAGACTATTTCAACAACTTTTAGTTCTTATTGAGCAAATGCCTGAAATGGTTTCAGACAAGAAGATTTTTATGGGAATTTCCCATAGGATCCTATGTTAAATTAAGTTCGGCTGTGGCGGCCATCTTGGTCGGTCTGAAATGCCGGACACAATTTTGGAAGGGGACCACCCAAGGATAATTTCCGCAAAGTTTGGTTGAGATTGGCTCAGTAGTTTCAGAGGAGAAGATTTTTTTTTAATTTCATCCCCCCTTTTTTCTATTTTTAACTTGGTGGCCATCTTGGTTGGAAGTCGGGATCACTGGACACAATTTTGGAAGGGGGCCATCCAAGGAATATTCCACCAAAGTTTGGTTGCAATTGGTCCAGTGGTTTCTGAGGAGAAGATTTTTATGTGAATTTCCCATAGGGTCCTATGTTAAGCTAAGTTCGGCTGTGGGGGCCATCTTGGTCGAAGGGCCGAACCGCCGGACACATTTTTGGAAGAGAACTATCCAATGACTATTTCATCAAAATTTAGTTCTTATTGAGCAAATGGTTTCAGACAAGAAGATTTTTATGGGAATTTCCCATAGGCAGAGCTGCCAACCCAAAATTATGATCTCAGGGAGGAGATCTGGGCATTTTTTCAGGGAGTTTTCAATTTTTTCAAGGGAGGTTTATAAAATTGTGAAACAAATTACCTGTAAAACATATATGAGCAAGAATATGGTATTTGAACCGTTTCTGATAACGGCAGAAAACTGATAAAATTGGATATTTCTTTGATATATGTTGTAATTATATGGCCAAATGGTTGGTTGGTGTGTTAGATGAATGGTGACCATTGATATACTGTAAATATTTTATGAATAAAAATTATTTTTAATGTGCATCTTCGTACTTTTATGCGTCGCTTCTTATCGTTATTTTCGTCTCCGAACTGCATAACGGAGTTGGATTTCCACACAACTGTGACATACAAAAATGTAAGCTAGCCGTTAAAATATTGACAAACATTGATAATGAAGAATGGAGAGAAGAACATTTTGAGCAGAGTAAGTATTTCTGTTACAGGTGTCATATATTGCGCGTTACATTGGTTTCCGATTTCGTAACGCTATTTTAAGTTGTGTTATCTCCTTTTTGTAACAGTCGCCATAACAACGATTAGCATAAATAAACTCTTGTGAGATGCTTAAATAGATTAATCACGGATGTTTACATTTAAGCTTTTCATTTTCTATTTTTTCTATTCAATCATCCACCTGTTCCGTTATGCGTTACATGTCATCCAAAAAGAAACGTTAATTTAAAGATTAAATAAATTGGTATGATTTACAATTTCTGCCCAATTGAACTTCCGGTCACAAGTGAACCACGTGTGATGGAAGTGTGATTTACGGAACATTTTTACAATTTTTGTATGATAATATTATAACTCTGATACAGTACTTGTGGTATCCTGTCGCGTTAAAAAATAAAAAAAATATATATACTACTTTAATATTTAAAATGGTATATAAATGCATTAAATAACCAAGAAAAAACCCAAATGGTCTTAGATGGTGCCGTTTCATACATTTTTATCGTGACAGGAAACCAAATGTTTATTACCATAACTTGTAATAAACATTTGGTTTCCTGTAACGATAAAAATGTTTAAAAAGATAGGTAAATATTTTCCCCTTGATATCACTTATTTCTTTTGTACAGTGTTGATATAATCATATTCCATGTGTGAAATATTTAAGTTTTAGTATTTAACCATTTGGATACCAAAAGAAACCAAAAGTTCAAATACCATATTCTTGCTCATATGGTGCCTGTATTTATTGCCTAGTGTCGCTGATAAGAAATTGTTGACTTGGTTAAACACTGAAATTCGGATGAATAACACCCTTTCAATTTTGTTAGCTATTTCTTCTTTTTCGTGGCGACGGCGGTGCGGTTGCAGTCGTCCTCTTCAACATAAGTCTCATACTCATGTTGTCGTTTGGATGCCATTTTTACTGCTATTACATTAACAAACGTCCCTCCCGCCAATATACAGCTGTAACAGCCATTGTAATCACACAATTATACGTGGGAGGCTACATGGCTGTTCCATTGCTAGATCCGGTTAAAAAAACCGAAACGAACGTCATTTATAGAATTTCTGTGCAAAACTAATCTCGAGAGAAAATGGTACCGATACGAAATGTCGGGAGACATGGCCGGAAATCGGTAGGGTTGGCAGCTCTGCATAGGATCCTATGTTAAGTTACGTTTGGCTGTGGTGGCCATCTTGGTCGGAGGTCTGAAATGCTGGACACAATTTTGGAAGGGGACCACCCAAGAAACATTTCAGCAAAGTTTGGTTGAGATTGGCTCAGTAGTTTCAGAGGAGCAGATTTTTTTTAAATTTCATCCCCCCCTTTTTTCTAATTTGCATAATCGGTCAAAATCGGCAAAAGTTCAAAGTTCATAAAAAATCCTGTAATATATGATAAAAAGCTCATCATTATGCTTATACAGTTCAAATTTGGGCACATTCTGGCTTAAAATAGAGCAGTTTTGGCAATGTGAAGAAATATATATTTTTAGTAACGGTGGCCATCTTGGATACAGGACGGCGCTGACGGAAACAATTTTGAAAGAGGACCCCCTAAGGATCATTCAGACAAAGTTTGGTTGAAATTGGCCAAGTGGTTTCTAACAAGAAGATTTTTAAATGATTTTTTTGCTTATTTATGTTTAATTTGCATAATCGGTCAAAATCGACAAAAGTTCAAAGTTCATAAAAAATACCACAATATATGTTAAAAAGCTCATCATGCTTACACAGTTCAAATTTGGGCACATTCTGGCATAAAATAAAGCAACTTTGGCTATTTGAAGAAATTTATATTTTTAGTAATGGTGGCCATCTTGGATGGAGGGCTTGGGTATCGGACATAACTTTTAAAGGGAACCCCCTAACTGCAGACATGGGGTAATCGTAATCAGTTGTAATCGATTACATTCATTTTGACCCTGTAATCATGATTACTTTCCGATTACATTTAGATTACTTTTCATCATTTTGCCTTAACTGAAGCATGTATCCCCTTAGATATTTAATGTATGATTTATGTAAATGAATTTTCTTCATGAAATTTATTAAACAAATAATGTAGAATGGTTTATTAGAAAAAATATAAAGTTTATTGACATCTAAATAAAAACATATGTTATGAAATTCAATTGTTAAAAATTCCACAAAAATATGCATTAAATTGCAATCAAAACTATCACAGCTACAAACAAAATATTAAGCATTAATTATGGCTTCAAAGAGTTGATATCAAAACAAATAATATCTCAATTTCAATTTCTTTAGGGTTTCAATATTTCAGTGAAAACAGTTTGTGGTAAATTATAAAATGTATTGTTTTGTTATTGATCTAAATTGGGAAAAGGAAAAAAATAAAAATATAGTAACTATCTTATTCTATATATTTATGATATGAGGTAGCCTGACCAGTAATCTGAGCAAAAACAAAATCCACTTCAATTCATGTAAAAGATTGATATTGCATCATGACTTGGAACATATAAGAGGTTTTTGGGTTTAGTCCACTTTCAATAATATTTCAGTTATATCGGAGGAACGTATAAGAAAAAAAGGAAATTATATCAATATATAAAGTGAGTGATTATTGGTTTAAAACACCAAAATGAGCATTTTTTTTTTTAGCTATATCAAGGCAATGAAACAAAAAGAAATCAAAGCACAATTATATATATTACTGTACACATACCACCAAGCATACAAAGAAACAGAAATTTGAAACAAAAAGAAATAACATAGCAAACTTGAATACACATTGGTTGTCATGACATCAAATGTAATCAGTAATGTAATCGATTACTTTTACAAGGTAATTGTAATGTAATCGATTACATTTGAAAATTGATGTAATCGTAATGTAATGTAATCATGAAAATTGCAAAGTATTTGTAATGTAATCGATTACATTTGAAAGTAATTGACCCCAAGTCTGCCCCTAAGGATGATTCCGGCCAAGTTAGGTTTAAATTGGCCCAGTGGTTTCAGAGGAGAAGATTTTTGAAAAAGTTTACAGACAGACGACAGACACCAAGTGATGGCAATAGCTCACACAGGTGAGTTAAAAAGGCAGACCGCATCCGATAAATTTCTCGGCGGCCCAGTAGTTTTCACTAATGCTCTGCTGATTTTTTTTGTCAGCCGCTGCCTTTAGAATAGATAAATCGTAGTTCTCGGTAAATTCAACTTAAAATTATTTCTAATTCTCTTTTATTTGTTATTTTTAGATCAAGAAAAATCTAAAATAAATAATACATATCATAATTGATAATCACGAGTGTAAGTCATGATCGTGGTATTTCGGAAAAATATTATTCACTCGAGTTTTCTTCATTAACAATCGTCATTAATTCGGAACATTTTATCACTTCAAAACACAGTGGTCATGGCTTTCTTGCAGTATAAGGCAGGAGCCATACCAGGAAAGCAATTAAAGAGAAAAGTAACCCCAGAGGAGACGAGAGAATGGAAGAAACAGTATGAAAAAGACAGAGAACGTAAATTTATTGATTCTTGGAAGCAGGACCGACCCTAGCTGCAATAATGTAGCTCCTGTGACAAACTTGTGTCTCAGCAGAGCTACAACGCAGTCCCATTCGTCACAACGGAGCAAAAAAAAAAGTTGCAGTTGAAACATAAAAACTCACTATTTATGCTTCAAACATTTCATTATAACTATTACTGATGATCCCAGTCCTTGTTAAGTCGGTTTGGCTGAGAAATATATGCTTTTCAAAGGTAGCAACAACCTTGTTCAAATTTATCGATCGTTTTCCATAACCGGAAACTACGGAAGGCGGAGCTTTTCTAAATATGGTATTTCTTACCACAAGCTGATGTAAACATTCATGCCTCAAATCGCCAAATATGGTATCGACATCTAAATAGTGAGGCCGGAAATGACGAAATTCAAAATGTTCAGAGAGAAAGTAAACATGGATTTTTATTTTGTGGGAATTACATTCTAAAATACTGGTAGGTGATAAAAACTTGTTATAATAATGGACAAAAGGAAAGGTTATGTCTTATTATTGATAAATGCATAACAATAATCTGTACACCACAAGAAATTGTTAGCATAGGTAAAACTGACACAATGAAACTGCACGTGTTGTCGTGCTGTGATACCCCCACTTGCTCTACATAAGTTGATGTGTAGTAAAGTATTAGATTATAGTGGGACTTAACGTGGTGGAGAGGCATAAAGGAGTGTAAAGAGTGGTGGAATCAAGAGATGTGTATCCTCCCAGGGCAGTTGGCTAGTAAACGTTTGGTATGATGAAAAATGATGTATTACAGATTATTAGATATAAATATTATACATAGCTAATTAAGGAAATAATTTATAGCAGCAGCTCGTAAGGGAACATGAAAAGGGCTATAACTCTCACAAAAATCAACCATCCGTGAAATCGGTATAATATGCGCATGCTCAGATCATGGCCAACCAAGATACCAAATATGAATAAAATGCGACAAAAGACAAATGACTAGTTGCGTACACGAGATGTGCGGATGGACATATGGTCAAACAAACATGAAAAGGGCTACTCTCGCAAAAATCAACCATCCGTGAAATCGGTATAATATGCACATGCTCAGATTATGGCCAATCAAGATACCAAATGTGGATAAAATGTGACAAAAGACTAGTTGCGTACACAAGGTGTGCGGACGGACGTATGGTCAAACAAACATGAAAAGGGCTATAACTCTCGTAAAAATCAACCATCCGTGAAATCGGTATAATATGCGCATGCTCAGATCATGGCCAACCAAGATACCAAATACGAATAAAATGCGACAAAAGACTAGTTGCGTACACAAGGTGTGCGGACGGACGTATGGTCAAACAAACATGAAAAGGGCTATAACTCTCGTCAAAATCAACCATCTGTGAAATCGGTATAATATGCGCATGCTTAGATCATGGCCAACCAAGATACCAAATATGAATAAAATCCAACAAAAGACAAATGACTAGTTACGTACACAAGGTTTAGGGACGGACGAATGGACAAGGGTATTCCAGTATACCCACCACTCTACGAGTGGGGGTATAATAAACATTCACTGTGTTAATTATTATATAGGTATATTTCTAAAATGTGATCAAATGAAAATAATGTAACTTGTTTATACATTTGACTTTACAAATCATTATATATTAAAGGTTTTCCCCCAGAAATACACAAGTTTTATACATTTATATCAATTAAAGCTGATTGGAAAATCATTTGTACCAGAAAATTGTGGAGGAGGTTTAGAAATATCTATTTAACTATTTCTAATAAGGCATTAAATCAGTCCACGAAGAACAAGGCAAGTACATTTCCAGTAAAAATCCCAAATGTCCAGTATGAAAAAAAGTCCATCCTTAGGACTTGTGAATACAATAATTAAATAGAAAAAAAAATGAAGAAGGAACTATTGTTTTTATTGATGTGTACACAAGGGCAGAAGAATGATGAATTGATCATCAGAGTCAGCTTGACAACTGACCATAAAATCAATTAAGCTATTTCTGTCAATAAGAGGCATCACCTACCTAAGTTTTGTAGAAGATCAATGTACGGTACTTAATGATGAGAGGATGTTTGGAAACAAAATTAGTAGTATTTACCAAGTGACCTTGACCTACTGCATCCAGTAATTGGTAAGTTTGTTGTGCTCCCCACAGGAATTAACACATTTTAGGGGGTGTCGTGGCCGTATGGTAGTTGGATTTATGCAATCAATGCCCATCACCACGAACGTGAGTTTGAATTCAGTTCGGGCAAGGTGTACTCGATACACCATTATGCGATAAAGTTATGCTGAGTTGACTTTAAACAACAATCACTCATTCACTATACTGCTTTTGGGGGTCGTCATGGTCTTGATCGCATGATAGTAGAATTTACAACTACCTATGCAATCAAAGCCTATCGCCACTAAAGTTGTGAGTTCGAATCCCACCCATGGCGAGATGTACTCTACAACATTATGTTAGCAAGTTTGTCAGTGACTTGTTGAAGGTCAGTGGTTTTCTCCGGTTTCCTCCACCAATAAAACTGACCACCACAATATAACTGAAATATTGTAGAAAATGACGTTAAACACCATAACCCCTCCCCTTGACCAAATATAAAAGGTACTTGAAATAATGTCAGGAAAAGAAAATTATATATCTTTAGTATGAAGAAAATTTCCCAGATACCAAAAGTGGATGCCTGACCTTTATCAAACCCCAAAAAAAACAGCATGACATTTGTCACAAACATATCGAAAATCCAAGACAACTTGCCTGACATTCGGTCAGGCAATTTAGAAAAACTGTCTCACCGAAAAAAAAAACCCACCTAAAATGCCACCACATATTCCTCATCGCCATTAAAAACTCTTTCATATTTTGCTATACAGCCAATGAAATCACGAGCAGCATGCTCTGTTTGGTAAGTATTACCTATGTCAAGCCCTTTGGATTTGTCAACTTGGCACAACCATTTATAGTCAGTTAATGGTCTATTTTGTTTTGCAATAGTATGTGCATTTCTGAAAAGGTAAGCCAATCTGTGAACCTCTGAAGATTTTAGTAGTTTCAATGTCTTTCCTGCATTAGATACCATTTTTTCAGTTGTTGATTTCCCCTTAGCACTTAAAGCAACAATTGCTTTCATGTGTGTTTTGGACTGCTCATGATCAGTAACAGCCAATGCTCTTTAAGTTTGAGCGACCGCTTTTTTTCCCCCCCGGGGTCGCCCCAGGATAGAATCTCAACAGCGACATTTTGAGGAATCGATCATTATTTGTGTCGAAAGGACTTGATCAATCAAACACCTTCTCTCAAATCATGAATCTTTCGTACCTAACCATGTCGGACCATTAAGTTCGGATTTTTTTTTACAAATGACAATGTGCCAAAAAATTAGGTTTTAAGAACATATTTAATGAAGAATACGAACTTTATCAACCTAAAGAAACTTACGAATATATATTTTCAAAATACAAATAGTTAAAACGATAATCGTTTGGTTTATTTTAGACTGATCTAGTAGAATGCCGATCTATGTTTGGGACGAATTATATTTCTTTAAGGGAAGTTACTCGATTAGGATTATGCAATGGTCAAGAGGTGTTGTTATTCACAAACGACGCTTATGGTTAAAGAAATAAACATGCTATTGCAAGAAAGATCGACTTTTAAAGACACTGTTTGACGGACCGACAAAGAGGAAATTGTTTCCTGACCGAAGTAGAGAGCAAATTTTCACCAGACTTTCGGATCGATATGCCAAAACCGTCGTTGGACCGGCTTGATTTTTACCTGTCAGGTCCGACATATTTCGATATGTCTGTTGTCACCACTTGGCTCTTCACAAATTACACGATTATGATACTACAAAGAAGAAATAATCCACGCAAAAAAAGAAATCTGATGAACTCTCAATCCTGATACAGTAGATATATGTAAACATATTGACCTTTTCACTGACTGAAATATTTAAAACATTTTAAAATGGAATGTTCATAGTACAATTAATAAAAAAATCATTCAACAAGCAGATTCTTTCATTATTTAATAAACAATTGATAAAGCTTCATTGTTATCTACCAGATCTTTTAATAGTCTGTCAAAAAAACATGTGAAAAGGCCAAGGACTTAATTATAATCAGATGAATGGCTTCTGGTTTGTATTTTTCTTTATATAACATTAAGTGAATTTGACATTTATAACCATTGAACCTTTTTAAAGACAAGCATGCTCAAGGTTGTTTTGTCTATCACAATTTCTCTTTATCAACAAAAATCTTTGGACAAATTGTTTTGCTTACACCATGTGATTGTAATATTTACCAAAAAAATGCTAGGAGTCTTTTGATTAAATTTATAATAAATTTGTCCTGCTGTGGCAGCCATCTTGGATTAATCACTGACACAAAAAATACAGGAGGTTATGGTGTTTAACGCCACTTTCAAAATATTTCAGTTATATTGTGGTGGTCAGTTTTATTGGTGGAGGAAACCGGAGAACACCATGAACTTGTCACAAGTCACTGACAAACTTTATCACATAATGTTGTACAGAGTACATCATGCCATGAGCCGGATTCGAACTCACAACTTTAGTGGCAACAGGCACTGATTGCATAGATAGTTGTAAATTCTACTATCATACGATCAAGACCATGACAGCCCACAAAAACAATATAAGATACCTGTATAGATAACATGGAAACTCTCATAAAGATGTTCCTAATTATCAGCAAATTTGTGGTAATAGATTACAAATTTTGTAATCATCTATTTAATGACAATTCATACAGTTTGCTTTCAAAAGGTTCAATATTCTCAGAAAAGAATGAAAGAAAATAATTTCCCCATAAGGTTCCATGTTATAAAGCATGTTCTCTGGTGACTGTGATCTTGGATTTTTAATAAGCAAAAAAAAAAATCAAATTACAATAAAACTGTACCCATCCATCATCAAAGTATAGACCAAATATGGTGAAACTGACTTAATCACCAAAATTTTATGTAAATTTAACAATGTCAGTAGACTGAAAATGAGGTCATGGTCAGGTGTTACATGCCTGGCTGTGCCCACCATGATCAATGTGTGGACCAAATAAGGTGAGTGTAGGTTGTGTGGTAATGGAGAAACTGAACATATCACAAAAACGTGAAACTGTTAACACTGTCAGAAACGCAACTTTCATCACAGACAAGACAATAATTGGCATATTATTATATTGAATTTCCAAATCAAATAAAAATCATAAAAGATGTACAGAATCACCAAAAAAAAAACATGTTTGCCAAGTTTAGTTTCATTTGCTCCAGCAATTTCAGAAAAAAAGATGGAAATGTGAAAAGCTAACAGACACTAATACTGGACGCAAAGTGATGACAATACCTCACATGGACCTTGAGCTAAAAATGGAAAATCATCATAAAAAAAACTTTCATACCGGTATTCTTGGGGAAAAACTATTGTCACTCTCTATGATATCAAATTTCATTTTATAAATTGCTAGAAATTACTGTATCCTTCCTTGTACACTGAAGGTTTGTAATTCAAACAGCTGATGTTCTCAATACAGAGGCAGAAGAATTGGGTTCAACACATTCAAAACAATCATGGGTTATTGATCGTAATTCCTTTTATTGGTATGTATTTGTTTATGACATGCTTTATCTCAAAATATATTAAACAATTGTAAAAACCAGGATTTCTCGCTCTAGAGTAAAATCTAATTAACTTAACTAGGAAGAACTGTTATAGATACCTAAAACTTATGTCTCCCCTTAATGCGGCCATCTGTACAACAATAAGTTACACATTATGAGTTGAATGATACTATTTAAAAAACAATTATTTGACCTTGAGGTCAAAGGTCAAGGTCCCACAAAGGTCATGATGGTACGCGACACACTGTCTTATGGTCATGCACCCACATACCAAATATCATTGACCTATCTCGAAAGACAAAAATTTTATGGCCCGGACAAGAAAATAATATTTAAAAAACAATTATTTGACCTCGAGGTCAAAGGTCATTATGGTACGTGACACATCGCCTTATGATCATGCACCAACATACCAAATATCATTTACCTATCTGGAAAGACAAAAAAGTTATGGTCCGGACAAGCTTCGCTGAGAAGAAGCGGAAGAAGAAAAAATCAGACTAAAACAATATATCTCGTTCGAAGGGGAGACATAATAATAGGAACCAAAAAGTAAATCTTGATATTGTTGGTGAAAATCTCACCAATCTACAATAAAAATTTTGATGATAGAGTTATCATTTATTAAAAGCATTGATCTTGTGACAATTTCTTATCACAGTGTAAGTGATCATTCATAATTCTGTGTTACCGGTAGACGATCACCGCATCGCATTTTGCGAATATAACGGTAGTGTGGCGAGGATAATTTGTGCATCTGACAACGATCTTTTATTATCTAGAAAGTCAACTTCGAATAAAACGCATTATAGACAATGATTTGATCCATGTATAATATCCAAAATGATTTTAAAAAGCGGGTCAAATTGATTATTTCCGGTAGTTTTTTCAGTTGAAATAACATTATCCAGGTCCCATTCCGGAAATAGTTTTGAATTTAGTCACAGACTGACTGGTTTCCTAAATTACGCTTTATTCTGTCTACGCTTGAATCTAAAACCAGTAAATTATTTGACAACAAGAAGGTCAAGCATGGCATAGCGCCAAGGATCTATTTTATCCCTTTTTGGCAACGCCAACAGCCCCACACAGCAACTAGAGGCTCAGGTGAGCCTGTATCGCTCACCTGACATAAATAAGTCCTCTTAAGAATGTCTGGATGCCGAATACATCTAAGTTACTATTTAAATCCCATACTGCCATAGGGTTCTATGTTAAAACTATGTCTGCTCATGGCAGCCATCTTGGATGGAGGTCGTGGTCACCGGACACAATTTTGAAAGTATACTACCCAAGGACCATCCATGCCATGTTTGCTTTAAATTGGATGACTGGTTTCAGAAGAGAAGACTTTTAAACAATTTTCCCATAGGGTCCTATGTTAAAACTATGTCTGCTGACGGCGGCCATTTTGAACCGAGATCGGGATCACTAAACACAATTTTGGAAGTTGACCACCTAAGGACCATCGATGACATGTTTGCTATATTGGCTTACTGGTTTCAGAGGAGAAGATTTTAAAACATTTTTTCCCATAGGGTCCTATGTTAAAACTACAGTATGTCCACTGAAGGTCTGGGTCACTGGACACAATTTTGAAAATTGGCCACTTAAGGACCATCCATGCCATGTTTGCTTTAAATTGGCTTACTGGTTTCAGAGAAGAAGATTTTTAAACATATTTCCCATAGGGTCCTATGTTAAAACTATGTCCACTGATGGTGGCCATCTTGGGTCACTGGATATAATTTTGAAAGTTGACCATTTAAGGACCATTCATGCCATGTTTGCTTTAAATTGGCTTACTGATTTCAGAGGAATTTTTTTTTAAACATTTTTCCCATAGGGTCCTATGTTAAAAATATGTTTGCCGATGGCGGCCATCTTGGATGGAGGTCGGGGTCACAGGACATAATATTTGAAAGTTGACCACCTAAGGACCATTCATGCCATGTTTGCTTTAAACTGACTTACTGGTTTCAGAGGAGAAGACTTTTAAACATTTTTTCCATAGGGTCCTATGTTAAAATTAAGTCGAGTCATGGTGGCCATCTTGAATTTCCGATCAGCAAACGATTCACAAGTTTAGTACAGGACCACCCAATGATCATTCCTGCAAAGTCACAATTCAATTGGCTTAGTGGTTTCTAACAAGAAGATTTTTTAAATTTCGACCAATCAGAACACATTATGGGCCCTGGCAGCCATGTTGAATTTCCGATCAGCACCAAAAACACAAATCTTGTATATGACCATCCAATGAACATTTCTGCCAAGTTTGGTTCAAATCTGTTATGTGGTTTCAGAAAAAAAGATGAAAATGTGAAATTCCCATAGGGTCCTATGTTAAACTAAGTCGAGTCATGGCGGCCATCTTGAATTTCCGATCGGCAAACGATTCACAAGTTTAGTACAGGACCACCAAATGATCATTCCTGCAAAGTCACAATTCAATTGGCTTAGTGGTTTCTAACAAGAAGATTTTTAAAATTTCAACCAATCAGAACACATTATGGGCCCTGGCAGCCATGTTGGATTTCTGATCAGCACCAAAAACAAAAATCTTGTATATGACCATCCAATGAACATTTCTGCCAAGTTTGGTTCAAATCTGTTTTGTGGTTTCAGAAAAAAAGATGAAAATGTGAAATTCCCATAGGGTCCTATGTTAAACTAAGTCGAGTCATGGCGGCCATCTTGAATTTCCGATCGGCAAACGATTCACAATTTTAGTACAGGACCACCCAATGATCATTCCTGCAAAGTCACAATTCAATTGACTTAGTGGTTTCTGACAAGAAGATTTTTAAAATTTCAGCCAATGAGAACACATTATGGACCCTGGCAGCCATGTTGGATTTCAAATCAGCACCAAAAACACAAATCTGGTAGAGGACCATCCAGTGAACATTTCTGGCAAGTTTGGTTGAAATCTGTTCAGCGGTTTCAGAGAAGAAGATTTAAATGTGAAAAGCTAACGGACGGACGGACGGACGACGGACGCTTACCCATGACAAAAGCTCACATGGCCTATGGCCAGGTGAGCTAAAAAACAACAAAATCATACAAATATTGAATGTTCTGTTTATCTAATGTTCAAAGTTTTTTGTTTATCATGATAATATATGAATTATTATTGTTAGTTAATTAAACTAGAGGCTCCCAGGAGCCTGTATAGCTCACCTGGGTATAATAACAACATCAGTCAATAAAACTTGATAACTTCGGTAAAAAAAATTAACAAATGTAGCCTTCGTCATTGCAGACCCCTTCTACAAAAAAATGTGGGCAGGGGTTCCCCATTTAATGTAAGTTATCAAAATTGCTGTAAAAAAACATATATGTCAATGATTCTCAAAATTTAGCTTTTCCTACTTCACATTTTGTAATAGAGTTGCTTCCCTTTGATTATTTGAGTAACCAAAAGCAGTGAGTCGACAAAAATATGCATTTCAAGAGGAATAACTCTTCACAGCTGTCGCACATTTTTAACTATGGGAAATTTTTTGTAGATCTTGACATGCTGAACATTTTTGCAGTTTAAACTTTCCCTCTATCTCTAATAGTTTTTGAGATATAAGATGATAGTATTAAAATTGAGAACATTTTGATGAAAAAAGGGCAATAACTCCAAAATGGGTAATTGGATTTACTTCAAAATTGCAGGGTAGGAAGATCTTGACATGCTGCAAATTTTTGAAATTTAAGCTTAACCTTAATCTCTTATAGTTTTTGAAATATAAGACGAAAAGTATTAATTTTTTTTTTTATAAATTTGATGAAAAAAGGGCGAGAACGCCAAGATGGGTAATCAGATTTACTTCAAAATTGCAGGTAAAAAAAAACAGAGGCTCTCAAGAGCCTGTATCGTTAACCTGGTTATAAAAAAAACCAATTGGTCCTATGTAAAAACTATGTCCTGCAGTGGTAGTCATCTTGGAATTACGATCAACATAAAAAACACAAAGTTTGTAAAGGACCTTCCAATGATTGATGCATAGTTTAGGTTCAATCAGTGCAATAGCTTCAGAGAAGAAGATATTTCTGTATTTTCCCGATATGGTCCTGTGTTAATACTATGACCTGTGGTGGCAGCCATCTTGGATTTCCGATCGGCATAAAAAACAGAGGACCTTCCAATGATCATTCCTTGGCAGTTTGGTTTCAGAGAAGAAGCGTTTTGAAACATTTTTCCCATAGGGTCCAATGTTAAACAAGTCCTGCCATAGCCGCCATTTTGAATTTCATATCAGAACAAAAAACGTAAAGTTTGTAGAGGACCATCCAATGAACATTCATGTACAGTTTGGCTTTAATCATATTTGTAGTTTCTGAGAAGAAGGCATTTGAACATTTTCCCATAGGGTCCAATGCTAATCTATGTCCTGCGGTGGTGGCCATCTTGGATATCCGATCGGCATAAAAAACACACACCTTGTAGAGGACCTTCCAATGATCATTCCTGGGCAGTTTGGTTTCAATTATCCAAGTGGTTTCAGAGAAGAAGCGTTTTGAAACATTTTTCCCATAGGGTCCAATGTTAAACTAAGTTCTGCCGTAGCCGCCATTTTGAATTTCATATCGGAACAAAAAACGTAAAGTTTGTAGAGGACCATCCAATGAACATTCATGTACAGTTTGGCTTTAATAATATTTGTAGTTTCTGAGAAGAAGGCATTTGAACATTTTCCCATAGGGTCCAATGTTAATCTATGTATTGCGGTGACGGCCATCTTGGATTTCCGATCGACATAAAAAACATAAATTTGTAGAGGACCTTCCAATGATCATTCCTGGGCAGTTTGGTTTCAATTGTCCAAGTGGTTTCAGAGAAGAAGCGTTTTGAAACATTTTTCCCATAGGGTCCAATGTTAAACTAAGTCCTGCCGTAGCCGCCATTTTGAATTTCATATTGGAACAAAAAACGTAAAGTTTGTAGAGGACCATCCAATGAACATTCATGTACAGTTTGGCTTTAATCATATTTGTAGTTTCTGAGAAGAAGGCATTTGAACATTTTCCCACAGGGTCCAATGTTAATCTATGTATTGCGGTGGTGGCCATCTTGGATTTCCGGTCGACATAAAAAACATAAAATTTGTAGAGGACCTTCCAATGATCATTCCTGGGCAGTTTGGTTTCAATTGTACAAGTGGTTTCAGAGAAGAAGCGTTTTGAAACATTTTTCCCATAGGGTCCAATGTTAAACTAAGTCCTGCCGTAGCCGCCATTTTGAATTTCATATCGGAACAAAAAACGTAAAGTTTGTAGAGGACCATCCAATGAACATTCATGTACAGTTTGGCTTTAATAATATTTGTAGTTTCTGAGAAGAAGGCATTTGAACATTTTCCCATAGGGTCCAATGTTAATCTATGTATTACGGTGGCGGCCATCTTGGATTTCCGATCGGCATAAAAAACATAAAATTTGTAGAGAACCTTCCAATGATCATTCCTGGGCAGTTTGGTTTCAACTGTCCAAGTGGTTTCAGAGAAGAAGCATTTTGAAACATTTTTCCCATAGGGTCCAATGTTAAACTAAGTCCTGCCGTAGCCGTCATTTTGAATTTCATATCGGAACAAAAAACCTTGAGATTGTAGAAGACCGTCCAATGAACATTCATGTACAGTTTGGCTTTAATCATATTTGTAGTTTCTGAAAAGAAGGCATTTGAACATTTTCCCATAGGGTCCAATGTTAATCTATGTCCTGCGGTGGCGGCCATCTTGGATTTCCGATCGGCATAAAAAACAGAAACTTGGTAAAGGACATTCCAATGATCATTCATTTACAGTTTGGGTTCAGTCAGTTCATTAGTTTCAGAGAAGAAGATCTTTGAAATTTCAGCCAATCAGAGAATATTATTGGCCCTGGCAGCCATATTGAATATCCGACAGGAACGAAAAACAGTAACTTTGTAGACGACCATCCAAGGAACATTCCTGCTAAGTTTGGTTCCAATCGGCCAAGTGGTTTCGGAGAAGAAGCTTGAAATGTGAAAAGTTTACAGACGACAGACAACAGACGACGGACGCCTAGTGATGGCAATAGTTCACCTGGACCTTTGGTCCAGGTGAACTAAAAATGGATAGAAGGGTCGAACCGCCAGACACATTTTTGGAAGAGAACCATCCAATGACTATTTCATCAAAATTTTGTTCTTATTGAGCAAATGGTTTCAGACAAAAATATTTTTATGGGAATTTCCCATAGGGTCCTATGTTAAATTAAGTTCGGCTGTGGCAGCCATCTTGGTCGGTGTTCAATTTTGGAAGAGGACCACTCAAGAATCATTTCAGCAAAGTTTGGTTGAGATTGGCTCAGTAGTTTCAGAGGAGAAGATTTTTTTTAATTTCATCCCCCCTTTTTTCTAATTTGCATAATCGGTCAAAATCGGTAAAAGTTCAAAGTTCATAAAAAATCCTGTAATAATGTTAAAAAGCTCATCATTATACTTATACAGTTCAAATTTGGGCACTTTCTGGCTTAAAATAGAGCAGTTTTGGCCATTTGAAGAAATTTCTATTTTTAGTAATGGCGGCCATCTTGAATACAGGACGGTGCTGACGGACACAATTTTGAAAGGGGACCACCTAAGGATCATATCAGCAAAGTTTGGTTGAGATTGGCTCAGTAGTTTCAGAGGAGAAGATTTTTTTTAAATTTCATCCCCCCCTTTTTCTAATTTGCATAATCGGTCAAAATCGGTAGAAGTTCAAAGTTCATAAAAAATCCCGTAATATATGTTAAAAAGCTCATCATTATGCTTATACAGTTCAAATTTGGGCACTTTCTGGCTTAAAATAGAGCAGTTTTGGCCATTTGAAGAAATTTCTATCTTTATTAATGGCGGCCATCTTGGATACAGGACGGCGCTGACGGACACAATTTTTAAAGGGGACCACCTAAGGATCATTTCAGCAAAGTTTGGTTGAGATTGGCTCAGTAGTTTCAGAGGTGAAGATTTTTTTTTAATTTCATCCCCCCTTTTTTCTAATTTGCATAATCGGTCAAAATCGGTAAAAGTTCAAAGTTCATAAAAAATCCTGTAATATATGTTAAAAAGCTCATCATTATGCTTATACAGTTCAAATTTGGGCACTTTCTGGCTTAAAATAGAGCAGTTTTGGCCATTTGAAGAAATTTCTATTTTTAGTAATGGCGGCCATCTTGAATACAGGACGGTGCTGACGGACACAATTTTGAAAGGGGACCACCTAAGGATCATATCAGCAAAGTTTGGTTGAGATTGGCTCAGTAGTTTCAGAGGAGAAGATTTTTTTTTAATTTCATCCCCCCCTTTTTTCTAATTTGCATAATCGGTCAAAATCGGTAGAAGTTCAAAGTTCATAAAAAATCCCGTAATATATGTTAAAAAGCTCATCATTATGCTTACACAGTTCAAATTTGGGCACTTTCTGGCTTAAAATAGAGCAGTTTTGGCCATTTGAAGAAATTTCTATCTTTATTAATGGCGGCCATCTTGGATACAGGACGGCGCTGACGGACACAATTTTTAAAGGGGACCACCTAAGGATCATTTCAGCAAAGTTTGGTTGAGATTGGCTCAGTAGTTTCAGAGGTGAAGATTTTTTTTTAATTTCATCCCCCCTTTTTTCTAATTTGCATAATCGGTCAAAATCGGTAAAAGTTCAAAGTTCATAAAAAATCCCGTAATATATGTTAAAAAGCTCATCATTATGCTTATACAGTTCAAATTTGGGCACTTTCTGGCTTAAAATAGAGCAGTTTTGGCCATTTGAAGAAATTTCTATTTTTAGTAATGGCGGCCATCTTGAATACAGGACGGTGCTGACGGACACAATTTTGAAAGGGGACCACCTAAGGATCATATCAGCAAAGTTTGGTTGAGATTGGCTCAGTAGTTTCAGAGGAGAAGAATTTTTTTTAATTTCATCCCCCCCTTTTTTCTAATTTGCATAATCGGTCAAAATCGGTAGAAGTTCAAAGTTCATAAAAAATCCCGTAATATATGTTAAAAAGCTCATCATTATGCTTACACAGTTCAAATTTGGGCACTTTCTGGCTTAAAATAGAGCAGTTTTGGCCATTTGAAGAAATTTCTATCTTTATTAATGGCGGCCATCTTGGATACAGGACGGCGCTGACGGACACAATTTTTAAAGGGGACCACCTAAGGATCATTTCAGCAAAGTTTGGTTGAGATTGGCTCAGTAGTTTCAGAGGTGAAGATTTTTTTTTAATTTCATCCCCCCTTTTTTCTAATTTGCATAATCGGTCAAAATCGGTAAAAGTTCAAAGTTCATAAAAAATCCCGTAATATATGTTAAAAAGCTCATCATTATGCTTATACAGTTCAAATTTGGGCACTTTCTGGCTTAAAATAGAGCAGTTTTGGCCATTTGAAGAAATTTCTATTTTTAGTAATGGCGGCCATCTTGGATACAGGATGGCGCTGACGGACACAATTTTGAAAGGGGACCACCCAAGGATCATTTCAGCAAAGTTTGGTTGAGATTGGCCTAATAGTTTCAGAGGAGAAGATTTTTATTAAATTTCATCCCCCCTTTTTTCTAATTTGCATAATCGGTCAAAATCGGTAAAAGTTCAAAGTTCATAAAAAATCCCGTAATATATGCTAAAAAGCTCATCATTATGCTTATACACTTCAAATTTGGGCACTTTCTGGCTTAAAATAGAGCAGTTTTGGCCATTTGAAGAAATTTCTATTTTTAGTAATGGCGGCCATCTTGGATACAGGACGGTGCTGACGGACACAATTTTGAAAGGGGACCACCTAAGGATCATTTCAGCAAAGTTTGGTTGAGATTGGCTCAGTAGTTTCAGAGAAGATTTTTTTTAAATTTCATCCCCCCTTTTTTCTAATTTGCATAATCGGTCTAAATGGGTAATGGGATTTACTTCAAAATTGCAGGGTAGGTAGATCTTGACATGCTGCACATTTTTGCAATAAACTTAACATCTATCTCTAAATAGTTTCTGAAATATAAGACGAAAAGTATTAAAATGACGAAAAAAAATGATGAAAAAAGGGCAATAACTCCAAGATGGGTAATCAAATTTACTTCAAAATTGCAGGGTAGGTAGATCTTGACATGCTGAACATGTTTGCAGTTTCAACTTACCATCTGTCTCTTATAGTTTTTGAAATAAAGGACGAAAAGTATTAAAATTTTGAAAATTTGATGAAAAAAGGGAAATAACTCCAAAATGAGCAATGGGATTTACTTCAAAATTGCAGGGTAGGTAGATCTTGATATGCCGCACATTTTTGCCATTTAAAGTTAACCTTTATCTCTTATAGTTTTTGAAATATAAGACGAAAAGTATTAAAATTTTACAAATTTGATGAATAAAGGGCAATAACTCCAAGATGAGTAATCAGATTTACTTCAAAATTGCAGGGTAGGTAGATCTTGATGTGCTGATCATTTTTACCCCATGTCAGATTTTTGATATTATTAACGGTTTTTGAGTTATTACCAAAAACCTGCAATTTTACCATATGTTCTATTTTTAGTAACAGCGGCCATGTTGGTTGGTGCACAGCATCACCGGACACAATTTTGAAACTAGACACCCTAGTAATGATTCAGACCAAGTTTGGTTTCCATTGGTCTAGTACTTTCAGAGAAGAAGATTTTTGAAAAAGTTTACGACGTACGACGACGACCAAGTGATGGCAATAGCTCACATGACCCTTTGGGTCAGGTGAGCTAATAATAAAGTTTTGAACTTTTAACTGTTTTATGCTCTTTGTTTATATTTAGTGTGGCTAAAAGAAATTATTACCCATTAACCACAGTGGCTAATAAAACAAAATGTCTACCGCTAACACAGTAATTTGTATAGATATTGTGAAATGAATTCTTGGAATTAGGATATCTTATGAATAATCTTGAATATGTTTATTCATAATAGTCATTATGAAGGTGCATCAGACATTAAGTCCAGTAAAAATTAGTTCAGTCCGGTTAAATGTCCAGTTATACCAGTAGTTTGATAGATTGAAAGTGGTAAATGTCCAGTAAAATAAGGTCTTTAACTAGAGCAATTATGTTGGTTTTTTTAAATCATTAAAATGGATTGGATCTTGGATTAAAATACTTTATTAAAGGTTAATTATTAGTAGAATAATTAATTTTCCCTATATTTTCATATTTTTAGTCACAATCAATGAAGTTTGTCAGTTTGATGTTTTTGGCTTGTATTAAATTTACTGGTATGATGGCCTTATTATTGTTGTTAAATTTTTATATTGCATTAAGGTTTGGCCAAATTTCAGATTTTCAGGCAGGATACCAGAAATTTTACCAGTTGTATACAATAATTTTATTTTAATTCAAATTTGTTGTATATTGTTTATTTATTTGTCCGAGATTAAATCTTTGATTTTTATAATTTTGCTATTCAGTCTTTTCTATATTGTTTAACCGTTGAACTACAATGGCATTACAATTGCATGCATCTGTGGTATTAAAAAGTTATAATTGCTCTCAAAATTTGTATTACATTCGCATACATTTTAATTAGAAACATTCCCGTAAGATATAAATGCATGATCAGCCAGAGATCTTTGCAACTCGCTAGATGAGTCCTGGACTCGCCATTTTCCATCAGAACTCACCCATGTTTTCAAATTTAAGATTTTTACAATGGTGGTACTCAATTTTTCTTAGAAATGTCTTCTGGACTCATCAAATTAAATTGCCACAAGTATCCCTGTACGTTCAACTTACCAGTCACTTTCCCTCATTTTGGATTTTTATGGCTGTCTTCTATTTTGTATTATGTAATCTTCATTCTTTCTTATAATTCATTTATCTGAAATGAAAAACATATAGGTAATGACCTATACAAAAAAAAAAATTTCAGAGACACATGCATCTGGACCTTTGAAATCAGTGCCTAGGCCAAAAAAAATAAATATGTGTTTACGGTCACCCGACCGACCCTATTTTTCAGCCGCCGAGCCTATCCCTTTCTATCGACAATTATTCGACCCTAATTTTTACACAGAATTCGGATAACAATTTTTGTTGTTTAAGGCCAAAAAAAATATGTGTGCTTCCGATCGACCGACCCTAAAATTTTACCGCAGACCCTAACATTTTTTATGCCAAAAAAAAAATAGATCGACAAAATCCGGAAATTCGTCTCCGTTTTCAACAATAGACACTTGACTGTTGCGATATTGATGCAATTTTCTTCATTTCCTTGTACATTTGATCGATGTTTGGAACCAAAAACATTGTACTGCATGTCAAATAATTAATAAGCTGTAGTAAGAAAGAAACAAACAAGTTTGTGTGATTTTAGAGGAAGGAGCATACTTGTTGGTTTAAAAAAAAGAAAATCCCGACCTACCGACCCTAATTTTGAAGACCATGCAATCGGAAACACACATATTTTTTATTTGGCCTAATCAGCAGCAATGTTTTATTTATTCAACCGGTAGCTTTTTGTCGAAATTGAGAGCAAAGAAGGTAGAAAAACTGTGTAACTCGTCATAAAACAGCTTCAACAAATGATGGCTTACCGAAAATTTCGAAAATGATATACTGGAATCGGGAACGACTATTTCCGGTTTTGCCGATAGTAAAAAAAAAATAAAATAATGCAGACCGACCCTAGATTTTTTTGACATGTGACAGTAAACACACATATTTTTTGGCCCTATCACCACTTATGTTGTGAGTTCGAATCTCAATCAGGGCGACGTGTACAACATTATGTGATCAAGTTTGTCAGTGACTTGCGACATTAAAACCTCAATGTTAACCAATTTAGTGCTGATTTAAAAAAAATCTTATTCTATTCTTCGTTCAAAAACAATTAAATGATTTATTGTATGGAGCTATTTATATTTAACATTTTTTTCCCAACATTTAGACTAAACAGAGTTTGATTTTAATATGAAACTCTTTATTCATATACACACATCAAATTCATTCCTGTGTATGATCTAAGAACACTGTTCAAATAGTCATATATATATTTCATTGATGATCCAAGTTGTCTTCATTGATGGTCCTTGTCCCATATTCAGGGTCTATGAGAGGGGGGTTCAGTCGGTACATCGGTCTGGGGCCCTGAGAGCCAAGAAGGGGCCTGTGAATCTCTGAAGGGCCCTATATCCTTAACCATAGACGTTTTATTTAGATTTTTAATTTGTTTTGGTATTTTTAGTTTATTTAGAAATATAATCATGTAAAATTCACTTAAACTTCTGATGAAAGTTTACCAGTGGTTTTATTAAGACCTCAATTCCTCAATTTTGAGAGAAGTCTCAGTCTGTCTTCGGGGCCCCAAAGCAATCTTGTTCCACCTTGCAAAATTTCTCTTGGAAGCCCTGTCCTAGACCGAATTATTTTGTGGTTTAGAAAGCCCTTTCTATCATTCTATATTTATCTTTTACTTATCTGACTTTTTATGTTTATTTTTATATGCTGCTTTCTAACGACAGAACGAGTCTATTGTAAAATTTGTGACCATACTATAAAATATGTTTTAGACAATATTATTAATGTTACACCTGACAACAACTCTCTATTTCAGCTGTCAAATTGTTTCCTTTTAGCCTGATAATCAAACTTTTGATCACATAAACTGCAATTTTCAGTTGCTATTTTGCTTCATTTTGATGATCACATGACCAGAGTTGTCTCCCTTATGCTTTGGAAGCAAGATGCGATTTGATTGGTCGAAATTGTTTGAATGGCTAAGGAGGAGATGTCAACATAGATTGAAGCAGTGACCCATAAAAATGGGGTTTAGAGGGGTAATCTGAGCAAATGTATACGGTGGACTGCGATGAATATGCAGAAAAGTTGTTCCTCTACACATCAGTAGGTGTTTGTGGGCACATACACGTAAAAATCGACCGAAATTCCAGCGCTTCCGAAAAGGTAGCGATCTCACGAATTTTACAATAGACTCGTTCTGTCGTTACAAAGCAGCATAAAAAAATAAAAATAAACATAAAAAGTCAGATAAGTAAAAGATAAAAATAGAATGATAGAAAGGGATTTCTAAACGACAGAATAATTCAGTCTAGCCCTGTCCATATTCATCAGAACAGAATGGTCATAAACAGGTACATTTGTAATAATTACTTAACATATTTATACGACTAGTGGACAATAGACAACATATTAATAAGTCACATAGGTGATATACACTATTTCTGAAGGAAACAAATAAATACTGGCTTATTGCCAATGGATAAACTTGAGATCGAGTCATTTTAGCATCCATTTTTTGCCACATTAAAAATTGCGTTTTAAAATCATTTTCTTTCTGTTGTGCTAATTACGACTTTTAATATATACAATATAATAGACTAAATACATATTTTGTAGAAAACAATATTCTTAAACAGTTAATTTATCCAGAAACAGGTGGCAAAGTTGCTACTAAATTTTTCGCGGGAAGAGATGTAAACAAGGCATCGTGGTTTCTGACTATTTTATAGCAGACAGTCGTCTTTACGAATACAACAATATAAAATTTATGAAAATATACAAATTTGAGCAACCAATTTACGACTGACACATAGCTTTGTTTCTAATGTTTGGGTTTTAATTTATATATGAGTTTACCTAATAAAGCGTGGTCTTCATGTAATACATAACCGGAAATGATGAATCACGTGACAACGCCAAATGTCCACATGGTGGTTACAGAACCAAATATCAATCGTAACTACTCGGCCATTCTCGCTACCCTGCAAATAACCTCGTATGCATTAGGCGTATACATCGCACTACTTTTCACATGTCAGTTACATAAAAGTTTGATAAAGTTATATTTTAAGCAATTTTCTATATTTCAGTTAAAGTTTTAATTAGTTTTGCATGATTAGATTTTACTTAATATGCCTTCCATATTGGATTTTTGTGGACTATATTTTTGTGCGGCTTAACTTAACTTAACTTCCGGCAAACAATTTAAGAAGAATTTCTACTATGTACGTACGAGGTTATTTGCAGGGTAGCGAGAATGGCCGAGTAGTTACGATTGAACCAAATATCGCAGTAATTCACGAATGCGTGCGCATTAGCTCTACAGTATTGTTTGATTGCGAGTGGTTTATTTTTGATATACGGAAAGCGAAGTGACATTCATATCTCATGGAAGTGGTAGCTAATCTGAATCATATCTGCAAAAATCATCATACATTTAGGCTGGGAGCTATATTACTCTCAGGGATATTCCCCACCTGTTTCAAAACAAGAGCCCCCCCCCCCCCCCAAGGTGCAAAAATAAGACTGTTTCTGTAAATCAAGGATTTGTATAGTTTAAATCCTTGTGTTAATAGTGTTATTTGTATGGTGGCGGCACTGGTTTTCGATCACCTAACATCAAAATCTGTTTTGAGACATTCCATAGAATAAAGAATTTTAATTGACCTTTTCGAGCCTTTACTTTGATATCTTATAAATTAATTTTTACGCTTGAAATGCAGTTTCGAACACATGTTTATCTATTTTGTTTATAGTTCACTGACCTCGTGATCGATGTTGTCAAAATATGTCCGACATGTGTTTTCGCTCACCCCAAAGGAGTTCCAAATTTGATAAGGTTGAGGTTCAGAAGGAGCACCTGTGTGTATAATTTCGGTTTACTTCCACATTCAACCAATTTGTAGTATAACTATACATTTATTTATTTATTTTTTTTTATTTACAGTGTAATTCTGAATGGTGTGTGTTCAAACTGTTGAGGACCATGAGGAGACGTTTTAATGTTTTTTTCTTCATTTTGTTGTGTCTTTTTACATACATTTGTATTACTATTTACTACATATTTTCTAATTATATCACAAGGACATTTAGCCCACATTTTCTATAGTATTTATTTATTCATTTTGTTTGTTTGCTATGTATTACCATTTTAAAAAATAGCAACGATTTACATTTTCTAACATAAGGACCCACTCCTTTAGACCCGCACTTAAAATAGACATAATGTCATTGGCCAGTCTGATCACATGATTTCACGGTTTCAATGGAAGATCAATATTGCAGATGACAAGGAAGGACATTAAAAAGGGGTCAGGGTACGTCTGAAGAGGGTTTTAAACTTGGACTTTTTTGGGAACTAGAAAAAATGGCCACATTTTAGTTCAACGAGAAAGAATAAAGTGTCCTACCTGGTTAATTCGCATTGTGTCCGATGTAAACTGTTCAAAAGATTTCTTGCGTCATCTTTGTTTGCAACCATATGCAAATTAGGGGAAATATAGTGCACGCGCTACACAAGAATGTTTGGTATGCAAAGATCGAAAACTAGTGCCGATCGAAAACGAAAGCAACGACCATACACATGAAGAGGTTTTTTTTATGTTTTTTCAAGGATTCTACTATATAAATCCTTGGTTTTTTTAAAACGAATTCCTTAGGAAATTAGTGTTACAGTTTTTTACTATTTTAAGTCGCAAATTGGAAAATCCATTGATCTGCTAACTTAGAAATGTTCGAAGATACCAAAAGAGGTAATCAGCCGTAATTCCAAGAAGTACAGACAACTCAATAGCCAAAAGAAAAGGGACAAACAGACACTGGTTGACATAACACTATACATAAAATTAAAGACTGAGCAACACGAACTGTACCGAAAACTGGGGGCGAGCTCCGGATGGGTAAGACATTTCTGCTACACTAGTGCCACCCGTCGTGTTACTCGTTAAATATCCGATAATAAGTTATTAAAGTGTAAAGGGCAGGATTATGACTACGACAAACGGAACATATCCATAGTCATATATGACATAGATATTCCGTAAGGATTAACCATGTCACAGTGGTGACCGTAAAACTTTCGAAGTGATGACTTCAACTTAATATAACCACTAAAGTAGTAACCTATTGTTCAGTAGCTTCCTTGTTAGCAACAACCCGCTATCAAATAAATCCTGATATGAGACACAAGTTATGGAATAACGTATTTATATTCATAATATTCCATATTCAGGTGCTGCTGGAATTTGTATAAATGGAAAGTTCACAATGGGAAAATTGAAATCGTCTGTTTCGTTTTTAACAGACCGTCGCTGTCAATGTCTAGGTGTAGGCAAACTGAATAAAATCATTTATCCTGCAATGACAGCATTTACCGACCAATATAGCCTGCCCAATATTTTTTTTATATTGGTCAATTATAAATAGAACATACAAATGTAAGCTCCGCCCACATCGGGGGATATTGTTTTTAAATACATACACAAAATTATTTCAAATACTTTTATCATCGTCCAGTAAACGTTTATTTACGATTTAAAATTGCAGGATAAATACAATACATGTGCACTGTCGAAGCATATAAGTAAATATGTGTATTCGGCGCGAAACGCGGGAAAAGGCTCGGCGAAGTCTCGCCTTTTCCCCCGTTTCTAAGCCTCATACACATATTACCTATATGCTTCGACAGTGCACAAGTATTGTTTATATCTCTCACTTCCTCCACTCTATTGGTATGTCGCGGCGTGAGAGGTCCGAGGAAACGTCATTACATGCGAGTGACCTTATGTCATGAATATATAAAGATATGATAAATACGGTTGTGTCTCTTTTCGGCTAATCGGATTGCTCGTATCATGCAAACCAGTTTAGTAACACTTTTATAGTCATAGTCTCGCAATCGCCATTTTCATTGGATGATGCATATGGTCACTCGCATGTGACCTATAATGGGGTTTTCTCAGATCTCACACTCCGCGACATATCAGTAACGAGCAGCAAAGTGAGTGATCTGATATTAATCAGATTGAGGTGTATGAAAAAACACAACTAGAGGCGTAGGTATGGACCTGAAAGTGTGTGTGGGGGGGGGGGGGGGGGGGGGGGGGGGGGGGGTGGAAGTTTTAGAAGTAGACCGGAAAGCTATGCTAGTGGACAGGAAAGTAGGGATGGGGCAAGCTTTTGAAGTGGACCGGGAAGTGAGGATGGGGCAAGCTTTAGGAGAGAACCGGAAAGGTGACACGCTTCCACAACTGAGAAAAAAATACTTTGCTTCAAAGGATGTGCTTATACCTTATGCTTATGGAACTGAACATTTTGTTTCCGTAATATTACATATTACTGTGGGTCAAATCAATAACTATACAATCTACGAAATTACAATTCCTCCAGGAAGGCTTGATTTTTTTTCTTCAAATACCATTAGACCATGAAACAATCTGCCAACAGACTTGAGAAATTCTTCTTCCCAACAAATGTTTAAATATGAATTACGAAAAGGATATGATATTCCTGACAAACCACAATTGTATTTTTGTAACTTGTATCAGAATTATATCATAATATATATTTCTTTTTCCTAGTGTAAAATTTGTATAACCCACCCAGTACAGCAATTTTAATCAAAATCTGAGATATAGTGGTTAAATTTTAAAACAATTTGTGGTGATCTTCCATGGAACAACCCTATCGAAGCCGATAACAGCGATTACTCACACCTCGTTATTGGTGGGAAGGGGCTTACTGTATGGTCCATTTCCAAGGAATCCACCCCACCGCCATTTGCATGGGCCTCAATGTCGTTCCAAGGATAGCAAGGCCCTTGTGACCCTGTTGAATGTTGTTGGGTTTTTTTTTTTTTTTTTAAATTATTTTCAAATATATAAACTTGACTATACATATACATGTACATAGCAAAACAAAGACAATCATGTACACAATATTAAAACTACATATAATATGATTTTGTATTTCCCTTTAAAGGAAGTGGACTCCATTCAGTTTCACCTTTTTTTTAAATTTTGTCTTGTAAAAGGCATTTATTTTTCTACCTGTTTTCTTGTATTTTAAGGTTATTTAAAAACCTACAGGGATGGTCTATTACCACACCACTGCTTGCACACAATGAATATAATTTCTGGATAAAAGAAAAAGATATGGGATCAAAGAATTAATTCTATTTTCCTCCTTATTAAACATTCTTAACGACAAATTTTGCACGTTTACGTTTATGGGGTCAATGTGGAATGTATTTGATAATCAGTAATAAAAAGATTTCCAAAATAGTTTTGATACGGGACATTCCCATATGTAATGTTTTAATCACGAAAAAAAATCGCAATTAATTTTGTCTTTTACTCCAATTTTATGCGGGCCGTCGTGGTCATGATTGCATGTTACTTGGATTTACAACTACCTTTGCAATGAGTGTCTAACACCACTCCCACTGAAGTTATTTTAAAAAGTAATAATTTTTTTATGAGAATAACGAAAAATCCAAATATCTTTTAAACTATAGATTTCTGAACAGCAAAATAAACGAGAGTTTTATTTAGAATTAGGAGTGTTTACTGAAAATGTTATTGTAATGCTTCTTATTGTTTTGGCTGAGGCTGCACTCCGATGAAATTTTGCATTTTGGTCTTATTTTGTTGCTCCATTTTTCGTGTGGGTGTAGATGTACTTTACAGAAGAGCCATCCGTACGTCAGGTATCTTACCTGTAAAATCTTTCTATCAGCCACGTGTACTTTAGACGAAACTGACAAGCATTTCTCTCATGAATTATTGTTATATTTTGCATTTTTTGTAAAATGGGTAAAAAGTCTGACTTATCTCCGGAATGCCAAAAAGTTGGTAAACAAGTTGTTTGCTTTTTTTTTAGTAAGGAAAAGGCAACGAAGAAGCCAATTGTCTCATTTGATAGGGTATATCAAAGGACATCTAAAGCGTTGGGTGTGTCTTACACTTCAGTGCACCGTATTCATGGTATTATGAATAAGTGAAATAGACCCAAAGAAAGAGCTAAAATTTTGGACGACTTTGATCATTGTGTTATTAAAAGAACAATCCACGGTTTATATTCACGGAAAATTGCTCCGACCGTCTCAATAATACATAAGGAAATAAAAGATTCTATTAAAATATCAAAGTCTAAACTTACTCTAACTCTGAACATATAAAAAAATAGGTGATAATCGAAGAGTTCTGTAGACCAAGTGTCTATTATCAATGATAGGTGTAATTATCTGAGAAAGATCAAATCTTTTAGGGAAGCAGAGTATGATATTGTGTACCTGAATGAAACATGGGTTAACCAAAATCACTGCACAAATTATAAATCAAATCAAATAAATTTTATTCCAAGGGGAAAACAGAAATTACACATATAGTAAAATTACACATATAAACTCACAAGAGGGAAAGAGTTGATGATTGATAGAACATGACATACAAACATGTTATAAATATATAAAGTATATAATATAAATATATAGTAGTAATTAGGGCATGCTTTGGTAAAGAAATCTTCCAACAGGGTTTAAGATCTCCTGATTTTCACAATTCAACAACCAAAATAATTTATTTTTATCAGATAAATTGGTAAAATTTTTAACTTTAGCTGATATGGAATTGAAAAGATCATCTCTCTCCCCACTAAATTTTGGACATCTAGTGAGAAAGTGAGTTTCATCTTCAATTTCTTGATTTGTACAATTTTTACATATTCTTTCATTTCTGGGTATATTGGTGTATCTACTAGTTAAGTAGTTTCTATAAAAAGTCTATGAGCGGATGTGCGCAATTTACAAACGGATTTTCTATATTCATATTTGTTCACTAATGTGAGATATTTTTCTAATTTAAAATTGTTCTTTAAAAATAAATATGTGGTAAGTTTTCCATCCTTTAATGATTCGTTGGTATCTTTCCAGTCAGATAAATATTTTTAATAAAGACATTTTCTCAGTATAAAACCAAATTTACTTTTATTATACCACATCCTGTTGTCTTGAATGTTAAACATTTTCAATAGTTTATTAACTGATGCGTATCGAGATGCACTGTGTGTAAAATGAAGATTCTTGCTACATAAAGGTGTGAAACCTATCAAGGGCGTAGCTAGCCTTTCTTGCAGTGCAAGCAACCAAACCCAGAATATTTTTTTTGACTAGATGCAAAATGGTGCGTTCTGAGGTGTTTTCATGGGTAAATTGAATACATAAGCGCAACACATTGATTTCATGATTTTGTTAGACAGAATGTACTTAGAATTGCCCAAAATCTGTTCTTCGTGTCTTAGCAGACACGAACTTCTCCATAACTTTATCTAAATCCACACTGAAATCGCGATGGATATGCATTAATGCTAGCGATGACAACCTATCGTTATTCATTGTTGATCGTACATATGTCTTCAACCGACGTAGTACACTGAACGATCGCTCTGCGGTAGAACTGCCGTAATTTTTATGACATTGAATTTTCACAAATTTTTGCTCTTTATTTTTCTTTTCAGCACGCCGATGTGCACGCAACTGCGTGTTGGCGTATAGGGAGCTACGCGCCTGCCTATAATTAATTTCTTTAACATTTTCTACTAAATTTGTGTTTTTTCGAGCCTACCTGGCTATTTTATCTTAAGTTTAACCTTTCTAAGGCCATATATTTTCTTAAACGTACATGATTCCTCTATGTTCTGTGAAAATATCAGGGGGTGTTTAAAGTCTTGCAGTGAAATGCCAGGCTATGGAAAACACCTACTCTAAAAATAGCTCGGTCATCCCTGGGAAATTCAATATTTATAGGTCATGCATCAAATCCTCCATAGAGGTATTAAAATACAACTAAATGCATCAAATGTGGGCTCAAAATAATCTTTATATATTTAACTTCAATTATCAATTTTAATTATTCCATTCCATTCAGTATTTGTCACAATACAACAAAGCGAAAGGAACTATTTTCTTTAAAAGGGACTATTTATGTTCTAAGCTCTGATTGGTGAAGTATTGGTTTGACACCTAAAAAGGCATCCTTCAATAAAGGAAACTCTGTTTTCTAATCTATAACAATATTTCAGTAGACTCTTAACAATATCATAATGTAAAGGGTGTCTTCCCAGTTCAGAAAGAGAAGCATGGTTCACACTTTTCTTATTTAAACCCAATATATATTTACAAAATTTGAGGTGTAAAGTCTCACTTTTATAATTTTTATAACAATCATTTATCTGGATATTATTAGTGTCTTTTAATTTGGTGTTATTAACATTAAATATACCCCATATTTCAGAGCCATATAATAAAATTGGTTTAATGGTGTGATCAAAAACAGGATTTAAACCCAGGAAATCTTTTCGTAACTTGAAAAAAGCTTTTAACGCTTTCTTATATAACTCATTTTTAGCCAATGAGAAGGTTCCAGAGGCTGTAAAATAAATACCCAAATATTTATAATTTGGTACACATTCTAGTTCCGAGTTTTTGTACATAAATTTAAGTTTTATAGATCTCCCAGCCTTATTAAATATAATGACCTTTGTTTTCTTTATATTAACCTTCACTCCCCAATCATCACAATAGCTTTCAGGAGAAAATAATTTATTTTGAAGTCCTTCTGGAGAAAAGGAGAAAATTACAATGTCATCTGCATACATCAAGCAATCTAGCTGTTGGGAATGTAACTGGACAGAATCAATACAGCTCTGTAAATATGATGGGAGATCATTAATAAAAAAATTTAAAAGATTGGGTGTTACTTCCGAATGATGCGTCTGATGCCCCAAAAATACCCTCGGGCAAAGGCAAGCGTTTGATTGTTTTACATGCAGGTACGCGAAGTGA
This sequence comes from Bathymodiolus brooksi, assembly GCA_963680875.1. Classification (NCBI taxonomy): domain Eukaryota; kingdom Metazoa; phylum Mollusca; class Bivalvia; order Mytilida; family Modiolidae; genus Bathymodiolus; species Bathymodiolus brooksi. Next base: position 60,894,934 of record OY804576.1, on the reverse strand, counting down.
GGGTTATCACAATGTTAAAACAGAAGATACTGACGGTGTTCCCAAATTTTAGTCAGAAAAAAAGCTGTTCTCCAAAACTATCTTACACAACACAGCATTCCCTTTTCTGCTATTGATACCAAAAAAGTATTATATGAAAAAATAAAACAAAAAAAGACTCCAGTAGTTTATAAAACAGATAAAATTGCTAATTTACACGGACATGAAGTAATAAGAACCCCCTTCGACACTGAACTTAACCCGATAGAATTAATATGGGCGCAAGTCAAAAGTTTCGTGGCTAAAACAATACCACCTTCCGATTAAAAGATGCTACAGAACTCTCGTATGCTGCTTTCGGAAAAAAGTGTCATAGAACCTATTATCATTGATTTTTGTGATGATGACTCGGATGACGACGTGGGTTAAAGTATAATCATATTAAGTATAATAGACAGAGAAAAAAAGGTAAAAATCGAATAAATGTCACCTTTAAGTCAATGCCGAAAATATTTTGGAACATGTGTCTGCCAATTCATTAAAGCTTAAGAACAGTTGTAATTGTTGAAACTATCTGGGGTCAGATGAATTTATTAACTTATATATTGATTATAACACATAAATAATACACAAAACAACTTGACGCAAAACAAAAAAAAGATAAACAGGGACAGTTTATAATTCAACCGAAAACCAAACACAAAACGGGCCTTATATTCATGAAAAGTCAAAACAAACAAAGAGAAAGATCGAAACTTCGGATTCCTGTTTTGGATAAGCACTTCGAATTGGAATAGGTTAAATATATATTTCCAAACTTTTAGCTCACGTTTGAGTTGAAAGATATAACTTCGTTTAGCAGAATAGTTACGTGAAACAATTGCATGTATCAATGATTCATCAATAATTATTGCAGTTTTTAGGTATTTTTTACCAATGTTAAGTTGCAAGTTTGGTAAAAAAATCTCTCACAAAATGACAGTGCTCAATATCATGTTCTACTCCTCAAAAAAAAATCAACCCTCCAATTGGTCTCTGAGGTTCTATAATATAAAAATGTACTAATTTTACGTGCATTTTTTTTTAAATTAGGAAGTTGCACAATCTCAAAATTCATTTTTCGTTCCGTTTTCTTACATGTATATAAATTCAAAATGTCATACAGAATCGAATAAAATGACAATTATATTATGAAGACTTCAATGCTATATATTTAGTGAAAAAATAAAAGTAACGAAAAATGTCCCAGTCCAAGTAATTTTTACAGGTAAAAATCAATGAACTCAATAGTGCGTGTAGGAGATGGTGACGGGCTCTACGGAGAACAATGGAATCTTTCGGGTGACCGTCGAGTGCCTATTGTCCTCGGGGATTAAAACCCACGGCCGCAGGCATTCTCTATCCAGAGTTGTCGTTCCTGTTACGCTACACAACATGGAGAGTAGCGTAGCATGAACAACAACTCTGGATAAAGAATGGACCGCAGGCTGTTCTCTTTTATAGACTTATTCCCTCCGTATTTCATCAAACTTTGTCTAAATATGCACACAAAAATTCCTTTAAAATGCCATTTTTCTATATGAGCACTGCAGGGCCAAATCCGTTCACTTTCTGTTCTGCAAACTTCCAAATTAAATTAACACCCTTGATTCTCTACACAACTCTCGTTTACACTTCTACTTTAAAATCTACAGTTTAAAAGATATTTCAAATTTTCGTTATTCTAATAAACAAATTATTACTTTATTTTTAGTTCGAATCCCGCTCAGGCGAGGTGTATTCGATACAATATTACAATGTGATAAAGTTTGTCAGTGACTTGCAACCTTGCAACAGGTCGGTGGTTTTCTCCGGGTACTACGGTTTCCTTCACCAATAAAACTGCATGACCGCCATGATATATCTGAAATATTGTTGTGAGTGGCGTTAAACACCATAACCCTAACCCCCAATTTTATGTATGACTTTACTAGTAATGAAAATATGTAAAGGCATTAATTGAAAATGTCTTAATCTATTATCATTTGATGTAGTGTAGAGTCTATATATATATTTTACGAAATAATGTATTTACATCTAATTCAATATTTAATTTTCTTGTCCAGTTCTAACATTTTCCACATTAAATTTTAAAGATATTTCATATATATTGTACTAAATGGGAGACCTTACAATTGCCCTGTAATTTAGAATTCAATGGTTCTGCAATATTGTTGCCATTTTTTCTCTTGTTGGATGAATTGCCCTCTGATTGATGCAGGTTGCCAAATTAGCCCCCCCCCCCCCCCCCCCCCCCTTGTAAGAGCATAATAGTTCCAGCTTCAAGGTCCAAACAATATATGTCCGCCACTGATGTAGACACAGACATACTAGGACCGAGCAAGTGAAGTGAATATAAGTAGAACTCTTTGTGGTCATAAGGAAAGCAATTACAGAGTTTTCATACCGTTGAATTGCTATTAAAAATGTCGGTTCCCATAACAACAAGTCAGTCGCCTATAAGTCGACCACATTATGTATACAAGCTGATTTGCAATGCTTATTATACGTCTGTATATAGCTCAAAATATGATTTATGCAGAATTTAACTTTAGCCTACTTATACTGACAAAATTCCAACCGATGCAGTTGTCTCCGTTGAATTTGAATATTTCAGCTACATCATAGAGGTCAGTTTTATTGATGGAGGAAACCGGATCGGAGTATCCGGAGAAAAACACCAGCATGTCGCAAGTAACTGACAAACTTTATCACATAATGTTGTATCGAGTACACCTCGCCATAAGCGGGATTCGAACTCACAACTTTAGCGGTGATGGGCATTGATTGCACAGGTCGTTATAAATCCCAACAACCATACGATCACGACCACGACGACACCGTCATGTATAGATTATAGATGTGCGTCAGAACTGGGAGTAATCAAAAGGGTTATCGATTTTGACCGTTTTTGTGCCGATTTTCCGATTAAAAATTGGAACTGTTTTGTCAATATCTAAATCTAGCTCTAACTTATTTAATGCAATTTAGTGTGTGTACACCAAAAGAGTCGTAAGTAAGGACCGGAAAGTGAGGGGCAAGCTTTCAAAACAAACAAGTAAACATAATAATAATGATTCAGCTTTATCTAAATTGTTGCTAATAAAGGAATGCTAGACATATCGGAACGAGGACAAATCGGCACCAAGACATATCGGCACTTACGAAGACATATCGGCACGGAGACAAATCGGCATCTGGACAAATCGGCACCTTCACTGACAAATTGGCACTTTGGAAAAATGTTAATGTATTTTCATGTTTATTCTACATTTAGTAAAAAATAGTCAAATACTTGTTAATGAGGACAGATCAATTTGTTTGCCCATTGTAGGAGAAATTTCAGTCAACGATTTTCCCACGGTCTGTCGCCTTTTGTATTATTACTTAATAAGTTGACATGGTTGATTGACACTTGAAATTGAAACTTCTTAAAATTCTTCAATAAGACTTCAATAAAAGTACCTCTGTTTCAGCTTGGGCCCCTATCCAAACAAATTTGTAAGGCTCAGATGATGTGTTTTCATTGCGCTATACTTCAAATAAACTAATTAACTATTATTCCTTTGATCAAATTAACCCGTTAATTTACAATCTTTTGATCAAGTGAAATAATTAATTAACTATCATTACAAATATTAATTATGTATTACACTACAAATTTTATCATCCATAATTTGGTTTAATCAAATTATTTGCTTGTACTATACAGCCATCAGTGATGCAACGTATTGTTGTATTCTTGTATTCTAAAATATTTTTATCTATAATTTGTAATAAACTTTATTTTTATAATCAGTGCCGATCTGTCGAGCCAAGTGCCGATTTGTCTTGCATCCCTAATAAAGTGGGGAGGGGGGGGTGGAAACAAGGTCACTTTTTCAAAGTTGGGGACACGGCGTGCTCCCCTCGGCTCTTACGCCTCTGACCAAGAATAGACCTATTATTAACGTCGTTTTATTCACTCAAATTCCAGTGGTCGGATTTGTAACACCCATACATGGTAATAAAAGGAAAAAACAAAAGAAATCCGATGTATGAAGGGAGACAACTGCACACCTGTAATGAAATTGGGTAACTCGAGAAAAGTTCCGAAATATTCATAAGAGAAGGAACTCTAGAATTTTCTCTGACTATCAGAAAATATTGGACGATTGTAAAGTGTGCTTAACCTGAAAATGTCAGGCGAAAATAAACAAAAGGTAATCAAACAAGGAGGTACAAAAGTAAACTCTAAAATATAAAGGAAAAGCTCGTATGCTGTATATTTATTGCTTCAAATTCTGCACGTGTAGTTAAAAATGCCGGCAAAATTCATCTCAGTCATACATGATTCATTTTCTCATGCCATATAAAATTGGACCACATGCGGTATTTCTGTAAGACATAATAGTGTCCCATGTTAAAGTGACCCCCTTGTTTTGGGGGCGTGTTGACTCAATTACATTATAAGCTAGACTATTTATTACCGTATAATACAGACATTGATATATTAATTATTAAATTTATGATACAAACAAGTGCTAAAACAATTATATTAAAGAATGTGATGGGGAGCGACCTTATCTGAACTGATGGCGACAGAGTTCTAAACAAACACCTGCACAGCTGTAGTCTGTGTGTGGTTGATGATTAACCTTGAATTATCATTTGATTTATGCCACATCCCCCTTTTGTCGGCTTTTAGAAAATAAACATTTAACACTTTAACAGTCAGAAAGATAATTACAAATCAAGTCTCATCAGAGGTTTTGAGATTCTCCTCGAACGTGTAATATAATGTTCGGAGTCATTTTGTTTTGGTAAATCAGCTGATTTTTGCACTGTTATTTCGATGTCAGATTGTTCATCATTGTCAGTTTTCACTTTTACTAGGTGTCTTCTATTTTGCCTCACGTCACCCCTTTCTGTCTCAACAATGTACGAACGCAGGGTGTAAGAGTCTTGTTTAAATTTTCCCTATATTTTCTGATCTTTAACATAAACATTGTCATTTGGTTCAAGTTTTTCTAGATTGGTTGCACGATGGCATCTATCATAATTGAGTTTTTGTCTCTGTTTATAGTCTCTTTCCTTTTGACCCAAGAGTTCATTGTTTGCTTGTCTGGGCTTAAGTTCATCACTCACTATTGGCAGTGTACTCTGCAAACGTCGTCCCATTAGCAATTCAGATAGGCTGTATCCATTTCCCAAAGGAGTTGTTCTGTATGCCAGTAGTGCTAAGTAGGGATCCTCTGACTTTGTTAACATATGTTTTACAGTCTCAACAGCTCTTTCGGCTAGTCTGTTACTTTGCGGGTATCTTGGGCTACTCGTAATATGCTCAAATCCATAGCTTTTGGCAAACTCACGGGACGCATTTCCACAGTACTGTGGTCCGTTATCAGATATGAAAGTTTGTGGAATTCTGTGTCGTGCAAATATTGATTTTAAATGGTTGATTACAGCGTTTGAACTTGTACTATACAACCTGGCTATCTCATTGTAACGCGAATAGTAGTCCACCACAAGTAAATATGACTGTTTATTATGCTCAAATAAGTCGGACGCGACTTTTTCCCATGATCGGTTGGGAAATTCCAAACACATCATCGGCTCAGCTTTGTCGCTTCTCGTTTCGGCACATGTTCTACGGTTTCTAACAACTTCATCAAGTTGTTTATTAATTCCAAGCCACCAAACAGTATTTCTCGCGCATTCGCGGCATTTCACTATTCCTTGGTGCACTTCATGCAATCTACTCAGAATGTCTTTTTGCAGGACAGCTGGTATAACTAAGCTTGTACCTTTAAGTAAAAGTCCATCATGATCTGCGAATTCTGCACGCATCGGCCAATATGAAAGTAAATCAGTTCTTACCTTCGATTTTTTTGTCCATCCTTCACGGCATAAACAAGATAATTCCTGAATTATCGGATCACTCGCTTGTTCGCGGCGGATTTCCTCAAGTCTATTATTCGACGCAGGAAAACTTTCCATAATCATGTCTACAAAAGCAGTTATGTCATTTTCAAAGTCACTTTCACTTTTTTCAATGTTTCTAGACGGTGCACGGCTTAGCGCGTCGGCTATAATCAGGTCTTTTCCAGGAACATGGGAAATAATATATCTGAATGCGAAATCGTTGTAATTTTGGGGGTTAACTCCTCAAGGTTCTTGTTACCTAACAACGAAACTAGCGGCTTATGGCAGGGGTTAAAAAATCCACTAGCCCGACGCCTGGAGCTAGTAATTTCCACATTTGGGCTAGCTGAAATAATCAGCTGTATGCCCGATGGACTAGTAAAAATATATATCGGATATTGACAAACTTGTCAATATTTGCGTATCTACTTTAGTACTTATATTCATATATGTTATATAGTTTTTTAATCATCAGCAATGTTTTATTTATTCAACCGCTAGCTTTTTGTCGAAATTGAGATCAAAGAAGGTAGAAAAACGTAACTTGTCATAAAAACTGCTTCTACAAATGACGGCTTACCGGAAATTTCGAAAATGAAATACTGGAATCGGATTTCGGAACTGGGAACGACTATTTCCGGTTTTGCCGATAGTGACTGTAAACACACATTTTTTTTTTGGCCTTGCAGTGACCTGAACTGTGGAAAATAAGTGAAAATAAAACGCAATACCAGATCTGAAAAGAAAGATAGTTAAACTAATATACATTGTACATGTTGTACAAGAGTTCAAGTCTGCAAGTCGGATTCATGAAATCACGGTATAGACCAGGACTAGTGGTTCATAGATTCGGGCTAGTAATATTTGGGGGTATGCTAGCCCTGGGCTAGTGAGGTGGTCCAAGATTTTTTAACCCCTGTATGGTCCGTTTCAATGTGAAATGTCTTTCCGATCAAATAATCTGAAAATCGTTCACATGCCTACGTAGAAGCAAGACTTTCCTTTTCGATCTGCGCGTAGGGACCTTCGGTAGGCGATAAACTGCGGCTAGCATATGTAATTTGAATCCATTTTCCATCGGACATTTTCTGTTTTAGAACGGCTCCTAAGCCAAACTTCTCTTTATTTGGATCATAATGTCCCAAACACGGTGTCGAACCTGGCTCTTTCTTAATATCGCGGAATGCTGATTCTTGTAAATGTCCCCAACTCCATTCGCTTTTCTTTTTCAATAGTTCACGCAATGGTTCTGAGGAGAGCTAGACCACCTGAAAATTTGCTTAGCTGGTTAACCATACCTAGGAAACGACGAACGTCTGATATATTCGACGGCGGATTCATGTCTATGATAGCTTGAATCTTATCTGGATCGGCGCGTATTCCATCAGCATCTATAATATGTCCTACAAATTTCACTTTGTTTCGCGAGAATTCACATTTCTCTGCATTTAATGTTATGCCGCTCTCTTTCAGTTTCTGAAGAACGGCTTCTAAACGCGTATCATATAGATTTTAATCCTTACCGTGAACAAGAACATCATCCATGTGACATACAACTCCTTCTATTCCTTCAAGGGTCTCGGACATACGTTTCTGGTAGAACTCGGGCGCGGAGGAAATCCCGAACGGCAGACGCTCGAACTGGAATCGCCCAAACGGAGTAATGCAAGTTGTAAGTGGCTTACTTTTCTTGGATAACGAAGCTTGCCAAAAACTTGAATTTAAGTATTTTGCTGAAAATCTTAGCCCCTGTTAATTGTCTTAAGTGTTTGATCAACACGGAGAGATTTTCGCGGAGAACTGACTCATTCACCTTGGTAAGATCCACACATATACGTACACTTCCATCGCTTTTCGGCACCACTACCATCCCAGAACACCAATTTGTCGATTTATCCACTCGAGAAATAACACCCATATTTTCCATTCTTTGAAGCTCTTTCTTCACTTTTTCCATTAACAGAAGTGGAACACGTCTCGAAGTAGATAACGCAAATGGAACATATCCTGGTTTTAGCTTGATTGTATATTCCCAATCGGTTTTGCCTAATCCACTGAATAATTCACTATATTGCTCTTGCACGGTATCAACATTTTTCACATCTGACTTTAACAATAATCCCAAAGATTGAATTGCAGGCCTTCCAAGTAAAGAATTTCATAATTCTTGCACTACATATAATTCCTGATTTGATTTTGTACTTTTAGCTTTTAATTCACACTTAAATTTCCCAAGAACTTGTAATTGAATTTGACCTGGCCCAAATAGAATTTTATCCGCTTTCACTAATTTTATATTTTTCAACTTTTTGAACACATATTCTGGGACTACGGATAAATCGGCACCTGTATCGATTTTGAATTGAATATCGGTATCCTTCACTTTTAGATTAATAATCCACGGTTCTGAATCGTTGGAATTAACTTCTCCTAGAAAACTATAATCCTTGACTTCTCTGATGGTGCTTCTGGATTTACATATGAATGCATAATGTCCTTTTTTCGAACACTCGTGACAAGTTGCATTCCTTGCTGGACAGTTATTCCTATTATGGGTCGGTGATCTTCCACATCTGTTGTATTTACCGCTGTGTTGCTTCTGAGCCTGCTGTTGTCTTGGAGCTGTTTTCCGTTGAAATGTTGACTGCTGTTTATTTTTGTAACGTGACTTTACAGCGTCAAGGTTTGCTTCGGGTTCTATTTGTCCTCGAATTAAAGGTTGCTGCTTCTTCACTGCTTCACTTTGACGAGCTAACGATTTAGCTTTTTCTAAGGTCAATTCTGGATCGAGCTGCATCTTTTCTGACAGCTTGTCATCACATATTCCAACAACAATAAGGTCTCGAATTAGCTGGTCTCTCATATCGCCATAACCACAATGTTCTGATAATGTGTGTAATGCTGTTATGAAGTGGTCCACAGACTCTTCTTCATTTTGTCTTCGCTTGTTGAATTTGGCCCGCTCGAAAATGTCATTCCGCTTCGGGATGAAATATCCTTCAAACTTCTCCTTAACAACATTAAATTTTTTCTTATTATTGTCTGATAATTGGAAAGAAGAAAATATCTCGTCGGCCTCACTACCCATACAATATATCAAAGTATTCACTTGAATAGTTCCATCAATGAGTCCGTTGGCTCTTCGAAATCTCTCAAATCTTTGTATGTATTTTTGCCATCCTTCGGGCTTCGAAAAATCGAACTGCTCCTGGTTTGAAACTTTAAATGTTGCCATTATGTCTTAATTAAGTCCACTTTTTGTTAGAGCAAATCTTAACAAATTTACACTGGCCACCATGTTTTGGGAGCGTGTTGACTCAACTACATTATAAGCTAGACTATTTATTACCGTATAATATAGACATATATTATGATACAAACAAGTGCTAAAACAATTATATTAAAGAATGTGATGGGGAGCGACCTTATCTGAACTGATGGCGACAGCATTCTAAGCAAACACCTGCACAGCTGTAGTCTGTGTGTGGTTGTAAACACGATAGATGATTAACCTTGAATTATCATTTGATTTATGCCACACCCCTGGACAATGTTTTATAGAGATTGCGATATGAAATAGTGTCCGGTGCTATGAAATTGTGTCCTAGTATAGGGTTAGGGCACAGGCGCTTGTGTAGAGTCAAAAATATGTTCGCTATGTACCTAAAATACCACAAAGCCGAACTCACTCCTACTACCCCTGTCACTTCAACCTCTATTTCCCCTGTCAAAATGTCGATAGGATGCAAATCGCTTACTAATTTGCGTAGTGAAATGATTTTTCTTCAAGGAAAACCCGTTTTTTATATCTTCCTACCTTCTACACTTCCATACTGACAGATAATCTTCCGATTTTGTTGACAATGGACACCTCCATGGCCGCAAAAATGAAAATAGGTCACATGACATCTTCCGCCTTTCGGTCGTTCTTGGGTTTTATCATTGCCTTTCGAAACATATATGAGAAGTTCATATTTGGTGCCTTGTAATTTGAATTTGGAATGTTTCTAGTGTTTAGTAATTATATATGATAAAACCCAAGAATGACTGAAAGGCGGAATGATGTCACGTGACCTGCTTTCGCTTTTGCAGCCACAGAGTTGTCCATTGTCAACAAAATTGGAAGATTATCTGTCAGTATGGGGGTGTAGATGGTAGGAAGATATAAAAAACGGATTTTCCTATGCAAATTAGTAAGTGATTTGCGTCCTATCGACATTTTGACAGGGGAAATAGCGGTTGAAGTGACAGGGGTAGTAGGAGAGAGTCCGGCCTTGTGGTATTCTAGGTACATAGCGAGCATATTTTTGACTACACAAGCGCCTGTGGTTAGGGTAAGACATTATAAGTTCTAAGCTCCCTAGTGACCGACTATGATTATTTAGACGGTCAGTAAATTGTTGAGAGACCCCTTCAACTATTTACTTACCGTCTAAATAATCATAGTCGGTCACGGGAGCTTAGAACAATTTTGTACGATGTTGCTGATTTATAACTTGCAACAGTAACTAAGTTTTTTCCACGAAATATGTCTGATGGACTTTCTTGGTAGTTCTAAGGCTAAAGACGTAATGGTCACTAGACAAAATTAAGCACCGCCCACTGATCTTCTGTAATTTTCCGTCTGCATCGTTTCGTAACTGCACATTTATCTATCGTCTGCATCGGTGTGTAACAATGGAATTTTCCACTGGCCAGTAAAGTGTATTTATCTTATTCTCTAGATTTCCATATATGGCTCTGCCTTCTATCGTTATTTTTAGGAATGATTTTATCCAATCATAGGTTGTCAAATAAATGCAACATCGTACAAAATAGTGTCCTATGTTAAAGTGTCCCCCCGGACAATATTTTATAGAGATTGCGATATGAAATAGTGTCTGCTGAACACTATAACATATGTAAAAGTGTCTGGCAGACACTTTGAACTAGAGGACACTATTAAATGCTACATTTCAACAGTTCGAATGACAAACTAATAAATGTCAAATCTTGCTTTTATTAAACCAACACGTTTCGTAACAGCAAGATTTGACGTTACATTCTAATGTCAAATCTTGCTGTTACGAAACTGGCTAAATGGGAAGAAAGATGGAAAATGAGCTTCCATCCAAAGAAATGTAATGTCCTGACCATCTCAAGAAAGAAACAACCAATTATGAATAGTTACACCCTACATGGTCAACAACTAGAGCACGTAACAACTGCAAAATATCTAGATGTTTCTATAACATCAGATATGAAGTGGAACCAACACATATCAAATATCTGCAAGAAAGCAAACAACACCATGAGCTTCTTAAAACGAAACCTAAATATCAGAAATGCAAACATAAAAGAGAAGGCTTACAAGTCATTGGTTAGACCAACATTGGAATATGCATGCACCACCTGGGATCCATACCCTAAAGAGGACAATAATCGTAGTGAAATGGTCCAGCGTAGGGCTGCAAGGTATGTAGTGAACAGGTACCACAACACTTCATCAGTCACTAGCATGCTAGAAGAACTAAAATGGCCTACATTGGAGGAAAGAAGACAGAGGACTAGACTAGTCTTAATGTACAAGATCGTAAATGGTCTAGTTAGAATGGATGCCACTGACAGACTCTTACAACCATAACGACTGAGTCGAAACATGGGCCAACACTCCTTTCAGATACCATCATGTAACACCATTATAAGGAAGGAGTCATTCTACCCAAGAACCATCAGGGATTGGAATGCTCTGCCCACTGACAGTGCCACTGCCAAGAGTCTTGAATCCTTCAAGACTCACTTACTTGATTAAATTAATCAAGTTGTTTTTACTTGCACATTTATTTTGTACAGCACTTTATTGTTAAGTTTTAAAAATTTAGTTTAAAATTGGCATGCACACCAAAGTGGCAGTATCATCAGTGATTGATGGTGGCCACAAACTGGTAGAAGTAGAAATGCAATTTTGTGTAGCCTGTAACAGAATTTTATTGACCCAACATTTGCATAAAATTTACAATCTAGGTATGGTACATACATGTAGCTATGTGTTCTTTGAACGAGCTGCCATATCATTGTTTTAAAATCCAACATGTTGATAAATACAATGTAAAAAAAAGTCTTGAAAAGTGCTGACCCCAAGAACAATGCCTATACTTTGTCACCCTTTCAAAAGTCAGCTAAAACATTTCGACGATAAAAACAACTTTCTCGAGTTATGTCAAACTAAAGTGCATCTGAAAGATTGAATCTGTTACTTAATTTTTACAATGTGGTTGATTTAGCTATATCCCATAGTATTGGCTATTGTGCTCATTGACAGAGTTGGCCTATGCTATACTATATATAGGCAATACATACTATGTATGTCGTATAAAATTAACTGCACACTTTTTCAACAGATATAATAGAATACCAAGATAATGGTCCTCTTTGTACTGTATGTAACCGCTAATCAGAATGTATATATAGAAATGGTAACCAAACATTAGTACACATTTTAGGTGAATGATCTTAAATCTGAGGGAAATAAAGCATTAGAATCAGGTGACTTTGAGGAGGCTATAAGGAAGTATACAGAAGCTATCGCACTTGATCCTGACAACCATGTTTTGTATAGCAATAGATCCGCAGCATTGACTAAAATTGGACGATATTTAGAGGCACTTGGCGATGCAGAGAAAACGATAGGAATTAAGCAAGACTGGCCAAAGGTGAGAAATAAATTGAATTACATTTTAATAAACAGTTAACAATCAAATCAATTATAAGCACTATATACAGCCTTTCCTATCTTAACTCCAAATACAAATATGAAATGGAACTTGCCATATGAATATCTTCTGTTTGTACAAATGGTACCAGTACTACTGGCAGTAGACTTCAAATCACTTAAATGTTTAGATAGCCAGACACCTACCCACAGTTCAGGTTTTACTTGTCAGTTTTTTTTAGCTACTTAGTTATTACCATTATGACTTTCTTCACCCAATAAGTCAGGTAGTCGGGTTTTGATCTGCAAAATTTTTGAAAACAAAAATAACTAAAAAAAATTATTGCAAACAGAGCACAAATATATTTTAAGAGTAGCACTTGCTAATATCTAATTTTAGTGAGTGATTGTTGTTTAATGCCAGGTGAGTGATTTTTCAGCTATATCATGGAGAGATGATATTGTGATGATGTTCGCTTTGTACAAGACCGACATGCTTAGCTGAATTTTCTAAATGCTAGGTTATTAATACAACAGTTCACAGGTAGACATGTCGCTCCAGTTGGACATATCCTGATTCTAAGCCAGCCAAGTCTTTGGTCTTAGTCCTTAATGCTGCATTATTAATGTGGAAGCAGCAAATACCAGTTTTATGGTCTTAAATTGGACCCGTCCTAGACTCGAACCTACGATCTACCGCACTCAAGGCACGCACCCACGCATGCTAAATATTACACCTCCGATGCAGTGTATATAATTTTATTGTGCTTGAAATTTGGCAGTCACTACTTTGACGAACATTCCATGAGAAATTAATCAGTTTTAAAATTGCCAGATATGTATCCGCACAAAGAGAAAAATTGATTTTTTTGTAGGAGGACATGAGTTACAATAACTTCTTGATTCCAGTTAAGGATTTTATTAATCTTCAGGTGGAAAAAATGTATGTTGAATTTCTAAGACCATTTGAATCAATTGAAAAGGAGATTTATACTGGTGATAACCTGTAACTATACATTTGGTGTTTTTGTACTCCTTGCACTTCAACTTAAATACCTGCTTTTGATATTATTGTACTTCAGCTTCATAACCTAACTCAGTAATAATATTTGTAGATTTAACCTTTATCTTTGGTGTTTTAATGCTGTGTTCTTGTACTGACAAGTGCCATCTAAAATTAACTTTTATATCTTACAAGAAAATAAATAGTTGTAACTTAATGTGAAAAAAGAAATCCATTTTTATCTTAGTTAAGCATAAATTCTATGCTACCGTTGCTAGGCATTAGGGGAATTGATCCTTACACATATCTGCATGCCCATACATACGTTTGTCTGTATGCTAGTCCCACATTTACTCATATCTACATGTGATGTCCATACATACGTTAGTCTACAGGTATGCTGATATTTTTGGTTTCCACTCAATAACTTTACTTAAATAGTTCCTTGCAAACAAATCATTTGAGATTTTCTAAACCTGTTCAGGAACCATAAAAGGCAAACTAAGTTCCATTTTGGACTTTAATGCTTTTTCTATTCTTGATTTACAGGGAGGGGTTGTCATGGTCGTGAACGTATGGTAGTTGGATTTACAACTACCTGTGCAATCGGTGCCTATCACCACTAGAGTTGTGAGTTCGAACCCTGTTTATGGCAAGGTGTACTCGATACAACTTATGTGATAAAGTTTGTCAGTGACTTGCGACAGGTCTGTGGTTTTCTCTGGGTACTCCGGTTTCCTCCACCAATGAAACTGACCGCCACGATATAACTGAAATATTGTTGAAAGTGGCATTAAACACCATAAACCAAGCCAAACCAAACCTAATTTGCCGAAAAATACCTATTTTCAGGTTTCTGTTCACTAAATAAAGTTCTAGTATTAAAAGCATATAATTATGAAATCTATGCACAGTGTTTTTGAAAGCAATAAAGAGATCAAACCTAATTTTGACTTTTATATCCTTAACATTTCCCAAATTATGCTGTGTATGCTTTAGCTGGAAGATGGAACATCCATGTCTTATGGACAAATTCTTCCATTTTTATTTACATTGATATGGTTTGGTCACTTTTACACAGGGATTCTCCAGGAAAGGCACTGCTCTTTGTTATTTGAATAGATATGAAGAAGCTGCAACTGTTTTTATGGAAGGACTTGAAATTGACCCCGATAATCAACAATTGAAATATGGTCTTGAAGAGGCTAACAGTCATTTAACAGGTTTGCTATTAAAAAGTATTATTTTGTTTAAGAAGAGTTTGAAGATACAAAAGGGGTAATCAGAATCTGTATATCAAAAAAGAACACAACACAATGGCCAAAAGGACAAACAATGATCTACAAAACATACACGAACCCCACTAAAAACAGGGGTGAACTTGGGTGCTCCGGAAGGTAAGCAGTTCCTGCTCCACTAGTGGCACCCGTCGTGATAATCTAGTTATAAACCCGATAAGTCATGAATGAGGAAAGGACCTGGAAGTGTTTACCACAAGTGGAACATATCCGTGGTCATTTGTGACACAGATATTCAGTAACGGTCAACCAACCCTATAATACATCTACCCAGCATCCTGGTTTTTGTTTCTTTTCCCCCACAATTGCTGTTTTAAGATCAATTTATTCTCATAATCACCCAGGTGACTCCAAAGTAAGTGTTGCAAATCAGTTATGTAAGATATAACGTAGCTCTTGCGGTTTCCAAGATCCAAAATAATAACTTTTTTATTTTAAACTAATTTGTATGCAGTTTTTTCTTTGAAATTCTTTGAAATATCCTTTTTTGTAGTATTGCAACATATTTGTTCTATCTCTTAGTGTTTCAAAGCTATGAGGGGACAAAATGTGACCAACATCAAGAATTTGGAATGTATTTTAGAGTCTGTTAATATTTTTCTTTGTTAACTTCCTTATTTCTTCTTGCACATTTCAAACAGATTCTACCTGCTGTAGTGATGACTTTTAATGGACAATAATAATTTACATATTTATTTAATTGCACATATGAATTAGGTGACCAATAGTGATACAAATCTTTTCTGTGATCATGATATTGTATTCATTCGGGCATTGCTGGACCTGCCTGTGCTTTTGTAAGCGACACAGTCCTATTGCTTTTTAAAGTTACAAACTGTGCATAAGCATATTATTTCTTGGGGAAAATGAAAACAGACCATTATATTCAAGATATGGAATTTACATTTTTATAACAATTTTTTTTTCACTTGTCTTTTCTGACAACTATGATGTTGTTTCCATTTATCTGTTGTCAGTTTTGACAGGCATCAGAAAAACGGTAATATGAAGTATGCCAATGAATTATTCATGAGTACTAAGCTTTTCAAATGAATTGACCCATGGATGATGGTGAAGGAATGACTATACATGGGTAGCATACAATGATTATCTATTGATTGGTCTTTCAGTTATTGAGTAGTATAAAAATACAGCTCAGTGTGTTGGTCTATTACAGAGTAATCATCATCAGTATCTCCATTAACAAATAAAATAACTTGTTTGATCCATGATATAGCTGAACAATTTCTCATTTCAACACTTAGAAAAGATATTCAGCTATGAAATGTGAGGCGACTCATAGGGTACTCGAGAAACTACATAATGACTCTGAAATGCGGAAATATATTGATTAAGAATCACTCAATTGCTATTTATGATTATTTTTATATAGACTTCATTTCATGAACATCAGAGATATTGAGCAGTACAACATATTTATATTCTTTTAAGAATATTATTAATATATTGATAGGACCTTCTGGAAGCCAGTCAATAGGTAGCCCATTTGGTTATCCAGACTTAATGCAGAAACTAGAAGCTAATCCTAAAACAAGAGAATATTTAAAACAACCAGACTACAGAATGATGATACAACTATTACAACAAAATCCTAATAATTTACAGTATGTTTATTCAATACATTTACAACAAAATTTACGACAAACATTGTATATTTTTCTGACATTGCTATCACAGGACATAGTTTATTATAAAATGTACCTTTCAATACTTCAATAAACCAATTATAACCTTGCGAATGATCTATTAGTACTTGTATAATGATGTATTTTGGCAGTGGTGTTCTGATCATCGATAATGATCGAAAATCGGTCGATTATTTGAATTTCAACGACAATCGATTATAATTTTTCAAAATAGATAATCTCGAACTTTTCCCAAAATACAGTTTGTCTCAAACCTGCTTTGTATTTAGAATGTACGTCTTGCAAACGTTTGTAAGAGACGGTTAATTATTCCTTTTCAAAGCGTAAAACTGACATAGGCTCATCAAGGTCTTGGAGGCTAGCACAGGAGCTTAAAAAGTGTTGTGTGGAAATATTTTGGATTCATTAAATCTAAAGAGGACCTGCAACTATAACCAACCTTGATATGACAAAGACTATATATAAATTATGTCGGAAATCATACACTAACAAAGGAGAGCACCCCTTCAATAATAAATATGTTTTTTTATACTGAAGTAACCATCATTTATGGTAATAACAATTATTATTAGAAATATTTTCAGCTAACTACTTTACCAAACACATTCTGATTATTATCAAAAATCGAATCGGTACCAAGTATCCAATACTTTCAATTAATTGATTTCTTTTTTTAGCTGATTCCCAACACTAGTATTTGGTACATACCTGCATATAATTTTTAAACTTTCAAGAAAATATCTCAATATTTTTATTGGTTGCTAGTTCCATTCAATGTAAAAAAGACAAAGATTGGCATGTACTCTATGTTAGGCTGGATTGATCGTTTCTGTATGGTGCAGTAGAATAACATCTGCAATAAATGGTACATTTCATATTAATTGCGTTTTATTTTTAAATAAAGATTAAATTATTACACAGTTGATCTGTACTGTTCTACTAATGTACAAATTACAATAAACTACACTAGTCTAGTAACTTAAATGTCATTCTATACCAAATTTTACTTACATTATATATTTTTTTCACTGAAGATAATAGTATATGAATGTTTTATTCTATTTTCAGAAATATACAGGATCCCAGAATTATTCAAACATTAGGTGTTTTACTCGGTTTTGATTTAGAACAAAAAATGTCACATACGAGCGACGATAAGGGAAAAGATTCTCAAGCGGAACAAACTTCCAAACCAGAGCCTCCTCAAAGTACCGATAATTCCAAAAAATCTACCGATTCTGAAACACAACCTAATTCACAGGTAGACAGGGGAAAATATTGATATATTTTTTTCAAACATAGTACCAATACTCATAGAGGCAAAAATGTAATACTGAATATGCAGGATATTGTTTGCTGTATATAAATAAGATGTTAAGTATGCTTGCACTCAGAAAGTTTTGGTTTATGCCACGATATAGCTGAAATACTGCTAAAGTTGGCTTTAAGCATCAATCTATCAATCAAGCACTCAGTAAGTTTAATTATATTTAATACTTAATTCTTATGTACAGTTGACGTGAGTGTTTGCATATCTACTATTAGGGTTCGTACGGGTCATGGAATCCTGGAAAAGTCATGGATTTTTATTTTGTAAAATAAAGGCCTTTAAAAGTCATGGAAAACTGTATTTTATCGAAAAGTCCTTGAATAGTCATGGAAAATTATTATTTGAGCTGTAATCTTTATTAAATGTATTCAAACATCTAAAATTAAGAGATTCTCCCGATTTCTGTCGTAACTGTTTCCTTTCGACGTACTTGAAACAAGGCACCAGTTGCGGTAAATGTAAAATAAGGATTTTAAGTTCGTTTCTTTAAAATTATTTGTAAAAATATGCAACCGGATGCATAGACTGGTTTCCTAATGTACTACAGTTTCCTGCATTAAACGGTGTTGCAGTAGGAAACCAGATATTGGAAAACGTACTTTTGGCTTTTAAAATGTCAGGCAGGCAACTGCCATTTTCAGATCAAGTGGTTAGACAACCCTGAATATAAAAAGTTTGTTGGATGTGGGAAGTAGTGAGAGTAAAGCAAAAGGCTCATTTGGTCAAAAGGAATTTTATTTTTCGAATATGGGTGAAACTGCCCTTGAAGAAGAGCCCAGAGGAACACTAAACATTATGATTTTTCTAAAAATAAATCATCTACCAATTTTATAATATAGCTCGCTTATGAGGTGTGTATTTCCATATTCTAAAAATGACAGCTTCCACATACAAATACAGCATGTTGTAGTTTTTGCTACAAAATGGCTGGAAACTCTTCTTTTAAAATTAAATGGCTTGAAAAGCCAGAATATAAGTGTCTGTCTCAAATACAGAACAAATTTAAAGCTGCATCATGTAATGTGTGTATAAAGGATATTAACATCAGTAATATAGGAGGAAGAGTGGACTTAAAAGTCACATTTAGTCAACAAAACACTCTGAACATATAAAAAAAACAGTTTGAGACTGTCAGTGTGGGTTAATAATCAAGTGGAACCAGCCAGTGTTCAGCCTACAAAAAAATTATTGGAGGAGTCTGTGGCAACAACAGATTTCATAAAAATGGAGATATAATTTTGACATTAAACATGGTAAAAAACCACTTTTCTCTCATAAGTTAAACATACATTGTACAGGTTTTTCAGAGTATGTTCTCAGACGATATGATGGCAAACAAATGGCCCTTGGAGAACCGAATCATGCTCTTTGGCAGTCTTTGGAATCCGTCCATATTTGATAGAATCAATAAAAAAGAAGATATATATGTTCTCTTATTTGATGAATCTCTAATTCAACAACTTAAAAAAAAAACAGCTGGACATCCAAGCTATACTAGAATTAAGTTATAAATTTAAATAGACAACTGAAAGGGTTGTAATTGTCTCATTGTCCAACGGGCCACTTCCATTTCGATGGTAGTTCAGGTCACGTTGGCATAAATGACTACCAAGTGTGCTGTTTATGATGGATAATTTCTTATATACTCATATACATGTACAAAGGTTAGAACATGATAAATAATGTGATTACTCAAAATTTCACTTATACTCGTTGACAGTTTGCTTAAAGTTGGTCCTGGAAAAACTAAAAACAAACCTGGAAAAGTCCTTGAAAAGTCATGGAATTTTCTCACAAAAAAGGTGTATGAACCCTGTACTATGCTCTAACTTGTGTATGAATATGCATGGCATGTTTTTTTTTCAATATGTAGAATAATTTTTATACCCCCTGCAAACATAGTTTGGGGGGGGGGGGGGGGGGGGGGGGGTATATAGGAATCGGTCTGTCTGTCCGTCTGTCTGTCCAGACCATCTTCCACATCTTTTGTCCTATTTCCACCAAACTTTGTGGAATTTAAGATCATGATGTGTGAACTTTGCAGTATAAAGGATTTTATTGTCCATTGAGTTTTACCCCTGTTATGCCTCTTTGGACTTAGAAATTTTGAGACAATTCAGTATGCACTTTGTCATCGCAAATTCTCCTACATGATTAATCAGAAGTTCATGAAACTTTGTTCATTGCAAGATCCTAATATGAAGATGTGCACATTAGTAGTATATTCTGGTCCATTTAGTTTTCTCAGAATTATGAGTCTAAAAGTTGTGTTCCAAATATGTTTTGGCTCAATTAAGATGGTGGGGGGGGGTGTACCGTAAATCGGGATATTTTGGTGTAGGTTAATTTTGGCCTTTTTTCTCCAAAAGAGGGTTGTTTTATTTTGGTGTGTGAAATTTTGGCCATTTTCGTTTCTAGTGTGTTTAATTTTGGCCACTTTTGGTTCACATGTGTTTAATTTTTTTGTCAGTTAATTCGGAACGTAAATGGAAGCGTTCTCATTTCAACCAGCGATACTACGTTTTTACTATGGTCCCATTATTTACCGGATATCTTGATGTCGTACTAAAAACCAAATCGATTATGGATAAATTGTGATATTTATTAAAACTAGGAATTTAAATATTTAAAAAGCATAAAGTAAAATGCATTTAATATAAAAACAACAAATAATAATTTTGCACTGGTATTAATCATCGCTTTTACAGGTAAACAGTCTTATTATAACGGTCAGTACATGTATTTGTTTACACAACAATTATACATAATAAATAAAACCGATAAGACACTAATTACGTGTTTATTGATTTTTCTTTTTTCTATAGGTAATTGTCATTTTAATGATATTTGACATTTTGTTGATTGAATAAATTTTATTGGTATTGCATGGTTTTTATCAATGTACTTTATTTACCTGTAATTTCTCTCTTGTCATCCAAGCCAACGATTTCACATCGTGAACACTTTTCAGTTTGACTTGTGTGTGTATATATACATGTATAACGGTAATTGACAAAGTTTTACTTAGGAAAGAAGTAAGACAAAAAGGTACAGATTAGGGAATATAAATATAAAAAGATATTAAGGCAGTGATCAATTTTGGCAGTTAATTTTTGGAGTGTTGACATATTTTGGTGTGTTTAATTTTGGCACTTCGTATTTAGGGGCCAAAATAAAACCATGACCAAAATTTCCCGATTTACGGTATTAGTCCCGCATAGCGGACAGTTAAGTTATTCCATTTATGTATCAATGCGGGACTCCTGCGTCCAGCAGTACCTCTAGTTTTTATAACAGTAAGGCAGATATGATATCGTCAGTTGAATGTAGACCAAAAACTACCATACTTCAACGAAATAATGTATTTGGTACACTACTGTTGTTTATAATATGGTTTTATTGATCAGAGAAGCAAAGGATATATGAAAGACAATGGAATGTCAAACTAGTCAATCTGATTAAAGTAACACGATGTCAAACTAATCAATGTGATTAAAGTAACACGATACCAAATGATGTTAGATCACAAGTAATCCTTCTTTTTGTTTTAAGAAATAAAAAGAAAAGAAAAAAGGGTAACTGTTCTTGATGTTACCGACATGGAAAATAATCTTTTAACAAGTTTTTTGTTTTTATATCTTAAATATGAAATGTTTTAAATTGTCAATTCAACATTTAGTATCATAAAATTCTAAAATAAAGCTCTTCAAAGACGAGGTATTCCTAAAAATTAGAAATAATAAAATTGCAGCCTTTATTAGCATAAACTAGACAATGATGCGAATATTGTGTTTTTGTATTTCTTGCTCATAATCTATTCCGATATACATGTAACAGATTTGATTCCCCTGAAATCTTTTTTTTTTTAAATAAAACACAAGGAAAAATGTAATTCTGGGATTCGGATTCAATTCCAAATTAACTAATTAATATTTTTAAAAAAACCCAACAAATCCACACTTTTATTACCCACCACACAGAAAGGATTTGAATTACTACTTTTTATTCCCCAGTATCATAGTAATATACATGGTTATTTTCTAAAGCCTTTAATATAATTCTGGATGTCACTTTTTGAATTAGTGCTATGCTTACATGTATATACAAATATCAAAACAGGAAAACATCTTCATTATTCACATGTTATAAGTAAGAAATTTCTGGAAACCTATTGGAAATAAGGGTAATAACAAAATTACCGAACTCCGAACAATCTTCCAAAGGGAAAGTAAAAACTCATAAGTATATAAACAGACAAAATCAGTCAACAACCGGAAAACTGTGAAAACCGTAATGACCCTGACTTGGTACAGACATTTCTAAAGAAAGCATTGTGATTTTTTTTTACAAAATATAGCAAAAAATAACTGCAATACTGCTAACGGTTTTTGTTTAAAAATTCATTTTAAAAGAACTTGTTTTTGTGCTGTAAATGACTACATATTGTTGCACAATTGGAAAAAATATCCTTACGTTTTATTGAGCTGAAACATTGAAAAATGTTATATTGCCTGAAAAGAATGTTTAGCCTAGTGTTTCAATGTAGCTCACTTTTTAAGCTTTTATCTCCAAAACAAGGATGGTAAATTTATACATCAAATGTTGTAGCAGTTATAGAACTATTATATGTTAGATTTTGGAAAGATTTTTGGATATTTTTATCAACATGATTTTGTTAAAACCTCTTTTTTGTAGTTAAAAGTAAATATTTTACATTAAATTCTTGTTAATAAGGGGCTAAAAATTAAAAGTTTAACGGTAAACAGCTCAAATACATGCATTGTATTTTAGCGTCATTTAGTATAGTGTTACCTTAAAATACTACATTTGTAAAATAATTACACTCCAATAATATCTGATGCCACTGGATTTATTTAACCTTTCATACATCGAGGTTAACTTTAGATTGAGCAATAAAATCTTGCAATACTCAAGTTCTCCTGGATGGGGCTAGATTGTTATGCCACAAGTCTATAATAGAGTGTGACATATTTAACATGTGATTTTATATCAGATTGACAAAAGTAAAAAAAAGAATTTTTAATTCTTTTTGAAAATCTTGAGTAATAAGTATGTAATTATATGATGAAATCTTATGTATCTATATTGTCTTCTTAGGCACTTGAAGAAAAACAAAAAGGAAACGAAGCCTACAAAAAGAAAGACTTTACAACTGCACATCTTCATTATGATAAAGCTATAGAGTTAGATCCTACAGATATCACTTTTAGAAATAACAAAGCAGGTCAGTAAATTGTATAATGGGAAAGTATACCATTTAATTAATCTTGGGCTGTTTTGTTTATTATGACTTTGTTTTACACTTAGACGTCTGTCTGTTCACTTGTAGGATACATATTTTGCCTATAGCAATTTGGTTATTTTTCAAACCTTAAAAGAATTATCATCATTTTTCTGAAAGCCCAAACTGTTTGCATGTTTTCCTGATTTAATAAAGAGGATGGTGACTTAATATTTTTTGTTAAATGTAATTCCATTTCTTCCATTAATTTAAGAATATTGCTGAAATTTATCAGCTAGAAATAATTTGGTTCTTTTGAATTTTCAATTTTTGAAAGTACAAATTTTACTGTTTTCCACACCTTAATTCTCACATTCTTGAAGTGAACCCATATATACTTTGCATCTTTTGAATGGTTATACGAAACTTTTTCTTGAAGAAAAATGGAGAAATTATATCATAACATACTTTAACCTTCCATCCACCTGAATTATTTCATAAATTGTTGCATAATGTTTATAAAATTTACAATAAATAATTATTGTAGTAATTTTTGGTTAACTTGAAATGAAGACTTGATGTAAAATATGAGTGATGAAAGACTCCTTAAGTTTAATGGACCAAATTGGAATTTATATATATATTGTCATGATGGTGATTATTCGGTTTTTTCAGCTGTATATTTTGAGGAGAAAGATTATGACAAATGTATAGAAGTATCAGAAGAAGCCATTACCATAGGTCGAGAAAACAGAGCAGATTACACACTTATAGCAAAGTAAGAAACATAGTCCCTTACATCTTCAATTTGGTGACATCTAACAGTTTTATGACAATTCTTGACCTGTACCAACAATATTTTGTATATATCCATGTTTATATTAGGACTTGATGAGGTGCAACACATAAAAATGAGGTCAATGTGACTTTGACATTTGTCTCCATGTCCCAGTCCTCACGATGAACATCGGTCCTCCTAGCCAAGACTAGTCAAACTTGATTCGGACCAGTAAATTCAAATTTTCATTTCGAGGACAGAATTGTCCAATGACTATATTTTGCATGTATGTGTTTGGTCATGGGGTCGTGTCACGTTTAGGAATAATGTCACTGTGACCTTAATCTTTAACTGCAAGGCCAGATAATTACCTTTTTTTAATCATATAACTTTCATATTTTATATCTATTAGGATAAGGAAAACATATGTTTCAGTTTACTAAACAAACAGTACGTAAGGTGAATTGTTATTATATAGGTTGTATGTTAAACCTTCGACCTGCTGCAAGTTACTGACAAAATATATCACATAAAGTTTAGTATGTGACACCTCGTCAAGAGCAATCCGATTAAAATTACATCTCACACTTGCATCCCTATACTGACATGTTGCAGCGTTGGAGATCTGAGGAAACCCCATTATAATGAGCCGCATATGAAGAACCTTATGTTGCTGTCCAATAAAAATGATGATTGGGAGATTATAAAAGCGTTCTAATCTAAATTTAAACTGCTTGTCAAAAAATGTCATAACCCATTTTTATCATATCATTAAATATTCATCCTATTTGGACGAGAGGAAGGTTTATGGTGTTTAATGCCACTTTAAAAAATATTTAAAAGTTTTATTGGTGGAGGAAACAGGAGTGCCGGGAGAAAACCACTGACCTGCCGCAAGTCAGTGACAAACTTTATCACATAATGCTGTATCAAGTACACCCCCCCACCCCCCCCCCCCCCCCCCCCCCCAATCCCATTTGGGATCATGTCGGTTTTTAATTCATCTTTAACCGTCCAATCATATGCAAGAGACAGTTACATATGCTGACTAATCAGAGAATTGCTCTTGCTGTGTAATTTGTTTTGTTACCTAAAGATTTAATAAGCTGATCTCTAATTGGTCAGTTGAAAAATATGAACCCTGACATGACCACAAACAAGATGTTGTTAGATGTTGTGTATTGCTGAAGTAAAAAAAAGAAGCAGTCATCTAATTTTAATTATATTGCATGAAAATAGAAAGTTTAGGTCTTGAAAATGTGGACATGATAGTATTTGACTGACACTTGCTATAATTTACATAACTGTTGAATCATCATAAATTTAAATTTCACTTATGATGGAGATTTTACATACCGTTCATTCAATTTTAAACTTCAGGATATAAATGTGCATAAGAGCAATGAAATTTATTTAATTACCATGTTTCCACCTTTGTTTGTACTGTCACAATAAAACATATCTGAATGACATTTTTTTGTACATACAAAACAAATACAGCTCTTTGGACAAATATGTTTATTTTAAGTCATTTAAAAAGTATATTACATGTAGTTCTATAGACCAGTGAACCACATCAGTGGTGTAATGGTTAGCGTGCTCGCCTCGAGAGTGGTAGATCGTGGGTTCGAGCCCTGATTGGGTCAAACCAAAGACTATGAAATTGGTATTTGTTGCTTCTCCACAAAGCATGCAGCATTAAGGAGAAAGAGCAAAGACTGGTTGGCTCGGAATCGGGATAAAGTGTCCGAGTGGAGCGACATGTCTATCCTCAGACTGTTGTTTCAGTAATCTAGCACTATAAAAATCCAACTAAGTGTGTTGGTCTAGTACAAAGCAGACCTCATCATCATCATCTCATTGAAAATTAACTTGTTCTCGCCATGATATATCTGAAAAATTGCTGAGTTGGTGTTAAACAACAATAACTCGCTCACTATAGACCAGTGTTGTACCAATAATGCATAACTTATGTTAAATGTTATTTTTAGGGCACTTGCACGTGCAGGTAAAGCTTACCTAAAGAAAGAAGACGATTACAATGCATTACGATACTTGAACAAATCTTTATCAGAACATCGGACCACAGAAACACAAAAACTGTGTTATGAGGTATTTATCAATTCTTAAGTATTCTTATCTGATCTGATTCAAAGAAAGGCATGAGCTATTATTATTAGTTTGCATCTGTTGTCTGTGAATTTTTCACATTATAATGTTCTCTGAAATCACTTAAGCAAATTAAGTGATATTTAAAGGAATGCTCCCAGGATGGCCCTATACACATTGTGTTTTCCCTGCTGATTAGTTATCCAATATGATGCAGTACAGGACATACTTGAATGTTCCATATCAACAAATGGATCAGTGTAAATTTTGGTTGTCAGATCAATTCAGTTTTGAAGATTTGTGTGATTTTGTAACAAAATATTTGTTCCGGCATGAAATTTGTTCCGCCGGAACCTATTTCACAGAAAATTTGTTCTGTCGGAACTTTTTAAATGAAAAATTAGTTCCTGGAACATATTTCATAGGAAAATTTATTCCGCCTATGTGAAATTTGTTCTGGAAACATAATATAACAGTCAACTTACCTATAACCATTTGTTGATAAAGGTTCTTTCTTTTCAGTAAGGAAAGGTCTGATTAAGTCAATTCCTATTTTTCCCCAAACTCTTTGGCCGATGGAAACAGAATTTAATTCTGGAACTGCAGTTTTTACCTTTTTGTTTTGTCTCTGACATATCTCACATTGTTTAACAAATTTCCTTGTATCTTCTACTATCCCTTTCCAATAATAACGTTCATTTATTTTATTTACTGTTTTATTAACACTTTGGCGACAACTAGAATTGTGACACATTTTCAAAACAGTTGACAGTTTGTCTTTGGTTATTACCAGCCTATTAACCATATTGTCACTTAATTTATCTTTCTCCAAATAGAATAAATCAGATCCTTCAATGACAAATTTATATGACATCTTTCTTATTCTTCTTTTTACCTGCGTCGCCGAAGACGGAAGCAGGTCTAGGAATCGCTTTCTCCGTCCGTACGTCTGTCCTAGCAAGGCAAGACGTTACATGTACAGATTATGTTATAATGTTATATTCGTTAATAGGTCAACAAACATATGATAGAAAAAGAGAGACTTGCATATTTAGATCCCGAAAAGGCTTTAGAAGCGAAGACTTTAGGAAATGAACATTTTAAAAAAGGTTAGTATTTTAAATTTATGGTTGTTTTTTTTTTAGCTCACCTGGACCTAATATCCATATGAGTTATTCTTAACACTTTTTGGTGGTTCTTCACAAAAGTTTCATTTTTTGTGTTGAACAAAAATCCAAGATTGCCACCACCACAGGACATTGTTAAACATAGAACCCTATATATTTATGAATACAAGTCTTCTTTCTCAGAAACTACTAATATGCTTGAAACCTTACAGCACATACATAATCAGGCAAGTCTTTGCTTTGTTTTTCCAACATCGGAGTTGGTTTTTACTTTACTTCCTTTAAAAGAAACCTATATCTGATGATATCATACCAGTCCACATGGTTATTCAACTTATTCAAATTTTTAGAGGTATATTAGTTGCTGCTTTCATCTGTTCATTCAATGTAGATGTTGTGCAGATGATATTTTGAGTTATGTTTGACATAAATCAGGGGTTGAAAATATGGGAAGTCCAGGGTCCTGCCTAGGGTAATTTTCAGGCAGACTCTTTGAAAAGAACAACCCTTAAATGCTGTCAGACCTTTAATTTTCAGTAGCTTCAGTTAAAATTTTCCCCTTTTCTAAAATTGTCTGCCGAAATATAACAAAATATTATGAAAATGCAATTTGTAAACAAACACAAAGTAACTGTTTAATGTGGGAGTTCTGGTCTGTAACCAACATTTGTTTTATTATTTCCCTTTTCTCATTTTTGGAACACACTGTTTGTTAACATAGTATGAATCAATGTAAATACGGGTCACTTTAGATAAGTAATCTTTTATCAAAATGATTCCAAGCCTGACACCGATGCTATTAGAGGAGGCAAGTAAAAAAATAAAAATAATGAACCAAAACTAGAATTGATTGATTGATTTTTGGTGTTTAATGCCACTTTCAGCAATATTTCAACTATATCATGGCAACCAGTTTTAGTGGTGGAAGAAGCCGAAGTACCCGGAGAGAACCACCGACTATGGGCAAGCAACTGGTAAACTTTATCACTTGCGGCTGCGAGTCGATTGCACTCTTTTTGTAATTTACAAAGCCGGGAACGAACCCACGCCGTATTGGTGATAGACTTGCATGAGTTGTTAGGTAATCCAACTACCTAACTCATTGAGCCACCCAGGCCCTCGACCAAAACTAGGTTTCTGATAATTAATAACAATAAGTGGATATGATATGTAATAAGACATAGATTCTCTAATACCTTCTGGGGTTATTATTTATTTCAGGAGATTACCCAACAGCAAAGAAACATTATGATGAAGCAATCAAGCGTAATCCTGAAGACGCTAAATTGTATAGTAATAGAGCAGCATGTTATACAAAATTAATAGAATTTAATCTAGCTTTGAAAGATGCTGACAAGTGTATAGAATTAGATCCAAAATTTAGTAAGTTTCATTGTAATATAACCACATAGGTGGTGTAATGGTTCTCGTGCTCGTCCTGAGTGCAGTAGATCATGGGGTTGAGCCCCTGTCATCCTGAGTGCAGTAGATCGTGGGGTTGAGCCCCTGTCATCCTGAGTGCATCATTAGATCGTGGGGTTGAGCCCCTGTCATCCTGAGTGCAGTAGATCGTGAGGTTGAGCCCCTGTCATCCTGAGTACATCATTAGATCGTGGGGTTGAGCCCCTGTGTGGTCAAAACAAAGACTATGGAATTGGTATTTGCTGCTTCTCTGCTAAACACACAGTATTAAGGAGCAAAAGACGGGTTTGCTCCGAGTCAGGATAATGTGTCAGAGCGGAACAGAATGTCTATCCACGGATTGTTGCTTCAATAAGCTAGCACTATTAATTTCCCACTAAGCATGTGAGTCTAGTACAAAGTCAACATCATCATCTCATTGAAATGTATTTTCTTGTTGTGATATAGTTGTAGAATTGCTCAGTTGGTGTTAAACAACATTGACACACCCACCCTCCATTGTAATGTTAATCAGTCATGTATTATACTCAGTGACGTTAAACAACATTGACCCACCCACCCTCCATTGTAATGCTAATCAGTCATGTATTATACTCAGTTGGTGTTAAACAACATTGACCCACCCACCCTCCATTATAATGCTAATCAGTCATTTATTATACTCAGTTGGTGTTAAACAACATTGACACACCCACCCTCCATTGTAATGCTAATCAGTCATGTATTATACTCAGTTGGTACCCACCCACCCTCCATTGTAATGCTAATCAGTCATGTATTATACTCAGTTGGTGTTAAATAACATTGACACACCCACCCTCCATTGTAATGCTAATCAGTCATGTATTATACTCAGTTGGTGTTAAACAACATTGACCCACCCACCCTCCATTGTAATGCTAATCAGTCATGTATTATACTCAGTTGGTGTTAAACAACATTGACACACCCACCCTCCATTGTAATGCTAATCAGTCATGTATTATACTCAGTTGGTGTTAAACAACATTGACCCACCCACCCTCCATTGTAATGCTAATCAGTCATGTATTATACTCAGTTGGTGTTAAACAACATTGACACACCCACCCTCCATTGTAATGCTAATCAGTCATGTATTATACTCAGTTGGTGTTAAACAACATTGACCCGCCCACCCTCCATTGTAATTCTAATCAGTCATGTATTATACTCAAAATTGACATGATATAACAATGAAAATTGCTGAACAAACAAATCGTTTGCCTGTCTTCCGTTACACACGGACGATCACATATTAGAATGGTCAAGTGCACTTGACACTTCCGTTATTGATAATTGAAAAATCAAGAATCCCACCTTTGATGTTGTTAATGATGTCAATCAAGACTTTTCATTAAAATATTCAAACAATAAAATGGGTATTAATGATGTGATTAACAAGTTGTCAATCAATTACACACAGGCTAATTTATTGCATAAAAAATTAATAAAGCGTAATCTAAATTTTAATGAATGGATGCACAAGCTAAAGAAATTAAAATCAAAGTCATGTGTGAGATTAATTCATTCGCTATTGTTTATTTTTTCTTTGATGATAGACTCTTTAATTAAACAGCAAACTGTGGTCTCAAGGTTCATCTAAATACCAAAAACAAAAGAAATGTACTCGTTCTGAAATTTCGATTAACCTGAGTTTTTATGTGTATATAATACCAAATAGAAACAATTATTCTTCAAATTCAAATAAAAAAAAAAGGAAAATGGCTACAATCTGAAAATTGGCCATTAAAAATATATATCCGAATTATCAGCATTATACCGATATCGATCCAAGTGTTAATGCCCGACCTTATATTTCCTGTTTATAAAATAGATCGTGAACAAAGTTGAAAAAAATTTTCTAAGGAACATTTGAAGATACCAAAGAGGTATTCAGAAGCCGTAGTTTTTTTAAATTTGTTTACGATGAAGGCCCACTTTACTGTGCATCAGTTATAGCGTAATGAAACTGCCCGGGTCAGAACCAGATTTTTTTCTCTCTAAAATTATGCGACCTCGGTGGCTCGAACTACCGATAGCTAGAACAGATTTTGACAGTCCCTTCGAGTTCGAGCCAGCGAAGTTCTACTGTACGATTTTTAAAAGGGGAGGTAATTCTACATTGTTTCTCTTATAACGAGCGATGCCTGAAACGAACTAAGATCGAGTCCCCGTTATAAACAAACTCTACTGTATATTAATAAAATCCGTAAATGTTGTATACCGAGTATTTTGTGAAATTTGTAATAAAATTATATATGTTGGAGAAACAGGAGACACACGGTATCACAGACATTTATTGAATGGTATCCCTTATCTGTAGAAAAGTAGATGATCCAATGCCCTAATTTTGTTTATTTTTGGATAAACAAATTCAAGTGAACATAGCTTTTAAAGAAATCTAGTGTCTTCACGACATTTTTTCACCTTTATGGTTATTTATGTACATTAAAACCACATGATTGGGAACTAAGATAAGTTGTTCCCTTCAATATCTTGAAAGTATATTTATGTAGACCACTTGTGAGTAAAATGGAGCACAAATAACTCTAATACATAGGTAATTAGTGGTAGAATAGTTGTTTGGCAAGACTGACATGAAGTTGTAATGTATTTGAAACCAAATGATCTATATTGTGTCATATTTATAGTGGGGGCATGACAATTTGTAACAATTAACTCATCAATATATTTTATTTTTAGTTAAAGGATATTTGAGGAAAGGAAGTATATACTTTGCAATGAAAGAACCAGCTAAAGCAGCCCAGGCCTACTCTAAAGCATTAGAATTAGATCCAAACTGTGAGGTAAGTGTTATCTTCATATAACACTGGATTTAAGATATTTTTTTCTAATATTTTTGTTTTCCTTATGTATCATTTATACTTGCTTGCCTGTCTGATTTCATTCAAATCAATTCCATTTTAAAGTCTTTTAATCAGCATTTGGTTTTTTTTGGTGAAAAGCTAGATTTTCTGACAAGCAAGAAGACTCGGGGAAAAAAACCTCTCTCTCTGCATGTCACTGACATACTTTATCACAAGGTTGTATCAAGTACAGGTTGCATCAGCAAGGATCAAATTCTGATTACCAAAGGTAAAAGATATGTTTCATGGGATGAGAAAATTTTGTAACATGTCACAAACTACTCTTATAAG
Source organism: Bathymodiolus brooksi (assembly GCA_963680875.1). Classification (NCBI taxonomy): domain Eukaryota; kingdom Metazoa; phylum Mollusca; class Bivalvia; order Mytilida; family Modiolidae; genus Bathymodiolus; species Bathymodiolus brooksi. Next base: position 60,863,166 of record OY804576.1, on the reverse strand, counting down.
CTCATATGAAATATCTTCTTGATCTAGGAGCATACTATTCTTACAACAATGGTACCGGTTTATGTCCTACCATTAAAATATGGGTTATGTATAGCCAGTTCCATATATTTAGGTCCCTGAAGCCAAGGAACACCTAGTTCTAATCACAGGGTTTCCCTCTGAGGTACATCTCCATGATGTTTTTGTTATTAAGTCTGTTTTTCAACAATCGTAATGTTAAAAAGAAAATAAGAATGTAACGTCAACAGGGGCCGTTGTGCTCGCGATCATATGGTAGTTGGATTTTCAACTACCATCACCACTAATGCTGTGATTTTGAACCCCATTCATGGTGAGGTGTACTCAATACAACATTATTTGATAACGTTTGTCAATGACTTGAAACAGGTCTTTGGTTTTCTCCGGGTACTCTGGTTTCCTCCACCAATAATACTGACCACCATGATATATTGTTGAAAGTGACGTTAAACACCATAAACCTGTAATGGTAACACAACCTACATACATCTTTACTCTTGGTCCAAACTAAAAATAAAAAATACAAGTCTTGTATTAAATTTATTATTATCTGTCACTGGGTAAACTTTTATTAATATCATTGGTCAAAGTAAAAATTCTGTAGTCACATTGAAATGCCTTCTGTAAAATGTCCAATAAACCATAGCTTACAATTTTGTTTTTTAAAGTGACACTATGAAAAACAAACATGTAATATACCTTATATGATTATTTTAGGAAGCCAATCTAGGCTACAGAGATGCTAGAATGGCTGAAGGCAACGACCCAGAAGCTGTGCGGAAAAGAGCAATGGCTGATCCTGAAGTAACTCAGATTCTCAAAGATCCAGCAATGCAAATGATACTTCAACAAATGGAAAAAGATCCAAAGGCAGTCAGGGAGTAAGATTATTTTTTAAAGAAGTTTATTATTCAGATAATTTTCAAAAATACAGAAACTGCATCAGTGGTGTAATGGTTAGTGTGCTCACCTTGAATGAAGTTCATTTTCTATCTTGATGTGTTACTTTTTTTTATCTTTCCTAATGTATTTCTTAAAACTAGTATACTAGGATCCCATACAAAGACCACATGCATCCTTTTTTTCTTCAGTAAAGAAAAAAAGTGAAAAAATATGCTACCCAACCATAAGATCATAAAAAATGGAAAATAACTTGCTGATTTTTTATATAAATATTTATGTTCTTTCAACATCTAACATGAAAAGGCAAATTCCTGCTTCCCACTTATTCCAGTCGTGATCAATGGTAACCGGTAGTTATTTGCATTAAACCATTGATTGGTCATGAAATTCCTTCCATTTTCCAGCCCTGATTAAATATATAACGACGGCTTAAAAGTTTGGTTACACACTGTTCAATTGATAGCCTAATAAACAAGTAGTTTGGTCAGTTTTATTGGTGGAGGAAACTGGAGTACCCGGAGAAGACCACCGACCTGCCACAAGTCACTGACAAACTTTATCACATAATGTTGTATTAAGTACACCTCGCCATGAGCGGGATTTGACCTTACAACGTTAGTGGTGATAGGCACTGATTGCATAGGTAGCTGTAAATCCAACTACCATACGATCATGGCCACGACGGCCCCTTTTTGGGTTTAAAAAAGAAGAGAAGTATAATTAAGAAATAATTCATGGCAGCCGTAGATTTGTGCTCATTTAACCATGGGTTGGGCATTTATATTCGATTATTTTTTCCCCGAGCGCTAACGAGGGATAAAATACGAATATAAATGCCCAACCCATGGTTAAATGTACACAAATCTATGGCTGGCATGAATTATTTCTTTCTAATATGACAAATACGGTAATTTTTATGACCCTAGGCTACCTTAGAATCTACCACACAACGGCTGTTCCGTTTAACCCCCTTCACATATGAATACGAATATTGGTTGTTTACGTCATCAAAATTTCACGTGGGAGGTGACCGGAACATCCGTCTGCGAAAAAAACCCCAGATGAGTGCGTTTTCATCGCATATTTGTGTATACATGTAAACAAAGTAATATAATGTGTAGTTGTTGTGTATGACCTCACGGAAACGGCCTTGTAGGCTTTTATTCATTACAGAAACTTTTTAAATTATGTTTTTTTGTTTCCAATCGATAATTTGAGTGCGCAGGTGCTAAAGGTAGATATATACCGACATATACTGGTTGACGATATATAGGCCGTCATATTAGACTACTAACTAATATATTTATATATTTCAGTCATCTACAGAATCCTGAAGTTGCAGCCAAAATAGAAAAGTTAATGGAATGTGGTATAATTGCTCTTCGTTGACACCAGTTTCGGACCTAATGTCAGGAATTTTTATTGGATAATCAAACTGTTTATAAATAAACAAAGCAAGAAGACACGTTTATACACTTGTTTCTTGAGATACACTATTTAGTGCTTCATTGTTGTTTGGGAACAATGCATTTAATTCAGCCTGTTTATTTCTACATTGAATTGAAGACTTCATTTACAGATTCTGTATACTATTATCATTAGAATGTGTCTTTATTGTGTTTATCATTATCAGTTTGCTCACAAAGTTTAAACTTATGTTCTCAGGAATTGGATCATTTAACTGAACTCCATTAAAATTCAAATATATTGATTAGAATTGTAATAATTACAGGTTGAATTTCACAAGGTTTTAGATTTGTGCAATTGCTTATTTTAGGATTTTAGTTGCATAATTATCAACATACATAGAATTATTAGACAAAAACACATTTTTAAGAAAGGACAATATAATTTTGATTTTATTAAACCCTCGTCATATACATTTATAAAAAGAATTCCCATTTTCAATGTGATTAAAACCATATGTTTAATATACTATGTTCCCATAACGTCTGACATAACTCATTTAAGCTTTTGATATGTGAACTTTAGATTAATGAATTAAAATACACAATGGCAAAATCTTTGTCTGTGGGTTTTGTTACGGACAGTAAATGAAACGTGAGCGAGAATGCTGATGTTAATATTGACGTTGTTAGTTGAGCGTGTCGTATATTTACCAGTTTTTTCCTATTTTATTTATGAAGTGCAAGTGAAAATAATGAGATAAAATTCTTACATCATTTAGTATTGTCAGTTGCCTGTTCTTCTTTGATAGAGAGGTTGATAAATAACGAGAAAGTTCGATAATAAGTTAGACTTGCAGTAGGACAGTTCATAATATGTTCTCGTGCAATGCTGTTTGTTGTCTAAGGCCAAACAAACAAATATGTGTGTTTACGGTCACGCGACCGACCCTATTTTTCAGCCGCCGACCCTAATCTTTTTTATCGGCAATTACTCGACTAATTTTTGCTAGTAACCCTATCAATTTTTACACAGGATTCGGATAACCATTTTTGTTGTTTAATCAGCAGCTATGGTTTATTTATTCAACCGCTAACTTTTTGTCAAAATTGAGAGCAAAGAAGGTAGAAAAACTGCGCAACTCATCATAAAGCAGCTTCAATAAATGACGGCTTACCGGAAATTTCGAAAATGAAATATCGGATTCCGGAACCGGGAACGACTATTTCCGGTTTTGTCGATAATAATAATATAAAAAAAAAAAAAATACCGACCGACCCTAGATTTTTTTGACATGTGACCATAAACACACATATTTTTTTGTTTGGCCTAACCAACATATGTTTCGAAAAATTTCTGGAATGAATGAAGGAAACATTAATTTCAACTAATCCAGAAGAATTTGAACTTTAATCAATGAAATAACCAGGTCACTGTAATTTTACTATCCGTGCATCTTCACTGAAAACTTGTGCATCCCTTCTTTATATAGTATATTTTTGCAATAATTGAATTAAGAATAGAATTTGTTACAAATTATAGAACATAATCGCCATTATATAACTAAAATATTATTAAAAGTGGTGTTCAGCACCATAACCATAACCCCCTAACCCCAGCTTTGTATAAGTGATATAGAATAAATTTACGTAATTATATAAGATATGAATATAGCAGTGTTAGAAACTCCCAAAAATATTTAGTAGTCATTTGAACAACCTAAATCAAAATTTAGGTTGTCCAAAAAATTGTTTGGTTGTCCATTCATGCCCGCAAAGCGGGCTTGCCCACCTCGCTTGTGAGGTGGTCCTTACGGCCGGGGGTCTGGGGGCCGCTCAAGGCCCCCATAAGCTCTGAGGTAAATGGTGCAAAATCCTGCATTCGGGGAATATCCTGACACATAAATCTCAGCTTCAAATAGTAGGTTTTTTTTACTGAAATTTTTGCTTGACAAGTCACAAGGCACCCAGAAGCTCTGGATTAAAAGGTGCAAAAATATGCAATCTGGCCATTTCCTGGCACATAAACCAGCTTTTCTAAACCTGTTATTCAGTAAGGATAATTTTGATTTTTGGCTTGATAGTTAATGGAAAATTTTGTACTGGTTGGTCTATTCCCAGAAGTAAATGTTTTGGCAATCTTTTTTAGATTTTTTTGCCGGAGGCTTCTTCGCCCTGGACACAAACTTCCACATTTTTGAGAAATGTAAATTGATAAAATACGAGTAATAACCGGATACGGCATCGGAATTAGATTCTGGTCAAATATCAACAATGCCAAAGTTCCGGTGATCGTTTATTTGAAGAGTTTTATATTTATAGCCATTTTAAGGGGTAATTTAGGAAAATCTACTCACAAAATTTGAAAAGAATAAATTTCAGCATTTGGGTAAAAGAAAATTTCAGGTCGTCACTCGGACAACTTTGTTACAAATTCAGGTCGTCCGTAATCGTTTTTGGTCTTCATTGACGATCGGACAACCAGGAATTTCGAACACTGATATAGTATAAATATGTTTTATTAGGATTTCTGATTCAATTTTCAGTGATTAGAATACAAAAAGTATTCAGAAACAGACTATGTATATTTTTTTTTCAAGTAAATATTTAAATTCAGACTAGAGTTATCTTTCTTTTTTTCAAGGTTGATTTTCAGGAAAACTGCATCTGACAATGATATGGATGTAGATTATTTTATATATTGTCACATTCCACAATTTATCTGAAGTAAGATTTTCACTGAAGGTGCAGGACATGGAAAATTAATTTTCCACCCAAAGATTAAAAAAAAATGAACAGTGTTTTTGGTTTTTTTTTGGAGTATGCTGCTACATTTCTTGGGCTTTAAAAAAGAAATTTTTTGTAAATTTGATGTGCAAATGAGAATTTGATAATAGTTTCCACTTGCTTCTCACATCTATTTGTTACAACTCTGAAAACATGGATAGGACAAAATTAATTGCTTTTAATTTTATTAACTTTTCATAATATTGTGTATTGATCTTTTCATATTCATTGTTTAGCTAAAGAAGTTTCATATGTCTACACATGTACATAATTATTTAATGTTTCCCATAACACTAGAAAAAAAATAATCAAATGTGTCTTATTTTGTTCAACAATATTTAGATTGTACAATTTCCTGTCTTAATGATTACAAATTAAAAGATTCATTATGAATTGTTACAGGTATCAGATGGTCAGAAGCATCACATTAATTGTTACAGGTATCAGATGGTCAGAAGCATCACATCTCATATTGATGTGATTAAGTTGTACATGTACAATAATCAAAAATATTGTAATGCATTTGAACAATAAAAGAAAATTGAAGAATTTAAATAAACTCATCAAGGGAAATATGTTTACTTATTTTTGTTTCATTAGTTTGAATTGGTGAGGGTTTGGTTTATGGTGTTTGGCACCACTTTCTACAATATTTCAGTTATATCGTAGCAGTCATTTTTATTGGTGGAAGAAAACGGAGTATCTGGAGAAAACCACCAACCTGCCGGAAGTCACCGATAGCATCTCCTACTCATGGAATATATTTATTTATTCTTTGTACCAAGAAAAAATGGCAAATGGAAATATAAGTAACATTGAGTGAGTCTATATATCTTGTAGGTGAGGTGTTTCTGTGTATTATATTATGTCTGATTTTAAGTTCCTTTTAATCAAATAATCATGTGATCTTTTCTTATCAAGGCATCAGTTTTGTATTTCTAATGGGGGCAAAATTTGATAAATTATAACGGACAGGGTAGGCCTTAAGCCAATTGGGCCACGGGTTTAGGGGGCCCTACGCTGGAGTTATCTACTCTTATCTGTTCAAGTACACACAACAACACACTGCAGGTTTTACAGAACAACATTGGGCCCCACACCTCCTAAGGCTGGCCCTGATAATAGAAGCTGTATTGTAGCAGACATTTCCCAACCCATTGATATAATGAAACAATTAAACCTTTATTTAAGAATATTTTCATTTTTTAGGCTTTTATATACATGAAATGTTAATTTCAAAGTAGTGAGTGAATCAATGCTCTTAATCTTCAAGTGATACATTTTTTTCTATCTATATCATGGCTGGTAGTAATAAAGCACCTGTGAGAACAAATTACATTTTGGTAAGATGATATTGATGTCTGCTTTGTACTAGACCAACACACTTAGTTGGATTTGTATAGATAATCCTCGCTCACCAAAACAGTCCAAAGGTTAGACATGTTGCTCCACTCTGACACATCTGAATAGCCAGTCTTCATTTTGCTCATGCTCCCTAAATGCTGCATGCCTAGCACAGAAGCAGCATATAGTCATATTGTCATTGATAGTTGTTAAATTTTAGAGCCTATGGCTGGGGATGTTTGATTCAATGTAACCATTGACCCATACGGTATATGAATGTGTCTCGAGATAATAAAGATTTAAAGCCAGGAATCTAACCCATTTATGTACTACATTCGAGACAAGCAAGCTAACCATTACACCACTGATGTGATTGTTCCAATGAAACCATTTCACCTAAGCAAAAACAACTTGTTTCACTTCATTGTCTTTTATATTTTATTTTTATGCTACGCATACTAAAGTATTTAGCAATTCAAATATTTTATTGAATAAAGTGCATAATTTAATTATACAATATCCAATGGAATTGCACATCATGCATAGCCTATGTAAGTGCTCTCCCTCAATAACTAAGGACATCAAGTATAATGATAAGAATAAATAATTAATTTGGATCTTTTTCTGTTTGTTAAAGTATCAGTTGGATCAGAAGCATTGCTGGATTTTTGAGAATCTGAGATACTTCATGGTCAGCCATTGTATTTTTTATTTTTAACAAGAAGCATAGATACATGTAGGTTGTGTTGTTATTCCTTTCCTATATTGTGGGGCCGTCGTGGTAGTTGGATTTACAACTACTTGTGCAATCAGTGCCTATCACCACGGAAGTTGTGAGTTAGAATCCTGCTGATAGCGAGGTGTACTCGATACAACATTATGTGATAAAGTTTGTCTGTGACTTGCGACAGATCCGTGGTTTTCTCCGGCGGTTTCCTCCAACAATAAAACTGACCGCCACGATATAACTGAAATATTGTTGAAAATGGCATTAAACACCGTAACCTTGACCTAATTAAAGGAACAACGCTTTTGTTGTTATGCAATTCCCAGTCTGGCAAATAAAACTTTTACCTTATTAAAACATCTATGTTAATATAGGGGGTGGAGATCATTTATACTCTTCAATGTCCATGATCTAGAACTAACATTCGTTAGTGTCATGACTTTCTACCTATATACAGTCTATTGTTAAATGTAGATACAGTATGTAACTAAGACACTACTGAAAATCAAAACCAAGGTGTATAGAGAGGTGTGGGAAGATTTATAAGAGCACCTTGTTGACTTTTAACCCAAGCATGAGAACACACTATGATGTCTAAATGACAATCTACTTCATCTTGTGTATTGCACCAAATTATACAAACAAGATTATTTGCAGATCAAATTTTCACAGTTGACGGTAGTTTTAAATCTATAACACTTTACTTAGGAGTTTTGAATGTGACGGGACTATGGATAATCAGATTAAAACATATTAAAACCATATACAGATTACTTTCATCGAGTGTTTGTCTATATTGATCTTGTTAAAACGTTCTAGATGTATATGTAAAATAATGTTCTTGAATATATATTAATTTTTGTACCTATATAAGTTAGTGGATACACCTTGTTTGGAAAAAATGTTGGAAATTCCGAAAGTAGAAATAAACTATAATAATAATAAACAGTTTCACTTAGATTTTGTCAGTATGAAATCTAAGACATTTTCACAACCTGGAAAATATGGAAGGAATGATGTTAAAATGGAATGGAATGGCAAACCTATGAAGTGTAAGGAGTTTTCATTTCATGAGCTCGAAGAGAAACCACAGACTGTACATGGATTTAGGAGAGGAAGAATTGTTGAACCAAAAGTGAAACAGTCGACAGGTGACTTTTTTTACGATGAAGTTCCATGTACTCCAAGACAGAAAACGGTAACGGAAGATTTTACACTATCTGGACAAAAAGTGAATTTACAAACAGGTGATGAAACGAATTCTAACGTAATACCATCTCGTGAATGGGTGATTGAGAAATCTCGTACATTACCGGATATAAAAGAATGTATGACACCATATTCAACACCAATCAAACTGTATAGACAAATTAGGCCAAAAATAAGAGACAAATTGAATGTCAGCACCGAAAGCTTGGCTTCAATAGACATACCAGTGAAAGAAACAGAACCTAAACATACAAACAAAGAAGAATTTAATTCAAAAAAGTCAGAAAGCGATAGTTTACCGAAAATCAACGATGCAAGTTCAGTTGATACGTGTAACCAAAGTAAAAAAGGCATCAGCGTATCACTCCAGACGGACGACTACTTGTATTATAACACGGATGATAGTCCGAGACCAACAACCACAAGCCAAGGCAATCGTCCAGTGAGATATCAACCGCTAAAAATTATATCACCTACAATAAATAAAAAGTTGCCAAACGTGCATAAAAAGAAATCGTTGACATCGCGAGACGCACCGAGGAGAAGGGGTTTCCCTAATTTCCGTGCTGGGCACAACGCAGTATATGAAAATGCCACTCGACTTGCATCAAAACAATCCATGCGGAACTTGTCAACTAGTTTGCCCGTTCTAACAAACCCAAACATGTAGCGAAGACCAACATAATAGTGTTTGTTGAATCAAGCTTAAAAGTGCTGGAGTTTCTGTCGAAAGGAATATTATTCTACTGTATCAATGACCGCCTTCAACTAATTGAAGATTTCGCCAATATTAGTAGCAAGTATAAAACTATTAATCTATATTATTGTGTTTTGTTATAAAAACAACAATTAGTAAACATTGCTTAAAACAGTCATAATGTGTTAATGGTGCATTTTAAACTAAATTGATATCATTAAAAAACATCTCGCTCGTACCATCTTACTAAAGAAATAAATGTGTCATTAAATTAGAAGTTGTCATATAACAATCAAATTAAAAATGAGCAAATATCACCTACTCCCCATGGAAAGGCAAAAATGGGTTAGAAATATTTGCTAATTCTTTAGACGATTCCCTACAATTGAATGAATCAATGTTTTCCTCGTGATAGTTGAAATAGGAGAATACCAACGCAATGTGTGAAGTTGGAACATAACAAAGGATTTAAGAACCAACAGACCGGAAGCAGGATTCAATGTTTGAAATCCGTGCTTCAGTGATGTTTATAAGATAAGTTTTATTTAAAGTCGGCATGTCAAAACAACCAATACAACACAAGCTCTGGTGAGCTTTTGACCGACATCCAGGTTCCAAGGAGAGTGTTCCCGTAATATTACCACTGCAAACAGACAAATTCTTCATTGTAAACGGGTTATTAAAATTGTCATATATAAATATTCCAGACAAACCATGACTTTCGGAGTCTCAAAATAAGCTGACGTTTTCCTTATTACAAAAATGAGAAACAATCACTCGAGTTCTTGTGAGGACATATAAGATACACAAGAATTGTTAACAAGAAATCTGGAGCCAATATGGTCATATTGTTAAATGATAAATCCTGTTCACATATCACTCACAAATGTGGTGCTGGTCAAAACAAAGAGATTATCTTCTTCAATTAAACGAGATGAAAAAGGTTTGTTTTATAATGTTAATGTGTATCAGATGTTACTCATAGTATATGATATTTTTATTTGCTAGATTTGTGTTTTAAGTTGATTTTTCATTTACAGTAGATTGTTGACGATGACAAGTTGACAAATTATAAATCATATGTAGATATGTAGGGGAAATGTGGTCTGGTGTTGGTATATAGACGGCTGTCTTGATTGTCACCAGTTAAAGGGGGAATATCGGACAAGGTTAGAACATTTTGCCTTGTTATGGGTAACCAACGACTGCCACTAACAAATTGTTGCTCAATGGATTTGTTTGTTTGATGGTCCTTAACGCCACTTTCAACAATATTTCAGTTATATCGTGGCGGTCAGTTTTATTGGTGGTGGAAACCGGAGAAAACCACCGACCTGTCGCAAGTCACTGACAAACTTTATCACATAATGTACACCTCGCTTCGATCGAGATTCGAACTCGCAACATCAGTGGTGATAGGCACTGATTGCATAGGTAGATGTAAATCCAACTACGGCCATACGACCACGACGGCCCCTTTGCTCAATGGGAGCTACTACCAGTTGTCTTTTACGTGCGTGACATTACCCAAAAAAGTGCCACTTTGTCTTATTTGGACCCGTCATAAAGTTGATCAATTATGTCATATTTCTATATCCCATGATTTCCTCTGAGATTCTTGAAAATTAAAGACCAATTATCCATGAAGGATATGTGTTTTAGTTGGGAAAAATATTCCATTTTACATATTTTTTAAATAGTTCACAATTGATTTTATTATAGGAACATCAAACTTATCTAGTAGTAAGTGTAGTTGGTAAACGATGGCTATCCCCACACTACTGAACATTGCACACTTTCCTCATTCATGTCTTATCACCGGGTTTGTAACTATATTAATACTACGAGTGCCACTTGTGGAACAGGAAATGCTTATCCTTCTGAGGAGCCTGGGTTTTCCCCCGGTTTTTAGTGGGATTCGTGTTACTCGATCTTTAGTTTTCTGTATAGTGTTATGTGGATCGTTGTTTGTCCTTTTGTCCTTTTACTTTTGGTATTATGTTGTCTGACCTTCTTCGATTTGAGGATTCTGATTGCCTCCCTTTGGTATCATCAAACTCTTCTTGTAAATTAACAAATATAATCAGACGTGGAGTGCATTTTTTAGTGATTATTTCACTAAGTTTCTGCTTTAGAATACGACACGAAACGAAATCCAAACCAAAACTGTTACAGCAAAATGCTATACATTACAAAAATATCTTGTATGACATATGATCCTCATTGGTTCCAATATGTACCAAATATTTTTTCAAAAACTGTTTTGCACATCTAACAGGTCATAAGCTATATAACTTTAGTCCAAATTTATTCATTTTTGGACCCTCAAAAAATGTCGGAGAAGTTCAAGTCAAAAGATAAACACATATACATGTCATGTGTGGTTCTCTCTGGTTCCGATTGTGACCCTAAACAACACAGCTTCGGGTTATAATCAATCATTTAAATTCAACATGACTCACCAGGAACATTACATTTAGGAGAAGTTCAAGTCACAAGAAAGTGTGAAGGACGGTCGAGATAACAATCCCAGAAATTTCACTCGAAAATGTGGGGATAATGAACGTGTCTCAAATGATTCCGAAGAAAAAAAAGAGAGAGAGAGAGAGAGAGAGAGAGAGAGAGAGATTTGTGTCTTGTCTTGTATTATATTGTCTTGTCGTTTCTCTTTATTCATTTGTATTTCTGTATCTCTGTTGAGAGCTACTAGTACCCTCTGGCTGTAGGTAAACCTCACATAATAAATAAAGAATTAAATTAAATGATCCCGGAGTGTTTCACCTAAACTTGAACGGGTGAAGTCGATTAGTTAACGATAAATAATTTCAGAATTCACATTGCAACGAAACTGATAGAAAATTTGATCACATAGTCAAAAAATCATTACTTAGTTACAAACAAATATATTTGTGTATCCAAAGCAAGCAATTTCACATACATTTTTGACGACGATTTACTATTAGTTAATAATGGAAGGAAACAATTGCTTAACTTCACGACGTGAAGTGGAGGTTTAATAACGTACAGAAAGGAACCTTTTGTTAACCATGTTAACTGTGTTTTATTCTCCTAGTTTTCAGCCGTTTAGTATATATTGTTTGGTATTGTTCTATCATTGTCTATACAATAATGTATCTGGAAACAATTCGTGAGATTTAAAAATGATGCGTCACTTTTCCCCCACACGTTGACTTTATACTTGTAGAAAATCGCCAGTAATAAGTGTAGTTTAGTGGTTTTCTTTAAATTTTAGGTACATAATCCTTCAAAATTAATCTAATATTGATTTAAAAGGGTCTATTGTAATGCCTTTAGAAAATAGTGGTAATAGTTTCCGCATCCCAGATTGGGGAACGCAACATTTACACAAGTCAAATGAACTATCTCGATCATTTTTATCTCGCCAGATGGAATGTTAAGATGTACAATGCAGGGGCGGGCGCACCCGGCGCGCGCCCCCCCTAAAATTGGAAAAATATGATTTTTTGGCGTAAAATCGTGATTTTTCACACGAAATACCCCAAAAATTTTCGCGCCTCCCTCTGCTCGGCGCAATTTTTTTAAGTGCGCCCCCCCTAACTTGAAATCCTGGATCCGCCCCTGCAATGTAAGTAAACACGATTTCAGTAAATCCATCTGACAATCAAGTAACATACAACGTCAAGGAACAGCACGTTTATTGTACTGCTCTGTTGATCCCAGTCACTTCAAGGTGTACAATGTTATTGTTTACATAAAGTGTTACTTAAATTGCATTTATAATATAATAAATCGATTTATTTCTTACATGTTAAATTGAATAATATAGAAATACAATGGAGAAAGTTTACTTATATTAATCCAAACTCATAAATGTCTAAATCTGGCGTTGGTGCAATGAAGTTTATAATTTTGGATTAAAAAAGTTTTAAAATTTGACAAAATTAAAGTTATATATTAAAAATGTTTGTTTATAGGCAAGTTCGTAGAAGGTTTCTGTCCTATGAAAAATGTGTTTACAAAGTATTGTAAACAATGCAGTCTCAAGGGCCCAACTTTGAATTTTCACCTTTTTTATTCATGATTAACATCTTTATCCATATTTTGTCACGAGGTTTCATTCAACTATTCCACGTTGTTTTACTTCAGAACCCTTGGATCTTTTGTTTTCATTTTTTGTAGCTTGGTATCCAAGTTCCCTTTTAGGGTCATGTCAAATATCACATTCCAAACGACCAATCGGCGACGAGTATCTTGATATCTTGTTAATGAAATAGTGGAGGGCTTCCAAATGAGAATGAACCCGGTGTCGTTGATGGGGTTGGGGTTATGGTGTTTAACGCTACTTTCAACAATATTTCAGTTATATTGTTTGATGGTGTTTTACTCCACTTTCAACAATATTTCAGCTATATCGTAGCGGTCAGTTTCATTGGTGAAGTAAACCGGAGGACCCGGAGAAAACCACCAACCTGTCGCAAGTCACCGACAAACTTTATCACGTAGTGTTGTACACCTCGCCCTGATCGAGATTCTAATTCACAACATCAGTGGTGATAGGTGATTGCATAGGTAGTTGTAAATTCAACTACCATACCATCACAGGCTCACAGCCACGACGGTCCTTATTTCACTTACATCGTGGCGGTCAGTTTTATTGGTGGAGAAAACCGGAGTACCCGGAGAAAACCACCGACCTGCCGCAATTCGCTGACAAACTTTATCACATAATCTTGTATCGAGTTCACCTCGCCATGAGCGGGATTCGAACACACAACTTAGTGGTGATAGGAACGTTAGTGGATCAACGACCAATGAAGGTCCAACAACATTTAATTTCTTAATAAAAACAAATACCCACGGAAAAATCCCCAGAAATAATTAAAGTGATAAGTAAATTCATTAGGGATGTGTTGAATGTGTAAAGTTTTTCTAAAGCGCGGTCATTGCTAGGTGTACTTGATACAACATTATGTGATAAATGTTGTCGGTGACTTGCGACAGGTCGTTGGTTTTCTCGGGGTTCTATAACTAGAACAATCCAGTCGCAATATTCCACTCATTAAGACAGCAGAGGACGCAGTGATCATTCGTGTTTGTGTAATCCCAATCTAATTAAAATAGGGTATATATATTCATTGTGTTCTTTTTTCTTTGGTTAGTGTATCAGCTAAGAAAAAAAGATTGCGGTACTCCGGTTTCCTCCACCAACAAAACTGATCGCCACGAAATAACTGAAATATTGTTGAAAGTGGCGTTAAACATCCATCAATGAAGAATAAGATCGTAAATCTAGACAATATATAGGCTGTCAATAATTCTGATACCCTTAAATATACAAGCTTATCCTAAAGAACAAACTTTAAATAAAGTTAACAGTAATAGCACCGATGTCGTTAAAATCAAATCTTGGATTTAAACTTTTACCATATCTCGAGGTAATTTTAATTCGCATGTTTATGACAGAGGGTATTGTTTTTCTTACACACGTAGTAACTCTTGGATATGAACACCGGTTGAATTCACATTTCTTAACTCGTTCGACGCGTTCGTCAATACCATTTACATGTAAAGGTCAAGAACAGATAATTTTATAGCCTTTTTATTTTTAACACTTTTTCATGTCAATTTTTTTTTCAATAAAATTTGACGACAGATTTGTTTTTGCTGTCCCTTCCTAAAATTTTAATGGTCGACGGATAACCGGTTCAATATTAACATTTGATTATTTCCGCAATAAATATCTTGCATATAAATATGATTCTTTTCGCAGAGAATTTATTTAAAAAAAAACCAAATTACTCTGTTATCTTTGTTTCTGTTTGTGTGTTGTTAATAAAGCTACAAATTGTAATTCTAACACTCAACAGTTACTACTCATTTGAAAAATCTTGTTTGTAAAAGCTCTAACCTACAAACCGTGGTTAAGTGGTCGTCGAGACGGGTTTAGTCTGTTGAAACTAGTGGATTAATTTTTCATTTACATAATTTAAGTTTGAATAAAAAAGACATATGTTCACTGCTTTTATATGTACTTATTTAATTTTAAATATATAACTTCTATTTGGTCGAGCTCTTATAAAATATTTCTTTCTTATGACGTTTTTGTCTGGTTTATATAATAATTCATAGGTAACCCTGTGTATAGATATTGAACCTAAAATCTCCGAGGGATGGTGAAATTCTTCTGTAAGGGCAGCGGGTGTCTGCGTGTGACGAATCGGGATAATGTGTCCGAGTGGATCGACACGTCTACCTGTGTGGATTGTTGTTTGAGTGAACTAGCATTACAAAAATCCAATTCATTGTGATTGATTGATTTTTGGTGTTTAACGACACTTTCAGCAATATCATGGCGACCAGTTTTAGTGGTGGAAGAAGCCGGAGTTCCTGGAGAGATCCACCGACCATGGGCAAGCAACTGGTAAACTTTATCACTTGCGGCTGCGAGTCGAGTGCATCTTTTTTGTAATTTATAAAGACGGCCGCGAACCCACGCCGTATTGGCGATAGGTTTGTACGAGTTGTTAAGTAATCCAACTACTTAACTCATTGCACCACCCGGGCCCTTCCAACTCATTGTGTTTGTCTAGTGGAAACAGATATCATAAACAGAACTTGTTCGTAAATAGCTAGAAAATTACTCACTTGACGTTAAGCAATAATCACACACTTGCTCATGCGCACAGGAAGTTAAACAACAAATCACAGCCAGTCAACCAATATAAAATATATTTGTTGTTGTTTTCTATTTATTGTTAGATTTTTCATTCTTGTAGTCTCCCCTTCAATTGTGATATTGGTGTAAGGCATATGAAACGGAATGGCCCGTGGCGGATCCAGAGGGAAGCGGAGGGTACGTTCGCCCCCCCCCCCCCCTAAAAAAAATGAGAAAGAGAGAGAGAGAGGGGGCGGGGGGTCTTCCGTCCCTCTATTAAGCATATCAGCATTCATTCATTCGCCTGTTAAATGTAATAAATCATTATATATTTTTACCCGTTGCATTGCCCTTTTAGTTTATCTAATTTCTTTTGAACTTTTGAAGCAGTCGACGAAAACAAAGTGATATTATAATCCCTTAGACATTAATTTTTTATCAAAATCCAACCATTCTACAAACACTTCAATACAAATTACACTATTTTCAACAGAGAAACATGAGAAAATTGGCTAATATAGCACGCCGGGTATTCGGAAACTCGGTGCAAGCTAGTTATTTTGAACGTTTTCATTGGTCAATTTTGAATTTTTGGACACTACAGACCGCGGAGCATGCTATTCCGTGTTCCGTTGCCGTCATGCTCCACGGTCTGTAGTGTCCAAACATTCAAAATTGACCTATGAAAACGTTCAAAATAACTAGCTTGCACCGAGTTCAAAGTGTCCGCACCTGTTTCGAGTATACGAATACACGGCGTAATAAGGAAATCAGGGGAGTTACCGTGGCTCCAGATAGATGATTTCAAGTGACATCTCCCTTTAATTTACACTCACTGCTTAGAAACTATTTGAAACTTTTTGGAGAAGATTCATGCGTTTTAATACACTTCATCACATTCACAAAATGTTTCAAAATTGTTGACGGAAAAGCTTCCTAAATACTCAAAACCCAGAGCTTCCGGGGAGGGGGGGGGGGGGGCGCCCCCGGGGTCCCCTACCAGGGCTCTGCCCTGTACCCGCTGAAGACTTTAAGCGGTCCCCAGACCCCTCGCCGACTTTCGTCCTCTCTAACACAAAATCCTGGATCCGCCCCCGATGGCTATTTATATGTGGATGTCGATGGTGTGGTTTTTATGCCTTTGAACGGACGAAAATCTTCAGAAAGCTCTGTCTATTAATTACATTGAAAAGTATAGAATTAACATCTAAAATAGAATATAGCATAGCTGATAAAATATATACAATATATCTTGTAGGGTATAAAACGAGACTTCTTATAAAACAGGTGAGATGTCATCATCAGACTCGATTGTCCACATTTCATACATTTTGCCAACTGATGCGTTAACCGCGGAAATTGGTTTGCCTAAAGGAGAGTACAACGGGGTGAGATCAAATAACTTGCCCTGAACCTGGCATCCACCCAAATGCCATAACCCAATTATTCAAATCCAGATTACCCAGTTATTTTTTAAATGAACGAGGGTTAATGTTGTCCACAATTCTGCCAAGTCAGGGGCCCCAGTTAGGAATTGTATTTACTCTTTGTGCTCTGAAAAAATCATTTGGCAAAATAATCATTCAATACAGCAATATTTTATTAAACTCGCCATCGGATAATATGAAGTAACTTGTTGATTGAAATCATGTAGCAATTTCTATAATAATCAGAACGTACGTAGATAATATTCTATTATTGTCTACTCCTGAAGGAACTGTTCTGCTATAGTGTTGTCTGGTGAGGTATAGTGCCTGAGCCAACGGCGAGGGAACTATACCTCACCAGACAACACTATAGGAAAACTGTTCTCGAGGGAGAAGACAATAATATATTTAGTACATAACATCCCATTCCAGACATATTAAAAGAAAAGCACACTCAAATTCAATAAATAATAATAATAAAATTTACAATGTAACATTATATTTGCATTGCCAAACCTGGCCATGCTGACAGCAGACTACAGCGCGAGTCTATTTTAAAGGAGATAAATCTTGACAAAAATATATAAAAATTACGCTGGAAAATATATGCCACAGGTATAGTCCCCGCGGGAAATCGTTTGAAACTGGTATAGTTCCCGTCGCTAGGTATAATCACCCGTTGTCAAGTGTACTGTTCAAAAATAGTTTACATTGATTATCCAATCAAAATACATCATTTTCATATGTTATGTACTAATATTCTATTATTGTCTACTCCTGAGGGAACTGTTCTCCTATAGTGTTGTCTGGTGAGGTATTGTGCCCTCGCCGGCACTATGCTTCACTAGACAATGCTATAGGAGAACAGTTCCCTCAGGAGTAGACAATAATAGGATAATATTGAGTGTATCCGCGTTTCTGGAATATAAACTTCATGGGGTATATACTGAGAGTTGAAGTTTGGAAAGTCAACTAATTTCCAAGTCCTCGAGAGCAACAAAACCAAATTCCCTAAATATTATAGCGAAAATGATGAACCGTTAGTTTGATGACATTTTTAGGAACTATAAACTTCAATAATAAACACAACAATGAATTTCATAAACAATGCTAGTGTCGAAAGACTGACTACTAAGCGGATGATACCACCGGCAACTGAGAGTCAACCAGTGTGCAGATCATCGTCGATCATACACGACTGATCATGCTCCGATGCTCTCCATTCATCACCCGGAGATGAGTTGAGAGTATCGAACTGTAATCAGCCGTGGGTTACGAACGATGCAGAAATACTGTATTCAGACCCAGTGTTCGATATCTGATTTAGTGAACCGCATCGGTGGTGTAATGGATAACGTGTTCGATTCGGTGCAGTAGACAGTGGGTTCGAGTCCCAGTGGGGTCCAACTAGCTGCAATAATGTAGCTCCTGTGACAAACTTGTGTCTCGGCAGCGCTACAACGCGGTCCCATTCGTCACAATGGAGCAAAAAAAAAGTTGCAGTTGAAACATAAAAACTCACTATTTACGCTTCAAACATTTCATTATAACTATTACTGATGATCTCGGTTTGTCTGAGAAATATATGCTTTTCAAAGGTAGCAACAACCTTGTTCAAATTTATCGATCGTTTTCCATAACCGGAAACTACGGAAGGCGGAGCTTTTCTAAATATGGTATTTCTTACTACACGCTGTTACGCCTCAATCGTCAAATATGGTATCGACATCCAAATAGTGAGTCCGGAAATGACGAAATTCAAAATGTTCAGATAGAATATTTTTATTTTGTGGGAATTACATTCTAAAATACTGGTAGGTGATAAAAACTTGTTATAATAATGGACAAAAGGAAAGGTTATGTCTTATTATTGATAAATGCAGGCGTCAGAAGCTCTGTAAGCGAGCGCAAAAAATCTCGGCGGGTGCTCCATTACGTGTAATGGCATCCCGTTATAACCCTTGCGAGTAAGCGAGCATTTAGGGTTTTATTATTAGAACTAGGGTCCAACCAAAAATAATAAAATTAGTATTTGTTGCTTCTTCGCTATACGCACGTAGCTTTAAGGAGTAAAAACAGAGACTAGTTGGCTCGGAATGAGGATAATGTGTGCGAGTGGAGCGACATGTCTTCCCGTGGACTGTTGTTTCAGTGATCTAGCACTATAAAGATCAAATTAAGCGTGTTGGTCTAGTACATTGAAGCGGATGTCACCATCATTTCATTGAATGTATCTTGCTCTCGCCTTGATGTAGCTGAAAACGTGCTTATTTGACGTTAAAACAATCACTCGCTCACTCTTATCTAGTGCACACGACGCTTTTTCTGAAAAAAACATTCATCAGGTACTTAATGTCAAAAGATTGGAAAGCAAGATAATTTATAAGTCTTTGGGAGGAAGAAGTGGGATTTATAAGTCTTTGGGAGGAAGAAGCGGGATTTATAAGTCTTTGGGTAGAAGAAGTGGGATTTATAAGTCTTTGGGTAGAAGAAGTGGGATTTATAAGTCTTTGGGAGGAAGAAGTGGGATTTATAAGTCTTTGGGTAGAAGAAGTGGGATTTATAAGTCTTTGGGAGGAAGAAGTGGGATACAAAATCGACTAAGGTTACCAATGCCTGATGGAGATGAGATGAATCTTAGTTTTAACAATACCCGTAATAACATTTTTTTGGAACTGCATATTTTAATTATTATTTCTTATAAACTATGTCAATACCGAAACACTGACAACTGGTCAATGATAACCTTGGGTCGAATGATAACCTTGGGTCTAATGATAACCTTGGGTCTAATGCCCGATAACCTTGGATCTAATGATAACCTTGGTCTAATGATAACCTTGGGTCTAATGATAACCTTGGGTCTAATGATATCCTTGGATCTAATGATAACCTTGGGTCTAATGATAACCTTGGATCTAATGATAACATTGGGTCTAATGATAACCTTGGGTCTAATGATAACATTGGGTCTAATGATAACCTTGAATCTAATGATAACCTTGGGTCTAATGATAACCTTGGGTCTGATGATAACCTTGGATCTAATGAGTCCATCATCAAGGGTCGTTAGTGATAGTAATACAATCCATTTAGTGCCACAATACGTTTCTGGTACAACGTTATAATAACGCACGTTAACATACAACTTGGAAAGTCCCTTTTTGTTTTACCGATTGAAAATAGGAGAGAATACACAACAACAATGTTTGGTTGGTATTACACATAATGTAGGTGTTCTTAAACACGTTTGCATTTATTATGTTAGCCACGACACAGGCACTAAAATATATTTTTTTTTTACGGGTTCGTCGTGGTCGTGATCGTATGATACTGGATAGTTGGATTTAAAACTACCAGGGATACCAATGCAATCAGTGCCTATCACCATTGGAGTTCGAATCCTGCTCAGGCGAGGTGTACTTGATACAACATTATGTGATCAAGTTTGTCAGTGACTAGCGGCAGATTGGTGGTTTCTCTGGGTCCTCTGGTTTCCTCCACCAATAAAACTGACCGCCACAATATAAATGAATCCTTGTAAAGGTCATCATGGCTGTTACCTTATGATATGGAATACGTGACTTTGACCAGTTAAGTTGTGAGATTGATTGCAGCTTGTACCATACAAAACAACTTTACATGGCAACTGTTTCCAGTCATGTGACGCGATACTTGAAATTCAGTATTATTGAAAGAGTGAGTGATTGTTGTTTTTAAAGCCAATTCAGCAATTTTCCAGCTATATCATGGTGAGAACAAGTTAATTATCAATGAGATGATGATGAAGTCCGCTTTGTACCAGACCAACATGCTGAGTTTGATTTTTATAGTTCTAGCTCACTGAAACAACAGTCTGCGGGTAGACATGTCGCTCCACTCGGACACATTATTCTGATTCCGAGCCAACCAGTCTTTGCTCTTTCTCCGTAATGCTGTGTGCTTAGCGGAGAAGCAACAAATACCAATTGTATAGTCGCTGGTTTGACCCGACCTGTGCTCGAACCCACGATCTACCGCACTCGAGGTGAGCACGCTAACCATTATGTCACTGATGTGGTATATTATTGAAAGAAATTCAACTAATATCAACAAATAATATATTAATGGAAATCTGTGATTGTTTTTTGTTTTGTTTATTTATATCTGTATTGTCATTGGTGAACCAATTATTATTAAGTGGGGGCCGTCGTGGTCGTGATCATATGGAATGGAATTACCTGTATGATCAGTGCATATTACCACTAACATTTTTTGAGTTTGAATCCTGCCTACGTCAGTTATGATGATACAACATTGTGTGATAAAGTTTGTCTGTGTCACAAATGACCACGTATATGTTACATTTGTCGTAATTATATATATATATATATATATATATATATATATATTTTAAAGTAACTTTGAGATCCAGTGGGACATATATATTGTATGGTTGTCACTTGCTTCTAGACGTTTGTATAATATACTTTATTTCCTGTGACTGTATAATGAATTCTTCATTATCCTATACAATATATTAAAAATTGCTGAGTTAGATTGCTGTCAAATTATAATATTAAGTATATATGTACCATCTACACACGCTTATACACATGTCTTACGTCTATCCCTAGATTTGCTTTACTGGAAAAGGTAACACTACGATTATTGAAGCTCCTCTTTTTAGGGAGTGGATGTGGTCGAGTGGTCTAGGGCGTTGGACGTAAGGCTAAGCGAATGGTGCTGCAGTGTATCAATGGCGTGGGTTCAAATCCCGTCGAGGGAAGAACAAAAATTTGACAGCTCTAAAATCTAATTCTAACACTGTTTGGTTTAATTTTCAGACGTATATAATATTTACTATTAACCTAGTATCCTTAGTAACTTTGAGATCCAGTTGGACATATATATTGTATGGTTGTCACTTGCTTCTAGACGTTTATATATATATATTATATATATAAGTACTTGCAGGTCCTTTCCTCATTCATGACTTATCACCGGGTTTGTAACTAGAGTAACACGACGGGTGTCACTAATGGAGCAAAACTGCCTACCCTTCCTGAGCACCGGAGTTATCCACGTTTTTAGTGAGCTTCATAATGCTCGATCTTTAGGTTTTCTGTGTAGTTTTTTTGTAGATCATTGAATTGCTTGTCAATATAAATTGCCATATCTGATCTTTTTTGATTTTCCATGATTGGAAATGGGACGTGGATTGTTCCTGGTTGATATTAATGGAATTCATTAGGGATGTGCTGAATGTGTAAAGTTTTTCTAAAGCGTGGTCATTGCTAGGTGTACTTGATACAACATTATGTGATAAATGTTGTCGGTGACTTGCGACAGGTCGTTGGTTTTCTCGGGGTTCTATAACTAGAACAATCCAGTCGCAATATTCCACTCATTAAGACAGCAGAGGACGCAGTGATCATTCGTGTTTGTGTAATCCCAATCTAATTAAAATAGGGTATATATATTCATTGTGTTCTTTTTTCTTTGGTTAGTGTATCAGCTAAGAAAAAAAGATTGCGGTACTCCGGTTTCCTCCACCAACAAAACTGATCGCCACGAAATAACTGAAATATTGTTGAAAGTGGCGTTAAACATCCATCAATGAAGAATAAGATCGTAAATCTAGACAATATATAGGCTGTCAATAATTCTGATACCCTTAAATATACAAGCTTATCCTAAAGAACAAACTTTAAATAAAGTTAACAGTAATAGCACCGATGTCGTTAAAATCAAATCTTGGATTTAAACTTTTACCATATCTCGAGGTAATTTTAATTCGCATGTTTATGACAGAGGGTATTGTTTTTCTTACACACGTAGTAACTCTTGGATATGAACACCGGTTGAATTCACATTTCTTAACTCGTTCGACGCGCTCGTCAATACCATTTACATGTAAAGGTCAAGAACAGATAATTTTATAGCCTTTTTATTTTTAACACTTTTTCATGTCAATTTTTTTTTCAATAAAATTTGACGACAGATTTGTTTTTGCTGTCCCTTCCTAAAATTTTAATGGTCGACGGATAACCGGTTCAATATTAACATTTGATTATTTCCGCAATAAATATCTGGAATATAAATATGATTCTTTTCGCAGAGAATTTATTTAAAAAAAAACCAAATTACTCTGTTATCTTTGTTTCTGTTTGTGTGTTGTTAATAAAGCTACAAATTGTAATTCTAACACTCAACAGTTACTACTCATTTGAAAAATCTTGTTTGTAAAAGCTCTAACCTACAAACCGTGGTTAAGTGGTCGTCGAGACGGGTTTAGTCTGTTGAAACTAGTGGATTAAGTTTTCATTTACATAATTTAAGTTTGAATAAAAAAGACATATGTTCACTGCTTTTATATGTACTTATTTAATTTTAAATATATAACTTCTATTTGGTCGAGCTCTTATAAAATATTTCTTTCTTATGACGTTTTTGTCTGGTTTATATAATAATTCATAGGTAACCCTGTGTATAGATATTGAACCTAAAATCTCCGAGGGATGGTGAAATTCTTCTGTAAGGGCAGCGGGTGTCTGCGTGTGACGAATCGGGATAATGTGTCCGAGTGGATCGACACGTCTACCTGTGTGGATTGTTGTTTGAGTGAACTAGCATTACAAAAATCCAATTCATTGTGATTGATTGATTTTTGGTGTTTAACGACACTTTCAGCAATATCATGGCGACCAGTTTTAGTGGTGGAAGAAGCCGGAGTTCCTGGAGAGATCCACCGACCATGGGCAAGCAACTGGTAAACTTTATCACTTGCGGCTGCGAGTCGAGTGCACCTTTTTTGTAATTTATAAAGACGGCCGCAAACCCACGCCGTATTGGCGATAGGTTTGTACGAGTTGTTAGGTAATCCAACTACTTAACTCATTGAACCACCCGGGCCCTTCCAACTCATTGTGTTTGTCTAGTGGAAACAGATATCATAAACAGAACTTGTTCGTAAATAGCTAGAAAATTACTCACTTGACATTAAGCAATAATCACACACTTGCTCATGCGCACAGGAAGTTAAACAGCAAATCACAGCCAGTCAACCAATATAAAATATATTTGTTGTTGTTTTCTATCTATCGTTAGATTTTTCATTCTTGTAGTCTCCCCTTCAATTGTGATATTGGTGTAAGGCATATGAAACGGAATGGCCCGTGGCGGATCCAGAGGGGAGCGGAGGGTACGTTCGCCACCCCCCCCTAAAAAAAATGAGAAAGAGAGAGAGAGAGGGGGCGGGGGGTCTTCCGTCCCTCTATTAAGCATATCAGCATTCATTCATTCGCCTGTTAAATGTAATAAATCATTATATATTTTTACCCGTTGCATTGCCCTTTTAGTTTATCTAATTTCTTTTGAACTTTTGAAGCAGTCGACGATTAATCAGAAAACAAAGTGATATTATAATCCCTTAGACATTAATTTTTTATCAAAATCCACCCATTCTACAAACACTTCAATACAAATTACACTATTTTCAACAGAGAAACATAAGAAAATTTGCTAATATAGCACGCCGGGTATTCGGAAACTCGGTGCAAGCTAGTTATTTTGAACGTTTTCATTGGTCAATTTTGAATTTTTGGACACTACAGACCGCGGAGCATGCTATTCCGTGTTCCGTTGCCGTCATGCTCCACGGTCTGTAGTGTCCAAAAATTCAAAATTGACCTATGAAAACGTCCAAAATAACTAGCTTGCACCGAGTTCAAAGTGTCCGCACCTGTTTCGAGTATACGAATACCCGGCGTAATAAGGAAATCAGGGGAGTCACAGCTCCAGATAGATGATTTCAAGTGACATCTCCCTTTAATTTACACTCACTGCTTAGAAACTATTTGAAACTTTTTGGAGAAGATTCATGCGTTTTAATACACTTCATCACATTCACAAAATGTTTCAAAATTGTTGACGGAAAAGCGTCCTAAATACTCAAAACCCAGAGCTTCCGGGGAGGGGGGGTGCGCCCCCCGGGGTCCCCTACCAGGGCTCTGCCCTGTACCCGCTGAAGACTTTAAGCGGTCCCCAGACCCCTCGCCGACTTTCGTCCTCCCTAACACAAAATCCTGGATCCGCCCCCGATGGCTATTTATATGTGGATGTCGATGGTGTGGTTTTTATGCCTTTGAACGGACGAAAATCTTCAGAAAGCTCTGTCTATTAATTACATTGAAAAGTATAGAATTAACATCTAAAATAGAATATAGCATAGCTGATAAAATATATACAATATATCTTGTAGGGTATAAAACGAGACTTCATATAAAACAGGTGAGATGTCATCATCAGACTCGATTGTCCACATTTCATACATTTTGCCAACTGATGCGTTAACCGCGGAAATTGGTTTGCCTAAAGGAGAGTACAACGGGGTGAGATCAAATAACTTGCCCTGAACCTGGCATCCACCTGATCCAACTGAACGCCACGAAATAACTGAAATATTGTTGAAAGTGGCGTTAAACATCCATCAATGAAGAATAAGATCGTAAATCTAGACAATATATAGGCTGTCAATAATCCTGATACCCTTAAATATACAAGCTTATACTAAAGAACAAACTTTAAATAAAGTTAACAGTAATCGCACCGATGTCGTTAAAATCAAATCTTGGATTTAAACTTTTACCATATCTCGAGGTAATTTTAATTCGCATGTTTATGACAGAGGGTATTGTTTTTCTTACACACGTAGTAACTCTTGGATATGAACACCGGTTGAATTCACATTTCTTAACTCGTTCGACGCGCTCGTCAATACCATTTACATGTAAAGGTCAAGAACAGATAATTTTATAGCCTTTTTATTTTTAACACTTTTTCATGTCAATTTTTTTTTCAATAAAATTTGACGACAGATTTGTTTTTGCTGTCCCTTCCTAAAATTTTAATGGTCGACGGATAACCGGTTCAATACTAACATTTGATTATTTCCGCAATAAATATCTTGCATATAAATATGATTCTTTTCGCAGAGAATTTATTTAAAAAAAACCCAAATTACTCTGTTATCTTTGTTTCTGTTTGTGTGTTGTTAATAAAGCTACAAATTGTAATTCTAACACTCAACAGTTACTACTCATTTGAAAAATCTTGTTTGTAAAAGCTCTAACCTACAAACCGTGGTTAAGTGGTCGTCGAGACGGGTTTAGTCTGTTGAAACTAGTGGATTAATTTTTCATTTACATAATTTAAGTTTGAATAAAAAAGACATATGTTCACTGCTTTTATATGTACTTATTTAATTTTAAATATATAACTTCTATTTGGTCGAGCTCTTATAAAATATTTCTTTCTTATGACGTTTTTGTCTGGTTTATATAATAATTCATAGGTAACCCTGTGTATAGATATTGAACCTAAAATCTCCGAGGGATGGTGAAATTCTTCTGTAAGGGCAGCGGGTGTCTGCGTGTGACGAATCGGGATAATGTGTCCGAGTGGATCGACACGTCTACCTGTGTGGATTGTTGTTTGAGTGAACTAGCATTACAAAAATCCAATTCATTGTGATTGATTGATTTTTGGTGTTTAACGACACTTTCAGCAATATCATGGCGACCAGTTTTAGTGGTGGAAGAAGCCGGAGTTCCTGGAGAGATCCACCGACCATGGGCAAGCAACTGGTAAACTTTATCACTTGCGGCTGCGAGTCGAGTGCACCTTTTTTGTAATTTATAAAGACGGCCGCAAACCCACGCCGTATTGGCGATAGGTTTGTACGAGTTGTTAGGTAATCCAACTACTTAACTCATTGAACCACCCGGGCCCTTCCAACTCATTGTGTTTGTCTAGTGGAAACAGATATCATAAACAGAACTTGTTCGTAAATAGCTAGAAAATTACTCACTTGACATTAAGCAATAATCACACACTTGCTCATGCGCACAGGAAGTTAAACAACAAATCACAGCCAGTCAACCAATATAAAATATATTTGTTGTTGTTTTCTATTTATCGTTAGATTTTTCATTCTTGTAGTCTCCCCTTCAATTGTGATATTGGTGTAAGGCATATGAAACGGAATGGCCCGTGGCGGATCCAGAGGGGAGCGGAGGGTACGTTCGCCCCCCCTAAAAAAAATGAGAAAGAGAGAGAGAGGGGGGGGGGGGGGGGCGCGGGGGGTCTTCCGTCCCTCTATTAAGCATATCAGCATTCATTCATTCGCCTGTTAAATGTAATAAATCATTATATATTTTTACCCGTTGCATTGCCCTTTTAGTTTATCTAATTTCTTTTGAACTTTTGAAGCAGTCGACGATTAATCAGAAAACAAAGTGATATTATAATCCCTTAGACATTAATTTTTTTATCAAAATCCACCCATTCTACAAACACTTCAATACAAATTACACTATTTTCAACAGAGAAACATAAGAAAATTGGCTAATATAGCACGCCGGGTATTCGGAAACTCGGTGCAAGCTAGTTATTTTGAACGTTTTCATTGGTCAATTTTGAATTTTTGGACACTACAGACCGCGGAGCATGCTATTCCGTGTTCCGTTGCCGTCATGCTCCACGGTCTGTAGTGTCCAAAAATTCAAAATTGACCTATGAAAACGTTCAAAATAACTAGCTTGCACCGAGTTCAAAGTGTCCGCACCTGTTTCGAGTATACGAATACCCGGCGTAATAAGGAAATCAGGGGAGTCACAGCTCCAGATAGATGATTTCAAGTGACATCTCCCTTTAATTTACACTCACTGCTTAGAAACTATTTGAAACTTTTTGGAGAAGATTCATGCGTTTTAATACACTTCATCACATTCACAAAATGTTTCAAAATTGTTGACGGAAAAGCGTCCTAAATACTCAAAACCCAGAGCTTCCGGGGAGGGGGGGCGCCCCCCGGGGTCCCCTACCAGGGCTCTGCCCTGTACCCGCTGAAGACTTTAAGCGGTCCCCAGACCCCTCGCCGACTTTCGTCCTCCCTAACACAAAATCCTGGATCCGCCCCCGATGGCTATTTATATGTGGATGTCGATGGTGTGGTTTTTATGCCTTTGAACGGACGAAAATCTTCAGAAAGCTCTGTCTATTAATTACATTGAAAAGTATAGAATTAACATCTAAAATAGAATATAGCATAGCTGATAAAATATATACAATATATCTTGTAGGGTATAAAACGAGACTTCATATAAAACAGGTGAGATGTCATCATCAGACTCGATTGTCCACATTTCATACATTTTGCCAACTGATGCGTTAACCGCGGAAATTGGTTTGCCTAAAGGAGAGTACAACGGGGTGAGATCAAATAACTTGCCCTGAACCTGGCATCCACCTGATCCAACTGAACGCCACGAAATAACTGAAATATTGTTGAAAGTGGCGTTAAACATCCATCAATGAAGAATAAGATCGTAAATCTAGACAATATATAGGCTGTCAATAATCCTGATACCCTTAAATATACAAGCTTATACTAAAGAACAAACTTTAAATAAAGTTAACAGTAATCGCACCGATGTCGTTAAAATCAAATCTTGGATTTAAACTTTTACCATATCTCGAGGTAATTTTAATTCGCATGTTTATGACAGAGGGTATTGTTTTTCTTACACACGTAGTAACTCTTGGATATGAACACCGGTTGAATTCACATTTCTTAACTCGTTCGACGCGCTCGTCAATACCATTTACATGTAAAGGTCAAGAACAGATAATTTTATAGCCTTTTTATTTTTAACACTTTTTCATGTCAATTTTTTTTTCAATAAAATTTGACGACAGATTTGTTTTTGCTGTCCCTTCCTAAAATTTTAATGGTCGACGGATAACCGGTTCAATATTAACATTTGATTATTTCCGCAATAAATATCTTGCATATAAATATGATTCTTTTCGCAGAGAATTTATTTAAAAAAAAACCAAATTACTCTGTTATCTTTGTTTCTGTTTGTGTGTTGTTAATAAAGCTACAAATTGTAATTCTAACACTCAACAGTTACTACTCATTTGAAAAATCTTGTTTGTAAAAGCTCTAACCTACAAACCGTGGTTAAGTGGTCGTCGAGACGGGTTTAGTCTGTTGAAACTAGAGGATTAATTTTTCATTTACATAATTTAAGTTTGAATAAAAAAGACATATGTTCACTGCTTTTATATGTACTTATTTAATTTTAAATATATAACTTCTATTTGGTCGAGCTCTTATAAAATATTTCTTTCTTATGACGTTTTTGTCTGGTTTATATAATAATTCATAGGTAACCCTGTGTATAGATATTGAACCTAAAATCTCCGAGGGATGGTGAAATTCTTCTGTAAGGGCAGCGGGTGTCTGCGTGTGACGAATCGGGATAATGTGTCCGAGTGGATCGACACGTCTACCTGTGTGGATTGTTGTTTGAGTGAACTAGCATTACAAAAATCCAATTCATTGTGATTGATTGATTTTTGGTGTTTAACGACACTTTCAGCAATATCATGGCGACCAGTTTTAGTGGTGGAAGAAGCCGGAGTTCCTGGAGAGATCCACCGACCATGGGCAAGCAACTGGTAAACTTTATCACTTGCGGCTGCGAGTCGAGTGCACCATTTTTGTAATTTATAAAGACGGCCGCAAACCCACGCCGTATTGGCGATAGGTTTGTACGAGTTGTTAGGTAATCCAACTACTTAACTCATTGAACCACCCGGGCCCTTCCAACTCATTGTGTTTGTCTAGTGGAAACAGATATCATAAACAGAACTTGTTCGTAAATAGCTAGAAAATTACTCACTTGACATTAAGCAATAATCACACACTTGCTCATGCGCACAGGAAGTTAAACAGCAAATCACAGCCAGTCAACCAATATAAAATATATTTGTTGTTGTTTTCTATCTATCGTTAGATTTTTCATTCTTGTAGTCTCCCCTTCAATTGTGATATTGGTGTAAGGCATATGAAACGGAATGGCCCGTGGCGGATCCAGAGGGGAGCGGAGGGTACGTTCGCCACCCCCCCCTAAAAAAAATGAGAAAGAGAGAGAGAGAGGGGGCGGGGGGTCTTCCGTCCCTCTATTAAGCATATCAGCATTCATTCATTCGCCTGTTAAATGTAATAAATCATTATATATTTTTACCCGTTGCATTGCCCTTTTAGTTTATCTAATTTCTTTTGAACTTTTGAAGCAGTCGACGATTAATCAGAAAACAAAGTGATATTATAATCCCTTAGACATTAATTTTTTATCAAAATCCACCCATTCTACAAACACTTCAATACAAATTACACTATTTTCAACAGAGAAACATAAGAAAATTTGCTAATATAGCACGCCGGGTATTCGGAAACTCGGTGCAAGCTAGTTATTTTGAACGTTTTCATTGGTCAATTTTGAATTTTTGGACACTACAGACCGCGGAGCATGCTATTCCGTGTTCCGTTGCCGTCATGCTCCACGGTCTGTAGTGTCCAAAAATTCAAAATTGACCTATGAAAACGTCCAAAATAACTAGCTTGCACCGAGTTCAAAGTGTCCGCACCTGTTTCGAGTATACGAATACCCGGCGTAATAAGGAAATCAGGGGAGTCACAGCTCCAGATAGATGATTTCAAGTGACATCTCCCTTTAATTTACACTCACTGCTTAGAAACTATTTGAAACTTTTTGGAGAAGATTCATGCGTTTTAATACACTTCATCACATTCACAAAATGTTTCAAAATTGTTGACGGAAAAGCGTCCTAAATACTCAAAACCCAGAGCTTCCGGGGAGGGGGGGTGCGCCCCCCGGGGTCCCCTACCAGGGCTCTGCCCTGTACCCGCTGAAGACTTTAAGCGGTCCCCAGACCCCTCGCCGACTTTCGTCCTCCCTAACACAAAATCCTGGATCCGCCCCCGATGGCTATTTATATGTGGATGTCGATGGTGTGGTTTTTATGCCTTTGAACGGACGAAAATCTTCAGAAAGCTCTGTCTATTAATTACATTGAAAAGTATAGAATTAACATCTAAAATAGAATATAGCATAGCTGATAAAATATATACAATATATCTTGTAGGGTATAAAACGAGACTTCATATAAAACAGGTGAGATGTCATCATCAGACTCGATTGTCCACATTTCATACATTTTGCCAACTGATGCGTTAACCGCGGAAATTGGTTTGCCTAAAGGAGAGTACAACGGGGTGAGATCAAATAACTTGCCCTGAACCTGGCATCCACCTGATCCAACTGAACGCCACGAAATAACTGAAATATTGTTGAAAGTGGCGTTAAACATCCATCAATGAAGAATAAGATCGTAAATCTAGACAATATATAGGCTGTCAATAATCCTGATACCCTTAAATATACAAGCTTATACTAAAGAACAAACTTTAAATAAAGTTAACAGTAATCGCACCGATGTCGTTAAAATCAAATCTTGGATTTAAACTTTTACCATATCTCGAGGTAATTTTAATTCGCATGTTTATGACAGAGGGTATTGTTTTTCTTACACACGTAGTAACTCTTGGATATGAACACCGGTTGAATTCACATTTCTTAACTCGTTCGACGCGCTCGTCAATACCATTTACATGTAAAGGTCAAGAACAGATAATTTTATAGCCTTTTTATTTTTAACACTTTTTCATGTCAATTTTTTTTTCAATAAAATTTGACGACAGATTTGTTTTTGCTGTCCCTTCCTAAAATTTTAATGGTCGACGGATAACCGGTTCAATACTAACATTTGATTATTTCCGCAATAAATATCTTGCATATAAATATGATTCTTTTCGCAGAGAATTTATTTAAAAAAAACCCAAATTACTCTGTTATCTTTGTTTCTGTTTGTGTGTTGTTAATAAAGCTACAAATTGTAATTCTAACACTCAACAGTTACTACTCATTTGAAAAATCTTGTTTGTAAAAGCTCTAACCTACAAACCGTGGTTAAGTGGTCGTCGAGACGGGTTTAGTCTGTTGAAACTAGTGGATTAATTTTTCATTTACATAATTTAAGTTTGAATAAAAAAGACATATGTTCACTGCTTTTATATGTACTTATTTAATTTTAAATATATAACTTCTATTTGGTCGAGCTCTTATAAAATATTTCTTTCTTATGACGTTTTTGTCTGGTTTATATAATAATTCATAGGTAACCCTGTGTATAGATATTGAACCTAAAATCTCCGAGGGATGGTGAAATTCTTCTGTAAGGGCAGCGGGTGTCTGCGTGTGACGAATCGGGATAATGTGTCCGAGTGGATCGACACGTCTACCTGTGTGGATTGTTGTTTGAGTGAACTAGCATTACAAAAATCCAATTCATTGTGATTGATTGATTTTTGGTGTTTAACGACACTTTCAGCAATATCATGGCGACCAGTTTTAGTGGTGGAAGAAGCCGGAGTTCCTGGAGAGATCCACCGACCATGGGCAAGCAACTGGTAAACTTTATCACTTGCGGCTGCGAGTCGAGTGCACCTTTTTTGTAATTTATAAAGACGGCCGCAAACCCACGCCGTATTGGCGATAGGTTTGTACGAGTTGTTAGGTAATCCAACTACTTAACTCATTGAACCACCCGGGCCCTTCCAACTCATTGTGTTTGTCTAGTGGAAACAGATATCATAAACAGAACTTGTTCGTAAATAGCTAGAAAATTACTCACTTGACATTAAGCAATAATCACACACTTGCTCATGCGCACAGGAAGTTAAACAACAAATCACAGCCAGTCAACCAATATAAAATATATTTGTTGTTGTTTTCTATTTATCGTTAGATTTTTCATTCTTGTAGTCTCCCCTTCAATTGTGATATTGGTGTAAGGCATATGAAACGGAATGGCCCGTGGCGGATCCAGAGGGGAGCGGAGGGTACGTTCGCCCCCCCTAAAAAAAATGAGAAAGAGAGAGAGAGGGGGGGGGGGGCGCGGGGGGTCTTCCGTCCCTCTATTAAGCATATCAGCATTCATTCATTCGCCTGTTAAATGTAATAAATCATTATATATTTTTACCCGTTGCATTGCCCTTTTAGTTTATCTAATTTCTTTTGAACTTTTGAAGCAGTCGACGATTAATCAGAAAACAAAGTGATATTATAATCCCTTAGACATTAATTTTTTTATCAAAATCCACCCATTCTACAAACACTTCAATACAAATTACACTATTTTCAACAGAGAAACATAAGAAAATTGGCTAATATAGCACGCCGGGTATTCGGAAACTCGGTGCAAGCTAGTTATTTTGAACGTTTTCATTGGTCAATTTTGAATTTTTGGACACTACAGACCGCGGAGCATGCTATTCCGTGTTCCGTTGCCGTCATGCTCCACGGTCTGTAGTGTCCAAAAATTCAAAATTGACCTATGAAAACGTTCAAAATAACTAGCTTGCACCGAGTTCAAAGTGTCCGCACCTGTTTCGAGTATACGAATACCCGGCGTAATAAGGAAATCAGGGGAGTCACAGCTCCAGATAGATGATTTCAAGTGACATCTCCCTTTAATTTACACTCACTGCTTAGAAACTATTTGAAACTTTTTGGAGAAGATTCATGCGTTTTAATACACTTCATCACATTCACAAAATGTTTCAAAATTGTTGACGGAAAAGCGTCCTAAATACTCAAAACCCAGAGCTTCCGGGGAGGGGGGGCGCCCCCCGGGGTCCCCTACCAGGGCTCTGCCCTGTACCCGCTGAAGACTTTAAGCGGTCCCCAGACCCCTCGCCGACTTTCGTCCTCCCTAACACAAAATCCTGGATCCGCCCCCGATGGCTATTTATATGTGGATGTCGATGGTGTGGTTTTTATGCCTTTGAACGGACGAAAATCTTCAGAAAGCTCTGTCTATTAATTACATTGAAAAGTATAGAATTAACATCTAAAATAGAATATAGCATAGCTGATAAAATATATACAATATATCTTGTAGGGTATAAAACGAGACTTCATATAAAACAGGTGAGATGTCATCATCAGACTCGATTGTCCACATTTCATACATTTTGCCAACTGATGCGTTAACCGCGGAAATTGGTTTGCCTAAAGGAGAGTACAACGGGGTGAGATCAAATAACTTGCCCTGAACCTGGCATCCACCTGATCCAACTGAACGCCACGAAATAACTGAAATATTGTTGAAAGTGGCGTTAAACATCCATCAATGAAGAATAAGATCGTAAATCTAGACAATATATAGGCTGTCAATAATCCTGATACCCTTAAATATACAAGCTTATACTAAAGAACAAACTTTAAATAAAGTTAACAGTAATCGCACCGATGTCGTTAAAATCAAATCTTGGATTTAAACTTTTACCATATCTCGAGGTAATTTTAATTCGCATGTTTATGACAGAGGGTATTGTTTTTCTTACACACGTAGTAACTCTTGGATATGAACACCGGTTGAATTCACATTTCTTAACTCGTTCGACGCGCTCGTCAATACCATTTACATGTAAAGGTCAAGAACAGATAATTTTATAGCCTTTTTATTTTTAACACTTTTTCATGTCAATTTTTTTTTCAATAAAATTTGACGACAGATTTGTTTTTGCTGTCCCTTCCTAAAATTTTAATGGTCGACGGATAACCGGTTCAATACTAACATTTGATTATTTCCGCAATAAATATCTTGCATATAAATATGATTCTTTTCGCAGAGAATTTATTTAAAAAAAACCCAAATTACTCTGTTATCTTTGTTTCTGTTTGTGTGTTGTTAATAAAGCTACAAATTGTAATTCTAACACTCAACAGTTACTACTCATTTGAAAAATCTTGTTTGTAAAAGCTCTAACCTACAAACCGTGGTTAAGTGGTCGTCGAGACGGGTTTAGTCTGTTGAAACTAGTGGATTAATTTTTCATTTACATAATTTAAGTTTGAATAAAAAAGACATATGTTCACTGCTTTTATATGTACTTATTTAATTTTAAATATATAACTTCTATTTGGTCGAGCTCTTATAAAATATTTCTTTCTTATGACGTTTTTGTCTGGTTTATATAATAATTCATAGGTAACCCTGTGTATAGATATTGAACCTAAAATCTCCGAGGGATGGTGAAATTCTTCTGTAAGGGCAGCGGGTGTCTGCGTGTGACGAATCGGGATAATGTGTCCGAGTGGATCGACACGTCTACCTGTGTGGATTGTTGTTTGAGTGAACTAGCATTACAAAAATCCAATTCATTGTGATTGATTGATTTTTGGTGTTTAACGACACTTTCAGCAATATCATGGCGACCAGTTTTAGTGGTGGAAGAAGCCGGAGTTCCTGGAGAGATCCACCGACCATGGGCAAGCAACTGGTAAACTTTATCACTTGCGGCTGCGAGTCGAGTGCACCTTTTTTGTAATTTATAAAGACGGCCGCAAACCCACGCCGTATTGGCGATAGGTTTGTACGAGTTGTTAGGTAATCCAACTACTTAACTCATTGAACCACCCGGGCCCTTCCAACTCATTGTGTTTGTCTAGTGGAAACAGATATCATAAACAGAACTTGTTCGTAAATAGCTAGAAAATTACTCACTTGACATTAAGCAATAATCACACACTTGCTCATGCGCACAGGAAGTTAAACAACAAATCACAGCCAGTCAACCAATATAAAATATATTTGTTGTTGTTTTCTATTTATCGTTAGATTTTTCATTCTTGTAGTCTCCCCTTCAATTGTGATATTGGTGTAAGGCATATGAAACGGAATGGCCCGTGGCGGATCCAGAGGGGAGCGGAGGGTACGTTCGCCCCCCCTAAAAAAAATGAGAAAGAGAGAGAGAGGGGGGGGGGGGGGGCGCGGGGGGTCTTCCGTCCCTCTATTAAGCATATCAGCATTCATTCATTCGCCTGTTAAATGTAATAAATCATTATATATTTTTACCCGTTGCATTGCCCTTTTAGTTTATCTAATTTCTTTTGAACTTTTGAAGCAGTCGACGATTAATCAGAAAACAAAGTGATATTATAATCCCTTAGACATTAATTTTTTTATCAAAATCCACCCATTCTACAAACACTTCAATACAAATTACACTATTTTCAACAGAGAAACATAAGAAAATTGGCTAATATAGCACGCCGGGTATTCGGAAACTCGGTGCAAGCTAGTTATTTTGAACGTTTTCATTGGTCAATTTTGAATTTTTGGACACTACAGACCGCGGAGCATGCTATTCCGTGTTCCGTTGCCGTCATGCTCCACGGTCTGTAGTGTCCAAAAATTCAAAATTGACCTATGAAAACGTTCAAAATAACTAGCTTGC
Organism: Bathymodiolus brooksi; assembly: GCA_963680875.1. NCBI lineage: Eukaryota > Metazoa > Mollusca > Bivalvia > Mytilida > Modiolidae > Bathymodiolus > Bathymodiolus brooksi. The sequence goes on along the minus strand of OY804576.1, from coordinate 60,826,795 downwards.
ACCGAGTTCAAAGTGTCCGCACCTGTTTCGAGTATACGAATACCCGGCGTAATAAGGAAATCAGGGGAGTCACAGCTCCAGATAGATGATTTCAAGTGACATCTCCCTTTAATTTACACTCACTGCTTAGAAACTATTTGAAACTTTTTGGAGAAGATTCATGCGTTTTAATACACTTCATCACATTCACAAAATGTTTCAAAATTGTTGACGGAAAAGCGTCCTAAATACTCAAAACCCAGAGCTTCCGGGGAGGGGGGGCGCCCCCCGGGGTCCCCTACCAGGGCTCTGCCCTGTACCCGCTGAAGACTTTAAGCGGTCCCCAGACCCCTCGCCGACTTTCGTCCTCCCTAACACAAAATCCTGGATCCGCCCCCGATGGCTATTTATATGTGGATGTCGATGGTGTGGTTTTTATGCCTTTGAACGGACGAAAATCTTCAGAAAGCTCTGTCTATTAATTACATTGAAAAGTATAGAATTAACATCTAAAATAGAATATAGCATAGCTGATAAAATATATACAATATATCTTGTAGGGTATAAAACGAGACTTCATATAAAACAGGTGAGATGTCATCATCAGACTCGATTGTCCACATTTCATACATTTTGCCAACTGATGCGTTAACCGCGGAAATTGGTTTGCCTAAAGGAGAGTACAACGGGGTGAGATCAAATAACTTGCCCTGAACCTGGCATCCACCTGATCCAACTGAACGCCACGAAATAACTGAAATATTGTTGAAAGTGGCGTTAAACATCCATCAATGAAGAATAAGATCGTAAATCTAGACAATATATAGGCTGTCAATAATCCTGATACCCTTAAATATACAAGCTTATACTAAAGAACAAACTTTAAATAAAGTTAACAGTAATCGCACCGATGTCGTTAAAATCAAATCTTGGATTTAAACTTTTACCATATCTCGAGGTAATTTTAATTCGCATGTTTATGACAGAGGGTATTGTTTTTCTTACACACGTAGTAACTCTTGGATATGAACACCGGTTGAATTCACATTTCTTAACTCGTTCGACGCGCTCGTCAATACCATTTACATGTAAAGGTCAAGAACAGATAATTTTATAGCCTTTTTATTTTTAACACTTTTTCATGTCAATTTTTTTTTCAATAAAATTTGACGACAGATTTGTTTTTGCTGTCCCTTCCTAAAATTTTAATGGTCGACGGATAACCGGTTCAATATTAACATTTGATTATTTCCGCAATAAATATCTTGCATATAAATATGATTCTTTTCGCAGAGAATTTATTTAAAAAAAAACCAAATTACTCTGTTATCTTTGTTTCTGTTTGTGTGTTGTTAATAAAGCTACAAATTGTAATTCTAACACTCAACAGTTACTACTCATTTGAAAAATCTTGTTTGTAAAAGCTCTAACCTACAAACCGTGGTTAAGTGGTCGTCGAGACGGGTTTAGTCTGTTGAAACTAGAGGATTAATTTTTCATTTACATAATTTAAGTTTGAATAAAAAAGACATATGTTCACTGCTTTTATATGTACTTATTTAATTTTAAATATATAACTTCTATTTGGTCGAGCTCTTATAAAATATTTCTTTCTTATGACGTTTTTGTCTGGTTTATATAATAATTCATAGGTAACCCTGTGTATAGATATTGAACCTAAAATCTCCGAGGGATGGTGAAATTCTTCTGTAAGGGCAGCGGGTGTCTGCGTGTGACGAATCGGGATAATGTGTCCGAGTGGATCGACACGTCTACCTGTGTGGATTGTTGTTTGAGTGAACTAGCATTACAAAAATCCAATTCATTGTGATTGATTGATTTTTGGTGTTTAACGACACTTTCAGCAATATCATGGCGACCAGTTTTAGTGGTGGAAGAAGCCGGAGTTCCTGGAGAGATCCACCGACCATGGGCAAGCAACTGGTAAACTTTATCACTTGCGGCTGCGAGTCGAGTGCACCATTTTTGTAATTTATAAAGACGGCCGCAAACCCACGCCGTATTGGCGATAGGTTTGTACGAGTTGTTAGGTAATCCAACTACTTAACTCATTGAACCACCCGGGCCCTTCCAACTCATTGTGTTTGTCTAGTGGAAACAGATATCATAAACAGAACTTGTTCGTAAATAGCTAGAAAATTACTCACTTGACATTAAGCAATAATCACACACTTGCTCATGCGCACAGGAAGTTAAACAGCAAATCACAGCCAGTCAACCAATATAAAATATATTTGTTGTTGTTTTCTATCTATCGTTAGATTTTTCATTCTTGTAGTCTCCCCTTCAATTGTGATATTGGTGTAAGGCATATGAAACGGAATGGCCCGTGGCGGATCCAGAGGGGAGCGGAGGGTACGTTCGCCACCCCCCCCTAAAAAAAATGAGAAAGAGAGAGAGAGAGGGGGCGGGGGGTCTTCCGTCCCTCTATTAAGCATATCAGCATTCATTCATTCGCCTGTTAAATGTAATAAATCATTATATATTTTTACCCGTTGCATTGCCCTTTTAGTTTATCTAATTTCTTTTGAACTTTTGAAGCAGTCGACGATTAATCAGAAAACAAAGTGATATTATAATCCCTTAGACATTAATTTTTTATCAAAATCCACCCATTCTACAAACACTTCAATACAAATTACACTATTTTCAACAGAGAAACATAAGAAAATTGGCTAATATAGCACGCCGGGTATTCGGAAACTCGGTGCAAGCTAGTTATTTTGAACGTTTTCATTGGTCAATTTTGAATTTTTGGACACTACAGACCGCGGAGCATGCTATTCCGTGTTCCGTTGCCGTCATGCTCCACGGTCTGTAGTGTCCAAACATTCAAAATTGACCTATGAAAACGTTCAAAATAACTAGCTTGCACCGAGTTCAAAGTGTCCGCACCTGTTTCGAGTATACGAATACCCGGCGTAATAAGGAAATCAGGGGAGTCACAGCTCCAGATAGATGATTTCAAGTGACATCTCCCTTTAATTTACACTCACTGCTTAGAAACTATTTGAAACTTTTTGGAGAAGATTCATGCGTTTTAATACACTTCATCACATTCACAAAATGTTTCAAAATTGTTGACGGAAAAGCGTCCTAAATACTCAAAACCCAGAGCTTCCGGGGAGGGGGGGTGCGCCCCCCGGGGTCCCCTACCAGAGCTCTGCCCTGTACCCGCTGAAGACTTTAAGCGGTCCCCAGACCCCTCGCCGACTTTCGTCCTCCCTAACACAAAATCCTGGATCCGCCCCCGATGGCTATTTATATGTGGATGTCGATGGTGTGGTTTTTATGACTTTGAACGGACGAAAATCTTCAGAAAGCTCTGTCTATTAATTACATTGAAAAGTATAGAATTAACATCTAAAATAGAATATAGCATAGCTGATAAAATATATACAATATATCTTGTAGGGTATAAAACGAGACTTCTTATAAAACAGGTGAGATGTCATCATCAGACTCGATTGTCCACATTTCATACATTTTGCCAACTGATGCGTTAACCGCGGAAATTGGTTTGCCTAAAGGAGAGTACAACGGGGTGAGATCAAATAACTTGCACTGAACCTGGCATCCACCCAAATGCCATAACCCAATTATTCAAATCCGGATTACCCAGTTATTTTTTTAAATGAACGAGGGTTAATGTTGTCCACAATTTTTGACTTTCTGCCAAGTCAGGGGCCCCAGTTAGGAATTGTATTTACTCTTTGTGCTCTGAAAAAATCATTTGGCAAAATAATCATTCAATACAGCAATATTTTTATTAAACTCGCCATCGGATAATATGAAGTAACTTGTTGATTGAAATCATGTAGCAATTTCTATAATAATCAGAACGTACGTAGATAATATTCTATTATTGTCTACCCCTGAAGGAACTGTTCTGCTATAGTGTTGTCTGGTGAGGTATAAGTGCCCGAGCTAACGGCGAGGGCACTATACAGGGGCGGATCCAGGATTACAAGTTAGAGGGGGGGGGGGGCGCACTTAAAAAAAATTGCGCACTTAAAAAAATTGCGCCGAGGCGCGAACATTTTTGGGGTATTTCGTGTGAAAAATCACGATTTTACGCCAAAAAAATCATATTTTGTTCAATTGCGGAGGAAGGCGCGAAAATTTTTGGGGTATTTCGTGTGAAAAATCACGAATTTACGCCAAAAAATCATATTTTTTCCAATTTTAGGGGGCGCGCGCGCCGGGTGCGCCCCCTGGATCCGCCCCTGCTATATACCTCACCAGAAAACACTATAGGAAAACTGTTCTCGAGGGAGAAGACAAAAATATATTTAGTACATAACATCCCATTCCAGACATAAAAGAAAAACACACTCAAATTCAATATAATAATAATAATAAAATTTACAATGTAACATTATATTTACATTGCCAAACCTGGCCATGTTGACAGCAGACTACAGTGCGAGTCTATTTTAAGGAAGATAAATCTTGACAAAAATATATAACAATTACGCGGGAAAATCGGCCCAGGTATAGTCCCCGCGAGAAATCGTTTGAAACTGGTATAGTTCCCGTCGCTATAGGTATTAGTCACCCGTTGTCGTGTACTGTTCAAAAATAGTACACACTGATTATCCAATCAAAATACATCATTTTCATATGTTAGGTACTAATATTCTATTATCCCACGGTCTACTCCTGAGGGAACTGTTCTCCTATAGTGTTGTCTGGTGAGGTATAGTGCCTGAGCCAACGGCGAGGGAACTATACCTCACCAGACAACACTATAGGAAAACTGTTCTCGAGGGAGAAGACAATAATATATTTAGTACATAACATCCCATTCCAGACATATTAAAAGAAAAGCACACTCAAATTCAATAAATAATAATAATAAAATTTACAATGTAACATTATATTTGCATTGCCAAACCTGGCCATGCTGACAGCAGACTACAGCGCGAGTCTATTTTAAAGGAGATAAATCTTGACAAATATATATAAAAATTACGCGGGAAAATATATGCCACAGGTATAGTCCCCGCGGGAAATCGTTTGAAACTGGTATAGTTCCCGTCGCTAGGTATAATCACCCGTTGTCAAGTGTACTGTTCAAAAATAGTTTACATTGATTATCCAATCAAAATACATCATTTTCATATGTTATGTACTAATATTCTATTATTGTCTACTCCTGAGGGAACTGTTCTCCTATAGTGTTGTCTGGTGAGGTATTGTGCCCTCGCCGGCACTATGCTTCACTAGACAATGCTATAGGAGAACAGTTCCCTCAGGAGTAGACAATAATAGGATAATATTGAGTGTATCCGCGTTTCTGGAATATAACCTTCATGGGGTATATACTGAGAGTTGAGGTTTGGAAAGTCAACTAATTTCCAAGTCCTCGGGAGCAACAAAACCAAATTCCCTAAATATTATAGCGAAAATAATGAACCGTTAGTTTGATAACATTTTTAGGAACTATAAACTTCAATAATAAACACAACAATGAATTTCATAAACAATGTTAGTGTCGAAAGACTGACTACTAAGCGGATGATACCACCGGCAACTGAGAGTCAACCAGTGTGCAGATCATCGTCGATCATACACGACTGATCATGCTCCGATGCTCTCCATTCATCACCCGGAGATGAGTGGAGAGTATCGAACTGTAATCAGCCGTGGGTTACGAACGATGCAGAAATACTGTATTCAGACCCAGTGTTCGATATCTGATTTAGTGAACCGCATCGGTGGTGTAATGGTTAACGTGTTCGATTCGGTGCAGTATACAGTGGGTTCGAGTCCCAGTGGGGTCCAACCAAAAAAATAAAATTAGTATTTGTTGCTTCTTCGCTATGCGCACGTAGCTTTAAGGAGTAAGAACAGAGACTAGTTGGCTCGGAATGAGGATAATGTGTGCGAGTGGAGCGACATTTCTTCCCGTGGACTGTTGTTTCAGTGATCTAGCACTATAAAGATCAAATTAAGCGTGTTGGTCTAGTACATTGAAGCGGATGTCACCATCATTTCATTGAATGTAACTTGCTCTCGCCTTGATGTAGCTGAAAACGTGCTTATTTGACGTTAAAACAATCACTCGCTCACTCTTATCTAGTGCACACGACGCTTTTTCTGAAAAAAGCATTCATCAGGTACTTAATGTCAAAAGATTGGAAAGCAAGATAATTTATAAGTCTTTGGGTAGAAGAAGTGGGATTTATAAGTCTTTGGGAGGAAGAAGTGGGATTTATAAGTCTTTGGGTAGAAGAAGTGGGATTTATAAGTCTTTGGGTAGAAGAAGTGGGATTTATAAGTCTTTGGGAGGAAGAAGTGGGATTTATAAGTCTTTGGGTAGAAGAAGTGGGATTTATAAGTCTTTGGGTAGAAGAAGTGGGATTTATAAGTCTTTGGGAGGAAGAAGTGGGATTTATAAGTCTTTGGGTAGAAGAAGTGGGATTTATAAGTCTTTGGGTAGAAGAAGTGGGATTTATAAGTCTTTGGGAGGAAGAAGTGGGATTTATAAGTCTTTGGGAGGAAGAAGTGGGATACAAAATCGACTAAGGTTACCAATGCCTGATAGAGATGAGATGAATCTTAGTTTTAACAATACCCGTAATAACATTTTATTGGAATTGCATATTTTAATTATTATTTCTTATAAACTATGTCAATACCGAAACACTGACAACTGGTCAATGATAACCTTGGGTCTAATGATAACCTTGGGTCTAATGCCCGATAACCTTGGATCTAATGATAACCTTGGTCTAATGATAACCTTGGGTCTAATGATATCCTTGGATCTAATGATAACCTTGGGTCTAATGATAACCTTGGATCTAATGATAACATTGGGTCTAATGATAACCTTGGGTCTAATGATAACATTGGGTCTAATGATAACCTTGAATCTAATGATAACCTTGGGTCTAATGATAACCTTGGGTCTGATGATAACCTTGGATCTAATGAGTCCATCATCAAGGGTCGTTAGTGATAGTAATACAATCCATTTAGTGCCACAATACGTTTCTGGTAGAACGTTATAATAACGCACGTTAACATACAACTTGGAAAGTCCCTTTTTGTTTTACCGATTGAAAATAGGAGAGAATACACAACAACAATGTTTGGTTGGTATTACACATAATATAGGTGTTCTTAAACACGTTTGCATTTATTATGTTAGTCACGACACAGGCACTAAAATATATATTTTTTTTACGGGTTCGTCGTGGTCGTGATCGTATGATAGTTGGATTTAAAACTACCAGGGATACCAATGCAATCAGTGTCTATCACCATTGGAGTTCGAATCCTGCTCAGGCGAGGTGTACTTGATACAACATTATGTGATCAAGTTTGTCAGTGACTAGCGGCAGATTGGTGGTTTCTCTGGGTCCTCTGGTTTCCTCCACCAATAAAACTGACCGCCACAATATAAATGAATCCTTGTAAAGGTCATCATGGCTGTTATCTTATGATATGGAATACGTGACTTTGACCAGTTAAGTTGTGAGATTGATTGCAGCTTGTACCATACAAAACAACTTTACATGGCAACTGTTTCCAGTCATGTGACGCGATACTTGAAATTCAGTATTATTGAAAGAGTGAGTGATTGTTGTTTTTAAAGCCAATTCAGCAATTTTCCAGCTATATCATGGTGAGAACAAGTTAATTATCAATGAGATGATGATGAAGTCCGCTTTGTACCAGACCAACATGCTGAGTTTGATTTTTATAGTTCTAGCTCACTGAAACAACAGTCTGCGGGTAGACATGTCGCTCCACTCGGACACATTATTCTGATTCCGAGCCAACCAGTCTTTGCTCTTTCTCCGTAATGCTGTGTGCTTAGCGGAGAAGCAACAAATACCAATTGTATAGTCGCTGGTTTGACCCGACCTGTGCTCGAACCCACGATCTACCGCACTCGAGGTGAGCACGCTAACCATTATGTCACTGATGTGGTATATTATTGAAAGAAATTCAACTAATATCAACAAATAATATATCAATGGAAATCTGTGATTGTTTTTTGTTTTGTTTATTTATTTCTGTATTGTCATTGGTGAACCAATTATTATTAAGTGGGGGCCGTCGTGGTCGTGATCATATGGAATGGAATTACCTGTATGATCAGTGCATATTACCACTAACATTTTTTGAGTTTGAATCCTGCCTACGTCAGTTATGATGATACAACATTGTGTGATAAAGTTTGTCTGTGTCACAAATGACCACGTATATGTTACATTTGTCGTAATTATATATATATATATATATATATATACGTCTGAAAATTAAACCAAACAGTGTTAGAATTAGATTTTAGAGCTGTCAAATTTTTGTTCTTCCCTCGACGGGATTTGAACCCACACCATTGTTACACTGCAGCACCATTCGCTTAGCCTTACGTCCAGCGCCCTAGACCACTCGACTACATCCACTCCCTATATATATATATATATATATATATATATATATATATATATATATATATATTTTAAAGTAACTTTGAGATCCAGTGGGACATATATATCGTATGGTTGTCACTTGCTTCTAGACGTTTGTATAATATACTTTATTTCCTGTGACTGTATAATGAATTCTTCATTATCCTATACAATATATTAAAAATTGCTGAGTTAGATTGCTGTCAAATTATAATATTAAGTATATATGTACCATCTACACACGCTTATACACATGTCTTACGTCTATCCCTAGATTTGCTTTACTGGAAAAGGTAACACTACGATTATTGAAGCTCCTCTTTTTAGGGAGTGGATGTGGTCGAGTGGTCTAGGGCGCTGGACGTAAGGCTAAGCGAATGGTGCTGCAGTGTATCAATGGCGTGGGTTCAAATCCCGTCGAGGGAAGAACAAAAATTGGACAGCTCTAAAATCTAATTCTAACACTGTTTGGTTTAATTTTCAGACGTATATAATATTTACTATTAACCTAGTATCCTTAGTAACTTTGAGATCCAGTTGGACATATATATTGTATGGTTGTCACTTGCTTCTAGACGTTTATATATATATATTATATATATAAGTACTTGCAGGTTCTTTCCTCATTCATGACTTGTCACCGGGTTTGTAACTAGAGTAACACGACGGGTATCACTAATGGAGCAAAACTGCCTACCCTTCCTGAGCACCGGAGTTCACCCCGTTTTTAGTGAGGTTCATAATGCTCGATCTTTAGGTTTTCTGTGTAGTTTTTTTTTGTAGATCATTGAATTGCTTGTCAATATAAATTACCATATCAGGTCTTTTTTGATTTTCCATGATTGGAAATGGGACGTGGGTTGTTCCTGGTTGATATTAATGGAATTTCTTACCTTCACTGTTGAAACCTTTTTTCACAACATAATGTAATTATCATACCGTCAAACCTGTATTAAGAGGTCATCTTTGGGACAAATAAAAATGGCCTTATAAGACAGGCGACCTCTTAAAGAGGTTAAATCTATATGAATTTCTCTATGACTGAACAAGAAAAAAGTTACCTTTTAATACAAGTGACTGCTTAATAGAGGTGACCGCATGGACATGTTTAACTGTATATAAATACCTATTCACTGAAGATAATCTTCATAAACTTATATTATACATTCATCATACATATTTCTGTAATGGCCATGGTATATACAATCTTCTTAACATCTGTAAAAAAACGTAAAATTCAAGTTATTTTTCAAATAAAAAATGTGTTGTAAGTTGTTGCCATTGAATGCCATACAGTGACTATAAGATGAAGAATAACAATCAGAGTGATAGTTAATTAAATTACAGAGCTGCCTGGTGTGTTGCTGTACCTTAGAGTTAAATGGACTTGTTCTGATCTACACTGAAGTTATTTATAAAAATAAAATAAAGGGCTACGTAGAGCGAAGCATGATATGATCACAGAATGTGGACAAGAGAAAGTTGAACAAGTGTATATTACAAACAAATGTGGACACAGTATTTTGCTTGACACACTGTAATTGAAACCTTAAATATAATATTTTGATTTTTCTATTAAAAGGATAAACTATAAGAAACAAATTATTTATCATAGTACATTGTAATATTTATTAAACTAGAAAAGAAACATGCCCCCGCACTTGATAATTATGGACAAAGTTGTTTTGCTAGGAGTGATTTAAAAAAAACCGAAGAGTGCCTGACCATAAGAAATTATAAACAAGCCAAAAGGTCTTTAACACTATGTATGATGCTGTATGTAGCTAGTAAGATGGAAATGAAGTCCAACTACCTGTCATTTTGTGAATATTTGACCCACCCCCCCCGACTTTTCGTCGTGGGGGCATAAAAAAATTACTTCCAACTACCTGTCATTATCAAATATTTGATGAAATTCAAAATCCAGTGGACATGCACACCTCCATTATGTGTATAAACATACAAAATATTAAAGCTGTAGCTCCAAAACTGTAGGAGGAGATAGCCGGACAAACTATGTATCTATATCCGGACCGACGAACACAATGACTAAGTCCAACTACCTGTCATTTTGAGAATATTTGAAGAAAATCAAAATCCAGTGGACATGCACACCTCCATTATGTGTATAAACATCCTGCAAAATATTAAAGCTGTAGCTCTAAAACTGTAGGAGGAGATAGCCGGACAAACCATGTTCCCTTTATGCTGATAGTACGGGAAAAAAACCATCAAACAAACAAAAAAACTATGTATCTATATCTGGACGGACAAACGGAAGGACAGGGGTAAATTAATATGACCCAGACTCTTTGTTGCGGGGGCATAAACAATGTTTAATTGTCGATTAAAAATAATATTCATTATCTATATATAAATTATCCAATATGATGGAGGGTTAGGAGGTTTTGGTGTGTAACACCACTTTCAATAATATTTCAGTTATATCCAGGAGGACAGCGGAGAAAACCAGAGTACACAGAGAAAACCATCGACCCATCATTGGCACTTTATCACATAATGTTAAATCGAGTACACCTTGCCATGAATGGGATTTGAATTCGCAACATTAGTTGTGATAGTCAGACACTGATTGCAGAGGTAGTTATAAATCCAACTACAATACGACCACGCCCTCTCCCCTTTATGGGAATGAAAGGTTTTTATTTCTAAACTATCGACTGCATATTCACCTGTACTCTACTTGAAAATTAAAAAAAATAAGTCAAAATCACATGTAAAGATAAAATCTAAAGAGACAACGAATAACTGGCCTTATATAGCAGGTGACCTCTTAAAAGAAGTTCAATTCATATGAAGTTTTCTGTGATAGGACAAGAAAAAGGTGATCTTTTAACAGAGGTGGCTGCTTAATAGAGGTGACCACATGTGCAGGTTTTACTGTATTTAATTTATTTCCAGATAGACATTAAAAAAAGATTTAATGCCCAAAATTGGATTTTGACTTCAGCCGAACTCAAAATTCAATGGTTTTTAAATTTTTTACCTCTTTATTTACAATGCTATATGAATACCTTTATAACCAATAATAGTCTTGTAAATACTATTAGGTAATCTTTGGATAGATCTGTCATAATTTTTGGAATTGTGTTCATCAAATTATACCAACAAATCATTATTTTGTGAACAACATACTCCCTTTTAAGTGAGTGACAATAAAATATGTATAAATTATTGACCAGTGACTGAGTGAGTGGTTGTTGTTTAACACCAACTCAGCAATTTTTCAGCTACATCATGGCGAGAACAAGTTAACGTAATTTTTAATGAGATGAGAACAGCTTTGTACTAGACCAACACGCTCGAAGGCATAATCTACCGCACAACCATTATATCACATAATACAATTTTTTGCATAATAGAGGTGGTCACTAATGCAGGTTTGACCCGATCGGGGCTTGAACCCACAATCTACCACCGATGCGGTAACTCCCTTTTAATGTAGAGATATATTTAAAATACCACTACTTTGAACCATAGTCAAACCTCTATTAAGCAATAACTTATATTGTGTGACCTTAATTTAAATTTCACTTCAGTGCATTTTATATTAATTAAACCTGTATTAAGTGACCACCTGCCTTATGTGACCATATTTCACCATTGCCTTGCAAGGTTTGACTGTATATTGAAAAACCAGGAAAATTATTAACAGGTGCCATGAAATTTGTTCAGCTACGATACTTTATGCTCTCTCCACCAACTGCAATAGACTAGTAGAAGAGACATTTCCAGCACAAAAGTCTCAAAAGAAAAGCGAGAGGCCGACTTCGATAATATAAATTTTAAAATTGAAAATGTCTGCAACAATTGAAAAGAAAAATGTCGAATTTGTCTGTTTGTGGTGGTATCAATCTTACAGAAATTCTATAAGTCACATGAGATATTTAAATTGTCTGCTTAATAGAAGATATATGCAGTGGTATACTAGGTCTAGTTTAGAAAACGGCATAATTTTTTAAGTTTTCAAGATACAAGATTCTGAAGAAAAAAAACTTGCTAGTATTTCTTGACAAATTCAATTAAAATCACAAGACATAACGGATAGGGTCAGAAAAGTCCCATATTTAAATTTTTTGAACTTTTCTGACCCTATCGTTGAAGTTAATGCAGTGATACGTCACTTCCGTCAGGCGTGGGTCCTTATACGAAAAATTTGGCAATAAATGTGTGAAAATCTTAAAATTCTGGAGAACTGAGCTATCGTATGCACAAAACAAAAACTGGGGAAAAAAGATGCGTCTTTTAGGAATGGATACATCACGGCTGGTAATCGGCACAAGCAGAACAGTCGGTTCTGCAAAGAAATTCGTGAGGATAACTTCCGGTTTTGGTGGAGGAGAGTTCACGAAGACGCTTCGCAAGGTATGTACATGTCAAAAATTGAAATTTTCTTTTTTACTGCTCGAATATTGCAAAATCAGAGAATGCTATGCTGTGGCGAATGCTTTCACGATTAGAAACATGTATAGTTTATTCTTGTATATGAAGTGTAACTCTCGCAAAATCAATCGTCCCACGAAAAACATGACGAAAATTGTGAAACTCTTACATTTATAAGTTGTTCTTGACAAAGATGCAAGTTAAATTTTCAATATTTGTTCATCATGGGAGTCTAAATGTAATCGGGGATAAATTCCGATTCGTCAGAAGTGAATTGAAGTCTAGATAAATCTACAAACTGTCAATTTTCTCGTTTTCCTGCTTGAGGAGATCGGTTCTGATAGAGCACATTGCGAATGCATGAGGAGATTTGCTAGTTTTGGTACGACACATGTAATCCACGGGTACCTATAAAGTGCGAAACGAAATAGAAACGAAACGAAATCAACGAAAACGAAACGAAACGAAACGAAATCAACAAAAACGAAACGAAACGAAACGAAATCAACGAAATGAAAACGAAATGAAACGAAACCAACGAAGGCAAAACGAAATCAACTAAAACAACGAAGGCAAAACGAAATCAACTAAAACAAAACGAAATAGACTGATACGAAGAAAATGGAAGGATAATGGAAGGAAAAAAATAAAAGACAAAACGAAATAAAGAAATAAAAAAAAATGATAATTCGATTTTTTAAATATAATAATTTTGATTAATTATAACCCATCTTGTATGTCTGTCCGTTACAGTACTCCTCACCTACATTACCCGCAACTCAATTCAAGCTGGGTTTGCTGGCCGACAAACTTTCAGAAGTTCAAATGTCATATTTGTATTTGTGTTTGTGTGTGTGTCAGTATTTATGCATTCTAAAGTTACTGGAGTGGGCATATAGAAAAAAAAGGGGGTTATGCGGGGGCCTGAGCCCGAAATCCCGATCTTAAAAACTTGAAACCCCGATTTCCTTAATTAAAAAAAAAAAATGCAATTCCGACTTCCCGAAAAAAAACTAAACAAGAATCTCTGGAAGTTTTATTGAAATCCATTCTGTTGTTTAGGAAAAGTTATGGATAACGCAACAGTATCCCTTCTCTATTGTATAGTCTTGTATGACAATTACATAGCCTTAAATGACAAAGTCCAAAAGTGAAGAAATTTTAGCAAGAACTGTTAAAATGGGAAAACAAAAATAGAAGGTGCACAATGCCACTTGGTACTAAAGAATTCATGAAATTAATGAACCTTGCCATATGGTATTAAAGATTTCCTGTAACATTCATTCAATTCCATGAAGTTGTTAGGAGGAATTGCATAGGGAGTGAGGGAAGCACTCATGGACAAACGGACATATACTATATACCCCCTCTCCCGCTGGATAGCGGGGGGGGGGGGGGGGGGGGAATAAAAGTATGTGCCGTATCAAATTTTATTTATACTGGAAGATTTTTTTTGGAGGGGGAGGGGGATTTGTTTTTTTTAATGAAAAGGGATCAAAGGGAAAAAAGGTACTTTTACATGATATGTAGATTTTTAAAAAAAATTTAAAGTTAATTTTTGATAGGATTTGTATACCTCCGCCAAAAAAAGATTGGGGTATATAGGATTTCTGCTGTCCGTTCGGTTCGTTTGTCCGTCCGGTCGTCACACTTTTTCGTCTCTCCAACACACTTTTAAATTTTGCTCGGACGGGGGCATCTATTAGTGAACTTTAACTCTGCACTTCTGTTTTTTCTTATTTTAATTCCTCTCCTTTCAACAGACTTGACGTTGCTCTTATGGTTCCCAAATTTAAAAGAAACCACCAAGTCAAAAGAACAGACTCCCGCTGAATAAATGCATAGTATTCTTGTTCAATGGTGACAAATCCTGTCCTCTCCTGATGAAAGACAGACATGCGTGGGAAGTGGTCTAGCATCGTAATTGTGAAAATAGGTTTGATTTCTTTTAGGCCCCTATTATTTTTTCTTCCATTTTCTATTTCGTTTTGATTTCGTTGATTTCGTTTTGCTTCCGTTGGTTTCGTTTTTATTTCGTTTTCATTTCGTTTCGTTTCGTTTCGTTTTTGTTGATTTCGTTTCATTTTCGTTGATTTCGTTTCGTTTCGTTTCTATTTCGTTTCGCACTTTATAGGTACCCTGTAATCCACTGTATAATCACAAATTGTGCATGTCTGTCTGGTAATGAATTCACGAACTGATGCCCTTCTTCCCATCGGGTTTTTAAAAGTATAAAAGTAATATTTCATTGTTCATGGGCTGTCCACCTAGAAAGAAACATTTCATTTAAGGAATCAATTCATAATTGTAACTGCGGTTTCCCATGATTTAACTTGTCATTATTGATCATTTGTTGTTTGTGACAACTTCCATTGTGTATTGGATACACAAGATTAACTTCCCTTACATTGGTAAAAATTGAAAATGCACTCACTGTAAGATAATTTTATAATCAAGAATAATTAAACTTAATGTGAATCATATCTTTATAATTTCTAATATAAATGATACACTCTAAATTAAATATCATACAGTTGAGAATAATATTAATTTGTGGTTTGTTTTTCTATTATGTAGTGTGTTATGTGTACACACTTGTAAATAAAAAAGATCTCTGTTAGTAGTGGTTACCAGGGGCGGATCCAGGATTTGTGGTTAGGGGGGCGTGAGTAGGCGATGGGTCTGGGGACCGCTTAAGGTCCCCAGCTGGTCCAGGGTAGAACCTGAAGCTCTGGGGATTTTAGGAATTACAGACATTTATTTGAACGACAATTTTAAACCAACCACACCATTTTTATCAGACCAAAAAAACTTGATTTTGAGTCTTAATTTTGTCGGATAATTGTTAACAGTATATTTTTGTCAGATTATAAGAACCTAAAGTAAAACTTTTTTTGAACAACCGTGATGCGAATTGTTCAACTCATGACTGATCAATCACGATATTTTAACCCTTCAAAGAACTATTGGTTTAGTTTTAACGCATTCCACATTTCACTAATTGGTCTGTACTTTCGGTGCTTGTCCTTTCGGGTGGTTCTAGTTTATACTGCCCTTCCGGATGGAGCTTTTCTTTTCGTCGTTTGATTCATTCATTGAAAACATATGATTCGACCGTTCTTGTTTATAGACAAACAAAAGCGGAAATTGTCGGCGAATCCATATATGAATCAACGAACACACCCAACGTGTATTTACAATGTGTAGGAATATTTTACTACAGGTCACGAGTTAACCATTCATGAAAAAGTTGTTTGTTGATCTGCTTAATTATCGTTGTATAACATATGCTTTGCGAATTTTAGGGGGGGGGGGGGGGGGCGCACGCCCCGCACGCCCCCTCTAAATCCGCCCCTGGTTACAAGATGTAAAGCGCTTTACCGATTTTAAGGATATGTCCACAGTTTAATTGACATCTTGTGTTTAATTTATTCATGACTACTAGCACTAAGTGAATGTTTATTTACGTTAGACCTATGTATGTGCTGAAATCATGTAATATTATAACTTGTGTAGATCTGCGGTGAAGTTTCCGTCATCTTTAGTAAAAAGATTGCGCCGAATAGATGTGGAAACCCGTTTGAAAGGATATAAATATTTTGAAATTGAAAGAGATTTGTTTTAATAAACTTGGTGTCCTGATTGGTGGGGATTTTAAATTTGGTGTACTGCTACTTTGTTTCCTTGGCGGTGATACAGGCAATCTATATCGAAATGGTTTTTTGTAAAGAGTCAATGTCAGTCCCCTTTTCCTCTTTCCCTTGAATCCTGGCATCTCCTGAAAGTGGACAGAGAATAGTTTATTTTGATTAGAGTATTTATCAGTTTTGTGTTTAAAAGTGTCAATTTATCAATTTTGCAGAAAACAATTAACAAAACTAGCAAATCTCCTCATGCATTCGCAATGTGCTCTATCAGGACCGATCTCCTCAAGCAGGAAAACGAGAAAATTGACAGTTTGTAGATTTATCTAGACTTCAATTCACTTCTGACGAATCGGAATTTATCCCCGATTACATTTAGACTCCCATGATGAAAAAATATTGAAAATTTAACTTGCATCTTTGTCAAGAACAACTTATAAATGTGAGAGTGTCACAATTTTCGTGGGACGATTGATTTTGCGAGAGTTACACTTCATATACAAGAATAAACTATACATGTTTCTAATCGTGAAAGCATTCGCCACAGCATAGCATTCTCTGATTTTGCAATATTCGAGCAGTAAAAAAGAAAAATTTCAATTTTTGACATGTACATACCTTGCGAAGCGTCTTCGTGAACCCTCCTCCACCAAAACCGGAAGTTATCCTCACGAATTTCTTTGCAGAACCAACCACAGGGGCTTGTTACGATTCCCCCCCCCCCCCCCTTAGTACTGTAAAAACCACAAGGGAGGAATCTAAAATGTCAAATTTTCATACAACACTTTTTCAAAATAGTTTTGTATTGGTGTCTTGACCTTATTCGCCATAATATTGGTACTAATTTAAAGCTTAATAAATATATTTTTGATATTTCGATTCCTTTTTGTCATCATCTTTACCTATCTGCAACTTTAAAGCAATACTTCACAGAATTTGCAGTGACCTAATCCATTCTCAATCATGTTTACATGTCAATACGGGCTGAATTCATACGTGCGATTTGATTGGTCGGTTATTTTTAGGTAAGGATTGCAAAGAATGTGTTGATTGGTCAGTGATTTAAAACGGGATTTAAAACGATATATATTGTATTTTAATTTATTACTTTCATCAGATCAAAATCTATCTAAAATAAACAATCATTTATACATGTATTAACTATATGAGAGGAAAAAATGAGAATTTCAGACTTTCAACCCATGTGCGACTCTTACCTTTAACTCTTGATAGTAAACTGGGGTTAACAAATTACCTAAAAATAACCGACCAATCAAATCGCACGTATGAATTCAGCCCGTATTGACATGTAAACATGATAGAGAATGGATTAGGTCACTGCAAATTCTGTGAAGTATTGCTTTAAAGTTGCAGATAGGTAAAGATGATGACAAAAAGGAATCGAAATATCAAAAATATATTTATTAAGCTTCAATTTAGTACCAATATTATGGCGAATGAGGTCAAGACACCAATACAAAACTATTTTGAAAAAGTGTTGTATGAAAATTTGACATTTTAGATTCCTCCCTTGTGGTTTTTAGAGTACTAGGGGAGGGGGAATCGTAACAAGCCCCTGTGAACCAACTGTTCTGCTTGTGCCGATTACCAGTCGTGTACATGTCCTAGTTTGAATGACATATTGGAAATAAGGTGCAATAAATGTACTCGAAGCGAGCAGGGGTACGATTTGTAAACCTGCCGAGTTGCATGCCTTGTGGATTATTAAAGGACGAAGTCCTTATAACGGTAGGCTGTCCGATTTTTCCTTCTATATTGATAGCCAAATATCTGTTCACCGGAAGTTTAAAAAATAGATCAATTGATAATTTAGAAACGCAAAAGAAATATATTTCAATGAAAAATTCCCAATTCTTTAATTATTTACTCTATGCAAAATCGAAATAAACTTGAAATAAAATTCTAATAAAAAAAATCTCTTTCTACGAAACTCCCGACGGAAGAGCGGCGTACAGTAGGTAAATGAACGGAACAGCCATAACAAATCTGCTACAAAATTCATTCAAAATAAAAGATAATAACGTGTACGGATCATCGTATTATTGAAATTTCATTGAAGGATTTGCATTTGACCAGTTGATCGTTATTTCCTGTATTTTCGTGTTGTTTTAGTGTGGTTGTAATGCAAAAAATGACGTAGTTACACTGTAGATAAAAAGGGGGTCTTGAATGGAATATCTTTGTTAGCAGACGAATATCTTCTAACTCGCCGAAGTATTTCTTCGCACACAACTTTTTTTAATTTGTGTTTTTTTGTCAAATTAAATCTCATATTTTGATCATGAGTAAACTGGTGACCAAAAAACATTCCTATGCTGATATTTCAAAGGGTTCCATGGCACAAACTCAAAATAAAAATCAAAAGAACCCTACCCATGAAAAACCTGTGCCTGCAACAGTCCTACCCAACAATTTAGACACTAAGACTAAAACCTCCAACTGTACCCCTAAAGAAATTTATGTTGAAATAATTAAGATGAGCTCTCCTTCTCAAAATAATATTTTAAAGGGTACCATGGCACAAACTAAAAAAAAAATCAAAAGAACCCTACTCATGAAAAACCTATGCCTGCAGGCTGCAACAGTCCTACCCAACAATTTAGACACAGACTAAAACCTCCGACTGTACCCCTAAGGAAATTTATGTTGAAATTATTAAGATGAGCTCTCCTCAAAATATAACCCCATACCATCAAATTTTCAAGGTACACCTGCCAAGCCTATGCCTATGGGCTATGAACAATTTCAACCACCATCAAGTAATTTAAATGCCAATAACTCTAAGAAAATAAAGATAGAGAATGACCATTCACAAAATATAACCCCACAACAACCAAATTTACAGCATGTACAGGGTTCACATATGCCTATGGTCTATGAACAATTTAAACCCCCACAAAATAAATTAAATAGAAAGTGAACATTTTCTTATCTATGATGTTCCAGGAGATGGCCAGTGCTTCTTTCATGCCCTTAGTTTAGCCATCACTGGCAATTTATTACAAAGCTTGGTTTATAGGTCATTGGTCTGCTCAGAAATTTACAACAACTTTGATTTTTATGAAGAGTAGACCAGTTAAAACTTAGTCACCATTCCAATATTTCAAGCCATGCATATCGGAATAACATGGTTCATGGTAACCAATGGGCTACAAGCACTGAGATTTCAGTTGCTACTAGAATTTTGCAAAGCAATATAAATATTTGGTTACAGGGAAGAGATGGACATAACAATATCTGTTTCACTAAGGAAGAATATATAAATTCTTCTCTCAGTCGAAATGTGGATAATTTCAAATTGCTTATAAACAATTATAATGAACAAAATGGTTTCCAGTTTTATTCGACAAGCATTGCAATACAGCAGAAAAGCAATGAAGACTCATTTTCAAAACTGAATAAGATATATAAAAACAAAATGTCAAAAGGAAAAAAACATGAAAAGAGAAAACAACCACAGGAAAAATCATCCACATCTGGGAAAAAAATTAAACTGACAAAATCTAACACAAATGTAGAACAGAAAAATCCAACACCAAAAAATATGCCTGGAATTATTCCTAATGATATTGAAATACCTATTTCTATTATAGTAAAGTATGTTTCTATATATTTTATAAGATTTTTTTTTGCAAACAGTCTTCAGTTACACAGTCAAAGAGAGATAACTCCAGCCAAATAATAAATTAAAAAAAAACTTTAAAAAGTACTTGAAAAAAATAATACATTCCCTTCTCATGCCTCCCTCTAAACATTATAGGACTTCGTCCTTCAAACAGGTTGCCTGTCTCATATTAGTATCTATATAGGGTCGACACATGCAATTTGATGTTGACATAAGATTGTATGAATATTGACACGAACAAGTTAAAATAAGGAAAAAGAAATGAAATAATAAAGAAATAAAGAAATTTTATTGAAAATAAATTTGTAAACAGAAAGTTAGGAAAAGGGGGGTGGTAAGTCCGTGCCACGAGCGCCTGTGGTTCTTACCATGATATAGCTGGAAAGTTGCTGAATTGGCTTTAAAAACAACAATCGCTCACTCTTTCAATAATACTGAATTTCAAGTATCGCGTCACATGACTGGAAACAGTTGCCATGTAAAGTTGTTTTCTATGGTACAAGCTGCAATCAATCTCACAACTTATCTGGTCAAAGTCACGTATACCATATCATAAGATAACGGCCATGATGGTCTTTACAAGGATTCATTTATATTGTGGCGGTCAGTTTTATTGGTGGAGGAAACCAGAGGACCCAGAGAAAACCACCAATCTGCCGCTAGTCACTGACAAACTTTATCACATAATGTTGTATCAAGTACACCTCGCCTGAGTGGGATTCGAACTCACAACTTCAATCAGTGGTGATAGGCACTGATTGCATTGGTATCCCTGGTAGTTTTAAATCCAACTATTATACGATCACGACCACGACGACCCCCGTCAGTCATTATATCAATATTAATTCCACATGTGGTGTGACTGGGTATACTATTTTCTTATCTTACCAAGTGACACTGTTTCCTTAAAATTGACTCTACGGAATAAATATTGATGCATATATACAGTATGTTTAGTGTTTCTTGTCTGTGATTTTTCAAACTAGCATTTAGCGGTGTGTTTTGAATTGTGTATTTACATTTTCTTTTTACTTGTCGCCTGGACAAACACAATAATTCAACAACAGCAAATGAACATCGCAAATTATTTTATCTGTGACACCATCGAAATGTTTTATCGTTTCGCACCTAAAACATTTCCTTTGTCCGCCTGAATTTTAGCTGTTGTTCTCTCCCCTTTCATGTTTTGTATACAATCTACACATATAGGATTATTGTTTAAAGACATACCTGTAGTTAGTTAGTACGTGGGAAATATTGTGATTTAATACTTATTATTTTACTTTTATTGTCCGCAGCGGGAGTTGAAAATTTTAAAGAATTATTGAAATTTCCTTTTGCACTTAATATGCATTTGCTGCGGTTTGCTATCACGTTCAACGACATTCTTATTAAACATTTAAAAAAAAATTAAAGTAAACGTTTCTATACATACATATGTATCTTATTAAATTAAATGGAATCAAACATTGGCAATATATTACAAAACTACAACCGTTTCTGAGACGAACACAGTGGAATCTCCTAAAACAATTAGGTACATGTGTATATGTAATAATCACAATCTTCATAATTTCTAATAATCTACAAGACACCAGCTATTTTATTTTAACTCGTGGTAGGGACCAGAAGCGAAATACACTGGAAGCTTTCAGGTACTCGCACCCATCACGACTCCTCTAAATCCACATCTGTTCATTAATCACAGAGGATTTAGACAGGCAGTGGCATACATATGGGATAAACTGTGCTTATCTTCTAGCCGACTTGTTCCTTTGTTCGTATGATGTAGATTTCATACAGGGGCTTCTCAAGAAAAACGAAAAGAAACTAGTCCGATCCTTTAACTTCACGCTCCGCTATATAATAGATGACGTCCTTCCACTAAATAATTCTAAGTTTGGTGATTTCGTTGATCACATCTCTCCCATTGAGCTTGAAATAAAGGATACCACAGATACAGATAGGTTTGCTTCATATCTTGACCTACACCTCGAAATTGACAGTGAGGACCGGTTAAGAACAAAACAAAACAGATTATTTCAATTTTCTCATTGTACACTTTCGATTTATATGCAGCAACATTCCAGTAACACCTGTATATGGAGTATCTACATAATATATATCTCAGTTGTTCCAATATTCCAGAGCTTGATGTTCCTCTCGGGATGTCATTGATAGAGGGTTATCTAACAAGGAAGCTACTAAACCAAGAGTTCACATCGCTTAAGATGAAGCCATCACTTCGAAAGTTTTACAGTCGGCACCATAACTTTGTTAACCGTTACGGAATATCTGTGTCACAAATGAACACGGGTATGCCCCACTTGTCGTAAGTACTTCCTGGTCCTTTCCACATTCATGGCTTATCACCGGCTTTGTAACTAGAGTAACACTACGGGTGTCACTAGTGGAGCAGGAACTGCTTACACTTCAAGAGCACCTGAGTTCATCTCCAGTTTTAAGTGGGGTTCGTGTTGCTCGAGTTTTCGTTTTCTGTGGAGTGTTTTGTAGATCGCCGTTTGTTCTTTTGGCCATTGTGTTGTCTGTCCTTCGATTTAGGGATTCTGATTACCCCTTTGGTATCTTCAAACTCTTCAAACAGCTTTTTTTAAATAATCAGATAATTTCTAGAAAAAAGTGCATTAATTGACCGTCTAGGATAAACCATAAAACTCGAACGCTAATATTTCCAACGCCCGGGGTCCTTGGTAACAACACTGACAAGACGTGATTTAAAGCGACATTTATCATGAATACAAAATTAGTATAACTTTCAATTTAAAACAAACCAAAATATACTCAGGAAAAATCGACACAAATCATTTAATAAGTTAAAAATAAATTATCATTATTGATTAAAATTCGTGAAACAAATTCTTCATATTCTTTCATATTTTCATATTGCACATTTGACATGACAGTCTGAATATTAATCAAATGGCAAGGGCCTCGGTTGTCGAGGTGATTTCTGACCACAAACATTACACCACTGACGTGGATTATCTTCTTGCGGATACCAACCGGAAGTGGCTTAAGCTTCCACACATCTATCCAAGGCCAGAGAAGTCACCGTATTTGTCGGTATACAATACCGTGCAAAAAGCGAGTAAAGTCTTGAAAATTATTTTATATCAAACACGACTATCCAGTCGTTACATCTGTCCGAGC
This sequence comes from Bathymodiolus brooksi, assembly GCA_963680875.1. NCBI lineage: Eukaryota > Metazoa > Mollusca > Bivalvia > Mytilida > Modiolidae > Bathymodiolus > Bathymodiolus brooksi. The sequence goes on along the minus strand of OY804576.1, from coordinate 60,803,501 downwards.
CTTCCCCTCCCAATAAGCCCGATAGTCACGATATTAAAGAAACCGATTTTGTACGTGTCGGACAACTAGGACAAACGTAATTTAGAGAAGATGGACCTCAAAGTATTAGTGAAATATGGTATGACTATTTACACACTATTCACCTAAGGTTAATAAAGTAAATATGGATACAATTGCTCTCAATACCACTGAAGTAAAGATGAAACAAGATAATGTTATATGCATATGTTGTTGTTTTTGTTTGTTTGATTGTTTGTTTAATATTTCCATCTTAGCCCATTAAACAAAGATTGTATGGATAGGGACAAGAATAAAAGGAAAAATGGATTTGAAACAACAAAGAAATTTATTCAAAATAAATATGTAAACAGAATATAAAAAGGTACATTCCAAATGACTCGGAAATGGCCTAAAATTATTATCACAATGGTCATAAGCGATTCAAAGGGAAGTTATTGTAACGTTAGCTTACTCTTCTAAAAACCATCACCGGGTTTGTAACTAGATTAACACGACGAGTGCCACTTGTGGAACGAACTGCTCATCCTTCCGGAGCACCTGAGTTCACCCCCGGTTTTTAGTGGGGTTTGTATTACTCGATCTTATGTGCATGTTTTCTAGATCGTCGTTTGTCCTTTTTCTTTTGGCCATTGTGTTGTCTGTCCTTCGATTTACGGATTCTGATTACCCCTTTGGGATCTTCAAACTCTTCTATTAACCCTACCCGATGTGTTTATTATTATTTTTTTTTTTTAGAAACAATAAGGACAATAACCTCCAAGTATTATCTGTCAAAATATTATTTTTATCAGTCAAGCGAAATATAATTTGGGAAGTAATTGTTAGCGGACAATGACATATCACATCACACCACATTTGTTTGCGCTAATGAAAAAAACTAACTACAATGTACGGTTATCGCGGTAGGATACAGTCAAACTCCGGACAGTTTTCGTATCCGCTACCGAACATGGTTCATCCGCTGGATACTAGTGGAGGGTAGTGTGCGGACCGGAGCTGGTAACTGTCCGGAGTTTGGGATACAGTATATACCTAAATATCAAATATAAAGTTTGCATACATGAATGGGAAATAATTACTTTTAGAATGTTTATCATATACAAATCCGTAATTTGAATAAAAATACTTACAAGATATTAGAGGGGTAGATAGTCGGCTACCCGGTATCGATATGAGAGGCTGGATTGAACCGTAGAGAAATGGCGTCGAAATGCTTTAGAAATTTAGAACGCATCTGAAATAGTATTCACGTATAACAAAGCATTTATGCCACCGTCAGGGTCATAGCTAGGGTTGCATAGTAACCGAGACAGATCATGATGATTTCACCATCCGGACCGGGGATGATCTAGAGAAGTGGTATTCTCCCTCTCGTTGGTGGTTCTTCCCCCGGAAAATTCTGAAAATTTGCACCCAATTGTCATTTTGGCAGACCAAAATTGATTAAGAAATAATTTTCTCAGTTTTCATGGGTATTTTACACAACTTGAACTCGTGTAGAAGTAAAACGTAGCTGCTCAGGAATCATTTATTAATCCGAAATACTTTTCACATCGCTGACGTATAGTTTCACACTACTGAATCGATTCATTTTCAGCGTTTGTCGATAAATATTTAATAATTGCTTCTTCAAATTTTGATCAAATTCAGCTGTCCCAATCTATGAAATTCAAAGTTTCCATTATCTTTTCTCATCTGTTTGCCAGTTTCCACGTAAAGCAATGTTCCTTTGACCTAACCTTATTATGACACCAATAATAGAAAGAAGGGCGGCACAATTGTGTCACAATAAATCTTCAAACGCCTTGCTAATTATTGAATATTTCCCCCTGTAGTTATCAGAAGAAACTTTTTTCGTCCACTGCGCTTTTTCAATCTCTGAATCCACTGGAGTTGTCTTTGACCGGAGACAGCAATATAGGTGGCACAAAATGCACTATCATCTGAATGGGAATATATCAACCAATTTCATTCAATGGACTCTGAAAAATCGAATCCTTACGAAAAGAAAGTTCAAACAGTGATGGTCAACAATTCCACCAATATCAACAAATTGAACGATTGCCTCTCATATCAACTCATTGAACATAAAAAAAGATCATGACAGATGACGTTGGAAATCCAGGTTAGGTCTCGGGACAGACACAAAAAGTGGTGGGGATAAACCAGATCCCATGTTTGAAACAGACACGGACATTCACTTTTTAAGGTTTTGGTCTCGAAAGGACAAGGTTCAACTCCGTGCACGGAATTTTCCGCGAAGTTCCCATACAAAGTCAATATCTAGTAAATAGGCAGTGTTCTATTCTTTTAATTGGAGACCCATATTTTGTTTGTTTGTGTGAATTGCTTGTGGTAGGTATGTGTTTTAACTTACAGCCAAGATATAATCGAGATAATGTTGAAAGGCAACCCGGGGCGGATCCAGTAGCCCTTTTCACAAAAATTCTTACGATAAAAAAATTGTCGCAAGTGTAAAACTAAGATTAAAAAGAGTTTCACAAAAATACTTACGATAATCTTAAGTGTAAAAATAGTCCTATCTTTACGTGTAAAACTACCCTGTCCTAAGTGTAAAATTTTGATCGTAAGAGAAATTTTGGTCTTATCTTTTATCGTAAGTGAAAAAAATAGAAAAAAAGATGGACGATGTATTGGCGCTTCGACTTGAAAATAAGAGAGCATTTCATCGTTAGCGCATTTTCTCTGACCGTATGACAAACCTAATTACACATATTGATAAATGTTTATTGAAATGAATATGGTTTAATACAAACAGACGCTACAAATGACATTGTTATTTACTCCTTTTTAGCGTGACTAATAACAGATGCATTCCGTACATTTACCTTATCAATGCAGCAAAGTGTATCGTTTACATGACCAAAAAAATCAGGATAATTCTTTTAATTTTTGATTTCAAATTAGGAACGATCGACAATCGAAAAGACTACTTGCAAACTTGGGGAGAATTCTCCTTTTTCATTTTTTTTTTTTTTTTTATAAAAACAGGAATACGGGATATTCTTCTAGACATCTACTCCACTTACAAAAATTTTGAATGAACAGCCGTTTTAGGACTGGAATTTTCTGGATCCAATGATATCGTTTTGATTTTGCCTTTATATTAGTAATATAATTTATTAATTTCTGGCAACTTCGATGATCATCGAACACTCTGGCAATACATATAATGTATGATAAACTTGTGTACATTCTTCTTTTATATTAATATTAATATATAACAGGGATATTTATTCGTCTTCATGATTGATAGATGATAAACACATCTTAATTTGGGTTATCTCAGAAAAATCGGGATAAATTTTCATCAGAAAAAGAACAAGCGTTTAATTTTATGTGGGATGGGATTAATTGGAAAAAAGAGGAGAAATATTTTGCTGACAAATAACCGATAAAATGAATTATATGAATAGGGTTTTTTTTTGCACTCCCTTAAAAAATAATTCTACCAAAAGTAACCACGCGTGGATGATGACGCACAACTCCAAGTAATGATAATTATTATAGATCATTTTAATTTACATGCATTAGAAATGTTCCTCTATACGAAAATCATACCCGTTCATATTTTGTGCAGTGACCGATTCATATATTAGATAAAAATTCAATATAAACATACAAACACATCATAGCATAACAAAACTGCTTATAAATTAGTGCCGGGGATATTTCATAGAAAAATTTTATTTAAAAAAATGTTTTGTTGTGCTATGGAAATGAAACTAGGTTGCTAAGGAAGATGGTTTATGGTGTTTAACGCCCCTTTCAACAATATATCGGTCAGTTTTATTGGTGGAGAAAGATGGAGTACTCGGAGAAAACCATTGACCTGTCGCAAATCACTGACAAACTTTATCACATAATGTTGTATCGAGTACACCTAAGGAAGAATTTTTATCGTAAGTGTAATTTTAGTCGTAAGATAATCTTTGTGAAAAGGACTTAGGAATTGTCGTAAGATAATCTTAAGTGAAAAAGTTAGGACTATAGTTACGAATTTTTGTGAAAAGGGCTACAGGATTTTGTGTTAGGGGGGACGAAAGTCGGCGAGAGGTCTGGGGACCGCTTAAGGTCTCCAGCGAGTCCAGGACAGAGCCCTGGTAGGGGGCCCCGGGGGCGAAGCCCACCCCCCGGAAGCTCCTGAGTATTTAGGAAGCTTTTCCGTCAACAATTTTGAAGCATTTTGTGAATGTGATGAAGTGTATTAAAACGCATGAATCTTTTCCAAAAAGTTTCTAAGCAGTGAGTGTAAATTAAAGGGAGATGTCACTTGAAATTATCTATCTGGAGCTGTGACTCCCCTGATGTCCTGATCACGCCGGGTATTCGTATACTCGGAACAGGTGCGGACACTGAACTCGGTGCAAGCTAGTTATTTTGAACGTTTTCATTGGCCAATTTTGAATTTTTGGACACAAGACTGTGGAGCATGACGGCAATGGAACACGAAACAGCATGCTCCGCGGTATGTAGTGTCCAAAAATTCAAAATTGACCAATGAAAACGTTCAAAATAACTAGCTTGCACCGAGTTTTGGAATACCCGGCGTGCTATATTAGCCTATTTTCTCATGTTTCTCTGTTGAAAATGGGACAATTTGTATTGAAGTGTTTGTAGAATGGATGGATTTTGATAAAATTAATGTCCAAGGGATTATAATATCACTGTTTTCTGATTAATCGTCGACTGCTTCAAAAGTAATTAGATCAACTAAAAGGGCAATGCAATGGGTAAAAATATATAATGATTTATTACATTTAACAGGCAAATGAATGAATGCTGATATGCTTAATATAGGGACGGAAGACCGCCCCCCCCCCCTCTTTTTATTTTTAGGGGCGCGAACTGGCAACATCCATAGCCATAACACTATATACATAGACTGATTTTATAAACAGTAAAGAGGTAGTCATGAAATGAGACTAGTCTGCCCTAGTTATTTAAATACCATAGTTGTCCTAGTTGTCCACATAAAAATATACATTTTGCAAGGCACCATCCATTTATTATTTCTCTAGTTTAGGTTCAATCAAATACTTGTATGCCCCGTTTTGGTTTTTTCTTCATCATTTTTTAGGTAGGTTCCGGTGATAATTTGTCATTATCGATTTTCACAAAAATTAAATTTTTGTAGAGGACCATTCAAATCAAGTCTCCTTGAAAGTTTAAAATGGTTCATAGAATAACCAAAATATTGTTGGTCCTACATTTAGCTTGTCCTGAGGTGGCGACCATTTTGAAACTTTCTATCCACACAAAAATGACAACTTCTTGTATAGTTTGGGTTAAGTGGAGGTTCTGAGAAAACATACCTATATTTCTTCAGCCCAACTTTATGATTTGGATTCTGTCTGAATTGGTCAAATTCATGGCAGCAAAGAGGGGGAGGGAAGAGGGTTGTATCATGGGATATGGAAATGGGCTTGGGTCGAATTAATGATCCTTTACTACATTCATTTTCAAATAGGGTTCTGTTTTAAACGATTTCTGAACAACAAATAAAACATGAACTTTGGATAGACCATTCCTGCCATGAAACTATTCCATCACATATGTGGGATCTGAGAAGAGTTTTCAAATTTCAGCCCATCAGAATGCATAAATAAACATCGAGGACTTGAAGATGTAGCCAGTTTGGTTGTATTCCCCCAGTGCTTTGGACTTTATTCAGTTTGTGAGTGATAGATCTGAGTATATACATTGGTAAACTCCTTCAAAATTTTTGGAAAGGGGTTTAGGAATTCATTTTAAAAAACCTCATGAAAAAAAGATATACACAAAAAAAACCTCTTGTTTGGAATGGGTAAGACTACAGTACATTTGTGTAATAAAATTCTGAAGTATTGGTAAACTAGAACAAATCACATGGAACACATTCATAGTGTCTACAGACAATGACACGACAGACCCATAACATAATCAAAATTATGGTGGTCATATCAATATTGTTGCAAGTAGCATTAAACACCCATAATCTTATTTACGGTAAATAAATTAAATCCCTTTTAAAGATGGTGAACAAGAATGATAATTCCAGCAACTTAACTTGTAATAGGACACTTTTCATTTCTTTGTAGGAGACCAAACACTGAAATGAGTCAGTTTCATTTTAGAATCGGTATAATTACAGAACCATGGTTGTGGTTATGGTTTTTAACGCCACTTTCAACAATATTTCAGTTACTAGTATATCGTGAATATCAGTACCTGGAGAAATCCACCGACCTGCTGCAAGTTGCTGACAAATTTGATCACAGTACACTTCGCATGAGCAGGATTCGCACTCACAACGTTAGTGGTGATAGAAAGTGATTGCATAGTAAGTTATAAATCCAACTACCATTTGATCACGACAGACCCCTCATAATTACAGAATCAAAACTATAACAATACTTATATAACAACACAAGAAGTTTGAAGTTTTGTTATCACTTTATTGGATCAGTTCATTTGACCTACATTAATTACATCTTTTGTCTTGTTGGATCTGTTCATTTGACCTACATTAATTACATCTTTTGTCTTGTTTTTTTTACTTGTGACAATACACCAATAATTTTGTTTATTTGAAATTACAAGTAATATGAAAATGTAAAACTTTTCTATGTATATTTTCTCATTAATTTTTTGAATTGGTGTTAAGTTTTATAAAATAAAATCATCAAAACATTAGATTAAAAGTCTTAAAAGTTAAATTCAGAAAATGATGTAATGTTGCAAACAAGTTGAAGGTCAAATTAATATTTGTAAATATGCACTTCTTTCTTGTCGATATTAATTGCTCTTTTGCTCAGATCCATGGTTCCTTCATACACGTTTCCATCTGAATGGAACACTTGTGTGATTTCGTTTGGAAGTTTGGCTTCTTTAAAGGAGCTAGCAAAAGGACCGTCTCCAAAATTTATGATGACAATATATCCTGGAAATCCTTCAGCTTTACGAGTCATCCACAATATGTTTGTGTTGTCTTTCAGCAAATCAACTGTGACCTTACCAAATTGAATTGATTCTTTTTCTCTCATTTCGACCAATGCCTTAAATGTATCCATAACTGAGTTCATATTGTGGTAGGCAGTGGAAAGCTGCAGAGAAAAAGTAGAGGATTGATATTAATTTTACATGAAAAACAGAGGCTCACCAGTTTACAAATCACCACTCATGCAGCCCTTTCAATAAGGGGTAATACCAGATACTTTTACCTGCCTAAAATGGTCTTTGGTACCTCCTGATTTTAAAGAGTGTTGTATAAGATAATCATGAAAATTGCTCAAATTTAAATAAAAAGTACAGCCTGTAAATAGTGAACTGAAGTAATGGTACACTTCAAAAATATTGAAAGCCCTGTTCATGTACAATTTAAACTCAATCAAGCCAATCTGATTAAAATCAAATCTCTCACTTACTATATTAATATGTCTTGTTTCAGGATGATCTCAAGAAACTCCATTACGGGGCCCATGTGGGTGAACCTATGTCATAAACATTTAATGATGATTAACACAGGTCATGACTCTTTTTTTTTTTACCGATCAAATCGCTCATAGCAAACAAAGCAATTTAATTTCTTCTATTTATACAAATAAAGATGGTATACATTTTGTCAATAATATTACCTGGACATTGTTTGTCATGTAGCTAGTTCCTACTGGAATCCATGGCGTGAAGGAAGAAGCAGTAAAGCCTGCATTTTTTGACGATGTCCACTGCATTGGTGAACGATAGGGATCTCTGCTTTGCTGAAGAATAGAAAGAAACTATTATTTCAAACCAAGGATCTGAAAATTTTCATTAGTACAATATGACAATTTTTTTTTTAGGTTAAAATTATTATCTGGTTAAATACTTTGTATTTGTGATTGACTGAGGCATCATATTGGAATAATAATATCTTGGGGTAACTAACAATTAATTTCATGTAGGTCAACAGGGTATTCAATAAGATTGTATTGAACAGGCTGAAGAATTTGAAGCGGCTATATGATAAAAGGTGGGGGGGATACGGGCTCGGCTTGCTCCCCCACTTAACATTCAAAATGAGGCATTCTGAGACATTTTAAGGTAGTTTACAAGTGCATGAAAAAGAAGGTTTCATAGAAAAGATTTTTTTTTAAATTTTAGCAAGCAAGACCATTTCAAGATGACTGAGGAGCTTTTATTTTCTGGTGAGAATGGTAGTAGAAAAGTTCATTTTTGTTTGATTGTTCCCGACGTCATGGCTTTTCCATTTGAGTATCTCATGAGTTATCCATCGATAACATAATTATCTTTTCGATGTGTCTCTAGATTTTTCAATTGAAATATCTCTATCATTTAAACGTTTAATCGAACATCAAATGATGATAATAAGTTAAGTGCAGAATTGACACCGATCAATGATAAATTCGTTTCATTCCCTTAGTTTTACATAACCTCTGACAAATGCATTGCTATCGATTCTGAAATGCATTGTTTTTTGTATAATTGTGGATTTTAAAAATCTTTAAGATGAAAGAGTGAATAAATATTTTATATTTCTTTTAATTAATGAAAAAAATATTTTAGTTTCTAACAGTCGAACCGGCAATTTCACTCGTTTGAAGCGGCGACATATCGCAGTGTGCCGGCCTTTATTGAAATCCCTGGGTCAAGCCCTTTTTTCTGTCCCGAACCTCAATTTGTTTTAAAATTATGCTTCGTTAAAACAACATGTTTTAAAATGGTGTGTAAAATCAAAAACAGTTTATAACAACAAGGTTATGCTGGTTATCTGTATATAAGTTCTTGAATTTCACCAAAAAAAAAAGTAAGTGTGATTAATTATTGTCCCGTTCTCATGCCTGCTAAATCTGAATATGTTGTCAAACAGCCAAGTTGGGACAAGTGAACATTTTCTATTCTCTCATTTCTAAATAAATTTTTAAGCAAACAATTTAGATTCTTTTGGAGAAAAAATGACAAAAGGATCAAAACTGAACAAAAAAGTGGATGATTTCAACAATAAGTAGAGGGTGACTGCCCGGTGAGGCTATAGCTTGGACACAGGCAGTAGAAGGTGACTGCCCAGTGAGGCTATAGCTTGGACACAGGCAAGTATCCAATGAATTACTCAATGGTTGGTTGGTTCAAGGTGTCTGACGCCACTTTCAACAATATTTCAGCCATCGTGGGTTAGTTTTATTAGTGGAGGAAACCGAAGTACCAGAAGAAAACCACCGACCTGTTGCAAGTCACTGACAAACTTCATCACATAATGCTGTATCAGGTACACCTAGCCATAAATGAGGTTTCAAATATTCCATATAGAGTGATTAGTGTACTTTTCTTTACATTTGATAAAAAAGTCCATTTTAACAAAGCATACCTGTCCAGTTAATCTAGAAGCTGGATCCATGTTGCCATCAACACCATCTTTCATAGCAATCTCATCTCCATAGTATGAGGAGGAGGTACCAGGAAGTAACATTTGAACAGCCAATAATGATTTTACATAGTCTTCACCTATACGACTGGCAATTCTGCTAACATCTTCATTGCTCAACTATAAAAAAAACCCAAGATATTCTAAGTTCATAGGCTCTTGGAATATATACTGGTTTGTCATAACCAGAATATTTTTTTTTACGAGGGGTTAGGGTTATGGTGTTTAATGCCACTTTCAACAATATTTCAGCTATTTTTTTAATTTTTTTAGAGGGTAGATAGAAGGAACTTATGTAGTATACTGATACCAAGCAATATTGATCATGATCAGTCATCAGAGTTAACAAATATTGATTAACAAAAATAAATTCATAAATAATTACTGGCAAGGTTAAACTAAATTTATGGGTTAAAACCACCCTCCTGTAAAATGATGCTGGCCCTCACATACATGTATAACTGGATGCAGAGCATTGTTGTAAAATTAACATAATTTACTGTCCAACATTTGGGACACAAAGCTTTTTTTCTCTCTCTTGTGTTACCGACTTGTGACATTTTGACAGATTATCAGAACTACATTTTTTGTATTACATAATTTCTTTAAATCTGCACGCCATGATATGTTGTTACAAAGCAAAATTTCTTACCCTGTTCATTATCTTCCTTTTAACTTAAGGCAATCAAAAACCCATCTATATGGTTTATTATTTGTAAACTTTTTCTTGTCGTATATACATAGCTGAAAGACTGCTCCCTTGACATTAAACAATCATTTGATCATTTCTGCAACGATCAAATCATTAAACCAGCAAATTTACATGGTCTTACCATCCAAATCTTTCTGTGAGTATTATCTACAGCATGATCTCTAATCCTTTCTTTAAGATGAGCTGCTAAACCACTTGTTGAATAGCTAGTTATTGGAGATGTTCTCACCATGGTGACGCCACTCTTCCCATTAGTTCCATAATAGTCCATTGTTGTGTTGACATCAGCATTAACTGTTACAACTAGTACTCTGTTTCACACAATAAAATAATTTTACCATTATTTATTGGTATTGTATACATGTATGATATATACTGATAAAAAGTTTCAATACATGTATCTACTTTGATGATTAGAATAAAATGATTTTTTTTTAGTTTAAAATGATTCAAAAATTGTGTTGCACCAAAAGAAGCTTATTAATATTGCCAGTACAAAAAAAATAGTGCTTGTCCTCGGCCCATTTGGTACCACATGATCAAGTCTGAAAAAGGTCAGATTTAAGATTGTCAGAAAGTACTTGTGATGTCATCATGTGTGGTAACCAAGTGCTACACAAATCTATTTTCTGTAATAGTGACTATGACCATTGACCTAGCAATAAGGAATAAAATATCCCTAACATTTTCTAATCCTTAAAAGTAAGGGGGAGTGATTTGACCAGATTTGGTGTGAAGATAAAAACTAGAGGCTTCCAGGAGCCTATAATCGCTCACCTGGTTTTCAATTTGACATCTAAAGTTGATAGAAAATGGGGGTGTTACACATAATTTTGAAAGTGGGCCACCCAAAGATCATTTCAACTCAAATTTCTGAGCAAAAGATTTAGATGTGATTTTTATCTCATAATATTCCTAAACTATTGGAATAAACTGGCTGAAAGAAAAATTTCACAGAAAAAAAAAGGAATACATGTTAAACTACTCCTTGCCATGTAGCTGCAGTTAAAATATTTGAGCTCATTTTGACTTATACTAAAGCAGCAATGGACAATTGAAGAAATTTCTATTTTTAGTAACATCAGCCATCTTGAATGGAGGGCAGGGCTGTCGGACACAGTTTTGAAAGGGACCTACCCAGGTTTGGTTTAATTTGGTTCAGCGGTTTCAGAGGAGAAGATTTAAATGTGATCTTTTATCAAAATATGCCTAATTTGCATAATCGGTATAAATCGGTTTCAGAGGAGAAGATTTAAATGTGAAAGTTTACAACGGACGAACGCCAAGTGATAGCAAAAGCTTACATGGCCTTTGGCCAGGTGAGCTAAAAAAAAAAGATGAAGTGAAGGTAATGTCTGAATACCAATTGTGGATGCCCACCCCTTCATCAAAACAATAACTGGATTTGACTTAAAAGTATCAATAAGATACAATAAATGACTTAAGTCAACTAACTTTTCTCGTCCTGGTTTATTTGATGAGTCGTCCAACAATGCCCTCCATTCCTGTAATAACTCCATTGTTTCTGGTTGATGTTTTGTGTTGGTGTGATCTAAGCTGTCATATCCCTGTAAAAACAAACAATACATTATATACAAGTTCATTTTTTTTCCCCATATTGACCATTTTCATTGGTTAATAATCATCAGACATATGTCACATTGTATATAAATTTTTAATTTAAGCAGCAAAACCCAAGTTCTGTTCACTTATAATTAGTGAGAGGTTATCAATAATCTTTGAAAATCCAGAAAATAATTCATTCCTCGAATCCTCGTCAACGACATAAAGCCTATTTTTACATTTAAGGTTTTATTAAGGGGGAAACGATTCACTGTATGTACCGAAATCACGATTATTTTGGAGACGGTTTGGTTCACGATACGTGGAGCCCGCTTACGATACGATGCTCATTTTTTGAAAAAAAGTAGTGTTGAACTTCAGTTTTCTTCTTTTGGTGATCATTTAATTAATATTTTTAGGAAAGTGACCTCATATAAAAAAATGTCGACCAGCATGGACTTCAAGGAATAGTTAGTTTCCTATAAAATGTATCAGAATACATATCAAATATCGCGATACGTATCGCTTGTGGAAAAAGTGTATCGTTACACCCCTAGGTTTTATACAGTATTATAAAACCATATAATTCGTTTTTTGTGATAAATCGTCATATTGCACGACAGAATTTCATATTGAACGATCCATTTAGCGTCTAAGCGGTGGGAGAAATCCAGGCAAAATTTTAAAATTTACTAGCCAAACATTTTCTACGTCCGTTGCAATAACGTCACACAAACACAAACAGAAAGTGGTACATAAGTTTTACAAACGCAAGCAGAATGCAAATATAAATTTGTACACATTGAATTAGTACATGTGTCTATGATATTAAATGGATCAGCTCATGTGTTTTTGAATTTGAATAAAAACAACAAACAATCCCTAAAAATTTATCCAGGTACACACAAAAAAATTGGGAATGTTAAATGTAATAAAACAATTACAGCCCTTCATTTTGTGCAATATGATGTGTTATGAAGCACTGAAAAGCAATATTGACCGTGGCCTTCGTCAATATTGCTTTTCAGTGCTCCATAACACATCATATTGCACTCAATGAAGTGCAATAATTGTATATTATTTTCACAAAGGTCACAAATTATCAAAGCTTTACATCGCACATCATGTTTGAAATTTTGATCTAATAAACGGTACTTAAATGTTAATTTATGAAGCTTTGTCTAGTATTAAAGTTGTAATTAATGGACATAAAAACTTACAGATCCAGCCAGAACTGGCTCACTTCCTTTGGTGATATTCTGCACAAGATACTCTGCATTCCTGACATAGAAGCCATCAAAACCTTTTCCTAACCAGAAACCTAGCACTTCCTGTAATACAATATATTATTATTATTATATATATATATGAGGCCAATTTTTTTTAAAAAAAATATGTGTGTTTCCGATCGACCATAACATTTTTTATGCCAAAAAAAAAAAAAAAAAAGATCTGCAAAATACGGAAATTCGTCTGTTGCGATATTGACGCTTTCTGATAAGCGTTTAATTGAAACAGATTTATTAAAGACCGGTTTCCTGTTTGAATTTTCTTCATTTCCTTGTCATTTGATCGATGTTTCAGCATCATAATTATTCAGGTGTAGAAATAAAGAATGGAGAATACACACAACTTGACAAGTGATAACAAAAACATGGTACTGCATGTCAAATAATTAATAAGCTGTAGTAAAAAAGAAACAAACAAGCTTGTGTGATTTTAGAGGGAGGAGCATACTTGTAGGTTATATATATATATATATATATATATATAAAAAAATCCCTACCTACCGACCCTAATTTTGAAGACCATGCAATCGGAAACACACATTTTTTTTTTGGCCTGAAAGTATTCTTAAATAAAGGGCTAATCAGGACACAACATTTGTCAATCAAAATCATCTTGATCAAAATTCAGTAATTCCAAAAAATACACGACCTTTGGTTTAAAAGTTTAAATTATTAAAAACATGCATACAAGTCACATTATTTCAAAAACTGCATTTTTTTTTAGGAATAGAGAGCATCTAGTAATTATTTAATAGTGCAGTATATATACTGGCAATGAATTTTTTGGGACAACTGAAATTACATCAAGGTGATTTTTGCTGACAATTGTGAGAATGCGAATATACAGATGAAACGATAAGACAGCATTTGTAAAAATATCAGGAGATATACCGTATTTATAATATATTGAAAAAATTATTTAAAGTGAGAAGTCTGAAAACTGCAGTTAGCTATACTACGGAAAAGGTAAGGGGTAGGGACTGCACCATTGCATAAAACAAGTGCCTGTGGTAGAGTTCCCTAAAATAACAAATCCTTGAAATGAAAATTATAATTTACTGCTCTGAATCAAATTCTTGAATTTATTTTTATATATTATTTCTAAATAAAAACTGAAATATTTACTGGTCCAAACAAAATTTTAGTGGTCTTGGGCTATTGGGCCTCTTTTAAATTTGATCCTGTAACTAATACAAAAAGATACAGTACCCTCATCTCTGTTCTGACATCATCATTCATTAAGTTGAGATCAGGTTCTTCCTTAAGGAACGTGTGACGGTAACACTCTTTACGAACATCATCATACTCCCATGCAGACCCACCATAAACACTCAACTGTAAAGAAAACAACAATAACTCATTTTGTTATTTTCAAATAAATATTTGACCACAAGTAATATAATCACGTAATAAAAAGGATTTAAGTAGTTTTTCGGAAATTTTCTGAAAGCTTCCATAAAGAATGCCATCAATAAATATACTCTTGACAGTTGTATAATAAGGGGTTTATGAAATGGAATTAAATCCTCAACCATCTTCCATAGTCTTAGTTTAACTTGTAAATAAATTTTTATTCATGGCTGAAAAAATGTGTAATACATGTACAAGCAGTAGATACCAAAAAATTACTCATAAAAATTACTGTGTTGTTCAATACATTATGATATTGTAGACTCCACACTGTGCCCTCTGATGTGATGTCACATTTTTCTTTATGTTTGTAGAAAAATGTAGATCAGATTTAAAACAAATATCCCACAAACATAGATCTTAATTATCTAATTAGTTGGTAGCTTAGTGTTTCCATATTTCTTGTTGAAATAGAATTACCAGGTAAACATATTAGAGTACAATGTACTGTGAACAGTTTTTGCACAAAGTATCATTGATGTTTTGCCAATTACAAAGTTCATATTAATTGGCACCACCTCAAGTAAAATCAAAGGCAGAAATACAAATGTATATGTCATTTATGACATTGTTGCTTTTAACCAACAAATCATCTGATCAGCAATGACTGTTTTTTTACATGATGAAATTCCTCACTTAATTAACATACCCAGTTGGTTGGCTTTGATCCACCACTGTCACAACGAGACCATACATAATAGTCACCATACTTGTCTTCCTTATTACGACTTTTCATAAACCAGGTATGATTCTTACTGGTGTGGTTGGGGATGAAATCCAATACAAGTCGCACTGGGGGAAAAAAAATCACAATTAAAATATTATGTAATCTTCTCTTCATAGATATTTATTGTAAAGAATATCATAAAGCATGAATTCAGTCTTTGCCTTATTTTTTTTAACCTACTTGCCCAAAAGCCAAATTTAGAAAAATTGTCTATTTATTCAAACTAATTCTTTCATAATTTTCATTTGTCCAAATCCAGGTTTACTTGTCATGGGCTTCAGGCAAGTGTGGGTTATTGTGAAGATTGTGAATTAATATGGGTATGGCCAAATTGAAATGCAGAAACTTCTCCACTCAATCATAATCAATTATACATGTATATGGAATGTGTTTTCTTTTATCACAATAAAATAATCCATGACCAGTCTCACCAGATGTTTCCCAGTATGATTGCATAATGTTATATATTACTATGGCAGATTAACTGATTAGTTTATCAGTCTCCTTATGTTACAAATGTATTAATCCCTAGTTAAGTAGTGATACACAACATTATCTATTTCCTATTTTTCAATCAATTTTGTTGTATTTTTTGTATTGAAATTTGATAAATTAGCTGGTTTTAATTTATATAAAGAATTGGATACCAGTACATCTGGGTTAATGTTAGAAAATTGATCTACATGTAATGATTATCTTTTTAATATTTTTTATATATTGATAATACATCCTATACAACTGATTAAATATAACTGTTACATACATGTAGATCCAAGTTGAAATTTATTTGAGCAAATACTTACTCTTTTCCTTTGTTTGTTTTCTGAGCAAGTCAACATCTGCCATTGTTCCCAAACTTGGTTCAACATCTTTGTAATCCACAATATCCATGCCATTATCAACACCTCCACTCTTGTAGAACGAATTGATGTAGAGAGTTTTCACTCCAAGGTTTGATAGATGGCCATCTAGTTCTTGAATAATTCCTAGAAAAATTGAGCGAGAAACAGGTTCAAATTTGGTACTTAAAATAAAAAATTAGTTTATGAAAATGAACATATTATTTATGGAAACAAACAATTTCTATAGAGTATTCAGAAGTTGAACAATATAAAAACAGACATAAAGAAAGCACTGATGAATACTTTAAAAATATAAATTGCATTTTTTTCTGTACTTCATATTTATAACTGGCCATGGTCAAAATTTTTGGTTGGTATATTATTAATTTCTAATTGAGATGTAAAATTAAGCTTTATTATTTAAAAGACAATGAATAAACTATTTTACAACAGCTTACATATAAAATAATGGATCTCCTGTACTTGGCGATCACAATACTGGTATACTAGTATTGTGCACAATACTAGTATAAAAATTTGTTCCAGTATTGTGAATTTTTTTTCAAAATTTTGTACAATACTGGTATACCAGTAATGTAATTAAGATATTGGTATTGTAATTCAATTATGAAAATGCACAGATTTTTTGTAGTGTATTGGATTGCTTCATATTAGGTGGTTCATGTCATCAACTGTTGAAAAGCATACTAAAAGTACAAGTTCATTGTGCATCATTTTATTGGCATTTATAACATCGTATCAGTAATACATCACAATACACAACAATCATCATGATAATTCAACAAGATAACAAAAAGTGATAATAACATTAATTGTCCTATTATGAAATGTCTTAAACTAGGTTCTGTTCTGCTATACCATACTAAGTATCATGGCTGGTATATCATCTTTATTCCCTGACTTCCGTAAGCAGATGTCCGTTATGGATAGAGTTAAGATTATTATACAGCGACACAAGAACAACTACTTCAAGAACTGGTCTACTCAGGAACTGGTATCGGGTATTGACAACACTAGTAGTAACATTTCCACAATACCTATTACAATACTATACACAAGTAAAATATATTTTTTTTTAAATCACAATACTGGAACAAATTTTTATACCAGTATTGCGATCGCCAAGTACAGGAGATCCGAAATATGTTATATTTATGGTATGGAAACAGTTATTATATATGTAGCTTGTTGCTAGAAAGTGCAACATCTACGTTACTCTACTTATGGTCATAGGAGCCAATGCAAGTTCTTCCTCTGCAAACCACAGGGGCTACATGTAGGTGCATCCAAATTTTTTTTAATACCATTATATTCTCTTTTCCGGGGTGACGTATCTAGCCCCTGTGCTGCAAACTGCATTCGTGGAATTCTCCAATAGCTATTTGATTCTGCATTGCCATTGCGGCATTGGGTTACATAATGCCACAATGACAATGTGCAATTTCGCAGGATAGAACCCTAATTCGGGGGGTCGGTGGATTTTGAACGTTTGCAATTGAGATATTGTCTTCAATGTGACGAGTAGTCTGTCGAGATGGTGCGAGAGTGTGTGTTGGGGGAAAAAAAGGGGGGGGGGGGTAGATATCAATGACAATATGAAATACATTTTGTAAACATATTTACCTTTGATGTCACCAACTCCTTCTCCCTTAGCAGCTTTTCCTGGTTCATTGGTGTCTTTGAATGACTTGGGATATATCTGGTATGAGGCTTGTTTGTCGAACCATTTGAGATCCGGTTTGTATGGACAACGTGGAGCTAGGACAATGATCACGATGGCCGCCACTAACATTCCAACCCATCCCACCCAGAACAATGCAAACAACACCATTCGAACCTTCTTCCAGAATGGATCATTAGCATATCGTAGCAACTCTTCTTTTCCCAATCCTGTGAATGAATCTTCTCCAGAGCTTGTCTCAACTTCCACCTTACTGTTGGCGTGATCTCCGCCATTCAGAAATTTTGCTTTTGAATCGATGTCGCTGAATTTTGGATCAATATCATCTGTTGCCGATTCATCCAGTTGTGCCTTCAGAATGGCTTTCTCGTCAACCGTACTGTCATCTGCCATTGTTTTCTAATCGAGTTTCAGTAAAAAATGAATAGTGTCTGCTGTTTTAAACAAGGTCCGTTTCCACAACACTCCGGCTTTCAGAATATGATGCAAGCGTGGCACAAACCGGTTTTTTCCGGATAATCGTCGAATCCATTATAATATAAAAGGGGTTTCAGGATCAACTGTTTACACTGAAATTACATTGTTCAATCATAACATTTATACAAATTTTGTGTATTATTTCTTCTTGTTGACAATTATTTGTTGATAATTTTAATCGACGTTGAAATCCACTGGAAAGAAGGTGATTAAAAAAATCCCTGCAAGTCGAGTCGATATATACCGTGACTTTGTTAAATCCTTAATAATATTCCCTGTAACCAGTGTGTATTATTGGTTTATCCAAAGTAAATATCCTGGTAAGGTTGGGTCGTTGTTGAACTTGTGATTAAGCTAATCATATGATTAGCCATAATTACAAATTCAAATTCGAATTCTTTATTAATAAAGAAAGCTCCATAAGGAACATGTATGTATGAAAGAATGCACAAATGACTAGAACAAACAAAAGAATAAAACAAGGAAATCCAAGGAAAATAAAAAATAATAACAATACTACAGTTGTACCAGAGGGAGTCATACCCAAATATTTGTACACTATACATGTATATAAACAATACACATTCACTGGTATACATATACATATAAACATGAATCAGCACTGTTGGTTATAGAACATAACTATATTCAGTTACTTATCTGATAAATCTCTTATTGAAAGGCAAGTTGCTATAAAATTTGCAAGATTTTTTACAGATTTCTATCTGATAATTCCGGAAAAAATTGTTATTTATATTAGAAAAGAAAGTATTTCTAGCAAAGGAATATTTATTACATTTAATTAATAAGTGTTATTCATCCTCAACTGCCTGATCACAGTTACATTGTTTGCATATTCTATTTTCAACTGCAGTTTTTGGAATTGTGTATCTGCCCCTTTCAATTTCAAGTTTATGTGCACTTATTCGAAAGCGTGCTATGGTTGATTGATTTGATTCATTCCTAATCACATACTTAGCTAGTGCAATGATTAAATTTTGTTGCTGAACTCTTTTTTAATCAATGTTTTTAATCATTGAATTATCTGATTATGTGATTAGGAATGAATCATGTAAAAATGGCTAATCATATGATTTATGGCTTAATCACAAGTTCAACAACGGAACCGTGGTTAATATGAATCCGGTTTGCAAGTATCTTTCTTATGTGGTCTCGCATAGCTACTTGACCAATCTGACTTTTCTCTGGCCATAATTCCCTTTAAATTATTTTCCAATGTATAGCATGATATATGTCTATTTAGGTTTGGGCCCATACAACTAGTTTAACCCCGCCACTTTTTATTGAAATGTCTGTACCAAGCCATGCAGGAAAGGGAACACTTGTGTGTTAGGGGTATCGATTTGACCTCTTTCCACGTTTTTGTTTTGGATTTTAGAACTGTTGTTACTGTTGTATTTTTTGTTTTTCGAATCATTAAACAATGTACATGTATACAAGGATTTGCCGTATAGTACTACCGTATATAAATCCTTGATGTATATTAATAATGACCATGGCAATGATTCTGTCCTTTGGGGAAGCCAGGAACCTTGATAGGAAATACAATATATTATAGTCATGATCGTATGGTTGTTGGATTAACAACTACATGTGCAATCAGTGCCTATCACCACTAATGTGAGTTTGAATCTCGACCATGGGGACGTGTAATCGATACAACATTATGTGATAAAGTTTGTCAGTGACTTGCGACAGGTTTTCTCTGGGTACTCCTCTTTCCTCCACCTATAAAACTGACGGCTACGATATAACTAAAATATTGCAGAAAGTGGCATCAAACACCATAACCCCTATCCCCAAAATAAAAAATTTCACATGTGAATAATAATTATTAATCATTATAGTTAAAATTTCAGCTTATTATATCATAAAATGTAACTGTTTTTGGCCATTTTTAGGAAATGTCTATTTTTAGCAATGGCAGCCATCGTGGATTTGAGGAGCGAGGTGTTCGATACCGTTTTATACAACTTGGATCACCAGAAAACCGTGACTTTTTATTTGGTTTTATAACGTGTTCCGTGATCTTCAGGGGTTAGGGTTATGGTGTATAACGCCACTTTCAACAATATTTCAGTTATATTGTGGCGACATAATGTTGTATCGAGTACACCTTGCCATGAACGGGCTTCAAACTTGCAATGTTAGTGGTGATGGGCACTGATTGCATAGGCAGTTGTAAATCCAAACTCTATACAGTAACGACCATGACAGATTCCAGTGGTTTCAGAAAAAAAGATTTTTTACAAGATATGTTTTGGGGCCAAACTAGGGGCGTATTTGTTTGATAGTCTTCTGTATTGGTCCAGAAGGTGTCCCAAGATGATGATACAATAAAACAGTTATAGCGATCTCCAGAAATAATCCAGGATACCCATACAAAAAAGCAGAAAAAGATTGATCCTAGATAAAAGGCAGACAACACATGAAACAAATTGAGTGAGTGATTGTTGTCTAACGCCAACTCAGTCATTTTTCAGCTATATCATGGCGAGAACAAGTTAATTTTCAAAGAAACGATGATGAGGGCCGCTTTGTACTCTAGACCAACACGCTAAGTTGGATTTTTATAATGATAACTCACTGAAACAACAGTCTGCGGATAGACATATCGCCCCACTCTGACACATTATCCAGATTCTGAGCCAACCAGTCTTTGCACTTTCTTCTTAATGCTGCATGCTTAGCAGAGAAGCAACAAATACCAATTTTATAGTCGCTGGTTTGACCCGATTGAGACTCGAATCCACGATCTACCGTACTCGAGACAAGCACGCTAACTATTACACCACAGATGGGGTTGAACAAATATTGAGATCATGATAGATGAGTTACTTGCCACTGATGAAAGCGACGATGACATAATGACGATACCGTTAATATTGGATATAGTCGAACTCGATTTTTATTATCATTTTATGTGCTTCCTATACCAAACAATTTTATAATTGTGGATACAT
This sequence comes from Bathymodiolus brooksi, assembly GCA_963680875.1. Taxonomy (NCBI): domain Eukaryota; kingdom Metazoa; phylum Mollusca; class Bivalvia; order Mytilida; family Modiolidae; genus Bathymodiolus; species Bathymodiolus brooksi. Next base: position 60,782,353 of record OY804576.1, on the reverse strand, counting down.
TTATGCTTAGATAAGTATTTGACAAGAATAATACAGTATGTGGCCAAAAGTATTGGCGCATGTAAAAAAAAATCCCTACATAATCAACCAAAACCGTATTTAAAAATGAATCATTTCTGGATAGATTTTGACCAATTTTACACCAAAACATTCGGAATTTTCTATATTTTGTTTGTTTATTTGCTCATTATGTTTATACGAATAGTTTTTATTTGTACATAATTGTGCATGGCACGGATGTGTTAAGAAAAGATTGAAGATACCAAAGGGGTAATCAGAAGCCATAAATCGAAGGACAGACAATCAATGGCCAAATGAAAAAGGACAAATGGACAATGATCTACAAAACATTACACGGAAACATAAAGATCGAGCAACACGAACCCCACTAAAAACCGGGGATAAACTCGGGTCCTCCGGAAGGGTAGGTAGTTCCCACTCCACATGTAGCAACCATCGTGTTACTTCTTGCTGCAAACCCGGTGACAAGTCATGAATATTAAAATTCATCAAGTGTTATAATAACCACTATAGGTGTCAAACCACTAATTCACCAATCAGAGCTTAGAAAAATGAAAGTAGTCCCTTTTCAAGAAAAAAGTTCCTTTTACTTTGTAGTATTGTGAAAACTACTGAATGGAGTGGACTAATTAAAATTGATAATGTTAACCATGCCAGTAGCAAGCGCTACTGCTGAAGGGTGATACTGAACAGAGTCGACTAGTCGATTAGAGTCGACTAGAGTCTAGCTAATTAAAAAACGCAAAATAAACATGTAAAAGTATTGCATTACTTTGTAGATGATATTAAATGACTTAAATGATATTTATTAGTTAATTTTATTGATGCCTTTTGATGTTTTACTTCTCACGGAGTGAAAATATACAAGAAAGATCGGCGCGATTTACTTCCGGTTTACCAAAAAAATAAGACAAGTAACTTTTATAGTCCTTTTCGACTGAGATATGAAATATCATGTTTGTCAATAACTCATAAGTGGTATTTGAGTATTAAATCATATTTTTAAAGCACATGCATGTTGAAATTTAGGTCATATTCATGTTTGTCAAAGCAAAATAAAAGCGCTTCTAAATTTAAAATCAATATCGGTCTAGGACATGAAAATGCTTGACGTATCTGAAGTTCACTAAATGAACGTATGAGATGATGATACATACAATACAAAATCAATGTATAGGATTGATTGAATTAATGGTATGATATGACTTGGATATTGCATGGCAGACATAACGTGACACTTGAATAAACAAATTTATCACTGCAAAAAAAAATATGGAAAAAAAATGCTCATGTTAGACTATCATTCTGTACAGTGTTCGTAATTTTGAGATATAGTTTTCATTGGAAATAACATCGATTGATTGATTGAGAATGTCTTCAATCTGATCTCAGATGAACCATTCTCATGGCCAAATAATACCAAGGAGATGGCATTGAAAAGACAATTACCATCTTCCCTGACTACCATAGGAGTAGAGTCAGACCACTGTTGACCAAGCAACTGTGTGGCTATCTGGTCCTGTACCAAACCGATATAGGTACATGAATCAGATGACACAACTTTCGGCTCATATCTTAGAAAGATACCTTCGAGACGCACAGCATCGTCAAACAAGTCTTGACTAGCTGCTGACAAGCGCTGTAAGGCATTGTCAAAGCTGTAAATCGATTCATGCCCGTAAAGACAACGATAACAAATGTAAGACAATGATGTCTTCTTCAGGAAGAGAAACTCCTGGTTTGATATGTTCTCGCATGTGTAATGCAGCCATCGGTTGCATATATCACATGCAATAGCTCTGCCGTCAGAGCAATCGGTGTGACATACACCGCATGGATAACAATCCATGATATATAAAAAGGAACAAAACGTCAATCGTCTGATGTCAATTTAACAGAAAGAGCACTATAAAATAAAAATATCGTAAACTATATATTACACAAAAGTATTAGCACTAAATAAGGGTTCTAAATTTATCCAGAAAATATATTAAGCACTAAATCAATACAAGCAAAAATATTTACAGCAAAGTAAAAAGTCAAACTTTAAAGAAAAAAATATTTACAGCAAAGTAAAAAGTCAAACTTTAAAGAAAAAAATACTTACAGCAAAGTAAGTCAAACTTTAAAGAAAAAAATCAGTAAATTGATTTAAACTTTTAGAAAATCTAATATAGAACTAGCAGTTAAACGCCAAAAATGACTGTCTGATATTGTTTTAGATTATTGCTATATTTATGGTAAAATGACCAAGCTACAATGGAATGTTGAGAAATTTGAGTAGATGGACTTGTACAAAAACAAAACAAAAAACAACAACAATTAAATATACATCGTCTTCATCCTTTCCTCAACTATATCCTATCCGTCCCGGAATGGCACAGGTTTTTATTAGACAAAGGTGTCGCAATTTTGGATTTACCGATGATTTTGTTACCAAACGAAACAATAAATAAATACATGCAAAATATGAAAAATTAAGTCTCTGTATGTACATATTTATTATTTTATATGATAATAAATAAAAATCAAAACTATTTAACACCCATCTTACTACTTATCAAATAGGAAACAGCAAATTAAAATTAATGGTATCCTGAGCAGTTGGTCTGACATCCAAAAAGGGGTACCCCAAGGGTCAATCTTGGGTCCTCTACTTTTTAATGTCTTTATTAATGATATTTTTTATTTTGTAAAAAAGGGTACTTTATATAATTATGCAGATGACAATACTTTGTCTTATGGTCATCCTGATTTTAATGTACTTACCTCAGTTTTAGAATCAGAGTCAAATGTTCTTATTAATTGGTTTAAAGTTAACAAAATGCAGGCTAATCCAGATAAATTTCAGGTACTTGCGGTTGGGAAGAAGACTTTTGACAAAAACATGAAGATTTGTATACAGAGCTCTACACTTTCATGTGAAGAGACAGTAAAACTTTTAGGAATTGAAATAGATTATCAATTAAATTTTGACATTCATATCAGTTCAATCTGTAGGAAGGCATCACAGCAACTGAATATACTTAAACGTTTGGGCCGGTATTTAGACAGATTAAGCAAATTAACTATATTCCACACTTTCATTCTCAGTAACTTTAACTTCTGCCCTTTGGCTTGGCATTTTTGTACCGATAAAAATTCAAAAAAATTAGAGAAAGTGCAGGAAAGAGCACTTCGCTTTGTATACAATGACTACACCAGTTCATATATCAACCTTCTTGAAAAAGCTCTAGTGCCCTCCTTACAGATCAGACGTATTAGGACAATGGCCTTGGAGACATATAAAATCGTTAACAAATTAGCTCCTGTATGCCTTCATGATTTGGTTAATGTGAAGAATTCTAAATATGCTTTCAGGTATTCGAACATATTAGATGTACCTCGAGTTAGAACTACAAGGTATGGCAAAAAATCATTCATGTTTGCAGCTGCAACTCTGTGGAACGACCTTCCGAACCATTTCAGAACTGAAAACAGTTTCAACCACTTTAAAAGTTTGATTCAGTCCTGGAATGGCTCAGTATGTCGTTGTTCTGCATGCAGATAACATATTCAGCTTTCTGTTTTATTTCTAGTGCTTTTTCCAAGTTTTAATGCTGCTTTGTTATTTTATGTTTGCTTGATATTGCTTCAGCATGTTTTAGTATGTCTTTTATTTTTGTGCTTTTTATGTTGCATTTGCTAACTGTATGTGCTTTATATGTGTGTTTATGTGATTATGTTAATATTTGTATGTATCTTGTGCTACTATATATGTATATTCGGTAAAAAGCTCCTGAGAGCTTATGTTTATTGTTATTCAAAAACCGAATTCAAATAAAGTTTTCTTATCTTATCTTACACAATGATGTGTAGACTTCTCAATAACACCCCATCCATATTTGTCGTCTCTAACACACAGCCGTACAGCTCAATTACAAATAAATAGCTAAAAGTTCAGACCAGAAAAAGCTGAAAATCACTGTATTGTGTAATATAAACCTTTATTCATAACAAAAAAGCATTTTTTTTTTATTGAATTCTTAAAAGTATTGAGTATACAATTTACTTGTCTCTATTTTGGTAAACCGGAAGTAAATCGCGCCGATCTTTCTTGTATATTTTCACTCCGTGAGAAGTAAAACATCAATAGAATTAACTTATAAATATCATTTAAGTCATTTAATATCATCTACAATGTAATGCAATACTTTTACATGTTTATTTTGCGTTATTTAATTAGTAGACTCTAGTCGACTCTGTTCAGTATCACCGCTGCTGAAAGGTCATTTAGTGTACTGAGGTGTTTGAAAGATTGTGTTAGGTCGACCATAAAGAATGTCAGGCTATTTTCCCTTGGATTGGTGGATATACATCGAGATTTTGAAGTGGACTTGTACAATGCAATGGAGGTGTTCGTATCTGCTAAGACACGAAGGGCAGATTTTGGACAATTTTAAGAAATTCAGTCATTAAAATTGTGCTTGATTCTATGTTATATGAAACCCTAAAATGGCTCCAGATCGCAGATTGCATCTGGTCAAAACAAAATCCCAGACCCCCTCCCCCTCTCAAGAATTATGGCGTGCATACTATTAAGCCTCAGCTACGCCTCTGAGGTTTCAGAAAATATATGGTCTTGGAAAGGTTAAACTTAAGATAAAATGGCCAGGTAGGCTCGAAAAAACACAAATTTAGGAGAAAACCTTAAAGAAATTAATTAGTGGGTTCATACCTTAAGGCAAACAACATAAAAAATTATTTTTTGATGCTATCATGTTCAAATTAGCCTAAAAATGTCACAACAGACCAAGAGTGACATTTTTCATAGAAAAATGTTACAAAATGCATTGTGGTCACAGTGTCAGATTACATGGTCAAAATGCATGTTATGTAATATTTTGGAATATTGTTCCCAAACACTGGATATACATGGACACAGGGTATTGCAATTCATTTTATTTTTGTTTATGACTTTATAATTATTGGGAATATGTTATTGAATGTGCTTTTGCAGTAGAAGGGCATATCATATTGAAAATATGGTTGATATTAAGAATTAAAAAAAATTCTTCATGCGGCAGTTTGTCGACTTCAAATATAGAATATGGTGATATCATGATTGGATTTTTTTCAATCCTACAAATTTTTCCTGGTAAATTTTGATAGTTTCAGCTAGAATACATGTACAATGTACTTATAAAATAATATAAGGCTATAGAAAGCAGTTTTAATTGAAAATTATGTAGTAAAAACCTGGTAATTTAAGTGATCCCAGAAAAATTATTTTGACTGCTTGGTATTTTCTGTTAATTTTTCAAATTGTCAATTTGGATTTCAAGTTTTAGAGTATTATAACATCCAGCTTACTTAAACAGTGGAAAAAATGATGTGGAAACATATATTTGTTGAGTTTTGGGGGAAATTATAGTTGTGCACCATCAGAAATTCCAAGACTTGAATATCAATAAATCATATTTTTGCAAATTTGATGGAATTAGAAGGAATTTCAACTGTAGATCTATATACAAAAACTTATTTTATGCCTTAAACTACATAATTTATGGGGTAAAAGCATGAATTAACAAAATTAAGAATGACATGAACTCATTTTATGGGACGAAAAAAGGGGGCGCTAAATGCAAACATTTCATAGTATTTAGCTATTAAATATACAACTGAGGCATATATATGTATTAAAATTGCTTATTATGTTAGAAATTAGCTTAATAACTGTAATATATAAGAGAATAGGTAAGTTTTGGTATATTACACAATCTGAACTCAACAGCTGTAAACGGAGATATTTTCATCATAAATCTTCAAGGGGGTACCTTTGCATTTGAACACTTATACTTGCAAATATCAGACAGCCACATACCTCATGAGGTTTTTTGGGGTTGATATTGCCTAAGGAATAGAAATGTCCAATGAAGACAATTTCATCATAAATCAACTTTCTGATATGATACTAAAGTTACATTCATCTAGAAATGATATAATTCAAAATCAATAATAGTAATATTTTATGTTATACAGTATTAATAATAATAATTATATATCTCACATTCTGTTAGATATACAACTGTGGATAATGCACTGTCTCTTAATCTATTACAGGGATCACTATACTTGTCAAAATTATTGATTACAAAACTGTATATTTACATGTATTAGTATGTCTTGTATGTTAAATCCAATCAATCATAATCATACCAATTAATGTAAATATTGTGATTTTCATGTAATTATACTGCCTGTTATGGGTGTCTTTAATTGACAAATAAACATATTCTATTCTATTCTATCCTATCTTTTCTTCACGAGGTCATGATCGGCAACCATCGGAACAAAACAACCGAAAGTTAATCACAGTGTATAACCGGACAGTTTTGAAAAACGGAAGTTGCTGTACTGCCCGACCAGGTAAGGTTAGTTGCTTGCAGAAATTTCGAAATTTTGGATGATTATCCGTGATTTATTCTTTGAAAGTGGATCAACCGAAGCAACAAAAATAAATGATTTTTTTTGTCGAATTTTCTATTTACAGCAATGGCGGCCATCTTGGTTGGGAGCGGGATCATCGGATATAATTCTGAAAGGGGACCACCCAAGCACCATCAATCTTGCCAAGTTTAGTCCCAATTGGCCCAGTGGTTTCAGAGGAGAATATTAAAATACAAAAGGTTAACAGCGGACGGACGGACGACGGACTCCCAGTGGTAGCAAATGCTCACGGGTCAGGCGAGTTAAAAAACTTCTAAGGAAATGACCAAGATCAAAATGTTAGATAATGTGTTTTTAATATACTATTCCTGAAAGTCAAATCCAAGTCTTTTATGCGGTAATATTTTTTCTTCGTTGCACTGATGGTCTTATAGGTTTTATTCCCTTACATGGTGCACCAATTTTCGTAATGGTCGCATTTTTTCGCTTAGCATGCTTCCGCTCAGCCCTGTCTTCAGAATCGAAGAAATGATCCTTTGGTTCTATTAACTGTATATTGAATGGGTTTAGAAATACCTTTTTTACTGCGGATTCCGATGGCTTTACGCATTACTCTCGGGACTCGTCTTATATTGCACCGGTACATTGTGGCGAGAATTAATTCCTAATGTATGAAACACGATATTCGTATCAATCACGTACATTGTAGTTGTAAAAGACAATCATTGCAGTCAATGTATAGACACCTGCTGCTAGAGGAAGATAACTCTGTAAACGGGAGAAAACTCATTTAACTTGTTCCAAAAACTGGGAATAAGATACATATGTATTTGAATCACATATCATATAAGATTACTGAATATCTGGTAAATGTAGTTCCTTACAAGTCCTCCAATGCAGGCAGCAAATAAACTATCTTCATTTTCGGTAAAACTAAATTTGTAAAGGATTAGACTGTAGAAAAGTTCTCGATCAACTTTAACAGAAAACAATTAGGCGGACAGATTAGTTTTAAGATTCAGCAATTAATGATAACGTACAGTAGCAATTAGGCGTACAGTGACGTAGAATGGAGAACGATGTTAAATGCACCCGTCGTAAGGAAAATGAGTGCGTTTACGGTCATATTTTCCTTGCATTGAAAACGTCGATGTCTATTTCATCAGATAGTGAGAACATATTTGACATAATTTAAAGAATAAGTGGAGAAAAATTAGATTTTTACCCCCTTTCTTCGAGCGAAAACATACCATCCACGATGTTTAAACGACGATTTCCAGTTTCAGTGTACAAATAGGGCACTGTTATTTGATCAGAAATATAAATGACATACCTTTGCAGTATTTTTGTTATTTTTGTTGCTTCAGTTGATCCACTTTCAAAGAATAAATCACGGATAATCATCCAAAAATGTCGAAATTTCTGCAAGCAACTAACCTTACCTGGTTGGACAGTACAGCAACTTCCGTTTTTCAAAACTGTCCGGTTATACACTGTGGTTAATCAGTCTCCACAATGCAATGGCGAGGATGATAAACATGCACACGGATTTGCTAGCTTAGTAAAGGTACCGCCGTATTCTAAATTGAATTTTCAGGGAAAAATTTTCTTCACCCAAAACTGGTGTAATATTACTTTAATTAAGGACCAATATGTTAAATAAATCTTTTCAGAAAGTATGAAACAGGGGTTAGGGTTATGGTGTTTAACTCCACTTTCAACAATATTTCAGTGGCAGTTAGTTTTATTGGTGGAGGGAATCGGAGTACCCGGAGAAACCACCGACTTGCCGCAGGTCACTGACAAATTTTATCATGTGATGTTGTATCGAGTACACTTCGCCTGAGTAGGATTCGAACTCACAACATTAGTGGTGATAGGCACTGATTGCATATATAGTTATATAAATCCAACTACCATACGATCACGGGCATGACAGCCCCTTGTATTGAACAGATGGACCACACACTGTTCATAAATGATCATTGATCACTCAAATAAACGCATCATTTAATTCCGATGAACCTCTCTTATACATATGTGATGTAGTTGAAAACCTTAAAACATCTATCTATTATTATTTAAAAAAGCAATAAAGGGCTACACTGGGGCATAGCAAGTGTGCAAGAGCTTCCTTCTATAACAGTAACCGTTTTACTGTAATTAAGTTTAACTCAAAAACCATAACTGAGAGAGGAGAAGTCTGTTGAAACACTACCTGAAACCTTGTCACAATTAAAATAAAAAACTTAATTTGGCAGAAAAACCCAGAAGAAATATTGAACTACTCATTGCCACACAGCTGCAGTTAAAATTTGAGGTAATTTTGATGTATAAATAAAGGGCTACACAGAGTGAAGCATGATACGACCGTAGTATGTTGACAAGTTTATCAAGTGTATATGCAAAGTAAGTGTGGACACAGTATTTTGCCTGACACAGTAAATAGTTGGACACAATAATGTTTTGAACACAGTAATATGTTGGAAACAGTAATTTACTGGACCAACTGTATTTTGGACATTTGTGTTGCTATACCTTCCAAATATGCGAAATTTCAGAATTTGCACTACTTTTAGACCTCTATTCAAAATAAAATAGACAGTTTTTTTATGATCCATCAATAACCCATAAAGATGATCATTTTGCAAAAAAACTGCATTAAAATTGGATAGAAAATTCAAATATCGGAATGTTTTTTTGTTGGTCTCATTCGGTTGAGTTTATTTCCAAAGCCGTAAGAGATAGAGGAAACCTGTCAACGTATTACCGGAAGCTCTCAGTTAAATAAATTCAAAGACCAGAGGCTCTCAAGAGCCTGTATCGTTCACCTGGTTATAAAAAGAACCAATTGGTCCTATGTAAAAACTATGTCCTGCAGTGGTAGTCATCTTGGAATTACGATCAACATAAAAAACACAAAGTTTGTAAAGGACCTTCCAATGATTGATGCACAGTTTAGGTTCAATCAGTGCAATAGCTTCAGAGAAGAATATATTTCTGTATTTTCCCCATATGGTCCTGTGTTAATACTATGACCTGTGGTAGCAGCCATCTTGGATTTCCGATCGGCATAAAAAACAGAGGACCTTCCAATGATCATTCCTGGGCAGTTTGGTTTCAACTGTCCAAGTGGTTTCAGAGAAGAACCGTTTTGAAACATTTTCCCCATAGGGTCCAATGTTAAACTAAGTCCTGTCGTAGCTGCCATTTTGAATTTCATATCAGAACAAAAAACGTAAAGTTTGTAGAGGACCATCCAATGAACATTCATGTACAGTTTGGCTTTAATCATATTTGTAGTTTCTGAGAAGAAGGCATTTGAACATTTTCCCATAGGGTCCAATGTTAATCTATGTCCTGCGGTGGCGGCCATCTTGAATTTTCGATCGGCATAAAAAAAACAGAAACTTTGTAGAGGACCTTCCAATGATCATTCCTGGGCAGTTTGGTTTCAATTGTCCTAATGGTTTCAGAGAAGAAGCGTTTTGAAACATTTTCCCCATAGGGTCCAATGTTAAACTAAGTCCTGCCGTAGCCACCATTTTGAATTTCATATCGTAACAAAAAACGTAAAGTTTGTAGAGGACCATCCAATGAACATTCATGTACAGTTTGGCTTTAATCATATTTGTAGTTTCTGAGAAGAAGGCATTTGAACATTTTCCCATAGGGTCCAATGTTAATCTATGTCCTGCGATGGTGGCCATCTTGGATTTCCGATCGGCATAACAAACACACACTTTGTAGAGGACCTTCCAATGATCATTCCTGGGCAGTTTGGTTTCAATTGTCCAAGTGGTTTCAGAGAAGAAGCATTTTGAAACATTTTTCCCATAGGGTCCAATGTTAAACTAAGTCCTGCCGTAGCCGCCATTTTGAATTTCATATGGGAACAAAAAACCTTATGGTTGTAGAGGACCATCCAATGAACATTCATGTACAGTTTGGCTTTAATCATATTTGTAGTTTCTGAGAAGAAGGCATTTGAACATTTTCCCATAGGGTCCAATGTTAATCTATGTCCTGCGGTGGCGGCCATCTTGGATTTCCGATCGGCATAAAAAACAGTAACTTGGTAAAGGACATTCCAATGATCATTCCTGGGCAGTTTGGTTTCAATTGTCCAAGTGGTTTCAGAGAAGAAGCATTTTGAAACATTTTCCCCATAGGGTCCAATGTTAAACTAAGTCCTGCCGTAGCCGCCATTTTGAATTTCATATCGGAACAAAAAACCTTAAGATTGTAGAGGATCATCCAATGAACATTCATGTACAGTTTGGCTTTAATAATATTTGTAGTTTCTGAGAAGAAGGCATTTGAACATTTTCCCATAGGGTCCAATGTTAATCTATGTCCTGCGGTGGCGGCCATCTTGGATTTCCGATCGGCATAAAAAACAGTAACTTGGTAAAGGACATTCCAATGATCATTCATGGGCAGTTTGGTTTCAATTGTCCAAGTGGTTTCAGAGAAGAAGCATTTTGAAACATTTTTCCCATAGGGTCCAATGTTAAACTAAGTCCTGCCGTAGCCGCCATTTTGAATTTCATATCAGAACAAAAAACCTTAAGATTGTAGAGGATCATCCAATGAACATTCATGTACAGTTTGGCTTTAATCATATTTGTAGTTTCTGAGAAGAAGGCATTTGAACATTTTCCCATAGGGTCCAATGTTAATCTATGTCCTGCGGTGGCGGCCATCTTGGATTTCCGATCGGCATAAAAAACAGTAACTTGGTAAAGGACATTCCAATGATCATTCATTTACAGTTTGGGTTCAGTCAGTTCATTAGTTTCAGAGAAGAAGATCTTTGAAATTTCAGTCAATCAGAGCATATTATTGGCCCTGGCAGCCATGTTGAATATCCGACTGGAACGAAAAACAGTAACTTTGTAGAGGACCATCCAAGGAACATTCCTGCTAAGTTTGGTTCCAATTGGCCCAGTGATTTCGGAGAAGAAGCTTGAAATGTGAAAAGTTTACAGACGACAGACAACAGACGACGGACGCCAAGTGATGGCAATAGTTCACCTAGACTGTCCAGGTGAACTAAAAAAAAACATCAAAATTGGGCGAAAAATAAAAAAAGTAAAAAAAATTTAATTTCCTCCTTTTAATGGCAAAATGTTTGCTGTCATATAAAAAGCAATAATAGACAATTAAAGAAATTCCTATTTTTAGTGACGACTGCCAGTTTAACAAGATGAACAGCTCACTTATGATACCCCCGCTCTTTGGCAAACAGGAAGTAGGAATCTGACGGGTCAAAAAACACTTCCCACGATATGGGGTACCTATATGAAGCTTGTGACCAAATATCAGATCTCTGCCATCAATAGTTGGTGAGAAAAATGTGACGAAAAATGTGCATATACGTTCAATGTGTATAAAAACCAACTAAGTCGGCAAACAGGAAGTAAGAATCTGACGTGTCCAAAAACGCTTCCCACAATATGGCATACCTATATGAAGCTTGTGACCAAATATCAGATTCCTGTCATGAATAGTTGCTTAGAAAAATGCGACGAAAAATGAGCATATATGTTCAATGTGTATAAAAATCAACAAAGTCGGCAAACAGGAAGTAGGAATCTGACGGGTCCCAAAACGCTTCCCACGATATGGGGTACCTATATGAAGCTTGTGACCAAATATCAGATCTCTGCCATCAATAGTTGCTGAGAAAAATGTGACGAAAAATGTGCATATACGTTCAATGTGTATAAAAACCAACTAAGTCGGCAAACAGGAAGTAGGAATCTGATGGGTCCAAAAACGCTTCCAACGATATGGGGTACCTATATGAAGCTTGTGACCAAATATCAGATCTCTGCCATCAATAGTTGGTGAGAAAAATGTGACGAAAAATGTGCATATACGTTCAATGTGTATAAAAACCAACTAAGTCGGCAAACAGGAAGTAAGAACCTGACGGGTCCAAAAACGCTTCCCACAATATGGCATACCTATATGAAGCTTGTGACCAAATATCAGATTTCTGCCATCAATAGTTGCTGAGAAAAATGTGACGAAAAATGTGCATATATGTTCAATGTGTATAAAAACCAACTAAGTCGGCAAACAGGAAGTAGGAATCTGACGGGTCCAAAAACGCTACCCCCAATATGGTATACCTATATGACGCTTGTGACCAAATATCAGATTTCTGCCATCAACAGTTACTGAGAAAAATGCGACGAAAAATATCTTGGACGGACGGAAGGACCGAGGTAAAACAGTATACCCCCCTCCCCCCCCTTCGGGGAGCGGGGGTATAAATATGCCATCATAAAAAGAAAGTTCAAACAGTAATGGTAACAATATCAACAAATCGAACAATCACCTCTCACCTCAACTCATTGAACTCAAAAAGACTAAGACATAAGAGGTTGGAAATCTATGGATATGCATGAATTAACAATTTTCTAACAGCACATCATTAATAAGATATAAAAGAATAACCTTAAATAAAAAATAACAATAGTCTTTAATGTAGAGACATGATACTATGTAGATACGATAACGTAACCCTCAGTCCGCTTTTGCTCCCAACGAGGGTTACGAATCGGTCCCATTCAACGTATGGGAGCAGTGCCCAGAGTGATTCACACCGGGCGGTTTTTTGTCCTAATTCCGTTGTAAGTGATTGGAAAAATTAACGGGGGTGAAAGATAAATATATTTAGGTAAACCTTGAGGTGTTAAGTAAACGCTGCATCAATCCATGGTAGACTTATATCCATCTGAAAATTTGAATGCATGAAATCTTCTTTCTGTCCAACATTTTGTTTACAAGTTGCTATTTCACGTGCACTTGCCTCTATTTTGGAGATATCCTTATTTGGATCAATCGTAGAAACACATCATAGTAAAGTTTTTCATATTTGCATTCAGATCCATATATGGATAGGCTCCGCCCATCACAAGAGTATTAGTAAGGTGCCATGGCGGACAAGAAACAATTTTCGAATACTAAATCAATCGTGAAGGTAGAAACAGGTATTGTAACACTTATTTTGTATCGCCATTACTTAAAAATTGTAGGGAATAATAAGTTATGACCAGATATGCAAAAAGAAAGTTGAAATATTCACATAACGAAAATTTTAATTTGCTCCCATACGTTGAATGGGACCGATTCGTAACCCTAACTGAAGCACAAACGGAATGAGGGTTACGTTATCGTATCTAGATACTATGGTGAATGTTTTCAGTATATTATTATGAAAAGAAAGTTTGAACAATTCCACTAATATCAACAAAATGAAAAATCACTTCTTATATCAACCGAACTCACAGAACAGTTAAAAAGATCATAACATATGACATAATCCAGGTCCTGGCTTGGGATAGGCATAAAAATGTGGAGGGGGTAAAAATGGTTAATGGGATCCCAACCTTCCCCTCATGATAACTGGATCTCCAACGGCAACACATATGTAAACAAACGATAAAAAAACCTGGACGGATTTTCTTCCACTTAAATTTTTCTTTTTTTATTATCCAGTGATTCACTAACTTCTAATAACATCCTGTATCAGAGTCATGTCAGAGGTCACATTCATATTGACCAATCAGAGACAATGTTACAAGATCTTAACCTTTGACTGCGAGGTTTCGTGTATAATCGTAACGTCGTGTGCGGTATTATTCCTGATGTTATGACCCTTTCATCGGGGTGACGTCATTTTAACAGCAATGTGACGTTACTTACCGTTTCTTTTTAATTTTAAAGTGGTTCTATATATGCAATATCTGTATCTGACTTCAAATTGTGTAATCTAATTATAATGTATTTGAGTAACTTATTCTTAAAGAAAATAAAAATAAAAGTAAATTTCTTTTTCAAGGGATATATATGTCCCTAGCGCAGTCTACCAACAAGGGACATATATGTCCCTAGAGCAGTCAAAGGGTTAAGGTATTGAACAGCATGGATGTTCTTTGAAGCAATAGAGAGGTTCCGAATGTAATGAAAGGGTTTCGATGTTATCTGATGCATGATGTCATTGAATTTTAGTGTATTGCTGGATGAAAAAAAGAAAAAAAAAGAAAAAAGATTCCACATACAATATCTTCATTGAAAATCAAGAAGAATATTATGTTAAATCTAGTTTTAATCTTTTGTTTTCACTAAGAGTACTTGAAGAAGCACAACTAGGAAATGTTTCATTTGGTTTGAGTACTTGTCTGACATTTATATTGATTCTTGTACAGTTTAAATAGTCTCTAAATAATCTTTCATCTTCTGTTGGTTGATCTTTATCATTTACCATGCATCTACTAGTACATTTGTCACATGACTTGGCATCAGTTTTATCGCATGATTTCTCCGTAAAAATACATTCCTCTAAACTATTGGATTGCATGATTCTAGGCACTGCATGGTAGACTAGGCGAGATTGTCCACTCATAACACAGATATCACCACTATGTAACATTATAGCAGATGGTTTAGTTTCCTTGGTAATCCCTCCCATTAAAAATATGGCATCTTGACCAAAACTGCAAAAGAAATTACATGTACATACATGTTTATTACAATTAAACTTAATAAATATCCATTCCCACAAACTTGAAATAGAAAGGGGTACCGGTCGTTACTTTAATATTAAACCAGAAAACAGATTTAAATTATGCATTATTGAAGTAGAAGATGGGTCTTTTAAGATACACTATGCTATTAGATAGTGTTCTAGGATTTTTCTGCAACAGCAACTTTCCACAGGAAAGTGCATACCAAAAATTCACTTGCCCACAGACAAAATTTGCTTTCCATGATTAATTCATTTTGTCGCTCGTTTTAATGCTATTTAGATGAAAGACATTTGATCCAGTAAAAAAGCTGTTGTGCTAGTTAATGTTGGGTGATCTTTGTACATTAAAATGATTAAAACATTTGAACCTGTTATTTCATCATATTTGGGCCAAGCAAATGAGCTTTTCAAAATGGAACAAAAGAATGGTTCCTTATAGCATCACTATATATTGTGTCTCTTTAGTTTTTATCCATTTAAATTTTCATTGTTGAGAGGCATACAATGTTAACAGTCTTTATAGATTGTGTGCAACCTTATTTTGCCATATTTTTTTTTTTAACCAATATGAATATAACTTTTTACTTTAATCATTAAATTAATTTATTAAAGTAAGCTAAGATAGGATATAATATCCCAAGTGGGAATGCTCTGTCTATACTGGAGGAAAACACCAGAACAGAACAAGCATTTACCTGACATTGACAACACATGTTTCCTTCCCCTAAACAATAAGATCCCCTCTAACTGCTGATGACGATCTTGAATGAAAATACGATTTTAAGTAAAAGTATGAGTCTTCATTTGTACAATTATGCAAAAGAGAAAATTTTGAAATCATTTGAAATGAATTCTTCAATCCAGTAGTTGAAATTTACTTGCCAACGGACAACTAAGGTTTGGAAATCCACTTTCCCTGACCAAAATTCACTTGCCACGGGTAACGGGAATTGGGAATCCTAGAACACTGAATAAGAAACTCAGTTCTCTAAACCATAAATACTAAATATACTAATATGTCAAGCCTTGATACCCAATATCTATTTATAGAAATCAGTGGTGTAATAGTGTGCTTGCCTCGAGCGGTAGATTATTGGATTCAATCCCAGTCAGGTCACATCAAAGACCACAATCACTCACTCACTCAAAATCAGGGACACCCTTACCAGTAGATATATTTGCTTGTTTTATATATGCATATACAAATACTTTTACTAATACTAATAAATATATTAATGAAGACTATTTGTTAAGGTGTATCCTGTCAGTTTACTCGTCAGAGATTTCATGCTGACAATATTGGTACCCTTTTTTTGTGTTCTTGTTTTGTTGAATGTTTGTAATAAAAATCACCCAAATCTAGCAAATCGGTTTTATTTTCAGTTGAAGATACCTATTTCATGGTTTTGCTTACTACACGTACAGTCGAACTTCGGTAGCTTGAACTTGGATTGCTTGAATACTATGGATCTTTCAAACTATTCAGTCCCATCAAGGATCATTGTGATCAAAATCTTTCAACTAATAAATAAGTTATTGCACAGAAAACCGCACTGGTGGCTTAATGGTTAATGTGCTCGCCTCAATTGTGGTAGATGGCGGGTTCGAACACTGGTTGAGTCAAACCAAAGGTTATAAAATTGGTATTTGTTGCTTCTCCGCTAAGCACGCAACATTAAGGAGAAAGAGCAAAGACTGGTTGGCTCGGAATCAGAATAATGTGTCTGAGTGGAGCGACATGTCTACCCGCGGACTGCTGTTTCAGTGAGCTAGCACAATAAAAAACCAACTCAGTGTGTTGGTCTAGTACAAAGCGGACTTCATCATCATCGCATTGAAAATTAACTTGTTCTCGCCATGATATAGCTGAAAAATTGCTGAATTGGCATTAAACAACTCACTATTGCACAGAAACCATTAATGGCATTATGTGTACAGACAGATGACGATGATGACAGCGTCGTAACATAATATTTACTGCAAAAAATTTGCGGTCATACGAAAAGGATGGACTTGTTCAGATTGTCTGAAAATTTACCTGATAGAAATCAAAGGAGCATCATGGTCTAGTTCTGAATGATCTGTATGTCCAGCTAGGGTTGAGTCCATGTGATAATAATTAACAATACCAGCCTCGGGAGAAAAATTCCTATAACCTAATACGTTTGCTATATATTTACAAAGCTTTGATAAATCACATGGAAATTCATCATATCTGTCTGGATAATACATCTGAAAAACACAATGGCAAATTGTTCATGGGCAGCCTTGTATTTATTATTTGTTGCTAAATAATTCAACAGATTGGATATGCACTCGAACTTCCCAGTCAATATCTTCTGAAATATCTGTACCATCACATCCGACATCATGGAAAAAAGTTTCTCAGAACCTATCATAGTATATAATCCGCACACGTACCCGAAAATCCCTTCAGGAGTAAATTTCTGCGGATAATACAAGGATTTTTTAATCTAAATTTTTAATAGGCTATCAGGAATTATAAAAGGTAGAAAGAAATAACTGTCATCTACTCATACTGCAACAAATGATATTAGGGAGAGATAATTTTGTGATTTGATAAGGCAACTTTTCCTTTATTTTTGTTCAACCGCTTATTTGGACTCTGTCAAACAGAGCCTGTTTTGGTGCAAAGACCAAAATTAAGATTTAACATGATTGACAACTACAATACATGGTTATGCAGAATGATACCATCACAGTAAGTCAACAAGGGTTTATTCCAGTTTTACTGCAATCAGGTTAAACTCAAGAACCATAACTGGTTATGGAATCCACTGGAAAATTGCCTGAAGCCCTTGTCATAATCAATTCAAAGAAGAAAAAACACTTCAAAATCAGACGAATTATTAAACTTGTGAATAACTTCCACATACAGTCAAATCTGTCTTATGTGACCTTCCAACAAAATAGTGAAATATTGTCACATAAGACAGGTGATTGATTAATACAGGTTTAATTAATATGAAATGCATTGTGAAGGAAAATAAAAATTAAGGTCACATAATACAAGTTATTGCTTAATAGAGGTTGTCACTAAAGCAGGTTTGACTGTATGTGAAATTTCAGAAATTGGACCCATTTTCCATTAAAAAAAATAGCTCATTTTCTTTTTGAACTAAAAAATATTTCATAAAGATGAGTATTTAGCCAAAAAAAATGCATTAAAATTGGATGAAAACCACTGGGAGCCTGTAATCGCTCACCTGAATCAATACTGTGGGTGCATTGCAACAGTTACAGACAGAAATTGCTTCACTCGTATTCGGTCGAACTCATTGGGCTCGTAATTTTGTGTTTTTTCCCCTTTAGATTGTTGTCTGTGCTCCCCGGGTTTGTATATAAAAGGCCAAGATTGGATTTGGTTTTTTGTTGTTGTTATTATTTTCCTTCACTCCTTTGTTGACTCCGCACAGGACACTTGTAAACACACATAAAATTAACAAATGTGCCAAGTTTGGAAGTATTCTGTTGGGTAGTTCATCTAAATTTTCGACTATATCTTTTATTTTCGTCAATGAAATAAATATAATAATAAATTGCACGTCGTGAATATTGAATATATGATCACTCATGTCGAAACGCATTCAGATTAAACTCGTGCGCGTAGCAAGTTCCGCACACTCGCTTAATCTGATGCGTTTTACGGCACTCGTGATCATATTTTCAATATCTACTCCGTGCAATTATCCTATAGTTGTTTGGAGTTGCGATTAGATAGGATATGATGATACAGTCCGGGATGCATGGCCCGGCGGAGTATTAATGAGTGTCGGAGTAATGACTGTCGGAGCTATGAGTGTCAGGGAAATAACTGTCGGAGTTATGACTGTCGGAGTAATGAGACGACCCCGAACTGCTGATGACGATCTTGAATGAAAATATGATTTTAAGTAAAAGTATGATTCTTCATTTGTACAATTATGCAAAAGAGAAAATTTTGAAATGATTTGAAATGAACTCTTCAATCCAGTAGTTGAAATTTACTTGCCAACGGACAACTAAGGTTTGGAAATCCACTTTCCCTGACCAAAATTCACTTGTCAAGGGTAACAGGAATTCGGAATCCTAGAACACTGAATAAGAAACTCAATCCTCTAAACCATAAATACTAAATATACTAATATGTCAAGCCTTGATACCCAATATCTATTTATAGAAATCGGTGGTGTAATAGTGTGCTTGCCTCAAGCGGTAGATTATTGAATTCGATCCCAGTCAGGTCACATCAAAGATCACAATCACTCACTCACTCAAAATCAGGGACACCCTTACCAGTAGATATATTTGCTTGTTTTATATAGACAATAACAGTGCATTGACTAGACATAAAATCGATATACGGATGAGGCTTAGAATCGGGGAAAATGCGAGGGTTGCCCGAGCATTTTCCCCGATTCGTGCCGAATACGTATATCAAATTTTATGTCAAGTCAATGCACTGTTATTGTCTTTATACTGCAATCATTAGTGAAATTATAGGATTAAACACTGTTTTTTTGGAAATTATCTATGCATAAACTCCGGCAGCTCACTCACAAACTGAATAAAGTCATTCAGTTTGTGAGTGAGCTGTCAGAGTTTATACATACATAATTTCCTAAAAACACAGTGTTTAATCCTTATAATTCTTATTCTTGGACATCATGTTTGTTTTCAACGCTAAATACTATTAAAAAAATACTCAAGGACATACAATACACATACGATTGTAAACTGAAAAAAATATGCGAAATGTTATCGACGACTTTGGAACATAACCAACATGACGTCATTGACGTCATATGAAGACTTCCAGTTTGAAACGTAAAGATTAGATATTATTTGGCTTCGTGTACACTTCAAGTTTGATACAATTTAACTAAAATAAGTTTTCAAGGTAAGCTTCTTAATTATTTTTTTATTGGTTGGAAGTCGGGATCACCGGACACAATTTTGGAAGGGAGCCATCCAAGGACCATTCCACCAAAGTTTGGTTGCAATTGGCCCAGTGGTTTCTGAGGAGAAGATTTTTATGTGAATTTCCCATAGGGTCCTATGTTAAGCTAAGTTCGGCTGTGGAGGTCATCTTGGTCGAAGGGCCAAACCGCCGGACACATTTTTGGAAGAGAACCATCTAATGACTATTTCATCAAAATTTAGTTCTTATTGAGCAAATGGTTTCAGACAAGAAGATTGTTATGGGAATTTCCCATAGGGTCCTATGCTAAATTAATTTTGGCTCTGGTGGCCATCTTGGTCGGAGGTTTGAAATGCCGGACACAATTTTGGAAGGGATCATTTCAACAAAGTTTGGTTGAGATTGGCTCAGTAGTTTTAGAGGAGAAGATTTTTTTTAAATTTCATCCCCCTTTTTTCTATTTTTAGCTTGGCGGCCATCTTGGTTGGAAGTCGGGATCACCGGACACATTTTTGGAAGGGGGCCACCCAAGGACCATTCCACCACTGTTTGGTTGCAATTGGCCCAGTGGTTTCTGAGGAGAAGATTAAAATGTGAAATGTTGACGGACGGATGACAGACACGGACGAAAAGTAAAGGCCAGGCGAGCTAATAAAAATTGTAAAATTTAGAAATATTGCACTTTTAGCCCCTTTCTGTTGAGTTTTTCCGGAAACGAGAAAAAATGGAAGAACTCTTTTAACATATACCACAACATCTCAAAATGTTCAATCCAAAGAATGAAAAAAAAAACGCATATGTGAAATTTTGGAATTGGGGCCTCTTTGAACCCTTTTTTGAAAATAAAATAGATAATTTCTTTATTGACTTGACATATAAATATCTCATTTAAAATGAGCATATTGCAGAAAACTGCATTAATATTTTATTTTTGGTCCTTTTCAGTTGAGTTTATCTCAGAAACCATAAGATACAGAGGAAATATACATATATGTATTACCAGAAGCTCTCACCACAATCAATTCAAAGAAAGAAAATGCATCAAAATTGGATGAAAAATAAAAAAAACTCTATATACCAAATATTCCAATTTTGGACTTTGGGCACCTTTTGTATCCCTTTTTGAAATAATGGTATTATTAATAGCCCATCAATTATCCATAAAGGGATTTTTAGAGAGGAATTGATTTTAAAAATCTCATCAAAAACAGCTAAACAATAAATGTTCCACATACAAGAGACAATCATGCCCTTTTTGGCACCAAGAGCCTCTAGTTTGGAAAATGGTACGGCTACAATCAACCAAATCAATCTGCAAAGAATCAGTGTGTTTAAAATTCAGATGGATCGGACAATTGGACCAACAGTTATTGCACAGAAACCATTGTCCCTACAGACAGATGACAATAACAATGACAACATACCCATAACATAATACAACCTGCTTAGATTGGTTTATGGTGCTTAACGCCACTTTCAACAATATTTCAGTTATATCGTGGTGGTCAGTTTTATTGGTGGAGTACTCAGAGAAAACCACTGACCTGTCCCATCAAAAAAAAAAAGAAAAAAAAAGAGAGGATGTGTCTCAGTTTCCAATAACAAGTAAGGCCCTATGGGGGAAAATATTTTAACATTATTCTTCTTTGGAATTACTGAACCATTTGAAATGAAACTTAGCTGGAATGTTCCTTGGATAGATCCTGCAAAATGTTTGTTGTTTGTGTTGATTCGAAATCAATGAGGGCCACCACTGCAGGACATAGTATAACATGAGACATTGTGCATGTTAGCGGTATATGAAAATAAATAAAATATTGTAGATAAATAAAAGCTAACTTTCCAGAATTGAGTGACTGAAACGCTAATTTTAGCCACATTCAGCAATTTTACAACAATTGCATCAGTGGAGTAGCTAATGAACTTTCTTACTTACATATACTAGTAAGTGAAGCATGCTTATGTTCCTGAGATCTTGGTCATTGGTTATAGATTCTATCTACATGATTAATTAATCTTGATCACTGTGCCAACAACTTACAGAAATCATATATTGATGTCCATTTGGTTCACAATATTTTCTAAGAAAGTATTTATTTGTTTGATGGTGTTTAACACCACTTTCAACAATATTTCAGTTATATCGTGGCAGTCAGTTTTATTGATGGAGGAAACCGGAGTACTCAGAGAAAACTACTGACCTGCCGCATCAAAAAGAGAGCCTGTATCGTTCACCTGGTTATAAAAAGAACCAATTGGTCCTATGTAAAAACTATGTCCTGCAGTGGTAGTCAACTTGGAATTATGATCAACATAAAAAACACAAAGTTTGTAAAGGACCTTCCAATGATTGATGCACAGTTTAGGTTCAATCAGCGCAATAGCTTCAGAGAAGAATATATTTCTGTATTTTCCCATAGGGTCCTGTGTTAATACTATGACCTGTATTGGCAGCCATCTTGGATTTCCGATCGGCATAAAAAACAGAGGATCTTCCAATGATCATTCCTGGGCAGTTTGGTTTCAACTGTCCAAGTGGTTTCAGAGAAGAAGCGTTTTGAAACATTTTTCCCATAGGGTCCAATGTTAAACTAAGTCCTGCCGTAGCCGCCATTTTGAATTTCATATCAGAACAAAAAACGTCAAGTTTGTAGAGGACCATCCAATGAACATTCATGTACAGTTTGGCTTTAATCATATTTGTAGTTTCTGAGAAGAAGGCATTTGAACATTTTCCCATAGGGTCCAATGTTAATCTATGTCCTGCGGTGGTGGCCATCTTGGATTTCCGATCGGCATAAAAAACACACACTTTGTAGAGGACCATCCAATGATCATTCCTGGGAAGTTTGGTTTCAATTATCCAAGTGGTTTCAGAGAAGAAGCGTTTTGAAACATTTTCCCCATAGGGTCCAATGTTAAACTAAGTCCTGCCGTAGCCACCATTTTGAATTTCATATCAGAATAAAAAACGTCAAGTTTGTAGAGAACCATCCAATGAACATTCATGTACAGTTTGGCTTTAATCATATTTTTAGTTTCTGAAAAGAAGGCATTTGAACATTTTCCCATAGGGTCCAATGTTAATCTATGTATTGCGGTGGCGGCCATCTTGGATTTCCGATCGGCATAAAAAATATAAAATTTGTAGAGGACCTTCCAATGATCATTCCTGGACAGTTTGGTTTCAATTGTCCTAGTGGTTTCAGAGAAGAAGCGTTTTGAAACATTTTCCCCATAGGGTCCAATGTTAAACTAAGTCCTGCCGTAGCCACCATTTTGAAATTCATATCAGAACAAAAAACGTCAAGTTTGTAGAGGACCATCCAATGAACATTCATGTACAGTTTGGCTTTAATCATATTTGTAGTTTCTGAGAAGAAGGCATTTGAACATTTTCCCATAGGGTCCAATGTTAATCTATGTATTGCGGTGGTGGCCATCTTGGATTTCCGATCGACATAAAAAACACACACTTTGTAGAGGACATTCCAATGATCATTCCTGGGCAGTTTGGTCTCAATTATCGAAGTGGTTTCAGAGAAGAAGCGTTTTGAAACATTTTTCCCATAGGGTCCAATGTTAAACTAAGTCCTGTCGTAGCCGCCATTTTGAATTTCATATCGGAACAAAAAACGTAAAGTTTGTAGAGGACCATCCAATGAACATTCATGTACAGTTTGGCTTTAATAATATTTGTAGTTTCTGAGAAGAAGGCATTTGAACATTTTCCCATAGGGTCCAATGTTAATCTATGTATTGCGGTGGCGGCCATCTTGGATTTCCGATCGGCATAAAAAATATAAAATTTGTAGAGGACCTTCCAATGATCATTCCTGAGCAGTTTGGTTTCAACTGTCCAAGTGGTTTCAGAGAAGAAGCGTTTTGAAACATTTTCCCCATAGGGTCCAATGTTAAACTAAGTCCTGCCGTAGCCACCATTTTGAAATTCATATCAGAACAAAAAACGTCAAGTTTGTAGAGGACCATCCAATGAACATTCATGTACAGTTTGGCTTTAATCATATTTGTAGTTTCTGAGAAGAAGACATTTGAACATTTTCCCATAGGGTCCAATGTTAATCTATGTATTGCGGTGGTGGCCATCTTGGATTTCCGATCGACATAAAAAACACACACTTTGTAGAGGACCTTCCAATGATCATTCCTGGGCAGTTTGGTTTCAATTATCGAAGTGGTTTCAGAGAAGAAGCGTTTTGAAACATTTTTCCCACAGGGTCCAATATTAAACTAAGTCCTGCCGTAGCCGCCATTTTGAATTTCATATCGGAACAAAAACCCTTAAGATTGTAGAGGACCATCCAATGAACATTCATGTACAGTTTGGCTTTAATCATATTTGTAGTTTCTGAGAAGAAGGCATTTGAACATTTTCCCATAGGGTCCAATGTTAATCTATGTCCTGCGGTGGTGGCCATCTTGGATTTCCGATCGGCATAAAAAACAGTAACTTGGTAAAGGACATTCCAATGATCATTCCTGGGCAGTTTGGTTTCAATTGTCCAAGTGGTTTCAGAGAAGAAGCATTTTGAAACATTTTTCCCATAGGGCCCAATGTTAAACTAAGTCCTGCCGTAGCCGCCATTTTGAATTTCATATCGGAACAAAAAACCTACAGATTGTAGAGGACCATCCAATGAACATTCATGTACAGTTTGGCTTTAATCATATTTGTAGTTTCTGAGAAGAAGGCATTTGAACATTTTCCCATAGGGTCCAATGTTAATCTATGTCCTGCGGTGGTGGCCATCTTGGATTTCCGATCGGCATAAAAAACAGCAACTTGGTACAGGACATTCCAATGATCATTCCTGGGCAGTTTGGTTTCATTTGTCCAAGTGGTTTCAGAGAAGAAGCATTTTGAAACATTTTTCCCATAGTCCTGCCGTAGCCGCCATTTTGAATTTCATATCGGAACAAAAAACCTTAAGATTGTAGAGGACCATCCAATGAACATTCATGTACAGTTTGGCTTTAATCATATTTGTAGTTTCTGAGAAGAAGGCATTTGAATATTTTCCCATAGGGTCCAATGTTAATCTATGTCCTGCGGTGGTGGCCATCTTGGATTTACGATCGGCATAAAAAATAGTAACTTGGTAAAGGACATTCCAATGATCATTCCTGGGCAGTTTGGTTTCAATTGTCCTAGTGGTTTCAGAGAAGAAGCATTTTGAAAAATTTTCCCCATAGGGTCCAATGTTAAACTAAGTCCTGTCGTAGCCGCCATTTTGAATTTCATATCGGAACAAAAAACCTTAAGATTGTAGAGAACCATCCAATGAACACTCATGTACAGTTTGGCTTTAATCATATTTGTAGTTTCTGAGAAGAAGGCATTTGAATATTTTCCCATAGGGTCCAATGTTAATCTATGTCCTGCGATGGCGGCCATCTTGGATTTCCGATCGGCATAAAAAACAGTAACTTGGTAAAGGACATTCCAATGATCATTCATGGGCAGTTTGGTTTCAATTGTCCAAGTGGTTTCAGAGAAGAAGCATTTTGAAACATTTTTCCCATAGGGTCCAATGTTAAACTAAGTCCTGCCGTAGCCGCCATTTTTAATTTCATATCGGAACAAAAAACGCCAAGTTTGTAGAGGACCATCCAATGAACTTTCATGTACAGTTTGGCTTTAATCATATTTGTAGTTTCTGAGAACATTTCCCCATAGGGTCCAATGTTAATCTATGTCCTTGGTAAAGGACATTCCAATGATCATTCTTTTACATTTTGGGTTCAGTCAGTTCATTAGTTTCAGAGAAGAAGATCTTTGAATTTTCAGCCAATCAGAGCATATTATTGGCCCTGGCAGCCATGTTGAATATCCGACTGGAATGAAAAACAGTAACTTTGTAGAGGACCATCCAAGGAACATTCCTGCTAAGTTTGGTTCCAATTGGCACAGTGGTTTCGGAGAAGAAGCTTGAAATGTGAAAAGTTTACAGACGACAGACAACAGACGACGGACAACAGACGACGGACGCCAAGTGATGGCAATAGTTCACCTGGACCTTTGGTCCAGGTGAACTAAAAAAGGATGTGTCTCCTGTTTCCAATAACAAGTTCTTCTTTTTAAATTCCCAGTCCCCCAATCACCAAATTCTCTTTTCTTCTCCACAAAACAACATACATAAATAATAATAAATAAACATGGCCCTATGCAAATCACTGACAAACTTTTATCACATTAATTTGTATCTAGTATACCTTCCCACAGTGACTGATGATATACCTTGATATTTTTTGTTTGTTCAATAAAAACAATAAAGGATCCCTCTGGTGGGGTTATGTTATCACTATACATTTACCTTATTGTCCCAGTCATAATGATACCCTAGAGTAACCCATCTTAACTTCATCATTAAGCTCTGTTTTCCTGTTATATCATCACTGAAATGTAAAATAAAAAAAAAAAACATGAAAATAATTAAATAAGTAAACAATATTCTACTATTTTATTATCTTGTATACATATGTTAATATAGGTTCTTCTCCCTCAGACATAGGTGACCTTAGCCAATTTAGGCCTTTTGGTTTTATTGCTCCCAAAAACTTTAAAAAATTTTGGCTTTCAAATCTTTCTATTTTGAGCATACCTGATGAAGGTTATTCCAGAAACGTGTCGTGCACACTAAATTTGATATCTACGTTTTTATTAGACCCATTCCAGGAGGGTGTGCATTTTTCTGTTTCATATCCTTTTTGAAATTACTGCCTTGCGATAATATTACTTCTTTTTGAATTTTTTTTGGCTTATTTAACCAAAGTTGGTTATTTTCAATATAGATCACTTACTCTAAAAATTACATAAAAATAGTAAAAAAAATAAATAAATAATATAAGTAATTCCTGAACATAATCTGCTCTTCATTAATAATTTGAGAATAAACCATTTTACGGATGGCTTTTCATTTGCTCAGCTGGAGAAAATGTAGTTACATAAACAATTGTTATTTTTGACATACATTGTACATTGTATTAACAAATGTCTCAACTCAAATTCTTCCATCTTTCGAGAAAGATATCTTGTAATTCCCATTCAAAATGTAGGAGAAGATAATACAACATTCATTATGAAATAGTTTTTAAGTAAAAAAGGGCAATAACTCTTTCAAAAATGTTTACTTATGTTCCAAAATTTTGTATTGAGCAATTTTGCAAGTTTTCAAGTAGCAATTATAAGCAAGGGATGTAATGTATATTATGTCCTTAAAAATGTGAAAGCTTTGGTCATTTAAAGGGATAGTTCCGGTAAGTTTGGTAATTGTTTTTAAAGTTGTTTTTTGCACTGAAAGTGATTATATACCTTCAAAACATGAGTAATAAATGACGTTTAGCGAGATTCGACCAACAAACATGTATTTTTATTGTTTTTTGTGTCCAGCTTGTATCCTAGCATCATTAATTATGCATGTCTAAATTTCGGAACTACATGTGCAATGGCACTGATGATTACACTTCAGCATGAATTTGAACTCTCAACGCTTTATTCAATTCCATTGGGGAACGCTCATGTTGGTGGCCTATCTTAATTCTTGTTTTATTATAATTCGCCAAACTTCTTTCCTGTTTCTTTTTCTAGCAGAATCAGCTAAAATTTCCGTGCAACCGTTTTCCATCGGCAGACATTTTTTCCCTCAACAACACCCTTCACACATGCATAGTAAAAGGTCACCTAAAGACATATTAATAGGGGTGTATATCATCGTACAGACAGGAATTTATGTTTGAGATGTGTTTTCATGAAAATAAAAGAGAATGGATGGACTTCTTACTTTAAAACTTGATAATTAGTGTTAATCTATGTTATTAATGTTCTCCTTGTAAAAAATATCTGGGCGAAAAAAAATCACCAAAATCAACGACATTATACCTTTAAAGAAATTTCCAACAGCCATCATGGATAGAGAGCAAGGCTATTAGATATTTCTAAAAGATAACAATCCAAAGTCAATTCCAGTCATGTTTGGTATAATTTCACAATATAGTTTCAGGTGAGAATACCATTAATTTGGGTCAAAATAGATCTTATTTGCATAAACATAAAAAATCAGCCAGGTGAGCAAATAAAATATGGGAATTAACCATGAGATAATTTAATCCACTTAGTTGTGAAATGTGCCAACTCTGAAAAAACATGGAAGAATCATTTATATACAGGGGCGTAGCTAGGTATAAAATGAAACATAGGCACAACTTGTGGCGAGGGGTCTGGAGGGGTTAAAGCCCCCAGCAGGTCCAGGGCAGAGCCCTGATGGAGGGTTGATGGGGGCAAAGCCCCCCAACGGAAAACAATTTTAAGCGAAAATAGATGTACAAATGGCGACATCTGAACAATAAAAGACATGAAATATATTCTCATTTTATCATGGAAACAATACAAAAATCGAAGTTGTTAATATATTTTTGCTGAATATGAGAACTTTTGACTGAATGTCAGAATAATTTTAACAGTTACAAAAATTCAGCATCACAAAGCATTGAATCTATAGCGAAGATGATCATAAATGCAAAATGTATAAAAAAAAACATTCCCGGAAACATTCAAAGAATAAAGTTTCAGAGTTCATGAAAGCACATGCAACCATCATGTCCAGCAACACGGACTGGTAATTAGATAAAGTCCAGACGTCTGTTTTTTCTCACTGCAAATTTGTAGATAACATTTTCGATGCTTAGATTTCTTGTTCTATGGATGTGTAACAACAATAAATTTGATAATCTCTCATCACCCATTGTAGCTCTAAGACAGTTTTTTACATGGCGCATCACACTGAATGAACGCTCGCTAGACGCCGAAGACACTGGCATTGTTATCAATACTGTAAAAATTGCATAAATATTAGGGTACAAGTCTTGGTTTGTGACATGGAGCGTCTCCAGTAATGTTTGTGGTTTTTGCCCATCAACCATGTTCCAGCATGTTTTCCACCTAGCAACTTCATCAAGAAAAGCTTCTCTGTCATCAATATTCGTACGAAAAGAATCAAAGATTGAATTAGTTGTCTGATCTGTTAATGTGTGGAGCTTATCTTTTTAAACATTTCATCCAAAGTTCTAACTTTAAATTTAGGTCTAGAGCCAGACATTTTTACACTGCAAGCCAATAGCTCGACAACAGTTCTTTTGACGGTCAATGACAAACTAGTAAATGTATCAGATATTCATTTCTAGATTCAGATGTTAAGAAGCGAGTGAAAAACAAATTGTGTTTTATTTTATGTCAAGACAAAGCCTTTGAAGATAAAATGAACCATCGTTTTCAAAGAGTTAGTTAGCTAAGGTCATAGTACTCATTGCAAATGTTTATCTTTCAACTTGTGGAAGCTTGTCATCAGTACAATAAACATAAAACAGACATAATTAAAATATGTAATGCGTTGTTTGTCATTTTTCATCAATAAAACAATTTTGGGGAAAATATTATGTGTAGGCACGTGCCTAAAGTGCCTTATGGTAGCTACGCCCCTGATATATCAACACCAAATTACAAATCACTATATTTAAATGGAAAAATCAACACCCTATAATTATGTTTCATATTCACATATAATATGCTTTAAAAAATACCAATGCAAAATAAAACATTTCAATTTTCAAAAACAAAACATGTTTCTCAAAATGATATTTTCCTCCTATAAATTCAGTATTCTATGCCATAATTTAAAGAAAGTAATGAGCAAATGCAACAATGAAACCCAGCAATTTTTTTTGCTTTGCTTAAATAATTTGAACTTTTGGCTTTGTGCCAGACAGACATATGAACAAACAAATGGACTCTACTCATATAGACATGTGATGCTATCTTTTAAGGTAGGGGTATAATATCAAATTCCTGAGAACTTAAAACAATTTTGATACAAGACACAACATAAATTTTGAAATGCCATGTGGATTGGTAAGTGAATCCACTTATCTAACCTGTGGCGAGTTTTGCTATACTTCCAGACATCATGATTATCTACTGTAGACAGCTGTGGATCAATGTTTGTTATATTAGGGGACTGTGGGTATGTTTCAATACAACGATCTACCCAATAACGTTGACAACCTTTCTCAAATGGATTCAAAATTATGATAAATCCTGAAAAGAAACACAAAAAGTTTATAAAAATATCAGTTGAGGCTTTCATATGTAGATTTGTAAACATGCATATTGACACACATACCAAAACCTTTTTAATGCATATCTTAGATTTAGTCAACAAAAAATACACCCGTCAATCAGTGGAAGAAACATGTCTTAAAAATAGAGGTTTTATTTTTGAAATATTCTATAATTTCATGTTACTTTTTTTGTATTTTACATTTAGTTCATCATCATAAGAGGGGCCGTCGTGGTCATAATCATATGGTAGTTGGATTTAAAGCTACCTATGCAATCAGTGTCTATCACCACTAACGTCACGAGTTTGAATTCCGCTCAGGCGGGGTGTACTCGATACAACATTATGTGATAAAGTTTGTCAGTGACTTGCGGCAGGTCTGTGGTTTTCTCCTGGTATTCCTGTTTGCTCCAGCAAAAAAACTGACAGCCACGATATAACTGAAATATTGTTGAAAGTGATATTATGGTAATAAGTTGGATTTACATATACCTATGCAAAAATATTGTGAACCAAATGGAGACGTTAAGTTAGAGCAATCAATAGAAGAAAAGTCGTTTACTGTACAAACCAGGACAAGCATCTAATGTGTACGCCTTCCATTCTGTAACTGGTTTTAATCCTTTCAAAGCAGGGTGATCACTATCCTCAAGATTCAGTACACTGACCTACAATAAGTAAAATACAAAACATAGATCTACAATATTTTATTTATTTTCATATACCGCTAACATGCACAAGGTCTCATGTTATACTATGTCCTGCAGTGGTGGTCCTCATTGATTTCCAATCAACACAAACAACAAACATTTTGCATGATCTATCCAAGGAACATTCCAGCTAAGTTTGATTTCAAATGGTTCAGTGGTTCCAAAGAAGAATAATGTTAAAATATTTTCCCCATAAGGCCCTTACTTTGTCCTGCAATGGTGGCTATCTTTGTTTTTCAATCCATATCCAGCCCTGTAAGTCATAATGGATTTTTCAGATTAAAACAAAAAATATATTTTTTCTTGAGGAACATCCAAAAAACGTTCCAGCAGTGTGATTCCAGAATATATATCTAAATTATTTTTTTTCAAACTATTTCTCCTTGATTTATTCTTCTTTTATCTAGCATATTGGAGTTTTTTTTTGTTGTAAAATAATTTGCATGTTTAAATTTATTGCAATGTTATTGCTTGTTGTCTTGTATCAGGAGAGCATAAATATTTATGTACAATGTTGGCTAGTCCTGTAATCTAATCCATTATCCTTTCAATTTTTCAGCATAAAATATCGCTTAAATAAACAAGGTGCTTCATGGAAGAATTTTAACTTAATTATTTTTAAAATAGACCTCATGTTCAGCAAAAAATGACAACAACTCATTAGCATAAAGCTAGTTTAAATTTTAATATACCTTAAAACATACATGTAGCAGTTTTTGTCATTTAAAGGAATTTCAATTTTTAATTATGGCCTCCATCTTGGATGGAGATTGTGGGTGT
Organism: Bathymodiolus brooksi; assembly: GCA_963680875.1. Classification (NCBI taxonomy): domain Eukaryota; kingdom Metazoa; phylum Mollusca; class Bivalvia; order Mytilida; family Modiolidae; genus Bathymodiolus; species Bathymodiolus brooksi. The sequence goes on along the minus strand of OY804576.1, from coordinate 60,750,817 downwards.
AAGATGTAATCTTGAGAGATCACCAAAGGACTATTCTAGACTACCTTTGGTTGAATGGTTACAGAGAAGATTTTTAAATAATTTTTTGTCAGAATTAGCTTAATTTGCACACATGTATCTTCCACAAAAAAAAGTAAAACCCATAACATATGTCATACCTTTCATTAAAATGGAACTACTGTACATGTGTCGACCCTATATAACTCTCTGGATAATTATGTGGTTTGGTTTATGGTGTTTAACAACAATATTTCAGTTATATCGTGGCGGAGGAAACCGTGCACATGGAGAAAACCACTGACCTGTCACAAGTAACTGACAAAATTTATCACATAATGTTGTATCGAGTAAACCTAGTTATATAGGGTCAACACATGTAAGTTGCTGTTAACATAGCATAAGATTGTATGAATATGGACACGAAAATAAATATGTAAACAGAAAGTAATTCCGTGCCACAAAATATTTTACATGGGGATACTTTGTATAACATTAACAGAAATAAATACAAAATGGTTTGTGCAGCATTGGCATTCGCCAAAGTCACCTTTGACAGAATGGTCATGATTTTGTTTTATAGAATTTGTAATTTTTTCTTTATTTGCTAAGCAATTTGATTATTGCAATATTCAAAGAGTGTTTGATCAAAGGTAGGAACTCCCACTGTTTATATACTCACAAGTTGTATTTTAATGCCTCAAAATTGTATCAGAAGTGGTAAAAGTTGCAAAATGTACATCATATCAACAATGTTTTCAAGTTCAGATGTACCTTTTCTACATTTCCAAACAAAATAATGCAATAGCTGAGAGTGCCTAGCCTACACTATAAACATCATGTTGTACTATTTATTTTTACAAATTTTTACTAAAACAAAATATCTGAATTCTATTAAAAAATGATGTTGCATCACGAAAAATCAGAAACTTTACAACCCATTTAATATTAGTAGCGTATGATAGTCTACTTAAACCTATTTTGACATATGGTATTGAAATATGGTTGTCAGATTATAACATAAATTTAAATAATTTTGACAATCTACCAATTGAAAAACTACAACATAAGATGTTGAAATGTATACTTGGAGTCAAAAGACAGTTATCAAATATGGCGAGCAGACTTGAATGTAACAGGAGTCCAATGTTGATTTTCTCATTATGTTTAATGTATAATTATTATATGAGACTAGTTAAAATAAATAGAGATAGAATATTATATAGTTCATCAACCACAGATCAAGATTTAGCTCAAGAAAACTCAAAATGCTGGTTTTCTACACTAAATAAAATATTTAAAATACTTAAACTTGATATCAAAGATTTGGCAGATAATAGCATTTTTAGAAATAATTTGATATCTATAATACTCTAGAGTATTATCATCAGCAATCTGACTTGCAACTACAAAAAATTAAATCTGGGGCTGTAGACAGTAAATTCATACTTTTTAGCAATATTTTATTCCAAATTTTGTTCCCTTCTACCTTGAAACTAATCTAAGCAAAAGTATAAAAAGTAAAATTACACAACTACGTATCAATGCTCATTGTTTAAATATAGAGCGGGGGGTAGATATAATAAACCTAAAATTCCAAGAGAAGAACGATTCTGCAAATTCTGTACTGAAATAGAGACAGAGGAACATTTTTTGATATCATGCCATAAATATAAAGATATAAGGAAAACTTTTTTCCAGTCTTATGGTTTAGACCTAAAAGATTCACATAATACTTATTCTTTATTGTCTAAACTTTTAAATCCCAAAAATATTATTGAATGTAATTATTCATATAAATTCATTATGGACACATTAGAAATAAGAAACACTTCTTAAAATATGTATACAACTGTATTATTATATACTGCATGTAACTTTTAAATGTTGTTTTGTATATTATCATATGATTTGTAATGGAGAACACTAATGTATTATTATTAGTTATCTTTAATAAAGAATTGAATTGAATGATGTCAGAGACAGAGAGTCTATGTGAAAACAGCATCTTATATTAACATCGAGTAACTCTTATTGTTTTTGATTCACTTTTTGCTTTCATACAAAATAATGAAAGACATTAAAAAAATTTGATAAAAACAATTGGCATATCGAGTGCACCCTTCTTCTTCTTCCATTAAAGTGCAGGGCTGCCGCAACAGCATCTTCACACCCTTGTTTGAAAAGTGTTATGATGAACTTTAAAAACTATTTTCTTTCATTCCTCTGGAAAGAAAAATAATGTATTACAACACAAATATGTGATTTTTATTAATTAAATATTTATTAATTAAATGTAATAAATATTCCTTTACTAGAAATACTTTCTTTTCTAATATAAATAACAATTTTTTTTCCGGAATTATCAGATAGAAATAAGTTTATATGGTTATTAAGTAATGAAGACAGAGACGTCTGTAAAAATCTTGCAAATTTTATAGCAACTTGCCTTTCAATAAGAGATTTATCAGATAAGTAACTGAATATATTTATGAAATTATGTTCTATAACCAACAGTGCTGATTCATGTTTATATATATATATGTATACCAGTGTATTGTTTATATATAGTCTACAAATATTTGGGTATGACTCCCTCTGGTACAATTGTAGTATTGTTATTATTTTTTATTTTCCTTGTATTTCCTTGTTTTATTCTTGTTTGTTCTAGTCATTTGTGCATTCTTTCATATATGCATGTTCCTTATGGAGCTTTCTTTATTAATAAAGAATTTGAATTTGTGATCATTTCAAATCAACTTCAGTAACCTTGCTAGCTGACTCAATAATATCAATTACATCTGCGAAATTCGGTATTTGACTACGTTGTTTATATCGTTTAAATTCAACTTTAAAATTGTCACTTGAGATCGCCATTATTGAGAAACAAATAAAGGGCGATAACTCTACCTTTTAACAGTAATGTGCTCATCTTCGACACCTTTTCACTGCTACTTTTACTGTACATAACTCAGTTGTGTTTTTATTATAATTATTACTATTTATTAACAGATTATTTATTTTATTCTCAAATTTAAGACGAATTTAACAATGATTTAATTCCGTTATATCTACACTTTACTGTATCAAGCACGTTTCCCAATGATGTCCCAGGGCTGCCAATGACATATGATTTGTAGCCAACAAATTTTGAAATGGCTAAAATAATGAATAGTCGTAAAGCACTCCAATTTTTGGTTCGAAATATACCTTGGACAGCAGATAGAAGTAAGTAATAAGAGCAGTCGTGACAAGAGAAGCGAACGATAGATGATGTTGAGATTAGGATTCCGAAGAAATTTTCTGTCTGTTATCTCCATCGCAATTTCGTCACAAGCCCTGTCAATGGTATTCTGGAAATTATTTTTTGTTGGCTTCCTACCTTCGATAAGTGTACTATGACCCAGCTAAATTGTGTTGCAACATCAATTTAAGACTTGAACAATTTAGCTACTTCACTTGTAATCTCGTGGATTCCGAAGAAATTTTCTGTCTGTTCTTCATTCTAATCGCGTTTCAAGCCCTATTAAGGGTATTCTGGAAATTTTAAATTTGACCCCCCCCCCACCCGGTGAATTCCGATGGATATTTTGGCATGGACGGATTGTGTCAGATCAAGTGCAGGTAAGATTTCATAAGGATGAAGATGCAGACAAAAATTTCTTCGTAATCCTATAGCTAATCTCAACGAGATTACCCACTGCCAACTCGCCCCCCAGGTAAAATAATTATTTCCAACTCGCCCCCCTTGTGAAGTGTGGTAGACTGACTTGGAAACTATCTACCAGTTCCCCATAGGTTGTCGGAAAGGTATTTCTAACTTTTACTGTTTTTAGAATATCAATCGGTAGGTCAAAGCCAATTTGATTGTTACCAGATACAGAACTAAAGACAATTAATGCAATGTAATTATCACAACAATTAAGATTGGTGTTGCATGTGAACTACAAAATTTGTTAGTATTGTTTTTCCCATTTATTTTAATTAGTCTTTGACGGACAATTAATTATGGGTACCGGTAAACTGAGAAACGAAACGAAACGAAATCTGTAAAGTAAGAAAACGAAATCCAACGAAATGAAACGAAATCTGTAAAGTAAGAAAACGAAATCCAACGAAATGAAACGAAATCTGTAAAGTAAGAAAACGAAATCCAACGAAAAGAAGCGACGAAATCTGTAAAGTAAGAAAACAAAATATAACGAAAAGAAGCGAAATCTATAAAGTAAGAAAGCAATATCAAATGAAAAAAAGAACGAATTCTGTAGAGTAAGACAAGAATCGAAACGAAAAAAAACGTTTATTCTGTGTAAGCACTACTAGAGATATCCAATAAAAGAAAAGAAGACATTTCTAAGTTGTAAAACTTGTGTCTGATCCATTTGTTTTTATTATGAACAATAAAATAAGTTTAAATCATCCAATAAAATTACGTAACTCGACCTAAGCTACCTATCGAGACGTATCTTCACCTATGGTCACGAAGCATGACGCACGGGATCCTATATTGAAGTTTGATTGAAAATTACAATAACATTCAGCATTCATTCAAATACTAGTATTCCACATCTCAGTATTTTCTATTTGATACCGACTGGATGCGCACTTCGGATTGATTTATTTATTGTTGTTTGTTTAACGTTGAGTTGCTAATATTTCATGCATAATCGGGACGAGAACAAGTTGAAAAAAATCAATTTGATAAAGAAAAGCGAGGTTGGGATGGGAAACAGGAAAAACAATTTTTGACTGCAATGGCCTGGAAAAGGGGAGTGCTGGATAGGGGCGGAATATTTTGCCATCTGTAGCGACCCCAAGGTAGCATAGGGGCATACTCTTACGAAATCTACAGATGGGATCTTTTACGTGCATGAAGAGTGGCACCCTCCACACACGTTGGCCTACTATGGTCCGCGGTAAGATTTTCCTCTAATAGCCTGACAACTCCCGAAGCGAGGGCTACCCTATTTAGCCATCGAGTCACTTAAGGTACACACCTGAGCTGCTCGGAGGGCTGAGCATCCGACCCCCGGCCAGACTCTAAGTACTCTTTAGTCGGCTTTTACGACAAGCCGAGATCTGCTTCACGCCTATTCTTTATGACGCCCGGGATTCGCACAGGGCTTTCGGAAAACAACATCTTGAAAAATGTCTTCTGTCAAAATTATGCACATTAACTATATAATTTCATCATATTACATCTTGAATCTTTTTTTTAACGGGATATGTCAGTAAGTGCACATTTTGGGAGCTAAGTGCCCTAAGCACGGGCTGTTCGGTAGTTAGGGACCAGGCCAAATTTATCAGGGGTTAGGACCGATGCATTTCAATTTTGCCTCTTAAAAAGCCTTTGTCCCATGCTCAATATTTATGAAAAAAACTACATCCCATGCTTAATTTCAATGGAAATAATATAGGCTTTACCGAATTCTTCCAAGAAAACGTGAAAAAAAAGTTGCAAAAATATCTTTGTCCCATGGCCTTTTGCACTGGTCCCTATTGCCTGGTCCCTTAGAGGCGAAGTTTTGTTTCAGATACATGTCGTATGAGGAATACTAAGGCAAATATTTAAAACAAGACGTCCGTAGGTTTAACTATCTGAAATTTACTAATTGAAAGTTTTATAGATAACATATGTATTTTTGGTTTTTTTAAACCATTTCACCAAAACATTGATAAACATTGTTTTATTTGAATAAATACCCCCCCCCCCCCCCTTGCCTCAGTTAAGACCATATTAAATCTGTAAAGTATCTATATTGTTTTAAAGCATAAATTATTGTGCTTAGAAATAATATGGAGTTTGAATGGAACTCATTGGCATTTGGCAGACATTGAGACCTTGACTCTAATCCAACTGATTACCACCTAAAAGTTAGAATTTTTGTTTTGTGAAATGGTTCAAAATATCCTGATAGATATATGGATTACTAGTCAGACGGGGGTTTGGGGCGTATGCCCTCCAACAAATAGAAAAAATACGACTTTTGCATGAAATCTTGATACCAAAAAAAAATTCTCGCCTCGCTCGCTCGTCCAGAAACCATGGCCACTTACTTGATTTTTGTAAACTATTGGTGTTATTGATATAGGACCCAATATGAAACTTATTTTGGCAAGAATGCTGGGCGTTATGTATATAAATGAGGCTTTGTATTTTTCTGTTTTGTCAGATCGTTGTCTCGTGGACATTTGTTCAGCATCTCAGTATTTCCATTATTTTGGCAAAATAGTATTTTCGACAAACCTAAGACGGCCGAGCTATGAATTGTTATTGGAAAAATAATGATTTCGACAAATCAGGTGCACTACTAATGTAGAATTTAAATAAATTCTGCTCTAATAACAACCTCATTCTTTATATAGGGAAAATGTCACTTTAAGAAGATATATATATATAAGAATGTATACTATCAGATTAGTTTTCAACCGAAAGATGGTGCATTTTACATCTGGAAGCTATTTTGGTCCTTGTGAAAAGACATTTTCTCCATTTTTTCGAAGTTTTAAAAAATCAAAAACTAGATAAAAATAAAGCCCAGTGTTCCTTATATTCAGACAAAGTGAAATAAAAGTTGAACAGGTAACTCCAAAATCGAAAAAGTTATGACTTGTGTCATCCATTTGTGAAAAAAAAAAAAAAAAAAAAAAACATCCCTCCTCCCCCTGGACACCCACCGAACATCGATTCCCATCACCACATTTCTTCGTCGGAAAACTGCCCATAAATGCAACCCTGAAATTTGATGGTACTGCCTTATACATATGCACATCAGGTAGTATTGTGAGTGAAGGTCGTTTCGCTATTGAGATATATAAATGTAGGCTTGCAGAAAAACCACCCTCCATAAAAAGGAAAAATTAACGACATACTACTCCATGAAAAACATCAAATACTCGTGGAAATTAGCAGGGACCCAGTTGCCCAAGGCCCCTAAAAATTTGGGTGGGCTACTAGAAATTGAGGTTTATTTTAGTTATTTAGATAGGATTGGGCTACTCAAAATTTTGTTTGTCTAGCAACTGATACCGGTATTTCCCTGTGTCTTTCTGTGAACTACTATGGGCGTTGGTGTTGTTGTGCATGGGGTATATACCCGCCTGTGTATTTTGCAAATTGATTTTTTTCAACTTGTTCTCGTCCCGATTATGCATGAAATATTAGCGACTGAACGTTAAACAAACAACAATAAATAAATCAATCCCAAGTGCGCATCCAGTCGGTATCAAATAGAAAATACTGAGATGTGGAATACTAGTATTTGAATGAATGCTGAATGTTATTGTAATTTTCAATCAATAGGTAAATTCTCGATAGGTAGCTTAGGTCGAGTTACGTAATTTTATTGGATATCTCTAGTAGTGCTTACAAAGAATAAACGTTTATTTCGTATCGATTCTTGTCTTACTTTACAGAATTCGTTCTTTTTTTTCATTTGATATTGTTTTCTTACTTTATAGATTTCGTTTCTTTTCGTTATATGTTGTTTTCTTACTTTACAGATTTCGTCGTTTCTTTTCGTTGAATTTCGTTTTCTTACTTTACAGATTTCGTTTCATTTCGTTGGATTTCGTTTTCTTACTTTACAGATTTCGTTTCATTTCGTTCGATTTCAATTTCTTACTTTACAGATTTCGTTGGATTTTGTTTTCGTTTCGTTTCTTTTCGTTTCTCAGTTTACCGGTACCCATTAATTATCACCGACAAAGTACCATCAGACATTGTCCTTTTATAATTTTAACAATATATATCCAAGCTGTTATTACAAACAACAGAAGGTAATGTTTGTTCAAGAAAAACGGGATTCTACCAGATAGCTTCATGGTGTGTTTTTAAACAGAGTACAAGAACGAACAATGACGTAGAAGGGTGGCACAGGTGCCTTAATAAGAAGACAGATGATGAGAAGCCACCCTTCTATCTACTCGTCAGAAGATTGTATGAAGAAGCACAGCTACTTCCTATCCAAAGGAAACTGGTGTCAGAAGGAAAGCTCTCAAGGTACCAAAGAAAACAAGTTAGGAGTAACCAGGACATTATGTTTAACCTTTGGGATGAGTACACTGCAGGCAGCATCTCAGCAAGTAGATTATTAAATCAGTGCGGTCGTGTAAATGGACCAGTTCAGTTGTGGAAGCTTAAAGACTAACTTATTGCTAAAATGACAGTGTGTATAAGCTGCTTATTAATGTTTATTATTTATAGTGCAATTTTCTAGTGCTCTATGTAATTTATTTTGTAATGTTTGTTACATTTTCTTGTTTTGTATGTCTGAACTGGTCTGGAAAGTACATTATAGTAATAAATATTTAAAAACTTGTTATTGTTATTTATATGAGCCACTAATTGATAATGTATAATAATACAATTACAAATACAGATGTCAAAGTACCAGTGGAAGTATCACCTCAACTTGGAAATCATGGGAAAAAAACAAAGGAAACATGCACATTTATGTTGTTCAGTTTGGATTCTTATTTTATATCTGTGGTGTTGCATTTTATTGGATGATTAATTTATTTACATGACCAACGGTATCTACATACAAAAGAGAAAAGAGAACTAAAACTAAACCAAAACAAAACATGTTAACACTGAAAAACTAAAGCCAGTCATTAGTAATCCAGGTGTTCAATTGTAAAACAACAGGAATATGTTACACGAGAAACATACACTGAGGTAATAACTTCCTGAGATCGTTAATAGTTACTGCAAGTATTCATACATAGACAGACAAGCCAATTTGGAGTAAATCAGCACCTGTTATGCTGTAAAAATACAGAAAGGAGTCTTTATTACATTCCCATCGACACCCTTCCGACATTCTAGTATAGGGAACTTGATAGTTTCCAAGTCAGTCTACCACACTTCACAAGGGGGCGAGTTGGAAATAAATTTTTTACTTGGGGGCGAGTTGGCAGTGGGGCGAGTTGACTTGTACATGTAGTCCGAGATTCCTCTGCCGTCCGACGGTTTTTTTCCGACTTGCTGGAGCCGTGGAACGTCAGAGCGCTCTCCATTGGGAAACAGCGGATTTGCCACTCCAACTCTGGGTCGACACATTTCCACATTTCGTGGCTATCGGATTTTATTTTCTATCCGAAACTCTTATATAGATCGCTTCACCAAGCATTTTTCTATTCATTCATAACCATCTTACACTCAGAAAGTGGTGTTACACTCGAGTACAGCACGATTTTCACATAGACCCTATCATTTCGCCATGTCAGTTTATTTTTCAGCCTCGGTGTTACATTGAGGTTGCATTATGTTTACGGAGTGGCTGTGTCTTGTCTTTCTGTTGTTAACTAGATAGTGTTGAGGTATTTCAGTGGCAACTTGGTGGTAAATAATTTTGTGGAACACAATGAATCTGTTCACTGTTCTTGTTTCAAGTGTAGGCCAATGTAGTGAGTGTAATATTGATGTCATTGAGTCTGGATGATAGTTGTAGTTGTTGGTGACAAATGTAGCTGCTCTGTGTTGTACCATTTCTACCCTGTTGATGTCCTTCTTCCAGTGAGGGTCCCATACTGAATTGCTGTATTCCAGATGCGGTCTAACGAGTGCCATGTAAGCATGTTCTTTGATGTTTTGGGGGCATCTGTACAGATTTCTCCTTACAAAGTTTAGCTGTTGTGATGCTTTGTTGATCTTGGAGTTAATGTGGTAGTTCCAATTGAGCTTGCTGTCCAGCTCCACTCTGAGGTATGAGTTGTGTTCTTTCACTTCAAGTTTAGTTCCATGTAGTAAGTATGGTCTGTCAATTCTATTACGTGTGTTATCAGTGATCAGGAGAACATAGCATTTCTTTGGATTGAATGACATCTTCCAGTCGATAGACCACTTTTCTAAGCCTGTAAGATCTTGCTGAAGTATTTCTGTGTCATGTTGAGATTGGATGTTTCTGTAAATTTGACAGTCATCTGCAAATAGTCTTGTGCTGATACCAGTTGTTAATTTATTTCCGATGTCATTTATGTATAGTAGGAATAGAAGTGGTCCTAGCACAGTGCCTTATGGAACGCTTGATCATACAGTTACTGGTTTTGATTTGCTTCCATCTAGTAGTACTGATTGTTTTCTATTCTGGAGCCAGTTTTCTATCCAATTTACTGTGAAAGTCTCAATACCGCTATGTCTTAGTTTATGAATCAGGTGACGGTGAGTCACGGTATTGAACGCCTTACTAAAATCTAGTATGAGAACGTCTGCTTGGCTTTTCTGGTCTCTTATTTTAGCTAGATCTTCAGTGGTATTTATAAGTTGTTGTTCACAAGATTGGTTTTTCCTAAATCCATACTGGTATGATGACAGGATTTTATTATCATCAAAATGTTTCATAACACTGCTGAATATTATATGCTCCATGATTTTACAAGGTACAGATGTTAGAAAAACAGGTCGGTAGTTAGCAGAGTCCGTTTTATCCCCCTTTTTGAATATGGGAATAACGTTTCCGATAAGCCAATCCGCTGGTACTTTTCCTGTTTTGATGGATTTGTTGTACAATATTTCTAAATATGGTGCAATAGAGTCTGCAGCTTCTTTCAATACTCTGCATGGTATTAAGTTGGGTCCTGTTGCTTTACTAGGGTTGATGTTTTTTAGTTGCTTTATGATACAAGGTTTTGTCACATTTATGGGTTTCATATATTTTCCAGTTGGTTTCGGTAGTTTGGGTAGTCTGAATTCTTTATCTGTATAATATCTAATGTCGATGTACTGATTGAAGTCTATATCTGAAAAGACTGATTCGTACGGTTGGTTAAGAACATTAGCTTTTTCCTCTGTATTTATTATGTCATTTCCCTCCTTCTTTAGCATGCTGATGTTACTGCTATCCTTCTTCATTCCTTTTATATACGACCAGAACTTCTTTGTTGTTGTGTATATTTGATCCCTGCTACTATCTGCATGTGTTGTTTTCTACTCTTCTGATGTCAGGATGTTCTTGACATAATCATCATGTGCATTCTGCAGTCTATCCTTCAGGTTTTTTCTGTAGAGTTTAAAGTTGTTCCAGTGTTCTTTATCATTTGACTTTTTGGCTTTGTTGTACAATCTCTGATCATCTGTTTAATTTCTGTTGTCATCGAGAGAAGATTCCATCTAGTAGTGGTGTATTTCGATGGTATGTTCCTTTCGATTGTTTCTGTTAGTATATATCTAAAGTTGGTCCATGTTGTTTCCACATCTTCTTCGTTACTGTCTTCCTCAAATTTTTTAAAACTCGAGGTAAGGTCTGATTGTATACCTTCCATGTTCCCCTTTTCATACATATATATTTTCCTTGGTGGTTTCGTGTGTATTTTTGCCTTTGTATTAACAGCAATCTTAACCAATTTTGAATTTAGCATCTTTCTAATTTCTTAACTGAATGGCAAGATATATTTTGACATTTAATTTAATCATATATATTGTTAGGATCCATATTGTTAATTAATTAACTGTTTATCTGACATTTTAATCCTAATTACTTATTTTGAGTGAATCATGTCATGTCCATGAGTTGATATCATTCTATCTATGCAAGGATTTGTATAGTAGAAAGGATACGAATCTCGAATTTTCTCGCATGGCGATGTTTTATGCTACAACAGAGCAAAAATTAATTCATTCATTTTGAAATGCCTTGAGAATTCATTGGAAAATCAACCAATTACACCAAAGTTCGTTCTAGACATCGTCTATATACTACACTACACAAAACAATCCTTGGATTTGCCGATATAGGTTGAATGGAAAAGTTTTTTTAATTTTTTTCTGTATCACCCCTCGTACACGTAAAATAAAATAAAGTACAATAGAGTTTCATACATCTAAAAACATATTAAAAATGATAAAACAAAGCAACCAATCTGAATCATGCCAAGTTTTGTTCTATATATTGAATACACTCTAAACTACACATTTATGCACTTTGGTATGTCGATTTCATGTAAACAAGGAAGTTTATTGATTTCTAAATAGGCCACCCCCATTTCTGCCCAGACCGCCACCATTTTGACAAATGATGGTAAACAATCCTTAATAAATACAAATCAGGAGCACTGTTTTCAATAAAACTCCTTCTATACATTGACAAATATTTATATTATTACAAAAATGACAGCTCCGCTTCAATATTCGGTATGATGAGAGAAAAGAGGAGTTTGAAATTTAGATTCGAGTCTTGACCGCCCATAATAGGCGGGATTATGAAGGTCAAAAGGGCAAATCGATTAATGTCAATTATTGATGAAATATGGGTGATACATCTACAAAAAGTCGATACCTTATTAATGATTGGTATTTAGGACAAATATTTTCACTTTATACTGTAATTATTAAATCAAGGTTTTATATATTTACAAATACTGGTTTAAAATGTTGAAGCGATGAAAATTTCCACCATTAATCAAGGCACACATCGTCAACAAATAGCACTATGGGTAACGTAATCTCACTTGTTCTCGCCACGCAACATACTTGCATACAATCTATGTTAAATCTGGCGAGATTCATATCCTTTCTACTATACAAATCCTTATTCTATGCTATAAATATTCTTTATCACATATTAGTAAGCAATAACGTCAATTTTGCCCATACGTAAACACCGGAACTACCACAGCGATATCAGCCCATGGGCAGATATCGGGGCACAAATCTGATAACACGATATCGAGTCTTTCTATAAATAGATCAATGCATAACAGGACTGTAATCATCCCTCAACCGATATCGATCACTCATATCCATAAGTTTGGTGTCTGTGTGGGAAGTTAATTTTGTTCTTTTTAATTCAATGTTGAAATATGTGATAAATAGATAATTTTGCATGCCTTTTTCCATTTCAGGATAGTTATCATCCCTCGACTGATATCGACCCTCAGGCTAAAGCCCTCTGACCGATATCGGTCTCTCGGGATGATAACAGTCCTGATATGGAAAAGGGCATGCATTAATCTATAAGTAACACTTTAGATTTGTTAGTTGGAGTCAGGCTGTTATACTGACATATCCATTGTTGTAAATGTATATTTTGTTGCTGATATTAAATTGTTAAATTGTTATTGGTTTGACCATCATTCTGCCTAGTGAGCTAACAACACCAAGTGTATTGGTACTGTATAATAGGACTAGCCCACTCCACAGTTACAATTAAATGTAAGGTGATGTGTTGCAATGAGTGAGCTGCCGTATTGATACATCATCATTGTTCCCTATGTAACCAGTGAACCACTTACAGTATCGTGTGATCAATTTTGTGATGTTTTTAGCTACAGTCCAATTAGTAAAATTACGGCTTGAACACGAACATTTTTTGTTTTTCAATTTGTTCTTGGTAGAGTTAACAGTATACAGCAATAATATATTAAAATCATCTTACTAAATGTTTTAATCTATATATAATTCTGCCAATGCACTACAGATTTTAATTCTAATCCAATTTTTTGTCCAGGTGTACTTAAAGACTATTTTGGACAGTTTGGAACAATAATAGAAATTAGTTATCCTTTAGTAAGTATCTTATCAAGAGTTTTATTAGTGTTGAAAACTGGTATATATAAACTTTTAGAAAGTCACCATCAAACTTAATCCTATAAAGTTATATCAAGTACACATAGCCACAGGTGGCAATGAAACTAACACCTTTATTGGTGATAAGCATTGATTATACATGTATATTAATATGTAAATCTCAAAGCTATACGATTGCAGACACAATAACACAATCTTATTAAAATTAGATTTTTCTTGTGTCTTGTTTTCTTTTTTTTTTCTTTGGTAATACTCTAACATCTAAAAATCTGGAAAATTAACTTCAATGTATTCAAAGTGATGTAAAGTTTAGAGTTAACTACTTTGTGATTCAATTTTCTTTGTTGTAGTACCATATGATTTCAGAACTCTTGACATTGTAAGAGCTATGTCGTATGTGGTTCTCTTGATCACTTACTGAAAATTAGCTAATGAGATATTTATTTCTTTAGTGAAACCACAGGAGTCGGAAGTTCTATCAATAATAAGGTATAGGGGCACCTCGAAGATCGCTGGGCAGGTGCCCCTATGCCTTATTATTGATAGAACTTCCGACTCCTGTGGTGAAACTTGATATTGACACACACACTGAGAGCTTTTTAATTGGAAATTAAAAAAAATACTGGCTTCTGTAGAAGAAAAACCCTTACTATTTACAGCTTGTAATGAGCAAGGATATGGATCTAAATATGAACATAAAAAATCCATCGGAAACGAACAGAAAAAACATCTGCTTCAGAACTTTTATTTCTAATCTTCTGTTGTATGAAACAAAACTATATGTCTCATCCATTTTTTTTTTTTGCATTATTTTTATTGAGAGTGAATTTTTTTATGCAATTATTTTCAATGAATGGATGAAATAAGTAAAAAAAGACCAATATATTTTAGCACCTCTTTTGCTCATCAGCGATAACCCACTGTTGATCAATCTCCACTTATCACCTGAGAGACACATGAATGAAAATTCTTCATACTCATGAAAAACTCATCTTGAATCTGACTGGTTTTTATTCTTTGAACAACAATGAAACCTGTCTAATTCAGGCACCTTGGCACCAACTTTTGTGTCGGGAATAGACGGGCGTTCTGTTTATACAGGTTAAATTATCACAGAAATTTCCTACATTGGGGCTTAATTTGAAGTTTGGTTTACATATACCGGTTTATTCAGAGTTCGGTTTACATATACCGGTTTATTCAGAGTTCGGTTTACATATACCGGTTTATTCAGAGTTTGGTTTGCATATACCGGTTTATTCAGAGTTCGGTTTACATATACCGGTTTATTCAGAGTTTGGTTTACATATACCGGTTTATTCAGAGTTCGGTTTACATATACCGGTTTATTCAGAGTTCGGTTTACATATACCGGTTTATTCAGAGTTCGGTTTGCATATACCGGTTTATTCAGAGTTCGGTTTACATATACCGGTTTATTCAGAGTTCGGTTTACATATACCGGTTTATTCAGAGTTCAGTTTACATATAACGGTTTATTCAGAGTTCGGTTTGCATATACCGGTTTATTCAGAGTTCGGTTTACATATACCAGTTTATTCAGAGTTTGGTTTACATATACCGGTTTATTCAGAGTTCGGTTTACATATACCGGTTTATTCAGAGTTCGGTTTACATATTACAGTTTATTCAGAGTTCGGTTTACATATACCGGTTTATTCAGAGTTCGGTTTACATATACCGGTTTATTCAGAGTTCGGTTTACATATACCGGTTTATTCAGAGTTCGGTTTACATATACCGGTTTATTCAGAGTTCGGTTTACATATACCGGTTTATTCAGAGTTTGGTATACATATACCGGTTTATTCAGAGTTTGGGTTAGACAGGTTTCACTGTATTTGCATTTATATTGCATTCTGCTGGACTAAAAAATTAATTTGCACTACTTTGTTACTTTGGACAAAAAAAGTTTTAATTAAAAATGATTATTTTTGTAACCTACAGACCAATCTTAAAATATGACTATTGTTATGTTTGCTGTAGCAACTTCTAATACAGGGTCAGCAGAGTCAACATCAAAATGAGGAATTTTCTTTCAAGTGTCCCATTGTTGTTGAGACAGAGTGGAGAGTGTCAGAATGTAATCAACTGTGGATTACTGACAGTGCCTGTTGCTATGTTTTCATTGGTGTACTCGATGCAACATTATGTGATAAAGTTTGTCAGTGACTTGCCACAGGTCTGTGGTTTTCTCTGGGTACTCCGGTTTCCTCCACCAATAAAACTGACTGCCAAGATATGTACCCATTACATACATAGTGTGGTGGTACAAGACTTTGTATCAGGTCGAGCCTGTTGTGTGAACCAGCATCACTACGAGTCGCGAAAGCGATGAGTTGTGATGCGGTTAGTTCACGCAACAGGCAAGGTGTGATATAAAGTCTCGTACTAACACACTACCTATATAATAAGTTTATCTAACATATCAATAAAAGCGAATTTTAAACCAAAAAAAAGGGTTGAATTAAAATTTGTACAATACTCTCAGGGAGACTACATTTTGTGCATAACGTCAGGTTATTTTTTCCGTTGTTTCACCAATGCCAGGCTACTGTGTTTTGTCTCACATTTCAATGATATGACATCATGTCAAAGTAGGTCGGCAGAGAACGTCTCGTGCAACGTCGTGCCGTTCTTTTATCACCAGTGTGGTGATACAACATCTTGTATCAGACAAGCTACCGGTACTTTCTTTAATTTCAAAGGAAAACGTACATAATGTTAGATAAAACTGAAATATTGTTGAAAGTGGCATTAAACACCATAAACCAACCAATCATTATGTGAATATAATCTTTTGTACATTTAGAAGTGCTCTACTCTTTAATAAAACACTATTCTCAATTCTTTGCAGCTGATTTGTGTTAGAAGAGATCCAACCAACATGTAATTTTAATTAGATTAATGTTTTCAGAAACTTTGAAATTATTGTGATTGCACAGAAAATCATAATTTTGAAGATGCATGTACTGGTAGTTCATTTATGGATTACAAAATAATTCTTAATACCAGTAATCATATTTCGATTTGACTTTTTATTGGTGTTGATTGAACAAAATAATGAAACCCTGCCATGATTTTCTCCATACAATGAAACATGATATTACAATAGATTATATGTATGTGTTCAAATTTCTATTTTTATTTTTAAGAACAATAAAACAGGGTTTTACAGAAGATTTGCATTCATAAAAATGAAGGATCACGCAGGAATCGAGAAGGTCTTAAATCATGATGAACATGTCATTGATTATGCAAAAGTATTAGTTCTTAGTAAGTACAGATAATATCACTTTCAAAATACTTTTGTGATTTTGTGGTGGTAAGTTTTATTAGTGGAGGAAACCAGAATACTCTGGAGAAAACCACTGACCTGGCGACTGGCATAAAGGTACGGATGAACTTAAAACGTACATCTCCCCATGGACATGCGTTCTTTTCAGTGCTAATCTCTTTTGTTAGCTCACCCGACTTAAAGGGTCATGTAAGCTTTTGTCAGCACTTGACGTCCTTTGTCCATCTGTTTGGTGTAAGCTATTTATAATATCTTCTCTTTAACCACTGGGTCAATTTCAACCAAGTTCTCACTTAAGATCAGGGCCGGATTATCTTATAGGTTACAGCCTAGTTCCCCTCAAGTTTGGAATAGTTAAATAGTGGTATTTCTTAAAGAATATTTTTATTGACAATCAAAAGATAGCTAATTTTTTTTGCTATTCTAGTTTATTTAAAGAATTTACAATAAGTTTACTTCAAGCTATGTAAATGTCTCTAAAATATATCAGGAGTAAGAAATATTCAAGACGGGTGTGGGCGAGTTTAGAGGGTGGCTCTGTCTGAGGGGGCCCCATAATATCATTAGCCTAGGAATCCCAAAAGGTCATAATCTGACCCTGCTTAACATGTTTACTTTTAAATGCTAATGGGCTTTTGGTGATAAAAAGCAATCACTTACTTGCCCACTAAATATGAAGCATCTGTGTTCATTGTACATATTTGGATTGAACATTGTAAAGATGCAACATCTGTGTCCATTATACATGTGCTGATAATTTTAAATGTTGACACTGAACATTGTAAATATACATGTATATGCCATGATGTACACGATAACTGAAAAATTGCTGAGTTTGCATTAAACAATAATCAGTCACTCTCTTGTAAACAAGTAACATCTGTGTCCTTTGTACATGTACTGATAATTTTAAATGTTGACACTGAACATTGTAGATATGTAACATCTGATTGATTATTGCTTAATGTCAAGCGAGCAGTCTTTCAGCTATATTCAGGAGGAGAACAAGTTCAATAATATATCAAAACTATACAGAAATGAGGGAACAGATGGGGCTGATGGGTGAAGGACTTTTGATTGCCACTGAAAAAGTATGGAGTAAAGTACATGTATGGGTAGAGAAGAAAAATTAGTCTTTTGTAGTGGCTAATATGCATCCTCTCTTTTTCAAAATCTACAAAAGAGGTCTTTAGTGTGCAGGAAGTGTATGTGGCACTCTCCTAACACATTACCCACTATAGTCCATGGTCAGGCTTTCCGTATTATTATCTGACAACCCTCCATGAAGAGGGCTCCTCCTATCTGCCACCAGGAGAGTCACTGATCAGCCTGCCCTTGTAGATATAAAATCTGTGTTCATTGTAGCTGTACAATTTAATTACTCACGCGGTGACTAAAAACAACCGATAGAAAATATTGAGCAAGTGCGGAGGTCTAATTTTAATTAGATTGTATAGCTGTACTGATCATTTTACAATTGTATAACATTGAAAGAAGTATCATTTCTTTTGTTTGTAACTTCAGTTTTCTTTTTTTTTTCAGAAGTTTCTTAATTATGATTGCTGTAAACAAGGAAATATGATGAAATGTGAAAGTCAGAAGATGTATATGTGTGTGGACTTAAATGTGTTGTAAAAATGACCTAAAGATGAATATTTGATTACTCATTTTTGTTGTAGAAATATCAACATTTGATATATATATATATATATATATATATATATATATACGTCTGAAAATTAAACCAAACAGTGTTAGAATTAGATTTTAGAGCTGTCAAATTTTTGTTCTTCCCTCGACGGGATTTGAACCCACACCATTGATACACTGCAGCACCATTCACTTAGCCTTACGTCCAGCGCCCTAGACCACTCGACCACATCCACTCCCTATATATATGTAAATAAAAAAAAATGGAAATCAATATACCAGTATTTTTAGTTCACCTGAGCCAGAAGCTTCGTTGAGCTTTTCTGATTGAAAAGTGTCTGGTGTCCGTCCTTACGTCGTAAACTTGTCATTTTCAACTTCTTCAGAACTACTGCATGCCCAGTCACCACACTTACCACAAATGTTTATCTAGGGGTCCTGAAGAAGTGCTGTTTCTTTTCAGAGCAATTCAAAATCCAACATGGCTGCCATACATGTTCGACTTCTTTTCCAGAAAAACTACATCTATACTTTGTAGAAATGTTCTTCTTAAACCGGGACCGGGGGTAGTGTGGGCAGAGAAAACATTCAGATTGTTCATTATTTTGACCACGGTTATCTCGAGGAGGAAAAATCAATGATACATAGTTTCACAGTTACTTTTGGAGCAAAATATTTGACAGGCATGGTCACTGGTGTTCTTCCATACGAAACTTTCAGTCTTGTTAAAAATAATATTCTTCCATCAGTCTAAAAACTACAAAAATCAGTTCAAAAATTCAAATTTCTGTGGTATGTGACCTTTAGGTCACGTTGGTCATGTGACATACAGTTTCATAAATATGCTGTTCGTATCAATGGAGATTTTTGTCTATCATTCTATTAATAAACACAATACTCTGATCTGATGATGAGCTCTGCCCACAAATTTTGTCGGTAGGTACTACCGCAAATGCCGATTTAAGTACGGTAGTATAGTCGACCAAAAAACACAATGTCCAATTATTTTTTTATTTGATCAGTACAACACTTTAAATTCATTTACTGGTACATCTGATGGATTTTCATGATAAAAGAAAGATAACTCTAGCTAAAATCTGAATATTTACTGAGGTGTATCAGCAAATCAGTCTGTTTCCAAGTTTAATAAATAAAGCTAAAATATATTTACAACGCATTCATAATGTTTCAAATGTTATATGTTATTCAGCTATCAGACAGGGTATATAATGTCACATTATATACCCTGTCTGATAGCTGAATAACAGATATATTACGGATTTAACCATTGTTTAAATGCAACATCCAACTGTATTAAATAAATTTGCCTCTTTTATTTTCATTTTTCGTATTTCTAGATATCCGTTTCCGTACCTTTGACGTCATTCTTCAATGACGTCAAAATATGTGTCGCGTCATATTTCATGTATCTCATGAAGGAAAATACTGTACTAAATTTCTAAATCAATACAGTTTCATATGTAGTAAATTTTATAAATTTATAAATATAACATTAATATATCACGTAACAAAACAACTGGTTTGCGAAACAGTTTCAATAATTTAAATGTTAGCAACATGTAAATAAAACCTTGGTGTGGCCCCATGACGTCGAAAGTTTCAAGGCTCAACGTTTTGTTTATTTGTTATGGTACAGCCGTGGAACATAGGAGTTTGCTGAATCAATCAGGTATTTGTGACGGAATTAACCGTTGTAATATTTTTTTGTTCATGCAGCCGTTTTGAGTATAAAAGCAGCATTTAATTTGGTGAAAATACGTTTATTATTCCGTATTATACCATTGATTCAGTGAAGCGTAATGTTTTGTCGTCCATGTTTTAATCGTTTATGGGGACTGAAATATATACCCCGTCTGTTTTCCGAATATATGCTGACATTCAGGGTTGAAGAACCAATGAAAATATGTGTAACAAACTAAATTCGTAATATATGTTAATTATACCCCCACTTGCAGAGTGGTGGGTATACTGGAATACCCTTGTCTGTCCATCCCTAAACCTTGTGTACGCAACTAGTCATTTGTCTTTTGTCGCATTTTATTCATATTTGCTATCTTGGTTGGTCATGATCTGAGCATGGGCATATTATAACGATTTCACGGATGGTTGATTTTTGCGAGAGTTATAGCCCTTTTCATGTTTGTTTGACCATACGTCCGTCCGCACATCTTGTGTACGCAACTAGTCATTTGTCTTTTGTTGCATTTTATTCATATTTGCTATCTTGGTTGGCCATGATCTGAGCATGCACATATTATACTGATTTCACGGATGGTTGATTTTTGCGAGAGGTATAGCCCTTTTCATGTTCCCTTACATGTTATAAATTATTTCCTTAATTAGCTATGTATAATATTATATCTAATAATCTGTAATACATCATTTTTCATCATTCCAAACGTTTACTAGCCAACTGCTCTGGGAGGATACACATCTCTTGATTCCAACACTCTTTACACTCCTTTATGCCTCTCCACCACGTTAAGTCCCATTATAATCTAATACTTTACTACACATCAACTTATGTAGAGTGAGTGGGGGTATCACAGCACGACAACGCGTGCAGTTTCATTACTTTTATATTACAAAATGAAGTAATTCTGTAATCTGATAACTTTGGACAAGGAAAGACAATGTTTCGTTAAAAAGGGGGAAACCCAACATATGTTTGTTTGTTTGATGGTGTTTAGTGCCACTTTCAACAATATTTCAGTTATATCGTGGCGATCAGTTTTATTGGTGGAGGAAACCGGAGTACCCTGAGAAAACCTCCGAAGTGTCGCAAGTCAATGCTAAATTTTATCAAGTGATGTTGTACACCGTGCCCTGATTGAGATTCGAACTCACAACATCAGTGGTGATAGGCACTGATTGCATAGGTAGTTGTAAATCCAACTACCATACGATCATGGCCACAACGGTCCCTTGACACCCAACATAAGATGTGTGTTTATTTCACAAACAATAGATGTAACAAAATAGTTTAGCTGTTTCTATCTTTTAGTTTCCCAATGGTACATTGCAGAGACGGTTGAAATATTACAATTTTTATTTTTATGGGTGCCACTATTTTGTGGAACTGTTTTGTATTAAAGACCACAAAAATTGCATTATTCAACATCATACCATGTGTTCCGGTTTCCTTGAGCTTATATCAAATTGCATTCTTTAACAACACAGATTCTAAAATAGCTGATGATAAGCAAAATTCTTTCAGAACTGTTGTCACTTGGTGTCTATCAGTGTCGGCATCTTTCCATTTATAAAATATACACAACTTTTCTCTGTTTGTTTGTTTGTTTGGTGGTGTTTAATGCCACTTTCAACAATATTTCGGTTGTATAGTGGTGGAAAACGGAGGACCCAGAAAAAACCACCAACCTGTCGCAAGTCACTGACAAACTTTATCACATAATGTTGTACGCCTTGCCCTGATCGAGATTTGAACTCACAACATCAGTGGTGATAGGCACTGATTGCATAGGTAGTTATAAATCCAACTACCATACGATCATGGCCAAGACGGCCACCCCAATTTTTTTATGAAACCACAAGGTCAGATGAATGTTAACTTGGAATGTATGTTTATTTGATGGTCTTCTATAGCCTTTCACAATGGGAACCAAAGAAAAGAAATTAAACAATCCTTCATTAGATAGTACGCCATCCTAGTAGTAGTGTGTAAATGTGATGGTCAACAATTCCACCAATATCAACAAAATGAACAATCGCCTCTCGCCTCCGATCAAAAAGACCATGAAATTGGAAATCCAGGTCCTGGTTGGCACAGATAATGTGGCAGGTTTAAACTGGTTAATACATGTAAAAGGACAACTCTGTGCACTCTCCTATTAGTAGTGAATTTTTCATGTGATTTTCAAAACATCCGTCCATAAGCTTGTCATATTGCAATCTTTTCATTTATTTACTGATAAATAAATGTTTACTTTTATCTCATCAACAAAATAGGCTGATCGGTTCTAGTTAAATAATCAATCAATCAATCTAAAGATCTTCTGTTTGCCATTCTGCTCATAAATATGAGGATAGAAATGGGGTACCATGTCAAACTATTCACAGTACATGTAATAAATGTTTGCTAAAAATAACAATAACAATACAAAACTAGAGGCTCCCACTGAGCCTGTGTTGCTCGCCTTTCATTCTGCTTTGAGGAAGCTTAATACAGAACCTTCCATACATGTAGATGCTTCAAGTTTTGGTTTATATGGCTAAGCAGTTTCAAAGGAGAAGATTTTTTAGAAATTGACCAATCAGAAACAAGAATCACATGTGGTGGCCATGCTTGCTAACCGATCGGGACGAAATGAGCAATCTTCATAGAGGACATTCCATAGATGCTTCCTACCAAGTTTCGGTGGTAGCCATGTTTGTTAACCGATCGGGACGAAATGAGTAATCTTCATAGGGGACATTCCATAGATGATTCCTACCAAGTTTCGGTGGTAGCCATGTTTGTTAACCGATCGGGACGAAATGAGCAATCTTCATAGAGAACCTTCCATAGATGCTTCCTACCAAGTTTTGGTTCATTTGGCCAAGCGCTTTCAAAGGAGAAGATTTTTAAAATCGGCCAATCAGAAACAAGAGAATTGCCTGTGGTGGCCATGTTTGGTAATGGATCATAACAAAATGTGCACTCTTTAAAGAGGACCTTCCATAGATGCTTCCTACCAAGTTTCAGTTTATTTGGCTGAGGGTTTTCAGAAGAGAAGATTAAAATGTGAAAAGTAAACGGATGACAGACGACGGACACCAAGTGATGTCAAAAGCTCATATTGCCTTTGGCAAGGTTTGCTAAAAAGAATATTAAAATGTGAATACCTACTTGTAATGTATAGAATAAACATGTTGCACTATATCAGCATTAGTTAATTTCTAAGGGAGATAATGGCAAGAGTTATCTTTCTTTTAACAGGAGAAGATTTTTTAGAAATCAACCAATCAGAAACAAGAATTGCCTGTGGTGGCCATGTTTGCTAACCGATCGGGACAAAATGAGCAATCTTTATAGAGGACCTTCCATAGATGCTTCCTACCAAGTTTCAATTCATTTGGCCAAGCGGTTTCAGAGGAGAAGATTAAAAAAAATCAGCCAATCAGAAACAAGAATTGCCTGTGGTGGCCATGTTTGTTAATGGATCGGGACAAAATGTGCAATCTTGAGAAAGGACTGCCCATAGATGCTTCCTTCCAAGGTTCGGTTCATTTGGCCAAACGGTTTCAGAGGAAAATTTTCAAAATCAGTCAATCAGAGACAAGAGTCGCCTGTGGCGGTCATGTTTGTTAATGGATCGGGACGAAATGAGCAATCTTTACAGAGGACCTTCCATAGATGCTTCCAACCAAGTTTCGGTTCATTTGGCCAAGTGGTTTCAGAGGAGAAGATTTTTAAAAATCGGCCAATCAGAAACAAGAATTGCCTGTGGCGGCCATGTTTGTTAATGGATCGGGACGAAATGAGCAATCTTTATAGAAGACCTTCCATAGATGCTTCCTACCAAGTTTCAGTTCATTTGGCTTAGGGGTTTCAGAGAAGATTAAAATGTGAAAAGTTAACGGACGACGGACGCCAAGTGATGGCAAAAGCTCACGTTGCCTTTGGCAAGGTGAGCTAAAAATTCAACTTGACGACTCTTGGAACAGTTATTTGACAAATCACTATAAAAAATACATACCATGCTAATGGTAGTGAAATGAAGGCATTTGCAGATAAAGGTCATTCCTATCTTCAAATATAGCCACCATGGAAAATTATGTATCCTCATTAGCCAAGCTTTCACATTGTTGATGGAATGGTTGTATTTACCAGGAAACAATGTTTCATGACCCGCTATAAAGTTTATGGGATATATTTTAACACTGGATTTGTTGAAAAATGTTTCTAAGGTCTTCTCTAATTGTCTATGGGCTGTTCAGGTGTAACTTTAACATGTAGAGATGTCGTCCAAAGTTCAACAGAACAAAAGGTCAGATCAAGTTCATCATGACCAATTGTCAGGCCAAGTTCACCAGGTCAAAGTCAGGTCAAGTTCACCATAACAAAATGTAAGGTCAAGTTCACTATGACAAAAGGTCATTTCAAGTTCACCAAGACAAACAACAAGGTCAAGTTCAACAAAACAAAAGGTCAGATAAGTTCAGCAAGACAAGATTAGGTCAAAATCAGATCAACTTCATAATTTTAGGTCAAATTCAGCAGGGCAAAAGGTCATGTCAGATTCACCAGGTTAAGTCCAAAAGATTAATTCAGCATGTGAGATCTACCAGGTTAAAAGAACAGGTCAATTTCAAAAGGTTAGGACATGTTCAGCAGGACAAAAGGTCAGGTCAAGTTCACCAGGACAATAAGTGGAACACCGAAAGTGTCCAACTCTTTTGGGGGCTGCCACCCCAAATAATTAAAAAAAATAAAAATCTGAATTTTGAGTCTTTAATCTGATAATTGTATTGCACAAGTCATTAAACATCATCATGAACAGGATAAATTGCCACCATTTATAGAGGCTTGACAATCTGATGGAATGTCAAAAGATCATTTATTGGTCTTTCGATTCTGTTTCCTCACAGAATCAATAGTTCTTGAATCCTGCTGATGATGATGTCAAACATCATGTGCAATACAATGGCTGGACAAATAGCCACTCTGCAAAGTTTATTATCTAATTATTCTTTAGTAAAGACTTTTTGGTATTCTACGTGATTAGCTGGTCAGCTGCAAATCAGTCACAAATGCTGGTCTATTGGCATGTCTGAAATGTAACATGCAGGAATAATCTATGGATGACCCTGAATAGTGTTCATAGAGCCATACCAGCTATTGTCATTAATTAATGTCCGTCTTCTTATCAGGATTATGGTTTAGTGCCACTTTCAACAATTTGACCTTTACTTTATGGGAGACAATTTTGTAATAGCTCTACAATGATGTTGTAGGAGGTAAACTGGTTTCACATGTATTTCTGAGTCTCCCTTCAGTGGTGTTAGGCTTGTGATTAGAAGTGAACCACCTTAACAACTGGGCCACTACTGTTCTTCACCAACAATATTTTCAATGTTGAGCATAATTGACACTCTAAAGTGAGTTTAAAACATCCCTAATTATTTCTCCCATAATACAGGACTTTCAGGAAGACCACTGAATAAAATAATGTTAGCAATACCATAATTGTAATTCAATATCAATTCACATATTTTCTAGGAGCCGTCATGGCTGTGAAGGAATGTTAGTTGGATTTACAACAATGTTCATGGCGAGGTGTACTCGATACAACATTAAGTGATAAAGTTCGTCAGTGACTTACAACAGGTCTGTGCTTTTCTAGGGGTACTCTGGTTTCCTCCACCAATAAAACTGACCGCCACGATAGAACTGAAATATTGTTGAAAGTGGCATTAAACACCATAAACCAAACCACCACATATTTTCTCATAGAATTATTGAATTTCCTAATTTGATGGATATTGGTTCATAGACATTATCAATGGTATTTTTTTTATTAACAATAACAAGAATTGCTTGGTACATTTTTAAATGTTTCACAATTTCAACTGCCTGCCACTTTCTTTGAAAATTTTAACAAAAGATCATGAACTTCCTTTGCACATGTAATTTGCTGTTTTGTAATTTGTAAAAATTGTGAATATTGTATGGATTGTCCTTCTGGTAATTGGTTATTGTCTTTTGGTACATTTACAGTTAACGGGAAGAACTTGGAACTGTCCGCATTTTGTTGTACACTTTCTAAATTCAACCTCTGAAAAATACAGTATAAAAAGTATAATATTCAGTCATAAAATAGACTGTCTTTAAATAATTCAAGTTTTGTAAGAGTTATGTCCCTTTTGTGTGGGTATTTCTATAAAGTTTGTAAAGAAATGTTTGGAAGTTTCATGTTTTCAATCTTAATTATTTCAACCTCAAATTCCTGGATATCAATAATTTTCATATATTTTTTTTTAAGTTATCTTCAATACTGTTTTTTCCCTTTGGGTTTGCATAAAAATTCTTTCTTTCCAAATAAAATAAAAAATTACATAATTCCCCCCATTGAAATTGTAACAGAATACCTATCAACAAAAGACAACTCTTACGAAATATAAGATAAAGAACTACATAGAGTGCAGAATTATACGAACGCAGCATGTACCCATTATGGCGACAAGGGAAAGTTAAATAAGTGTATATTAAAAGCAAATGTGGGTGGACACAGTATTTTGCTTAAAAGAGTAAATTGCTGGACACAATAATTTTGTTTCATTGATAATGCATACCCCTGGTACTCTTTATAAATATTAATTACTTTCTTGTAATGGTAATCAAACAATGGTTATTGTTTCAAAGTGGGAATTTCAATAGGAACATACTTTTATAAGGCAAATGTAAAATTCCTACTCAAAGAAAAGCTTTGTTTTGCTTGTTATTTAGCAAGGATACATTGTCAATTTAAATATCGATGTTATTTTTTTTCTCAATTTTGCCAAAATGAGACTCATTATGAATCTATTATCAGAACTCCTCCTTATATTTTAAATAAGACAACTTTCCAACATATGCCATAACTGATTCCAACTATTAGTTCAGGAAGGTGGGTGTATCATTCTTTGGGGGGTGAATCCATTTTTCATGCAATAAGAACAGCTTTTGTCAATTTTGCTATGTTTGTTATACAATATTGTCACTGAGGACAAACCATTTACACAATTTTCACATCAAATACCAATTTGATAGTCTTTGGTATGCCTGGACTGGGGCCCAAATACATGAGGCAAGCTTGCTAACAATTACACCATCAATGTAGTTTCCAAGGAATTGATGTTTTATGACTTTGAAAAGTAAATATTGTGAAACAACTACTCAATTTTGATAATATAAATATAATTACTAAATTGACTTCCACTTGGTCACATAAAGAGTAAAATTCTTCAAGAGTTCTTTCAAGTCTTTGTTGTTGTCCTTCAATTGACTTCCTGAAATAAAATAAATCTCTCATTACAAGTGTAATATGCTTATTGGTATTGAACGCCACTTTTAACAACATTTTATAATGTGCGAATTGTTTATATTAGTGCATATGACCATTGGTGGGAATCAAACTAACAACTTAATTAGTGATAGGCATAGGTTATTAATAATTGTTATGAAAAATAGATATCTTAAATTCATCAGTCTTGTTTTTCAAAGGGAGAAAAAATGAATTTCAAATACAGTAGTTATACCGGTATATGGATCTTCTCATTGTTTACTAGAAATATTTTTTAATACATTCAATGAGCATGTTCTGGGCAAAAAATAATTTATGGGGCAAATAAAACAACCAGAAGTACTATAGGTAAAAGAATGAGAGTAGGACAAGTAGATATATTTCAGAACTGAACTGCTAAATCATGATAGCATTTTAAATACTACATTTGTACTTTTTTTTATTCAACTGATACTGCTGATTGTTGTTTAACATCACATGAGGATTTTCATGACACCTCAATAGACCCCCCTGAGGTATAGAAATAGGACCTAGTACATTGTATCTCCACTGTGGCATACAAATAAACCTCTGAAAGAAGTGTTTACACATATTTAGGCTGGATGAAACAATTCGCAATGAACCCTTACTGGGGGTGTAAATGAGTGCCTCATATTTGGAGAATGTGACACTCCTTGCACAAAAAATACAACATGAAGTATAATGTACGGATAATATGAAGCAGCCGGCCGCAATACCGGTAATACCAGTATTGTAATATTTACAATACTGGTATTACCAGTATTATAATATTTACAATATTGGAAATACCAGTATTGTAAATATTACAATACTGGTAATACCAGTATTGTAACACTGTACAATACTAGAAATACCAGTATTGTAATGTTACAATACCGGAAATCCAGTATCGTATATATACAATACTGGATGTGCCAGTATCGTGCATTTACAATACTGGAATACCAGAATCGTTGATCTATACACAATACCGGAAGCTCCAGTATTCTTCATCCAACAATACTGGTAATACTAGTATTGTAAAACACACAATACTGGAAACTCTAGTATCCTGAATTCACCAGTAAAACTCCCGACCTTGGGCAAATAACTGGTAAACTTTACAATACTAGTATTACCAGTATTGTTGGCGTATTACGAACGCTTGGAACAGGCACATACACTGGATTGAACCAGTTAGTGTGCATGCACGACGTGTCTGGGGCATCCACCCAATGGAGCAAAAAGCATGAAAAGTTGTTCCGAATTAACCAATGATTGGTGTCCAACTGACCAAGTGCTGATTTTACCAGGACAAAAAAAACCAATATACATGTACATTCCGCAACTTCGTACCTAATCTTCCAATATCTGCAATACTGGTATAACCAGTATTTTCCAGAATCTTCCAGTATCTGCAATACTGGTATTACCAGTATTTTCCAGAATCTTCCAGTATCTGCAATACTGGTATAACCAGTATTTTCTAGAATCTTACAGTATCTGCAATACTGGTATAACCAGTATTTTCCAGAATATTCCAGTATCTGCAATACTGGTATAACCAGTATTTCCCAGAATCTTCCGGTATCTGCAATACTCATATTTTGGCAATGACCAGTATCTTCTAGTATTGCAGATACTGGAAAATTTTTGGAAGATACTGGGATACTAATATTTACCAGTATCTGTACCAGTATTGCAGATACTGGAAGATTCTGGTAAAATACTGGTAATACCAGTATTGTGTACAATACTGGTAATATATAGCCGGCTGCTTCATATTATCCTAATGTACTTCCTAACAAGCAATAGCTTGTTGTAAATGGCTGTAGGTGGCCCATTGGAAGGATAAATTTTCAAAACTATCTATTGTACCCTCCCTTCTCTGTGGCAATATAAATTTCTTCCCAAATGCCCATCCTAGAGCCACCTTTATACATACAAGATATATTGTTTATGAACCTGTTCTGATCATGAATATAGCTGAAATACTGCTCACTTGGAGTTAAACAACAATCAATCAATAATAACTTTTGAGACATTTACATTAACACATGACCAACTACAAAATTAAGTACCTTAACAATATTGGCAGTATATCCTATATGTACTGTATACAACAATAACAAAATTTGGGTTCCAATGAATTCACTTCAAACAACTGGTGTATGTGGTGAACGTGAAAAATCCATTTTCAGACAAGTTTCATAAACATGGGTAATAAACAGGTTTACCATACTGGAAACTATATATGCTTGCAGTGTGTGTGAAACTAGATTTTGTGGTATCATAGACCAATCTCTATTTTGCATAGACCTCACTGTACATTATATACAAAATTTTGAAAATTTGACATATAGACCAGATTGATTTTACATTGACATTGTCTATAGGTCTACTGCTAATTCACACACTGTACGTATATACTTGTATTAGTATGTTGAATTAAAATACATATATCTACTTTAATGTGTGACATCTAAATTAAATGATACTTCAATTACTTGATTAAATAGACAGTTAGAAACTTACAGTGTGTCATCTGTAGTAGCATTTTGGTGTAACAGCTGTCCAGCAATTTTCATTAAATTCTGCAAAAACATTTTTTTAAAAAAACCATGAAAATCACAACCCAAATTTTTCCCCCTTATGTTCCCATTTTTCCATCAGTTAGAATTATATTACCAATTCAAAATAAGTGCCTTCTAGTTTCACATCTCACTGTAATTCTTTTGATACAAAGTGAAACCATGACACATTATCCTAACTCCGAGTCGACCTGTTTCGATGGGCGATTGAAAAACAAGAAACGAAACGAGACATAACAGAAACGAAACAAACGAAACGAGACACAACAGAAACGAAGCGAAACCCCAAAAATCATCAATAAATAAAAAAATGAAACAAACATTAACCAAACAATTTTTTTTAAAATGCCAGTGGCGGATTGAAAAACCTTTCAAATTTACGGGAAGATTTGGCTATGGAAGAAAAAAATAATCAGAATTTCATATCAAAAAGCTCACCACTTTCCTGCTTTTTGTGTCTTATGTAAATTTCCGAGATTCATAGAAAAGAAGAAATATATTTGATTGATACCAAATCGCCTCTCCAGGAAGCGACGGTCAACAAAGTCACCCCATGGTCTTCAATACGGTGGAAACCCACACCATGAAGCGATCTCCGAGTAGCCCATGAAACAACACAGTCTACACCACTCTATATCTTTTTGTGAAGCTAAATTAAAGATTCTAATGGAAACACATGAACCACTGGGCAGATTACCAGTTTGAAGAAATAAACTATGTGGACCTTGTTTTTTGTTGTGTTGTGCGTGTTTTTTCCCATTTTTTCAGTAACTTAGTATGACGGTTCACCAGTATGACAAGTGGCTGTGCAAAACAGTTCACGATCTATGTTGGTTTGATCTATACGGACAAAACAATCAATTAATAGTCAACTTCATCTTATGCCAAGGAAATCAGAATTTTTGCTCTGAAAAATTCCTGGAGCCTTGATACAATTTGTCGAGCGAAACTGAAGTTATGCTATGAAAACCAGAGATGTGAATACACATCTCTGTGGAAACCAAATTCTTTTCTTAAACCTGTTGGTTTTTTTTAAATTGATAGTTCTATCTTAAAATCAGTAGACTTCTTGTTCCATTATAAAACATCAGTGTAAGTTTCATCAAAATGTGAGTAAATAAGATTTCCAGAAGGTCTTGTTTAGATTTTTTTCTAAGTTATTAGGAAATCGGAAAACAACACCCCCTAAAAGAAAAAAGAAAAAAGGGGACTCCACAGCATAACTCAGGATTGTTCTGAAATCGACCTTGATCTCAAAATTGTAGTCCTAACATTGTGTTTGTAAGACACTTTTTGGTGCCCCCCACCGCTGGTATAGAAAAAAATCCCACTAAGTTCAACATCTGTTGATAAAATTCAAAATCCTGTTGATATGCACTGGCTTTAGTTTGTGTTCAAAATATCAGAGCTCTGGATTAAAAACTGTAGAAAAAGTCTGTGACTGCATGGACAAACCTGAATTACAAACGTACCCTATATCTAGAAAAAAAATACCAAGTCCAACGTTATGTCTTTTTGTGATTTTTTTTATTAAAATCCTGATCAAACACCCTTCAAAATATAAAATTCTTAGATAAAAAACTGTAGAAGAAGTTAGCCGGATGGACGAACGGGTGGACATGGGTAAATTAATATGCCGCTCGACTTTTCGTCGCTGGGCATAATAAAAAAGGAAGCAAAATGAAAAATAACCCAAATCACAATGAGCCCTTGCCAATATAAATCTTGCTGTAACTTAAAACACCCCTGCAAAAGATTTGTCGTTGTTTACTTTCATTTATAAAGTTCAAATGAAGTTGTGAAGGTGCTACAATGTAGTTGATCGCAAACGTTTTGAATTCAAAAATTTGGTTTCGTAAAGGAACTTTTAAATGAGTTATCTCTTGATGTTTTTTTTAAAATCATTTTTGACGGCATAAAACAGTAATACGCTTGATTGAAAAGGGCAGGTTTTTTATACTTTGATCTCACAGGATTTATAAAACGTGCGAGAAAATTTTCCCCGTCACATTTGCAGCCAGCTATCTGAAAGGATGGATGGACAGAAAGGATATAGGTAATCTATAATTTCGCATACCAAACACAATTAATAGGTGTTGTTTATGTCCTAACTCATTTTTGTCTTCATCCATCTCAACAGTTTGATAAATTTGTGGAATTCAGGATTTAAAAAAAAATCATATTACAAATCTCGGGCTGCAAAACCGGGTACGGAAATGGAGATTTTTTTCTTTTCCAGTAGCGGATCCAGACATTCTGAAAATCTGAAAAGAATACTAGGTACATTGGAGGGGAGGTGGCTGCACAAAATGTTCCCAAATTCCCGAAAATTTTAAAGGTTTTTCATCAAAAGGGGGTGGGGCCTTGAATTCGCATCTGTTTTTAACCACTGAAAATTTCTTTTAACGCATATCAATGTCTATGCTCTACCACGACCTGGTAAATAAAAAACAGATATCACGAATACAATTTTGCTACTACTTTTTCAGTATTGATAAGAATTTGGAAGACAATATTGGTCAAGCTAATGAGACAATTATCTATGCGTTCGAGGATGTAAGTATTAAAAGTGTTGGATATAATGAAAAACTGTTACACAATTTAGGGCTCATTTATGCTTCACCGGCGACTGTCGCGTGACCGCCGTGCACGAGTCGCCCAATTTTCGCCTTCTATTGTTCAAACAAAAACTATAGAAAATCTGTAGAACTCCTTTTGTATCAATTTAAGCATCTACTGTCATGCAGTATTTCCGCGACGGTCGCTCGACACCCTGTAAATTTTAAAGGTTTTTCAATCCACCACTGGCATTTTGTGAATTGTTGTCTCATGTAAAAAAAAATCGTTTCGTTATTGTTTGTTTCGATTTTTTATTTATTGATGATTTTTCTGGTTTCGTTTCGTTTTTGTTGTACAGCACGCACAGCGCGATTTAGCAAGAAATCACTCGGGTCCGACGTCGGTGAAATCAAGAAAATGTCGGAGAAATTAAAAAAAAAGTTGGTGTTGACACCGTGAAATAAAGAAATGGGATATTAACCTTTATTTGTACATTTGTATGTTCTTGAGACTGTCATTTTTGATAATATGAATGATTCATAGCAAATACTTATTTTCTTTTTCAGGTGTGCAAGCTATGTGATCATTTTTCGTTCTTTAATTCTGATATTTTCTTTTGTTTTAATCTATTATGTTAAGAAAACAATGCCGGTACAAACGTTTAGTATTATGTGATCATTACCATTTATAAGCTTGTGTTGTATTATTTTGTTAATTAAAATAAACTTGATCTTTTGAATGCAAGCTTGGTATCCCGAGTTAATTTGCTTTCGGGTGTTCAATTAATGTCGACTTGGCACGTGACTTAAGTTCACCTGTTACAAAAGTTTCTAGATCCCCAAAAGCACGCTTTGATCGATAGCATGTGGAAACCTTTCTAGATTCTCGTTCACGTGAAAAATATGTGTACAAATCAGAAATGGAACTTTTATTAAAGGTAAAATAACATGTGGCTTGCAAGGGGATTAACGACATACAAATACGAAAAAGCACGTTTGCTTTAGATAAACCAGAGGCTCTCAAGAGCCTGTATCGTTCACCTGGTAATAAACTATGTCCTGCGTCATCTTGGAATTACGATCAACATAAAAAACACAAAGTTTGTAAAGGACCTTCCAATGATTGATGCACAGTTTAGGTTCAATCAGTGCAATAGCTTCAGAGAAGAATATATTTCTGTATTTTCCCCATATGGTTCTGTGTTAATACTATGACCTGTGGTGGCAGCCATCTTGGATTTCCGATTGGCATAAAAAACAGAGGACCTTCCAATGATCATTCCTGGGCAGTTTGGTTTCAACTGTCCAAGTGGTTTCAGAGAAGAAGCATTTTGAAACATTTTTCCCATAGGGTCCAATGTTAAACTAAGTCCTGCCGTAGCCGCCATTTTGAATTTCATATCAGAATAAAAAACGTATATTTTGTAGAGGACCATTCAATGAACATTCGTGTACAGTTTGGCTTTAATCATATTTGTAGTTTCTGAGAAGAAGGCATTTGAACATTTTCCCATAGGGTCCAATGTTAATCTATGTCCTGCGGTGGTGGCCATCTTGGATTTCCGACCGGCATAAAAAACACACACCTTGTAGAGGACCTTCCAATGATCATTCCTGGGCAGTTTGGTTTCAATTATCCAAGTGGTTTCAGAGAAGAAGCGTTTTGAAACATTTTTCCCATTGGTTCCAATGTTAAACTAAGTCCTGCCGTAGCCGCCATTTTGAATTTCATATCAGAACAAAAAACGTAAAATTTGTAGAGGACCATCCAATGTACACACATATGGACAGTTTGGCTTTAATCATATTTGTAGTTTCTGAGAAGAAGGCATTTGAACATTTTCCCATAGGGTCCAATGTTAATCTATGTCCTGCGGTGGTGGCCATCTTGAATTTTCGATCGGCATAAAAAAACAGAAACTTTGTAGAGGACCTTCCAATGATCATTCCTGGGCAGTTTGGATTCAATTGTCCAAGTGGTTTCAGAGAAGAAGCGTTTTGAAACATTTTTCCCATAGGGTCCAATGTTAAACTAAGTCCTGCCGTAGCCGCCATTTTGAATTTCATATCAGAATAAAAAACGTATATTTTGTAGAGGACCATTCAATGAACATTCGTGTACAGTTTGGCTTTAATCATATTTGTAGTTTCTGAGAAGAAGGCATTTGAACATTTTCCCATAGGGTCCAATGTTAATCTATGTCCTGCGGTGGTGGCCATCTTGGATTTCCAACCGGCATAAAAAACACACAACTTGTAGAGGACCTTCCAATGATCATTCCTGGGCAGTTTGGTTTCAATTATCCAAGTGGTTTCAGAGAAGAAGCGTTTTGAAACATTTTTCCCATAGGGTCCAATGTTAAACTAAGTCCTGCCGTAGCCGCCATTTTGAATTTCATATCGGAACAAAAAACGTATTGTTTGTAGAGGATCATCCAATGAACATTCATGTACAATTTGGCTTTAATCATATTTGTAGTTTCTGAGAAGAAGGCATTTGAACATTTTCCCATAGGGTCCAATGTTAATCTATGTCCTGCGGTGGCGGCCATCTTGAATTTCCGATCGGCATAAAAAAACAGAGACTTTGTAGAGGACCTTCCAATGATCATTCCTGGGCAGTTTGGTTTCAATTATCCAAGTGGTTTCAGAGAAGAAGCGTTTTGAAACATTTTTCCCATAGGGTCCAATGTTAAACTAAGTCCTGCCGTAGCCGCCATTTTGAATTTCTTATCGGAACAAAAAACGTAAAGTTTGTAGAGGACCATCCAATGAACATTCATGTACAGTTTGGCTTTAATAATATTTGTAGTTTCTGAGAAGAAGGCATTTGAACATTTTCCCATAGGGTCCAATGTTAATCTATGTATTGCGGTGGTGGCCATCTTGGATTTCCGATCGGCATAAAAAACATAAAATTTGTAGAGGACCTTCCAATGATCATTCCTAGGCAGTTTGGTTTCAATTATCCAAGTGGTTTCAGAGAAGAAGCGTTTTGAAACATTTTTCCCATAGGGTCCAATGTTAAACTAAGTCCTGCCGTAGCCGCCATTTTGAATTTCATACCAGAACAAAAAACGTAAAGTTTGTAGAGGACCATCTAATGAACATTCATGTACAGTTTGGCTTTAATCATATTTGTAGTTTCTGAGTAGAAGGCATTTGAATATTTTCCCATAGGGTCCAATGTTAATCTATGTCCTGCGGTGGCGGCCATCTTGGATTTCCGACCGACATAAAAAACATAAAATTTGTAGAGGACCTTCCAATGATCATTCCTGGGCAGTTTGGTTTCAATTGTCCAAGTGGTTTCAGAGAAGAAGCGTTTTGAAACATTTTTCCCATAGGGTTCAATGTTAAACTAAGTCCTGCCATAGCCGCCATTTTGAATTTCATATCGGAACAAAAAACCTTAAGATTGTAGAGGACCATCCAATGAACATTCATGTACAGTTTGGCTTTAATCATATTTGTAGTTTCTGAGAAGAAGGCATTTGAATATTTTCCCATAGGGTCCAATGTTAATCTATGTCCTGCGGTGGCGGCCATCTTGGATTTCCGACCGGCATAAAAAACAGATTATTTGTAGAGGACCTTCCAATGATCATTCCTGGGCAGTTTGGTTTCAACTGTCCAAGTGGTTTCAGAGAAGAAGCATTTTGAAACATTTTTCCCATAGGGTCCAATGTTAAACTAAGTCCTGCCGTAGCCGCCATTTGGAATTTCATATCGGAACAAAAAACCTTAAGATTGTAGAGGACCATCCAATGAACATTCATGTACAGTTTGGCTTTAATAATATTTGTAGTTTCTGAGAAGAAGGCATTTGAACATTTTCCCATAGGGTCCAATGTTAATCTATGTCCTGTGGTGGCGGCCATCTTGGATTTCCGACCGACATAAAAAACATAAAATTTGTAGAGGACCTTCCAATGATCATTCCTGGGCAGTTTGGTTTCAATTGTCCAAGTGGTTTCAGAGAAGAAGCGTTTTGAAACATTTTTCCCATAGGGTTCAATGTTAAACTAAGTCCTGCCATAGCCGCCATTTTGAATTTCATATCGGAACAAAAAACCTTAAGATTGTAGAGGACCATCCAATGAACATTCATGTACAGTTTGGCTTTAATCATATTTGTAGTTTCTGAGAAGAAGGCATTTGAATATTTTCCCATAGGGTCCAATGTTAATCTATGTCCTGCGGTGGCGGCCATCTTGGATTTCCGACCGGCATAAAAAACAGATTATTTGTAGAGGACCTTCCAATGATCATTCCTGGGCAGTTTGGTTTCAACTGTCCAAGTGGTTTCAGAGAAGAAGCATTTTGAAACATTTTTCCCATAGGGTCCAATGTTAAACTAAGTCCTGCCGTAGCCGCCATTTGGAATTTCATATCGGAACAAAAAACCTTAAGATTGTAGAGGACCATCCAATGAACATTCATGTACAGTTTGGCTTTAATAATATTTGTAGTTTCTGAGAAGAAGGCATTTGAACATTTTCCCATAGGGTCCAATGTTAATCTATGTCCTGTGGTGGCGGCCATCTTGGATTTCCGACCGGCATAAAAAACAGAAAATTTGTATAGGACCTTCCAATGATCATTCCTGGGCAGTTTGGTTTCAACTGTCCAAGTGGTTTCAGAGAAGAAGCATTTTGAAACATTTTCCCATAGGGTCCAATGTTAAACTAAGTCCTGCCGTAGCCGCCATTTTGAATTTCATATCGGAACAAAAAACCTTAAGATTGTAGAGGACCATCCAATGAACATTCATGTACAGTTTGGCTTTAATCATATTTGTAGTTTCTGAGAAGAAGGCATTTGAACATTTTCCCATAGGGTCCAATGTTAATCTATGTCCTGCGATGGTGGCCATCTTGGATTTCCGATCGGCATAAAAAACAGTAACTTGGTAAAGGACATTCCAATGATCATTCCTTTACAGTTTGGGTTCAGTCAGTTCATTAGTTTCAGAGAAGAAGATCTTTGAAATTTCAGCCAATCAGAGCATATTATTGGCCCTGGCAGCCATATTGAATATCCGACTGGAACGAAAAACAGTAACTTTGTAGAGGACCATCCAAGGAACATTCCTGCTAAGTTCGGTTCCAATCGGCCAAGTGGTTTCGGAGAAGAAGCTTGAAATGTGAAAAGTTTACAGACGACGGACGCCAAGTGATGGCAATAGTTCACCTGGACCTTTGGTCCAGGTGAACTAAAAATTACATCAATTTTTTTTCTCAATCATTCTCGGTGTGTTTTTAAATCAATCCCGCAGCCTCAGGTAACTGTGTATTTGACCTTTTAGTGACCGAGTTCAATGTGTGCACTACATAAAAATAGACACATCCGTACATTGATAAAACACAGGTGATTAAAAAAAATAACACCGATATAAACCAATCGAAATGTTGGGATTAGACAAGGATTTATATAGTAGGACTACTATATATATCCCTGGATTAGATAATATACACAAAACAAGATGCGTGTTTAGCCTCATAAATCCTATAAATAAAATGTATGCCATGCTGGCATCCCTGAAAAAAAAACCGGTATCAAATTGAAATATAAAGTACGAAATAGTAAAAAAACAAAACTAAGCAACAAAAAACAAAAGAACACATGAAGTACAGTTACATGTACGTGTATACACGTATGATTTTCGCCACGGTGTTGTCACCGGCAATTAAAATATTTCACCGACATTTAGGTCCTAATTTGTTAATTTTCGCAGTGAAAGTTTCACCGTGATTTCACCAACATTTTACGGTGATTTTATGACATATCACCGCGAAAAAACACCGACCAAGGTGATTTCTTGCTAAAACGCGCTGTGCGTGCTGTATCTCGTTTCGTTTCTACTTTATCTTGTTTCGTCTCTGTTGTGTCTCGTTTCGTTTCTTGTTTTACAACCACCCTGTTTCGATCAATGACAACTGACAATGTGAGGTATCATGCATGTGACTAATCTCGTTGAGATTAGAATTCCAAAGAAATTTTCTGTCTGTTCTTCATGAGATTATCATGTGATTGGTGACAAAAAGCATGGAAACAAACTGCAGCCAGTGCAGGAACTGTTTATATTCATAAATAAAATGGAAAGGCTTCACAACAGTTAGCTATATTCTCTTATATTACATGGATAGTCGATCTTTCCTTTGATCGAAACAGGTGTCTGTGAAACAAACATCTTAAATGTCAACTATGAAAATGTCTCATGACAAATCACATTTGTTTGTGTTCAATATGTTGAATAATGCAATACATACAGCAATGGATTCTCTTAATTGTGGGATAAGTAGCTTGTTATGAATTGCATCAAGATCACTTGGTTGAGGAGGCTGTTGTTGTTGATGTTGACCTATTTGTTGGGGCTGAGGAAGATTTGGAACATTTGTGGCCATCTTGCAACAATATATGGTTTGTCTAAAACCCGTTTTAAATCTTTGTACTATAGTACATAGAAACGGTCTATAATATTGCTTCTCAAAAGGTAAAGCTAGTTAATATAGGCCTGTTTTTTTATTCTTATCCATTAACCTGATTTTAAACTTTTTTATGGTTGAGTGTTTTTTTACGGTGTGGTTTTAACCATGCGGTTAAATGGTTAAAGAACATCTTAACCGGGATCGAAGCACGGTTGAATATGTTTAAACCTTGTTAATTACCAGTATATGTTTGTAATAGGAACATCTGTGTATCATAGACCTATTTCTAAGTTGTTTCTTGACATTCTGCATTGTTGTATTTGTTTATAAAGAATTAAATTATTTTATTTGTTGTTTTTTGTGCTGTTTTTGTTTTGTATGTGTGCTTAAGAGTTGAATTGCTTTATTTGTTAATGAAGAATTAAAAAATAATCAATGAACTAGAAAATTTCTCTTAAATATTGTTCTTCAACCATTGTGTTTTTTTTTATCTATCTTAAACATGTTTATGGTTCATGATTTAAACATGTTGCATGAGGCTCCATGAGGTTTTAATTGTTTGGGGTTTTTTTTCGTTTTTTTTTCTTCATGCCTTCATAAAGGTAAAACATGCTACTCCGAGGAACAAGTGATCAATATGCTGGAGTTCCTCATCGATAACATATTTGTCTCCTTTGGAGGGACACTGTTTCAGCAGGTCGTCGGCATACCAATGGGTACGAATTGTGCCCCTCTTCTAGCCGATTTATTTTTATACTCATATGAGTCGGAGTTTCTTCAAAAGCTTGTAAAAGATAAGAAGATTCATGAGGCTAGAGCCTTTAATTTCACATACAGGTATATTGATGACGTTTTATCTATCAATAATTCTAGATTTGCAGAATTTCTTCCATTGATATATCCTCCAGAGCTGGAAGTTAAAGAGACCACCGATACAGCTTCGTCCGCATCATTTTTGGACTTATACCTCGAATTTGACGACAGTGGTCAACTCAGTACTAAAATTTATGATAAGCGGGACGACTTCAATTTTAAAATCATAAATTTTCCAAACATGTGCAGCAATATACCAGCTTCTCCTGCATATGGTGTTTACATCTCGCAATTGATTCGCTATGCAAGGGCCAGTAGCAATTATTCTGATTTCCTGAAACGTCATCTTCATCTGAGAAACAGGCTACTGGACCAGGGCTATAAAAAGATTCGCCTTATTCGATCTCTTAAAAAGTTTATATTCCGATACCAATATCTTGTCGAAATATATTCCGTCTCTGCAGAAACAATTATAAGCGATGCATTTTCATATAGTGAAAATGTATAAAGATAAAGAAGTCCAAAATGTCAAGAATTTGTTTGTCAATGTGTGACGTAAAAGTATTTTTGACATTTACGTCACCGAATATGGTACTGCTTTGACAACTATTTTACCTATTTTGTTCCTGTATTTAAATACTGTTACAGTGACAGCCGGAACCTTTGAACCGTAATGAGAGCGGGAGGTTTGGCGCCTTAAAATCTGATTCAACCCACCATTTCTTTAGAAATGCCTGTACCAAGTCAGGGTCATTACGGTTTTCACAGTTTTCCGGTTGTTGACTGATTTTGTCTGTTTATATAATTATGAGTTTTGACTTTCCCTTTATAAGATTGTTCGGAGTTCGGTAATTTTGTTATTACCTTTATTTACTATAAAAGTTTTCTATAAAATTGTGTAATTAAATATTATAATGTTCAATTGTGTATTTTGTAATATATGTAATGGGAGAAGACTGTCTAAGTTGTTCAACTTGTACATTTGTATCTTATCCTTTTGTCTTTTTGAACAATAAAATATGTTTAAAGTAACAGAGCCTCATTGTTCCTAAATCCGGCACTGTCCCTTTGGCATCTTCAAACTCTTCTTGTTTTCTTTTTTCTTGTGATGTTGCCTATTCATGTAGAGTGGATACTAGTCGCCCTTTGCTTTCCTTAAAACATGTCATACATATATCATTTTAGATGTTGTGTTCTTCAAAATGTATCATTATGTTGGAACAAATGACCGTGACGTTCTAGCATCTTACAGCTAATACAATACAAATACAAATATACAAATACAAATATTTTATTGGCACAAACACAATTACAATAATTGGCAAAGGCCCAAAGTGAAGTTACAGTTCATGTCTATGAATAGAAAACACAATAATATGACACTATTATGAATACTGAATAATCTCATTTCTAAGAGTTAGACAATTATCGGAACAGGTATGTTGTTGCACGATAATGAACTGTCTTGTTTTTTAATAAGATGAAAAGTGCCAATGTTGATAGATTTTTTTTTGAGAAATGAGCAAGGATTACTGGAATTTCCTTTACAGTTCTTTTAATAGTTCGTTGCTGTATTATTTATTTTCAGTGTAATATGGTGTTTAGATATGAAAATAACAAATGTGATGCACATGGTGCAAACTGTTCATATTATAAATGTTTAGTGTATAAGATATTATTAAAGAGTTGATGATAAGATTTTATTTCTTATAGGTGAAAATATGCTTTAAATCTATTTTTTTATCTTCCCAATTAAAAACATTTCACATGTAGAGTTACAAAATATTTCTGGATTGAACTTCCGGTTTATTTATGAGAAAAATGTGAGATAGAAATTTGTACAAAAATGCCACCAACTGTTCAATCGGGCAGCAGAGAAGATCGAGACAGAAAACGAGGTGGAGAGAAGAGGTGATTCCTATTTTATATGAAATGTTAATTATTTTTAGTATCCAAATATTTTTTTTTCCAAAATAATACGATATTCACAACCACAACTTGGGACAAGCTGACAATAAAGTATAAAGTATAAAAGTTTTATTTAAAGTCGGAGTTTTTACAAACATATAACATAAGCTCTGTAGAGCTTTTTACCGACATATATAACAATAGACAAAATATATTATGACAGGGGGCATACAAACATTTGCAGATAACAGATAAATATACAAGCATTACATAAATAGCTTAAAACATGTTTATAAAGTACTAAAACTAGCATAAGAACATAAAAAGCACT
This sequence comes from Bathymodiolus brooksi, assembly GCA_963680875.1. Classification (NCBI taxonomy): domain Eukaryota; kingdom Metazoa; phylum Mollusca; class Bivalvia; order Mytilida; family Modiolidae; genus Bathymodiolus; species Bathymodiolus brooksi. The sequence continues at coordinate 60,708,665 of OY804576.1, read as the reverse complement.
AGGCAAAAAGAATAGGTACATGTAGCATGAGCAACTGAACTAAATCAAATCAAATCAAAAGTTTTATTTAATGTCGGTACATTTACAAACAGTACAAACACAAGCTCTCATGCGCTTTTTAAACCAACATGCATTTTAAGATATAGATTACAACACAGTAAATAAAAAAAATAACAACAATAAAATAAAACAATGTCATGCATTAAAACCACATATTAGATTTCTGGGCCTCCAGTCAGTGCACATGTGGCAAGTGCCTCTCTGCACACTGACTTCATAGGACCAGAAAACCGCATGGACTAAGTAAGAGCATACAAATAATTGCATATTACAGACAAACATACAAAGCAATGCATTACATCAATAAAAGCCATGCATATAAATTAGCCACTAAAACTAGCAAAATAAAAATAAAAATGAAAGCACTAAGCAAATGAATAAGTATATGTAGCATGAGTAAGAATGAACTGAATAAGAGCATACTTTTAAGATTTACAAGAGCCACACCTGCATGAGCCACCACTCCATGAATTAATTAAACTTTTGAACTGACTGAGACTAGAAACATTCCGCAATTCATTGGGTAGCTCATTCCAGAGTGTGGCACCTGCAAATCTAAAAGAATGTAAACCGTGATATGTTGTTCTCACCTGGGGTACTTCTACTGTATTTGTTTTCCTAAAAGAATAGCGACTTTCTTTATACACAAATAAATCATTTAAATACATTGGACTTTTTTTATTCAAAATTTTGTAAACTTCAATTGCCATTGTTCTAAGGCGTCTGATCTTTAATGTTGGTAATCTTGATTTATTCAACAGGTCTTCATATGAACTACTATAATCTTCATATATAAATCTGAGGGCCCTTTCTTGAATTTTTTCAATTTTTCTGGTATTGGTCTCACCACAGAAATGCCAAACAATTGGACAATAATTAAAATTACTCATTATAAAAGAAAAATATATACGGTAGTTAATCTACCTAATTTTGTTAAATGTTTACCTATACGTTTTAATACATTTAATTGTCTTGAAGCTTTTTTACATATATTTGAGATATGAGTGTTGAATTTTAGTTGACAATCTATTGTGACACCCAGCAACTTTACTTCTTTTTCACAATCAATTTTGTTTCCATCCAAATTAAAACTAATACTTTCATTTAAAGTTTTTGAACCAATGGCAATTGCCTGGAATTTATCTGGATTTGCTTTCATCTGGTTGTGGGAAAACCAATGGATTAAATTTAAACTTTCCTTTTCCAAAATATCCACAACCTTATTCAATTCTGTGTCTGAGTATGACAATGTATTGTCATCAGCATAGTTATATAAAATACTTTCTTCTACAAAATTAAAAATGTCATTTAAAAATATATTAAACAATACAGGGCCAAGTATTGAACCTTGTGGCACACCTTTATAAATATTTTTCCAAGCACTAAAATCAACACCAACTTTTACACACTGTTTCCTTTCAGATAAATAACTATGCATTAAATCTAATGCTGACTTAGACAATCCATATGCTTCAAGTTTTAAAATCAAAAGATCATGAGGTAGGCAGTCGAAGGCCTTCGAGAGATCCATAAGCACTGCAGCTGTATACTGATTACAATCAATGGTTTTTTTCCAATCTTCAATAATTTTCAACAGTGCAGTGTTGCAGCCAAAACCTGGTCTAAATGCAGATAAAGAAGGATGATAAATATTTTCAAAATAATGTGAAAGTTGTTCATATATGGCTCTCTCGAAGAACTTTTACACCACTGGTAGTATACTGACAGGTCTATAGTTACCAACCTCCAGTTGGCTGTTCTTTTTATGGAGCGGTACAACCTGTGCCTCTTTAAGTTTGTTTGGAAATGAGGCATTTTCTATTGTTTTGTTTATAAGCATTGTAATAGGTTTACTAACAATCGGTTTTGCGATTTTCAAAATTTTTACAGAAATACCATCTTTGCCAGTGGCTTTGTTGATATTCATTTTATCTATTTGTTTTTCTACGAATGAAATATCAATAGATTCGAACTTTAATTTGTTTTCTGAGTATTTATGTTCTGAAATTACCTTTACACTTGGATGTTCCTGATTTACAGCACAGCTGTCTTTTCCAATGTCTTTAGCTACATTAACAAAAAATTCATTAAATGTTTCAGCCACCTCATTTTGATCATTTATAATTCTATCGTCATCTGTTAAAATAATATTATTTTCAAAATAGCTACCTTTGTTTGTGATAAATGGCACACACACTTGCCTCTTTATCTTAGAGCTCTATCAATGGAGAGATCGACTATCCATGTAATACATGAGAAGGTGTCTATCTAATTTAATGGTCTCTCCACTTCAAATGCATTATTTTCATGAACATATACCATTGTACAAGGATTTATAATCTCGTTGAGATTAGGATTCCGAAGAAATTTTCTGTCTGTTCTTCATCCTAATCTCGTTTCAAGCCCTATAAGAAATAAAATCTTATCATCAACTCTTTAATAATATCTTATACACTAAACATTTTTAATTTGACCCCCCGGTGCATTCCGATGGATATTTTGGCATGGACGGATTGTGTCGGATCAAGTGCAGGTAAGATTTCGTAAATAGGCATATTTTCTAGTTCAAATCTGCAAAAATATTGATATTTCCTTACCTTTTACAGCGTATATCTGACAAAATAATCCAAAATCTACTTTAAGCTGACCGCCATTTTACTGAACTCTAGAACTACACCACGTGATCAAAAATCGTGACGTATTTGATATAGTCTGTTTCGTAGTTCGAGATGTCGATGTCAAATATTATATTATAATTTAAAAATCCCATTTACGCGGCTTGAAATTTTTTAATTTTGTTATAAATATTTTATTAAAACCAATCAACAGCTCATAAAGGATATGCTTGCATATACACAATAAATAATTGACATCGACCTTTCATTTAGAAACATGCTGTAGCAAAATTCGTCATGATTTTGATCACGTGGTGTAGTTCATGAGTTCAGTAAAATGGCGGTCAGCTTATTTTGGATTATTTTGTCGGATATACGCTGTAAAAGGTAAGGAAATATCAATATTTTTGCAGATTTGAACTGGAAAATATGTCTATTTATGAAATCTTACCTGCACTTGATCTGACACAATCCGTCCATGCCAAAATATCCATCGGAATGCACCGGGGTGTCAAATTTAAAATTTCCAGAATACCCTTAATAGGGCTTGAAACGAGATTAGGATGAAGAACAGACAGAAAATTTCTTTGGAATTCGAATTTCGTATTATCTCGCGTGGCGAGGTTTTATGCTACAACAGAGCAAAAATTAATTCATTCATTTTGAATTGCCTTGAGAATTCGTAGGAAAATCAACCAATTACACCAAAGTTCGTGCTATGCATCGTCTATATACTACACTACACAAAACAATCCTTGGATTTGCCGATATAGGTTCAATAGAAAAGGTTTTTTTATTTTTTCTGTATCACCCCTCATACATGTAAAATAAAATAAAAGTACAATAGAGTTTCATACATCTAAAAACATATTAAAAATGATAAAACAAAGAAACCAATCACACCAATTTTTGTTCTATTATCGAATACACATTTATACACTGTGGTATATCGATTTCATGTAAACAAGGAAGTTTATTGATTTCTAAATAGGCCACCCCCATTTTCGCTCAGAACGCTGCCATTTTGACAAATGATGGCAAACAATCCTTAATAAATACAAATCGGGAGCACCGTTTTCAATAAAAACTCCTTCTATTCATTGAAAAATATTTATAGTATCACAAAAATGACGGCTCCGCTTCAATATTCGGTATGATGAGAGAAGAGAGGAGTTTGAAATTTAAATTTGAGTCTTGACCGCCCATAATAGGCGGGATTATGAAGGTCAAAAGGACAAATCGATTAATGACTAATGTCAATTATTGATGAAATATGGGTGATACATCTACAAAAAGTCGATACTTTATTAATGATTGGTATTTAGGACAAATATTTTCACTTTATACCTGTAATTATGGTTTTATATATTTACAAATACTGGTTTAAAATGTTGAAGCGATCAAAAATGTCCATCATTAATCAAGGCACGTGCATTGTCAATGAATTGCACTATGGATAATCTCGCCACGCAACATACTTTATTACATATAATCTATGTTAAATCTCCCGAGATTCATATCCTTCTTACTATATAAATCCTTGCATTATATTTGTCCTCTTGGACTTGTGGCTTACATACATCGTTGACGTTTTCTTCATTATAATATGGGGTCGTACCATTGCTCCGACGACCCACTACTCCGACAGCCTGTTATTCCGACGGCCCATTATTCCGACGACCCATTATTCCGACAGCCCATTACTCTGACGGCCCATATTTCCGACAATGTAAAATAGAACTCAATCCACAAATCCATGGTTTGACCAGGTGTATCCAACGGGATGGTCCGTCGGTCTGATCTTGACGGACCATGGCCTAGACAGAATGTTCTGGAAAGGAAAAGGTGCTTTTATCCTAGGCTGTACATACCCGCTCAAGGCAATTATGATCGACCGACCTGGTATGGGGAAAGTTAAAAATTGAAGAAAAAGTTGCATCGCAAAAAGAAAGGAACTTGGGTGGTAACTTTAAATTTTTGATGTTGAAAAATATTTAGACAACTGAAAAGATCTGTCTTTATTGTATTAAATATTTAATATCATAAATATATTTATGCTTCAAGTATAAAAAAACAATAATGTTATACAATTGATTGAAAATTTTACTGCAGATTTTGCAAAAATTGTACCAGTTTACAACAGGTATATTATGACACTTGTCATCTTGGGTCTAAATACATGTTTTTATCTATCATTTTTTCAGTTATTTTCAAAAGAATATTTTGAAAAATTCATTTACATTTACAATAGTTCTATTCTTATTTGCTTGATGAATATGTATTGTCAGAGTTTTGTATATATCTACTTATTTAGAAGAATTATATTCCCCTTGAAATGGGTTCCATAAAATTTCTAACAGTTAACTGTCAAGGCCTTGGTAATATTGAAAAAAGAAAAGATGTGTTTCATTTTCTAAAATCCAAAAATTATAACATTTATTGCTTACAGGACACACATTTTACTTCTGAAATAGAGTCTAGTATTAGATCTATGTGGGGATTTGATTGTTTCTTTTCATCTTTTTCTTCAAATTCCAGGGGGGTATCAATTCTGTTTAATAACAATTTTGAATATGAAGTCCTGAAAGAGAAAAGGGATCTGAATGGTAATTATTTAGCATTAGATGTTGTAATTGATAAACAGAAACTTACACTTCTGTCACTTTATGGACCCAATATGGACAATCCTGATTTTTATGATCAGATTATGAATATTATTGAAGATTTTGGAAATGAACGTTATTTACTTTGTGGTGATTTTAATTTGGTACTTTGCCCACATATTGATTGTTACAACTATTTACATGTTAATAACCCCAATGCTAGAGATAAACTTATTGAAATAGTAGATCAATGCTCCCTAGTGGACCCCTTTAGAGAACTTTTTCCAGATTTACAACGATATACATGGAGAAAAAAGACACCTTTTAAACAAGCTCGACTTGATTTTTTTCTTTTTCCTGATAGTATGTTGACAAATTTAGTAAAATGTAAAATTGAACCAAGTTATCATTCAGATCACTCCATGGTAATTTTAGAATTAGAGTTTATACCTTTTATGCGTGGTAAAGGACTATGGAAGTTCAACAATTCATTACTTTATGATTTGGAATATAGTAATATTGTAAAAAAAAATAATTTTAGAGGTTAAAAAACAGTATGGTGCCTTGGTTTATAACTTTGAGAATATACATGAAATTTCTAACGATGATCTTCATTTCACTATTAATAGTCAATTGTTTCTAGAAACACTGTTGATGGAAATTAGAGGCAAAACTATTTCTTATTCAAGCTACAAGAGAAAAGAAAGAGACAAAATAGAAAGAGATTTATTGAAAGATATTGACACTTTAGAATGTAATGTAAACCAAGCCTCCATACAACTTTTAGAGAATAAGAAGCAAGATTTAGAAAATATAAGAAAAGAAAAAATAAAGGGTAAAATAATACGTTCTAGAGTGCAGTGGATTGAAGAGGGGGAAAAACCTACAAAATATTTTTGTGGGCTAGAATCAAAAAATTTTACTAGTAAAATAATTCCCAAAATAGAAAGGGATGATGGCAAAACTATAACTAAACAATTTGATATCTTGAAAGAAACAAAGGTATTTTATGAAGAACTATATAAATTTAGAGAAGGAAATGGGTGTAAAGTGAGTGATTTAGAAAGAGATTTAAAAGACTTAAACTTTAATAAATTGTCTTTAGATGAACAATTAAGTTTAGAAGGGGAAATAAATGTAAATGAAGCAAGTAAGGTTTTACAAAAAATGAATAATAATAAATCACCCGGGTCGGACGGTTTTTCAACAGAATTTTTCAAATTTTTCTGGATAGATTTGAAGTCATTTGTTGTAAATTCTATAAATTTTGGGTCACTTTTATGTGAGCTATCAGTAACTCAAAAACAGGGAATCATTACATGTTTACCAAAAGATAACAAACCAAGACACTTTCTCAAAAATTGGAGACCAATATCACTACTGAATACTGTATACAAAATTGGTTCTGGTGTTATTGCTAGTAGATTGAAGAGAGTTCTGGAAAAGTTGATTGATTTAGATCAAACAGGCTTTATTAGTGGAAGATACATTGGAGATAACCTTAGATTAATCTATGATATGCTACAATTTACAGAAGAAAACGACATACCTGGTTTGTTACTTTTGATAGACTTTGAAAAGGCATTTGATTCTATATCTTGGGACTTTCTTTTATCTGTATTAAAATTTTTCAACTTTGGGGAATCTATTATAAACTGGGTTAAAGTATTTTATAATAATATATCATCAGCAGTCATTCAGGGTGGTAATCTTTCAGAATTTTTTCAAATAGGCCGTGGTTGTAGACAAGGTGATCCGTTATCGCCATATCTTTTTATTTTATGTGCAGAAATTTTAGCCATTAAGATACGGGGTAATACAAATATTGGTGGTATAAATGTGACAAGGATTGAACATAAGTTATCACAGTTTGCAGATGACACATCATTAATTTTAGATGGCAGTGAAAAGTCTCTAAATGAAGCTTTACTTGAATTAGATTGGTATGCAAAACTCTCTGGGCTAAACATTAATTTTACCAAGACACAAGTAGTATGGATTGGGAGTAAAAAATACAGTAATGACACTTTAGGTCAACACAGAAACTTATCCTGGGGTAAAACATCCTTCAAGCTATTGGGTATTAATTTTGATGTTGATTTGGATAAAATTGTAAATATTAATTATAATGAGAGAATTTTGCAAATAAAAAAACTAATTAAGATATGATCAAAAAGGAATCTTACTGTCATTGGAAAGATTACTGTTGTGAAAACTCTGATTTTACCTGTCTTAAATCACCTAATCATTACATTGCCTAATCCTACTCAAGACATCTTAAAGAAGGTGAACGAGCTTATTTTTACCTTTATATGGAGTTCACCTGTGCACAGAGTTAAAAAGGAATTGTTACAAAAAGACTTCTGTGAAGGAGGATTAAAAATGATTAATCTAAATTTATTTATTTTAGCCCTAAAAACAACCTGGGTAAGAAAGCTATTTCGAACTGAAGGTAAATGGGATAATATCTTATTTTCGACAATAAATCAGGAAAAATTATTCAATTTTGGTAATGGTTATATTTCTTACATAAAAGAAAATGTTGTAAAAAATAAATTTTGGAAAGATGTGTTCCATGCTTGGAACACCTTTATTGATAAAGAAGAAAACTTTACATGGGAATATTTTTTGTCTTCTCCACTGTGGATGAACAAAACTATAAAAATAGAAAACAAACCAGTATTCTATGAAGACTGGTTCAGAAAAGGTATTTGTTTTGTTAATGATATTATGTCAGAAGATGGAAAATTTCTCTACATTGATCAATTAGAGGAAAAATTTAACATTTCAAAAAATATTATGAAATTTAATAGTATAATTTCAGCTGTAAAACATGCTGGAAAACAAAATAGTTATAAGCTACTTACCCCATTTATTCCTTCGTTTGTTAAGACCATTTTGAAGAGTAAAAGGGGAAGTAAAGATATGTATTTGTTACTAATAAGGAATAACATAGTGTCAAATGGTCAGAAAAAGTGAGAGGAAATTTTAGCCTTAGGTTTAGATGAAACGAAATGGAGAGAAATATTCAAACTACCTTTTATAGTCACACAAAATACCAAACTACAATGGTTACAGTACAGAATTAACCAACGTATCCTAGGAACAAATAAATTGCTGTATAAAATTAAAGTAAAAGACAATGCCTTTTGTACTTTTTGTCAGGAAGACGAGGAAACTATAGAACATTTATTTTGGAACTGTGAGATTGTACAAGCTTTTATTGATGAAATTGATTCTTGGTTATTGTCAAATGGTGTTAGTATTCCATTTACTATGCAATTTTTTCTTTTTGGTGATACTTCAAAATCGTCTCGAGGAGATGCTATCAACCTCATTTTATTACAAATAAAGCAGTATATTTTTAACTGTAAATATTTTCAGAAAAAATTATCATTGGTCACAATGCAGAGGAAAATACAGTCACTATATAACATTGAGAAATCTATTGCTATTAAAAATAAAAAAATTGATTTTTTCAACCAGATATGGAATGCTTTCACTTTACTGTTTAATTAGATATAAAGATTTATACAAATATTCATTCTGTATATAACATGATAGAAAAGAAATAGCCTTTTGTTTTTATGAATGCTAAAATTACCTATTCATCAAAGCAAATTAAAAAACTTTTTCTTTCTCTTTAAAAATTATTTTTATGCCTTTAAAAAACTCAATAAATTAAACTTTTTCCATTTTTTTCTTTTACTTCTATAGCTACTTAAAACCCTATTTTTTGATTATCTGTATATTTGTTAATTTGGTTTATTATGATTGAAAAACTCATCTTTATGTGGAATCACATTATTTGGTATTTTCTGTCATGTTATTCTAATAGAAATAGTATGCCATTCTGTATGTAAATTACTAACAAATACTAACATCTTTATATGTTATGTGCTTTACTAATGTTAACGAGGCCGGGATAAGGTACCGGTACTTTATGTATTCAACTAACAAATGTACAGATTTCAATAAAAATATCACACTTTATATAAAAAAAAAAAAAAAAAAAAAAAAAAAGTGTGAACCGGGAGAAGCATGAGAAAGACAAAATGGTGGAAGAGAGCAATATGCCTGGAAGCGAGGAGAGTTGAGAATTGAAGAAGGACGTATATAGTAGAAAAGGAGAGAAAGGGAGCACAATGTACAAATGTACATGCAGAAGAATGGAAAAAGCTTCGAAGATAGGGAGACAGTTCCCTTGTTCAGGTCAATAAATAAATCGATCACTTCTGTTGAAGCACGATTGGCAACCAACATATGCAACTAATAGAACGCCTTCCATTTGCATTATGCCGCTTCCACACACGTTCATTTATTCTGCGTTCCCACGTACGTTTAATGCGAATTGAATGCGCATCGAATGCGAATCCAACACGGTTAATGCCTCAACACGTACGTCAAAACGTTTGCGATTTCCATTATTTACGTGAAAATATTTACGTTTTCTCTACATGCAAAAAATAGTATTATTGCAGTCGTAACTTATGCCAACTGAAAACTCCTTGTCATAGGTGTAAAGCGTTTAGAGCAGGTGATGCGTATTTAATGGGCATTAAATGTACATCTGAAGGAGGCATTCATTGGTTTACAATGTATCTAAAACGTATTAGAAAATGCAATATGGTTGAACAGCATAAGGCAGTGTCTCTCCGGTCACAAATTTGGGAGTCTAGACGTGATACTCCCGACAACAACCGAATTTTGCTTAAAATAAAATCTTTATTATTTAATTTTAGCCCCCCTCCTGGAGTTTATGGAATTTTTTTTATTGTATTAATCATAATGTACGGTAATGGCAATTTTTTTCTCTCAAGATCCAGAATCAAACTAGACTAGCTCGCTCACAATGGTTACCCCTGCATCCTAAATGCAACCGTTAATGTCAGAACAAACCTTTATAATTATTTCATGCACATCTACATATGGTGTACACCTTTGTGTAAAGTTTAATAAAAATACTTTGGGACGTTTTGAAGGCTTACAAGATTTATGGACAGACGGACGGACAGGGCGATTCCTATATACCCCCAAACTTTGTAGGGGTATAGTTACATGTATATACCTTTTTGTATATCTTCATAAATATTCGGATCGAAATATTTTATAAAAAAAAACTTTCACACCCCCAACTCGAAAATCAAATGGTCTGTGCCTTAAGTATCAATCAACAATACCTATATTGAATTGCAAATTCCCTGTTCCCTCCAATGGCGGCGGTATAAACTTTTCATGATTAAATCCAAAATGCAGAAGTCCTAGACCATCCGAAATTGGTACTGAGATTCCTCATGATGTAAGGAATCTGCTAGCACCATGACATTTGACTTTGACCCCATCTTTACCCTTTAGTTTAATACAGAAACAATCTGCCCAGTGAGTATAAAGATTAAAGTCAGCCTTCCATTAGGTATAGAAGAAAAACAAATGGTTTTAAGATAATTATACTACTTATGACCATTTTTGTCGGAATAATGGGCCGTCGGAGCAATGGGCTGTCGGAATTACGACCTGACCCCTATAATATATGTCCTAATTTCAATGTATGCAAATAAAAATCACCCCACAACGATCCTTTCAATAATAAATGTATTCTTACCTACCTACACATGTACCAGAGTGTACTGTGAACTGTTCAGCACTTTTTTTACTATACATAGTTTCGGTTTTCCTCGCAGTAAATATTCAAAATGGTTTTTGATTGAAAGTTGGATACAGCACATGTTTTTAAGCCAAGATCAATGAAAATTTTATAAAGATATTTTTGACATTGAAAAATAAAAAAAACAACATTACCTTAGGTTTGTTAAGGTGTTGTATATTATTGCAACATGACGTTGATATCCTATCTACATGTATATTAAACAACCATAGTGGAACTAGATATACATGATATAGTAAAAGAAGTGTTGACAAGTTCACAGTGTGCTCTGATTGGTAAGATTACATTTATTGTTGAGAAAATCATTGTGGGTGAATTTTATTTGCATACATTCCAGTTTTCCGATTATGAGGAAGATTTCCTCCTCATAGTAATCACCTCTTGTATTTACTCGTGTTGTCTTGAAAGTTTTTTTTATCAATTCAAATAAATAAAATTATGGAGATGTTCACCAAAGATAATTTTTATGATGTTGTAAACATCCTGAAAGATAAGTATATTTTAAGTAGGTCATATCTACACACACTCATATTGTAAAATAAAATTGATGGCAGAAAAATGGACAAACATAAAAACTTATATGGACATTTATTGTGAAAGAAATACTTCCTTATTCAAATTATATATTTTATAACTGGCACTAACACAATTTTTTTTATTTTTCAGATCTGATTTAGTAGCCAGAGTAAAATATAATAACACATTGCCAGATATACCTTTTGATCCTAAGTTTATAACATACCCGTTTGAATCTAACCGGTATGTATATATATCATAGTCCATTGATAAGCTTTGTGTGTCATTTTGATCATTCTATAAAGGATGTTCTAACATTACCTCCTTCTTTCGCTTTGTTAACAAACGAGCGAGTTATCCATTCGGTATAAATATAATCTCATTAGCACATGCACCGGTGAATGTAACTGACTTTTCCATTGGCAGCCTAAATTGTGTGTGACATTTTCCATAAACATGAATATAAATTACCGTCTTCCAATCAAAGTATACTACCGTACTCTTAGACATATCAGAATCAAAATAAATCATGGAAGCCAGAATGTGTTTTGAGTTTTAACATGGATTGGCGAATATTAGTCAATTTTATCTATAAAATACTAATATCCGCCAATCCATGTTAAAACTCCCAACACATTCTGGCTTCCATGATTTATTTCTTAAATATGCTCATGAATGTAGGAGAAGGCATATGATTATTTTCAACAATATTTCAGTTTTGTCATGGTGGCTAGTTTTATTGCTGGAGGAAATGGAAGTAACCAGTGAAAACTAACACCTGCTGAAAATCACTGACAATCTTTATCACATATAAAAGTTGTATAGAGTATACATCCCCTTGGGGACATTAAAGAAGGAGGAATACAGACGTGTAGATAAATATTCTAAAGTGAATAATTCATTTGATAATTATGACTATTTGATGTTAAATCTAGTAATTCAGGGTTTGAAATTAACTATTGTCCACTACTCTGTGACCTGCAGAGTTTGTCAGACTAACTTCTTGTTTTAAAATATTTAATTTCTAACCCTGTCAGTATTAGAAGAATATATTGTTTGTTTCTATCCAAAGTGAAATGGTCTTCAACTACCAGATTCTACCGACTGGTAGTTGATTACCTACAATCATTTACTGACCTATGTTTATATATTTATCATTTCTGTGTATGAGGTCTAATAAAGAAGAAATATATCATGTAAAGTTTTTTGTTATTACATGTACTGGACGGTTCTGTCAGCTGTTTAAAAATTATTGAATTTTAGAATAGAAAGTTTGTATCCCATTAACTCTTTTATGGCCACCATTTTTTGTGCATGTCTCAAGTGAGAATGTAAACTATGTCTACCTACAACAACTTTTGTCATTGTCTCAATTTCACTGGTTTACAGGAATTATTGATGTATTGTTGGTTGATAGGTCCACAACCCTTATTCACCATATTTGTTTTAATTAGATAACTTACTAGTCAGGGCTTAGACATCTGTTTAAGAAATTGATCTGAATAATACAAAAGACCTACATACACATCAGACTGCTGTTACCTCGTGTAGTAAGGTAGTTTTAAGTATGAAATTATAGTGATTCTGAAAAGTTTATATTACTGAATCTTGATTTTTGTTTTCAACAGATTTATAGACTACAAAGCAACATCATTAGAACGAGCATACAAGTATGAACTTCTCACAGAACATGATCTTGGTGTGACAATTGACTTAATTAATCCAGAGACATACCAAATTGATCCAAATGGTAGGAATATTTATTCAAATAAACAAAATAAATCTCAATAGATTTTTTGTACCGGTAATCAGTCTCAGTATCACAGATTATTAGCAAAACAAGCTTACCATATATCTACAATAATAAGGATTTATAATTTAAGCAAATGCAGGGTTTTGGTTTATGGTGTTTAACGACACTTTCAACAATATTTCAGTTATATCGTTGCGATCAGTTTTATTGATGGAGAAAACCGGAGTACACAGAGAAAACCACAGACCTGTCTCAAGTCACTGACAAACTTTATCACATAATGTTGTATCAAGTACACCTCACCATGAATGGGGTTCGAACTCACAAATTTAGTGGTGATAGGCACTGATTGCACAGATAGTTGTAAGTCCAACTATCATATGATCATGACCACGACAGCCCCCTAAACAAATGCAATGATTGATTGATTGTTGGTTGCTTAATATGGAGCAGCAAATATATTCAGGACGAAAACAAGTTCAACATTATATAAAACAGATGCAGAAACGAAAGAGGAATGTGACAACTGGGGCAACAACTTTTGACTGCTGCTTGAAAAATTGATGATTTGGTTAGGGACGAAATATTTAACCTGCTGGAGAGACTACAAATTTACAACTCTTTTTCAAAATCTAAAAAACTGGTCTTTAGCATGCATGGAGCATGGCATTGTCCAAACACTGCACCCATTATGGTTCATGGTCAAGCACTCCGAATTATAACCTGACAACACCCATCGAGAGGCCATCCACTATTTGTCTCCTGGATGTGCTGGACAATTCTGTTGGGTTGAGCTTTGTGAACCGTCATCAGTACCCAGCAAAGATACAATGATCAAACACTTTATAACTGTTCTTTATCTCACATCAGTGTCAGTTCACACATAAATGCTGGAATATCAAAAAGATTAAAACAGATGAGGCAATCTTATAAAAATTAATACTAGTATTATTATTGACATGATAATAAAATAACAAATAAAATCAGATTTTTTCCCCCTGACAATCAAAGTACTATTTGACAGCATAAAACAATTTGAAAGCAAATCATGCCAAATGAACTGTTAATATAAGTGTAAAAGATCAAAGGTGAAGGTTAAAAGTATGAAATAATCTATCACACACAAGCACTTCCAGAACTGTATAATAAGGAGCCTATATCTTAAGAACAGGGGTAAATTTTGACCAATTTAATACTGCAGAAATCAAACTACAAAAGTACGAAAGTAAGATAATTTCAAAAGTCAGAAAAAAACAGAAGATAATTGTATAATGAGAGAGTAATTAAAGTAGTTGTCAATTGTCATAGTTGTATAGTGAGAGAGTAATTAAAGTAGTTGTCAATTGTCATAGTTGTATAATGAGAGAGTAATTAAAGTAGTTGTCAATTGTCATAGTTGTATAATGAGAGAGTAATTAAAGTAGTTGTCAATTGTCATATTCGTCAATGTTAGGTATTTTTCTAAACCAGTATTTTCTTGTCAGTAACTTGTATCTCTGAAACATTATTTTTATTATATTCAGCATATCAAGATCCTGAAGATGATCGTTTACTGGAAGAAGATCACAGTTCCCATTCTGACTTGAAACGGTATTCAGTTGTCTTTACTTTTATATAGTACTATGTTCATGCTATCCTTGATCATTATTAAATTTTGATATTTAATCTATCTTCTTGAGTGTTTCTCATGTTACTGGTCAGAAAGATTAGAAATTAAAGATGGCTTCCAGGGCCAAAAATTCTTCTGAAAATATCTGTGTATAGCAACAACAGATCAAATTAAAATCATCATAAATGTTTCTTGCAAGATCTTGATTAATGTTTCTATTAGAAAATCCAAGATGGCCACTATCACTTTCCTAATTTTAAAACAAGTACTTAGTGCTACATCTAAGAATAATACAAATACAGCTACATAGATACAGAGCACATCGATAATTAATTCACAATTTTTTTGTATTTTCTTAAGGCCGACTTTAATACAAAATACAATCGAAAACAGAAAAATGAAGAAAAGACTACATTTGTATATAACTATCTGCCATATGTAAAGATATAGAAAAAGGAAGTTGAGGAATGTTATTATTCTGAGGTGTAATATAAAGATAAAATGACCACAAATACTGGAAATTGACGTATTTGAAATTTTGAAATAGTTTGCAATTTGGTCATCTAACATTTTGTCTTCTTGTACATTTGTATTAATGTTATTCACCGCTGACATTCTGATGAATACTCTAGAAGAACGTAAATTTGCGGATCACAATCTAAGCTCTCATGTATTTATATTTATGTTGTCCGCCCCTGAAATTTTATGGATACTATGAAAGATAGTAAATTTGTGGATCCCAATCTTTGTGGATTGCTCACAAAACTAAAAGATATATTCATGGATTATTGAATTTGTGGATTCTGATTTTCAAATAATTTTTTTTAAATATAAATTAATTTTGTTATTTATAAGTGACAATGTTTTCTTAAATGGAATGATAACATTATGCAATGTACTTTGTTGGTTTGTTGAAATGTTTGATCCACGAAATCTTCAATGCCATGAATATTTCACGATATGCTCTGTTTAATTTATTTTAGTATATGGTATCACAAACTCAGATAAGTTGTTTCCCCTAGATAACATGAATACTAATATATTTTGGAGTACTATCAATGGTTCCATTGGCTTCAGTGGTATCACAATGGTGTCCTATCGAGAAAATATAAAACATTAAGATAAAACAATTATTGTTCAGTCAGAATTCACATAAATATTTACTTCTTTACTTTCCATCTGGTTTAGTTTTGTAATTGTAATATTTTTGTAATTGTTATATTTTTGTAATTGTAATATTTCTATTACAGATCAAGACATCATAACATGAATGTATCATGGTTGAGAAAAACAGAATATATCTCTACAGAATATAACAGATTTACCCAGAAAACTGGAGATTCTGAAAGAAGGTCAGATTATTATCTAAATTAAAACATGTAGCTTTCTGTAATTGTTCAAAAATGATAATCCATCATAATACTGTAAATTCACAAATTAGTGTGATGTTTTTATGGAAGATTGCATTGTTTGAATTACACATTATAAATACATTTTCTTGTTTGTATTTGATGTGTCTTCTTGTTGTTTTGTCTAATCAATAGCATATTGGTAAATATAATGCCAAGTATAGTCAGTGAGAGACTGATTGTTGTTTAACTTAAATATATTGTAGATGAGCAATTGAAATTGCATTACTGGTATATTTAATGATTGAATATCTTTTCTTTTGGTACCATTTAAGAGTACATTCAGATATATAGGGTCTAACACTGGGAGAGGTGCAAGATATATAGAATCTAACACCGGCAAAAGTGCAAGACAGGGAAATCTCCGACACCCGAGGGTCGGAGATTTCCCTGTCTTGCACTTTTTGCTGGTGTTTGATTTTATTTCTCACTTTTATCAGCTGTTTTTAGTTTCATGTTTGTTTATGTACTTTTAGCAGACGATCATGTAAACAGTGTGAGTTATTTCCCCTTCATGTCAATCAAAAAAAGTAGTTCCGTATTTTTGTGTATTGCGTGAAGGTTATTATGTAATAATATGGCCGATTGTTAGGATTTGCGTGTTTATAAAAGATTGAAAACTTATATACAGTGAATTGTTTATTTTAAAAAGGAAAAGCATGGAGAATTGGGGAGGGGCAGTTGACATAAACTGTACAGCATGCATTTGCCGGTAAAACGCACATGATTTTTTTGTCTTGCACTAGTGCAAGATAAGAAAATCTCACATCGCTAAAAATAGGAACTGGTCTGTCTCAAAAGTGAGAAAGTAAAATCTGTGACACCCGAGGGTAAGATTTATATCGTATCGGACGAGGCTTGTCCGAGTCGGATACAATTTAAATCTTTCCCGAGGGTGTCTCAGATTTAACAATCTAGCACTTTTCACGGTATTTGACTCTTTTTCTCACCCCTTTCTATTGTGTTAATGTTTGTTTACTGTGAGAAAATATAGAGTGCTCTCCCTTGCTAGTAACTAACATAAATAAAAAAAATTACCTCCCGTTGACCAACGTCAAATAACTTTTTCATATTTAAGTATTTATCACAGGTGTGGTAGCATTTAAAGATACTGTCTATATATTTTGTTATGAAATACTTTAAAAATACTGCCAAGACACGGATGTATATCGATAAATCGACAATTTACTTCAACAATGGAAAACAATTTTGCACGAAAAAGCGTGATTGCCTAGGTAAGATAGAAAAATCTTTTTCACATAAATTAACGGATTACTTTATCCAAGATGTGAGAAAGGTATATGATACCACAAACTGTTGTATTTTACAGAGTTGGATTTAAGATAAAACAAAATATGAGAGATGAAGATGTATACAAAGATAGAGAAAGTCAAATGGCAGCCATTGAAAAAACATTTGTGGGGGCTAAAGAACCTGTATGTAGTACCTATTTAGCAATATTGTATTTTAAGAAGTCTATAGGTGCGCTTACACAATGACAATCAAAGTTTTCCTTCAAATTCATTTCAAATTTTACATGTTACCTGTTTCCTATAATTGTTGGACCCACCAAACATGTTTGATAACAGGTTTACACTCAAATTTACATGTGAAACAGGTGCACAGGTCAAGTTTGAAGCATCCAAAGGATAAATTTGAATGTGTTAACACATCTTTAGATATGGAGGATAAATTTGAATGTGTTAACACATCTTTAGATATGGAGGATAAATTTGAATGTGTTAACACATCTTTAGATATGGAGGATAAATTTGAATGTGTTAACACATCTTTAGATATGGTTAGAAGTGATTGATGGTTAATTAGACAATTGGGTAAAATTATTCCATAAAAGTCAAGGGTTAGGTTAATGGTGTTTAATGCCACTTTCAACAATATTTCAGTTAGTAAATATTTGTGGTAGAATATTAGCTCGATACTAATATAAGGGAAAATATGAAAGGTTATTTGTGATGATGATTGATGATTTTTGGTGTTTAATGCCACTTTCAGCAATATTTCAGCCACATTTTGTGTAATTTAGGTTTGGTTTTAGTTTATGGTGTTTAATGCCACTTTTAACAATATTTCAGTTATATCATGGCAGTCAGGTTCATTATTGGAGGAAACCAGAGTAACCAGAGAAAAACACTGACCTGCCACAAGTCACTGGCAAACTTTCTCACATAATGTTTATCAAGTAAACCTCGCCATGAGTGGGATTCCAACTCATAACTTTATAGGCACTGATTGCATAGGTAGTTATATATCCATGACCATGACGACCCCTTTAAAAGTCCATGGTAGGATAGAAATGGGTTGTTGTTTATATGAACATTTCATTACATTTGTATGTAAAGTATATTGTTGGGTAGATATGGATGAATGGTTGATAAGCCATGTAACTGTTTAGTGATATTGTAATATAAAGTATATATTCTGTTGTCGCATGAACAAATTTTCCAGACTATAATTCTAATTTTTTTAAATGCTCATTCCAAATCCATTTATATTGAAAACCGAATACTATATTCCATCACAAGGTAAATGGCCCATGTTTTATATTCTCCCATAGCAATTTGTATGAAAATATTTGTTTTTCAGTATGAAATCGTATTTTGTGTTCAGTTAACTCCCTTGCTAAGATTTTGTTAACCTGATATTACACATGGGAAAAGGGAGATAAGTAGTCACTTGCACTTTTTTTTCCAAATATGTCTTTAAATTTAAAAGTTTTAGCCAATAAGAATATTTTAGATTAATTATATATATATTTTTACTGATATATACATTTTTCTTGTAGATTCTTAAACACTACAGCAAACCAGGTGTAACACCCGTTGAAATATTACCTGTATTTCCTGATTTTGAGGTATGTGTTGCATTATGATGTTATCTTTACACAGTATTCAGGTTTTTCAGTTCTTAAGAGGTTAACATACATATGTATCAGTATTATGGAATCTTAAAATTATATGTTACAGATAATGTTAGAAAAGCTAAAAGTTTCGTTCCCCCTCAAAGTAATATGAGATACATGTTGATGTGTTTGTCTTACACAAAAACTAAATAAAAGTACAAAAATGTACGAACACAAAGAGACCATGAAATAAAGAAATCAAACAAAGTCTGTAAAAACTGTAACAGCAAAATTAAGAAAGCATTACTACTAACCATGCATAACAATTATGTCTTTCCCTATTCTAGGAGAGGGCATATTGTTTTCTCCTGTGTGCCATCACAAAAGTTTTGCATACAACTCCTTCTGCATATTAAATGGGAATTCGTCAAAACTTTGCATACTTGGCTTATTACCATATGCAGATTTGCATATTATAAAGGCAGTGTGATGTAACCTTTTTTGAAGGAGTTATTATCCTTTTAACTTAAAACATTTCATAAAAAAAAATTGTACATACAACTTCCTCATTAATTTTAAATAGGAATTACAATGCATCTTTCTCAAAAGATGAAAGAATGTGGTCGTTGCATATGTTTTTGTGTCAAAAAAACCTTGTAATTTGTACTAAGCTTTAACAGGTAATACTTACATACATTTTACTCAAATCTTATTTTACAATTTCAGTTATGGAAGCATCCATTTGCTCAGGTTATTTTTGACTCAGATCCAGCTCCTAAAGGCACATCAGCTCCAAGTCAGATGGAAGAAATGAGTCAAGCTATGATAAGGTTAGGCACAGTATTTCCTATTTTTCGTAATATAATTTATCTATGATAATTGTGAAAGGTGATTTTAACTGTTATTTCCCAATTTCTGTCTGCTAGCACTTTAAAAGTAGAAGCCTAATCTCCCTCTATTAGTGACAGCCAGTGCACGAAATTACAGCAAAGCGTAAACAGGCCTGAGCACCCATTTCATTAAAATCTGGACCTTTTCCATTGAAAATTTCAGAAATTCTACAAGCCCATCCAAAAAAAAGAAAAAAAAAGAAAACAGGTATCAGGTTTCCGAACTTACACTAATTTCAATCCCTGGTGACAGCCCTGTTTTAAATATAGTGTTGATAAACATAAAATAAAACAAACCAAGCGAAATGAAATGTGTTTCTTTTCTTTATTCTATTTGAAGATTACATAATGCTTTCAATTTGAAAATAACAATTGTTTATTATAGAGGTGCTGTTGATGAGAGTGGAGAACAGTTTGTAGCATATTTCTTACCAACAGATGAAACACTTGGTAAAAGGAAGAGAGATGCCGAAGAGGATGTGGAGTATGTTCCTGATGAAGAGTAAGTCGTGGTACTCTACGAGATATTTATTGAAGATGAGTTAATACACAATTAAAAGGGGCCGTTGTGATCGTATGGTAGTTGGATTTACAACTACCTATGCAATCAGTGCTTATCCCCACTAAAATTGTGAGTGCGAATCCTACTCATGGAGAGGTGTGCTCCACACAACATTATGTGATAAAGATTGTCAGTGACTTACAGTAGGTCAATGGCTTTCTCTGGGGATTCTGGTTTCCTCCACCAATAAAACTGACCACCACGATTTAACTGAAATATTGTTGAAAGTGGTGTTAAACACACCGTAACCCTAATCCTACACAATTAAAATTGCTTCTTTTAATTGAAGTGTAAAATTTCATCAAATTATTTGTTAATTACAAAATAATATTCTTTTTGGAATTATAAATCAACAAAATATTATTCAATGTCTCAATGAGTGCTTATGACAATATTTTAACCTTTCCTGTTTGAAAAAATAAATAATTGCCTTCCTTATATTTGCTTTTATCCCAAAAATTAATAAAAGGCGAAATTGTATTGTCTGAAACATTTATGTGGTTTGAAATTGTGAATGCAAACAGTAATATTCTGGTTTTGGCAACATTTTTGGACGTGTTATAAAGGAAGTGTGATATGCGAGCGAAGCGTGCTCTTTATGGTAAAAAATGTGTACCTAGGATTTTTTGACAAATTTAATCTTCTTCAGTCTTCACATGGCTTCACATACTGATGGAAATATTTTTTTTCTGCACATTGTAAACACGTTCCGTGTAACACACTTACACACTCTACTATAACTAATGAAGATCTTTAGCATAAAGCGCAAAGGTGATACTAAATCTTGGCCCCTCTCTTGTATGTCCGATACCACTGAAACATGTAACCCGTGTGTAATAAAAGGCATTTTGTTAGCTTGTTCTACTTATATTGCTATTTTCGAATTTTATTAAATCTCTTCTGACATACTGACAAGAAGAAAACAATTCTGTGCAGAAGTTAACTTTTGAGATCTCGTAAGGAATGAGAGTTCGATTGAATGAGACTAGATCCAACCCTAAAAAAGTCATCCCGATATATCTCGACACTATTTTGATGCACTGGATGAGCGTGAAATTGGCAGATAATTTTCAGATTCGCGAGCATTCATGGCCGTGCCTGTTTCATGTTATTACTATACTATTAATCAGGATATTTTCTGCACTAAAGATCTGATAGCTATATTCTTTATGGGTTTGTAACATATAATTGTAAAAGTCTGCTGTTAATTTAAGAAGTCTTTACCTATAGGAAGAAAATATGGTAATTACTGACTCACATGAGGCAGATGAAAGCCATCAGAAGTGTGTTTCAGAATTTCCCAGAATGCATTTGCTTCTGAAATAGCAAATTCTGGTGCTGATGTTACATTTAAATCCTCAGTTGTAAATTCAACTATTTATTTTACAGATATCAGTATATGTTGGCAAGAGAATACAATTGGAATGTGAAAAACAAATTATCTAGAGGTTATGAAGAGACTTATTTCTTTGTATTCAGAGAGGATGGTGTTTATTACAATGAATTAGAAACAAGGTAAAGAACAATTTTATTTATTTTAAAAGTATTAAATTTGAATGATTGATAATTGTTTAATGTGAAGAAAGCAACATTTTAGTCATATTACATGTAATTAGGGGGAAAAGTTTACAAACAATAAATCTTATAGGTAAAATCGACAATGGACTGAAGTTCAGATTATCACAGTAAAAAAAGAGGATACAAGGTATAGAGATTGAAAATTTTGCCTGGCAACATGCAGAATACAACCATTCCTAACCAGTTGTTTAAGAGCAAGGAGTGTGGCATTCACTAAATACAAAGCACTCATTAATACCTCCATCTCAGGGCAAGTTGTGTAACTAATATGTCACTCAAAACTAGTAGACGCCCCTCAGCGGAGAAATTGAATCCTATTCTCAAAGCTCTAGGTTCCATTTTGGTCATAAAGATTTGGCATGTTAGATAGATTGGATACATCATTGGAATCACTCTGCTTTGATCACTATTTGTTGTTTTGCTTTGTCCATACCAGAGCCGTCATCACACTATTGTAAACCTACAACAACTTATTACACTTATGCCTCATGTTTTTTTTCAATCAGATGTTAGGCTCTTTCAACAGCTGTTTTTTTACATTTTACATGTCCATGATTTATAAAGTTTTGAAAATTGAAAACTTGAAAACATTTGAAATCAAGACAAAACAAAATTTATATTATTATTTTTGTTTGGGTCACCATTGAAATTGGAATATGTTATTAAAAATAGTTAAATACGTTAATTTTTCAGAGTACGATTGAGTAAGAGGAGGAAAGTTGGCGGTGGAGATGTACCAAAATCTAGACTTGTTGTAAAACATAGGGATCTTAATACTAAAGAAATGCAAGCTCAAGTAAGTCAGTGGTTATACACTGTTGATGTTCACACTTCAGTCTCCTCCTCAATAACCACTGGGCCATTAGTGGTTATACACTGTTGATGTTCACACTTCAATCTCCTCCTCAATAACCACAGGGCCATTAGTGGTTAAACACTGTTGATGTTCACACTTCAGTCTCCTCCTCAATAACCACTAGGCCATTTGAATGTCAACTTTGTACGATTGATATATTGGCGACTCTTTCAAATATTTTGATCACTCTGTTCTAATCCCTTATTCATATGACTACCATTGGGAATACAATGTAATAGTAGCTGATGTGCTGAAATGTAAAACAAAATATAGCCTCTGGCAATCAAAACGATCTGTGAGAGGTTCTTGGCAAAATTTATTATTTTGATGTGATGATATATTGAATTTTAGTCATTTGAAATAAAAACTTGGTAGTTATGATCTATTTAATGGTCCATATTGTCTGCCATTTCATTAAAAGTCAGTGGGTGTTTGATAAAAGACTCTGATTTCTAGCAAAAATCACTAACTAAAGCAGTTATAAGTACCGATTTTGACTTCAGTATGTTTAAATTTACACACAGTTAAACCTGTTCAATCTAAACACCTGTATATCTTGGTCCTGTTGGCGATTGAAATAGGCTTATTATTTGTAATGTCATTTTATATATTTGAACAAAGGGGCCATCCTGGTCGTGATTGTATGGTAGTTGGATTTACAACTTCCTATGCAATCAGTGCCTCTCACCAATAATGTTGTGAGTTCAAATCCCGCTCAGGCGAGGTGTACTCGATACAACATTATGTGATAAAGGTTGTCAGTCCCTTGCGGCAGGTTGGTGGTTTTCTCCAGGTACTCTGGTTTCCTCCACCAATAAAACTGACCGCCACGATATAACTGAAATATTGTTGAAAGTGGCGTTAAACACTCTAACCCTCCCCATAACCCATTAGAATAAGTACATTGAATAATCAATTTATCTTGCATTAATTATGTTACATTAATATGTTATTTTTGTTGTATTTTAAGAACATTTCATTACTTAATATGAAATTTATGTTAAAATTTAATTATGATATCGTTTGTTATAGGACACTCGATTGTTGATGTTAGAACCTCCACAGGAAGAAGAAGAAGAACCCGAAGAACAATGTAAGTATTTATACCAGAAGTTATCAAGTTAGAACAAGGGCTGTCGCGGTTGTGATCGTATGGTAGTTGGATCACCACGAAAGTTGTGAGTTCGAATCCCTCTCATGGCGAGGTGTACTCGATAAAACATTATTTGATAAAGTTTGTCAGTGACTTGTGGCAGGTCAATGTTTTTCTCCGGGTACTCCAGTTTCCTTCACTAATAAAATTGACCACCATGATATAACTGAAATATTGTTGAGAGTGGCGTTAAACCCCATAACCCTACCCTCAAGTCAGAACATTGAGCATACTGGATACAATTTTCTGATTGGCTGTTTATCAAGTACAAATACAAAAATCATACAATTTTTATCACCAAAAAGGATTTATTGGTAAGCAGGGTTACATCGGTCTGTACATTCTTCTAAACACAAAAATGAATATCTTGCCAGTTTAAAAAATAATGATAGGTCACAAAAATTAGAATCAGCATGACAATCTAAATGATTTTATGTTTGACTAATTCTGTAAAGCACGATATAAAGATGTACTGCTCTAGGAGACAATTTTACAAGGGAAGACGTTATTAATATTTGCTACTGAAAAAGTAATATCAGAAATTTTAAGCATCGTACATTTAGGGATGAAAATGCAGGTGTAGAACAGTTAATATTATCATGGTCACATACATGAAATTTGTTCTTGTAACAAGTTTAGTGACATTTTTAAATGTGTTGAAACGGGCCTTTATTATTGTGCATTGTCTGATAAAACACTTTTTGCCAAAGTCTCTTCTACCAAGGATGTTAACTACAGTGGTGGTGTAATGGTTAACATGCTCACCTCGAGTACAGTAGATCGTGGGTTCTAGCCTTGGTCGGGTCTAATCAAAGACTAGGAAATTGGTATTTGCTGCTTCTCTGCTAAGCACACAGCTTTAAGGAGTAAGAGCAAAGACAAACCTGATCAGAATCAGGAGAATGTGTCTGAGTGGAGCAACATGTCTACCTACAGACTTTTGTTCTGTTTTTAAAAGCATATTGGTCTAGTACAAGGCTGACATTATCATCATTTCATTGAATGTTTGACAATAATGTAGTTCTACAAAATATACTGTATATGTTTGAAAGATTACCAACATGTATTCACTAGATCATATTCTGCTGATTGCTCACTAATCTCTTAAGCAACAATATAAATACATTTTAAACAAAGAAAATCCAACAACAACTATGAAATGCATTTGACATGAACATGTAGAATACCTTTTAAAATAGAACAACATTATCCTTGTGACAAAATTTTACGTCCATTAAGGTTCTGGACTGGCACATAAAAATTCAGAAGCTCCTGAAACCAGATGCCCAAAAACTGCCTGTTTTAATTGGAACAACGGGTGTATGCTATTCAGGGATTCCTCTTTATGTTATTTTTGGAACATCAGCTAGTTCTACTGGCATTATTTCATGTGTTTTAATTTTACCCTTTGCTGAAAGTAGTAGGCATCCAAGTATTTTTTCCTAAGATAGACATCTATTAATCTATTTTGAAAAATGAATAAACTTCGTGTATCATTCTCTACTTGTAGATAGTGAAGCTGAAGGAAGTGTCAAATCAGGAGGAAGCAAAAGAAGTAGAAGTCGGAGCAGAAGTCGGAGTAGAAGTCGGAGCAGAAGTCGGAGCAGAAGTCGCAGTGGGAGCAGATCATCAAGTAGAAGCCGCAGCAGGAGTAGAAGTCGCAGTCGTAGTGCTAATAGGTCACCATCACGTAGCAGCAGTGGGAAAGGAAGTGAGAGTGAGGCAGAAAGTGAGCAAGGCAAGAAGGATGAGGAGGAAATCTTTGGTTCAGCTAGTTCAGATGAGGATTAAATATTTGTGGAACTTTTCTACATGTCAGATAACTACTGACCTTTGGTGCAGCTCAAGTTGGAGAATATCACCTACATGTATATTACGGTTATCACATATTGTTTGGTTGCAGACAGTTTGATCTTTAATTTTGATTAAATTAAAAAGTCAACATAAAAAATCTGGCAAAATTATGTACAAAGAATTCTCATTATGGTGCCAATGTTAGAAATATTTTGATTTTATAGCAAATTTGAAGATTTATCAAGGGAGATTTCACATTGGCCAGTAAATTAAAAAGTTAAACTGTGTTATTGTAGACAAAAATTACTAGGAATGTGTGGACACTAAAAAGATCAGTATATATTAGCTGTTGTAAAGTCATGTGTAATGTTAGAGTTACAAATTTGCCTGAGTAAATGTGTTCATTATTGAATCATGAATTATTTTACAATACAAAACAAACCATTTGTAAATATCCTTTGTCATTGTAAACGTTTCATAGATGAATAAATTTTTAGAGCAAAATATAGTTAAATTCATGATTATACCTAACTAACGAGTGAGTGATTGTTGTTTAACAGCAATTCAACAATTTTTCAGCTATATCATGGTGAGAACAAGTTAATTTTCAGTGAGATGATGATGAGGTCCGCTTCATACTAGACCAACACGCTGAGTTGGATTTTTATAGTGCTAGTTCACTGAAACAACAGTCCGCTGGTAGACATGTCGCTCCACTCGGACACATTATTCTGATTCCGAGCCAACCAGTCTTTGCTCTTTCCCCTTAATGCTGTGTGCTTAGTGGAGAAGCAACAAATACCAATTTTATATTCTTTGGTTTGATCCGACCGGGGCTCAAACTCACGATCTACCACACTCGAGGCGAGCACTCTAACCATTATGCCACCGATGCAGTTAACTAACTAACGATGTTAAAGTCATGATACCATGTCTAGATGATGCATACAGTAAATAGTATTTTAAATAATCTGTTAAAACATTGAAGTAAAAGAGAAATGTCGCCTGGATAGATTGGTCAACACATTAGGGCAATTTTGTCAATAATTTTACATTTTCTTGTGTTGCTGTATGAATAAATAAGGAGGAGCTTTTACCTTCACTTGTCATCTAGTCATCCTTTATTAGCTTTTCACATTGTAATCGTCATCTCAGAAAGAACCAATATGAACCAAACTTGGCAGGTTTGGGCCTTTGGTTGTTTCCCATTCAAAATTGTATCCAATGGGCCCAAACTCCATTTAAGATCGTCTAGATCTACTAGAAATAGAAAATTCTTATATTGGCCACAGCTATCTTATTTGAAGTCAGAAATTGCTCAAATGTTTACTTAAGAGCATTGTTAGCATGGTAAAGGCCACCATTTTAAAGCCAAAATGTCCTAAAATTTAAGCCTTTACAAACTCAGCTGGTACTCAATCAAAGACTTTAATGAAATGTACAATTGTCACCGCTAGATAAAGGTTTGTTTGTTCACATTAGTTGTTCAGATGAGTGATTCAGGCTCCAATGAACCTCTAGTTTGTTTTGCCTTCAGGTATCAATTTGAAGAAGCTCATATCAGTTCGCCTGCAAGAATAATATTTTCAAGTTCATCTCCAGATTTGCTGGCATTTATTGAAAATTTTAGTTTAATGATTATTAACATTGTAATGTATTTCATCCCATGAATAAACTGAATTTACCATGTCACCTTTACAGAGTTGACTCCCTTTGTTTAAGCAACTAACATTTTATAGAAGCGCATGAGGGAGATATGTCTAATGTAAAAACTTATAGCTGATATCTGAAACGTGGTGTGTTTAAATACCTTCTTTAAAATTTAAGATATTATGGATAAAATTTAGTGTTTTCAGATGTAATATTTTTGAGTCATGCCCCTTTAACTTTATAAAATTTGATGAAAAAATGCCAAAGCATGACAGTTACAACTTACACATACATAATTGTTATATATTGTTAATATCGGTACTTAAACAATTTGAAAAATACATACAACTGCAGCTTGCCACATATCAAAACCAGTATTGTATTCTCTCCTGACATTATTCATCAGTTATTAAGACATTCCATTTTGTGAACTATTTCTGAGAAAAAGCATAGAAATTTTCCAAAATAAAGAGAGGACAGAAAATCAGTATTTGCTTAGTCAGACATTCTTTAGCTCAGCTGGCTAAAGGCCAATTGGGCTTTTTCCTGGAAGACTGCTTCTCAAAAGTCAGCAATAGAAATACTTCACTATTTACTGTGTGACATCATTGTGAATGTAGGTTTAGCTTTGTACAAACAAAGGTACCAGGGTATATTGGCTCGGAGCACTGTGGTCTGAAGTATTACATAAGCTGTAATTAGGGAATTAATTTTTTTTAAGAATTGGTAAAGAAAATCCACAAATAAAATGGCATGAATCGTCATTTTGCTTAAAACAGATTCAAGCTTTTATAAATGAAAGCTCCAAGGTTTCTGTGATCAGAGCCCTGGTGATGCCCTGTGATTTATTGACGTGTCAATAGTCTTCAAGAGACTATTGCACGACAGACTATTGAATTGACCTTTGAACGTTTTTTTCAATGGACAAACAATTTCAAAACTTCAAAAATGTCAACAAAATTTCAAAAATTCAAAATTTTCATTAGATTTCAAAATTTTCATAAGATTTCAAAATATTCAAAAAATTTCAAAAATTTCAGTTTTCATAAAATTTCAAAATTTTAATATTCAAATAATAATATTGAAAAACATGTAATATAGAGAATTATTAATTAACTCTATATTATTGTTGTCAATACAACCTAAACTCGGCCAATATAGAAAAAATTAAGCCAATATCGATATTGGCTTAGTTTTTCCGATATTGGCTTAGTTTTTTTTATATTGGTCGAGTTTATGATTTTATTATAAGATAAAATTTTATGGTTAATTAATAAATATATCAATTTTATAAATACCCATTATAAGATAAAAATTTTATGGTTAATTAATAAATATATCAATTTTATAAATACCCATTATAAGATAAAATTTTATGGTTAATTAATAAATATATCATTACGTGATGATTTCCGTATTGGCCTAGTTATTAGTCCGAGGGTAGCTGTATTGGCCTGAGGCTTCGGCTTCGCCTCGGGCCAATACAGCTACCCTCGGATTAATAACTAGGCCAATACGGAAATCATCACGTAATAATACATGGCAAAATCCGTATCATGCCGTATCATCTTGCAGAGGGCCTTTAGGCCCGAGGGATGATATTGGTCGAGGGTGATACGGGATATGATACGAATTTTGCCATGCTTTATACACTTTATCATATGTTTAAACAGGAGAGTATACAGGGTAGGAGTACGATAAAGGGTAGGGGTATGATAAAGGGTAGGGGTATGATAAAGGGTAGGTATCTGGCACTTTATCAAATACGTATTCAAAACTACTGTATTTACCACTAAATATATGATAAATAAAAATTAAGGACCTTTCACTCTGTATTCCACTTGTTTATTGTTATCTAATTCATTAAATAAATCATTTTCATCAGTTTTTCTACAATATATGCATGAATATATTTAAGTCATGTCCGCTACCTTGTTTCTGTTTAATTAGGAAATAAAACAGTTATTTAATGGGTGTGGATGCAGTTATTTAATGGGTGTGGGAATGACCAAGTGTTCTATTGCATTCGGCCGTTGGCCTCATGCAATAGAACAATTGGTCATTCCCTGCACCTCGGGACAAATAGTTTGGTCTATTGCATCCACACCCGTTAAATAACTGTATACTATGACATCATCCAATTCCATTGTTATGCAAATGAGAGGGCATGGTTTATTATGCAAAGTGACGCTCGTACTACATTCAATCTGGTACAGATGAAAACACCAGGGTCTATGGAGTCTGCGGGTCCAAAGTTTCACCTTAGCTGTAAAAGGGACAATTTCTTAAGAACCAGTAAATTGGATTTTTATTATACATGTACTGGTAAATGATATTTGTCATTGTGCTATGAACTGTTAAGCTTAAGTAAAAGCAGTCGCTGGGTGTATGTGATGAGAGCCATGTGGGAACGAAATAAATAGGAAGAAGATTTTAAAAATGGATCTTAAGAACCGGGTATGGAAATGCAAAGGTAAATTGCTTGAATAATCATTGTGATATGCAGATTCAGGTATGCATTTTCTTTAAAATTTGTTGAATTTTTGTTTGAACGACTGACCACACTATGATACTCTACACCCGTGGAAAAAATTCGTAGGAATACGCTCGTTTTGGGTTTGTTCCGTAACTTTACTCCGCTTAGAAGTTTCCATAGCATGTAACATACTCAAATCGAACAGAATATAAAAGAAACAATTTGACTAGTCGATATATGGCATTTATCGTGAATAACCCACGGGTATTCAACCCCTCCCCACGGATGAGTGAAGGGAACTCTGAGCGTGATCATCCATGAGTTCCCGACGATGACATACTAGTCAATCTAATTAAAACTAGAGGTTTCTTGGATTTTTTTCAGCTATGCAATATTTAACAAATAGTTCATGGCACTAAGGGCTATATGGCAGTTTATGGACCGGGATGTCACCCACAAAATATTATATGGACCGAAGCGAAGCTGAGGTCCATATACTATTTTGTGGGTGACAGACCGGTCTATAAACTGCCATTTGGCCCGAAGTGCCATGAACTATTCCTTATGTGATACTCAATACTTGCAAATCTGTCAGACGACATGTTTTTGTTATTGTATGTATCTAAGGCCAAAAACGAGTTCGGACAAAATTCGGAAGAAAACATTATATTGGCCGGGCCCGGTCAATATAATCAGTATACTGTTATATTGACCGGCTCGCTAACAAAGACAAATAGGGAAAATATTTACGTCAAGTATAATATCATCTAATGATGACAAGCACAAGTTCACATCAGAGGTCATATATTTCCAACATACCGGGGCAATCAACGACGAGCCTACCAAATCTTGAGGTATTTAAAACCAATTACACGTTTGTTTGTTTGTTTGATGGTGTTTAACACCACTTTCAACAATATTTCAGTTATATTGTGGCGGTCAGTTTTATTGGTGGAGGAAACCGGAGGACCGGGAGAAAATCACCGACCTGTCGCAAGTCACTGTCAAACTTTAGCACATAATGTTGTACATCTCGCCCTGATCGGGATTCGAACTCACAACATCAGTGGTGATAGGCACCTATTGCATAGGTAGTTGTAAATCGTAGTTGTAAATCCAACTACCATACCAGGGGCGGATCCAGGATTTGGGATTGGGGGGGGGGGGGGGGGGGGGGGGGTGAGTAGGAGAGGGATCTGGGGACCTAAGGTCCCCAGCGGGTCCAGGGGGACGAACCCCACCTCCGTCAGCTCTGGGGGTTTGAGGAATTACAGACATTTATTTGAACGACAATTTTGAACCAACCACACCATTGTTATCAGACCAAAAAAACTTTACTTTGAGTCTTAATTTTGTCGGATAATTGTTAACAGTATGTTTTTGTCAGATTATAAGAACCTAAAGTAAAACTTTTTTTTGAACAACCGTGACGTCGGACGCAGGGTGATGAAAAAACTTCGAATGATCCTTTGAACTAGGTGCATTAATTTGATAAATTAAGATAGATCCCCAAATTTTGTACAAAACTCCCGTTTGAAATTTCCGATTATCTTTTACGGAATAAAACTAATTGCGAAGTTTCGTTTTTCTAATTAAAAATCTTTACTTTTAGTATGATGCTAACCTATCACAAATTTAAGTGAGCGTAGGGCTAACTAATACCCACAGCCCCTCGTATTTCCTCCATTCAGTGGAAGGACCTTAAAAAACACGGTGCACAAGTACAATGTATGTCATGTCTATTGTACAGGTTTCTCTTCAAACCATTCAGTGCATTATTGAGGAACTGCAGATTACAGAATCTCCCTCCTACCCCTAACCTCCAATTCTAAAAATAAAACCGTGGTGAGCAAACTACATTGTATGTCAAATTTGTAGTTTAAGTTTCACTTAAATCCATTGAGTGGTTATTTAGGAGTTGCGGGTTGCAGAATCATCCTACTGAAAAATCTAAAAACCATTGTGCACAACTAAAATGTATTTCAAGTACATTACAGTATATAGTTTAACGTCAATCAATTGCGTGGTTACAGTCAGGGGAGTTGCAGATTGCAGAAATCTTACAGACGGACGGACGAACGGACGGACATCAAGTGTTTGAGCAACGGGCGTAAAAACCTCATTACACTAAAAGATCAAAAAAAAAAAATGTATCAAAGTTCTCGAGAAATATGCTTACGGAAATCAGGTGTGAGATATGCATAAACCATTTTGTCGAGATTATTTTCACACTTTCATGTCCAGTTGTAGATATTAATTTATTACAAATAAATTGTAGTTAGAATTTTTTGTTAAAAATGTGAAAAAAAAATTGTACAGACATACATTGGTAGATATAAATAATATAAACGTACCCGGACAAAGGATTTGTTCACACTTTCTTGTGCAGATACCTCGTGCAGATGCAGAGATTGTTACAAATAAATTGCCGCTAATTTTTTTTTTTATTAATATGTTACTTTTGTATTTTAATGTACAATAATATACCAACGCGTATTTTTACTGATCTTTACTTGAAAAGTAAAAGGCAACATTTTCGGGTATTTGTATACAAATCAAACTTATATTTTTTTTCATATGAAATTGCAGAATTTCGAATTCAAGAACTATCTGAACCATTATTTAAAGAGAAGTGACCATTTTCTTGGGACACTCAAGTTACTCCACACTGTCTCAGTTTCATCATCTGATTCTCTCGTTATAGGTTTTCGTTGTATGTTTTATAAATGAGATCAATTGTTAAATTAATTATTCGAAGTATTGATTGAATTTACTTTTTAGTTTACCTTTGACTTTTCTCGTCTCGTCGAGGAATCAGAAATGTATCCAATCTTGCTTGTTTTCTTGGCCTAGAATTTTCGTCCATTTTATAATTTCTAAATAGCACGTGTACATGTAGTTGTAAAATTGACTGAAGAAATAATGTGCGTGAGAAAATAGTTGATGTCTGGTACCTCGGAACCAATCAGAATGGAATAATCTTTGAACTACTGACGGCGAATACATATATGAATCAGCGAACACATCCAACGTGTATTTACAATGTGTAAGAATATTTTACTACAGGTCACGAGTTAACCATTCATGAAAAAGTTATTTATTGATCTGCTTAATTAACGTTGTATAACATATGCTTTGCGAATTTTAGGGGGGGGGGCGCACGCCCCACACGCCCCCCTCTAAATTCGCAACTGCATACGATCACGTCCACGACGGCCCCTAAGGGCTTTAATTCGATTGGTTGAAATTGTTAACCGTCGTGTTAATGCATGATTGGACAGTAATATAACGATGAATGAAAGACTTCCTGACACGATCCCATGCGGAATGTTTCTAGATGTTTATATTGTATCGCAAAAAAAAAAGAAAAGAAAAAATACAAGTGCTTAATGGTGAGATTGAAATAACTCATTGCCACAACATTTGCATTAAAACGACCTTTCTTCGTGTAAAATGACCCTTTGGTTTTATTGCTGACAAACAATTTTAATTTATTTGGCTTTCCAATCTTTCGATTTTGAGCGTCACCCGATGAAGATTATTCCAGAAATCGTCGTGCGAACTAAATTTGATATCTATGTTTTTAATAAAAGTACATTATAGAATAAAGCAATTTGAAAATTGCTGTAAGAAAAACCAATAAGGTAATTTCGCAGTATTTACTCGAGTTGTAAGATGTTTGTATATCGACTTGTAAGATGTTTGTATAAATATACTTATTTCATTTTTGACGTCTGCATTTTCTTTGTACAATAATTTTTTTGTTTTGTTAAGGACAAGTTCTAAGTTGAGAAGATGGAAACGAAAAACAATGAATCTCCAATATCCCTGTTGTTAATTATTAACTTAGAAATCTGAGCTGATTCCATCTCGGTGATCTTTACTAAGCTTGCATGATTGGATTGTAAAGTATTTTACATCCAGCCGGTATATACCGACTAATCAGTAGAATTACAAATATATATATGAAAAATTAATTTTATTGATACCGAAAGACACCAAAAAACAATTTGTCAATTTTATTTTCCAAATCTTGCTAACCATGAAGCTCTCAGATATTTAGGTGAACATCTGACCGGTCCATCATCTATGAGTACAGCATCAGTTATTTTACAGTCGTAACAACAGGCAGCAAGATTGTATTTATTTCCTCCAAAAACTTCGAAACACCCCAGGCACCCAAGCAGGCAAGATCTGTGTACATCTCTTGGGTCACAAGCTAAACCATATGGTGACATTCCAGATGTTAGGACCAGCAATGTACTTAATAAGAACATACATAGCCATATTGCCTGGAAATAAAAATATTTGTTTATAGAAACAGCATGTGAAATTGTTTTTTTTTTGCTGGAGAACCATATTTAAATATTCAAATTCAATAAATCTGCAAAGTAAAACAGATAGACAATTACACCATCGACAAGAGCTAACGGTAAGCTATAGTTCCTTAATGTAGACAGAAATTAATTATTGTTCTATCTATAATGTTATGAGTTGCTTACATCCACTCTATCACATATTATTATAAGAAAGCCGCCGTGCTCGTATTCGTATGGTAGTTGGAATATAAAACTACCTGTGCAACCAATGCCTATCACCACTAACGTTGTGAGTTCGAATCCCGCTCATGGCGAGGTGTACTCGTTACACCATTATGTGATAATGTTTGTCAGTGACATGTCGGTGGTTTTCTCCGTTTCTTCTACCAATAAAACTGACCTCCACGATATAACTGAAATATTGTTGGAAGTGGCGTTAAATAACATAACCCTAACCCCTAACCCAGATTAAAAATGTAAAATAATTGAATTGTTTCGTACATTTTTTTGTCGACCGAAAATCAAAGATAGCGTCCATGACAAGACAACTTTAACATAATAAAACAACATTTCATGAATATTTCAATCTGAAACCAATGAACCATAACTGGAATATGCCATTGAATGGTCCATTACAAAATGCATATTTTTATGTTGATCGAAAATCTAAGGTGGCCGTCAATGCAGGACATACATTTTGTAGTTTTAGCATATGGGAAAATGATAAGAATAATTTTTCTAAAAAAGTAGATGTTTATTGAACCCAAACCGAACATGAATAAATCATTGAATTGTCCTTTACAATTTTTTTTGTCAATGGGAAACCTAAGATTTCGGCCATCATAGGACATATTTAATATAGGACCCTATGGGGAAAATATCTCAAAATTATTCTTATCTGAAATCACTGAACCATTGCTAAGCAAACTTGGCTAGCATGTGCCTTAAACTGTCATTTACAAAATGTCTTGTTTTTGTGCTGATTCGAAAACTAAAAGTGTGACCACCAAAGGGACGTTTTAATGTAAGAGCCTATTAGTAGGGTGCCCGACGAAAGATTTTTGCGAATTTGCCTTAACGGAATTACACACACCTGTATGATACATCGTTGGAATGAGGAGAACAAGCCGCATCGAAATAAAGATGTCGTCGCTATGTATTCATCTTCGCTAGCCAAGGGTTACGATTCGGGTCCCCCTTCTCTCCACCCTTGGCGGATCTAGAATAAATTTTGAAATTCGCGCACAATGCCACCTGGTGGTTTATCGAAGTTGCGCCCCTTAGATAGTCGTCATCGCCAGCCAATCAGAATAGTTTTGTTATACGTATGTTGGAGAGTTGAAAATGGCAGCGCCCAGTGAATAAAAACTTATTTGTGATAAATTTAATTTGGAAGCACTTACTGTTAACCAAGTGAAAGTTTCAAAGCTTTGGCAGACGGGAAAGATGTTTTCATTGGAACCAAAACGGGAAGTGTCATATGAGAGCATTCCGGTGCCATTTTTGTTTACATTTCGTGGATAACATGTGTTCCGTGTAAAACGTCTTCTGATTGGATACGTGTACTGGTAGCCGTAACCAATGAAATATTAAAGCGCGAATCCTCAAAATGTATTCTAGATCTGCCAAGGGTGGAGAGAAGGGGGACCCGAATCGTAACCCTTGGCTAGCGAAGATGCTATGTATTGTGGTCACGTTTTTTTTAAATTGAGGTCAAAGGTCAAGATCTGAAAATTGGAACTAACACACCACAAGTTTTAAAAGGCTCCCTTCTTCGACAACACTGTGAAGAACTTTAAACTGGAATGCTAATTTTATTTGTTAAGCTTAATATTTTATTATTTTATGCTTATTTTTTTTATTTTACACTGTTTGAATATATAGCAAAAGGCCATTTTCTAAAAAAAATGCCATTTTACAATTTTCGTATATATGAGAAATAAAAGTGACCTTGACCTGTCATAGTTTGAACATTTCTCATTTTTATTTGATATTCATTTAAAGGAAACCTTCAAATTATTTTTTAACCCTTAACATTTGACAACTGGTGGACGGATTCCAAAAAAAAAAAACATGTTTCAGTTATGGTACACTTTGACTAATTACTGGTAAAATATCTATTCACCTCAAACTTCATAAAAGGTACCAAAATTCAAATTTAATGGCTTATGTGTTTGCAACATATCATTTGTAGGGTCAATCAATACTTAACGAATATTTTGTGCAAAAACATGGCAATTTATGGAAAGGTCAAACGCCATTTGTTTAAAAACGTAAGGTCTATGGACATATTATGCGTTTGGACGATGTGTGGCTACAAACCACTCTGAACACTCCAAATATCTCAGGTGTTTGGCAAATAAGAAAGTGTTCTCTTGTTAGTTTGAAAGCCCACCAACCACGTCAAGGTCAGAGTCCACTGGCAGTTTTTTTTTTTTTTTTTTTTTTAAATTTTGTTTGTTTGTTTGAAACATCGGCAGTAGTATACCGAAGGAACAAAGGAACAAGTCATAGAAAATGTTAAAGAAATCATAGTCCGGAGACTGGGAAAATTCCAGAAAAAACATAAAACGGAAACAAGCTACGACATAACCACCACAACATATAAAAAGAACACATTAAAAAAACATTGCAACAAATGAAACTGCTATTTACTGAAAAACACGTAGTACGTATGAACTTGTCTAAGTTTACTAAGCACAGAAAACAGTGATGCTTGCCTAAAACAGACATTAGACCAAGTCTCAATGAAACAAAAGACGTCAACGGGAAGTCGTGGTAACTGGACAACTATGACTAACGTGAGTTGATGGTCACAATGTTGGAAATGAAAGACTGTTTTATCTGAAATCATAGTTTTGATAACAACAGTTTTATTCGGTGAAATAGATGGAGACTGGATGAAAAAGAAAATAAAATTGAGATCATATGTCATCATCTTCATCAGTATTTCTAGATATTGCTAGGTGGGTATTTTCATTACGGCATAAGTCGCCAGCTTGGCAAGGGCAAAGGTCTGTGCAAGATAGACTTTGCTCAAAACAAATGCATCCTTTCATGCACACAGATTTTCCTTTGCAAGTACAAACAAGGTCTTGCAAAAAATCAGAAGACATCTGGCCTTTGAAATAAACTGGAACTAATCCATTCCTGTCTTCCCATGCAAATAGCACTGCAGACTTCATTGGCGGTTTTGCAACATAGGCAGTCATCCAAATATTTATCTGTAGTGAAGATCGCAAAACATGCTGAGTGAAGGTGACTTCACAGGGTGGAAGTTTGGCCAAACATGAATCCCTCAGTGTCGCTAACCTTACCCTTAATTTGTTAAGATCGACGTGATCTTCCTTCAGTTTTCCTTTTTGGTCGTACAGTAGATAAACAAGTTTACTGGCGGCATCTATAGATTTATCAGTGTCACAGTCTGCAAGGGTGGACAAATCTCTAAAGTTTTCTGGACTGTCTTTAAGTACTTTAAAAACGGTTCGTTTGCCAATCCCGAACAAGGATGATGTGGAATCACATCTTGTGATGGCATGTGCAGCTGGTAAAATGTTGCATAAAAAAAACAGGATTGAGGATGCTGCAGATCGAATGTACGGGAATGAAAACGCCCATCCTTGGTGTTTGTGATAGAACCCGTATGAAACCATAATTCCTGTGTATGTTGCATTGAAGGAAAGTAATGGATGCATAGAATCAAGAAATCTGTATCAGGCGATTTAACAATGATCCGACCTTTGATTCCACTTTCACCGAACGTTTTGTCTGCATGGATAGCATGTAAAATCATACGAGTGTCCGCCTCTTCATGTGTACAGTATAACTCTTGACAATCGGAGACTCCATCTCTGCAGATTTTCTTGGCAATGATTAGAAGCACCAGAAAGATACGGAACTTCCCCGGATGACATCTCAAGAGATGATAAACGATAGTGTTGCACAATCGATTCGCCAAGCAATTTTATCAATGCTTGTTTGTTGGTAGCGACTGCAAGAAACCTTTTCTAATCAGGAATCGGTCGGCCTTCTATGAAACTGAGCCATTTCCGGACTTATAACGTATCCTGCAGGATTGGTCCGTGTATTAGAAACACATGAATTAAACAAATTTTAACCCCAATCAACGGCCGACATAAAAATGAATGTTTTTAAAACATAAAAACCACAAACAATTCTACTGAACAATTAAAACCAATTTATTTGCCATAAAAGAAGAGAAAATACTAAATGCATTGAGACAGAGATCGTGCTAGTTAATGACCGGCGAGCGACACATCATTAACAAAAACCGGTACATAACAATCCGTGTATGACAATGAGGAAATTTATAGTTATTTGAGTTTATATTTTGCTAATTTCTCAACAACCGCTAACATTTAGATTATGATTTTTGGCACACATGTACATTTCATCAATATGTTTTCTTCAAAATCAAAGTACATTTATAATGTAGTGTAATTACTTTGCTTTTGTTGAAAATACGGTTAATTTGGGTCAAATTTGAGGCTTAAAGTAAGGCTGATATACTCTTTCAAAAATCAATTATTTACATCCCGTTTTTATTTTAATTATATCTTTGATACATTATCTCTGATGTAAAAACCTTTTTAGCTATTTAGATAGCGGAGAATATTTTTATTTTTCATCCTGAAAATACCATGTACAATGTGTCAGCCGAGGGTACCTTTGAAAAACGTGAAATTAAAAAAATCGTGACCACAGAAACTTACGACGACAATTAAAAATACAAAATGTAATAATTTTTCTAGCGTTTAAAACCAAAATTAGCCGTGTGTAATTCCGTTAACCCAAACTCGATAACTAAGCGTCTTTTTTAACACTGGGCACCCTACTATATCGGGTAATGAACAAAAATATACATGTATTTCAACGATACTAGAATATAGATTGAATTGAAAGGATTCATTAATACTGAGTCATTGGAATGTCTTTTTGCTTGGATAGAAAATTCAAGTTTACTAACACAGCAGGACATTGACTATGGGATTAAGAAAAAAAAGTTCTTTATTTCTCAAAAACTACAAACTGGTTTGATCATACACAGTGCAACGAACCAGGTGAGAGATGCGGGCTATGGTGAGCCTCTAGTTTTGTAAAACACTGTAAAAAGAAAATTTCAATTCCTCTCTTTGGTCAAAATGTTATTGAAATATAAATATCTTCACCTTTGCATTTAAAACCAGACACTGCTGACATTTGAAATTAGAAAATCAATTTAGTTATAACACAAAATCATGTAAAATGACTGTTTTAACCAATTTAATTAAAATCAGCTGAACATTATAATACCGTAACGGTACGCTTTTTTGTTATAGTGAAGAATGGGAAAAGGATTTGTGGTACAGGAACAGCACTTTCCAATTAACGCACCCATAGCTCAAGATAAAGCTTAGTTTGAAGGTAAATTACAAAGTACAGGTAATATTCTGGTGGAAGTGATGTGACACAATGTTATCAGTGATTTAATAACATGTAAAATCTAGATATGAATATGCATGTATTATATTATACATATATAAAGCAGCTGATTTCAATCATACAGGATTTTAACAAGGTTATTGACAATAAAATAAAATTTAATTAATTAAAAGCATATTAGGTCCATTTGTGAAAACTGAAAATGGAAAATGGTTCAAAAGGGGAGAATGGAATCAATATTATATAATCACTAGTTTTGTAATTATCCTGATACAGACGTCTCATGGATGTTTCTGACATTCGTCAGACATTCTACAACGTCAATACTATATTTGATTTATTTACAATGTCTCAGGTGACAATGACAATTTTTAAATTTTTAAAAGAAATCAATTTATATTCAAAATATAGTTAAATAACATACGTTCTAAATATATGGTTTTATCCTTTTAATGTTTCTTTTATATGAACATAGAACCCGTTTGTTTTATAGACAAGTATGTTTTATTTCTAATGGTCTTCTAGGTGACCAAGTTAACATAATATATGTTCACGCCACGATATAGCTGGAATATTGCTAATATTGGCGTTAAACACCAATCAATCAATCAATCAATCAATCAAGCAATCAATCAATCAAGCAATCAATCAATCAATCAATTAATCAATCAATCAATCTGGTCAGTATATTTCTCTTCAATTTCAGTGTTCTCAGTGAAATAATATGTCCATGTATTAATGTCAGAAAATGAAGTATATCCATATAATTCACCCCAAACATGAAATACGTCAAAATCAGATTCTCAAGCTCAACCTCTTGAGTTTCAGAGTTGTGCGCACAAAGTCGTGTGTACAATATAATAAAAGTCATGCACACAAGTTTCAAATTGTGCAAACACGATTGATTTCAGGTCTACAGAATTAGAATTGTACCTTTCTTCTTTGGCAATAAATGGTCTACGTAAATTTGAACATTGCATTTAGGGCCGGATTATAACCTTTTGGGGACCCTAGGCTAATGAAATTATGGGTCCTCCTCGGATGGAGCCCCCTCTAGCTCGCCTGCACCCGTCTTGAATATTTGTACAGTGATATATTTAAGCGATATAAACATAGATTGAAGTAAACTTATTGCAAATTCTTTAAATAAACTAGAATGGCTTGTCAATAAAAATATTCCATAAGAAATAGAGGGCCTCTCATTTATTTATTTATTTATTTATTTATTTATTTATTAAAATGTATAATTACATTACATACTTGAAAATAATATCTTAAGTAGTAATCATTGACAATATATACAACCACAAAGACACGAAGAAGTCCTTTTGAAAACGAAGCTGAAGAAATTTAAGAACTGGCTTGGGGCAGTCACAGAAATATGGCGGACAAATCACAAATGAATGAATCGACTGCCAGCTAAAGAGATAGAGAATATGCTGGTTATGATATATTAATATCTGGATCTAATAATAGATATTAAGTTTATTCATAAACATGAAAAGAAATTAATGGTCTTCGTGAGAGACAGAATTTTAAAATTGTGTCATCAAAATATAAAAAATTAAATTTGAGCATCCCGAGATATGTCTGAGAATTATCTTGTTATATTTTTTAATATCGTCATAGAGTTTATCACAAGACATGTCTAAGATATAATATCAAAAAAACTGTCAAAGGACGATCTTGGCTGGTATATAATTGTCTCTTATTGTCCAAAACGTATGCGAGTATGAATGAATGAATGTTGTTTAATGCAAAGATATATACAGTACCATACTATCAGACGGCTATACGACCACTTGGTCATTGGCTTCTGACCACCAGCCTAACAGAGCTCATCTAATTTAAGGTTTTCAAACACTTACCTAAGGGCCGTCGTTTCATATGTCAGTTCGTTATATCTGTCCTGTGTCAGTTTCTGGTAGTCACGATTTAAACCTTAAATTTGCTGAAAGTGGCGATAAACACCAATATAACCCAACTCAACGTGATACGTTATTTTCTAAATGAGTACATTGTAATTACGAAAATGTGCATATTTGGAATTTGCAATAAACGTTGACAAACATCGACGAGACAAGACAACAAAGTGTCTATGGGCGTTTTGTCGAATCATTGACAGAATCCAGGCTTTTGTATTCAAGTGTACACTTTGTTTGTTTGTTTTTGTGTTCTTTTCTTTTTTACACCTAAAACCATAAAAATATTTTATACAAAACTCGTTCATTTATTAATGCTGTAATGGTCAAATTCATTTACATTTTCATGTATATTTTCCTAAAATAAAAAGGTTTATTTTAAATAAGTTCATTTTGTTGTATGCGGTTTTTAACGTTTTTACATTTCACTATTCTTCGGTATCTCTGTAATATTGTTATACATTGGCTTTATGGGAATAAAGATATATATATAGCTGTGCATTTCATTAATCACTGTTAAGGAAATAACAAAAAAGTAATACAGTGCAATTAAAAAATAAACACTTAGTAGATAAATTAATAAAAATAATTTTACTTTTTCATCTTGTAATGAAATAATAACAACAACAAAATAACCACGAAGTGAAAAAGTGAAAATAAAATGATTTTTTTTAAAAATTTGTTTATCGATTCTTAAAACAAATTTTCATTAATATTTTCTAATCGCACTGTAGTATACATTGATACATTATTAAAATCCTTACCTTCATTTTATAAAATTCCCTTTCCTTTGTTGGTGTCTTTCACATCTGTCAGTGACATCATTACCAATCCTCTCCTTTTTATGGTATCCGTTTAATCGTCTCAATTTGGTCATTTCCGTAAAAGAAAAAAAATTCTGCCCCCTTCAGTTTATAGGTGTGTAATTAACTGAATAATAGGATAATAAAGCCGGAAACTTTTATCTGTCCATTCCAATAACGATTTGTAATTATTACAAATAAATACAGAATTAAAATCAAATCATCCCTTCTTGAATTGATTGTAGAAATCAATGTATGGTATTTTTAGTGTTTAATATAATATTTTTCATTCAGTTCACCATTGTTGATTGTAACTACTATATTTATAGATGTAGCAAATAGTTAGAAATACATGTAGTTCATTTGCCTCTCTGGACGTCAATATTGAAGTTATGTCTCGTGACAATGAAACGGTAATCGAATCTGTATAGCCCATT
Source organism: Bathymodiolus brooksi (assembly GCA_963680875.1). Lineage (NCBI taxonomy): Eukaryota > Metazoa > Mollusca > Bivalvia > Mytilida > Modiolidae > Bathymodiolus > Bathymodiolus brooksi. The sequence goes on along the minus strand of OY804576.1, from coordinate 60,665,693 downwards.
AATAATGGTGTTCTAAGATGGTAAATAAAGAAAGGAATTATAATTTTATTTCTTATAGACGAAACAGCAGTATTTCTAACTTTCGGGAAAGTTCGCATCTCAAAGGAAGATTATCTTAGCTGCGGAACCGTAGCTCTGAACTTTTGTTTAGACGTCTACCACGGGAACTTGCTCCCAGCCACTAAATTTGCCCCACTGATTTTTTTAACTGTCTATGTATTACCCACGGCTTAAAATCAATTGGCAGTAAAAAAAAAATCAGTGGTCCAAAATTAGTGACCTGGAGCTAGTCCCTGTGCGTCTACGGTAAAATAAAAAGAACAGAACTGAAAGAAAAAAACAAACAAAAGAAGAGAAACAAAAAGAAAAGAGAAAAATGACCGAGAAGAGCTATGATTCCGCAGCTGGCGATTATCTAAATCAAGGAGGTCTTTTACACACGAATGCGTGGTGCTATTCAACAAACTTTTCGCCAATACAGCATGGACATTCAGTCCGGCGGAGACGAATTTTCAGTTCGTCCCGATGATCAATACGGGTCGCCAACATAAACCCAAAATTTATTTATTTGTGTATTCATTTTATCTCTTTCTTTTATATGGATAAAGAATTAAGAGCTTCTTTCTTCCTATTTGTCAACTTTGCGACCCACCTGCCTCAGAGCATCTACCGACTTGGTCAGCATTTGTTTTTATTCATGGGAATAAATCAATTTTATTCCTGTTATATCTTTACTATTTTATTTCAACAAATTGTTGGCCTATTTATCCTGGTCTCCCACAAAGACCATACATTTCTTTAAACAGATATGACTAACTAATATTAAGTCTATTAGAAGTATCAGTTTTGATTCTGTGTCCCAAAGTTGAGTAATGGTATTTAACTTATTTTTCTTAGCTAGTAGTCCATGTAAGAAGTTATGTTGTCATTCGTATTTGTAGGGCCCGGTGGCTCAATGAGTTAGGTAGTTGGATTACCTAACAACTCATACAAGCCTATCACTAATACGACGTGGGTTCGCGCCCGGCTTTGTATATTACAAAAAGGGTGCACTCGACTCGCAGCCGCAAGTGATAAAGTTCCAGTTGCTTGCCCATGGTCGGTGGTTCTCTCCTCGGTACTCCGGTTTCTTCCACCACTAAAACTGGTTTCCGTGATATACAAAATGTAGCTGAAATATTGCTGAAAGTGGCGTTAAACACAATAAATCCAAATCATTCGTATTTGTGATAATGTGTGGTATTTCTGAGTTAAATTGAATCTATGCAGGTTTTTCATTGTTTGTTTATATCTGTATTGCCGTGGGAGATCCAATTGTTAAGAGCGAGTTTTTATCCCATTATCCGCTTGTTCCAAACCAGAACCTAGAACTCCGTTTGCATATACAGAGAGTGCAAAAAGTATTCGGTCACTGTAATTTTTTACTATATATTTCATATAAAACCACAATTTTTCAAAACATTATTCCAAAGTCAATTCTTGTTCGATTTTGATGATATTTTTACCAACAGAAGCGAGAACGTACCTAGTTTTCTGTGATTATTTTAAAATATTTTTTTGAAGCACAGATTTTAAATATTCATGATTTAAAAACCAAATTTAAATTATTTGTCTTCAAATGTACTATCACTGTGTTGTATTTTTGACGTTCAAAATTTAGTTTTGTGTTTAACTCGTGAACTCATAAAATTTATAGATTATAAAATTATGCTAAAATTACAGTGTAAAACTACATTTAATTCTGCCTTTGTTGGTAAAAAAAATCATCAAAATCGAACAAGAGTCGACTTGGGAATAATGTTTTTAAAAAATGTGGTTTTATATGAAATATATAGTAAAAAATTACAGTGACCGAATACTTTTTGCACGTCTGTATATCGTGATCCTTTTGTGTTGAATGGTTTGAGGTAGGAGGTAGCAACTGTTCTCTATTTTATTGATATTGGTGGAATGGTTAACCATCATTCATGTTTATGCTTTCTTTTCTAAAATCTAAATACACAAAAGGTACATTTTTATTAGATGAATATATTTTATACACTTTTTTGTTTAATTAACTCCTGATAATACATATATGTTATAACAAATTTGAGGAAAGAAATACTGGTGTGGCCCTTCACAGCTTCCGTATTTATATAATAAAAATATAACTTCCATATATATTTTTACTTCATAAACCCCATTATCATATAGTTTATACAATATACAGTAATACATCGTAGGCTCCCTCTTGACACAATAAACCTGCGACATTATTTTCAAATATCATAAGCACAATCGTATACAAATCAACGGTTTTTGTAGTGGGGTTCAACATTCACAATATGTAATAATACGAAAACTTTTTATTATATTCGTCATTCAGACATACATGTATGTATTTTTCATTTTTTATAATATAAAATGACTGTAACTGGATACTGTGGTACAAACTACTTACCTAATAGCATTCTCTTTGTTTTCGGCAATGACTGCACAGTTTTACTTATAACCCATTTGTGCTGAACTAGTGCGAGTTAAAACATATCTGTGGTGTATTTACCGAAAACCAACAGAATGCTATTAGGTAACTAACACAAGTTTATGTTACGAGTATATCATATGTCTTACTAACATTGTAACAAATATCTCGCATGTTTATCAAAATATCTCATCTAAACATATCATATTATATTATATTATATCTGATTAATTACATAAGATATCTTATTTTTGGAATACTACATAGAAAAACGTCTTGTCATGCATTAGATATATCAGCTGTGGTTATCGCAAGGATAGGCCTAGTACGATTGGCACTTTTACTATCTGACACTGTAAATTAATGGTTAAAAATATCATTAAACAAAGTTAACATAGGATTAACATAAGAAAAAAAGTGTCATGGATTCGTTTTATGACAACAAAATTATGCATTATATCCTAAGATAAAAATATTATTACTCCGTTGTGGGAGGAAGATACCAGGGAGGTATATTATTACCTTCAGCAGGTGTCTAGTGCAATATTAATAGGAATATTATGCATATGATGGGTGTAAATGTTACTTAATTGTAGTAACGTCCGGAACAATTATGTATCATTAGACTTTGTTTCCAGAAGAAAAAAAAATCAAAATATCAATTTGTTTGTTATAGACCAAATAGGGACATTAAAATATAATAAATGTCATTTTTCTTTTGATAAAACAGTAATGAAAGGGCGTTAGATTATCATCGAAAAGTGTGTGTGCCAATGTGTGTGTTAATAAAAATATATGGATAATTTTGATCAAAATTCAGTCAGAAAATGTCATTTTGTGTCACATTATTTAGAGTATGCCTTTGATTTTCTAATGGCATGAAATTGAAATAATTGCACCATTAGGTTTGTCTCACACTGCACAATCAAAGGCGCCCGTGGCACAGAATTCCCCCCCCCCTTTTTTTTTAACTTTCTGTTTATGTCGGCCATATACTATTTAGGTCCGGCATATGAAAGCTGTTGTTACAATAAGATTGCATGGATATATGGACACGAACACGATAAACAAAGGAAACAGAAATTAAACTATAAAGGAATTTTAATGAAAATAAATAAATAAACAGATAATTAAAAAAGGGTCACGAATTCCGTGTCACGAGCGCTTGTAGCAAATGATGATAAAGAAGAAAAAATCAGAAAAAATATTGTTTTAATTTTTTATTGACTTTAAATACGTGTGACTGTATTTGGACATGAAGTTGTAGAATGAACCAGTTGTGGAGAAATACATGTGAACAAAACACGGAATCACTACCCCTCCGTACATGATTTTTATTTTACTATTTTCACTGTATTAACTCCCTTGTTTTGTCCTTGAGAAGAAACACATTTCAATATTGATCCCAGTGATAGAAAGACAAAGAACAGTTCAAACATGTAATTAAAACAAACAAACAAAACGACTTCCTCAAATTACAATAGTGTGTGGATAGTCTTCAAGACTCCAAGTGGATACAAGTTTTATTTAGTCGTTGCAAAACTGTACTTCTGTACTGTAGACTGTAGTAGCGTAGTGTAGACCGAATTATTCTGTCGTTTAGAAACTAGAAAGCCCTAGAGAGGGTTTTCTAAACGATAGAATAATTCGATCTAACTGTAGTGTAGACCTATACCTTCCCAATGTGCGAAATGTCGGAATTCTGGACCCTTTTCGACCCCATTTAGAAATAAAATACCAAAATAATTTGTTAAATGGCACATTAAGATGATGATTTTGCACCAAAAAAAATGCATTAAAATAATTTGAAAAATAAAAAAGTTCAAAATGTGAAACTTCCCAGTTTTGGGTCACTTTTATATAAAAAACGGTAATAGTTACATAATAACGCTGTGTATTTTTCTGAAAGGGATTCTCGTAAGGAATTCATTAAGAAAAAACCCATTAAAATCAGATAAAAAATAAACTCCATGGACAAATAGCAAAAACATAAATTTTAAGGCCTCTTGTTTGGAAACAGGTATAGTTACAATATTCCAAATCATTACCAACCTTTCTTTAGTGTCACGGATCATTGTGTTCAAAATTCAGAATGATCTATTTACTAGACTTAAGGTATCGCACGGAAACCATTCTGTCTACACACTTTATATTTTATAAATTTAAAGCCACGTTCATGAAAATCTTTAAAAAAAATAAGCAGATCTTGACATAAGCAGATATATAAAGCAAAGCCACAATCAATTTTAAGTATAGCATATTAAAGTAATTAACTGTTCACTGTATATTCAAAGAACTAAAAGCATATAACTCTTAAGATCTGCAGGAACCACATACACCTGCATTTAAAGTAGATTGGTTGTGTAACTTATTAGGTAACTCATGCTAGAGACAAAAATATCAATAAAATAAAAAGATATAAAACTAATTCCAGAGTGACGTACATAGTCCTCTTTTTAGGTACTTCAACTGTATTTTCTTTTCTGAAATTATGATTATTATTTTAAAAATAATTCATAGCCAGAAGTTGTCCTTTGTATAACAGGAGCTTGTAACATGAATACATTCTTTTCCTTTTTATGGTTTATATATCAGAATATAAGCAACTGCTAAGAACTATGAAATAATACATGCAGATATGAGATATTGCACACTTTAAACCTGAGCTGTAGTTTTATTACTCTCAGAGAACTGTGCAAAATTCAATGACCTAGATGTGATATTGCATGGCTTCATGTAACAAATCACTTATACCACAGTTTTCGGAATTAAACAATCTTAACGCTTCGCGTTTGATTTGTAACCGTGTGGACGGTGTGGTATAAATATTTACTTGTCCAGTTTTAAAATGATGTGAAAATGTAGTCATCACTGTTTGTATTTATTACTAAATGATTGTCCTGTGAGTTTTTGTAACAAATATGCCAATCTCTTTACTATTTTTAAATATACAAGTTGAAAAGTACCACAAAATGGTGACATATTTCATGATGTACTAAGAGTGACCACTGCTTTTTCATGACATTCATCCACATGGAACTCTTGTATGATTTCAGAAAAGTTTTCAGTCTCGCAAATATTGATCATATCCAACAGTAGTTGAGATTCATGGGAAAATTTAATTTCTGCAATAGTGGTGAGCAATGTTCCCCATCATAATAAATATATTTCCATTACACATTTACATTGTAGAGCTAACAGAGTGAGGTGGAATATAACAACTTGATTATTCGGGTTATTGACACTTTATTGATGGGTTATTGTAACTATTTTGTGGAACTTTCAAAATTTCTGTTTAAAAATTGTGGGCCTGAGGGGATTGACATGTTTGATGCAAAAACTGATGGAAATATCATTTAGGAGTAAATAAGGACAGTGATGACTATGTTTTCAAGTATAATAAGATAAATTGAAAAATGCAAATATGTATCTAGGGTTTTTTGTTGCCCTTTAAGCTATTTATAGCGAACAGGTAACATACTCACATAATGGTAAAAAATTTAAATTCAACAAGCCACTGTCACGGCTGGTAATCGGCACAAGCAGAATAGTTGGTTCTGCAAAGAAATTTGTGAGGATAACTTCCGGTTTTGGTGGAGGAGAGTTCACGAAGACGCTTCGCAGGGTATGTACGTGTCAAAAATTGAAATTTTCTTTTTTACTGCTCGAATATTGCAAAATCAGAGAATGCTATGCTGTGGCAAATGCTTTCACGATTAGAAACATGTATAGTTTAATATTGTATATGAAGTGTAACTCTCACAAAATCAATCGTCTCACGAAAAGCATGACGAAAATTGTGACTCTCTTACATTTCTAAGTTGTTCTTGACAAAGATGCAAGTTAAATTTTCAATATTTTTTCATCATGGGAGTCTAAATGTAATCGGGGATAAATTCTGATTCGTCAGAAGTAAATTGAAGTCTAGATAAATCTACAAACTGTCAATTTTCATGTTTTCCTGCTTGAGGAGATCGGTTCTGATAGAGCACATTGCGAATGCATGAGGAGATTTGCTAGTTTTGTTAATTGTTTTCTGCAAAATTGATAAATTGACACTTTTAAGCACAAAACTGATAAATACTCTAATCAAAATAAACTATTCTCTGTCCACTTTCAGGAGATGCCAGGATTCAAGGGAAAGAGGAAGACTCTTTACAAAAAACCATTTCGATATACATTGCCTGTATCACCGCCAAGGAAACGAACAAAAACAAGTAGAAGTACACCAAATTTAAAATCCCCATCAATCAGGACACCAAGTTTATTAAAAAAATATCTTTCAATTTAAAAATATTTATATCCTTTCAAACGGGTTTACACATCTATTCGGCGCAACCTTTTTACTAAAATAACGGAAACTTCACCGCAGATCTACACAAGTTATAATATTACATAATTTCAGCACATACATAGGTCTAACGTAAATAAACGTTCACTTAGTGCTAGTAGTCATGAATAAATTAAACACAAGATGTCAATTAAACTGTGGACATATCCTTAAAATTGGTAAAACACTTTACATCTTGTAACAACTACTATACATGTGTCGTACCAAAACTAGCAAATCTCCTCATGCATTCGCAATGTGCTCTATCAGAACCGATCTCCTCAAGCAGGAAAACGAGAAAATTGACAGTTTGTAGATTTATCTAGACTTCAATTTACTTTTGACGAATCAGAATTTATCCCCGATTACATTTAGACTCCCATGATGAAAAAATATTGAAAATTTAACTTGCATATTTGTCAAGAACAACTTAGAAATGTAAGAGTGTCACAATTTTCGTCATGTTTTTCGTGGGACGATTGATTTTGCGAGAGTTACACTTCATATACAAGAATAAACTATACATGTTTATAATCGAGAAAGCATTCGCCACAGCATAGCATTCTCTGATTTTGCAATATTCGAGCAGTAAAAAAGAAAATTTCAATTTTTGACATGTACATACCTTGCGAAGCGTCTTCGTGAACTCTCCTCCACCAAAACCGGAAGTTATCCTCACGAATTTCTTTGCAGAACCAACTGTTCTGCTTGTGCCGATTACCAGCCGTGACTGTGTGTTGTATTTTTTTGTGATATGCTACTTCATAATTTTAAAGATTCTTTAAATGCACACTCCTTGATTTTATGAATTTGATACACAAATGTAGAAGTCTTTCAGACTTGACTAATTTGTTTTTAATGTTGTTGCTAAAAACAAAACAAACATGAGAAATTCAAAGAGAGATAATTCTTTCAGATTTTTTAGGTCAAAGCTAAATTGGTGTAGTATTTCTTTATTTATTTTTTCTAAATACAGGCAATATAGATATTTAACAAAGCAAATGTTTCACACTTGTCAATGACAAAAAATGTTTGTATTGATGAGTTAAATTTTATAATGCCTCTATATGGAAGTTCTCTGTTGTTAGCTCAGCCGACCCAAACTATATGGAGACCAATTTCTGAAATTTCCTTTATTTGGATGGTTTATGGGAGGTTTTAGATGGTTTTTTTTTTCAATTGATCTTGTGGACAGATTTCCTCTCTTTTTTACAGTTAATGGGATGAATTCAACTGAAAAGGGCCAAACTGTGCCAAAATCTATACATCTTTAAACACAAACTGTGTATGAATAATAAGGTGAGCAATACATGCTCAGGTGAGGCCTCTAATATAGAACTTTCATAAAGGTTAATTCAAATAAAATATCTCTCCAAAAATTGAAAAAAAAATCAACATTGAAAGTGAAATATTGGCCGTAATCTGTTTCACGAGATAAAAAAAGTTGGTACTTGTTCCAGGTGTAAAATTTTATTTACTTTTAATTGAAGACTATTGTACTTTCATATTTCTCAAAATCATATCAAATAAAGATATTTTTTGTATTTTTCAGGCGATTATTATAAAAGAATGGTAAGACACAGTAAAATCCAGAGAGAGGTGCTTCTATTATACAGAGAATTTTTAAGACTAGGAAATCAAAAACCTGGAATTAACACATACATGAAGAAGGAGTTTAAAAAGAATTCCCACATTCCTCGCACTGAATCACTACGTATAGAATATTTAATAAGACAAGGCAGAAAACAACTAGACATGTTGAAGATGGAAGATGTTCAAAGTATGGGAGTCTTTGTCAAAGATGAGGACGACAAGAAAAAATAAAAATCTTGAATAACTTTATAAAGAAAATGATGAGATTTAATATTATTGTGAGATGGACATCAAGTGTGGTAAAGAATGAAAAAATTGTGCGATGGGCATCCAGTCTAGTAAGGAAGGAAAACGTTCATGAGAGAATTGTAACTAGTTTCCCAATGGAGGGAATGGAGATGGCTTTCGCATATGGTTCTGGTGTTTTCCAACAGGAAGGACATGTGGATATGAGCAAAAACATGTTGGATTATATCTTTGTTGTGGATAATCCCAAAAAATGGCATCAACAGAACATGAAATTATACCCAAAGCATTATTCATTCTTGAGATATTTTGGTGCTAAAAGGGTTGCTAAGATACAGAATAATTATGGTGCTGGTGTCTACTTTAATACATTAGTTCACCATGAAGACAGACTTATCAAATATGGAGTTATCAGTACCGATCGATTAATTACTGATTTACTGGACTGGGATACATTATATGTCAGTGGGAGACTCCACAAACCTGTAAAACTTGTGGTTTTACCAACCAATAAACAATTATTGTCCGCTATGCATATTAATTTACAGAGCGCTATGCATGCTGCTCTTCTTCTGTTACCAGAATCATTTACAGAGGAGGAGCTTTATACACAGATAACCAATTTGTCATATGCTGGAGATTTCAGGATGCAGTTTGGCGAAGATAAAAATAAAGTATCAAATATAGTCAAACCAAATATACCATACTTTAAACGGTTATATGAAAAGATTATAGAAAGTGAGAAGCAAGTTATCTGGCATAAAAATGATGGATTTTTAGAACAGTACCCAACACACATATCACAATTTCATCACCTTAATCTCTTGCCGAAAACCGTTCAAGTGAATATTGTTGAGATTCGTAGACTATCTGGTTCGAGTGGACTTCCTGACATGGAGGAGGTTATAAGGAATCTGGCTCACGAGAGTCACTGTGATGATTATGTTGCTCAGAGTTTAAAGAAAATTGTAAAAACGTCTAGCTGGAGTCAAAGCATCAAAAGTGTTTTCACTGCTGGTGTGACCAAGTCTTTCAAATACAGCATGAAAAAAGTCAAGAAAATGTTAAAAAGGACAAAACAAAAATGATTAGTTTGAAATTGAATTATTAGTATCTATTCAAGTCTTGCACGAAAAGTATAAAACAAAATATGTTATGTTTGTGAAAAGTGTGCGAATATATGTTTATTAAATGGTATTAAATATTTTACATTTTCATACTTATAAGTACATGTACTGATTTTTGCAAATTTTTAAAGTTTTAGCCCATCTGTACTTTAAACATATTTTATTGTCATACAAAACAAGACAAATGGATAAGACACAAGTTGTAAACTTATGAAGTCTTCTCCGGTACATATATAAACATTAGCAATGACAATATATTACAAATACAGATAATATGAATAACTACTATAGCAAAAATTGAAGATAACATAACAGGACAAAAACAGTTCTATTGGCTGAAATATATGAGTCAGCCCATCTGTTTGTTTGTTTGTTTGTTTGATGGTGTATTTAAAGCCACCCCCAATTTAATCAAAACTTCTCTTGAAAACTGCATGATCAGATTATTTATTTATTACCTCTTACAGGTCAGTTTTTTTTTCTATACAATTTGCCGACAGAAATATTGTTTCAAGAAAAAAACCCAGCACCATCCATTCCCTAAAGGTGAAATGATTATGCCCTTAAATTAAATTTCTGGTGTATAGTAGACAAGTTTCTGTAGAATAAAATAAGGATTACATGTAATCCTATAGAAATGTACCAAACTGATGTTTCTTTATTTGCCAAAATTTTATTAAAGAAAAAGGCCAAATATTTCTACAAGTTTTCTTTTTATTTGAATTCGCTGTTGCCCTTAGACGGTAGGTGCACTCGATACAAAATTATGTGATAAAGTTTGTCAGTGACATGCGGGAGGTCGATGGTTTTCTCCGGGCACTCCGGTTTCCTCCACCAATAAAACTGACCGCCACGATATAACTGAAATATTGTTGAAAGTGGCATTAAACACCATAACCCTTAACCATAACAGTTAAACGCAGGAATGGAATTGGCAGTGTTGTGGGTCTGAAATATCAATCGCATGTCTATGGAACAATCCCATGGAGTCTGACTGACATGTAGATAAAATAAAAATTGAGTTGTGACGGTTTTTATGTTTTTACTTAATTTTTATAACCTTGGTAGTTTGGTAAATATGAAGATTATTTAAGTAAATAACTGTTTTGAAGACCAGAAGACAATAAAATAAAATTATTAAATCTAGCCAGATTTCTTTTGGGCATGAAAAATCAGAAATTTTTCTTCAATCTTTACCAAACTGCTGAGTCAGATTTTTTGTTACATCTTTCTATGAAGTGCCTATTCCATGCCAAGAAAGTGAGTGGTCATGTGTTAGGGGTTTCAATATTGCCTTTCTACAATTTGTTGATTGAATTTTGGAACTACTTGATATCCCAGTAAATATTTAAAAAAAAAAAAATACTACACAAAATATGTTGTAAAGTTTAGTTGATCCTATGAAAATGTTAAAAAAAAAACCCTTCTTCTCTGAAACCAATGGAACATTTGCCCTGATAGCAAACTTGGTTGGAATGTTCCTCTATACACACTATGTAAAAGGTGTCCTCTGTAAAATGTTACTTGGTGTTGCGGTGTACTGCTACTTCTTTTTTGTGTGCAGCACATGGCAGATGCAATTCACACAACAGACCAAACAGGTAAGAATTTTTACCATGTTACACAATTTCATTCAATAACAGTTAATCACATTTGTTTCAGATATATTTCTTGTCATATTAATATTAAAAAATCTATATAAAAACTTTTGTTTACAACAATAACTGATCATATTTATGAACAAATACTGAGGCAGGTCAAGATATTTGAACTTTTTCATCAAATGGAGTTATTTATTAATCTTATCACAGTACACTTGTTAAAATTTGAACATGAAGTAACAATATACTACACTATAATTAATCATAGGTACCAGATTAATTATTGATTAATTACATAGGTACCCGATTTATGGACCCCCCCTTTTTTTATATTTTTTAATTCATCATTTTTGTGGATGTTTTCATTATAAACAGTGTTGAACAACTTCAAACATTACCAAAAACTCAATCCGAGATCGATATAAGCCCATTTCTAAAAATACAAAAACCCACCAGAGTTGTTCAACACTGTTTATAATGAAAACGTCCCACAAAAATGATGAATTAAAAAATATAAAAAAGGGGGGGTGGGGGGGTCCATAAATCGGGTACCTATGTAATTAATCAGAAGTAACAGTACACTTGGCAATTTTCTGAGTCTAAAATTTCGTTTATTTCTTCTTTATATAATTTACATGGAAACTTAGGATTATATCCGACTATAAAAGATAAATGAATTTAATTAAGGAAGGGTTAAATCAAAATGTCAAATTTCGAACTTTTTGATGAAAAAGTTCAAATATCTTGACCTGCCTCAGTATTTGTTCATTAATATGATCAGTTATTGTTGTAAACTAAAGTTTTAATATAGATTGTTTATTATCAATATGACAAGAAATATATCTGAAACAAATGTGATTAACTGTTCAGTCGGGAAGCCACGCACAGATTCCGTACCTCCAACAATGCAAAGTCAAATCCCGAAATCAAAGGACGTAACTCTATTTTTTTTAGACATGACGTTTTACAAGTGAGCGGCCATGCTATGTTTACGTCGTCACCCCATGTGTTTTTACTGAATATCTTCATAAATAAAACTGAAAGACGTATTCATTCTTATTGAATCCATTTTTTAAATAAAATTGTAACATGACTGACGCGTGAATACGTGTATTTATGATATCGTTTGCTTGAAATCAACGTTGGAACTCGGGATACCGTTGCTGATGAAATGTTGTAAAAAAAAATGGCGCTAAAAATAGACTCTTTAACTAAGTGGAACAATTGCATCCCATTGGCTGTTTATTAATAAATTTGGTAAAAATAGCTAGAATCACGTATTAGAGTATGGATTATTTGCATATTTCCCCATCATTCGTCACTAGAATTCCATATTTGGATGTAAACAAGAAGCACTATATTTCGAGATTCTAACCAAATATTTCTGTTTTTTTTCATAGATTGATCGATCTATTAGGATGAAAATGTGACTGTTTCTGTTTAAACACGAAAGAACCACTTGACCAATCATAGTCACACATATATAGAGTCATTTTATTCCATTTTTAACAACAAATCTTTCATTTTCGTTGACTCGTTCCATGGCATTTATGGACATGTCAAAATATTGACATAATTAATAAATACATTTTAGAAATAAAAAGGTCTGCATTATAATGTATGATCTTGTCATACAGAGAATGGTGAAAGATTATGTTAAATTCACTCTAGATTAACATGGCATAGCATAAGGCTACATATTTAGTACAGGTTAAGCATTTACACCCCCCCCCCCCCCCCCCCTTTTTTTTCATTTTCAGTCTGTTTTCCTGAAATACTTATTGATGTGTGAACATGCTACTTTTCAGTGCCAATGGTATTGACAACCTCCAGTTTTAGTTAGTTTTAGATCATTGTAGGTAGATATATGTATATACAGACTGGACATGGGATGTTTATTTTTTTTTAACAAGAGTCTGAAAATACCAAAGGGGCAAAGTTACAGATTCTATGAGTATAAATGCAAAGTTTCCTGTGATGTTTATTGGTTGAATATCTGAATAAATAAAAATAAGAATATATGATAAGTCTTATATATATATTCATACAGGTTTGAAAATCAATATATATATATATATATATATATATACGTCTGAAAATTAAACCAAACAGTGTTAGAATTAGATTTTAGAGCTGTCAAATTTTTGTTCTTCCCTCGACGGGATTTGAACCCACACCATTGTTACACTGCAGCACCATTCGCTTAGCCTTACGTCCAGCGCCCTAGACCACTCGACTACATCCACTCCCTTATATATATATGTTTTTTTCTTCTAAAATATCCATGAAGTAAAAAAAATGGACCAGCATTCCAATTATTTTTAAAGTACATCATCAAACAAATGCCATGAGTTTTCAAGACACCTTGTGTCATAAATTATAATAAAGTCATTCAGAAAAGAACTTTCTGATTGTGTAATTTGTGTAATTTGTGAAACTTCATCTGAAACTCAAAAGGTTTATTTCAATTTCAATTGAAAACCAGGACTTGTCTTAAACATTTCAAGAATGAATTAAATTTCTGTAAAGAATTTGGCTCAGAAGATAACTTATATTGTGGTACTTATTGTTATAACAGTTGTAACACATTTTCTAGGTCAGAAAGTGGAGCTGAAACAAGATCTCAAACTTTTCAATTTCTTATAGATATATTGAACCAGAACCAAGTTGTTGAACAAGTTTCTACAGACATTTAGACCTGTATACACTCCAACATGTTGTTGAATTTGTTATTCATGCTTTTTTTTAGATGAAAAGGTACTTATGTTGCCTGTTGTTTATGAGAAATATAATTATCTTTTATCTATGAATATTAATGCCGAAATTTATAAATTTTCTTTTACAGAAAAGAATTTTTCAAAATGTGCCCATTTATTAACTTTTTTCCAGTCATTGGAACAAATAAAATAATTTTTTTAACTTCAATTTTAAACAATATTAACCAATACTTGGTTATTTTGCCAACAGAAAACATATTCATTCTATTCTAATCATTTAATTTACTTAGTGAAATTAGGAATTCTGGTTTGTCCTTTCATGTGAATGCAAGTATTCTGTATGTGTCTTAAAATTATGTGAATGGTAGTCATTCAATATGCTCTTTTATGTGAATGCTAGTTATTCTGTATGTGTCTTTTATGTGAATGCTAGTCATTTTGTGTCTGTCTTTTATGTGAATGCTATAGTCATTCTGTTTGTGAATGTCATGGTGGAAAAATTATTGCAATCTAAGTATCCATATTTGTAAATGCTGGTAATTTTGTGAATGTCTTGGAGAAAGAATTATTGCAAACTAAGTACCCATATTTGTAAATGCTGGTCATTTTGTGAATGTCCTGGAGAAAGAATTATTGCAACCTAAGTACTCATATTTGTAAATGCTGGTCATTTTGTGAATGTCAAGGGGAAAGAATTGTTACAACTTGACCACCCATATATGTTATAAAAGCTAGTTTGTAGTTGTGTCAAACACATGAATATTCCAAATACATTGATATTTACATTGTGAGATAAACATGAAACTTATAGCTTTCATTCAGATAATAAAATTTCCTAATTTCAAGAAAGATATTTGCTTACACTGATTTTTTTTTAATTTGCCTTGATATAATAGGAAGGGTTAAGATATCTGAATACAATTTTTTATGCCCCTTTTTGTCTCAAGGTTACACTTTTTTTTAGATTTTTTTAACATGTTTTTTTTTATAATATTTTCATATTTTTTCAATTCGCTTAATTTTTATTTACATGCCTTTATTTTTTCCACACATTTATTTCTTTCTATTTATCTTGTACCTGTTGTATTGAAATTAAAATAAATTGAAATTATTAATTGTTGTACATTCCCTGTGCAAGTCTAGTATCATAGATGATTTTTTTAAAAATTTAAAGTGATAATAAATAGTAATTCCCCAGTCTAAATTACAAAATGCACAATGTCTAAAACAATATTGCAATACAAATAATTCAATTAAACTGAAAAATACGGTATTAATACAAGAAAATTAAAAAAAAACATAGACACCCCCTTTCCCAAATGAAATATACTCTTTCGGATGTACGCTTAGGTGTCGTTTATTGTTGATGTTAAGAAACACCACCGATGTGTTCCGAAAGACAATGAATTTCGATGTTTGGCAAATCGTCGATCCGACCAAGGTGGGTGTAGGGCTAAGTGGAACAATTGCATCCCACAAGACATTGACACTAGTTGTCGGTATGACAATGATCCTTGATGATTTCCTCAGGCAATGTATGTTACAGAAAGCCATCATATTGTTTTAATTAAATTTTCTCTTTTAAATAGAACCACCTTGACATTTGTTTTGAAATTGAGTCCACTTCAATTAGCAAAATTCGATGTTTGTACACAATATAAATAAAAACTGAAGTGATACAATAAATTTCTATTTATCCATAGACATCTTCCGTATATTTTAATTGATTTCAAGCATAAATATTTATTGTAAACCGACGTATTTTAAGCGAAGGGTTGAACGTCATTTTTCATCAAAAATGAAGCGAAAGTCACGTGACTGGGACTTGACTTTGGAGCTCTCCTGTCACGCTGGCTGTCCTACTGGTTATTGGATGAAATTGTGTAACATGGTAAAAATTCTTACCTGTGTGAATTGCATCAGCCATGTGCTGCACACAAAAAAAGAAGTAACTACACCGCAACACGAAGTAACATTTTACAGAGGACACCGTTTACAGTGTGCTATATACAAGATGTAGATTTTTGTGTCGATCGAACTACAATTGAAAATGCATTTTTTTTTCAAAACTAGAAACTTAGTTACTCCCAAATTGTACATGAATTATCAACGGATAGATTGATTAATTGATTCTTGCTTAACATCCGGAGAGCAGTATCTCTATTCAGGACGAGAACAAGTTTAATAATATATTAAAACTACATGTATATAGAAATGGGGGAAGTGATGGATCAACGTGGTAAATGACTTTTGACTGCCACTGAAAAAGTATGGAGAGTTGGGTATGGACGAAAAATGTAGTCTTTTATAGAGGCTACAATCCACTACTATATTTCGAAATCTAATAAAAAGGTCTTTAACATGCAGGGGGTGTGGCACTCTTAAAACACCTTACCCACTATGGTCCAGGGTTTCCGTATTATAATTTGACAACCCCCCATCGGGAGGATTCCCCCAATTCATCACCCGAGGACTCACTGACTAGCTCCGTTTGTTTTGAGAAGTGAGAATCCTCTCCAATCAATGGAATGTCCTTTACAAAGTTGCGAGAAAAATGTAAAACTCAATCAACAATATCCCCCCTTTTCTAATGGCAATCAAAACATAGGAATGCTTGGAGTTCTACTTTCATAGCAGCAATTTTTAAAGGGATTATTTATAAGAAATGGACTTGTAAAAAGTCCACGTGGCACCAGTGATGTTTTGTTGATTTCTAAAAAAAAAAATTATTGATTATTTTCTATACATTTGATGTAACTTTAAAATAAAGCTTAACAATGAAATCAAGCTGCCAAGTAGACAAAAATCAGTTTAACATTTTCCATGAATGTTGTATGTGAAGGAGATATTTTTTACGTTATCCTCAATGTATAATGAAAATAATGGACAGCGCACCTATATCAATATTGGTTTGGCTGAAAAATTTCTTTCTGTCTAATTTTTTTAACAGTATATGTATTTTGTATTCTCGTATATATATATATACAGAAGTTATTCGGGAAATAATTAATACACAACTTCCAGATTCATGTAATCAACAACTGTCATAATTACCCTGGCACACGTGAAGCGCGTGAGGTACTTAAGGAGATCTGAACAATCAGCTGCATGCTACTGACAGCACTACGCATTACAAGTGGGTGTTTAATACCGTTACCATTCTCCAGAAACTTTCGAGAAAAAATACTTTTTGACGGAATTTCGTGGTAAGTAACTAGAGCTAATTTTCAGATATATTTACATGTATATTTTTTTAATTAATTTGACAGGAAATTGTTATTAATATGTCTAGAACTTTAACGGGGTTACAATAGTTATTTATAATTTTTATATTTGACGCAGGGAAAATAACACACCATGAAAGATAAAAATAGCCAATATCTGGCGAACTTTGATGTTTGTTTTATATACCGGTGAATGCACACACAACACAACATTTGTAAACAAAAATATATGTTGATTTTTGAATGGACGTTCGTTGTGGAATTTAATATTCAGGGGAACCAACCGGTTAATCGAGAAAAGCCGTTCGTGTACGATTGTTAATCGGGTTTTTTGATTCGTGAACGATTCGGTTACTAGTTCGTGTACGATTATTTTGAGGATCCGGAAATGATCCCTTGACGGTAAGCCTCAATTATTACTAATTAAGGAAACAATTATTAATTATCTCTTCGCAGTTCCCTTCCTTTATTGTATATTTTTGATGGTGTATGCTCCAAAACTTTCGTTGATATAAACCTTGCGTGAAATGTGGTCAGAAAGTCTAAAAAGCATTGCATCAAAATGTCACAAGAACTATAATATTCCTATATTCACACATTTACACTTTTTTATGACTGAAACATCACTTTAATGGAAACATTCTTCTATATTGGAGTGGTTAAAAGACCTTTTTCACAAAAAATGCAAAATATGACTGGAAAATTATATTTTTTTCATTTTTTTGTTCGTGAACGAACAGGTTACAAATTTCTTGTTCGTGATCGATTACTCAATATAAGATACTTGCATTTTTCTTAGCAATTTAAATGAATTATTTTCTAATGTTGCTTTTTATAAGTGTGTCTCATGAAATATGAGCGCGGCAAGATATAATTTGCGGTGTTTTGAGTCATCGAAAACCTATTTCTAAGTAATTACTAATAGACATTCATGAATATATTTGTATGTACTATTCTTTGTAAGAATCAGGCAACACCAATTGTAAGTACAAATCCATTTTAAGAAAATATTATGTTGAGTACTGAAACACATTAACCTCAAACTAGAACTGTAAGCCAAAGGCTAACTAATACCCCCACACACAGCAAATTCCACGAAAAGGTCAATCACTCTTGCAATACTGGAACAATCATAATAAAGTACGGGAACATTTTCGCCAAAATGTCTTCCCTATAAAACCAGTCAAAAATTCAAATGTAATTTAAACAAAAAAGTTATGACTGAAATATATCCAGGAGCCGAGCCCTTACATGTATGTATACGATGCTATGGCTCAAAACACAGGGGCTAGGTGCATCCGAAAAAAAAAAAAACTATATAATACTAGCTAGGTGCATCCGAAAAAGAAAAAAAATACTATATAATACTAAAAAAAAAAAAAATACTATGTAATACTAGTAGTATTATATAGTATTTTTTTTCTTTTTCGGATGCACCTAGCCCCTGTGGCTCAAAATGCCTTTTGTAGATATTAACACGCAAATATTTGGTTCCATTATGCAGTAAAAAGTACGTGAAAACTTTCCCGCCATAATGTTCAATCTATAACTACTAAAAAATTATTAGTTTTATGAAAATCCGGAATAGAAGGAAATGTTTGGATTACCAAATGAACACTTTTAACCAGTTTTAATAAAAAGATAAACAATTGATGTACCACTCATTGCCTGACTTACATGGAACAGTACTTAAAGGACAATAACTTTTGCATGTAGAAAAAAACCCCAATATATGCCAATTTTGATGTCTTGGATGGCCATTTCGGAAAATAATTCCTCGTCAGCAGAGCTAAGTGCCAAAAGTTTGGAAACCCAAATAATAAGTCAAAAATATGAACAAAATATAGCCAAAATTACCAAAAGGTGAAAGCCAAAGAACCGTAGTCCTACATAATAAAGGACGAAGTCCTTCTAACGGTAAGCTGTCCGATTTTTCCTTCTATATTGATAGCCAAAAATCTGTTCACCGGAAGTTTAAAAAATAGATCAATTGATAATTTAAAAACGCAAAAGAAATCTATTTCAATGAAAAATTCCCAATTCTTTGATTATTTACTCTATGCAAAATCGAAATAAACTTTTAATAAAATTCTAATAAAAAAATCTCATTCTACGAAACTCCCGACAGGAAGAGCGACGTAGGTAAAATGAACGCCATAGCAAATCGGCTACACAATTCATTCAAAATAAAAGATAATAGCCTCACCGGACGCAATTACGAACGAAATAAAAAGTATGTCCCCTAATTGTTCCTTCAAAACATGAATTAAAAAAATGCTTTTATAAATAGATACCCCGCTAAATTACTCGTGTTTTGGGAGAAAATTATTCATGCGCAGTTGTTGAATGTTGCAGACGACGGGTTTTCATATTTGTAAACAGAAAACGATCGACAATTGCACTTGGAATCTATCGCTAAAATTCATTGAGGTACGCATATTTTGTTATCTTATGCCTGCAATTGGAAAGAATATGATCTCCTGGTTCTATGCATATGTAGAACACATTGAAATTAAAACAAAAACAGTCAATATAATACATTTTCCTTACCTTGATCTATCCCAAAATGTCAAAATCCGTGATGTACCTTATTCATTGAAGTGTCCAAGGAATTCCGAAAGTAAACTGGCACACTTTTATGGTATGAATAAAGGAAAGTTTTTTTTTATGTCATGTGTATTATATACAAATAGATATGTGAACGTAAATGAATGAATGCTCTTTCAATTTTAACAGTTGTCATTAAATAATTTACACTAGAAAGGTTATTATGATGTCGTTCGAAATTGTGTCCGGATCTAGGTCACAGAGTGACTAGAACGGGGTCATGAAAATCTGTTCTAAGTTAAAACCCGTAACAATGCATTGAATAATATATGGGCTATGATTCAAAAGGAATATTGGTGTTTAATCTGAAATATGAACATGCAATCAGCTTCATCAATTTGGTCAAATTTATAAATTATTATCAAATGCCACGGTCGATATCATCGAAATTGTTCGGTGAGGCTAACGTGTACGGATCATCGTATTATTGAAATTTTAGGACTTCGTCCTTCAAACAGGTTGCCTGTCTCATATTAAAGAAAGTATGCATAATGTATATGTTTGCAGATAAACCATGACTATACTTCCAAAACCTGTTTCAAGAAGAAAAAAAATTACCCGAAGAAAACATTACTGGAAAAACTGTCAAGTTATGGTTTTTTTCTAAAAAAATATTCTGATTCCCAATGTTGCTGAAAAAAATATTCTGATTTTGGTGGAGGAAAAAAAAAAATAATCTGATTCAGAGTTTTTGTCATATAACCTAATGTTGAATTCTGGAAAAAAATAAATATTCTAACTCTCGTGTTGTCTGAAAAAAAATTTCTGAACGAAACAAAAAACCATAACCCCCCCTTCAAGTTAAATGGTCGGTCCCTAACCGAATCGTTCACGAATCAAAAAACCTGATTAACAATCGTACACGAACGACTTTTCTCGATTAACCGGTTAGTCCCCCTGATATTGACAAGAACTGTTTCAACTCTACAGGAAGAGATTTATGGTGAAATGGAAGATGATGATGAATCAGCACCATTAACAGAGAGAGTGAAAATATGGCAAAAAAGGGCAGACGAACACAAAGAAAAGCAGCTTATTAACCCATTTTCGGACTGGGAAGGAGCATCCCATCGCCAACAACTATCTAAAAACGACAAGGACTACGGTCGTCCTGTTGTTGGTTCGAAAACTGAATTCCGCGGGAAGCAGGCTGGGGAACTAATTAGTTGTGCAATTATCGAACTTTGTTATGTAATCAAAGATTTGGGAAAGCGACAAGAAGATGGAACAACATTTACGATTACATTCGGAGAACTGTTTGACGCTTATCTGACAATATCTAATAAGTTAGTTGGGACATTAATTAGAGCCAGAAAACACAAGTTTGTGCAGTTTGAAGGAGAAATGCTATTTCAAGGACGGGATGAAAGTAAAGTAATTACACTGCACGTTCTTCCAGAGAGATCGTAATTCCCCGGGCACAGTTTATTGTTGTGCGTGTGTGTCCGTTCCCCTTGATACCTACAAATAATTAATTGATTGAAAACGTAATGCTTTGAATGTAAACGGGGAAATGTGCACGTGCAATGTGCTAAGATTGTTGAAACTGTGACATAAATGAAGCATGTTACGGTTTGTGAAAATTCATTGGAATTCATCGTATTTCTTTTTTCGCAAGGACCGCAACACGAGCTTGTATGTTTGCTTATGATTCCTGAAGCTATTTACATATTGCATGGAAGGACGTTGAAAGCAAAATACTAATATAATACCAATAAGATAGACATTAAAATAAGTATCGGTATCTGTGCCCAATTACGGGACATCGATCAAAAGTCGTCGTACATTTGTACATGGCAAGTTATGGATATTTACATCTTCAGTTGAGGATATATCGTATAAATTTCTTAAATCACTGGTTTATTCTCTTAATGAAGTCGAATGAACAAAATCTAAGATTCAGTTTAGTTTCTTGAATGATTCTACACGAACTAATAACATTGGCAGCAGAACAAGTATACATATGTTTGTGTAAAATGAAAAAAAAACCTCTCAGCCAAAACTGCACCTGCCATCTTAGGATGTCCGTTATCAGTTTCCCCCATGCAAATTGATTAAAAATGTGCAAATCGACACTAATCGGTCAAATGGTACTGAAGAAAAGCTGTATTAATTCTCATTACAATGCCTTTTTAGCTCACCTTGCCAAAGGCAACGTGAGCTTTTGCCATCACTTAGCGTCCGTCGTCCGTCGTCTGTTAATTTTTCACATTTTAATCTTCTCCTCTGAAACCCCCTAGGCCAAATGAAGTGAAACTTGGTAGGAAGCATCTATGGAAGGTCCTCTCTAAAGATTGCTCATTTCGTCCCGATCCGTTAACAAACATGACCGCCACAGGCAATTCATTTTTCTGATTGGTTGATTTCTAAAAAATCTTCTCCTGTGTAACCGCTTGGCCAAATGAATCGAAACTTGGTAGGAAGCATTCTTGGAAGATCCTAAAGATTGCTCATTTAGTTCCAATCCGTTAACAAACATGGCCGCCACAGACCATTCTTGTTTCTGATTGGTTGATTTCTAAAAAATCTTCTCCTCTGAAGCCGCTTTGTCAAATGAACCGAAATTTGGTAGGAAGCATCTTTGGAAGGTCCTCTATAACGATTGCTCATTTAGTTCCGATCCGTTAACAAACATGGCCGCCATAGGCAATTCTTGTTTCTGATTGGCCGATTTAAAAAAGTCTCCTCTGAAACCGCTTGGCCAAATGAATCGAAACTTGGTAGGAAGCATCCTTGGAAGGTCCTAAAGATTGCTCATTTAGTTCCGATCCGTTAACAAACATGGCCGCCACAGACCATTATTGTTTCTGATTGGTTGATTTCTAAAAAATCTTCTCCTCTGAAGCTGCTTTGCCAAATGAACCGAAACTTGGTAGGAAGCATCTTTGGAAGGTCCTCTATGAAGATTGCTCATTTAGTGCCGATCCGTTAACAAACATGGCCGCCATAGGCAATTCTTGTTTCTGATTGGCCGATTTAAAAAAGTCTTCTCCTCTGAAACCACTAGGCCAAATGAACCGAAACTTAATAGGAAACATCTATGGCAGCTCCTCTCTAAAGATTGCTTATTTCGTCCCGATCCGTTATCAAACATGCCCGCCACAAACCATTCTTGTTTCTGATTGGTTGATTTCTAAAAATTCTTCTCCTCTGTAATCGCTTTGCCAAATGAATCGAAATTTGGTTGATTTCTAAAAATTCTTCTCCTCTGTAACCGCTTTGCCAAATGAATCGAAATTTGGAAGGATTCATCCTTGGAAGGTCCTCCATAAAGATTGCTCATTTAATTCCGATCCGTTAACAAACATGGCCGCCACAGGCAATTCTTGTTTCTGATTGGTTGATTGCTAAAAAATCGTCTCCTCTGAAACCGCTTGGCCAAATGGATCAAAACTTGGTAGGACGCATCATTGGAAGGTCCTTTATAAAGATTGCTAATTTAATTCCGATCCGTTAACAAACATGGCCGCCAAAGGCAATTCATGTTTCTGATTGGTTGATTTCTAAAAAATCGTCTCCTCAGAAACCGCTTGGCCAAATGGATCGAAACTTGGTAGGAAGCATCCTGGGAAGGTCCTTTATAAAGATTGCTCATTTAGTTCCGATCCGTTAACAAACATGGCCGCCAAAGGCAATTCTTGTTTCTGATTGGTTGATTTGTAATATCTTCTTCTCTATAACTGTTTAGCCAAATGACCAAAACTTGGTGGGAAGCACCTATGGGAGGTTCTGTATTAAGTTTCCTCAAAGCAGAATGAAAGGTGAGCGACACAGGCTCAGCCCACTGAGCCTCTAGTTTAATCTTCAAATAATAAAAAAAAAAGTAAAATAATATTAAAGTGGTGTACATTTACTTTCATTTAGGGACACGGTCAATAAATAAAGAGAAGCCAAACAGAAACAATGAAGACTGGGAAAAGGTTTTTATGACTTTATGCAGTTTTTACAATATAAATACGATATGCATCAAATAATAATACATGTTTTCACCATTTGATGATTTCCAGACCATGATATTCCGAAATATAAACGGTCTGAAAGCCCAATAGTATGAACATTTCAGTCTGAATAGCAATCTGTCGTAGTGAAGTATTAGAAACGTTTGAAGATACAAAATAGGCAATCAGCAGCCGTAAAATGAAGGGCAGACAACATACAGCGGCAAAAGGGAAAGGCAAAAAAGAGAAACTACACAAGTAAGATAAAGCAACACGAACCATGATAAAAACCAAAGGTGAACTCACTTGCCCCGGAAAGGTAAGCAGCTCCTGTTCCACTAAAGTTGCACCCGTAATGTTTCTCTTGTTAATAATTCTGTGAGAAGTCGTACCCTCTTAAGATTGGAGAATGGAGCTGAATGTTGCAAGTAACAAAAAACAAAAATAGCAACTGCCATCACCTTGCTTCCATCGAATCTGCTGGTAATAGGCCATCAATCTAGCAGTAAAAAGTAATTGTATTAGTACTTCGAACAGATCTATCAATATCAATTAGTCATAACCATCCAAAGGTAATACATGCTTTCTATCATATGAATATCAAACGTCATTAAAGGGATATTGTCTACCAGCTGCGTAATTTTTTCATACCCAAAATTATTGTCGATTTCCGTACTGACCTTCATAAAATGAAGATTAACACCGAGTTATGTTGCAAAAGATACGAAAAAGACCCAAAACTTTCGTTATCAGAATTATTGTCCGGATGACAATATTCAAATCTGTTCATATGGCCTTCTATGCGAACACGTCTTGAGCATGCGCACTGTTTAGAAACAATAAACAACATGTGGTTCTTGGGCAAAAGAGAAACTGTCAACGCGTGGAAGAAAGCGGACTTTGACGGATTCAGAGATAAAGAGGAATAGAAGTGAAGTATCTTCCAAATGGAACAAATGCAGGATATATGTAGGGGATCAGTTGGACCGTTGCCGTTGGATGAAGCGAACTCAAGGAAGTGCTTGATTATTGTTGATAGGTAAGCCAAGCATGTTGCCTTCTTTTCTCAATCGTTTTTCATATTTTATGAATTTATGATGATGCCTATGATCATTTTCGGTAGATATTAATCAATATATGTAATTTTGCACCTGGCAACAGCAAATTATTGTCAATGAGTAGCATAAAACGGCCGTATTTGCGAGGTAAACAAACACAAATTTTAAGAGGCCAGCAAAAGGGAAATGGGAGTGCAAAAATGATATCAATGACAATGCAGTTTATTATTATCAATTTAAAAAAAAATATCGAATCAATTCATTTTTAATGCAAGAATTAAAACTGTACATGGCTTAATGAAAACCCTATAAAGTTCTTTTTATTTAAGCAAATTTATTTCTTTGATATAATTAGGCTTTTAATTTTATCAAATTTCAACAACATGGACATGACACTTAGTTTTGGGAACCAAAAGTATATACCTTACTTTCTGCGAATTATCACTATAATGGAAAATCAGTATGTATTTTTCAAATAAAAGCTTTCTATTTAAAGAAGCTTCATTTCAATTGCACTTTTAGTTTGGATCCTGTAAGTATAATATATAATTATAAACAAGGTTTTGAAGAAATGATATGAATATCCATTGAAATTTTCAAGTTTCAGAACTTTTTTTATATATGACTACAAAATTTTACTGAAATTTCAGAAATGTCCTAAAATGCATATTTTAGACCATGGCTAAATGGAAATCATTTTCAATTCCTTTATGCAAACAAGTTTATATCTTGGGTACTGGAAATACATTACATAAATAAGGTTAAAAGTACTTTTCAGTAAGTTTGAACATAACACTTTGTTATGGGAGCCAAAATTATATCTTCCTGTCTGAATTATCACTATAGTGGAAAATCAGTATGTATCTTTAATATAAAAAGCTTTCCATTTAAATAAGTGTCATTTCAGTAGCATTTTTAGTTTGGATCCTGTAAGTATGATACATAAACAAGGTTTTTAAAAAATAATATGAAGATCCATAGAAATTTGCAAGTTTCAGAAACTTTTCTATATATGTGACTATAAAATTTTACTGAAATGTCCTGAACTGTATATTTTAGACTATGACTAAATGAAAATCGTTTTCAATTTCCTTATGCAAACCAAGTTTATTTCTTGACTATTCTAAAAACATTACATTAACTAGTTTTTTACTACATTTCAACAATTTTGGACATAATTTTTAGTTCAGGGAGCCAAAATTATACTTTACCATCTTAGAATTATCAACATAGACATGATAGAGGGAAATCAATATGTATTTTTCATATAAAGGCTTTCTATTTAAAGAATTGTCATTTGAACTGCTTTTTATCCCCTCGCCAACGAAGTTGCCAAGGGATATAGTAACGCTACCGTCCATCCGTCACATCCTTGTGAACACTCTAGAATCAACATCCTTCAATGGATTTTGACCAAACTTGGTACATACTTAGTCCTTAAGAGAATCTGGAACCCTATTGATTTTCAAAGTCAAAGGTCAAGGTCACCGGGTAAAATTTTTAGGCAAGGGGATACGCCACGCTTTGCCCTTGTTTAGTTTGGATCTTGTAAGTATGATTTATAAACAAGATTTTTAAGAAATAATGTGAAGATCCATAGCAATTTGCATGTTTCACAGTGTGTGAATTTAACAGTAGACCGATGGCCCATGTCTGTGTTAAAATCATGCAGGTTTTTGTAAAATTATCTAAATTTTTTAGGCAAATTACTACAAAAACTGGTAATTTCAGACAAATGTGATTTTGTAGTGATTGATATTTGTACTTTTGATTTAGATATTCTGACCAAGGTAATTCTAGAGTAGAAGAAATGAGCAGCCATCACATTTCAACGAAACGGATGAAACTGGAGAAATCGAGTTCATTTGTGAATCCATTTGAGTATGTTCATTTTGTTAAAGATTAGACATATTCTACATTATGTTTATAGGTAACATTGTCAATATTGTTCAACACAGTCACTCGTATAACAGTTTCCTATTAATTATTGTGGCTTGCATAGTGATACTACTAGTAGCTATATTATATAGGGATCATGTTGGCTTCTGCGTCATCGTTACATTTTCATCAATCCACAAGCTGAAATGGCCAGTCCTCTTTAGCTACTTACGGGAATGAAACCAAACTGGGACAGAATTGACGCACGTCTGGCGCACCAAATTTTTTCCTGGAACTTTGATGTAATTTTGTCTCTTTATATTGGGTTGTGTAGATGTGTGCTGGATACATGTATATAGATTTAATATTATTTTGAAAAGCTTTTTCGTTATACAGCTGCACATCAGAACCATATAGCAAAATTTGTTTCAATATTATACACATACACTGTAATAAACAATTATTTTTTATTCTTACAGTCTCTCAATAGATATTACTGAAGAGGGCAGTGATGTTGGTGATGATTCTGACGATGGAGATTTTGAACCTAGCCTGAACTTCACTCCAAGGTTTGTCATGTTAATTTCATGTTTCAGTTGTAACTTACATACTTGAAATTTTGTCTTAATAACAGAACCATGCATGATCATATGTCATAGGAGCTTTATTATACCCCCGCTCCACTGGAAGGGGGAGGGGGTATACTGTTTTACCTCTGTCCATCCGTTCGTCCCAAGATGTTCATAACATTTTTCTCAGTAATTATTTATGGCAGCAATCTGATATAGGCTTCAGAAGGGTCAATCGAAAGTCGCAAACCCACTGTGTTGTCCATGGTCAAGTCCGGTAGAAGTCCCATCCGATGAAGGGAAAGACATCAACAACAAATGAAGATCAGGTCTGATTTGGGTAACAGACACCCTGTAACAATTGACCAGCTCGTGATGCCTGCCGTAGAACTTCTTGAGGGATGACCACAACCTAAAATCTGTCTACAAATCACTCAAGTCCTTCATAAAGTGGACTTGTAATGATATGTTTAGTTTGTTATTCACTATACATTCGAGATATTCATCTTGAATTGAAAGATAGGGCTCCATAGATCATAATCTCAATTCTATTGTTTTATTCTTGTGAATTACATTGTATGTATTTTTCTACTTCAGGTGGCAGAGAAGTTACAACAAAAAGACAGCTAGATGGTCTGTGCAGCCTGTTAAAGCTGACAAGTCATATTCCTATGTTCCAAGACTATTAAGGGTCATCATTTGTATGAGACTGCAAGATAATGAAGGAATGAATTAACATGTGCAGTTGGAAGTAGATGATCCCAGAAGAATCTCGGTCCATCTTGCACCAATTCCACAACCTCCAACTCGGGATGATATTGTAGCATCTCAGAAATCCAGATTTGAAGACCAAGACAAAACAATTGACTATATTGTCGCATAAAATAAATTTAGATTGTCACTCTTTATTTTTCCTGGTCTAACAGAGGTTCTGCACATTTAGAGCAGAAAAGTACCCAAGTCAGGATAATGGCCATTACAAATTGTCCAATGCACAATAATGATAGCTGGTGGCCATTTTGAATTTTCAAATGGTGCAAACAGTAACAACACATGTTAAAGACATTCATAGGAACATATATACCAGATTTCAATTCAATCCCTTCAGCGGTTCTTGAGAAGAAGTTTCTTGAAAATCGACCAATCAGAATTTTCAAAGTCACATGGTGGCTATGTTTTTTGACGAATCTGCACAAAAGTAACAACTCTTGTGTAGGACCTCATAGAAAACATCTCTGCCAAGTTTGGTTTTGAATTATATAAAAGACTGTCAGTCCATTTTAGAAGAAATTGTCAGTGCTGATAGAACAAAAAATAATAATAAGATGGCAAAACTTTCAAATTAAATTTACAATTCCAACTGACCAACTTGTGAAATTAACAACTCATTAGGGTTGATTTATTTTTTATTTTTGGTGTTTTAACGCCACTTTCAGCAATATTTCAGCTATATCATGGCGACCAGTTTTAGTGGTGGAGGAAGCCAGAGTACCCGGACAACCACCGACCATAGGAAAGCAAGTGGTAAACTTTATCATTATAGGGTATATGGGATAAAATACAAAATATTTCATTAACAAGTTTTAATTAAATCGTCTAGGAATGAAACCCTTGTATTGTCCATATAGATCAGGATACTCGTCCCTAATTTTCCAAGTACAACAGCATGGGATCACACGTCTGACCCCAGCTCCAAGTCGGCCATGTGCCCAAATGGTATACTGGCGGTAGGCTGCATACCTATTGGATCTGTTGTAATCCTCATCATGGGGCATTACTACAAGTTCCTCTCGAAACATTCTAGCAACCCCCAACACTGCCTCATCAAGGACAATCCGATCAAAGTCCTGTAATAAAGACAAGAGATTTAATAAAAACAGAGTAAAGACAGATGGTTATACATTCATCTAGAAAAATGAGCTCTATCTAAAAAAGAAATATAAGAAATATATTTCATTATAAGTGAAATAGTTTGCACAAATTCAGTTTAGAGAAATGAAAAAAAGTCTTATTTTGGAAGGAAAGATTTTCTCGTGGGACTTTCTTATGACCACAGTTTTATTTCGTTTTTTGTTGGTATATGGGAGAACCATTTTGGTCTTGCAATTTTTTTTTATCAATTTACCCCTCAAGCTATTCAATTTTAATTTTATGTTTTTTTTCCTAAAAATTATTTTGATTCTGAATCTTGAAGAAAAAAATTTGGCTGGACAGGAGAAAAAAATATATTCTGACTTGACATTTTCACAGTATAATCATATACTTGCCATTCTCACAGTATAATCATATACAAAATTTTGAAGAAAAAAAATTATTCCAGCACTTCGCCAATCTAATTAAAATTAGATCTACGCGCTTGCTCCCTATTTTAGATCTAATTATACCCCCGGTCCCCGAAGGGGGAGGGGGGTATACTGTTTTACCTCTGTCCGTCCGTCCTTCCAAAATATTTTTCGTCACATTTTTCTCAGCAACTATTGATGGCAGAAATCTGATATTTGGTCACAAGCTTCACATAGGTATGCCATATCGTGGGAAGCGTTTTTGGAACCATCAGATTCCTACTTCCTGTTTGCCGACTTAGTTGGTTTTTATCCATATTGAACATATATGCACATTTTTCTCAACAACTATTGATGGCAGAAATCTGGTATTTGGTCACAAGCTTCATATAGGTACCCCATATCATGGGAAGTGGCAGGGGTATCATAAGTGAGCATTAGATCACAGTTCACCTTGTTTTAATTAGATTGGCACTTCGCCGGAAAATAAGAAAATATGATTTCTGTGGCGTCTGAAAAAAACATTTCTACGGCGAAAAAACGTGACATAGCCCCTTCAAGGTAAATGGTCAGTCCCATATTATTTTGCAGCAACTGTCTTGTGGAATTAGAAGTAAGGTCTCTTTTGTTTCTAATCCAGCCCAAATTTCTCTGAAACATTCCAGTCAATTAACAAATAAAACAACACTGGCTACGTCATTCGTTTTCATCAGACATGTATTTCACTGTGTTCTACATGTATGTCTCTGTTTTCATATTGTCGGTAAACTGGCTAAAATAAATTAATTTAACACGTGTATCAAAATCTCGGGAAACAACTTCATAACTTATAAGAAGAAAAAAACTAATTTAGTTATTTTTAACGCCGGCAAAAATTTCCGATCGAAAATACGTAGTTGAGCTTGTCCCCATGTGGAAATATCGGCTGAATCTGTTAAGGCATGTAGTTTTCATCAAAGAAAATCTATTCCTGATACAGAAATTATTTATTCTACGTCTTTTAGATACAATCGATTCGCAAATAGCTTTTTTCCTCAACTTTTATAGAAACTTACCTCAATATCCATGCTGCAGCATCCGGGCTACTGACATAAAAATAGATAAATAAATAGAGTTGGCCTCGCCCAGGTCAGTGCATAATTAATTAGCTTCCGGTAACGATGATCAGCTTTTTTAGTCGAAAAAACAACGTTTCGGAGCGTATTCATCAATAATTCGGTGTTTAATCTTCATTTTATGAAGGTCAGTACGGAAATCGACAATAATTTTGGGTATGAAAAAATTACGCAGCTGGTAGACAATATCCCTTTAAGATGTTACTATACAAATAGGAGACAACTGTATTGTATTTGAAGATTTGGTGGTCGCAAACTGAGTTTTTTCGGCGACCATCAAATCTGATTGATGATGGCAAATCTGATTGATGATGGCAAATCAATTGATGATGGCAAATATATAACATTTATTTTCAATCTAATGCATTTTCTGATAAATAAGCATTAAACTGCATTTTAAAATAATCGGATATGTTGTTTCCGCATGCTCAAACTGTTTGAAAAGATCAATCATGTAATTGACGTTTGCCGATATTTGACGCTGTCAACTGGTACACAGTTTTGTTTGACGAAATTTGTTTTCAGGGTTTTAAAATAACTTCTGTTCAATGTTATACAGGATATTAAAGAAAATTCAAGGGTGGGCTTCACCCTCCGGAAATTCTGAGGAACCACCAACAACTTCAGCTCCGCAACAATTTAGTAATGAGTAAGAGAGAGGCTTTGCTTTGTTTTGATGATGCGGTTTGTTTTGAGCATGCGCGTCTTTTCCGTCATGCTTTGGTTCTCTGTTCATGCCTACAGTTGATATAGAGGAACACAATTAAAGTGGTTTTATAAAAGAAAAAATGTACCAAGGAAAACAATCCTGCCATAAGTAATCAATTACATAAAATCATCTTGTCTATGGCCACAAATTGCACAAAGGTTTGTTTCCACATCATCTCTACAATAATGTTTAGAATAAACCAGGCAGGCACGTATTTGTTTTGCTAGATATAAATAAAAATGAAATTACCTTGAAGAAAACAATTATTTTAATTATATTTCCTCAGAGAAGTGTAGTTACAAGAAACACATCTGCCAAACCTTCATAAGAATCCAGGGGTCCGTTGTTGAACTTGTAATTAAGCTAATCATATGATTAGACATAATTACATGATTAATTCCTAATGCAATGATCAAATTTTGTTGCTGAACTCTTTTTGAATCAATGTGTTAACTAATCATATTTAATCATTGAAATAGCTAATTATGTGATTAGGAATGAATCATGTAATTATGGCTAATCAGATGATTACAAGTTCAACAACGGACCCCAGTAGTTTAAATTAAAGAGTGCGTTTGTTTTATCAGGAAAACAAAATAACCCACTGTTCATTGTTGTATAATATCAATAAAATGTTAAAACACAATGCACCCATTCAGTGTTGCATATCTGCTTAGTAGTCTCTAATTTCAGACGTGATCCGATTTCCAAAAATCACAAAAAATCAAATTCTTGGTTTGCAATATTTTTATAAGGCAGCCTTTTAATGACCGCAGATGTGAAGGTAAATTATTATTTTTAATTTGGTCTACATACATAACAGATCAAAATGTTGTAGATATTGGAGCTTATTTTATTAATTAGCTGAAATTTGATGTATAATTTTCAAATGTTTGTTCTTTCAAAACTTTTAATTTGTAAAGAAAATATATATATATATATATATAAATAAAAGAAGTACGAATAAAATACTGAAGTAATAAGCTGTTATGGAATTACAAATTTACATCCTACAATGATATTGTTACTCAACAATTTATCCCCTCCCGCCCCCACTGAAAACACAAATATTTAAGACGGAAATTTTATAATTAGATGTCAAAGTTCTGGTTTGTGCGCGTTTACATAATGGCTATTAATGCAGCATAATTTATTTCAATGTGACTAAAGATGATATTATTGACCACGAAAAGTAAAACATACATATGTATTTTTTTTATATTGGAAAGTCAGAAAAGCTATAATCTATTGATATCCGTTGTTTAGAAAGTAATATTTTCTTAAATATTTATTAAATCTTGTACAAACGTTGAATGCTACAGTATAAATATTAAGTCTGCATGGTGTAAATGTTCATACGTTGGCTGTTACGGTTCTTTAAGGTTTGTATAGAATCAAGATACAGCAAAACCTATCTAAACCGAACCCCTTTGGGACTGTCAAATTTGTTCAGTTTAGACAGGCACATGTATTTGGTTTACACAGGTTCAAATTTCATAGATATTTAGTAGAGTCTGTCTGGTTTAGGCAGGTTTTCGGTTTACTCAAGAGTTCGGTTTAGACAGGTTTCACTATATATATATATATCGATCATTATACTATTTATTACAAGTTTGTAGCAGTCATATATAAGTTATAGTAACGCTCATATGAATATGAGATCAAGATATTAATAAAAACAAAAGATAAATATAACTACATCTATATATTCTAAATTTTATTTACAATCATTTCTTGCAAATTCGAATTTTATCCTTAAACTAAAAAAAAAAGCCCATGAATTCCCAACTCGAGAGACCCATAATAAATGAGAGGCTACATCTTTCTTTATT
This sequence comes from Bathymodiolus brooksi, assembly GCA_963680875.1. Taxonomy (NCBI): domain Eukaryota; kingdom Metazoa; phylum Mollusca; class Bivalvia; order Mytilida; family Modiolidae; genus Bathymodiolus; species Bathymodiolus brooksi. The sequence continues at coordinate 60,632,406 of OY804576.1, read as the reverse complement.
GACAGTACATCAGTAATGTCTATAGGAACGGTAAACTATGGTCCGCTTGCTAGTAAACAGGTACCAGCATGGCAGGCGAGGAGGAGGAATAGATCAACAATGCCTAGGCCAAAGAGTACTGGACATTTGAAAGATTTTAACATCCTCTCAGAAGAAGATGACATTGAAGATGTAGGTATAATACAAACAAGCAATATAGTACAATTGTGTAGGGGCCGTCGTGGTCGTGATCGTATGGTAGTTGGATTTACAACTACCTATGCAATCAGTGACTATCACCACTAACGTTGTGAGTTCGAACCCCGCTCAGGCGAGGTGTACTCGATACAACATTATGTGATAAAGTTTATCAGTGACTTGTGGCAGGTCGGCGGTTTTCTCCCGGTACTCCGTGTTTCCTCCACCAATAAAACTGACCGCCTCGACATAACTGAAATACTGTTGAAAGTGGCGTTAAGCACATTAACTCTAACCCTAGTACAATTGTAAGTAAAACATCGACATACATGGTTATTTTAATCCAATATTAGGACTACCTCGGTGGTGTAATGGTTAGTGTGCTCGCCAAGAGTGTCGTGGATCGTTGGTTCGATCCACGCTTGGGTCACAATCAAACTGAAAACTATAAAATTGGCATCTGCTGCTTCTGTGCTAAGCATGCAGCATACAAGGAGTAAAAGAAAAGGCTGATTGTTTTGGAGTCATGAGTGGAGCGACATGTTCACATGTGGACAGTTGTTTCAGTTCATCATGATATTGCTGACCAATTGCTCAATTGATGTTAAACAACAATCCTTCTCTTAACTTGATCAAATTAGACATACATCTTTAATTCAGTAAGCCGAAACGTTTGAAGATACCAAAGGGGTAATCAGAAGACGTTAATCAATGCACAGACACCAAAGGGGTAATCGGAAGTTGTAAATCAATGCACAGACACCAAAGGGGTAATCAGAAGTTGTAAATCAATGCACAGACACCAAAGGGGTAATCAGAAGCTGTAAATCAATGCACAGACACCAAAGGGATAATCAGAAGCTGTAAATCAATGCACAGACACCAAAGGGGTAATCAAAAGATGTAAATCAATGCACAGACACCAAAGGGATAATCAGACGCTGTAAATCAATGCACAGACACCAAAGGAGTAATCAGAAGCTGTAAATCAATGCACAGACACCAAAGGGATAATCAGAAGCTGTAAATCAATGCACAGACACCAAAGGGGTAATCAGAAGCTGTAAATCAATGCACAAACACTAAAGGGGTAATCAGAAGCTGTAAATCTAAGATACCAAAAGGGTAATCAGAAGCTGTAAATTAATGCACAGACACCAAAGGGGTAATCAGAAGCTGTAAATCAATGCACAGACACCAAAGGGGTAATCAGAAGCTGTAAATCAATGCACAGATACCAAAGGGATAATCAGAAGCTGTAAATCTACGACACCAAAGGGGTAATCAGAAGCTGTAAATCTAAGATACCAAAGGGGTAATCAGAAGCTGTAAATCTAAGATACCAAAGGGGTAATCAGAAGCTGTAAATCTAAGATACCAAAGGGGTAATCAGAAGCAGCAAATCAATGCACAGATACCAAAGGGGTACTCAGAAGCTGTAAATCAATGCACAGACACCAAAGGGGTAATCAGAAGCTGTAAATCAATGCACAGATACCAAAGGGATAATCAGAAGCTGTAAATCAATGCACAGATACCAAAGGGATAATCAGAAACCGTAAATCTAATATACCAAAGGGGTAATCAGAAGCTGTAAATCAATGCACAGACACCAAAGGGATAATCAGAAGCTGTAAATCAATGCACAGATACCAAAGGGATAATCAGAAGCTGTAAATCAATGCACAGATACCAAAGGGATAATCAGAAGCTGTAAATCAATGCACAGATACCAAAGGGATAATCAGAAGCTGTAAATCTACGACACGAAAGGGGTAATCAGAAGCTGTGAGTCAATGCACAGATACCAAAGGGGTAATCAGAATCTGTAAATCTAAGATACCAAAGGGGTAATCAGAAGCTGTAAATCTAAGATACCAAAGGGGTAATCAGAAGCAGCAAATCAATGCACAGATACCAAAGGGGTACTCAGAAGCTGTAAATCAATGCACAGACACCAAAGGGGTAATCAGAAGCTGTAAATCAATGCACAGATACCAAAGGGATAATCAGAAGCTGTAAATCTACGACACGAAAGGGGTAATCAGAAGCTGTGAGTCAATGCACAGATACCAAAGGGGTAATCAGAATCTGTAAATCTAAGATACCAAAGGGGTAATCAGAAGCTGTAAATCTAAGATACCAAAGGGGTAATCAGAAGCAGCAAATCAATGCACAGATACCAAAGGGGTACTCAGAAGCTGTAAATCAATGCACAGACACCAAAGGGGTAATCAGAAGCTGTAAATCAATGCACAGATACCAAAGGGATAATCAGAAGCTGTAAATCAATGCACAGATACCAAAGGGATAATCAGAAGCTGTAAATCAATGCACAGATACCAAAAGGATAATCAGAAACTCTAAATCTAAGACACCAAAGGGATAATCAGAAGCTGTAAATCAATACACAGACACCAAAGAGGTAATCAGAAGCCGTAAATCAATGCACAGACACCAAAGGGATAATCAGACGCTGTAAATCAATGCACAGATACCAAAGGGATAATCAGAAGCTGTAAATCTAAGACACCAAAGGGATAATCAGAAGCTGTAAATCAATCCACAGACACCAAAGAGGTAACCAGAAGCCGTAAATCAATGCACAGAGACCAAAGGGATAATCAGAAGCTGTAAATCAATGCACAGACACTAAAGGGGTAATCAGAAGCTGTAAATCAATGCACAGACACCAAAGGGGTAATCAGAAGCTGTAAATCAATGCACAGACACCAAAGGGGTAATCAGAAGCCGTAAATCAATGCACAGACACCAAAGGGGTAATCAGAAGCCGTAAATCAATGCACAGACACCAAAGGGGTAATCAGAAGCTGTAAATCAAAGCACAGACACCAAAGGGGTAATCAGAAGCCGTAAATCAACGGAAAAGACAATACAATGGCCAAAAGAAAAAGAACAAAAGGACAAACAAACAACGATCTACAAAACTTTACACAGAAAACTAAAGATCGAGCAACACGAACCCCACTTAAAGCCGGGAGTAAACTCAGGTTCTCCTGATCGGGTTAGCAGTTCTTGTTCCCCATGTGACACCCGTCGTGTTACTGTTAAACGACACGAACGTCATATCATGTGGAAATCGTGTTGATATCCAATATTCAAAGGCTTATTTATTACATCTTGTTTGTTTAACAACTTTGCTTTACTTGTCCTTTTACAAATAGACAATGCACGTACTGCAAAAGTTTTTTTAACACGTATTATTTTGACCATGTTGACAGTAAATGTTGCTTATATCCCTAAGATGAATTTCAGGATACAAACAGACCTTATGATGATTCCGTTTTATCCAGAGATGTCGGCCAACGAGTAGATTGTATTTTACCAAGGGATGTACCTGCAAGCCATGGTTGTTATCACAACGATATCAGTATGAATGGAAACGTTTCAATAAACTACAGAAATAGATGTGTTCCGAATGGAGATTTAAATGAACAAGGAGACCGTGCTATTGCAAGAGATGTTCGTAGTAGGGATGCATATGTTCTTACTAGAGATGTCAGCGGCAGAGCAGCATACTGGCAAAGACGAGAAGACGAGAGTAAGAAAGTGCCAGAAGGAGCTAGTACATCAAGTATTATAAGGAATTGGAAAACTCCAGGACAGATTCGACAGCTTAGGGATGAGGTAAAGTAAAGTTTAGTAATTTTTATTTAAAGTCGGAAGCATATATTATATATATACGTCTGAAAATTAAACCAAACAGTGTTAAAATTAGATTTTAGAGCTGTCAAATTTTTGTTCTTCCCTCGACGGGATTTGAACCCACACCATTGATACACTGCAGCACCATTCGCTTAACCTTACGTCCAGCGCCCTAGACCACTCGACTACACCCACTCCCTATATATATAGATACAACATAGAACATGAGCTCTTTAACCGACTTGATATTTAAAAAAACCCCAGAACAATGGACAAACATAGGAAAGCACCACATGGTTAAAAAAACATACATAAATAGCACTAATACTAAACGTACTTAAATAGCGCAAATACAAGGAAATCTTTGTATCTGTATGACTGGAATAATTATTTAAATCTGATTTTAGACCGTTATCAACAGCTGTTCATTTTAGCAGGTTAAGATTTAGGTTATACAGGAGATTCAAGTCCTTCCGAAACACATAGTTTTAAGCCTGGTTGTGAGGGTTCTCTTTGTCCTAATTATTGTTTGTTCTATCTTATGTTTGTTTCAATGTTACTGTGCTATTGTTGTTGTTGTTTTTTTTTAATCTGGATGTATAACGGTAGTCCATATACTCGGAAATCATTTCAGGTTTGAGTAGGTCATGTTCCTCATATGCTAATGATTTTTTTATCATGGAAATACTAAATTATGTGCAGAGAAAAATACTTTTACAAAACAAAATACTCCTTTACATTTTAATAAAGAAATATTCACAATTTAACTTTATTTTCAATATCTCATTAACCAGTTTATCCCTGCCACATTTTTATGCATGTCTCAAGCCAGGACCTGGATTTCCAATGTCATATATCGTGGTCTTTTTTTAGTTCAATGAATAAAGGTGATTATTCACAGTGTTGATATTGCTGATATTGATGACCATCACTGTTTAAAACTTTTTGTTCATAATATTTTATCCTTTTTTATTTTATTAAAATAAATCATTAGGTGGATCCTACGCAAATGACACAGTTTATTTATGATCAAGGAGTGGCTAATCGTGCAGCAATGTGGCAAAAACTGGAAGATGATCATTTCGAACAGATGATGATCAACCCAGACAAAGAATGGAAAGGTCCCGCCAAATGGGTTGTTCTTGATAAAAATCATCCCGACTATGGACGTCCTCCAAAGGGATCTGAAACAGAAAAACGTGGCATCAAAGCACACAAACATGTTGTGAAAGAAATCGGAGAGCTTTGTCAAATAATTGCTGAAAATGGAGAAAGACAGTCAGATGGAACAGTCACAATAACCTTCAGGAAACTTTTTCATACCTATGTTCCAATATCAAATAAAGTTGTAGGCATCCTGATCCGAGCTAGAAAACGTGGGTTGCTTCATTTCAACGGAGAAATGTTGTATCAAAGGCAAGATGAAGATGAAATCATACAACTGTTCTCTGTGACCGACTTATTAGAATGAGGCATTTTAGATTCTTAATACTTATCAATGCTTAATGACCCAAATTCCTTACCTTGTTAAAATAACATATTTAAACGTCAATAACTATTATTTATTTATATTGTTTTTAAATTTTAACATTATGTGATAAAGTTTGTCAGTGGCTTGTGGTAGATTTTCTCCGGGTACTCCGGTTTCCTCCACCAATAAAGCTGACCGCCACGATATAACTGAAATAATGTTGAAAGTGGCATTAAACACCATAGCCCTAACTCCTTTATTTTGGACACCTTTTTCGATTTTAATATTAGAATACAATAATACCTAAAACAATTTTTCTACAAAAATATTAGCGTTTACCTATTATAAATATCATCCTTGAATATCATTGAATTTTATACAACATTAATAGTCATTTAAGCTTAAACAATCAACACAAACGTTCAATACATTTTTTCGTGGAGAATTTTCCAATGTCAGATCAAATTTATTCTATCTTGTGCCATTCAACAATACAAACACTGATTTACTTAATGTGCCATCACTTTTTATTGTATTATATTTGATTATAATTGAAAATGCACTGATCTACTTTAAATGTTTAAACCATGTAATGAGGTGATATAGACCTGACCTTTATACTATGTGATGAGGTAATATAGACCTGACCTTTATACCCTGTAATGAGGTGATATAGACCTGACCTTTATACTCTGTGATGAGGTAATATAGACCTGACCTTTATACTCTGTGATAAGGTACCGGTAATATAGACCTGACCTTTATACCCTGTAATGAGGTGATATAGACCTGACCTTTATACTATGTGATGAGGTAATATAGACCTGAGCTTTATACTCTGTCTTGAGGTGATATAGACCGGACCTTTATACTCTGTGATGAGGTAATATAGACCTGACCTTTATACTCTGTGATGAGGTAATATAGACCTGACCTTTATACTCTGTCTTGAGGTGATATAGACCTGACCTTTATACTCTGCATTGAGGTAATATAGACCTGACATTTATACTCTGTGATGAGGTAGTATAGACCTGACCTTTATACTCTGATGAGGTAATATAGACCTGACCTTTATACTCTGTCATGAGGTTATAAATACCTGACCTTTATACTCTGTGATGAGGTAATATAGACCTGACCTTTATACTCTGTGATGAGGTAATATAGACCTGACCTTTATACTCTGTCATGAGGTTATAAATACCTGACCTTTATACTCTGTGATGAGGTAATATAGACCTGACCTTTATACTCTGTCATGAGGTGATATAGACCTTACCTTTCTACTCTGTAATGAGGTGATATAAACCTGACCTTTATACTCTGTGATGAGGTAGTATAGACCTGACCTTTATACTCTGTGATGAGGTGATATAGACCTGACCTTTATACTCTGTGATGAGTTGATATAGACCTGACCTTTATACTCTGTCATGAAGTAATATAGACCTGACCTTTATACTCTGTCATGAGGTAGTATACACCAGACCTTTATACTCTGTAATGAGGTGATATAGACCTGACCTTTATACTCTGTGATGAGGTGATATAGCCCTGACCTTTATACTCTGTCATGAGGTAGTATACACCAGACCTTTATACTCTGTAATGAGGTGATATAGACCTGACCTTTATACTATGTGATGAGGTAATATAGACCTGACCTTTATACCCTGTAATGAGGTGATATAGACCTGACCTTTATACTCTGTGATGAGGTAATATAGACCTGACCTTTATACTCTGTGATGAGGTAATATAGACCTGACCTTTATACTCTGTGATGAGGTAATATAGACCTGACCTTTATAATATGTGATGAGGTAGTATACACCAGACCTTTATACTCTGTCATGAGGTGATATAGACCTGACCTTTATACTATGTGATGAGGTAATATAGACCTGACCTTTATACTCTGTGATAAGGTACCGGTAATATAGACATGACCTTTATACCCTGTAATGAGGTGATATAGACCTGACCTTTATACTATGTGATGAGGTAATATAGACCTGAGCTTTATACTCTGTCTTGAGGTGATATAGACCGGACCTTTATACTCTGTGATGAGGTAATATAGACCTGACCTTTATACTCTGTGATGAGGTAATATAGACCTGACCTTTATACTCTGTCTTGAGGTGATATAGACCTGACCTTTATACTCTGCATTGAGGTAATATAGACCTGACCTTTATACTCTGTGATGAGGTAGTATAGACCTGACCTTTATACTCTGATGAGGTAATATAGACCTGACCTTTATACTCTGTCATGAGGTTATAAATACCTGACCTTTATACTCTGTGATGAGGTAATATAGACCTGACCTTTATACTCTGTCATGAGGTGATATAGACCTTACCTTTCTACTCTGTAATGAGGTGATATAAACCTGACCTTTATACTCTGTGATGAGGTAGTATAGACCTGACCTTTATACTCTGTGATGAGGTGATATAGACCTGACCTTTATACTCTGTGATGAGTTGATATAGACCTGACCTTTATACTCTGTCATGAAGTAATATAGACCTGACCTTTATACTCTGTCATGAGGTAGTATACACCAGACCTTTATACTCTGTAATGAGGTGATATAGACCTGACCTTTATACTCTGTGATGAGGTGATATAGCCCTGACCTTTATACTCTGTCATGAGGTAGTATACACCAGACCTTTATACTCTGTAATGAGGTGATATAGACCTAACCTTTATAATATGTGATGAGGTAGTATACACCAGACCTTTATACTCTGTCATGAGGTGATATAGACCTGACCTTTATACTATGTGATGAGGTAATATAGACCTGACCTTTATACTCTGTGATAAGGTACCGGTAATATAGACATGACCTTTATACCCTGTAATGAGGTGATATAGACCTGACCTTTATACTATGTGATGAGGTAATATAGACCTGAGCTTTATACTCTGTCTTGAGGTGATATAGACCGGACCTTTATACTCTGTGATGAGGTAATATAGACCTGACCTTTATACTCTGTGATGAGGTAATATAGACCTGACCTTTATACTCTGTCTTGAGGTGATATAGACCTGACCTTTATACTCTGCATTGAGGTAATATAGACCTGACCTTTATACTCTGTGATGAGGTAGTATAGACCTGACCTTTATACTCTGATGAGGTAATATAGACCTGACCTTTATACTCTGTCATGAGGTTATAAATACCTGACCTTTATACTCTGTGATGAGGTAATATAGACCTGACCTTTATACTCTGTCATGAGGTGATATAGACCTTACCTTTCTACTCTGTAATGAGGTGATATAAACCTGACCTTTATACTCTGTGATGAGGTAGTATAGACCTGACCTTTATACTCTGTGATGAGGTGATATAGACCTGACCTTTATACTCTGTGATGAGTTGATATAGACCTGACCTTTATACTCTGTCATGAAGTAATATAGACCTGACCTTTATACTCTGTCATGAGGTAGTATACACCAGACCTTTATACTCTGTAATGAGGTGATATAGACCTGACCTTTATACTCTGTGATGAGGTGATATAGTCCTGACCTTTATACTCTGTCATGAGGTAGTATACACCAGACCTTTATACTCTGTAATGAGGTGATATAGACCTGACCTTTATAATATGTGATGAGGTAGTATACACCAGACCTTTATACTCTGTGATGAGGTGATATAGACCTTACCTTTATACTCTGTCTTGAGGTGATATAGACCTGACCTTTATACTCTGCATTGAGGTAATATAGACCTGACCTTTATACTCTGTGATGAGGTAGTATAGACCTGACCTTTATACTCTGATGAGGTAATATAGACCTGACCTTTATACTCTGTCATGAGGTTATAAATACCTGACCTTTATACTCTGTGATGAGGTAATATAGACCTGACCTTTATACTCTGTCATGAGGTGATATAGACCTTACCTTTCTACTCTGTAATGAGGTGATATAAACCTGACCTTTATACTCTGTGATGAGGTAGTATAGACCTGACCTTTATACTCTGTGATGAGGTGATATAGACCTGACCTTTATACTCTGTGATGAGTTGATATAGACCTGACCTTTATACTCTGTCATGAAGTAATATAGACCTGACCTTTATACTCTGTCATGAGGTAGTATACACCAGACCTTTATACTCTGTAATGAGGTGATATAGACCTGACCTTTATACTCTGTGATGAGGTGATATAGCCCTGACCTTTATACTCTGTCATGAGGTAGTATACACCAGACCTTTATACTCTGTAATGAGGTGATATAGACCTGACCTTTATAATATGTGATGAGGTAGTATACACCAGACCTTTATACTCTGTCATGAGGTGATATAGACCTGACCTTTATACTATGTGATGAGGTAATATAGACCTGACCTTTATACTCTGTGATAAGGTACCGGTAATATAGACATGACCTTTATACCCTGTAATGAGGTGATATAGACCTGACCTTTATACTATGTGATGAGGTAATATAGACCTGAGCTTTATACTCTGTCTTGAGGTGATATAGACCGGACCTTTATACTCTGTGATGAGGTAATATAGACCTGACCTTTATACTCTGTGATGAGGTAATATAGACCTGACCTTTATACTCTGTCTTGAGGTGATATAGACCTGACCTTTATACTCTGCATTGAGGTAATATAGACCTGACCTTTATACTCTGTGATGAGGTAGTATAGACCTGACCTTTATACTCTGATGAGGTAATATAGACCTGACCTTTATACTCTGTCATGAGGTTATAAATACCTGACCTTTATACTCTGTGATGAGGTAATATAGACCTGACCTTTATACTCTGTCATGAGGTGATATAGACCTTACCTTTCTACTCTGTAATGAGGTGATATAAACCTGACCTTTATACTCTGTGATGAGGTAGTATAGACCTGACCTTTATACTCTGTGATGAGGTGATATAGACCTGACCTTTATACTCTGTGATGAGTTGATATAGACCTGACCTTTATACTCTGTCATGAAGTAATATAGACCTGACCTTTATACTCTGTCATGAGGTAGTATACACCAGACCTTTATACTCTGTAATGAGGTGATATAGACCTGACCTTTATACTCTGTGATGAGGTGATATAGTCCTGACCTTTATACTCTGTCATGAGGTAGTATACACCAGACCTTTATACTCTGTAATGAGGTGATATAGACCTGACCTTTATAATATGTGATGAGGTAGTATACACCAGACCTTTATACTCTGTGATGAGGTGATATAGACCTTACCTTTATACTCCGTCATGAAGTAATATAGACCTGATCTTTATATTCTGTAATGAGGTGATATAGTCCTGACCTTTATACTCTGTGATGAAGTAATATAGACCTGACCTTCATACTCTGTGATGAGGTAATATAGACCTGACTCATGAGGTTATATAGACCTGACCTTTATAATATGTGATGAGGTAGTATACACCAGACCTTTATACTCTGTGATGAGGTAATATAGACCTGACTTTATACTCTGTGATGAGGTAATATATACCAGACCTTTATACTCTGTGATGAGGTGATAGAGAACTTACCTTTATTCTCTGTAATGAGGTAATATAGACCTGACCTTTATACTCTGTGATGAGGTTATAAATACCTGACCTTTATACTCTGTGATGAGGTAATATAAACCTGACCTTTATACTCTGTCATGAGGTGATATAGACCTTACCTTTCTACTCTGTAATGAGGTGATATAAACCTGACCTTTATACTCGTGATGGGGTAGTATAGACCTGACCTTTATACTCTGTCATGAGGTTATAAATACCTGACCTTTATACTGTGATGAGGTAATATAGACCTGACCTTTATACTCTGTCATGAGGTGATATAGACCTTACCTTTATACCCTGTAATGAGGTGATATAAACCTGAACTTATACTCTGTGATGAGGTGATATAGACCTGACCTTTATACCCTGTGATGAGGTGATATAGACCTGACCTTTATACTCTGTGATGAGGTGATATAGTCCTGACCTTTATACTCTGTCATGAGGTAGTATACACCAGATCTTTATACTCTGTAATGAGGTGATATAGACCTGACCTTTATAATCTGTGATGAGGTAGTATACACCAGACCTTTATACTCTGTGATGAGGTAATATAGACCTGACCTTTATACTCTGTGATGAGGTAATATAGACATGACTCATGAGGTTATATAGACCTGACCTTTATAATATGTGATGAGGTAGTATACACCAGACCTTTATACTCTGTGATGAGGTGATATAGACCTGACCTTTATACTCTGTGATGAAGTAATATAGACCTGACCTTTATACTCTGTGATGAGGTAATATATACCAGACCTTTATACTCTGTGATGAGGTGATATAGACCTGACCTTTATACTCTGTGATGAGGTAGTATAGACCTGACCTTTATACTCTGTGATGAGGTGATATAGAACTTACCTTTATTCTCTGTAATGAGGTAATATAGACCTGAACTTTATACCCTGTAATAAGGTAATATAGACCTGACCTTTATACTCTGTGATGAGGTGATATAGACCTGACCTTTATACTCTGTGATGAGGTAATATAGACCTGACCTTTATACTCTGTGATGAGGTAATATATACCAGACCTTTATACTCTGTGATGAGGTGATATAGACCTGACCTTTATACTCTGTGATGAGGTAGTGCAGACCTGACCTTTATACTCTGTGATGAGGTGATATAGAACTTACCTTTATTCTCTGTAATGAGGTAATATAGACCTGAACTTTATACCCTGTAATAAGGTAATATAGACCTGACCTTTATACTCTGTGATGAGGTAGTATAGACCTGACCTTTATACTCTGTGATGAGGTAGTATAAACCTGACCTTTATACTCTGTCATGAAGTAATATAGACCTGATCTTTATATTCTGTAATGAGGTGATATAGTCCTGACCTTTATACTCTGTGATGAGGTAATATAGACCTGACCTTCATATTCTATGATGAGGTAATATAGACCTGACTCATGAGGTTATATAGACCTGACCTTTATAATATGTGATGAGGTAGTATACACCAGACCTTTATACTCTGTGATGAGGTGATATAGACCTGACCTTTATACTCTGTAATGAGGTGATATAGACCTAACCTTTATACTCTGTCATGAAGTAATATAGACCTGACCTTTATACTCTGTGATGAGGTAATATAGACCTGACCTTCATATTCTATGATGAGGTAATATAGACCTGACTCATGAGGTTATATAGACCTGACCTTTATAATATGTGATGAGGTAGTATACACCAGACCTTTATACTCTGTGATGAGGTGATATAGACCTGACCTTTATACTCTGTGATGAGGTAATATAGACCTGACCTTTATACTCTGTGATGAGGTGATATAGACCTAACCTTTATACTCTGTGATGAGGTGATATAGACCTGACCTCAATACTCTGTGATGAGGTAAAATAGACCTGACCTTTATATTCTGTGATGAGGTGATATAGAACTTACCTTTATACTATGTGGTGAGGTAATATAGATCTGACCTTTATACTCTGTGATGAGGTGATATAGACCTGACCTTTATACTCTGTGATGAGGTAATATAGACCTGACCTTTATACTCTGTGATGAGGTGATATAGAACTTACCTTTATACTCTGTGATGAGGTAATATAGACCTGACCTTTATATTCTGTAATGAGGTGATATAGACATGACCTTTATACTCTGTGATGAAGTGATATAGACCTGACCTTTATACTCTGATGAGGTAATATAGACCCGACTCATGAGATGATATAGACCTGGCCTTTATAATCTGTGATGAGGTAATATAGACCTGACCTTTATACTCTGATGAGGTAATATATACCTGACCTTTATACTCTGTGATGAGGTGATATAGAACTTACCTTTATAATATGTGATGAAGCAATATAGACCTGACCTTTATACTCTGTGATGAGGTGATATAGACCTGACCTTTATACTCTATGATGAGGTAATATAGACCTGACCTTTAAACTTTGTGACGAGGTGATATAGAACTTACCTTTATACTCTGTGATGAGGTAATATAGACCTGACCTTTATATTCTGTAATGAGGTGATATAGACCTGACCTTTATACTTTGTGATGAAGTGATATAGACCTGACATTTATACTCTGTGATGAGGTAATATAGACCCGACTCATGAGATGATATAGACCTGACCTTTATAATCTGTGATGAGGTAATATAGACCTGACCTTTATACTCTGTGATGAGGTAATATAGACCTGACCTTTATACTCTGTGATGAGGTGATTTAGACCTGACCTTTATACTCTGTGATGAGGTAATATAGACCTGACCTTTATACTCTGTGATGAGGTGATATAGAACTTACCTTTATACTCTGTGATGAGGTAATATAGACCCGACCTTTATACTCTGTGACGAGGTGATATAGAACTTACCTTTATACTCTGTGATGAGGTAATATAGGCCTGACTTTTATATTCTGTAATGAGGTGATATAGACCTGACCTTTATACTCTGTGATGAGGTAATATAGACCCAACTCATGACGAGGTGATATAGAACTTACCTTTATACTCTGATGAGGTGATATAGACCTGACCTTTTTACTCTGTGATGAGGTAATATAGACCTGACCTTTATACTCTGTGATGAGGGGATATAGACCTGACCTTTATACTCTGTGATGAGGTAGTATAGACCTGACCTTTATATTCTGTGATGAGGTAATATAGACCTGACCTTTATACTCTGTGATGAGGTAATATAGACCTGACCTTTATACTCTGTGATGAGGGGATATAAACCTGACCTTTATACTCTGTGATGAGGTAGTATAGACCTGACCTTCATACTCTGTGATGAGGTAATATAGACCTGACTCATGAAGTGATATAGACCTGACCTTTATAATCTGTGATGAGGTAGTATACACCAGACCTTTATACTCTGTGATGAGGTGATATAGACCTGACCTTTATACTCTGTGATGAGGTAATATAGATCTGACCTTTTTACTCTGTGATGAGGTGATATAGAACTTACCTTTATACTATGTGATGAGGCAATATAGACCTGACCTTAATACTCTGTGATGAGGTAGTATAGACCTGACCTTTATAATCTGTGATGAGGTAATATAGACATGACCTTTATACTCTGTGATGAGGTGATATAGACCTGACCTTTATACTCTGTGATGAGGTAATATAGACCTGACCTTTATACTCTGTGATGAGGTAGTATAAACCTGACCTTTATACTCTGTGATGAGGTAATATAGACCTGACCTTTATACTCTGTGATGAGGTAGTATAGACCTGACCTTTATACTCTGTGATGAGGTAATATAGATCTGACCTTTTTACTCTGTGATGAGGTGATATAGAACTTACCTTTATACTATGTGATGAGGCAATATAGACCTGACCTTAATACTCTGTGACGAGGTGATATAGAACTTACCTTTATACTCTGTGATGAGGTGATATAGACCTGACCTTTTTACTGTGATGAGGTGATATAGACCTGACCTTTATACTCTGATGAGGTGATATAGACCTGACCTTTTTACTCTGTGATGAGGTAATATAGACCTGACCTTTTTACTCTGATGAGGTGATATAGACCTGACCTTTATACTCTGTGATGAGGTGATATAGAACTTACCTTTATACTCTGTGATGAGGTGATATAGACCTGACCTTTTTACTGTGATGAGGTGATATAGACCTGACCTTTATACTCTGATGAGGTGATATAGACCTGACCTTTTTACTCTGTGATGAGGTAATATAGACCTGACCTTTTTACTCTGATGAGGTGATATAGACCTGACCTTTATACTCTGTGATGAGGTGATATAGAACTTACCTCTATACTCTGTGATGAGGTAGTATAGACCTGACCTTTATACTCTGTGATGAGGTAATATAGACCTGACCTTTATACTCTGTGATGAGGTAATATAGACCTGACCTTTATACTCTGCATTGAGGTAATATAGACCTGACCTTTATACTCTGTGATGAGGTAGTATAGACCTGACCTTTATACTCTGTGACGAGGTGATATAGACCTGACCTTTATACTCTGTGACGAGGTGATATAGACCTGACCTTTATACTCTGTGATGAGGTGATATAGACCTGACCTTTATACTCTGTGATGAGGTGATATAGACCTGACCTTTATACTCTGTCATGAGGTAATATAGACCTGACCTTTATATTCTGTGATGAGGTAGTATAGACCTGACCTTTATATTCTGTCATGAGGTAATATAGACCTGACCTTTATACTCTGTGATGAGGTGATATAGACCTGACCTTTATACTCTGTGATGAGGTGATATAGACCTGACCTTTATACTCTGTCATGAGGTAATATAGACCTGACCTTTATACTCTGTGATGAGGTGATATAGACCTGACCTTTATACTCTGTGATGAGGTGATATAGACCTGACCTTTATACTCTGTGATGAGGTGATATAGACCTGACCTTTATACTCTGATGAGGTAATATAGACCTGACCTTTATACTCTGTGATGAGGTAGTATAGACCTGACCTTTATATTCTGTCATGAGAAAAATCTTATGTTTTAAGCATACTTTGGATTCCTATAAAAATTAGTAAGATATTTGTTTACATGTATTTTAATGTTAAATTTGAAAATGTTTATATAATTTTGTTTTCCAGAGTATATATTTAAATTTGAAAATAAAGAGTCAATTTAATTTAATGTCTGTCTCATTAATTATAATATTAAATAAAAATATTTTGTATTATGTATTGAATAAATAAAAAATAATGGTCTTGAATTTGTCTTGCTTAATACTACAAACAAAATCGTTGTGTGGAAAAGTTGGATTGATGCCAGATCTAATGCTGATTGCCTTTTCTGTGGTAAAAGAATTCTCTGAATCATGAACTTGAAAACTAAAATTTGTATAATTAAATTGTTGTACATAGAAAGGAAGGGAAAATGATTAAACTATTTCAGATTTGCAGTATTATATACTTTGAATGAAAAGGTTTGGCTATTTGATAATTATATCAAGATGTTTCATTCCAAATATAAGAGTAATATAATATTATTTCCAAATGTTTTATCATTATAGGATTTGTGAACACTATTGTTGTATTTACATTCTATGGCCTTTATTTCAATGTAGGATTAACCGCATCGGTGGTGTAATGGTTAGCGTGCTCACCTCGAGTGCGGTAGATCGTGGGTTCGAGCTCCGATTGGGTCACACCAAAGACTATAAAATTGGTATTTGTTGCTTCTCCCTAAGCACGCAGCAATAAGGAGAAAGCGCAAAGACTGGTTGGTTCGGAATCAGGATAATGTGTCCGAGTGGGTCATGTCTGCGGACTGTTGTTTCAGCGAGCTAGCACTATAAAAATCCAACTCCACGTGTTGGTCTAGAACAAAGCGGACCTCATCATCATCTCATTGAAAATTAACTTGTTCTCGCCACGATATAGCTGACAAATTGCTGAGTTGGCGCTAATCAACAATCACTCACTCAAATGTTGTTGGAGCTTAACGCCACTTTCAGCAACATTTCTGTTTTGTGGTGCCGGTCATTTGTATTGGAGGAATAAACCGGAGTATACTGACAAAGTTTATTACCAGCACACCTCACAACATAAGTGGTGATGGCATAGGTAGATGTAAATACAACACATACGATTGTGTCCATGGCAATCCCTACATAACTATAAGAGCAATGAAAAAGTCAAAGTTATATACTGAGGAAGATGCATAAAAATGTTCTATAATATTCACATGACATGTTAAAGTATAAAGTATAAACGTAAGTATCGTTTGTCTTTATATTAACCAGAGACCTTCGGAAATTTGTATTAGTTTTACAACAAGGGTAAATTGTTTGACACATATCAACTTTGTTACACTGTGTACAACAATGTGGTCAACAATTATTTCAATATCATGTACATGTATAAGAAACATATACTTGATTATGGATGTGTAATACCAATTCAACAATATTTCATGGCGGTACATTTGGTGGAAAATACCGGCATATCTGCTAAACTAGTTAGAAATTGACAAATTCTATAATCCAATGAGGTATCGAGTACACCTTGCCTCAGACGGAAGTCGACTGTACTCCAAATTGGAACAAAGTCGTGTTATGTTCATTCACGCACAATAAGAATTCAAAAAATTAACTGGTTTCCTAGTACATATATTTGTTTGATAAAAAAATGCCTATTGAGACCCGTTAATTTTAATCTGATCTTGCCATGAATTCTATCTTTGATTTCCAATCCATACCAATACAGACAATTGGTTAAGGACCATTCAAAGATCATGAACCGTTTACGTTCGTCCAATTCAATAATTTCCCATCAATTCCAAAATTAAACTATGCTCATAATCATAGTAGTAATCACCGTGGATTCCATTTGGCATTCAAAATGTAAATTTGGTAAATGAACATCATAGTATGATAAACAATAGCATCTTTACAACTACCTGTGCAATCATGATCAGTGCCTATCACCACTAAAGTTGTGAGTTCGAACCCCGTTCCTGGCGAGGTGTAGTCGATAGAACATTGTGTGAAAAAGTTTGTCAGTGACATGAAGGTCGGTGGTTAACTCCTGTTTCCCACCAATAAAACTGATCGCTATGATATCACTGAAATATTGTCGAAAGTATCGTTAAACACCATAAACCAACCAACCTAGTACAACTCTTGATCTGTTTAAGTTCAAAACACAACTGTTACCATTAAAACTTTATTCCACGACGATGACTACTTGGGTTTTCAAATCGCAACTAAAACATAAAAAGTACCTCATTTATTATTCCTGGGAGTTTATCGTCATAGTTTTATATATGTCATATTAACAACATTGGTTCATATATTGTATTATATGTTATCATGATATTTCTCAAAACAGTATTTTCAGCTAATAAGCACTGAATCAAGGGTTCCGTATAAATATGTGGAAGTAATCACTTCGAAGGTTTTACGGTCGCCAGCATGACCGTTACGAAATATCAGCGTCACAAAACCACGGATATGTTCCGTTTGTCATAGTCACAATCACGACCTCTTTTCCTCTTTCAAGACTTCACCTCGGAGGCGTAGGTGTGGATCTCAGAGTAGTGGGGACAAGCTTTTGGAGGGGACCTGAAAGTAGGGGAAGCTTTGTAAGCAGACTGGAAAGTGGGGCCACAAGTTTTTGGAGGGGACCTGAAAGTGGGGGAAGCTTTGTAAACAGACTGGAAAGTGGGGGCAGGGCAAACATTGTAAGTTGATTGGAAAGTGTGGAGGGAAGCTTCAGGAGAGGTCGAGTGGCAAGCTTTCAAAACTGACAAGCAAAAAAATGTCATTTGGCTTCAAACACCTGTTTTCCTCTTGATTTATTGATAATGTTTGTCTTACATGCTAAAAATGCAGCTGTGGGGTGGGGGCATGTACGCCCGGCTACGACTCTAACTTCTCTTAAATTATTTAGGTTTCCAATCTTTTGACTATGAGCATACTTGGAGAATTGAATTAGATGTCTCTGATTTTATTACTTTCACTAGTTCGACACCTCTGCTAGTGGACTAGTAGTCCCTATGTTATCCTCCTCCCAGTAGTCAGTACTACAGCACTGACATGGTTTGTTCCTAAATAATGTAATTTATTCAACCTCATGTCAATCTCCCTCAAGCAAATGTAACATTAAATGATGTTGGCTATCCTCTTTATGCCCTTTGCCCAAAACCTTTAAATTATTTGGTTTCCAATCTTTTGACTATGAGCGTATCTGATGAAGGTTATTTCAGAAACGCCCAGAGTGTGCAAAATTAGATATCTACTTCTTTATTGAAGTACAACAAAATTAGAGAGGACATCAAACATAGGTATCACTCACTTTATTGCTGTTAGCTTTGTGAACGAACATAACAATCCTCATAGAAGACATTCATTGTCTCCAGTGTTCCAGCTCTCTAAAATAAGGTTCAATCTTGGATTTCACACTGATATGAAAAAAACCCAGACATTTCTTAAGATTCACACAATGACATTTGATAGTACAAGGCATACAAACTGAAGATAAAACAGTTATGTACACATGTATATTAGCTCAAATGCAATCACAGAACTATGTTTTGCCTTTATCAATACTTCACTACTCACATAAGAAGTAAAACTTTAAGTTACGTACATAATTGCTTTATTTTTTAATCAGTTTTTAGATTTATAACTAGAGGCTCAGCTGGCTCAGTGAGCTGAGCCTGTGTCACTCACCTTTCATTCTGCTTTGAGGAAACTTAATACAGAACCTTCCATAGGTGCTTCCAACCAAAGCTTGGTTCATTTGGCTAAGCAGTTTCAGAGAAGAAGATTTTTAGAAATCGACCAACCAGAAACAAGTATTGCCTATGGTAGCCATGTTTGCCAACGGATCGGGACGAAATGAGCAGTCTTTATAGAGGACCTTCCATAGATGCTTCCTACCAAGTTTCGGTTCAATTGGCCAAGTGGTTTCAGAAGAGAAGATTAAAAATAATCGGCCAATCAGAAACAAGAATCGCCTTTGGCGGCCATGTTTATTAACGGATCGGGACGAAATGAGCAATCTTTATAGAGGACCTTCCATAGATGCTTTCTACCAAGTTTCGGTTCATTTGGCAAAGCTGTTTCAGAGAAGACAAATTTTAGAAATCGACCAATCAAAAACAAGAATTGCCTGCAGTGGCCATGTTTGTTAATGGATCTGGACGAAATGAGCAATCTTATAGAGGACCTTCCATAGATGCTTCCTACCAAGTTTCGGTTCATTTGGCCAAGCGGTTTCAGAGGAGAAGATTTTTCAAAATCGACAAATCAGAAACAAGATTCTCCTGTGGTGGCCATGTTTGTTAACGGAAAAATGAGCAATCTTTATAGAGGA
Source organism: Bathymodiolus brooksi (assembly GCA_963680875.1). Lineage (NCBI taxonomy): Eukaryota > Metazoa > Mollusca > Bivalvia > Mytilida > Modiolidae > Bathymodiolus > Bathymodiolus brooksi. The sequence continues at coordinate 60,612,107 of OY804576.1, read as the reverse complement.
CCGCCCATAGATGCTTCCTACCAAGTTTTGGTTAATTTGGCCTAGCGGTTTCAGAGGAGAAGATTTTTAAAATTCGGCCAATCAGAAACAAGAATCGCCTGTGGTGGCCATGTTTGTTAACGGATCGGGACGAAATGAGCAATCTTTATTGAGGACCTTCCATAGATGGTTCCTACCAATTTTCGGTTCATTTGGCCTAGTGGTTTCAGAGGAGAAGATTTTTAGAAATCGACCAATCAGAAACAAGAATTGACTGTGGAGGCGATGTTTGTTAACGAATCGGAACGAAATGAGAATTTTTTTAGAGGACCGCCCACAGATGCTTCCTACCAAATTTCGGTTCATTTGACCAAGCAGTTTCAGAGGAGAAGATTTAAAAATTTGGCCAATCAGAAACAAGAATCGCCAGTGGCGGACATGTTTGTTAACGGATCGGGACGAAATGAGCAATCGTTATAGAGAACCTTCCATAGATGCTTCCTACCACGTTTCGGTTCATTTGGCCTTATGGTTTCAGAGGAGAAGATTTTAAAAAATCGACCAATTAGAAACAAGAATTGCCTGTGGCGGCCATGTTTGTTAATGGATCGGGACGAAATTAGCAATCTTTATAGAGGACCTTGCATAGATGCTTCCTACCAAGTTTCGGCTCATTTGGACTAGCGGTTTCAGAGAAGATTTTTTAAAATCGGCCAATCAGAAAGAAGAATTGTCTGTGGTGGCCATGTTTGTTAATGGATCGGAACGAAATGAGCAATCTTTATAGTGGACCTTCCATAGATTCTACCTACCAAATTTCAGTTCATTTGGCTGAGGGGTTTCAGAGGAGAAGATTAAAATGTGAAAAGTTAACGGACGACGGACGCCAAGTGATGGCAAAAGCTCACATTGCCTTTGGCAAGGTGAGCTAAAAAGGTCTAAACGATTTAAATTGTTTAGAGGAGAAGACTTCATATGTTGGAGAAACTTTTATCTGATCCTCTTTGTATCATTGATCAAATAACATAATTATAAACTAAACTAAAAAAATATGCAAAAAATAAAGAATCAAAATAATTTAATGACCATGGACTGACCTATGGACAAGTGCTTGGTGACATATATCCTGCATTTCTTTTGAGCTGAATGCAGGACATGCAATTCAGAAGGAATTTTCAAATAATGTGATGAGAAACATTTACTATGATATACTGGTAAATAAAACTTGACAGATAGAAAATCTACACTTTTATTTCAATGATTCTCAGTCTCATTATTTATTTTTTTCCTTCAAGCCTGCACTTAAAGAAGATAATACACTTCGTTGTTCAGCTTGCATTTGTCTTGAATTTTCCCACGGTCTTGGCCCTCTAATATTTGTCCAGTTATTTATATCTCTATTCTTCGTTTTCTGTAATAAAGTAAAAAAACATGTGCAGATATATTTTAGTCTATCTCAAAACTACCAGACTGATATGTTATAAAGAAATGTTAAGTAAAGAAATAATCACTTTCAATAAAGAAAAAAAAAGATGACTCCCCCAGTCAACATATTAAGAGCATCCCAGCAGTTTTTTGTGTGCATTTTTAAGTGGTCAAATGGAACCATTTTATGACAAAATAAGAAAATGGTTTGCCCTCTTTTGTTTATTCTAATCCCTTTCACTTTGTGTAATGTATTTATAGAAAGATTTTATATTAATGTGGCTTTATTTGGACTACCTGGTAATAGGTATTCTCTAGTAAGATGTGACATTATTGCTGGAGGCAAAATACAATTACTGTAGGTTTAAGCCCTGGTAGTTACAATTACTGTAGGTTTAAGCCTGGGTCATTACAATTACTGTAGGTTCAAGCCTGTGTGGTTGAAGGTTATTCCAGAAATGCACTAAATTTGATATCTACGTTTTTATTACTTTCACGGGGTTAATACCTCTGCTGGTGGACTATTAGTCCCCGAGGGTATCATCCGCCCAGTAGTCAGTGCTTCGGCAATGACATGGTTTATTAGATACACTGTATATTTATTACAGAAATTTAGTTCCTGAATAATGCAATTGTTAATAAAATTAAGGTTCTCCTCCCTCAGGCATGGGTGACCTTGGCCGATTTTGGCTATCCTGTTAGGCCCTTGGTTTTATTTTTGGCTTTCAAATCTTTCGATTTTGAGCGTACATGTACCTGAAGAAGGTTATTCCATAAACGTGCTGTGTGCACTAAATTTGATATCTACGTTTTTATTAGTTACAATTACTGTAGGTTTAAGCCTGGATAGTTATAATTACTGTAGGTTTAAGCCTTGGTAGTTACAATTACTGTAGGTTTGAGCCTGGATAGTTATAATTACTGTAGGTTTAAGCCTGGGTAGTTACAATTACTGTAGGTTTAAGCCTGGGTAGTTATAATTACTGCAGGTTTAAGCCTGGGTAGTTACAATTACTGTAGGTTTAAGCCTTGGTAGTTACATTTACTGTAGGTTTAAGCCTTGGTAGTTACAATTACTGTAGGTTTAAGCCAGGGTAGTCACAATTACTGTAGGTTTAAGCTGGGTAGTTACAATTACTGTAGGTTTAAGACTGGGTAGTTACAATTACTGTAGGTTTAAGCTGGGTAGTTACAATTACTGTAGGTTTAAGACTGGGTAGTTACAATTACTGTAGGTTTAAGCCTGGGTAGTTACATTTACTGTAGGTTTAAGCCTGGGTAGTTACAATTACTGCAGGTTTAAGCTGGGTAGTTACAATTATTGTAGGCTTAAGCCTGGGAAGCTACATTTACTGTAGGTTTAAGCCTGGGTAGTTACAATTACTGTAGGTTTAAACCTGGTAGTTATCTTTACTGTAGGTTTAAGCCTGACTAGTTACACCTACTGTAGGTTTAAGCTGGGTAGTTACAATTACTGCAGGTTTAAGACTATAATTACAATTACTGTAGGCTTAAGACTGGGTAGTTACAATTACTGTAGGTTTAAGACTGGGTAGTTACAATTACTGTAGGTTTAAGACTGGGTAGCTACAAATACTGTAGGTTTAAGACTGGGTAGCTACAATTACTGTAGGTTTAAGCTGGGTAGTTACAATTACTGTAGTCTTAAGCCTGACTAGTTACATTTACTGTAGGTTTAATATTGGGTAGTTACAATTACTGTAGGTTTAAGCTGGGTAGTTACAATTACTGTAGGTTTAAGCCTGGGTAATTACATTTATTGTAGGCTTAAGCCTGGGTAGTTACATCTACTGTAGGTTTAAGAATGGGTAGTTACAATTACTGTAAATTTAAGACTGGGTAGTTACAATTACTGTAGGTTTAAGTCTGGGTAGTTAAATCAAACAAAGTACTTCAATACAACATCAGTGATACATAATGCAAATATTATTTTTTTTATATATAAAAAAGATATACACATTTTATATATAAATATACATTTGTATATATATATATATACATGTAGTCCTAACTATATGCAAACATGCCTTATTGTTTAACAACTGACAGAACCTACAATTTTAATTGAATCAGATGAGTTTTTGAGTTATTCTGTCAAATTTCACTAATAATTAATAGGAATTAACCATACTCTTTCTTCCTGTTATCTAAGAAAATAAATTATCTAAGTTTGAGTGACTGAGTGATTGTTGTTTAACGCAAAATGAGCAATATTTCAGCTATATTATGGCGAGAACAAGTTACATTCAATGAGATGATAATGATGTCACCTTTGTACTAGATCAACATGCTTAGTTGGATTTTATAATGCTAGTTCACTGAAACAACAGTCTGCGGGTAGATATGTCGTTCCATTCAGACACATTATCCTGATTCTGTGCTAACCAGTCTTTGCTCATTTTCTTTAATACTGTGTGCTTCGCAGAGAAGCAACAAATACCAATTTTTAGTTTTTGGTTTGACCCAACCATGGTTCAAACCTACAATCTGCTGCACTAATCATTACACCACCAATATGATTATATTCAAGTTTGAAATAACAAGGTCCAGTGATATAGGTTTAAATATAATTATATATAGTATTAATTATAATGTCTTGTCTAGTAGTACCTGGCTAACTTGTTCAAATTAATAACACAATATTGCTGAAATATCGGTAAAGTTAAATACCATTCAATCGACATGGTCCAAACATTACTCAACAATAGAAAAAGATTCCTGTGTTTGTCATAATCATATTCATGTAGAAAGCGAGTATCAGTATTATTTTCATACATAGACAAATGCACTTAAGTGTTAAGTGAACATAGGCATTTACACTTTTACATCCCAACAATTATTTGGTCATTGAAAATATCAGATAGTGCAAAAAAAAAACCCATTTCACTTGTTGTCTGCAGTAGTTATAGTAGATGTAACCTACAACATTTTGTATTTACATTCTTAATTCTGTGTTCTGATGTCTGCTATGATTTCCAAATAAAAATGATGTTCGGTTCGTCTTTACCCTCAGTTGTTTGTAGGAGGATTCATGTCTTATTTATGTTATTTGTGTTTGTTTGGGTATAGTGGTGTTAAACATGTCTTGACTATATGAGTAATTGTCTTATAAGAGACAGGAACTGCTTACCCTTTTAGGGCTCCTGGGTTCTCTCAAAGTTTTTTGGTGGGGTCCGTGTTGCTCATCTTTTTAGTTTTCTGTGTTGTGTTTTTTTAATTTTGTTTTGTTTGCCCAATGTTGCCAGTGTCTCTAGATTGTCCATTCTTGTACCCAATGTTGCCAGTGTCTCTGGATTGTCCATTCTTGTACCCAATGTTGCCAGTGTCTCTGGATTGTCCATTCTTGTACCCAATGTTGCCAGTGTCTCTAGATTGTCCATTCTTGTACCCAATGTTGCCAGTGTCTCTGGATTGTCCATTCTTGTACCCAATGTTGCCAGTGTCTCTAGATTGTCCATTCTTGTACCCAATGTTGCCAGTGTCTCTAGATTGTCCATTCTTGTACCCAATGTTGCCAGTGTCTCTAGATTGTCCATTCTTGTACCCAATGTTGCCAGTGTCTCTAGATTGTCCATTCTTGTACCCAATGTTGCCAGTGTCTCTAGATTGTCCATTCTTGTACCCAATGTTGCCAGTGTCTCTGGATTGTCCCTTCTTGATTACTCCTTTGGTTTTCTCCAACGTTGACTTACTTGATATGCAACGTTGGAACAATTTAATTGCAAAATTATTCTTGTCAAGATTTGTTTTCAAATTTCTACACACAATCCATTTTTTCTATCATATAGTATTATTAATGGGAAATTAAGCCGATTTTAACTCTTATATACAGTCAACAGGTTATGTTAAGTTATAGTTAGATGGAATGCCACTTTAAACAACATTTTAGATAAATCATGGACGTCAGTTTTATGGGTAGAGCCCAGAGTACCCTGAGAAAAACAATGATCTGCCACAACACGCGTCTAGGACAAAACCCCCCGGACAAAAGCCCCCCTAGGACAAAAGCCCCCTGACAAAAAGCCCCCCAATAATGATGAAAAGTAAAAGTTAATGTTTTTTTGTTATACATTTTTCTATATTGATAGTGATATTAGATATATTAAAGTATAAAGGGAAAAAAAATTAAAATTAATTTAAAAAAATTTAATACTTATAGAAAAACATTTCTTCACATTTTGTTTATTATTATTGACATTTATATTTATAAAGTGTAAATTACAAAAGAAAAACTGATAATTTTTTCATAAATTAAAGTTAATTTTTGAATTATTCATAATCAAAGTCAATACATTTCATTTTTTTCTGTGTCATTTGTTCAACTGTTTGGATTTGTAAAAATTTTTTTGTGTTTTCTAACATGATTCAAGATTTTTTGTACCTCTGTAATTTAATTCCTTGTGTCTGTATACTGTAAAGATATTTATATCTTTGTGTTTTTGCACAGCTGCCTATGCAACCATTGCCTATCATCACTGATGTGAGTATGAACCTCGATCAGGGAGATGTGTACAACATTATGTGATAAAGATAATTCAAAAAATAACTTTAATCTATAAACAAATTATCAGTTTTTCTTTTGTAATTTACACTTAATAAATATAAATGTTAATAATAATAAACAAAATGTGAAAAAAAAAAAATTCTATAAGTATTAAATTTTCTTAATTAATTTTTAAATTGTTTTCCTTTATACTTTAATATATCTAATATCACCATCAATATAAAAAAATGTATAAAAAAAAAATCCATTTTACTTTTCATCATTATTGGGGTGCTTTTTGTCAGGGGGCTTTTGTCTGGGGGGCTTTTGTCAGGGGGCTTTTGTCTGGGGGGCTTTTGTCTGGGGGGCTTTCGTCCTGTTCCCCCACAACACATAAATAAATATAAGCAAAGTACTTACATCATAGTATTCTTCTAGACTTTCTTGTCTTTGATTAATAGTATTAGCATCCTCATCCTCTCTGCTTAACTAAAGACCAAAAAATACCTTAAATACTTAAACTTTAATAGACAAAACATTTTGGGTGTATTTACATTATATAAACACAATGATACATGTATATTTAGTTAATAGTTATAAACAACTATTTTCTACATTTATGCATTAACGTAAACAACCCTGCATACCTTATGCATACACTCCAGGAATACTAACAGACTTATACTCACTAGAGTAAATAATGATAAACATCATGTAAATTCCATTATTATTGCAGTATCTTTTTAATGGGGCCGTCATGATCATATGGTAGTTGAATTTACAACTACCTGTGCTATCAGTGCCTATCACTACTAACATTTTGAGTCAAATCCCCCTCATGGACAGGTATATTCGATACAACATTATGTGATAAAGTTTGTCAGTGACTTGTGACAAGTCGGTGGTTTTTTCCCAGGTACTCTGGTTTCCTCCACCAATAAAATTGACCGCCACTATATAACTGAAATATTGTTGAAAGTGGCATTACATACCATATCCCTAACCTCCCTATAATATGTAATCAAACTTACAGTTACTTGCTTTCTTAGTGTATATCTGGTTGAAGTAAATTCTTTTAATCCAAAGGAACCTCCAACTACTAAAACCTACCAATTACAAGAAGAAAATGTTCTCATTTATATTTGTAATTGCATGATCTAGATATACATGTATGAGTAAATACATTTGATGCCAGTTTTCCAAATATATACAGTCAAACCTGCCTTAAAGGGCACCTCTATAACAAGTCACTGTCAATAAAGGGCAGTCTCATTTCCCTCATTAATGAATATTGAATAGTGCACATAATTTTAACCTGTATGTAAAGGTCAACTGCTCATACAGTCCACAGTTCCCTTGAGTGCCCTTTAAGTACAGGTTTGACTGTATGTACATACAAACTACATATAATACAGTTAAGGATGTTTACAGAGCTGTCCAGTGTGCTGGTACACATAAAGAGTTCAACAGACTTGTATGGATGTACCGGTAGTACAGTACACAGGACTTAAATTATGAAAACAAAAAAGAATTTTAAACTTTGTTGTATATGTTGTTGATTACTGGACAAAGTGTGTAAACTAAATGTAAACAAACCAACCTCCATTCTTTTTCCTTAACATTCAATGTCCGTTCGTTGTGTTGGCACATGTGGGTTGAAAAAAAGATATTGACCTGAACATGCTGAATAAAGGCAAGATTTGTTTCTTTAAATACTATAAATCTACTAGCGTAATGTTTTGTGAATACTTTAAGCTATGATATTATAAATTGGTATAGCCATTCATCAAAATAAATATAGTCAATACTCTTCCATCAGTGTCCTCTGGCTTAATTACATATCAGAAATTAGGTTGAACTCACAGCAGTAAAGAAATAAAAATTGACAGCTTTACACCAATAACAGGAAACCATTTGAACAAACTTCTACTTCTACTTCTACCAAATAATGACCTACTTCAACAGTTTGAAGATTATGTCATTGAATTGCGATGTGAAAAAGGAAGAAGAAAAGCAAAAACAAAGTTTAAAAATATGTACAAAGAAAGGAGTGAATTTAATGATAAGATGAGGTAATGGCAGCCCTGAAGGACTCGACTGAGTCACTCAGCACTGCAGTCTGAGATAGGCGGTTCCAGTCTACAATGGTTCGAGGGAAAAATGAAGCCTTTTTCTATTGTGTTCTACATAGTGGGACCTGATATGACTGAGAGTGCATGTTTCTGGAGTTTCTCAGGGGTGGTGAAAGTCTCACTTTAACTGACTGCAACCTTGTCAAACAGGTTGAACTCTACATAGATAGGTTTGTTGTATACTAATGTTGCTGTAAAATGTGGTGTTCCAACACATCTTACTTGACAGAACATAGTGCATGCTTATCTATTACTAACATTTATTTGGTCTGATTACAATACAATAATCTTTATTTAGAGTCGGAAAGAATCAAACAATTATAACACAAGCTCTAGTGAGTTTTTAAATCCGATACAAAGCTGATTTATGGCTTGAACACAAGAGCTTACTCTATCCATTCAAATAGAGTAGAGACACTAACAAACAATTTGTTTGACATATCAGTTATCACCCTGAACAAACCAGTCATTTCACAGGGGCCAATAAAACTTGATTACATACTCAAAGCCAATATCGAGTGCCAGGGGTCCAATATGAGTATGTAATGTGATAATAAGACACCGATGTTTCATACATGGATGGTAAACAAGTATACATGGGGTACAGGACGTTTCGGCCATAGTCGTTTCGTCCATAGTACCAGTTCGGCCACACTTTATAAAGACGTTTCGGCCTTGGTTTTATTTATGTTGTTTTATGTGTTATTTATAACAATATTATGCATTAATAATCATATTGAATACAAAAAGAAATAAAAAATTGAGAAAAAACCGATATAGTTTAGCAAATATTATCACTATTCTTCTTTTCCCAATCGCGGCGATGTGCAGGTCCACATCATAGTGAAGAGAAGAAAACAAAATCTACGTTTTACATAGTTTTAAGTCTTATAAATCTAGATTTAATAACCATTTTCAGTACTTTATTTAAAAAAATAATTATTTAACAAATATTATCATTGTTCTTCTTTTCCCAATCGCTGCCATTTGCAGATCGACACGAAGAAAAGAAGTCATAATCTATGATTTACTTAGTTTTGACTTTATATACGTCCTTGGTTTTGAGTGTTACCTATATGAAAATCTGGAATTAATCATCATTTTCTGTACTTTATTACAAAAAAATAAATATTTAAAACGATATATTTTAGCAAATATTATCATTGTTCTTCTTTTCTTTTCCCAATCGCGGCGATTTGCAGATCTGAAAATCGCGGCGATTGAGAGAAGAAGAATAATGGGGCCCTGATTTGGTTAATAAACATTTCTATTTCTATATAATAATTTTTTTTATATTAATCATGAAATTTCGGAATTTTAATTTTTTAAACCATTTTATTCCTCCAAGAATCCATACTGACTACGACTACAGACTACGACACTCAGTTTCTTCATACAAAAGTACGAAAATAACAAAATAAATAAATGGTCAGTCATCTAGACGCCAATATGATATGCGTATGTGTAATTACCACGGTTACTATAAAAATAATTCCCCTAAGAATCGATACTAAAAAGTACAGACTACGACACTCGATTTTTTCATCCATACTTACGAAAATAACAAAGTAAATAAATGGTCAGTCATCTTGACGCCAATCAATGAATATGTGATGTGTATTACCATGATTAATTAAAAAAAACCACCTAATAATCCATACTAAAGTACAGACTATGACACTCAGTTTCTTCATCCATACTTATTAAATATAAACTATGGCAGAACCGGAGTGTGGCCGAAACGTCTCGAAAGCGTATACATGTGCCATGAAGTTATAAATGGCTTTAATGCAATGTATTGACTTTTTATTGTATTACCAGAAAGGGTAAACCATGTCTAAACGATCTTGACTTTAGAAACGTATTTATTCGTCTTGTATCCATTGGAGTTTTACTCGAACTGTCATATCTTTCAAATCACTATCTACAACGCATATTAAAGGGCAAAAAAAAATGATGTAAACTTATTTTTAAACCGGATGTTTCATATTCATGAAAGATAAAAGAGACACAGTCGGAAAATCAATGTAAATTCCGTACGTAAATATTCGAAACAAAAAAAAATTAGATGTTTGTTGGATAACAATTATAATAGTTTAATTCGTACATCTTTCAGTTTTTAGTGCGATTCGCGTTGTCCATTCTTTGGTTTACTGTGTAGTGGTCGACCATTGTTGACCATTGTTTGTCTTTTTACACCTTTTCTTTTGGCAGTGGTAACCAGTCAGGTAAGGGAACGACCATTTAACTTGAAGGGGGGTTATGGTTTTTTGTTTCGTTCAGAATTTTTTTTTCGGACAACACAAGAGTTAGAATATTTATTTTTTTGTCGCGCAAAGCGCGAATTTTTTTTCCAGAATTTAACATTAGGTTATATGACAAAAACTCTGAATCAGATTATTTTTTTTTTCCTCCACCAAAAGCAGAATATTTTTTTCAGCAACATTGGGAATCAGAATATTTTTTTTAGAAAAAAACCATAACCCCTCCCCCCCCCCCTTTCAAGTTAAATGGTCGTTCCCTAACTGGTATTGGTATTGCAATGGACTGTCCATCGTTTTACAGTTTCTGATCACATCTTTGATATCTTTTGGTATTTTTACAACTTCTACCATTACATAGATGCACAAAAATGTGGCAGAAAAGCGGTCAATTTTCATTATAACCTCAGTTGTTTTACATAGTTGGTCTTCTGGTATATCATTTTAATTTGAAAGTGTTAGATCAGGTGACCCTTGGCCTGTTCCTCTGGTAGACTGACCTATAATCCAAAGTCTGAAAGCCCCTTAGTTCGAAAGCATATCAACATGAAAACTCGACAACAGATTTTGTTCAGTTTAATAAAAATCCATTTTTTTCCTTGTATGGAAATTTTCAGATTTTTTAAGTCAATGTCGGAAGCAAATTATTTTTATATGTGGTCTTTAAATTCATACTTCCAAAGAAATTTAGTACAGCCCATGAAAGCAGCCACACATGTATTTCAACATTTCAGTTAATAGGAAAGGATATGGATGTAAATGAACATGAGAGACGATCTACTTGCAAACTTAGACTTTTTAGCGTTTTTATTACTGTTCTATATTTTAGTCAAAGCAGGGTTTTCCATAATAAGCATAACAAATACACGTACTCTAAAATGAGTGTGAAACGGCTCATAGTCTGCAATTGAGCCGCGGGTACTCGTTACTTCTGTTGATAAATGCTACACCTGGGCATCATTGTAGTTTTACTGTATATAATTTTATTTCCCAGATGCAGGATTATCAAAAAGAAAAACAAAATATGGGTGAAGTAATCTTACAAATACTGCCATCCTTTTGCCTGACATCACTCCAATTAATGCAAGTCAATATATAACTAATAATTTACTTAATATGAAGGTAATCAACAGCAACATACATGCCTACTTTCAAGAACAAATGTCTAGTGTTTCTGTAGTGCAGAATAGGACTCTTATATTCCAGTGAATAGGTAGATAAATGATTTTTCATATGTGATTAGGAGTCCTGATCTAAAACTTCATTATTACTTCTTTAAATTAGAAGACGTAAGATATGCTTCTGAAGATGTTGTTTTTATATTAGCTAGATGCAATCTTCGGTGGTTTGTTGTTTGCATTTGGTGTTTTTCATTTGCTTAATATTTAGAAACAAATACTAGAGGTTTATGATGTCGAGCGATTTCGATAGCATGAAGTATGTTCACCCTCTCCTTTACCTATAATATGCCTATTGTATGTTAGAATTTAATCCTCTCTCTTTGTATCACCAGTCTCTAAGAGGTTTTTGATGTTTTATAATGGCTTTATGTAGATTATTAGTGTGAGCTAAACTATATCGTTTTTATAAGATAGTTCAAAAGTTAAACCTACTACATGTAAATATCACTTTGCAACCAGACATATGAATAAGATTGCATCTAGCATTCATTCAAATCTAAAGGATCATCTTATGTCTTGTAAATGAAAGGAGTGTTAAGGCAATTTTAAGTCAGAACTCCCGATGTTGCACCTGAAATTTCATTTAGCCAGGTATTAAATAGAATGCAGAAATCATATTCTGTACTACAGAGGTCTTGACAATATGCATTGTGTCTGAATCTTTGCTTTGTTCCCTCTGACTAGAAACATTCTTGATTCTAATTTGCCAATTTTTAAAATTACTACAAGGCTAAATGTTTTGAATCTTCATATGAATCATGACTGGAACATTCTCTACGAAAATTCATCATTTAATGCTGCTGTTTTACAAGTAAACTGGCTTAGGGAAGCCCGAACTCACAAATGCTGAAGAATGTTTCTACATACTAAATATGATTTATATATTATATTAGTATATATCCATTATATACCTGAATTTCTACAAACCATACTTTCAATGTTAAATATAAAGGATAGATATATAGAATCAATGTATAAGTGCCTATCACCACTAAAGTCGTGAGTTCAAACCCGTTCATAGCGAGGTGTACTCAATACAACATTATGTGATAAAGTTTGTCAGTGACTTGCGACAGGTCAGTGGTTTTCTCCGGGTACTCCTGTTTCCTCCACCAATAAAACTGACCGCCACAATATAATTGAAATATTGTTGAAAGTGGTGTTAAACATCATAAACCAACCACCATCAATGTATAACAATAAGAAGTTCTTTAACTTATGCAAAGGTAATCACTCTCTCTCTGCTAGATATTTTTCTCTTGGCAGTCATTGAAAAGGGATATTTATTTTCTCTAAATGAAAAATGTGGACAGGATATTTTTTTTGCTTTCATTATTTCAGATTTTTTATTTTAGAAAACTGGTGACAGAAAATTTGCTTAGATAAACCCCCCCCCCCCCCCCCTAAAGGTGAAATTGTAACTTGGTTCATTACAAGAATTTTTAGTCTGAAATCATCCCTGTCTTTTCTTTTCAGCAGAGTTGAATTATATTGGTTCTTCTTATCAAATAAAAAGAGTGGGTGTTTTAAATACATATTTACAAGAAGACAAGATCTCTTAACTGAAACACAGGTGGCTATTGTGTATTGTGGTTGTGATCGTATGGTAGTTGGATTTACAACTACCTATGCAATCAGTACCTATCACCACTAAAAATGTGAGTTCGAATCCCACCCAGGTTGGGTGTACTCTATACAACATTATGTTATTAAATTAGTCTGTGAATTGTGGCAGGTCAATGGTTTTTTCTGGGTTCTTCGGTTCATATTGTGAGTTTGAATCCCACTCAGGTGGGGTGTACTCAATACATTTGTGATAAAGTTTGTCAGTGACTTGTGGCAGATCAGTGGTTTTCTCCGGTTTCCTACACCAATAAAACTGACTGCCACGATATAGCTGAAATATTGTTGAAAACGGCATTAAACACCATAATCCTAACCCTAACCTTATACCTGGATATATTTTTTGTTCCAGCATTATTATATCAACACTGACATTTATTAGTGGATCTGGTTCTATTGAGGATTATTTGATATTCTCATTTGTTTTATGGACTGTAAAACAACACGTAGGAAACCAAATGGAGTATAATGATATATTTCCTTACATAATAGTAGTTTATGGTTTAATGTCATTTTCAACAATATTTCATTAACTCAATAGTAAGTTTCAATATTTTCAAATATCCTAAACTTGAATCTAATTTGGTGTAGCAAGGTACATAGCTGTGGAATCGTAACTCTCAATTTGTCTTTTTACCTAAAACAATATAAAGGGTTAGGGCTATGGTGTTTAATGCCACTTTCAACAATATTTCAGTTTATCGTGGCAGACAGTTTTATTGATGAAAGAAACCGGAGTACCCGGGGAAAACCACCAACCTGTCGCAAGTCACTGACAAACTAAAACGTAAAGAGATACGGTTCCGCAGCTAGCATGGTACATTAATACAATCTTTGTAAAACACAGATGTAGAACCAATGAATTCCAAGCCTATATGCTCTAGAAAGTCATTCATCAGCCATATTGCACTAACATTTGTATATCATTTCATAAGATGTATGTGTATTGAAAATATAACGACATTTGTATAAATTAATGCTTTATTGTATAATCATCTAAATAGCATAATAACAAATGTATATGTAACACACATAAGCCCTTTATCATTCCTAAGAGTACTTATGTCTGTTTAGATCCAATACATTTGTTTGAGAAAGTTTTCATTTCAGTTTTACTGTCCAAGTGAGTTTTGAGAGAAAAAAAATTTTGTATTGTAAATTTAAGAACCATAACTAGCCTCTCTCTATCATATTTTGGCAAAATCTACATGATATGATATGATATCTTTTAAACAATTATCATTCATACACAGTTTTGTTTTAATTAGTCTAACTGTTGTAAAAGCAGCCTACGGAAATTAAAAAGTTTACAAATGAATGGCAACAATAACCAAAGTATTGCAGTAATACAACTTGGTCTGGACATAAAAAATGTGAAAATCAATTTTAAAATTTAAAATTTAAAATTCAAGAAAAAAGCAATAAAGAGATTATCGTAATTGTATACAGTTTTTGAGATTCTTTTAGAAAAAAACCACATTATTATATACTGACATAACAATAAGAATAAAAAAAAAACTGTAATTGAAAAGAAAAAGACTGAAACAAGTTTTAAAATATAAATGGATTAATAAAAAGAGAACAGACACATCACACCAATAATATATGTAAAACAATATCAATAAAAGACTAGAGCGTAGATAAGCAGTTATATGTAGTAGATGTACAATGTGATTTATAATATCTTATCAAAACTACTAATACCAAAAAAGGATAGCCATGATAAAAATGTTGTTGGTTTTGGTGATAAAGACCCATAAGCCTGATCTTAATCTTATTCCAGTTACATATTTATAAAGCAAGCATACTTTGTAAGCAATATGTCTAAATTAAATATACTTTGTAATAAACAAGTCTAAACCAAGATTACTTTGTAAGCTATAAGTCTAAATTAAATATACTTTGTAATAAACAAGTCTAAACCAAGATTACTTTGTATGCAATAAGTCTAAATTAAATATACTTTGTAATAAACAAGTTTAAACCAAGATTACTTTGTAAGCAATAAGTCTAAATTAAATATACTTTGTAATAAACAAGTCTAAACCAAGATTACTTTGTATGCAATAAGTCTAAATTAAATATACTTTGTAATAAACAAGTCTAAACCAAGATTACTTTGTAAGCTATAAGTCTAAATTAAATATATTTTGTAATAAACAAGTCTAAACCAAGATTACTTTGTAAGCAATAAGTCTAAATTAAATATACTTTGTAATAAATAAGTCTAAACCAAGATTACTTTGTATGCAATAAGTCTAAATTAAATATACTTTGTAATAAACAAGTTTAAACCAAGATTACTTTGTAAGCAATAAGTCTAAATTAAATATATTTTGTAATAAACAAGTTTAAACCAAGATTACTTTGTAATAAACAAGTCTAAACCAAGATTACTTTGTAATAAACAAGTCTAAACCAAGATTACTTTGTAATAAACAAGTCTAAACCAAGATTACTTTGCAATAAACAAGTCTAAATCAAGAATACTTTGTAATAAACAAGTGTAAATCAAGAATACTTTGTAACAAACAAGTCTAAACCAAGATTACTTTGCAATAAACAAGTTTAAATCAAGAATACTTTGTAATAAACAAGTCTAAATCAAGAATACTTTGTAATAAACAAGTCTAAATCAAGATTACTTTGTAATAAACAAGTCTAAACCAAGATTACTTTGTAATAAACAAGTCTAAACCAAGATTACTTTGCAATAAACAAGTCTAAATCAAGATTACTTTGTAATAAACAAGTTTAAACCAAGATTATTTTGTAATAAACAAGTCTAAACCAAGATTACTTTGTAATAAACAAGTCTAAATCAAGAATACTTTGTAATAAACAAGTCTAAACCAAGATTACTTTGTAATAAACAAGTCTAAACCAAGATTACTTTGTAATAAACAAGTCTAAACCAAGATTACTTTGCAATAAACAAGTCTAAATCAAGAATACTTTGTAATAAACAGGTCTAAATCAAGAATACTTTGTAATAAACAAGTCTAAATCAAGATTACTTTGTAATAAACAAGTCTAAACCAAGATTACTTTGTAATAAACAAGTCTAAATCAAGAATACTTTGTAATCAACAAGTCTAAACCAAGATTACTTTGTAATAAACAAGTCTAAACCCAGATTACTTTGTAATAAACAAGTCTAAACCAAGATTACTTTGTAATAAACAAGTGTAAATCAAGATTACTTTGTAATAAACAAGTGTAAATCAAGATTACTTTGTAATAAACAAGTCTAAATCAAGATTACTTTGTAATAAACAAGTGTAAATCAAGATTACTTTGTAATAAACAATAGTCGAGTGACATTTTCAGAAAAGACGCTTAGTTTTTGACTTTAATGCACCTATCTAACATACTGCTGATTTTTCTACTAGTAATATCCAAATGTCTATACTTTCGAGTATGCCCGGTCGTAAGAAAATCATATGGTGCGTTTTTTGTAAAATTGGAGTTAAAGTCAAGTTATCATTTCAAATGCACAAAATACTATCTACATTTAAACGTATATTATTTCCAATTCACAACATTTTTTGTAAACATAATGGTTTGATTTTCTGCGAAAGACATAAGAAAGTATGAAACACATCTGTAATGTGCAAATAATTTCATTTTTGTAGATATTAAATCAGTTTTGCTACCATTTTATCGTTATTTCAGATAATCAGTCACATCTTTTCACTTTATAATTATTAATTTTATCATTTTTGTCGATAACCAAACGCAAACTGTTCATAAAATTAATTTTTAGTTCCTAACGCATATTATAATTGTTGGACTCACTGAAAAATACTAGATTTTACCATTTTCACACTTAACAAGCTAATTCCGAACTGACAGTCCGTTGCCGTTCCGTAATCAATTATTTACCTGTATATTATAATGACAGAATGTGTGTGCGACTGAATTCGTTTAACTAGCAACATTTATATACTTATTTGATAGTTTTTTGTGTGTTAATTGTTTGAAACAATAACTCTGGTCAAATAGTCATTAAAGCACACATTATAAAGTGAATATAATGTTGATAAGTGTTATGTTAAGGGCGTTCACTAATTGTTGAATCCGTGCCGGAAAAAATAAGAAAAAATCCGTGTAATGTCTACAATTAGTAGTCCGGTCAAATTAACGCCTCCACCTGCTAAAAAGGGCAGACATTCCATCGATTGACAACGTTGTATCATTTGTCAAGTATTTACGGCAGCACGGCTTTGTATTCCAACTAATAAGGGAAGGTCAACTTTTATTTCTGCCGTGAATAAACGGAAGGGTGAAGTTTACAGAAAACTTGTTGACGAATATACAACTGTCGAAAATGCTCCATTTGGAAATACCAAATATCACAAAAGCTGTTACAAAGCATTTACCAGTAAGCAAAACCTGTCAACATGTTCCAACTTTAAATCCACACGTCCGACTTCAGCATCATGCAATCAGAATCCATCATCAAGTGAAGATAATTTCACTATTGTGACACGATCTAGAGCTTCCGAAGTCGATTGGACAGCTTGCATTTTGCAAACACAAAGCCTTTAAACACGACAGAAAAATGCACAAAGTTTCGTCGGAAAATAGCACCCAAAGTATTAAGCGTGTTGCGGAACAAATATCAGACAGTGAAATGATCTTCAAAGTGACGTCTGAAGACTTTGCCGAAAATGCTTTGTATCATTCAGCATGTATAACACGATATTTGCTTAGAAATATCAAAACAGAGAACGAGGGAGGAACCTCCGATGTCAGAGCATGAAAATGCATTCGATCAATTTGTTTCCACCATCCAAGAAGACTTGCTGATCCACAAGAAAGTGTTCTACCTGAACCACCTACTGGAGAAATTTGTACCTTTCCTCCCTGAAGATATGCGCGAAATTTACACAACGTATCGGCTTCAGCAAAAGTTGGAGAAACACTTTGGTGATGCTATCGTTATTCAATGTCAACAAGGGCAGAGTATGTCTAATATCGTGTACAGCAGTTCCATTTGTCTCTCTGAAGCTATCGACAAGGCCAACCGTCTGAAGGCTGATATGAAGTCTATCAGAACCCATGATCTTAGTGATGCTTCTTCATCTGTTTGTGATGAAGATCTCATACTTCACAAGGCTTTAGATGTGAAAACGTTCTCCAATTGTGGTGATCTTCTAAAAATTCTTGTCGATCAATAAAAATAAGCAGGAATTGATCAGCTTTCTTGGAGAATTTGTTTCAAAGTTCGTCAACGCCGATAATCTCTTGCCTGTTGGACAAACTTTATATTTAGCAGGGACTTTCCGGAATCCAGAGGTCGTGAAAAAAATACAGACTGTGTAGATTTGTTCAGTATCCAAGAAGAGGCAGATACTATAATTATTTTGCATGCCCTTTATGCTGATGAACAATTTGGTAAGTCTAGTGTTAAAGGCAGAATCATTATCAAATGTTCAGACGCTGATGTGTTAGTTCTTTGTGTCCATTACTATCCATGCATGCAGAACACGGATTAACTATGGCTTTTGATGGGTTCGGTTACTAGCATTAAGGCGATATATACCAGTTCATGACTTGTGTAGTTCTCTGTCGAGCATAATTTGTGAAATTCTCCCAGCGGTTCATGCTCTGACTGGTTGTGATACCACTTCTGCTATCTTTGGTATTGGAAAAAAAATCTGTTTTTAAGCTGATTAATTCTTCATCTGCTGAGCTTTCGGACCTTTCACAGCTTAAAGACCCAGATCTTGCATCCTCCATATGTGTTGCAAGAAAAGTTGTGGCAAAGTTGTTTGACCCAAAAGCAAAGTATAAGTCTTGCCACACCAATCTGAATAAGCTACGTGTCAGACTTGCTACCAGCAAAGACTGCTCCCTTGTTCGCATTCCACCAAGTGAATCGGCATTTAAACAACACGTCCTGAGAGCTTCCATTCAAACAAAGACGTGGATGACATCACACCAAGCAAAACCACCAGTAGCTTCACCTTATGACTACGGTTGGCAAAAAGGTAGCAACGGTCCAACTCCAATTTTGTTCTCTGGTCTGATGTCATCTGACTTCCTTCAAGATTTGATTTGTTCGTGCAAAGGTAGAATGATATGTAGCCGAGAATATGTTTGCTATGAACAAAACCTCTGTTGTACAGAATTATGTCCTTGTCAGGGCAATGATCTATGTTTAAGCATAATTACAAGCCAACAGAACCCTGACGATGACGACGAAGAAGCAGCATCTGATGATTAATTTGAAGGTGGCAGTGGGTAAATGAAATGGAATTGTGAATTTTGATTGATATGAAATATGAATATGTATATACATGTATGTAGTCCACAATCAAAACCCATGAAAATAAAAAAAATAAATAAATAAAATATAAAAAAATTAAAAAATTAAATAAAAAAAAAAGAACAAAAAATAATACCTACCAGACGGCCCTCCGACCTTGACGTGGTTGGTAGGCTTTTAGCAAACAGGAGGCCCAAGTTATTGTGATTTATGGATGATTTGTCAATGATGTCCATTTTCACCCTTTTTATGATATTTTTTTTCGATCTTCTATACTTCCTACTCACAAATATTTTTTTTAAATTTTCTTCAAATATATGTGCTTGAATAAATAATAATGCAAATATACCATATTTATGGTTCAAAACAATTTTAAAAGTTTGTTTTATAACATGCATCACTGTTTTACCACGGCCTTAACGAAGACGTCAATATGATGTCACACATCTCGTTGTTTTTTTACTGATGTGAGTTGGAATGGAAGAAATATTAGTAACATTGGATGCATGGTGCATTTAGGCATGCTGCGTTAATTATTGCTTCAAATTAGCTCATTATGTAGCCTGAGGGTTAAATTTGAAAATTTTAATATTTGACCTTTGATCCGGATTTAAAAGAAATTGCACCATATTTAACTTTTACGACCGGGCAAACTGAAATCTACACTCTTTTACCTTTCCAATGATATATGATATAGCCGTGTGTTAGGTAGGTGCATTAACCAGAGGCTCTCAAGAGCCTGTATCGTTCACCTGGTTATAACAAAAAACCAATTGGTCCTATGTAAAAACTATGTCCTGCAGTGGTAGTCATCTTGGAATTACGATCAACATAAAAAACACAAAGTTTGTAAAGGACCTTCCAATGATTGATGCATAGTTTAGGTTCAATCAGTGCAATAGCTTCAGAGAAGAAGATATTTCTGTATTTTCCCCGATATGGTCCTGTGTTAATACTATGACCTGTGGTGGCAGCCATCTTGGATTTCCGATCGGCATAAAAAACAGAGGACCTTCCAATGATCATTCCTGGGCAGTTTGGTTTCAGAGAAGAAGCGTTTTGAAACATTTTCCCCATAGGGTCCAATGTTAAACAAGTCCTGCCGTAGCCGCCATTTTGAATTTCATATTGGAACAAAAAACGTAAAGTTTGTAGAGGACCATCCAATGAACATTCATGTACAGTTTGGCTTTAATAATATTTGTAGTTTCTGAGAAGAAGGCATTTGAACATTTTCCCATAGGGTCCAATGTTAATCTATGTATTGCGATGGCGGCCATCTTGGATTTCCGATCGACATAAAAAACATAAACTTTGTAGAGGACCTTCCAATGATCATTCCTGGGCAGTTTGGTTTCAATTGTCCAAGTGGTTTCAGAGAAGAAGCGTTTTGAAACATTTTTCCCATAGGGTCCAATGTTAAACTAAGTCCTGCCGTAGCCGCCATTTTGAATTTCATATCGGAACAAAAAACGTAAAGTTTGTAGAGGACCATCCAATGAACATTCATGTACAGTTTGGCTTTAATCATATTTGTAGTTTCTGAGAAGAAGGCATTTGAACATTTTCCCATAGGGTCCAATGTTAATCTATGTATTGCGGTGGCGGCCATCTTGGATTTCCGGTCGACATAAAAAACATAACCTTTGTAGAGGACCTTCCAATGATCATTCCTGGGCAGTTTGGTTTCAATTGTCCAAGTGGTTTCAGAGAAGAAGCGTTTTGAAACATTTTTCCCATAGGGTCCAATGTTAAACTAAGTCCTGCCGTAGCCACCATTTTGAATTTCATATCGGAACAAAAAACGTACAGTTTGTAGAGGACCATCCAATGAACATTCATGTACAGTTTGGCTTTAATAATATTTGTAGTTTCTGAGAAGAAGGCATTTGAACATTTTCCCATAGGGTCCAATGTTAATCTATGTATTATGGTGGCGGCCATCTTGGATTTCCGATCGGCATAAAAAACATAAAATTTGTAGAGAACCTTCCAATGACTATTCCTGGGCAGTTTGGTTTCAACTGTCCAAGTGGTTTCAGAGAAGAAGCATTTTGAAACATTTTTCCCATAGGGTCCAATGTTAAACTAAGTCCTGCCGTAGCCGCCATTTTGAATTTCATATCGGAACAAAAAACCTTGAGATTGTAGAAGACCGTCCAATGAACATTCATGTACAGTTTGGCTTTAATCATATTTGTAGTTTCTGAAAAGAAGGCATTTGAACATTTTCCCATAGGGTCCAATGTTAATCTATGTCCTGCGATGGCGGCCATCTTGGATTTCCGATCGGCATAAAAAACAGAAACTTGGTAAAGGACATTCCAATGATCATTCATTTACAGTTTGGGTTCAGTCAGTTCATTAGTTTCAGAGAAGAAGATCTTTGAAATTTCAGCCAATCAGAGCATATTATTGACCCTGGCAGCCATATTGAATATCCGACTGGAACGAAAAACAGTAACTTTGTACAGGACCATCCAAGGAACATTCCTGCTAAGTTTGGTTCCAATCGGCCAAGTGGTTTCGGAGAAGAAGCTTGAAATGTGAAAAGTTTACAGACGACAGACGACGGACGCCAAGTGATGGCAATAGTTCACATGGACCTTTGGTCCAGGTGAACTAAAAATGAATTTTATCCTTGTATGTCACTCGACTACAAGTCTAAACCAAGAATACTTTGTAATAATAATAATAAATTCTTTAAACCAAGATTACTTTGTAATAAACAAGTCTAAACCAAGATTACTTTGTAATAAACAAGTCTAAACCCAGATTACTTTGTAATAAACAAGTCTAAATCAAGTATACTTTGTAATAAACAAGTCTAAATCAAGTATACTTTGTAATTAACAAGTGTTTTTTAATTTCTGGTAACAAATACAAAAATTAACTATATTGCATAATTTAAAAATAAATAGCATATCATTTTAACAGGCAGTATGCTTAGAACTTCATCTTTAACACAAAACAAATAAAAAAATAAGACACCGGGCACAATGATTGATTGATTGATTAAGTGTTGTTTAATATTTCAGCTATATTCATAACAAGAATACATTTACAAACAAATAATCATGTAGGTATAAAGGTGGCTCTGGGATTGGAAAAAAATTAGACTGCCAAATGAAAACAAGAGGCTCATTTGAGCATGTATCTCTCACACAGTTTGTGTTTAATCAAGTCTAGATCTTGACAAAAAAATATTGAGATTCCTTTTCACATATAGTTTCCTATCTTAAACTGTGCTAAAACCAATCAAAATAAAATTGATTTGGGATGGGGGGACATTTAGTCCCCTCACATTTCCGAAACAGTAAAAGTTATAACAAATATGTTGGAACACTTTAGAATGGAATTTTTCTAAGGAATTTAATGGAAATAAAATGCATACAAGTAAGACTTAAAATAAAAAAATTAATTATATATCATTTTGAAAGCTGGTAAATTTTAGTTCCCTTTGACCCTTTTTATCTCGGAATCCATGACAGCTAGATCAAAACTATTTGAATAAATCATGCAGACAACTTCATAAGCAGAAAAACCCTTTACACTTAAATGAAAGGCTACATATGGTGCAGCATGTGTACAAGTGCTTCCTCCTTTATCAGTTTTACTGCATTCAAGTTAAACTTGAAAACTATAACTGATGTAGGAAATTCACAGGAACACTACATGAAGCCCTTATCACAATCAATTCAAAGAAAATAGCTAAATAAAATTAGAAAGAAAATAAAAATTTGTGGATACCTTCCAAAATATGCAAAATTTCCATAAAAATACATGTAGCTCATTTTCTTTATTGACCCTTTGGATCAGGTGAGCTAAAAAGGGTATACATATATATTTGTTAGATTTAGCGGCAAATTTTCCCTTGCAACTATTTCTACCAAGCTAGTGACTATTAGTAAGCGGACACCAACAGTCTACACACATTAACAACAGATAAATTAATATCCCCAATAAACGACCACAATAATTTGCAGTTATATAAAAATAATTTCATACAAACAATTTGATTTTTTCTATTGAAACCATTAAATGTTAGTTAATATTACAATCCCAGTTAGTCTTTACACAATTGTTTCTCTGACAAAATTAACTTTAAGGATGAGTTTTCACTATCACACTCTACTCTACTGGAATCTGACTTGTGAAATGCTGATATCTCCAGTGATATTCAACATGTTAAACTTTGCAAATGGCATCAATCTGTGCTTAAACTCGACAAGATGCTGATTGTTCAGTGCAACCTGTAAACACAACATAGATCTAAATGAATAATCAAATTAAGGCATAACCTTCTTTCAATATAAGCCATACTGCCAGTATAATACATAAATAGAATGCCAAACACCTACAGTTCAAAGGTCAAAGGCCATGACTTGCACTAAGCATTTCATTTTTTAAAGCTTTGCCTTACAACCAATGGAACTACAATGTATTTTTTATTGTTTGTGATACAAATACTAATATAAATTTGATATTCCAAGACTTTATGACAAATATGTTGTTTATTTAGCTGACAATGCCTATATTTACTAACATTGTACATTGTATTTGTATACAAGCTAGACACATTACTTCAACAGTCTGAGGGGACGTCATGTTCTTGATCATATCATAGTTGGATGTACAACTACAGTGGAACCTGTCTAATCTGACACAGGGACCAGGGAAATATGTCGAATTGTACAGGATATCAGAATACACAGGTTTTATTTTAGTTAACAGAAATACTTCAGGACCATAAATTTTTGTCAGATGTCACAGGATGTAGGAAAACTCATTTGTCGGATTGCACAACTTCCACTGTACTGTGCAGTTTAATCAATGTCTATCACCACTAAAGTTGTGAGTTCGAATCCCGCTCATGGAGAGGTTTAATCAGTGTTTATCACTACTATTGTTGTGAGTTCGAATCCCACTCATGGAGAGGCATACTCGATAAAACATTATGTGATAGAGATTGTCAGTGACTTGCAGCAAGTTGGTGGTTTTCTCCAGGTGCTACGGTTCCTCCACCAATAAAACACACACACAACAGCTTGATAAGTGATCATCAATAAATGACACTACTAGTTACAATGTAGACTACTAGTTAGACTATGTAGACAGTACAGCTAATATCAAGGGTGTGAAATCTCAAATTATTTCGATTCTGATATGTCTAACAGTACAAATATGGTAGTATAATTTGATTGGAAGACAGTAATTTATATCTATATTTGCGGACAATGTCGCACACAATTCATGCTGCCCAATTTGAGCAGACGATAATTCATCATGTACTTTTACGACGGGATAGTCAGTCACATATACATTTACGACGGGAAAGTCAGTCGTATTGATGGACCATCCGTAACAATAATATTGTGTTTGCATGTTTTAATTGCACGTCACATATTATTAATTTTGGATATGTTGATTATTTTCAGTGAATATAGATGTTATTAAAACAATAACAAGTATAAATAATTTCATTTAATTATTTTATTACCTGGCTTAAATGTGTGCACCGGCGCATGTGCTAATGAGATTATACCCAATCGATAAATCGCTTGCTTGTTTACAAAGCAATAGAAGGACGTCATGGTATTTGTTGCTTCTCTGCTAAGCAGGCAGCATTAAGAAGAAAGAGCAAAGACTGGTTGGCTCGTAATCAGAATAATGTGTTCGAGTGGAGCGACATGTCTACCCGCGGACTGCTGTTTCAGTGAGCTAGAACTATAAAAATCCAACTCTGCATGTTGGTCTAGTACAAAGCGGACCTCATCATCATCTCATTGAAAAATAACTTGTTCTCGCCATGATATAGCTGAAAAATTGCTGAGTTGGCGTTGAACAACAATCACTCACAATCACTTACTTAAAAATAGAAGCAGGAAACTGTTTATCGATAACGCACATACCTTGAAACATGTGTTTTCACATAAAATAATCATTTCAAATGGTGCATTTGGTACAAACGGGAAATAAGGAATTGCCCTTTCCTCTTGCCCCCATTGTCCGTGTGTTCTGTGATTACGAACTACTGTGTTGGTATCATTGCTGATGCGAATTCGTACATCAAAATGCAAACCAATATCGGCATTGTGTAAACCTCCTTCTTGTAGATTGATAGTAAATCTGAAAATAAATCAAATAATTTAATCAATGTAAGAAAACACTACTTTTATTTTTATAACAAAAGAAAATAAACAACTACAGCAAAACCTGTCTAAACTCCTCTGAATAAACCAGAATCCTGCATAAACCTGTCTAAACCAGAATCCTGCATAAACCTGTCTAAACCATAATCCTGCATAAATCTGTCTAAACCAGAATCCTGCATAAACCTGTCTAAACCAGAATCCTGTATAAACCTGTCTAAACCAGAATCCTGCATAAACCTGTCTAAACCAGAATCCTGTATAAACCTGTCTAAACCAGAATCCTGCATAAACCTGTCTAAACCAGAATCCTGTATAAACCTGTCTAAGCTCCTCTGAATAAACCAGAATCCTGCATAAACCTGTCTAAACCAGAATCCTGCATAAACCTGTCTAAACCAGAATCCTGCATAAACCTGTCTAAACCAGAATCCTGCATAAACCTGTCTAAACCAGAATCCTGTATAAACCTGTCTAAACCAGAATCCTGCATAAACCTGTCTAAACTCCTCTGAATAAACCAGAATCCTGCATAAACCTGTCTAAATTCCTCTGAATAAACCAGAATCCTGCATAAACTCCCCTGAATAAACCAGAATCCAGCATAAACCTGTCTAAACCAGAATCCTGCATAAACCTGTCTAAACCAGAATCCTGCATAAACCTGTCTAAACCAGAATCCTGCATAAACCTGTCTAAACCAGAATCCTGCACAAACCTGTCTAAACCAGAATCCTGTATAAACCTGTCTAACCTCCTCTGAATAAACCAGAATCCTGCATAAACCTGTCTAAACCAGAATCCTGCACAAACCAGTCTAAACCAGAATCCTGCACAAACCTGTCTAAACTCCTCTGAATAAACCAGAATCCTGCATAAACCTGTCTAAACCAGAATCCTGCACAAACCTGTCTAAACCAGAATCCTGTATAAACCTGTCTAAACTCCTCTGAATAAACCAGAATCCTGCATAAACCTGTCTAAACCAGAATCCTGCATAAACCTGTCTAAACTCCTCTGAATAAACCAGAATCCTGCATAAACCTGTCTAAACCAGAATTCTGTATAAACCTGTCTAAACCATACCCTGAATAAACCGAAATCCTGTATAAACCTGTCTAAACTGTACTCTGAATAAACCAGAATCCTGTATAAACCAAACTTTGAATATATTCCCAAATGTAGGAAATCTTTGTTAACAACTTGTATAAACCAAACACCTGTCTATTTCGAACACAAAAATTGGCACCAAATGGGTACGGTTTAGACAGGTTTTACGTTACATTTGTATCATAAAATAACTAGAGGCTCAGTGGGCTGAGCCTGTGTTGCTCACCTTTTATTCTGCTTTGAGGAAACTTAATACAGAACCTTCCATAGGTGCTTCCCACCAAGTTTCGGTTCATTTGGCTAAGCAGTTACAGAGAAGAAGATGTTTAGAAATCAACCAATCAGAAAAAAGAATTGCCTGTGGTGGCCATGTTTATTAACAGATGGGAACTAAATGCGCAATCTTTATGGATGACATTCCAAGGATGCTTCCTACCAAGTTTTGATTCATTTGACCAAGCGGTTACAGAGGAGAATCTTTTTAGAAATCAACCAATCAGAAACAAGAATTGCCTGTGGTGGCCATATTTGTTAACAGATTGGGACGAAATGAGCAATCTTTATAGAGGACCTGCCATAGATGCTTCCTACCAATTTTCGATTCATTTGGCCAAGCGGTTTCAGAGGAGACAATTTTTTAGAACCAATCAGAAACAAGAATTGCCTGTGGTGACCATGTTTGTTAACGGATCGGAAATAAATGAGCACTCTTTATAGAGGACCTTCCAAGGATGCTTCCTACCAAATTTCGATTCATTTCGCCAAGCGGTTTCAGAGGAGAAGATTCTTTAGAAATCAACCAATCAAAAGCAAGAATTGCCTGTGGCGGCCATGTTTATTAACGGATGTGAACTAAATGCGCAGTCTTTATGGATGACCTTCTAAGGATGCTTCCTACCAAGTTTTGATTCATTTGGCAAAGCGGTTACAGAGGAGAAGATTCTTTAGAAATCAACCAATCAGAAACAAGAATTGCCTGTGGCGCCCATGTTTGTAAACGGATCGGGACGAAATGAGCAATCTTTATAGAGGACCTGCCATAGATGCTTCCTACCAATTTTCGATTCATTTGGCAAAGCTGTTTTAGAGAAGATTTAAGCTAGAGGCTCAGGTGAGCATGTATTGCTCACCTGACATAAATAAGCCCTCTTAACAATGTCTGCATGCCGAATACATCTAAGTTACTCTTCAAATCCCATAGGGTTCTATTTTAAAACTATGTCTGCTCATGGCAGCCATCTTGGATGGAGGTCGTGGTCACCAGACACAATTTTTAAAGTATACTACCCAAGGACCATCCATGCCATGTTTGCTTTAAATTGGCTGACTGCATGGTTTCAGAGGAGAAGACTTATAAACAATTTTCCCATAGGGTCCTATGTTAAAACTATGTCGGCTGATGGTGACCATTTTGAACCGAGATTGGGTTCACTGAACACAATTTTGGAAGTTGACCACCTAAGGACCATCGATGACATGTTTGCTATATTGGCTTACTGGTTTCAGAGGAGAAGATTTTAAAACATTTTTTCCCATAGGGTCCTATGTTAAAACTATGTCTGCTGAAGGCAGCCATCTTGGATGGAGGTCAGGATCACCGGACACAATTTAAAAAATTGACCACTTAAGGACCATCCATGCCATGTTTGCTTTAAATTGGTGGTTTCAGAGGAGAAGATTTTTAAACATATTTTCCATAGGGTCCTATGTTAAAACTATGTCCGCTGATGGTGGCCATCTTGGATGGAGGTCTGGGTCACTGGATATAATTTTGAAAGTTGACCATTTAAGGACAATTCATGCCATGTTTGTTTTAAATTGGCTTACTGGTTTCAGAGGAAAAACATTTTAAACATTTTCCCCATAGGGTCCTATGTTAAAACTATGTCCGTTGATGGCAGCCATCTTGGATGGAGGTCGGGGTCACAGGACATAATTTTGAAAGTGGACCATTCAGTTCCAATTGCATTTTTTAAACTCCTAACTTAATACCAATTGAAACGTGGGTAAACTAACAGTGAGTCTGCTATAATAAAAAAAATATGAGCAACACACGCTGAAGCATAATCA
The DNA here is from genome assembly GCA_963680875.1 of Bathymodiolus brooksi. NCBI lineage: Eukaryota > Metazoa > Mollusca > Bivalvia > Mytilida > Modiolidae > Bathymodiolus > Bathymodiolus brooksi. Next base: position 60,583,396 of record OY804576.1, on the reverse strand, counting down.
GGTTAATGAATGTCTTTGAAATCATAAAAAAAATGTATGTGTTTTCACGGTACCCTTGTGGGTAACACACAATTGATAATGGTTGTTCCTTCTCCACAATCCATGGGTTAAAAACCTTTGTACTAATGAACAACTTATGAGGTCATTTCATTAGTTTAAAAATCCTAATGCTATTATTCCACAAGTCAGATCACTTCTTTCATAAGTGTTGTATGTTGTAATGGAAATTATTACATATACAGATCAATTATGGAACAAAACAGAATGGATGTTTTACATATATATTGACACCTGGGCTATGGAAGAAGAAGGATCAAAATAAATGTTTGGTTACTGGTTTGTAATTTTTATTGTGTTTAACACCACTTTCAACTTTATTTCAGTTATATCGTGGCGGTCAGTTTTGTTGGTGGAGGAAACCGGAGAAAACCACTGACCTGTCGCAAGTCACTGACAAACTTTATCACATAATGTTGTACACCTCTCCCTGATTGAGATTCGAACTCACAACATCAGTGGTGACAGGCACTGATTACATAGGTAATTGTAAATTCAACAAGATGTTGCACGCTACCTCGTGCTAAGAATACCCCCACTCGTCCATATGAAAGTCGCTCGGTAAACAGGAAGTAGATGTGCTGTAAACCTGGAAAGGGGAGACACGGTACAAGTCACCATGCCAAAGCCATATATCAAATATAAAGTCATTTCTTCCAGTAGAAGCTGAGATAACTGTTACGAAAGTTTTCATTACGGCAAACATGAAAAATTCTAAGTTGCACTGTAAACAGGAAGTAGATGTGCGGTAAACCTGGAAAGGGGAGACACGGTACAAGTCACCATGCCAAAGCCATATATCAAATATAAAATCATTTCTTCCAGTAGAAGCAGAGATATCTGTTACGAAAGTGTGAACGGACGGACGGACTAGGTGATTGCAATATAGCCCCCACTCATAGAGTGGGGGTATAACTACCATACGATCATGGCCTCAACGGCCCTGGTTACTAGCAATGTCACAGTACCATTTGTTACAAGAATTCAGTAAATTTACGGTAATTCATTTTACCTAGAAAATATACAAATGATACCTAGAAATTATACAAATTTTACCTAGAAAATATACAACATGCATAGACTTAATAGACAAATACCTGGTAGGAGCTGTTGGAGTTCCAGATATCAGAATCATTTTACCATGGAACAAACCATTTGGTATTCCAGTCATCAAAGGAATAGCCTAAGATCAATGTAACAATAATTAGGATCACATTCCTATGTAAATAAACATATAATACACATCACACTATCCTTAGGTTTAGATTTACTGCCAACATATAACCAAAATATCATTGGCACTAAGATGAGACTATGGACGGACATTTTGATTGCAACAACTAAAAGGGGAGATAACAGATAGAGTAGAAACAATTTATATTACATCGGATTCCATAATGACCACTCCTACAAACTGTAGCTTATTAGGATCTGATACAAATTATGTGTGAGAGATGTAGCATTCTCTAGACTTGAAAATATTTCTTTCTATTTGATTTGTCCATCACAACTGATGTGTGGCTCTTGAACCCCATTGAAGAGAAACTATACGTCTTATATCTATATCCTTATTTCCTGTGCCCGGTCAAGTTCTCTAGTAAATAAATACGTATTCAAGTTTTTTTTGCCCTTATTCCCTGTGCCCGGTCAAGTTCTCTAGTAAATAAATATGTATTATGTTCAATATGGAAAAGACTTGGGGTGAAGTATTAATAACTTTTACAATGTTACTAGTACATACTAAAAGTTCTAAGGGACCGTCGTGGTGGTGATCGTATGTTAGTTGGATTTACAACTACCTGTGCAATCAGTGTCTATCACCACTAATTGTGAGTTTGAGCCCTGTTCATGACGAGGTGTACTCGATAACAACACTATGTGATAAAGCTTGTCATTAACTTGCGACAGGTCGGTGGTTTTCTCCAGGTATTCCAGTTTCCTCCACAAATAAAACTGACTGCCACGATATAACTGAAATTTTGTTGACAGTGGAGTTAAACACCATTAACCATGTTTTCAACCTAAGCACTTTAACAGGTCAAGAGTACTTGTACTAGGAAGCTATCGTTTATCATCCTAGGATGTTCATTTACCAATTTTATATTTTGTATGCCAAATAGAATTCACAATGATTACCACTATGCACACCATAAAACATAAACCAACTAAACACGTCTATAGAAAGCTGTAACTAAATGACCTACTGGGTTAAATAGTGGTGTTGGTACCGGTGGCTGTGCTGAAGGATAGCTAAATGTTGCTGTTGGCTGGTAGGGAGGCTGTAATAAATTCTCATTTATAAATCTTATAGTGTTATTAAAGACATTACTGTAATGAACATTCCTTCTGAAACAGAGAACATTTAAATAACAATAAATAACAAAAAACATCTAAAGTTACAATCTGAAGTGAAATTAATATACATTCAAAACAATAAATATTGGTATTCAATTAAAATAAGTTATAAATAGTAAAAAGTTATATATCTATGTTGTTTATAATTTAACATACATGTATATCTAGAAAGCATCGTGGTCGTGATCGTATGGTAGTTAGATTTACAACTACTTGTGCAATCAATGCCTATCATCACTAAAAGTTATGAGTTATAACCCCATTCATGGCGAGGTGTACTTGATACAACATTATGTGATAAAGTTTGTCAGTGACTTGCGAGAGGTCTGTGTTTTTCTCTGGTTTCCTCCACCAACAAAACTGACCACCACGATATAACTGAAATATTGTTGAAAGTGGCTTTAAAAACCATAAACCAAAAACTATGTCTAGAAAGAAATACTTAGCAAAAATCTACAATTAAATCATTTGAATATTAAATTTCATACATTAATTTACACATTTCAAGAGTATTCAACGAAATGACAAATGTCCTAGAAATTATTTCTTAATATAATATTGAGAGACTCAACTAGATCATTAATGCTCTGCTGAAGTAAGCATGTGGGAAGACTTTGAAAAACTAAGATTTATAAATCATTTCTGTTAAATAATTACACGTATCAGTAATATCATCACCTTAGTTTTTTTATACAAGATTTTGGAAACCATTTTATTTTATAATCTTAAAGTCTATCTAGACAATAATTATGACCCTTTAATTTTTCCAACAAATTTAATAGTAAATGCAATTAAATGGGGCCATGATCAGATGGTAGTTGGATTTACAACTATCTATACATTGCAATCAGTGTCTATCACCACTGATATTGTGAGTTTGAATCTCGATCAGGGCGAGGTGTACAACATTATGTGATAAAGTTTGTCGGTGACTTGCGACATGTTGGTGGTTTCATCCGGTTTCCTCCACCAATAAAACTGACCGCCACGATATAACTGAAATATTGTTGAAAGCGGCATTAAACACCATCAAACAAACAAACAAAACAAAGCAATTAAATGTGTCAACTACAGTCATATTATTATTCATTAGAAAAATTAAATAATTCAAATGTGTTTTTTATTTTACATGTTAAAAACATTTAATTTTATACACAGTAATGAGTAATACAAATATTTCAATTTTCAACTTAAACATACACATTATATGTCAGTTAAGAATTTAGAGCATCATAAAAATAAAAATATTTTCAAGAGGCAGGAGAACACAAGCTTAAATCTCTGTGAAAATCCTGAAGCAACAACAATGCGAAAATAAAAACACAGAAAAATTATGGTTTACAGTCACTGTCATAATACTTTGAGTCTGGAAGCTGCGAACTTTGTTTAAAAAAAACCAAAACAAAACAACTAAGCCATGTTTATTTGTATTTAATATACAGATAATACATACCGGCTGTGGTCCAAGGAACTTGATATAGTCTATAGATACAGATCCTTCAATTGTAAGTGTGTTAACACCAGTCAACGGAAGTCGATGTTGAAATTCACAAAAAGGATTGTTGTTGACTGAAATCTAAAAGAAACAGATTTATTATTATGGAGTAGATATTATGACTTTGAGTTACATCAATAGGATCTTCTGATGCAGGGGTTGTTGAGGTCGTGATCGTAAGGTAGTTGGTTTTACAACTACCTATGCAATCAGTGCCAATCACCACTGAAGTTGTGAGTTCGAACCCCTCTCAGGTGAGGTGTACTCGATACAACATTATGTAATAAAGTTTGTCAGTGACTTGCAACAGGTCTGTGGTTTTCTCCACTAATAAAACTGATCATCACGATACAAACTGAAATTTCCCCTAACCCCCTTCTGATGTAATATTTGACAGAGTAATGGGAAGATTTTGATACAGAAATAACAACAAAACAAATTCATACAAATTGATGAATAAACTGACAACAGCCAATAAAGCAAGACACAAAGTGATGGCAATAGCTCACATAACCCTATGGGCCACGTGAGCTTTAAATATAGAATTCTAATAACGGTATTTATTTTTAGTTCTAAATTTATTTACAAGTCATGAATGAGAGAACATTTATAATGTCTAAATGACACATATAGTAGCTCTTGGTTACAATGAAAAGAAAGTTTAAATAGTAATGGTCATTAATTCAACTAATATCAACAAAACGAACAATCACCTCTCACCTTAACTGAACACAAAAAAAGACCACCACACATGATGTTGGAAATCCAGGTCCTGGGGTGGGACAGGTGTAAGACATAATAGTGTCCTATGTTAAAGTGTCCCCCCGAACAATATTTCATAGAGATTGCGATATGAAATAGTGTCCGGTGCTATGAAATTGTGTCCTAGTATAGGGTTAGGGTTATGGTAAGACATAATAGTGTCCCCCCGGACAATATTTTATAGAGATTGCGATATGAAATAGTGTCTGCTGGACACTATAACATATGTAAAAGTGTCCGGCGGACACTTTGAACTAGAGGACACAATTAAATGCTACACAGGCACAAAAATGTGGTGGGGTTAAACCAGTTAGTACGTTTCTCAGATAATTAAAATATTACATTCATGTTGATGTGACCAGCATCTAGATTTAAAAAAGACCTCCTTTAATAAGCAGTCATTAGAATTGAGAAGTCACCGTCAAAATAACAATGAGGACAGAAGAACCTTTATTACAATTCTATTGTCAACACATTTTTGTTTAAACCTATGCATTAATGCTAATTATATAAATATGTCACAAACTGTACACAGAGGGGATGTCGTGGTCGTGATCATTTGTAGTTGGATTTATCATTTACTTGTAGATGATAAAGCTAAAATTTTACCCTGTAATAAAACTGAGTTTTGTTTAGAATAATAAGAGGAGTCATATTTATTTCACTCTGTTTCAAAAGAATGGTCCAAGCGGGCTGATAAAGCAAGTTTATTAATTGCTTCCGGAATGTTATTACATGCCTTTCCGTCAATGTCCATAAGTTCACTTCGTGAATTTCCGGAAAACTGTGTTTACAGACACGGTGGATTTAACTGTTTTATAAAATATTTGCACAGAAAATTATTAACTACCAATTTCTCACTTATGATATTGAAAGTGCTTAAAAAAAAAGTGCATTTATTGGATTTGTATATCAAAACAATAATTTTCTTGTTCTATAATTATATACATGTATTTAATTCTAGCCAAAATGACTAAACATTTTAGTACAAATCAGTTATTTCCTGTTGAAGTATATATGATAAACATATCATAACATGTCATACCCTTTATCAGCCCTCGTACATATATCATCCCTTGAGCCTATCGGCTCTCGGGCCGATATCATGACCTCGAGCTGATAAAGGGTATGATATGAAAAATGCCATGTAATAATCTATATTTACAACTACCTATACAATCAGTGCCTATCACCACTGAAGTTGAGGGTTTGAATCCCGCTCCGGCGAGGTGTACTTGATACAACATTATGTGATAAAGTTTGTCAGTGACTTACGACAGGTCAGTGGTTTTCTCCAGGCACTCAGGTTTCCTCCACCAATAAAACTGGCTGCCACGATATAACTGGAATATTGTTGAAAGTGGCGCTAAACATCATAACCCTAACCCACAAACTGTACATAATGTTTATTATGCATTAAAATATTAGATTTGAGTAGAGTAATTATTCTTTTCTAATAATATTACAGTGCGGTGTAAATTTTAGATTATTTTTAACTGCATAAATAATTTTGATAGAGGTTTTACCAAGGACCATTCCAGTTAGGTTTTATTTAATTTGTTTCAGTGGTTTCACATGAGAACATTTTAAATTATTTTAAAATATATAAATTACCTTGTAGCAATATTGATCAGCCATGATAACAATTTCAAATGGCATCAGGTGTCCAAATGGCATCCCATTATGCCTTTCTTCTGCTGCCCACTTCATTCCTTTCAAGGAATTTCTAACCACACAGCATTCGTTAAATCTTGGATTAAAGTGAAGAGGTGTGTCAGATCGAGGATTGCCAATAATTGGACCGTTGGCTAAATTGATTCCAAATCTATGGAGAAAACAATTTGATAACTGATCGAAGATTAATATATTTGAGCTTGTTTAATTTTTTTCAATTGCAAATCAAAATTGATTATTTCTAAAAATATTTTTTAAACAATTATCATCAAAGTATATAATATCATTGATAGCGATTGATAACTTGATCACTCAATCAATCACCCACTAAAGTTGTGAGTTCGAATACCACTCATGGCGAGGTGAACTCAATACAACATTATCAGCATGCCCATTTACCCTCTGTAGAGGGTTTTTTACCCCTAAAATTGTAGGAACTTTCTATATGCAGGGGTACAAAGTTAAGGAAAAAACAGCAATTGTACCCCATTGTACTCCCAGTTTCAAAACTCAGTGGGCACCCTGATTATGTGATAAAGTTTGTCAGTGACTTGCGTTTTTCTCCAGGTACTCCAGTTTCTGCCACCAATAAAACTGATCAGCTCGTTATAACTGAAATAATGTTGAAAGTGGCATTATAAACATCTTAACCTTAACCTTATTGTATTTTATGAAGACACCCACTTTATCAAATATAACATACACTCAAGATAACATTATAAAAATGATGCACAATAATCAAACTTTGATAGATATGTTATCTATCAAAATTTGAGCGAGTGGGTGATTGTTGTTTAATGCCAATTCAGCAATTTTTCAGCTATATCATGTCGAGAACAAGTTAATTTTCAAAGATATGATGATGAGGTCCGCTTTTTTCTAGACCAACGCGCTAAGTTGGATGTTTATAGTGCTAGCTCACTGATACAACAGTCCGTGGATAGACATGTCGCTCCACTCACACATTTTTCTGATTCCTAGCCAATCAGTCTTTGCTCTTTCTCTTTAATGCTGCATGTTTACCGGAGTAGGAACAAATATCAATTTCATAGTCTTTGGTTTGATCCGACCGGGGTTCGAACCCACGATCTACCCCACTAGAGGCGAGCATGCTAACCATTACGCCACTGATGCGGTTATATCAGAGTTTGAAGCTATAGTCATAGTTTATCAACAAACAATTGTCATTCCAATTGGATGTAACCTGTATGTCTCTTTACTAAAAGATTTATTTTGAACTTAGATAGACAAGGGCCACATGTCCATTACTGACTACTGACACTTTGTGGACATGTGATCTTTGCTTGGAAACAAGTGCATACACTTTTATATAGACATTTTTCCGGGGGTATTGTAGACGTGTTGTCTTACTTACAGTGTTATACAACATGTATATATACATGTATCCAAGCATAATAGTGAAATCCTGCTCAGACGCGGTGTAATACTCGATATAACATTATGTGATAAAGCTTGTCAGTGACTTACGGTTTTTTCCAGGGAACTCCGGTTTCCTCCACCAATAAAACTGACTTCAACGATACAATTGAAATATTGTTGAAAGTGGCGTCAAACACCATAACCCTACCCTGTAGTGAAATATATTAAATAGGTACATTCGTGAATGTTCAACAGCGACAGAAGATGAGTCCAGCCAGTATGGAAATTAAAACAAATGGACATGCAGAATCAACAAGACAGAATCAATAAACTTCCTACCAAGCCAGGAAAGTGAGTGGTCATGTATATGCATCTAAGGGGTATCGATTTTACCTCTATTTACAATTCTTTAATTGGAATTTGGAAGTGTTCAGACAGTGTGGTATTTTTTGTACTACTAAGCCAAAAAGAAGCAAAGATTTGACAAGAACTCACAAGCATTTTAAATCTTTAACCCTACATGTATATATTGATATGAAAGCTATAAATTCAGAATCGGGTACATAACAAATTAAAATTTATGTCACAAGCAGCATATCTACCACAAATTAATATTTGCTGCCAGGCATATGATGGCATTAACAAGCATGTTATTCTATATGCAGTGACCTAATATCACTTACCCCTCAGAAAATTGTGGAACCATGCCTTGTATTATTATCTGCCTCCCAGGAGTCATGTTACCCCCAGGAAAACTTCCCACATATGGAATAGGCTGTAATAAAAAAAAAAGTCCAATTTATATACAAACATCCAAATGTATCCGTAACTTAATCTTCAAATGATTAGTCCTAAAATATATCTAATATTGCCAGTATATAATTACAGAAATAAAATAGTAAAGGAAAGATTCAAAAGTGTAAATTTAGATGGATGGGATCAAACACATAATAATATTATAATTTCAAAATTCACTGTGAATGTTAATATTAGTAAGATTAGGATATGGATGTAAATGAACATGAGAGACTATCCAACATTACACTTAAGACACCTATTAAGGTAAAGGAACAGTGCTTTTACCAGGTATTGCTGTCTTTCATCTCACAGTTACAATAGGGTCTTCAAAAATTACCAAATTTCGAAACCTTAAAATGTGTGAGACTGCCCCTAGACTGCAGTGGCACGGTACTCCTTACAATCTTTATAAAAGAATTCATCCAAAGTAAAAACTCAACAATGTTAAGTCATAGGCACCTACAATTTTCATAGTTGAACTTATAATCATCTAAGCTTAAAAAAGATTTTTTAAAAAAGTCAAGGTAAAGATCACATTCTAGATTTTGATCTCCAGCTAATGTTTTTTTTCCCTTTCCTCTTCCCATTAAGCTTATTCAATTTATATTGATATAATCTCTTGTGCCTACCATATTTAATAAAATCAAGAATTTCACAGAGAATTCAGATATCAAATTAAATAATTCTGGTTTGCTCATTTCATCTGGTAATATGGCCTTTTAAGCAAGTATCGCATATATGCATGTAGCAACATGGGATTGAGAATTTTTTCTTATGTATGTAGTCATACTACTATAGATAAATCTTCCAAGCCCAAGCTGCTTGACAAGATCAGTTTTGGTAACCGTGGCAACTTGTCGTGTGTCATATTTACTGAAATAATTTTCGTGTATGTTGTGAATTGCCAGAGCTTCAATTAACATAAATGAAAGGATGGTCAGGTTGAAATCACAATATAGTCCAAAGGCCAATCTCTTTGTAGAGCCCCTACGACTATTTCCCTATTCAGGGGTTAGGATTATGGTGTTTAATACCACTTTCAACAATATTTCAGTTATATCGTGGTGGTCAGTTTTATTGGTGGAGGAAACCAGAGTGCCCAGAGAAAACCACCCACCAGTCGCAAGTCACTGACAAACTTTATCACATAATGTTGCAACAAGTACACCTCACCTGAGCGGGATTCACTCACAACTTCAATGGTGATAGGCACTGATTGCATAGGTAGTTGTAAATCCAACTACCATATGATCACAATCATGATGGCTCCTTTCACTATTCAAAATATATGATCATCAGAATTATTTTCAATGGTCTATACACAGTTATCTTGTTGTCCTTCCACAGGGACTTGCTCCCGATCACTAAATTTGCACCACTGAATTTTTTTTACTGTCAATGTATTACCCACTTGATTTTTAAGTGGGTAATACATTGACAGTAAGGAAAAAAAATCAGTGTAGCAAATTTAGAAGCCAATTCTTCTAAGATTTTCTAAATATTTCTTCCTGGTATAATCACACCATTTGGAAATAATTTATCAATATGTAAGCTGAATATGTACAGTGCAAAATAGGCAAAACAAAACCCAAAAAACAGAGACGTTTCACAAACGGGGTGAGTGAAACGTTCACTTACTACGTTCGTGAAACGTAACTGTATTTACCCCTGCCCCCTAATTTGCACTATAGAAATAGAAATAAGTTTATTAACCAAATCAGGGCCCCAGGAGGGCATATACAAATAACAATTATGATCGATACACAACAACAATACATCAAACTAAATATTCATGGTGAAATATCAATAATTGTGGTGCAGGCACACTCGGACAGGAAAAGAGATATATAATGCACATAAACGTACACACACTTACTCCCATCACATATATATGAGGGAGGGGTGGGGGGATGAGAGAGAACATATACATTTCTGTTCATTGTAACGTATAATATTTATATTTGTATTTTTTAATGCTATTGTTTATGAATCACTGTAATGACATTGCCCCTTGTGGGCCCTCTATTGGACAATAAAATTCTTATACTTTAAAATCCACCTGTGAGGTAAATCTATTGTCAAAACTCTCTATTATTGTTCTCTTTGTACTTTTAAGGTACCACAAGGGGCAAACAATTTAATACTTTGTACTTTAGATACTATACACAGACTTTTTTTTGTTACAAGATTAATAATTAATCAAATTAATAAAGTACAATGGGTGGATTTTAAGTTGGAGAATGTCCTCGTATCTCTCCATTCCTTAAAAACAATGGGCCTCGGCTCCATTATTGTTAAGGAATGGAGAGTTACTTGGACATTCTCCTATACATAATGGTACCGGTTCATTTCGCCCCGAATTCCGTTCGCCCCCTGAGTCGTTTCGCCCCTATTCCCGTTCGCCCCGGGTCGTTTCGCCCTCATTTATTAATAGTGCTTTAAAAAATGAAATATGGAAAATACCATTGCAAATATTCGTATTTTGGATGTTGTAAGGCTTGTTCATGGATACTTTATTTTTGTCTTCCTCATAATTAACATGCTTTCTTGACGTGTTTAATATTATGTATTGCTTCACTCTTTGTTTGACATCTGATTAAATTTATACTATTTTAGCATTTGATGCGTAATTCATTAAAAAAGAGGTTATTTGTGCACTTGTACAGCATCTTAGTCATTTCATGCACTTTTGCTTGGTACAAAAAAAAAAACCAACCTTTTGACTGTTCTTGTGTGTTGTTTTTGTAAATTTTGCAAGAAAAGTTTCACTCGAGATCTTTGACAAAAATAGACCAAAATGAATGAATTTTTTTTTTTTTTGTATGTACAACTAATAAATAAATATTTAAAGTAGACCAAAATGAATGAATTATTATATTTTTTGCATACAACTAATAAATAAATAATTTCCAAAAAATAGTCGAAAAAGACTTTCATAATATAATAGCGATTAAGTGGGGCGAATCGACTCACTTTCCGGGGCGAAACGACCCAGGGCGAATCGACCCGGGGCGAACAGGTAATCGGGGCGAAACGACCCGGATTCATACATAACATAGCATATACATGTATTCCCACTTCTGCAAATGGTATAAAACCCCGGGGTATAGAAATGGGACCGAGAGCTTCTTCGGCTTGAAGGGGTGTCCGTCGGTTGTGCGGGATGTAAAAATTTACAACCAACCCGTCCTGCGGATGAGACGTAAATAAAACCGAGGTCCCGTGTTGAGAGATTGCCACCCTCTCCGCACGTTAAAGAACCCAGTGCAACAGCTCATTATGAGCATGCTGAGTGGTCCATAAGAGACCTGTTGCATTGGTAAAATTATCCGTCCCTACCCATCACCTTTCCTCGTTTCGAGTCCCGTGGCGTTTAAATTGTTAAATGTTCTCGTCCTGAATATAGCTGAAAATTTGCTCGCTGGACGTTAAACACCAATCAATCAATCAGGTATAATTTGTTATCAACGACACAATTATCTTGTTTACTCAATACACCTGTCGCACGTTTTAAATTGCACTCTAATATCTTAATCTTATTTAATCATATGACTGAAATGTTAACTTTTCTCTATTAATTTCCTCTTATGCAATGTGTTTGCGTAAATCCGACCCCCCCCGCATGTTTTCATTTTTACTAATTTTAGTGCTTTATTCTACTCGGGGTATTAAAGTTATCATAACAATAGATTCTAAAAAACACATCACTTACCGGTTTCATAATGTTTCCAAGTAGTGCCATCGTCTGTATATTTTTTGTTTCAAGTCTGTATACGTAGCGTTCCTCCTAACTATTTGCGCTTTTCCAAAAATGGGTCAATTTCTATTTTCAGAAAATACATTTTACCGGTGGTTAGTAAAAGTGGTAACCCGGGCCCGGGTCCGGTTCCAAATTCGTATTTTCTTTATTACATCTTTATTAAGGCATTAATTTTAATAAAATTTGAACATAATGCATAAAATTATGTATTTTATCACATTTTTTAAACAAATATAAAAAAAAATAGTTTTTATAACGAAATATCGGCAATACAAGTTTTCGAAGTTAGTAAAAGTTGTAACCCGGGCCAAGGCAAAATTTTCAATTAATCGATGATTACACCTTTATTTCTCGTTAAAACTTCACAATATTCAGAATGAACATTTTTCAGTATTAAAGAAATGTAAAAAATATTTTAAATTCAATGGTAATGTTCTCTTTTGTCATTATGGGAGCATTTTAGATTCTGATAAAAGTTGTAACCCGGGCCGGAGGTTACACTAATGACTTGAAAATTGACCTGAAAAGATATGATCGTGTATATCTTTTTTACTACTCAATATAATCGATTCAAATTTTGGTCAGCTTGAGATATCAGTATATACTTTACAAAAAATAAAAAAAAATATTGTGTATTAGTATCAATATTTACCTGTACACCCACGTGACCAGTCTTTGTTTACAAATCTTAATATATTAATATTGCATCGTGGAGAAAAAAGAAAACTTTTTTTTTTAAGTTGATAAAATATATTTGTTGTTGTTGTATTGAAGTATGGCTTTACAAAATTTCAAGAATTTTAAAGAAGTAATAAAGGTGCAATCATTGATTAACTGAAAATTTCGTCTTGGCCCGGGTTACAACTTTTACTAACTTGGAAAACTTATATTGCCGATATTTCGTATAAAAACTTTTTTTTTTTACATTTGTTTAAAAAATGTGATAAAATACATAATTTTATGCATTATGTTCAAATTTTATTAAAATTAATGCCTTAACAAAGATGTAATAAAGAAAATACGAATTTGGGCCCGGGTTTTTGGAACCGGACCCGGGCCCGGGTTACCACTTTTACTAACTACCCATTTTACCTGCGGCCAACTCTTCTTCTTCTCTATACGTAAATCCCTCCAGCGTTGGAGCACCCGGATATCCGGTAAAAATAAAGTATATTTTAAAATTCTAAAAGGCTGATCCTCCACCAAGAATAAATCCGAGCACGAATGTACGTTTCAGAAAATATATGGTCTTGGAAAGGTTAAACTTAAGATAAAATGACCAGGTAGGCTCGAAAAAACACTAATTTAGGAGAAAACCTTAAAGAAATTAATTAGTGGTTTGACACCAGTCCGAGATTCCTCTGTCGTTTAACGGCATTGATAAAGTTGCTGTAGCCGTTCAACGTCAGAGCGTGATACATAAGGAAAACAGCGGATTTGCTTCTCCAACTCTGGGTCAGCACATTTCCACGTTTCGTGGCTATCGGATGTTATTTTCTATCAGAAACCCTTATATAAATCGCTTCACCAATCATTTTTCTATTCATTCATAACCATCTTACCCTCAGAAAGTGGTGCTACACTCCATTACAGCACGATTTTGCCTTAGATCCTTTGATTCCCCCATTTGTCTTCCATTTTTCAAACATTTGTCACGTGACTACGAGAAAACCACGATTACCGCAATGTATCATGGGAGATGATTTGCATATAAACAAACAAACAAATATTTGTATTGCCAATCATACACGCCTGTTAAAGGACACACGACACGATTTTTTATTTTTCACAAATCTTTGTGAAATACTTCCAAAATGCTGTAAAAATAATTACTTTTTCACTTTCATGTGATTAACGATACGTAAAAAGGGATAAACATCCCTTTTATCGGCCTTTTTGCCGACCTAGAAATTATGCAGATATTGAGTGCGATAACGAGGCTGAACCACTCGTGACGTCACATGCGCCAGTCATCTATTTCTAAATCAGCCGATTGATATCGATACGAAATTTGCATTACAAAGCCGTGAATAGCAAACCAAAACAAACATCCACGTGGGTGAAATAGCTAGAAGTTCCAAAAGGTGTCCTGTGCAGCGTTTGGGTGCAACAACAGAGGAACCAAAGGCAATGGACTGAGTTTTTTCTCGTTCCCAAAGGACGGCCAGCTGAGAAAAGCCTGGATCCATTACTGTGGACGATGGAATTTCGATCCAACATCAGGTCCCAGATTGTGCTCCACCCACTTCACCCGTGACTGCTTTTAAATGGATCCTTTGAGAATGATGGAACCTTCAAGCGACGACTGAAGCCAGATGCAGCCCCAAATGTGCCCCTAGCATCACCTGACCCGGAGAAAAAAAATGGCGAAACAGTAGGACAGCCAGCGTGACAGGAGAGCTCCAAAGTCAAGTCCCAGTCACGTGACTTTCGCTTCATTTTTGATGAAAAATGACGTTCAACCCTTCGCTTAAAATACGTCGGTTTACAATAAATATTTATGCTTGAAATCAATTAAAATATACGGAAGATGTCTATGGATAAATAGAAATTTATTGTATCACTTCAGTTTTTATTTATATTGTGTACAAACATCGAATTTTGCTAATTGAAGTGGACTCAATTTCAAAACAAATGTCAAGGTGGTTCTATTTAAAAGAGAAAATTTAATTAAAACAATATGATGGCTTTCTGTAACATACATTGCCTGAGGAAATCATCTAGGATCATTGTCATACTGACAACTAGTGTCAATGTCTTGTGGGATGCAATTGTTCCACTTAGCCCTACACCCACCTTGGTCGGATCGACGATTTGCCAAACATCGAAATTCATTGTCTTTCGGAACACATCGGTGGTGTTTCTTAACATCAACAATAAACGACACCTAAGCGTACATCCGAAAGAGTATATTTCATTTGGGAAAGGGGTGTCTATGTCTTTTTTTAATTTTCTTGTATTAATACCGTATTTTTCAGTTTAATTGAATTATTTGTATTGCAATATTGTTTTAGACATTGTGCATTTTGTAATTTAGACTGGGGAATTACTATTTATTATCACTTTAAATTTTAAAAAAAATCATCTATGATACTAGACTTGCACAGGGAATGTACAACAATTAATAATTTCAATTTATTTTAATTTCAATACAACAGGTACAAGATAAATAGAAAGAAATAAATGTGTGGAAAAAATAAAGGCATGTAAATAAAAATTAAGCGAATTGAAAAAATATGAAAATATTATAAAAAAAAAACATGTTAAAAAAATCTAAAAAAAGGTGTAACCTTGAGACAAAAAGGGGCATAAAAATTGTATTCAGATATCTTAACCCTTCCTATTATATCAAGGCAAATTAAAAAAAAATCAGTGTAAGCAAATATCTTTCTTGAAATTAGGAAATTTTATTATCTGAATGAAAGCTACCAAGTTTCATGTTTATCTCACAATGTAAATATCAATGTATTTGGAATATTCATGTGTTTGACACAACTACAAACTAGCTTTTATAACATATATGGGTGGTCAAGTTGTAACAATTCTTTCCCCTTGACATTCACAAAATGACCAGCATTTACAAATATGAGTACTTAGGTTGCAATAATTCTTTCTCCAGGACATTCACAAAATGACCAGCATTTACAAATATGGGTACTTAGTTTGCAATAATTCTTTCTCCAAGACATTCACAAAATTACCAGCATTTACAAATATGGATACTTAGATTGCAATAATTTTTCCACCATGACATTCACAAACAGAATGACTATAGCATTCACATAAAAGACAGACACAAAATGACTAGCATTCACATAAAAGACACATACAGAATAACTAGCATTCACATAAAAGAGCATATTGAATGACTACCATTCACATAATTTTAAGACACATACAGAATACTGGCATTCACATGAAAGGACAAACCAGAATTCCTAATTTCACTAAGTAAATTAAATGATTAGAATAGAATGAATATGTTTTCTGTTGGCAAAATAACCAAGTATTGGTTAATATTGTTTAAAATTGAAGTTAAAAAATTTATTTTATTTGTTCCAATGACTGGAAAAAAGTTAATAAATGGGCACATTTTGAAAAATTCTTTTCTGTAAAAGAAAATTTATAAATTTCGGCATTAATATTCATAGATAAAAGATAATTATATTTCTCATAAACAACAGGCAACATAAGTACCTTTTCATCTAAAAAAAAGCATGAATAACAAATTCAACAACATGTTGGAGTGTATACAGGTCTAAATGTCTGTAGAAACTTGTTCAACAACTTGGTTCTGGTTCAATATATCTATAAGAAATTGAAAAGTTTGAGATCTTGTTTCAGCTCCACTTTCTGACCTAGAAAATGTGTTACAACTCTTATAACAATATGTACCACAATATAAGTTATCTTCTGAGCCAAATTCTTCACAGAAATTTAATTCATTCTTGAAATGTTTAAGACAAGTCCTGGTTTTCAATTGAAATTGAAATAAACCTTTTGAGTTTCAGATGAAGTTTCACAAATTACACAAATTACACAATCAGAAAGTTCTTTTCTGAATGACTTTATTATAATTTATGACACAAGGTGTCTTGAAAACTCATGGCATTTGTTTGATGATGTACTTTAAAAATAATTGGAATGCTGGTCCATTTTTTTTACTTCATGGATATTTTAGAAGAAAAAAACATATATATATATTGATTTTCAAACCTGTATGAATATATATATAAGACTTATCATATATTCTTATTTTTATTTATTCAAATATTCAACCAATAAACATCACAGGAAACTTTGCATTTATACTCATAGAATCTGTAACTTTGCCCCTTTGGTATTTTCAGACTCTTGTTAAAAAAAAATAAACATCCCATGTCCAGTCTGTATATACATATATCTACCTACAATGATCTAAAACTAACTAAAACTGGAGGTTGTCAATACCATTGGCACTGAAAAGTAGCATGTTCACACATCAATAAGTATTTCAGGAAAACAGACTGAAAATGAAAAAAAAGGGGGGGGGGTGTAAATGCTTGACCTGTACTAAATATGTAGCCTTATGCTATGCCATGTTAATCTAAAGTGAATTTAACATAATCTTTCACCATTCTCTGCATGACAAGATCATACATTATAATGCAGACCTTTTTATTTCTAAAATGTATTTATTAATTATGTCAATATTTTGACATGTCCATAAATGCCATGGAACGAGTCAACGAAAATGAAAGATTTGTTGTTAAAAATGGAATAAAATGACTCTATATATGTGTGACTATGATTGGTCAAGTGGTTCTTTCGTGTTTAAACAGAAACAGTCACATTTTCATCCTAATAGATCGATCAATCTATGAAAAAAACCAGAAATATTTGGTTAGAATCTCGAAATATAGTGCTTCTTGTTTACATCCAAATATGGAATTCTAGTGACGAATGATGGGGAAATATGCAAATAATCCATACTCTAATACGTGATTCTAGCTATTTTTACCAAATTTATTAATAAACAGCCAATGGGATGCAATTGTTCCACTTAGTTAAAGAGTCTATTTTTAGCGCCATTTTTTTTTACAACATTTCATCAGCAGCGGTATCCCGAGTTCCAACGTTGATTTCAAGCAAACGATATCATAAATACACGTATTCACGCGTCAGTCATGTTACAATTTTATTTAAAAAATGGATTCAATAAAAATGAATACGTCTTTCAGTTTTATTTATGAAGATATTCAGTAAAAACACATGGGGTGACGACGTAAACATTGCATGGCCGCTCACTTGTAAAACGTCATGTCTAAAAAAAATAGAGTTACGTCCCTTGATTTCGGGATTTGACTTTGCATTGTTGGAGGTACGGAATCTGTGCGTGGCTTCCCGACTGAAAGTCCAGTTGTTCAACACCTACACATTCGTAGGGGAGCACTACAGAAGCGTCAAAAGGCCGAGGTATGTGATTTTTAACATTACACATGTGCAAAGGCTAGTCGAGAATATCGATAATAATTAATGATATTAGAGTGCAAGTCGTGGTTTAGAAGTACATGTAGGTCATCATGCTCCCCCGTTTTTCCCAGTTTACCACGAACAGACGATCACGGGGCGTATACATCAAGTTTTGCATGTTGTAATCTCGTTTAAATTTCATGCATAGTATACAAGTGTTATAATTTCTTTCCAGTTTCATAAATTACTAGTATATACGTTCTCCACACACGTACAAATGTAGGTACGGTCCAGATTCTGACCTTTACCAAATGTAAACAAATAACAATACTATTTTTAACTCAGATTTGACAACTGAAAATACACCACTGTATGTTACAGTGCAAATATAAAAAAAAACCATTCATATAAACATGATGAAGAGGAAAAATGAACAAGCAAACTCGAAGAAAAAAATACAAGTGTGAAATTGTTTACCAAACAGAAAAGTGCAATGTATACTGATGTAACCTTTTGAACATGTAGCTTATAATATTGTTTATTCATAAGAAAAAGTGTTTGTATCCAAAAAGTAAAATGTGGTGGTTTTATTTTGTAACAAATCAAATGTAAATATTTGTATATTTTTTTTCAAACTGATTTGATTTTTGCAGGTTAGGAATAGCTGCACTTCATTACAACGAGAACTGCAACAGAGACCAAGCAACAACTAAAGATGGACAGCAATGCTTCAACACCTGCTACCCAAAGAAGGGAACACACGCTATTGCAAAACCTAGGACACCACCACCATCATTTGGTTAGTATTGTCAAACATCAGTAGCTTGAGAACCACTCATTTCTCCATCCACTTTTTAAATCCTGCATATTCTTTTATTAGTAACTAAACAATATGCATTTCTTGAAAAAAATTGTGCAGTCTCTGTGATGTTTTACTGTTCATGTATACTTCACACTGTAATGTAAAAGTCATACCTTTTGACAAGTTTAATTTTGTCAAACTTCCAGTTTCACCAAGATGAAGAACAGCAATAAATATAAAAACCTTGTTCTTTTGCACTGATTTTCTTTTTTTCTCGCATGCATTATGCCCTATCCATCCTGTTTTCAGTTAAAATTTGCTAAAGCAGCTTAACGGTTTATTTGATGTGTTGCGTCAATGAGCTATACATTTATACTGATAATTTTTCATGCTTTTAACTAGATTAATACCGGTAATTCAAGGAAATATAGTCATATAGGTACAGTGTTGAGAGACAAATTAAAAATATCAACTCTACTAATATAAAGTTGCAATTGTGATACATGTATATGTCATTTACCAGATTTTATAACTTTCTTTTTTATTGTAGAGTATGTGGCCCTGATCAAGCAGGCAGTAGTGGAAAGAAGACGATGATGTAAAAGTGCTCAACACTACCAATCCACCGTCTCTGACATCATTCACTATATTTGAGAAAGCAGACCTCATTCAGAGACATCGATCAAGTTTAGCAGACAATGAAAAGACTGTGTGAACATTAAAATTTAATTCTTTATGTAAATTGTATATAATAATCTGCAGTGTATATAATTCACAGAAATAGTACATATTTCAAACAAATGTTACTCAAACAGTAGCGTATTTAAACCCACAATATTCTTCTGATGGAAAAGTCTCTTATTTTCTGAACAACACAAGTTGGTAAAAATTTTCCTGTTATGACGTCCAAGTCTGTGCCAAATCCACTGTACGAAGCGAAGCGTCTGTAAGCCATAAATCTGTATTGTCTGAAATAAAAATACCAACTTTTAAATTCAGTTTCACTTATTATAACAGTTTATAAAATGATTAATTAGAAGATTTTACAGAGTATGATTCTAAACATTTTATATCTTCCTATATTCACAATTATTTGTATATTAAAAATATAATTGTTAATTTGTCCTGTAAATAATTCTTCTGTATTATTGTATATCCAATAATAATTTATATAAAAACAAATTTATGAGTTTACATGACAAAGTCTTGTGTTGTAAGTTCTGTATGTTAATAAATATAATTTGTATAAAGATACAAATTATTCATTGTAAATATACCTGCTTATAGTTATGCACATTTTACTGAAAAATGCACATACTGAATAAAATGTTGAAATATGATTACATACTCATTTATTGGCTCGTTGTCGTCAAAGGGACCAACATTTTCCAAGAACTTGTACATGCTGACGTGAAGAACATGTTGGTTAAGGCAGTTGGAAATAAAAATGTCACTGTCTGTAATACACTGCATGTCCTCTGATAGCATCTGGGAGTGAACTGCGGGCACTTCAACACAACAAATACATTCTTCTGGTGTTGTCATTGAGGAGCAATTGCCACATTCACACCTAAAAAATAAGATACGTTACTAACATATAAAGCAAGCATAACATGAAAAAATATACACATGGGGTACATCTATAAAGTAAATACATATGGATATAAAGTAGACTGATGGGACTGACAGAGTGGTTCCAGAAACAGATGGTGTAAAGCTTATGAAGGGTTTTACTATACAGTTGGGAAGAAAAGGAACAGATATGGAGCAAATGTCAATGAGAGAACATCCCATCTCCGAATTGACTGGCTGATCAAAAATAGACATATAGGTGGCCACACCATCTTCCACAAGCGGGACACCCCACAAAATACAGCAAGCCCTAAATGACTCCCAACAAAAACAAAGTGGATCAGTGGCCAAAATACTAGAACAATTTTTCAAATATGATTGAAAACTGCCTCTAATCTAGAATGGATTTGAGAAGTAATTGATTCTTGTTGTCTCGAATACATTTAAGTCAACATTTCAGGTAACTCGAAAAAGTTTTCTGGATCTTCAACAGTAATTACTATGCAAATTTACCCCCGACGAATACAATTACTGGCTGTGTACCCTATCCCGCCAGGTACCCATGCAAGATGTTTCTGTCAACTTGAAAGTGCCAGTTAATACATTTCATTGTTTGAAATCAACAGGGAGCCACTTTACCAGAACTTTCTTTAAAATTTCTGAAAACTTTTTGTAGAAATGTACGTAACATGCATAAATACAATGGTTAGTGTTGAGATTGGGTACTCAGCCAGTAGACCTGACAACTCGAAAGAAATGTACCAACTTACAGACTTGTTCAAGATATGCATAATATCAGTAATTGTATAAGCAAATATATAAAGTTGTGGGTTTTCTGGAAAAGAGGTCAATGCTTGAGCTGTTGTGGATTATTTGTTTGCTGCTTCATTTGAGTGAAAATAATGTTAAAATTACTCAATTTTCTCTTTACCTGGGGGTACTCTTTACATGGCAAGACTCACACTATCAGTATCAATATGGCTGTAGCACTAACAAAAGTCAGATGGGCTTAAAAGTCTTTCGTTTTTAATCTCTCCTGTTCGAAATGTGTCAGGGTTCATTTTAAAAATGTGCGAAGTAGAATCCTTAAAAAAGGGGGACATATGAGGCACTACGACAGTCGTCTTTATTCGTTAAAACTTTCGTAAATTGGGGGGGGGGGGGGGGGGGGGGGGTTAAGATATCATCGTCAGTACAACCTGTTGACTTATGTTATTTCAGTTTTTCGTTCAATCGTGTTTTTTTTTAATATTGTTAACAAATAAACAAAACCTCACCAGTCGGTGTTGACTAGTCTGTCCTGAGCTTGGGAACTTTCGTCGATATCGGAGTCTTCTGATGTTGAATGTTCTCTTTCCTGTTGACTTTCATCATTACATAATGGCTCGAACTGATACGACTGGATGTCTAAATCACCAACATGATCGGAGATATTGCTGTCATCACTGTCCATGATACTTATCGGCTGTTTACTGTCTCAATTCGATCGCTCAACTGATCGTTTATCATGGAAGCCATCCTTTGGCGCATGTGACGTCACGTAATCACGTGACCACTTAGCTCGTTAAAATGTATAGGTCAGAGATCGCGACGATTTCAAAAGGTAATAATCAATAAAATGGGCGTCCTAGGGGGTTATATTCGATTAAGACCCTGTTTATAGTTTATTTAATGACCATATCAAACAAGATTGAGAAAATTATTTTTTGTGTCATGTGTCCTTTAAGGTAGAACAATTAACATAAAATTTAATACAGTTGATTGTATTGATTGGTAATGATTTTAACAGCAATAGTGAATTACAGATAACCATAAGAGAAAAAAAATGATGTAGTGCCTTGTCCAAAAAAGGGGGACGTAACACATGCTCTTTCCGAAGCCCATTGGCAACACTCTGCCATTGAATCTTTTCTTTCCAACACATTCTGTATTATTTCCTTCTGCTCTGCTTTGATCTATAGATGAACTGTTTGTCCTGTAGAATACGCTTAAATGTATGGTCTTCCATGTGATTTGAATGTTGTTTACGTATGCAAATAATGCTAAAATAATTTGGCGCGCTGAATTAAGTAGCTCCCATCATGCAATGCGTTACTGTTATCATTCAGTTAGTATCGCGAGATCACGTTTGTAGATTCGAAAATGGAAGTCAAATGGCGGAATAATAGGATCTAAGGCAAAATCGTGCTGTAATGGAGTGTAACACCACTTTCTGAGGGTAAGATGGTTTTGAATGAATAGAAAAATGATTGGTGAAGCGATTTATATAAGGGTTTCTGATAGAAAATAAAATCCGATAGCCACGAAACGTGGAAATGTGCCGATCCTAGGGCTGGTGAGGCAAATTCGATGGTTTCCGTATATAGCACGCTCTGACGTTGAACGGCTACAGCAACTTTATCAATGCCGTTAAACGACAGAGGAATCTCGGACTAGTTTGACACCTAAAAGAATTCCTCCACCACTGGATATATTGTACACCAATACATTTCTTAAAAGTTACTCTATATTAAAAGCCTTCTATTTATACTGTCAGTTAGGCTACTATACTTAAATAAGGGTAATAACAAAATTACCGAACTCCGAACAATCTTACAAAGGGAAAGTCAAAACTCATAATTATATAAACAGACAAAATCAGTCAACAACCGGAAAACTATGAAAACCGTAATGACCCTGACTTGGTACAGGCATTTCTAAAGAAATGGTGGGTTGAATCAGATTTTAAGGCGCCAAACCTCCCGCTCTCATTACGGTTCAAAGGTTCCGGCTGTCACTGTAACAGTATTTAAATACAGGAACAAAATAGGTAAAATAGTTGTCAAAGCAGTACCATATTCGGTGACGTAAATGTCAAAAATATTTTTACGTCACACATTGACATAAAAATATTTGACTTCTTTATCTTTATACATTTTCACTATATGAAAATGCATCCTAAAATAATAAAATAATCAAGGGTTGCAACACACAGAGACCATAAAGAACAACTCAGATGCATTCCATCGTGTAGATTCTTCTCACGTGAACACCATAGCAGTATTCTCTTGTTGCTCTTTCCAGTTCTTTGAGGAAATTAGTGTCCTTTGGGAGTATGTCAGTACAAAATGCCAATGACTGACAGTCTATGATAAGTTTGCCAATTGTCTCTATGTTATTGAAATGAGTCTGCCAAGCATTTGCACCGATCCTGCCAATTACAGTTTCTTTAATTGGGCAGTACTATTTCTTTCTCTCTTCTGTATAAGCTGGACATCTAGTCAATATATGTAGTAAATTTTCATCTGCTGTTCTACAGAGTGAACATATTGTATCTATTTCGGCCTGGTTAAACTTGTTTTTGTGTACTTGAAGAATGTATGTGCCGGTCAACATCCGAGCTTTCGTAGTCGCTTTACGTACTTCAATAACGGAATTTTCTACTGTATCCCAAATATTATGTGTATTTTCCACCTCTAGACAATCATGACAAAGTACACTGAGGGTTGTTTTTCCAGTAAGTTCATTTTGAAGTTGATCAGTCCAATATTGTCTTATACTTCGTTTGATGATAATTTTCCATTCTTTCTTTTTGTATCGACCATATTCATTATGGTTCGGAATTCAGGAAGCTTGTACATGTGCAGGATATTGACACTTTTTGTAAAAAAGCTATTTTCTAATCCTAATTATGCAGCCTGTCTCCATGCAACATTTCTGATTGAGGTATTTGTACATGTAGCAATTGAGAATAAGAGGCTCAACTGTCTTTTATGTATTTAGGCTAATATTGGGGTGGCTCCCAATAGAAGATATACTGCTGCAGTTGCTGTTCTATTTGGTAATGCTTGCAATCTTTTGATCGTATTAAGATGGAAATTTGTAAGCAGCTCCAGGTCTTTTTTAAGCAAATGCAGGGTTTCCACCCATATAAAAGCCTTGGAATGACATATACTTGATAGATCTTGTATGATGTTCTAGGAAGTTGAGCCCATTGGTTCCATGTACGCCAGACTTTATTAAGGAGTAGAGAGTTCTTCTATCTAAACTAATTCGTTCTTCGATGTTAATTTTAGTCTCATTACTGGTTCTAATTAGACCAAGGTGAACAGTTTCTGTTTGTAATTTCATAGTATCTTCTCCAAATCTGAGGTCATTTTGTAATGTTGCCTGTTCATAATATCCATTTTTACTTGATGTTTTTAGGATCGTTTTGCTTTTGGTTGGGTGGAGCTTAAACTGATGATCTTTAGAATAGCCATCCACTGCATGTAGCATTTCTTGAAGTTGAAGTTCAATTTGATTTGAGGTCAGCAGTACAATGTCATCTGCACATGTAGGACAGCCAGTATATGTGTTTCCAATAGATATACCCAGATCATGCCTTTCTAGATCGAACAAGAGTTCATTTATGTAGACCTTATAGAGATGAGTTGACAGCACATACCCAGATTATGCCTTTCTAGATCGAGCAAGAGTTCATTTATGTAGACCTTATAGAGATGAGTTGACAGCACACCACCCTGTCTGACGCCTTGTTCGACTGAAAAGCTACCACTCTTCAGCCCTTGCCATTTCACTGTTGCAGAGAGACCATCATACATTTCATAAATTAGGTTCCAAGTTAGACTTCAGATACAATCAATGCGGCCATGTTAGGAGATATGCCTGGTGTAAACCCAAACTGCATTTCAGATTGATTGTCGCTCATTAAATTCAATTTGGCAAGCAATACATATTCAAATATTTTCCCTTGTATTGATGTTACAGTAATTCCTCTATAACTGTCGGTATGGCTAGAGTCTTTTCCCTTTTTGCAATCGGTGTAATAATTCCTGTTTTGTAGCTTTTTGGTATCTTTCCTTCCTCAAAAATTCTATTGAAAATTAACTGGAGGATCTGTAAAATCTCATTGCCGGCCAGTTTGAAATGTTCTGCCACAAGACCATACTCATCTGCCGATTTTCCACCAGTTAACTACTGTTTAACTGCATGACGTATCTCTTGTTGTGTAAGGGACCGACCATTTAACTTGCAGGGGGGTGGGGGTTCTATGGGTATTTTTTCGAGAGTTAGAATATTTATTCTTTGTCGCGTAAAGCGCGAATTTTTTTTCACGAAATTAACATTAGGTTATATGACAAAAACTGGAAGTTAAATAGTCCGTCCCTAACTTTTATTGGAGATTTTGGTATCAATTGTGAAGTTTGCCAAACAAGCTGGCATCTTCTTTCGCAATTATTTAACAGTTCACTATAGTCTAGTGCATTATGGGGAGTAGCTAATTCTTGAAAATGTTCTGCAAAAAGTTCCCGTTGTTCATCACATGTATTAGCTGATTTTGTTCCTTTGGATAATACGCTTTTTGACCAGGACTGTTTTCCAGATTCCTTAGGAAATTTTGTTTTTCTATTGCAGTTTCTTTACGTTGTTGTTTACGTAAAATCCTTTTCGCCTCTTTTTTCCCACAAAACAATGGATGGTTATTTCTTGGACGGCCAGCTTTATCTCACAGCCTATGTTTATTTTTACTTATTTAGATCCGCTTTTTTACTGTTGGAGATGCCTTCCATTCAAAACCATTTAACTTGATGATTTTTGTTGGAACTGATTTTTCCGCAGTTACATGTAATATCTCGGTCAGGTTTGTGATAGTTGTATCTACATCTGATTCAGGTCCTGCTTCTACATATGATGAAAGTAGTAATTTAAGGATCTCCTGATATTGATCAGCCTTATCCCATAATATTTTATATCTGGACTCTTTAATTCTTGATTTTTGGATTGATGTTGACAGACACCTACATAGTTCAGCTACTACTGGTACGTGAGTCGATGTATTTGTAGCATGCTGTCGAAGGATATTAGTTTTGTTGATGAAGTTACCAGATAATAACATATAGTCTATTTGTGAAGTAGATTTTCCATTATGGTGGAAGAATGCTGGTTGTGTTGACAATGCATCTGAATGGATTAGTTTGTTCTCTTTTACAAAGTTCTTCAGCTTACAGCCATGAGCGTTGTTTCTGTCATCGATAAGTGTCCCATTCATATCTCCACATCATTTCCTGAGTTGGCCCATACTTTTCGATCATAGTCTATATGATATCCAGGCATTCCCTATATTCTGAGACAGAGTTTGACAATTGAGTAGGCAAATATGTATTTACGAGGCAGATAGTTTTACTCGTAGATTGAATTTTAATCGTCGTGATTCGGTTATTTCCATCTTCTAACCTCTTTATATATTTATCTATAAGTTTTGGCCAAATTATTGCTATTCCTCCTTTACCTCTTGGAACTTTGTTATTTGAAATTGGATGGTCACAGTCGTGGCATCTAACGAAGACTTCGTAATCTGTTTTGTTTATAATATAAATCGGATTCAAAATTCCACAACCAGTGTTCTTGTAAGCATATAATAGTTTTCTGATTTAAAATTTCATGAAGATATTGTAGGTTGGATTTAATACCCTCTATATTGAACGTGAGAATGTGTATGTTCTGTTCATATTTATTTCCATGTGAAGTGGATCCAAGTTTGGTGGTATTTTCTTGAGGTTTGGAACTTGTAAAAAATGATGGATTGCTACGATCCTTTGACGCCTTGTTTTCTATGTCTCGTATTGCTTCTCTTAAACATACTGTTTTGCTTTTTTGATTCATGTTACCAGAAGTTGATTTCCCAGTACCATGTTTAATTGATGTTGGAGTAGTATCCTTAGGTTGCTTTTGTGTGCCTCTTCTTTGTATAACGGTGTCGTATCTTGGTGGTTGAATGCCGTGTTTTACATTTTCCTCCGATATATGTTTGGAATCGGATTTGGCTACGTTATTTCCATTGAAAATCTTCTGTGGTGCTATATCCGTTTGTTGTTGATTTTGTCCTACAGGCCTCAATGGTACATGTCCATATATGCTGTTTCCTGTTGGTAGCTGTGTTTGTGACATTGTGTATATTGGTTGGCTAGATGGTTGTTGAGCCGTCAGATTCGTTTGATAGTTGGCCTCATAGGTTCCATTCAATCGTTGAGTAGTTTATAACGGTTGATAAACTACAATAGGTTGTATTTGTTGCCATGATTCTTTTGTCCGATATTGTCCAAAGGCTTGTGACTGTTGCATTATGGGATTATGCTCTACTGGTTGTATTGTTGGAGTTTGTTGTACAGGTGGCCATGCTGGAGCATGTTGTGCAGGTTGCATTGCTGGAGTATATTGCACAGGTTGCGTTACTGGCATATGTTGTACAGGTTGCCAGGGTTGGCTTGGCCCGAAGTAGGGTGTTCTACCTTCATGTCCCACACTATAGTTATGCGCACTCCCTTGTTTATTTAGATCATAATTCATGTTATGAATAGTGGAATGTTGTTGCCTATTCATGTTATGGTATTGTGGAGCATCTGGAGAGTTGAGCGGTGAGTAATTGTACTCTGGTATAATTGTATTTACTGGGGTATTTGACGTAGTTGCACTCCTTTGTAGCATAGATTGTTGTAATTGCATAGCTAATTGTGTTGTGAGACTAGTGTTTATACACATATGTTGTGTCATTTGCATTTCAAGCGCTCTTACATTACTCATAAGGTGTTGAATTTGACAGTCGTAGTTTTGATTCTGTACGTTCTGATTATTATAACTGCTAAAACATGCATTTGGCTGTATCCTTTGGCTTTAATCGTTTTCTTCTAACTGAGTATGTCTTCTTTCCATAATGGCAATGATATTGTCCCGATCTTTGATTTTGCGCTCTAATTCTATAATATAGCCTCTCTGGCGCTCTAATTCTATAATATAGCCTCTCTGGCGCTCTAATTCTATAATATAACCTCTCTGGCGCTCTAATTCTGTAATATAACCTCTCTGGCGCTCTAATTCTATAATATAACCTCTGGCGCTCTAATTCTATAATATAACCTCTCTGGCGCTCTAATTCTATAATATAGCCTCTCTGGCGCTCTAATTCTATAATATAACCTCTCTGGCGCTCTAATTCTATAATATAGCCTCTCTGGCGCTCTAATTCTATAATATAACCTCTCTGGCGCTCTAATTCTATAATATAACCTCTCTGGCGCTCTAATTCTATAATATAGCCTCTCTGGCGCTCTAATTCTATAATATAACCTCTCTGGCGCTCTAATTCTATAATATAACCTCTCTGGCGCTCTAATTCTATAATATAACCTCTCTGGCGCTCTAATTCTATAATATAACCTCTCTGGCGCTCTAATTCTGTAATATAACCTCTCTGGCGCTCTAATTCTGTAATATAACCTCTCTGGCGCTCTAATTCTGTAATATAACCTCTCTGGCGCTCTAATTCTATAATATAACCTCTCTGGCGCTCTAATTCTATAATATAACCTCTCTGGCGCTCTAATTCTATAATATAGCCTCTCTGACGCTCTAATTCTATAATATAACCTCTCTGGCGCTCTAATTCTATAATATAGCCTCTCTGGCGCTCTAATTCTATAATATAACCTCTCTGGCGCTCTAATTCTATAATATAACCTCTCTGGCGCTCTAATTCTATAATATAGCCTCTCTGGCGCTCTAATTCTATAATATAACCTCTCTGGCGCTCTAATTCTATAATATAACCTCTCTGGCGCTCTAATTCTATAATATAACCTCTCTGGCGCTCTAATTCTATAATATAACCTCTCTGGCGCTCTAATTCTATAATATAACCTCTCTGGCGCTCTTAATTCTATAATATAACCTCTCTGGCGCTCTAATTCTATAATATAACCTCTCTGGCGCTCTAATTCTATAATATAACCTCTCTGGCGCTCTAATTCTATAATATAACCTCTCTGGCGCTCTAATTCTATAATATAGCCTCTCTGGCGCTCTAATTCTATAATATAACCTCTCTGGCGCTCTAATTCTATAATATAGCCTCTCTGGCGCTCTAATTCTATAATATAACCTCTGGCGCTCTAATTCTATAATATAACCTCTCTGGCGCTCTAATTCTATAATATAGCCTCTCTGGCGCTCTAATTCTATAATATAACCTCTCTGGCGCTCTAATTCTATAATATAACCTCTCTGGCGCTCTAATTCTATAATATAACCTCTCTGGCGCTCTAATTCTATAATATAACCTCTCTGGCGCTCTAATTCTGTAATATAACCTCTCTGGCGCTCTAATTCTATAATATAACCTCTCTGGCGCTCTAATTCTGTAATATAACCTCTCTGGCGCTCTAATTCTATAATATAACCTCTCTGGCGCTCTAATTCTATAATATAACCTCTCTGGTGCTCTAATTCTATAATATAGCCTCTCTGGCGCTCTAATTCTATAATATAACCTCTCTGGCGCTCTAATTCTATAATATAACCTCTCTGGCGCTCTAATTCTATAATATAACCTCTCTGGCGCTCTAATTCTATAATATAGCCTCTCTGGCGCTCTAATTCTATAATATAACCTCTCTGGCGCTCTAATTCTATAATATAACCTCTCTGGCGCTCTAATTCTATAATATAATCTCTCTGGCGCTCTAATTCTATAATATAACCTCTCTGGCGCTCTAATTCTATAATATAACCTCTCTGGCGCTCTAATTCTATAATATAACCTCTCTGGCGCTCTAATTCTATAATATAACCTCTCTGGCGCTCTAATTCTATAATATAACCTCTCTGGCGCTCTAATTCTATAATATAACCTCTCTGGCGCTCTAATTCTATAATATAACCTCTCTGGCGCTCTAATTCTATAATATAGCCTCTCTGGCGCTCTAATTCTATAATATAGCCTCTCTGGCGCTCTAATTCTATAATATAGCCTCTCTAATCTCTTTCTAGGGTTTTGTTTGGTTGTTTAGTGGTGCTTCGTGATGTTTTCTTGTTTTCTTTAATATTATCTTTGCATTGTTGTCTTTCTGAAGCAGTTACTAAGTAAGTCACCACGCTGCTTTCTGATGTCTCCCCTTGTCCACTCTCATCTATTTTGGCGATCTCTCACGAGTTCGTGGACTTTTGTCAGTTACCATTGTTCTATCAGTATGGCTGTTTTGTAGTCAGTTACCATTGTTCTATCAGTATGGCTGTTTTGTAGATTTTCTATACATGCCTCTGTTGTTAAGTCTTTTTCCAACTGTTCATCTGCATTTCTGACGTCAGTGCTAGTGTCATGACAGTACAATTGATTCTCAACACATGCTCTGCATACATATCGCATATTTTTAATTCTCGCTATATCGGTTTTCGTAAGCTCAACACATTCAAAGTGGAACCAAGCGTTACATTCTTCACATCCTATAGTACCAAGATCGGCTTCCTTATTACAAATTGGACAGATATAGCACTCCTCAGTATCTTCATGCGAATATTCTAAAGCCAGTATGTTAGTTTGGTAATCTTGTTATATTTAGTTTTCAAGCTCTACAATTTGATCCTCACAGATATACTGTTCATTAGTTGGAGTATTGTCTCTTTCCAGTGCATCATGTATACCAGAATTTACGTTGTCGAACAGATTTTTGTTATGTTGTAGCAAATCCTGGATGTTTGGTAGGATAAACTTCGTAAACAGATCTAGTCTTGATTCATTTATTAAATATGAGGTACTAGTGTGATAGCAGTTTATGGTGAATTTGACCTTTTTTCATTGCTTTACCATTTTTAAGTTTGTTTACGAGTCGGCATCTCCTCTCAACTGTTCCTTTTTCTACCACAATGGCAAGGTTTTCCTTTTCCAATATTTGTTCCAGAAGTTCATACAATGAAGTTTTAAGCAGCTGATAGACAGAGGTACTGAATCTCAAGCTAAGGTTGTTTCTTGGTTTATGCTCAATTTCGAGATGATTTATTTGAGAGTGATCAAGCTTTTTGATAATAGCTTTATTAACGTTTAACTCATAATCCTTAATTTCTGTAGCTGGTTTTGGTGGACTAAGACTAGATCGCATCAAGTTAGTTTTTGATGTGCGTTGGCTTTTACGCAAACTTCTATTTTCCGCATCTACTGACGTAACTGATACAGCTTCCATCATGATGACGTTTCAGGTATAGATATTCAAGTTGTAGCTAATTTTAATAATAAGGCCCAGTTTAGCTCGGATAAACCCGTGCTGACTGGAAAGATATATCTCGCGTACTAGCTGGTTTCAATTTTGCCACGTTTGTAATATGGATTGGTAATTTCCAGTTTAGCTCGGAGAAACCCGTGCTGACTGGAAATGTTGATGTTTTATTACCAACAGTCCCGCCTTATCTGATCACTGATTTTACGTAACCAATACTTAGACAATTCGTACCCTGGATGTATTCCGTCACTATATAAACTAAAGTTATAGTAGTTTCTATTTTCTGGGTGTTTCTCTTTCTTAACCTTACGATGACATTGTAAATCTGTAGAGAACTGGGGGCTGTAAACTTTCAAGACTTTATTTATACGCCTGATATCTCCGTTTAACTGATAAATTTGTTCCTGTAGTTGTTTATCCTGATCAGAAAATGTGGATGGGTCTTTATGTCTGCGTGATTGGTTCCAATTAACGATAGAACACAACACTCGAGTTATCCCGCTTTGTCTACTGTATTTGGTGGTGGTCACAGATTTATAACGCTGCCAAAAAAATAAAATTAGTGGGATAAAAAAAAAGATGAACAAATACAGAAAGTTGTAAATGAGCCACACTGGCCACATCAAAACAGATGTGGTAGTCAGCAGATCTTGTTCGTGTGAATTCGTAAGCAAATCATATGGCTACCCATAAGCAGGGGCGGATCCAGGATTTCAAGTTAGGGGGGGGGGGGCGCACTTAAAAAAATTGCGCCGATCGGAGGGAGGCGCGAAAATGTTGGGGGTATTTCGTGTGAAAAATCACGATTTTACGCCAAAAAATTCATATTTTTTCAAATTTTAGGGGGGGGGGGGGGGGGGGCGCCGCCTCCCCCTGGATCCGCCCCTGCCCATAGGGATTGGTCGCAATCATCGAACGAAATGATCGAAATCCCTATATACCAAGATATGACTACCGTCTAAACTTTGGAAATGGTCGATCTCAATCCAAATGCCATGGACCTCCACATGTATGTAGCCCTTTGCCCTGTTTAAGTATTTTGCTTGTCAACTGTACACAGCAATCATGTATGTATCCAGATCTAGAAAATCCTGATATATGGTGCACATGATGGCCCGTTGGCATATCGTATTAATGGACTCACTTTAAATTCGTAGTGCAGCTGGAATGTTGATACAAATGAATGAATTTGAAATTTAAAATTATGGTTTGTCGTACAGTTGATCTCACTCTGTCCTAATTATAATAGTCACTGATGTCTAATTATATAAATGTCAAGGTATGAAGAGTGACCGTGGCGGTGTTAATTTCAACAGGGACATAAACTACGTGCGACAACTAATGGAAGCTGAAAATATAGGATTGAGCTAATTTCTATCGGAGAGCTCCTGTTAGGTGGTCATGGAGTATGAACATAGGAATATATAGGTCGACTTCAAATTTATTTTTGTCTAGTAATGCTTCATTTCCGCATTGTCTCATTTTTTTTTGTCCTGAAACTATAAACACCTCAAATGAGATTAAAGGTGTAAATATATCCTGAACACTGAATTTGTCTACTTTCTTCAGTATATAAAAAATATCTAATATAGTAAAATTCATTTCATGGTGGTTGTGTTTTAGAATGTTTTGCTAGGGTTACATGGTGCACAGAAATATTGTACATATTGGCATGGTCTTCGGGTGTGTACATTCCTATAAATGACAATTAAGAAAAACGTGTATTCATTTGCTCTTCAGATTGTTCGAGAACTTATCTGGGTGTCTTCAAATCCGGATGATTTCGTCACCTGATATTTGACTGTGCTAGAAATGTGTTGACATTATTTACTCTTGTCGAGGTTGTTGCTATACCAATAGAGTATATTTGCCCATCCATGGTTGGTACCTCAATTATGTCATTTAAAACACTTACTACTAGTTAGTAAGGAAGGTAGAATCTGTTGGTTAAAGACCATTACTCTTTAGAGAACAAAAATCATAACTGATTTAATATCAATTAGTCTTGAACATCCAAAGAAATTAATGGTCTTCATGGGAGACCAGAATAAATGGGTCATTTTAATTGCAAGCTACTGAAATAAAATATTGAACAGAAAATAGTAATAAAATATGAGGACTTTTCGATAAAATACACCTTTCTGTGACTTTTAAAGGCCTTTATTTTACAAAATAAAAATTCATTAATTTTCCAGGATTCCAGGACCTTTAAAACCCCTGATATTATATTACTCCCAGTTATGTAACTACAATTAAAATTTCGGACTACCATCAATCCTCATGATGTATATATAGGAGTTTCTTTCCTCAGTAAATGCATTTCATCATGGATGGAAGGGAGACAGTTGAATACAATTTTTAAATGGGGTCACCCAAAGACCATCAGTCAGGTTCTACTTCTACTTCTACCAATTATTGACCTACTTCAACAGTTTGAAGATTATGTAAGGGGAATTGAGTTGCGAAAAAAAAAAAAATAATAAGAAAATACATGTAAGTTTAAAAATATAAGTATGTACAAAACCGGGAGTGAGTCACTCAGCACTGCAGTCTGAGGTAGGTGGTTCCAGTCTACAATGGTGCAAGGGAAAAATGATGCCTTTCTCTGTTGGGTCCTGGATAATGGGACCCGATATGATTGAGAGTGCATGTTTCTAGTGTCTCAGGGGTGGTGAAAGTTTGTCACTCTTACAGACTGCCACCTTGTCATGGGAGATTGTATACATCATGACATCTCTGTGTCAATCCCCAAGGCTGTGCCATTTAAGATGTCACCAACACAAGATGTATTACATTTTTTGTTGGTGACATATCTCGCAGCCCTCCGTTGAACCATTTCTATTTTGTTAATGTCAGATTTAAGATGGGGATCACACACAGAACAGACATACTCTAGTGATGGTCTGACTAATGATTTGTATGCCTGTTCTTTAACGGAGGTGGAACCGATGTTCAGATTGTGACGCAAGAAGCCAAGTCTTATTGGCTTTACCACAGATTTGAGGTCCTCACTAATGGCAACTCCCAGATATTTTGCCTTATCAACTGATTCAAGGACATGACCATGAATGCAATAATTATATTTCATTGGTATTTTATTAAGTGAGATGGTGAGCATGTTACATTCATCTGAGTGGAAAGCCATCTTCCATAATTGAGCCACATATAAAGTTTATATCTGGATTCATTCCTATATTGAATTTATTCAGTCAGTAAAAATTCTGAAACCTTTGTCACAGTATGTGTACTAGACCAAACATTCTGCATGAAACCAGTCACTTGGATAAGAGTTTATTTCAATTGAGAGTAGTGTATGATTAATTTACATATATTTAACACATACTCCATATTTTTTAGGAAATCTTAATTGCAATTACTGGGTCAAGAAAATTCTGACTATTTTGACAAACATTCATAGAAAATCAACCTTTTCAAATCCACTTTAGATTCTTTATCATTCTTATAAAATTATAGCTGATCCCTTTACACAATATAGCCACCATAATTACCAGTAAATATATGTATAATTTTACAGTTGATCAAAACATATACTGGTAAATCATGTACATCATAAACTGGCCAAATTTGGATGAAATTAAAAGTACAGCTCTGTGGTACCACTACCAAGTTTTGTGCTATATGTTTTGTTAAAAATAAAAATTTGTATGTCTAGATTTCTTTCTATTTTATTTTAAGTACAGTGTACATGTATCACCTTGTAAAAATTCTTGCATACTTTCAAAATTTGATAATAGTCATCAAGCTATTTAAAAAAAAAGAGAAAGAAAGCGACTTTAAAATTATTGCATAAACAATGTGTTATTCTCAAACTGTCATTAAAAAAGAGACCTTTTTTCAATATAAAAGAAAAATGTATCCAAATAACACAGATGTCCCTACATCCAGCTAACATTAAACTAAAAGCTATAGTACAGCAGACAATTGGTTTTAGCTGGTCAAGTAAGAGCAGGTAAAACCACTAAAATTGTCATTTTTCAAAGGGATGGAAATAACAAAATATGAACTTGACTTGTGCATTGTGGTAAAAAAAATGTGGGAAAATTTCAAAATATTTGGGCATGGGAAACAAAACATTGATTGATTGATTAGTGTTTAACGCCAACCTTAGCAGTATCACAGCTATATCGTGGCGTGGGAAACTAAACGTAAAGCATAAAAACAAAAACTGGACAGATAGAAATATGAACAAGATTAACACTTACTGTCCCATCGCCTCTTGGCTGGCCCATAAAATATACATACGATCACAATTATTAGAACTGATCTAGGGGACGTTGTGGCGAGGTGTACAACATTATGTGATAAAGTTTGTCAGTGACTTGCGACAGGTCAGGGGTTTTCTCAGAGTCCTCCGGTTTCCTCCAACAATAAAACTGAGTGCCACGATATAACTTAAATATTGTTGAAAGTGGCATTAAACACCATAAAAAACCAAACAAGTATATAACAGTTTAACTGATAAAAAGGCATTACCCTGGCCAGTCTTCCTGAAATCATTATTTTTAATCTGAAAATTAATTGTCAAGTTACTGCATAGGCAAGAATTTGTGAAAGAGTCATACAGACAGTGCCTTTTACTATATCATATCCTCTCTTCTCCAAGCTAGCTATTACCATGCCAAAAAGAAAACCACTACTTCCCTTCCATTAAATATAACCCAAAACGTCTTTGCCACTTTTCTAAGATAACAAAATGTTGAGTGAAAAATACAAATATCTTCATAACAAACATCTCTGTATAATTTTATTTTAAAATAATTTCAAATCTTTTACATGATTTTTTCATATACATGTAGTTAAATGACACAGACATTTCAACGTTAATTTCCTTGTTTATTTCCAGTATGCATGAGGGTTACTTTTAAACTTATTCAAACATTGAGGTGAGCAGAGAAATCCTTGTATTGGAACTTCATTTCGTCCTAAATCTCCCACCGAGGTGGAGGTAGAGGTCAAGTCTTTCAAGGATACCTTGTGTATATATCTGGCACTAGACTGGAAACAGAAAGCTCCACACCAACATACTCTGGCCGAGTCCAAATAACGACACAAATGTGCATGTATATCTTCATCTGTGTATGGTACTCTGTAATGTAATAAATAATAATCAACCATCATTTATTCATAAATGAATTGTAGAATATTAGTTAAAATATTGTCAGCTAAATACTTTAACAACAAACAACACTTATTTCAGTCTTTGTCTTAATTTTTTTCATCTACTTGCCAGAAAGCCAAATTTAGAAAAAAATTATATTCATTCAAACAAATTCTTTCATAATTTTCACTTGTCTGAATCCAGTTTCACTTGTTCCGGGCTTCGGGCAAGTGGGTTAGAATGAAGACTGTTATTTAATTAGACCTTATTTGCAATATTGTCATAAAAATTACAATTTATATTTTACATTATCATTATTATTAATGAATACACATGAAAAAACTACACGTAATTTTCATGTACATATTATTTCAACTTAAAATCATATGGCCATACCATATATCATACAATATACATAGAAATCATTTAATTATCAGATTACTTTTATGATATGCACATAAATGTAATTTCTTTTGCATGACAACAATGCACCTTACAAATATTATGATACACACAAATATGTAATCTGAGATGTGATTTTGATTGATATATATGATAATCGTCTATTGTTGATCTTAATGTTCTAAAGTGAAACTAAACCATGAAAATGACAATTTTTAGGTGCAAACGACGTCCAGAAACCCTTACAATGGAATTGGGTTTCGTGGTGCAAACCCATGTCAGTAGTGTTAGACTTTTAGTCAGCAGTCAATGAGCTTGATCATTTGATCACAATGGCCCTCCGACAATTCTGAAAGAAGCTGAGCTGTTTAAAATGTAAAATTTTCAAGTACCTGTATTTCTTTATTGATCTAGCACAAGCCTCTACAAGAGAAGGAACGCCAACATCGTCTTCTAATACTGAATCTTCAACCTCTTCAGGAAATGGATTGCCAAATAAATCTACAAACTCAAATTGTAGCTGCATGAATGCTGCTGGCAAAACTGTTAATCTATTTTGCGAGGCTGAAAATAACTTCAAATTTTTAAGTCGTCCTATGGTTGGTGGCAAGCTTTCTAACACATTGTTGTTGATCTTGAAGTTGTAAAGGTTACAAAGTTCACAGATCTGAAGTGGTAACATTTTTAACTGGTTATAACTCAAGTCTAAAACACTCAGCGTGAGAATAAGATTTGGTTGCAGACAAAACTTTAAATCTAAAGTACAAATGGCATTATTGTTCAATAATAGTTCTCTCAATGTATTAAATTTCCCAAAATCTGTCGATACATCTACAATACAATTATCGCTCAAATTTAAGACTTCCAGTTTCTTTAAATTGAATATCCTTGAATCAATTCTTTTTAGTTTACATGTAGAAATTTGTAGATTTATTAATGAAGATGGAAAGTTTGTTGTCACTGGATAATCTTTTCTAGAAGTTACAGTCATTTTTGTCTTTGGTTTTTCAACATTCTTAGCTGAGGCTGGTGCAAGAACAGATAGGGTAATATGATCGATACTTTGACCCTGAGCAGCTTTCTTCAACAAGTTCAAAAAGTTCTTCAGTTGTAATGGATCTGCCTAAAACAAAACAATATCTAAGTCAATAACTTAAGTTACCAGTACATGTTTTATATTAATTTAGCTGTGGTTTGTTCTGAAATAAACTCGCTATTAGCATTCAGGTAATTTTTCAAAATAATTATATACAACTGGTGGAACATCACAGTCAAGCTTGGTTTAAAATAATTAGCCTAGTGGTCTCAGAGGAGTATATTTTGTATTAATTATGAATATAATTTGCATATTTATTAAATAGAAAGTCTAATTTGTATACTACTGTAGAATCATTATTTGTCAAATATAATTTTTTGTGCATTCAGTGGTTCGATCAGTCCACAAATTTTAAACATAGCACTAAAAAAAAACCATTTGCATCTCTATCAAATTCAAAATCCTTAAACATAATTTTTCAAAATCCATGACAATTGGTATCAAGGAAAATAAGACCTCTAACAATATGGATAAAACAACAATTTCACAGAAAAACCTGTGTTCTTGTTCATTTTCATTTTCTTTAATTTTAATCAATCTCGTTGAGTGAGTGAGTGATTATTGTTTAATGCCAATTCAGCAATTTTTCAGCTATATCATGGCAAGATCAAGTTAATTTTCAATGAGATGATGATGAGGTCTGCTTTGTCCTAGACCAACATGGTAAATTAGATTTTTATAGTGTTAGCTGACTGAAACAACAGCACACAAATACACATGTCGCCCCACTGTGACACATTATTCTGATTCCGAGCCTACTAGTTTTTGCTCTTTCTCCTTTAATGTTGCGTGCTTAGTAGAGAAGCAACAAATTCCAATTTTGTAGTCTTTGGTTTGATCTAATCTGGGCTCGAACCTACGATCTACCTCACTTGAGGCGAGTACTCTACCCATTACACCAATGATGTGGTTCAATCAGGTTAATAAATATCAATGATAAATTGATGTCTATTCCTTCACCTTCAATAATAATGTAATTTAGTTTGTACCTTACTGATACACAAGTCTTGTTCTGGTTCTTTAAAGCGAATGGTAGCTTTTCCTTCATTTAAAAACTTTCCAAATATTTGTTGAATGTTATCTTTTATCTGAAAAAAACCCCAACAACAATAAGCTTCAATGGTAAATATAGAATAATGTCAGTTCTGAAGGTAGAGACAGACATTAGATCACTAGTATAGCAGCAAGTCTGGTAAATATAGAATAATGTCAGTTCTGAAGGTAGAGACAGACATTATATCGCTAGTATAACAGCAAGTCTGGTAAATATAGAATAATGTCAGTTCTGAAGGTAGAGACAGACATTATATCACTAGTATAACAGCAAGTCTGGTAAATATAGAATAATGTCAGTTCTGAAGGTAGAGACAGACATTATATCACTAGTATAGCAGCAAGTCTGGTAAATATAGAATAATGTCAGTTCTGAAGGTAGAGACAGACATTATATCGCTAGTATAACAGCAAGTCTGGTAAATATAGAATAATGTCAGTTCTGAAGGTAGAAACAGACATTATATCACTAGTATAGCAGCAAGTCTGGTAAATATAGAATAATGTCAGTTCTGAAGGTAGAGACAGACATTATATCACTAGTATAGCAGCAAGTCTGGTAAATATAGAATAATGTCAGCTCTGAAGGTAGAGACAGACATTATATCACTAGTATAGCAGCAAGTCTGGTAAATATAGAATAATGTCAGTTCTGAAGGTAGAGACAGACATTATATCACTAGTATAGCAGCAAGTCTGGTAAATATAGAATAATGTCAGTTCTGAAGGTAGAGACAGACATTATATCACTAGTATAGCAGCAAGTCTGGTAAATATAGAATAATGTCAGTTCTGAAGGTAGAGACAGACATTATATCACTAGTATAGCAGCAAGTCTGGTAAATATAGAATAATGTCAGTTTTGAAGGTAGAGACAGACATTATATCACTAGTATAGCAGCAAGTCTGGTAAATATAGAATAATGTCAGTTCTGAAGGTAGAGACAGACATTATATCACTAGTATAGCAGCAAGTCTGGTAAATATAGAATAATGTCAGTTCTGAAGGTAGAGACAGACATTATATCACTAGTATAGCAGCAAGTCTGGTAAATATAGAATAATGTCAGTTTTGAAGGTAGAGACAGACATTATATCACTAGTATAGCAGCAAGTCTGGTAAATATAGAATAATGTCAGTTCTGAAGGTAGAGACAGACATTATATCACTAGTATAGCAGCAAGTCTGGTAAATATAGAATAATGTCAGTTCTGAAGGTAGAAACAGACATTATATCACTAGTATAGCAGCAAGTCTGGTAAATATAGAATAATGTCAGTTCTGAAGGTAGAGACAGACATTATATCACTAGTATAGCAGCAAGTCTGGTAAATAT
The DNA here is from genome assembly GCA_963680875.1 of Bathymodiolus brooksi. Lineage (NCBI taxonomy): Eukaryota > Metazoa > Mollusca > Bivalvia > Mytilida > Modiolidae > Bathymodiolus > Bathymodiolus brooksi. The sequence continues at coordinate 60,542,755 of OY804576.1, read as the reverse complement.
AGAATAATGTCAGCTCTGAAGGTAGAGACAGACATTATATCACTAGTATAGCAGCAAGTCTGGTAAATATAGAATAATGTCAGTTCTGAAGGTAGAGACAGACATTATATCACTAGTATAGCAGCAAGTCTGGTAAATATAGAATAATGTCAGTTCTGAAGGTAGAGACAGACATTATATCACTAGTATAGCAGCAAGTCTGGTAAATATAGAATAATGTCAGTTCTGAAGGTAGAGACAGACATTATATCACTAGTATAGCAGCAAGTCTGGTAAATATAGAATAATGTCAGTTTTGAAGGTAGAGACAGACATTATATCACTAGTATAGCAGCAAGTCTGGTAAATATAGAATAATGTCAGTTCTGAAGGTAGAGACAGACATTATATCACTAGTATAGCAGCAAGTCTGGTAAATATAGAATAATGTCAGTTCTGAAGGTAGAGACAGACATTATATCACTAGTATAGCAGCAAGTCTGGTAAATATAGAATAATGTCAGTTCTGAAGTTAGAGACAGACATTATATCACTAGTATAGCAGCAAGTCTGGTAAATATAGAATAATGTCAGTTCTGAAGGTAGAGACAGACATTATATCACTAGTATAGCAGCAAGTCTGGTAAATATAGAATAATGTCAGTTCTGAAGGTAGAGACAGACATTATATCACTAGTATAGCAGCAAGTCTGGTAAATATAGAATAATGTCAGTTCTGAAGGTAGAGACAGACATTATATCACTAGTATAGCAGCAAGTCTGGTAAATATAGAATAATGTCAGTTCTGAAGGTAGAGACAGACATTATATCACTAGTATAGCAGCAAGTCTGGTAAATATAGAATAATGTCAGTTCTGAAGGTAGAGACAGACATTATATCACTAGTATAGCAGCAAGTCTGGTAAATATAGAATAATGTCAGTTCTGAAGGTAGAGACAGACATTATATCACTAGTATAGCAGCAAGTCTGGTAAATATAGAATAATGTCAGTTCTGAAGGTAGAGACAGACATTATATCACTAGTATAGCAGCAAGTCTGGTAAATATAGAATAATGTCAGTTCTGAAGGTAGAGACAGACATTATATCACTAGTATAGCAGCAAGTCTGGTAAATATAGAATAATGTCAGTTCTGAAGGTAGAGACACATTATATCACTAGTATAGCAGTAAGTCCAATACAGGAAGCTACAATACTTGTGATAACACATATTGAGACCTTCAACACTGATGTTATTGTTTTTATCAGTAAACATTATAATGTGTTTGATGTCACAATGACTGATAATTTCCAGTAACAAAGAGTCACTCAGTCAGTAAGTTGATACTGACATTATCATTCAGTGAGATCAAAGGAAAAATGTCTAAAATTATATCTTAAGGAGGTCAACTTTGTGATACTTTAATTGTTGTTTTATGGATTCCATGATTTGTAATTGGCGTTTATTGTCACTCTCAGAAATTGTTCAGCTATATCGTGAAGAGAGAGGAAAGCTATAATGAAATGACTGGTGAAGCTACCAGCCATGGTGTCTGGGGACCTTAACACTTAGGTAGCTATTTTGACATAACCCCTGTTAGTGGCATTGTAGTTTTACATGTACATTACCCTGTAAATGTATTAGCATGTAATTATAGCATTTTTAATTTTTATGTGAAACATTATTGAACTGCTATATTTCAAAATTCTAACAATTTATATATCTATTTCATTTCCTTTAAAAAATCTATGGAATGGTTGATAGTAATTTTTAATTTTATACAAGTGATTAACCTGAGCTTTTGTTGAACATATGGTGTTAAATTGGTATGTGTCTGTTCATATTAGCTGTCAGCATGATTTATTCTGGATAACTCAAATGCTAGTACAAGTACATGTACTCTTGATATTTCTAATAAGTAAAATCATTAGTTCCTTCAACTTTAAATCAACAAGATTCCATTGTTTTCAAAATACAAAATCTGTTATTGAAATTACAAATTTTGAGGAGAAACATACAAGATGTACATCTGTTATGTGTAATTGGCAAGTTTTGTTGAGAAAGATTAATTGATGAATAAATATAACAAAATGATGAATTGATGGATATATATCATGATCTTTTTGCACCCCTCTTTCCACACTATCTCTAGCAGGAGGTGTAATATTACTTTTGACCAAACTGATACTAATAGGGCTTTCAATATTTTTCAATTTTACCAGTACTTCCCTATTTACAGGCACTACTTTTTCTTAAAATTTGAAAATTTTTCATGAATATTCTATCATCTATGCAACACTCTTTGAAATTAGGAGGTACCTATTAGCATTTTAAGTGGGTAAAAGTACCTGGTACCGACCCTTACTGAAAAGCCTGCAGTATGGTGGTTACATTTACAAAATCTTTGTACAATGTAGCTAATTACCACGAATTTGGTGCCATTTCGATCTTTTGCTGTGCATATCATTAAAAACAATGGAGCATCTTTAGAACCACTTCCAGGCTTTTTGCCAATAGACAACTGTGTATGTTGTGCCTTACTAGTTTTCTTCATGCTTGCTGCTGGGAAGAGTCTATTTAGCACTTCTACATTACATGTCAATCGCATCTTGTCTGCAAAAATAAAATGTATGGTATATTACTAAATAAACCAAAGGTCCTCAAGATCTCTCACCTGATCTGGTTTTCAATTTAACTTATCTTATCTTATAAAAGTCAGAGTATATATGTTAAACAAGTGAAAATTCAAATTTCAGCTGATTCTAGCTTAGAATTAGCTTATTTTGGGCATATTTGAAGAAATTACTATTTTTCATATTGGTACCTGTAGGACGGAAAGCTGGGCTTTCACACACAATTTTGATAGTGGAGAAACCAATGATCATCTCTATCCATTTTGATTTCATGACAAAAATTTCATTGTGATGTATTGTCAAAATAAACCTTATCTGCATAACCAATATAAACTGGCTGAAAAAAAATTGACAGAAAGCATGACTGGAAGATATGTTCAACTAACCATTGTCATGCAGCTACAGTTTAAATTTGAATTAATTTTGACTTGCAGTAAAGCAGTAATGGTCAATTATAGAAATTTCTATTTTTAGTAACAACAACCTCATTGGATGAAAGCAGAGATGTTGGACATAATTTTGAAAGTGGGACACCCAGAGACCATTCCAACCTAATTTGGTTTCATTTGGATCAATGCTTTCTGAGGAGAATTTTCTTGGTCAAAATGAGCCAACAAAATGAAATTTGCCCAACCAGTAAATCGAACACAAAGAATTAGTTTTTCATGTTCATTGAGGCAACCTTTTGTTGAAATTTTGTCAAGTATAAGTAATCTAAAGTTCAATTCTAAATGAGTCATATTTTCAGCAGTGTATAGACTTACGATAAACATCGCAAACCAGATTGTATACATAATGTTGTGGATTATATATTTTTTGTCATCTCAGATTTTTTTATTCTTCCTGGTTAACTTCGGGATAAATCATGTACTACTCATATGCTTCAATTTATGACAAAGTAAAATTATACCTATGAAATTGAGATAATTCTTTCTAAATCAATTTTTGCTTGCCAAATATGGCAAAACTGGAAAGATCGCTAACAGCTTAACTCTTTCTAAAATAGTCTCAGAGTACATCTCCTACAGTCTAAATGTTTCGGAAAGGACCCCGGACCACCACCAATGAGAGGTGGGATACCCCTCTCAAGCTCATCCCCTGTCACACTATCGGTGTCGGCCCGATAGTCCGAAGGTCCAATAGTCCGAAGGCCCGATACTCCGGAAGCCCAATAGCCTGAAGGTCCAATAGTCCGAATGAGTTTCCGAAAAATCGTCCAAAGCAATGCACTGTTGAAGTAAAAAAAAGTTACGCCTGCCGATCCATTATAATGAAAACAAAGAAGTTATATGCTATGATAATCTAAAATGGAATAATTTAATGGTAAGATATAATATACACAACTGTTTCAATTCATGACTTTCGAGAATAAATCCATGATTCGGTTTGGTTTGGTTTACAGTGTTAAACGCCATTTTCAACAATATTTCAGTTATATCGTGGCGGTCAGTTTTCTTGGTGGAGGAAACCGAAGTACCCGGATAAAACCATCGACCTGCTGCAAGTCACTGACACACTTCATCACATAATGTTGTATCGAGTACACCTCACCTGAACGGGATTCGAACTCACAACTTTGGTGGTGATAGGCATTGATTGCATAGATAGTTATATATCCAACTACAAAAATGTACCATGCTATCACGACCACGACGGCCCCAATAATAGTTTTGGTGTAGGTCAGAATTAAGTTCATAATGGCCATCAGCCACTGTCAAAGTTTACATTGTAGCTTTATGTGAATTCATTATCATCTCTCGGAGAGGCACTAAAGAGAATAAATTAAATTAAATTTTACAGAGATGTACCCTGTCAGATCATGTACAAATGATGCAAGTAAGTTACAAATGTGTACACAGATATGGCAGCAAAGGGATCAATTGAAATTTTGGATAATTTCTCATTAACTAAACCAAAGTGAACAATTCCGGATCTTGTGAGCCTCTCGATGACTTTTCCCATCTAAAGTATAATTATAAATGTATCAGGGGTTAAAAAATCTTGGACCACCTCACTAGCAGACATGGGGTAATCGTAATCAGTTGTAATCGATTACATTTTTTCATGTAATCAGATGTAATCTGTAATCTGCCATTTTTTTTTAATTACATGTAATTGTAATGTAATCGATTACATTCATTTTGACCCTGTAATCATGATTACTTTCTGATTACATTTAGATTACTTTTCATCATTTTGACTTATTTTGTTTTAACTAAAACATGTATCTCCTTAGATATTTAATGTATGATTAATGTAAATGAATTTCCTTCATGAAATCTATTAAACAAATAATGTAGAATGGTTTACTAGAGAAATTATAAAGTTTATTGACATCTAAATAAAAAAAATATGTTATGAAATTCAATTGTTAAAAACTGAGAAAAAAAATCTTTTAAAATAAAGTGGCATTCACAACATGATCAAAAGATATTATTCTATGTTTAATTGCAATCAAAACAATCACAACTAAAAAAAATATTAAGTAATAATTATGGCTTCAAAGACTTGATATCCAAACAAATGATAATTCAATTTCAATTTCTTTAGGGTTTCAAAATTTCAGTGAAAACAGTTTGTCAGTTTGTGTAAAACTAAAACACAACAAGCACTAAAATTTATAAATTATCTGACACAACTTTCAAGATTTCATTTATGAAATTGCTTCTATGAAAGACTATCACCATATCCTCATGATTCCCATAAGATAAAGAAATATTTTTTATATAAATCAAAAGATAGATATCTTATGAAGATTAAAAAGAGATCTAAATTTCAATAAAGTTATTATATAAAACAGCAAAATTTTCATTATTTTTGGATTACTATGCAACTTGTAATGGATATTTTATCAAACCTATTCACATAATTAAGGATTTAGTTTTCATATTTAGATTGAGAAATTATGCATATTTTTAAGTAAGTTTTTAGAATCAGAATGACTTTTTTTTTATCTTCTGAATTATATATCAAGGACGCACATTGGTGTGAAATTTAGTATTTGGTGATTGTTACATAATTTGATGTCATAAATAAGACCTTAATTACAAATTTTATCTGTGACACAGGTTAACTGCTAGTTTATCCCCAATAAACTTTTGACAGGATGTTTGAAATTATTTGATATATAGTATTAAAATGTGCAAATGTATGTTATAATATTAACTAATAGTATAAGATGGAATGACTATTGGTCATAGTAATAAGACAACATATTTTATGAAAAACAAGCCTACAAGGAAAATGAGAATTGCTGTTTATAATTTACAATGTACTGTATGTTATTGCATCATCATGTAATGATTACATTAAAACTGAATTGTAATTCATACTTCTGAGTAAGAAACACATTAAAAAACAAAAGAGATATTGAACAGATGCACATGAGACAAATTAACATAAAACACTAATATATTGGTTGTCATGACATTAAATGTAATCAGTAATGTAATCGATTACATTTACAAAGTAATTGTAATTTAATCGATTACATTTAAAAATTGATGTAATCATAATGTAATGTAATCATGAAAATTGCAAAGTAATTGTAATGTAATTGATTACATTTGAAAGTAAATGACCCCAAGTCTGCTCACTAGCACGGCAGGGGGGGTTTTCCTTTTCTCCGCTGGTTTTTCAATTTGCCCGCCGAAAAACTTTAATAAAGATTGTTGACACATGGCCATTAATCAACTATTATCGATTTATAATTAGCGTAAGGATAAATGTTATTTTCATACATTCGGAAACCAGTAGAATAGCTCGAACGCGCATGACACATTTATTTAAGGAAAGCGAAACTAGACAGTGTGAAGGTAACGAACGGAAACAAGGAAACGTGGTCATTGACGAGTCGGGTGACATCCAATGCATATTTTTTTTACTAACCCGTCGACTGAAGGTAACAAACAAGCTGAATATAAGTAGATACACGAATATTGACAAGTTTGTCCATATCCGATATATTTTTTTACTAGCCCGTCGGGCATACAGCTGATTATTTCAGCTAGCCCAAATGTGGAAATTACTAGCCCCAGGCGTCGGGCTAGTGGATTTTTTAACCCCTGATGTATGTGTTTCAATGTAAATATACAGTGGCGTATCCAGGGCAAAAATGGATGCTTTCTATTGCAAACGGGTGTATTTTTGTTTAGAAAGCAACGAACCACAGCATATTTGTCAGTATGCATGTAGTAGGAACACTATTAGATATTAAATGATTCCGAATTTAGATTACTTTAAAAATAAATAAAAGAATAAATCAAATTAACAGAAGAAATATATGCATATGTTTTAATGAAACTGTAGTTGTAATCTACTGTACCGTGAAGTTAGATATCCAATTCATAACAAAGGGAATCCATCTTTTATCAACCTTGCAATTCAAAGACGATTAACTGAAAATGCTTAATACATTTATAGAGCTCCTGTCGCAATAAAAAAAATTCTATTTGGGTTGACAGTCACCACACTATCAGCCTTTAAGCGTATTTAGCACGATCTGTCTCTGAATTGATATACAACCCTAGGTACAGCCAAGGATTTATATAGTAGAAAGGACATGAATCTCGCAAGATTTAACATAGATTGTATGTAAGTACAATGTATGTTGCGTGGCGAGAACAAGTGAGATTACCCATAGTGCAATTCGTTGACGATGCACGTGTCTTGATCAATGGTGGAAATTTCATCACTTCAACATTTTAAACCAGTATTTGTACATATATCAAACCATAATTACAGGTATAAAGTGAAAATATTTGTCCTAAATACCAATCATTAATAAAGTATCGACTTTTTGTAGATGTATCACCCATATTTCATCAATAATTGACATTAATTGATTTGCCCTTTTGACCTTCATAATCCCGCCTATTTATATGGGCGGTCAAGACTCAAATTTAAATTTCAAACTCCTCTCTTCTCTCATCATACCGAAATCACTAGCCCAGGGCTAGCATACTCCCAAATATTACTAGCCCGAATCTATGAACCACTAGTCCTGGTCAATACCATGATTTCATGAATCCGACTTGCAGACTTGAACCCTTGTACAACGGCAGGGGGGGTTTTCCTTTTCTCCGCTGGTTTTTCAATTTGCCCGCCGAAAAACTTTAATAAAGATTGTTGACTCATGGCCATTAATCAACTGTTATCGATTTATAATTAGCGTAAGGATAAATGTTATTTTTATAACCGAATATTGAAGCGGAGCCGTCATTTTTGTGATAATATAAATATTTTTCAATGAATAGGAGTTTTATTGAAAACAGTGCTCCCGATTTGTATTTATTAAGGATTGTTTACCATCATTTGTCAAAATGGCGGCGTTCTGAGCGGAAATGGGGGTGGCCTATTTAGAAATCAATAAACTTCCTTGTTTACATGAAATCGACATACCAAAGTGTATACATGTGTATTCGATATATAGAACAAAACTTGGCGTGATTGGTTTCTTTGTTTTATCATTTTTAATATGTTTTTAGATGTATGAAACTCTACTGTACTTTTTTTTAAATTTTATGTGTATGAGGGGTGATACAGAAAAAATCAAAAAAACTTTTCCATTGAACCTATATCGGCAAATCCAAAGATTGTTTTGTGTAGTGTAGTATATAGACGATGTATAACATGAACTTTGGTGTAATTGGTTGATTTTCCTACGAATTCTCAAGGCATTTCAAAATGAATGAATTAAATTTTGCTCTGTTGTAGCATAAAGCCTTGCCACGCGAGATAATACGAGATTTGTATCCTTTCTACTACATTTGTATATAAATCCTTGGTACAGCCTATATGCTATACGTGTCTGTCATAAGATTTGATTCTGGTAGATTCGTTGAGATATTAATAATTATGTGCTAAGATCATTGAAACCGACAATATCACATGTACCATGAAAGTAAGATAGAGCAAGTCGAACAAACCGAAATTTTGGGCAAATAAATTGCGGTCTTCTCGACTTTGTTACAAATAAGAGTGTTTTGATAAAATAATTCCATTCAATGTATTCAGAATAAGAAACAATCATAGGTCTAGTAGTTGATACATAAATGCTATGAATCCGTGTATAAAAAAGCATACAGATATATAAATCCTTGACTGGCTTGAGTAGACGTCTGGACTGGAGTCAACAAAGCGACATGTCAATCTATCTCTATCTATCTATGGTGTTTACTTGAAAAAGGTCGTTGACCCATCACTCAAAACCCCCTTCTTAAATTATTCTGCAGGACAACAATGACATCAAAACAGCGACCAGATAAAATGATACACAATAGTATTTCAGTTGTATGTGAATAAGATTCCCATTTGCAACACTTTTAAGTATACTTTACAAAATATAAATTCTGTTCAAATTGTCCGCCTTATTTTGACAGTTTCACTTCCGGTAAAATTGTTGCGCAGATTATTTTTTTAATATTCTTAGATGTTAGAAATGATATTGCCAAAACACGTAAGCAATAGCATCAATAATAATTTGCAGTGTGTTCATTGTTTTTATTTCACAAAGCAATACAAAGTTCACGGTTATGTTTGTCAACTATGTTTTGTGTATTAACATCCGCTTATAAATTGATCTGTGTTCCACGGTCATCATAACATGATAATGAGGTTGTGTTTGTAACAATATGGTATTTTTAGACGTTCCGTTTTACCCATTCAAGGTTGTAAAATTATTAATCAGTGATTGACAGTTGTAAACATAAATGTTATTTAACTGTTTGCAATACTTCACCTTTTATTGCATTTAACAAAAAGCGGACAGTTTCTCCTGGAGTTTACAGCCATGACGACGTCTTTGAGAAAAAGTACTGTCAGGCTATTGGTACTATCGGCATTCTATATACTTTACACAGTCATTGGAGCATCAGTTTTCTCTGCAATAGAAGGACCCAGGGAAAGAGATTTGGTAGTTCATGTTCGAGAAGTACGAAAAAGATTCCTAGAACAGCATAATAAATGTCTAACGGGTAAGAGTCTTATTAATATTATAATATTTATAACATAAGACAATTAAATAGCTGTAAAGACTACAATAGTCATTAGTGTGCATGCATAAAGATGTAAATATTCCTATTGTGTATGTGATACCGATATTACAGAGTAATGGCATTGTCAATAGTGCTCGGTGACAAATAAATTAAATGGAAACACTTGTACTCTTCTCTTGACCTAGAGGCTCAGTGAGTTAGGTACAATGTAGTTGGATTACCTAACAACTCATAGAAACCTATCACTAATGCAGTGTGGGTTCGTGCCCGGCTTTGTAAATTACAAAAAAGGGTGCACTCGACTCACAGCCGCAAGTGATAAAGTTTACCAGTTGCTTGCCCATGGTCGATGGTTCTCTCCGGGTATCCGGCTTCTTCCACCACTAAAACTGGTCACCATGATATAGCTGAAATATTGCTGAAAGTGGCATTAAATACCAAAAATCAATCAATCAATCAATTTCTTAATCTAAAAATATGTGTTATTGAATAGTATAGTATGATGGGGCCCTAGGCTATGATACCATTGCCATGGTAGCACAAGAATGCATACTACATGTACGTCTACGACAAGATCTTCCCGAAAAGATTCCTACAGACAAATCCAATGCAATAAAGACAGTTATAAATTTTCTTTCTTTTGTCAAACCATTAAAGACTGGAACAAATTATCCCCTGACATAACCAAAAACACCACTACAGAATCCTTCAAGGGTGCACTCACTCACAATGTGCTCCTTGATACTTATCCACACAGAATAAAATAAACAGAAATCATGTTTTTATCTTAATAAATGAAAAATAAAAAATAAAAAAATTGTAAAAATCCTAAATTAAAAGAAAAATTGTAAAAACTGATAATATAAAACTAAAAAATAATAATAACAATTATATCAAATAAATTATCTATGTTCTGAAAATGTTTATAAATTTGAAAACATTTTACCAGGCATGCGCCGGAAAGTAAACATCAGTACGTTGATGGTTTTCCGTAACCAAAGAAGAAGAAGTAAAGTACCATATATAGAATCTGTGGTACCATCCGACTTAAATAATCCACAAATCGAGCAATCTGAAATAAAATTAGAATTTACATAACATACAGTATAAGAGATCACATGCACTGCCACTGGACACTATATCAATATTAATTCCATAAAGTCAAAGGGTATTAATATAATTTTATGAAAAGGGCTCTTTTTATTTTGCCAATTGACTTTTGAGGTAAATTTCGGAACATGGTGCCAATATATATAGAGTTTGAAAAACACCCCCATATTCATATATTCCCTCAGCATGAAAGCCATATCTATCAGTACACTGTATCATGTATATCCGAAGTACAAAAACTATACCTTTCACATTATTCATTTATGGGTGAACCATTAAACTCCAAAATAAACACATGCACATAGACCAATTTTGTACCTTTTTCATGTTCAATTATAACATAATTACAGAGGAATTTGTCTTGGCAATCAAGAAATTGAATGGGCTGGTAGAAATATTACCTATTGATATACCATAGCAAAAATATCTTTTAAGTGGAAAATTTATGACCTGATCCGACATGTATATATATTTTCTTTTTCTTTTTTAGCTCACCTGGCCATAGGCCATGTGAGCTTTTGTCATGGGTAAGCGTCTGTCCGTCCGTCCGTTAGCTTTTCACATTTAAATCTTCTTCTCTGAAACCGCTGAACAGAAATCAGCCAAACTTGCCAGAAATGTTCACTGGATGGTCCTCTACCAGATTTGTGTTTTTGGTGCTGATTTGAAATCCAACATGGCTGCCAGGGTCCATAATGTGTTCTCATTGGCTGAAATTTTAAAAATCTTCTTGTCAGAAACCACTAAGTCAATTGAATTGTGACTTTGCAGGAATGATCATTGGGTGGTCCTGTACTAAATTTGTGAATCGTTTGCCGATCGGAAATTCAAGATGGCCGCCATGAGTCGACTTAGTTTAACATTGGACCCTATGGGAATTTCACATTTTCATCTTTTTTTCTGAAACCACAAAACAGATTTGAACCAAACTTGGCAGAAATGTTCATTGGATGGTCATATACAAGATTTTTGTTTTTGGCGCTGATCGGAAATCCAACATGGCTGCCAGGGCCTATAATGTGTTCTGATTGGTCGAAATTTTAAAAATCTTCTTGTTAGAAACCACTAAGCCAATTGAATTGTGGCTTTGCAGGAATGATCATTGGGTGGTCCTGTACTAAACTTGTGAATCGTTTGCTGATCAGAAATTCAAGATGGCCACCATGACTCGACTTAATTTTAACATAGGACCCTATGGAAAAAATGTTTAAAAGTCTTCTCCTCTGAAACCAGTAAGTCAGTTTAAAGCAAACATGGGATGAATGGTCCTTAGGTGGTCAACTTTCAAAATTATGTCCTGTGACCCCGACCTCCATCCAAGATGGTAACCATCAGCGAACATAGTTTTAACATACAGTAGGACCCTATGGGAAATATATTTAAAAATCTTCTTCTCTGAAACCAGTAAGCTAATTTAAAGCAAACATGGCATGGATGGTCCTTAAGTGGTCAATTTTCAAAATTGTGTCCAGTGACCCTGACCTCCATCCAAGATGGCCACCTTCAGCAGACATACTGTAGTTTTAACATAGGACCCTATGGGAAAAAATGTTTTAAAATCTTCTCCTCTGAAACTAGTAAGCCAATATAGCAAACATGTCATCGATGGTCCTTAGGTGGTCAACTTCCAAAATTGTGTTCAGTGATCCCGATCTCGATTCAAAATGGCCACCGTCAGCAGACATAGTTTTAACATAGGACCCTATGGGAAAATTGTTTAAAAGTCTTCTCTTCTGAAACCAGTCAGCCAATTTAAAGCAAACATGGCATGGATGGTCCTTGGGTAGTATACTTTCAAAATTGTGTCCGGTGACCACAACCTCCATCCAAGATGGCTGCCATGAGCAGACATAGTTTTAACATAGAACCCTATGGCAGTATGGGATTTGAATAGTAACTTAGATGTATTCAGCATGCAGACATTCTTAAGAGGACTTATTTATGTCAGGTGAGCGATACAGGCTCACCTGAGCCTCTAGTTTCTTCAAGTCAGGATTTTACATAACCCCTACACCACCACCTGACTAAAGTGTCTGGGTTTAAAAAAAAAAAAATATACTAATATAATATAGTACATGTCCAATTTGTGACTATTTGGGTTTTTTTTTAACAAATTTTTAAATTAAATTATAATACACATATAAATTATTTGTAATTTGCTGACATTTTCATTCACTCAACAACACACACACATTATTTTCACTCCTCCACTCAATTTTCTCACTTTGTACACTTGCTCCTATTGATACTGATGATAACAAACAAATAATGACAATTAAAGTTATAAATCAGGGAAAACATATTTTAAAGGGCCCCAGAGTTTTTCAAAAGCTGCCAGTTTATTGTTTTTTCTAGCTATGTATAATTCAAGAGAATAGTAATTTTTTATTTTAAATTTTAATTCCACAATATTTGGAATTTTGTCTTTAAATTTACATTTATAGATATAGTTTTTTGTAATTATTGTAATTATTGCCTTTAAGCATTCAAAGAAACTATATATGAACAATAAATCATCTTGGTTTAGCTCACTTCAGAAAGTATTCCAAATAATTCCTGGGTTTTTGAACATAAACTAAAGTCTAAAAAAAAATTATCAAAAGAATATGTGGTTAAAAGTCTCCGGAAACATTTTTTGGCTCTGTGGAAAGAAAAGATGAATAACTGCTCTGATGGGAAACTTCAAACATATACAAAAGTGAAAACTAGCTTCGGTTGTGAAAAATATTTGAAATTGATAAGGAACTTTGAGCTCAGGAGGAGTATATGTAAATTTAGAGTTTCCTCTCATCATTTGCAGATAGAGTTGGGCAGGTACCAGGGTATCCCTCGACACCAAAGGCTCTGTCAACAGTGCAGTTCAGGAGAAGTTGAAGATGAAATAAATTTTCTTTTCAAATGTTCTAAATATGAACCAGACAGGAAAGAATTGATCAATATAATATCGACTTCATGTCAAAATTTTAATAGCTTAAATGATGTAAAGAAATTAGAATGGATTTGTAACTGTGAAGATCACAATATACTAACACATTTGGGTGTGTTCTTGAGAAAACACTGTGCAGATAGATTTTTATTTTCTTTATTTATCTTTGTCTCTCTGTCTGTCAGTTTTTTTCCATTTTGTTCCCCCCTTGATGTCTTGCTTCTCTGCCTCAGACATGAGGTGGAATGTCACAGCTATATATGCTGGACATCTCCAGAAGCACTGTCCCTTGGTGTCTGTGGTTGAGTAGCATTATATCTCTATATATATTTGTATATTATTTAACCTTTGAGTTCTGCTGGGGGCACGAGGTGGAATGTTCAATGGAACATATCCATAAGCACCGTCCCTTGGTGACCCTTGCAGATATCCAATGTTTCATCCATAAAACCAAATATACATGTACTATCCACTTAGTACAAACTAAGATATGCAGTACAAGGATTACATTTTTTGTTAGTATGTGCGATATCGTTTCTTTGAATCTCCTGGATTGCACTTTGGCAGAGATCGGGTACAATAGTAACACATATGCTGTATTTACTACTGAGTATAATCTCAATTATTGACATTTACTGTTTATAGCAATGTACTGTCTACTGTATTAATCATAATTGTTGTATTTATGTAACTGCCCCCTGTGGGACCATGATTGGATTAATAAATATTTGATTTGATTTTGATTTGTACAAAAATGTATGTTAGTGATCATATTTGTTTGTAGTGGACATTGATAGCTCATTGCAACACACATTTTTTGAACCTCACTTTCCATTACATGTACATGTGACATTCAAAACATCTGCCCATAGGCCTATTAATTTATTCTTTTTTGGACTTGTTCTCATCATGAAAATAGTTGAAATACATGACTAACATATACTGCTTGTCTCCTCAATTGATGTTAAACAACAAATAATCAGTCAATAATAGTAGCCTTTTAAATGAGATTAATTTAATCTAAAATATAGTGCATTTGTAATTATATACCTTTTTGTATATACTATACAATGCCTCAGATGGTATTGATTTTTGCCATAATTCAATAATTATACATTTTGTAGTTATAACAGATCATCATTACTTAGGGAACAATGTGTTAACATGGTTAATGTCTTATTTTATTATTGAATAAACACATTGAACATTAAGAAATGAGACATATTATATATATGTCATATATATATTAGTTGGATTTCATACTATTGAAACTATTGAAGATATTATTTTATCAGAAACCTTTAAAAAAAAATATAGTAACTGCATGATTTATTCCATGTTGCATATACATGTATATACATGCATACAGTGATTTTTTATATTTTACAAACAAATGTTTATGCAACATTTTTGTTTGTGTGTGTGTGTGTGTGTGTCATCAGCATCATGTGCATAGCATACATATCTTTACATGTATTGTAGAGATCACTTTCCTCTTATCTTATAATATCGTTCACAGCGGACATACAACAAGTTTAGTATGTTTAAGTATACACTTTCACAAAAGAGCCGTCTGTACATGTACATATTTTTACATGTTTATACATTGTAATGCATAGTACATGCATTTTATATGGTTATTTTATATAAAAGAAAAAAAAATGAATGACAGGTCCGAATGTTAATTAATATATAATCATTTTTTCTTTTTGTAATTCATGAAAATTACAAATGTACATATACATGTACAATAATATGTAGATTTTCTGAATACATATGTATCTGACTTTCCATGATGTTCAAGACTATAATTGGTATAAAATGTATACAGTTCCAACTTTAGTAGTGTTACTCTAAGGTATACTGAAAACTTTTAGTAGATTTAACATGAAACCGTATAGGTACATGATCATATTCCTTCTATTAACATGAAATAAATTAGGCATGTTCCAAAATCAAATTAGGATGTGTTATAAAAAACACTCACCATTATTATATGACTGGATGTGAATAATTCAAAATTGTAGTATGTTCACCACATACCGTACTTCATTTTATAAAAGAAAAGTGAATTCATTTAAAATTTTATTGAAAATGTAATCATTGATTGATTGAATTGAATTGATTGTAGTTGAATGTCTAGTTAACAGTATATTTCAGCTATAGATACAATGTATTCATAATAATAAGAAATTTACAAACAAAATTTGAAAATGTATAAAAGTAATGCTGTCGGCAGACCATTGAATTATGATTAATTAATCTTACTTTATCCATATGCATTTATCAGTGTGTGACAGATCAATATATATGTATTATAATATGATACATATATTGTGCTAGATGACGGCTGTTTAATTGATTTATAAAGTGCAAAGTGTATGTACATATAATATAATGGAGCACTTGATATTAAATCATTTGCAAATTGAAATTTAATGGTTTATTAATACATGTATTGTATACAGATATTTTTGAATTCGTTATAAACACATAAGTTGGATTTTTAGTTGATTTAATACTCATTAATGCATATACCTGTATGTTATTTTTATAATATGCATTGAATGTAATCAAACTTTTGATTGCTTTAATTTGATTAACACCAAGTCAGCTTGCTCGAGTCGTGTTCGGTAGATCCCCAATCTGGTTAAACAACGACTGTTACATTTGGTATTTTGCGTTTCTTTTCTATGCATGCAGCATAAAGGAGTAAGACTGATATGCTTAGATTCTAGTGGAGAGTATGAATATCAACCAATAGACTGTTATTTCAGTGAGTTAGCACTATAAAAATGCAACTAAGCATGTTGGTCTAGGATAAAGCAGACATCATCATCGTCTTATCAAAAGTAACTTATTCTTGTCATAATGACTCACTTAGCATTAAACAATAATCACTCCCTCACCCAAGTCTCTTATTATCAGCTGATGCAGGTCATAGGCTTTTTGTCTTCTGTTTTCATTTTTATAGGTGTGTTTGTGTGCACTATAATTCATGTTTCATATCTCTGTTATATGTACATATAAATACTTTCAACATTGTCATGCTTGTTTTCCTTAATAAATATATATATATATAAACTATTATATATTGAAAATTTGTCTTTTGATCTTTCAGATGATGCTCTAGAGAAATTTTTAATTGAAATCAATAATGCTGCCCACAAGGGTGTTTTATCTACTGGAAACGTTACAATGTCAGAACCAAACTGGAGTTTTGGACAATCAATTTTCTTCTCTGTTACAGTTCTTACAACTATAGGTAACTTAAAGCTATTATACATGTATATGTTGTTTGTTTGTTTGTTTGATGGTGTTTAACGCCACTTTCAACAATATTTCAGTTATATCGTGGCGGTCAGTTTTATTGGTGGAGGAAACCGGAGGACCCGGAGAAAACCACTGACCTGTCGCAAGTCACTGACAAACTTTATCACATAATGTTGTACACCTCGCCCTGATTGAGATTCGAACTCACAAATCAGTGGTGATAGGCACTGATTGCATAGGTAGTTGTAAATCCAACTACCGTACGATCACGACCACGACAGCCCCTTATACATACATGTATAAATTATTTTGTATTGTACTTATCTTTACTATCAAATTGAAAATTGATTAAAAAAAAATAGAAGAAAAAAGTAATTATATTTAAGAAAACAGGCATGACTTATAGTATAGCAATGCCAGTTCTGAATTTACTAAAAGAACATGGGGAACTCACTGTTGTTGTGTTTTCTCTCATATTACAATCTAAAAAAAAATAGATCTTTCAGTCAAAGGTTCATGTGAGGTATTGTCATTGTTTTGCTCCTGTTGTTGAAGGTGGTGTCTGCATCAATTAGTTTTTACTTTCAATCTTTTCTCTGAAACAGAACTTTGCAGAAATCTTACATGAATGGTCCTTGATATTATATTAATTTATGAATTTGTTTCATTCAGAAGTTTAACATGGCTGCTAGGCCAAATATACTTTTTGATTGGCTGAAATTTAATGGAAAAAATGTTCTCCTTCGAAACTGCAATTGAGTTAGAATGTTCCTTACATGACCCAATCTGAAATTCAAGATGGCTGCCACCACAGGATAAAGTTTTATGATAGGACCTTATGGGAAAATATTTTGAATGTTTCTTCTATGAAACCTCTTGAGTTATCAGGGAGTAAATTTAGATGGATTACTTCTTGGGTACAAAAATTTGGGTACCAAACAATTGTATTATGTGTCAATTGATAATCCAAGATGGCTAGTCTTATACCACTGTAGTACAAACTTTTACAGAGAACCATATAGAAAAATGAATAAATTACTTCTCATACGAAGGTCCCTTAATTACTATGCAAATATTTCATTTTTATTTGCCACCACCCTAGAACATTGCTTAACTTAGAACACAATGGAATTATGAATAAAAAGCTTTTCTCAGAAACTGCAAACATTTAAAAAAAAGATAAAAGCAGGCATCAGCAATACAAAAGCAAATTAACTTGGAAATGAAATTCTTATCAAGACTTAGAACTGAAAGTAAACAAGTTATATGATATATCTGTACTTTGATACTTTACCTTTCAATAAGTGTCTGGTCACAACTCCTCCAGTTTATTTTGGCTGCCTTTAATTTGTATATGATACCTAATAGCTACAGAAATTGAAATATTTTATGGATTTAACATTTTCTTCCATAAGACCCTGATCAGCTTATACAGCACATTTCTTTTTCAAAAGATCAATTTCCAAGACAGAATATTTACCCTCAAAATGTGTACCAGTAATTAGTTTCTGATATGGAAATTTTTAATGATTCAAGATAAATCAGTGACACTGTTTAACATAGGTGGAGTCTGAATTTTGGTGGGAGCATATAAACATGACTCTTATTGAATTAGTAACTCATTGCTTGGAACTACTACATGCCAAGTAACCAGAATGGCTAGAAATGTTCACTTAGGGGAGTGTTGTTACATTTTGGAGCAGTTCCAAATCCAAGATAGCCTCCCTGCTCTCACCGATTGGCTGTAACATTTATGACTTGATCTCCAAATACTAGATTTTATAAAGAGATCATTTTAAAGTTTTATATTTGTTTAAAGACCCAAAGTGTAGGTCTAATATCTTTCAAAAGTTTGTACGTGAGAATGCACAGATCTAGAATTGACTATATATTTCTGAGGTGAGCATATAGCCCATAGCCTATAGGTTTTTGTTTCAGTTACTGTATCCTAATTTTATAAAACTATTTCTTCTCAATTTTTTATGACTTTAGCAGTTGTATATACATGTATCATACGTAAATGTATATATTTGTATGCTAAAACATTGTAGATCTAAATATGGCAATGTAGTAATGAATTCTGAAGATGAGAATAAAAACTATTTGTGTGTTTATTTTTCAGGATATGGCAGAGTGACACCCCTATCTGATGCTGGCAAAAGTTTTATCATCTTGTATGCAGTGATAGGCATACCTCTGACATTAGTCTTGTTCAGTGCAATAGTTGAGAGACTTATGATACCAACCAAAATGTTTTTATACTTCCTGTTCCGTAAATTAGGTCACCTATATAAAGTGTTTCACATCCAGTTGTTACATCTATTTATAATGATAGTTGTGGTGGTATGTTTCATTTTCCTGATTCCTGCTAGTATTTATGCTACCTTAGAGCCCACATGGAACTTCTTAGATGCATTTTACTATTGTTTCATCTCCATGACAACCATTGGGCTTGGTGATTACATTCCAGGGGACAACCCAGACCAGAAATTACGTCCTCTTTACAAAGTTGCAACTACTTGTGAGTATACTGATGTACTGTTATATCTTATCCTCCACTGTCTTAAAGAAGGATAATGGGATTCATTTTATAATTAAATTTTTTTTTAGAAAGAGACAATTACAGTTTGTCAATTGAGTTAAGTAAACAATGCATTTTGCTTGTGGTAAATTACATGATTGGTATAATTAGTTGTCATATACTTATTTGTACTAGTATTCAAGGTTGTATTTTACCTCTTGAATATATTAATATGTCTGTTTGATGGTTGTCTTGTGTGTTGTTTGTATTATCTGCTCCTTTGAGGCGCAAATCTTTTTTTGCAATAAAATTATCTTTCTTTCTTTCTTGTAGGCTTGATTTTACACGATTAGAAATAGTAATAGAAGACGTCCAAATATAAAACTAGAAGTCGTCATCTTTGGACTCTTTGCAATTTTAAGAAGTCATGCTCTGGGATGACTGGTGTCCCATGTCGCATACAAGTATTATTTACAAGTTGTTAGAAAGCTTATTTGTCATTTCATTTATTTCTATTAGTAACTTAAATGTCAAAAGAAGGATTGGATTGGGTTTTGGCTTTTTAAATTCCACTTTTAACTTATTTCAGTTTTATCATGGCAGTCAGATTTTTTATATTTTAGGCTATCTTGTATTAGGCCTCTGGACCATGTTACTGATGAGTGTATACGTATTGTATGACATCACTTTTCGTCCGTCGTCTGTCATCCGTCCGTCAACATTTCACATTTTAATCTTCTCCTCAGAAACCACTGGGCCAATTGCAACCAAACTTTGGTAGAATGGTCCTTGGATGACCCCCTTCCAAAATTGTGTTCAGTGATCCCGACTTCCAACCAAGATGGCTTCCAAGCTAAAAATAGAAAAAAGGGGGGATGAAATTAAAAAAAAATCTTCTCCTCTGAAACTACTGAGCCAATCTCAACCAAACTTTGCTGAAATGATCCTTGGGTGGTCCCCTTCCAAAATTGTGTCCGACATTTCAGACCTCCGACCAAGATGGCCACCACAGCCAAACTTAATTTAACATAGGACCCTATGGGAAATTCCCATAAAAATCTTCTTGTCTGAAACTATTTGCTCGATAAGACTAAATTTTGATGAAATAGTCATTGGATGGTTCTCTTCCAAAAATGTGTCTGGCGGTTCGGCCCTCTGACCAAGATGGCTGCACAGCTGAATTTAGTTTAACATAGGACTCTATGGGAAATTCACATAAAAACCATCTTGTCTGGAACCAGTAGCTCAATTAGAACCAAACTTTGATGGAATAGTCATTGGATGGTCCTTTTCCAAAATTGTGTCCGGCAGATGGCCGCCACAGTGCAGTTGCGTTGTTATTGAAAGCAGCTTTGATCCAGGTGAGCGATTACAGGCTCCTGGGAGCCTCTGGTTTATATTTTAGGCTATCTTGTATTAGGCCTCTGGGCCGTGATGTTACTGATGAGTGTATTATATGACATTTTTATACCCCCCGCAACGAAGTTGTAGGAAGGTATACTGGTTTCACCATGTCCGTCCGTCTGTCCAGCCGTCTGTAGACAAATCCTAAGTCGTACGATAACTTGAGTTGTGTTTCTTAGAATCTTTTAAAATTTTATCAACTGTTTACTGGTGAAGAGAGGAGGATCCCTTTCACTGTTGCCGTTCCAGAGTTATTGGACTTGATATGACGGAAAATAGGATTTTTACCCTATGTCATATGATAACTTGAGTAGTGTTTCTCAGAATGTTTTGAAATTTTATTAGCAGCTTATCGGTGAAGAGAGTAGGATCCCTTTCATTTTTAACGATTTTCACTTTTGCCGTTCCAGAGTTATTGGACTTGATATGACGGAAAATAGGATTTTTACCTTATGTCGTATGATAACTTGAGTAGTGTTTCTCAGAATGTTTTGAAATTTTATCAGCAGCTTAACGGTGAAGAGAGGAGGGTCCCTTTCATTTTTGGTCGGAACAATCAGTAATGTTTTGGTTATGGAAATAGGTTGGACAGATGTGGGGAGCAGGGGGTATATCTTAGTGATACTAATTTATATTTTAGGCTATCTTGTATTAGGCCTCTGGGCCAAGATGTTACTGATGAGTGTATTTTATGACATTTTTGATATTTTAGGCTATCTTGTATTAGGCCTCTGGGCCATGATGTTACTGATGCGTGTATTGTATGACATTTTTTTTTATATTTTAGGCTACCTGGTATTAGGCCTCTGGGCCAAGATGTTACTGATGAGTGTATTGTATGACATTTTTATATTTTAGGCTACCTGGTATTAGGCCTCTGTGCCATGATGTTACTGATGAGTGTATTGTATGACATTTTTATATTTTAGGCTATCTTGTATTAGGCCTCTGGGCCAAGATGTTACTGATGAGTATATTGTATGACATTTTTTTTTATATTTTAGGCTACCTGGTATTAGGCCTCTGGGCCATGTTGTTACTGATGAGTGTATTGTATGACATTTTTTATATTTTAGGTTACCTTGTATTAGGCCTCTGGGCCAAGATGTTACTGATGAGTGTATTGTATGACATTTTTTTTTATATTTTAGGCTACCTGGTATTAGGCCTCTGGGCCAAGATGTTACTGATGAGTGTATTGTATGACATTTTTATATTTTAGGCTACCTGGTATTAGGCCTCTGGGCCATGTTGTTACTGATGAGTGTATTGTATGACATTTTTTATATTTTAGGTTACCTTGTATTAGGCCTCTGTGCCAAGATGTTACTGATGAGTATATTGTATGACATTTTTTATATTTTAGGTTACCTTGTATTAGGCCTCTGTGCCAAGATGTTACTGATGAGTGTATTGTATGACATTTTTTATATTTTAGGTTACCTTGTATTAGGCCTCTGTGCCAAGATGTTACTGATGAGTATATTGTATGACATTTTTTATATTTTAGGTTACCTTGTATTAGGCCTCTGTGCCAAGATGTTACTGATGAGTATATTGTATGACATTTTTTATATTTTAGGTTACCTTGTATTAGGCCTCTGGGCCAAGATGTTACTGATGAGTGTATTGTATGACATTTTTTTTTATATTTTAGGCTACCTGGTATTAGGCCTCTGGGCCAAGATGTTACTGATGAGTGTATTGTATGACATTTTTATATTTTAGGCTACCTGGTATTAGGCCTCTGGGCCATGTTGTTACTGATGAGTGTATTGTATGACATTTTTTATATTTTAGGTTACCTTGTATTAGGCCTCTGTGCCAAGATGTTACTGATGAGTATATTGTATGACATTTTTTATATTTTAGGTTACCTTGTATTAGGCCTCTGTGCCAAGATGTTACTGATGAGTGTATTGTATGACATTTTTTATATTTTAGGTTACCTTGTATTAGGCCTCTGTGCCAAGATGTTACTGATGAGTGTATTGTATGACATTTTTTATATTTTAGGTTACCTTGTATTAGGCCTCTGTGCCAAGATGTTACTGATGAGTGTATTGTATGACATTTTTTATATTTTAGGTTACCTTGTATTAGGCCTCTGGGCCATGATGTTACTGATGAGTGTATTGTATGACATTTTTTATATTTTAGGTTACCTTGTATTAGGCCTCTGGGCCATGATGTTACTGATGAGTGTATTGTATGACATTTTTTTTTATATTTTAGGCTACCTGGTATTAGGCCTCTGGGCCATGTTGTTACTGATGAGTGTATTGTATGACATTTTTTTTTATATTTTAGGCTACCTGGTATTAGGCCTCTGGACCAAGATGTTACTGATGAGTGTATTGTATGACATTTTTATATTTTAGGCTATCTTGTATTAGGCCTCTGGGCCATGATGTTACTGATGAGTGTATTGTATGACATTTTTTTTTATATTTTAGGCTACCTGGTATTAGGCCTCTGGACCAAGATGTTACTGATGAGTGTATTGTATGACATTTTTATATTTTAGGCTACCTGGTATTAGGCCTCTGGGCCATGTTGTTACTGATGAGTGTATTGTATGACATTTTTTTATATTTTAGGCTATCTTGTATTAGGCCTCTGGGCCATGATGTTACTGATGAGTGTATTGTATGACATACCTGAGCTCAATATTGGTTTTCATTTCTACATGAAATCTGACAAGGATGATGATGAGGAACGTACTGCATTGAAAAGTTCTATAGAAAAAACAGCTGGTTCTAAATATATAAAACATGTGGATGAGGAAAATACGGCGCACACAGGCGTACAGGACGAGTCTAGTAAAAATGCAGAATAGAAGTACATTTTTAATAAGATAAATCTATGTTGTTTGTTTCTTTTGAAATCAGCTAATTTGTTTATGATTATTTAGATTTTGTGGGGGGTGGGGGTAGGGGGTAGGTAGTTACTCAAATTAAAACCAGTATATCTAGAAGTAATTGTATAGTATGAATCTGACTCTTTACATTTAAAAAAAAAACAGAAAAGATTTAATAATTATTTTTTATCTACTTTTTTTTGTCAAAGGAAAAAAATCAGAAAGAATTTGTTTTTTCTACATCAGTTTTGTTTAAGGAAAAGAATTATTTTACTTACATATAATTATTGTTTAAATTTTCTTTTACAAATATCAGAAAAATAAAGCTAACATATATAAAAGGTGCACAAAATGGGTAAAGTTTGTAACCAGCATGTTTTGATATAATGCTTTGTTATATTTATTATATTTTTATTTTATAGTAATGCAACATTGCCGTATCTAAATAATGCAGCCATTTCTATAGTGCAATAGTTTAGCAATATTAAATAACATTTAGAATGGAGTAAGCCTCAGTTAAGAAAGAAAGTAGAAAACGTGATATTTTATTAATTAATACAGATCAGTTCAAATTTTAATGGCAGAATATTGCTTCATATTAAAACACCTGTAGAATAATATACTGCATCATAACATGGGTTTGACAGTTCAGAATGCTATATTCTATTCCTCCTGTAGTATGAGGACTAGTATTTACCTGGTACATTGTAGTTGTATTTATATAAAACTCTACCTAGTATTTACCTTGGTAAACTTATATTTGCCAAATTTTTCCAAATATGTTTGTTCTTTAACCAAACAGCAAATTTATAGTTAAACCTCCATGCAATGGAACAGAAAAGTTGACATGGCCTACAGGATTGAGTAGTATTTATTGATAACATTCAAAGCTAATGTGTTATGGGTGTTTAACGTCACTTTCAGCAATATTTTCAGTTTTTATGTGGCTGTTGGTTTTATTGGTTGGGCAAACAATGAAGTACCAGGAGAAAACTATCAACCTACCACAAGTCAAACTTTATCACATAAGGTTGTATTGAAAGACACCTCATCAGGGGTGACAATCAGACTCACAACTTTAGTGGTGACAGGCATTGATTGTATAGGTAGTTGTAAATCCAACTACCATATGATTACTGTCATGGAAGCTAATGAAGTATATAAATATACCGGTAATTAATCATTTAATAAGTGAAACACCTAGCTAACTGTATTTTAGTCATCTTCGATAGCCAAGGATTATGGCCTGCCTGCCTTCTCTTTATCCTTGGCTGCATCCAGTTATAAGCCTCATTGTGCTACCATTTACATCCACCTAACATGGCCAAGGGTGAAGAGGAGGGGAGATGTATTGTGACCCTTGCCTGGCGAAGATGTATTTTAATATCTTTCACATTTCACTTGTAATACATGTTCATGTATGTCTTGCAAAAAAAAATAAAAAATTACAAAAAGGGTGATAAAGTTTACCAGTTGCTTGTCCATGGTCAGTGGTTCTCTCCGGATAGTCCGGCTTCTTCCACCACTAAAACTGGTCGCCATGATATAGCCAAAATATTGCTGAAAGTGGCATTAAACACAATAAATCAATCAATCAATCAATTCTTGCAAAAAATATTTTTAAGAAGATTTATACTTAATTAAAAGTACTGTTAGTACTCCACAATACTGAAGGCTCCCTCTTAGCTTATACCTATTACAAAATAGGTAGATATCCTATGTTCAGATTGTTAGTTCATTAAGAGGCTGTTGACTTTGTTGTGGCCATGAGTGTGAAAGTTGGATTTACATTTACCTATACAATCAGTGCCTATCACGTCTGACGTAGTTAGTTTGATTCCTGCCTGTTACGAGGCGTACTAGATACAACTTTTTGTGATAAAGTTAGTTAGCCATTTGCAGCAGATCAGTGGGTTTATTCAGGTATTTCAATTCCCCCACACCAATAAAATTGACGACCACAATATAATTGTTGACAGTGACATTAAACACCAATAACCACATCTGTATATCTTTATTATATTATATATTAAAATATATACTAGTTATATATAATTATGATATTCTATTATAGAGTTTGACTTATTATATTTATTTAATGTACCTGTATGCATAATTTTGTTCATATTTATGTCCTAATTTTCTGAAATAGTGTATCTGTTAATTATATTATATATGACATATTGTAAGTACATATACTGGTAATGTACAAAATTAGATTAATTTGCATAAACTTGATCTTGTTCAAATACAGTATGACTATGGTGTATACATGTATGTTGTATTAATATTTTGAATAATTAATTTCTTTTAAAGAAATTTAAGGGCCAAATTCAGTAAAGTGGGTTATTTTCATGGTACATGTATGGAGATTTTAACGTTTCGATCAGATACCAAAAATATATGGTCACCAAAATTAAAGACCCAAACAATATTTTAAAACAATGTAATTTGACCATGTCCATGATTACAAAATACAAAATAGGTATTATTTTTCTTTTAAGTCTTTTAGTCCTGACCAAATTATTAAATTTACACCAGAAAAATTAACTCGCAATATCACAGAGTGACTTTTTTTTCCAGTAACTGCCAACAAGCTGTCCTGACATTCTTATAGAAATGTCACACTGTATATTCTGCCATATTTTGTCTATATGTTACAATGTACACATACAATTAGAAGATTCTGTAAATTTACATTGACCAATTGAAGATCAATATTTTGTGCACTATATTTACGGGTAGCTATAGTAACATGATCCACTTATCTTGTAATGTTTCATTTTGCTTTCAATACAAAATACGGCCAGATTCCATTAAATTTCCTTTAGTTTTCAATTAAAAAAACGGCCGGATTCCATTAATTTCATTTATTTTTTAATTAAAATAAAACCGGCCAGATTCCATTAAATTTCATTTAGTTTTCAATTTAAAAAAATGGCCAGATTCCATTAAATTTCATTTATTTTTTAATTAAAAAAAACCGGCCAGATTCCATTAAATATCATTTAGTTTTCAATTAAAAAAAATGGCCAGATTCCATTAAATTTCACTTAGTTTTCAATTAAAAAAACCAACAAGATTGCATTAAAATGTAATTTAGTAACTGAAATTTTCACAATTTATGGATATATTATTTTAATCTGTTAAAGCAGAAAAAAAAATATAAATTTACTTGCATCTTTTTCTGGTCAAATTAGTAATGAGATACTGTTGAATATAGTTCCCATGATGGTGATATTTAGCAGAAGTTAACAATGGTATATTGTAATAATAAGTTCAAGGATGATTTATTTAACTGGATTTCAGCTATTTTACTCTGGAATTTTTTTTATGAAAATTGCTGGATACAATCTGAATAGGTCAAAAATGACCTTTTTGAAAGGGGGGGAGTAGATGGTTTCAGCTAATTTTCATTGATTTTCAGTTATATTTTTTTTCTAATCAGAATCATCCCTGTAAGTTAATTTTTATTATACCATAACATATATTGAATATATGTAGAACACTTGCATTACATATGTACCAATTTAAATGTATAAATAAAATTGAGCACAAGTTTGTTTACAAAGTGCAAGGATTTTATACTAATATCACTGACATATTTAAAAACTAGATGTGTCGTTACGACGCGAATGTCCCCGCCGTGAATATTAAGGAGGCTTGCAAATGTTTCACCCTTTTTTAATTCCTTCAGTAATAGGCTAAGAATAACAAACTATTGTTTACGATCTGTATCCTCAAGATTCCTTAAATTCACAAGATTTATTCAAGGAAACAATATTGCCTGAACAAATCTTGATATGATCAGGAATCTACAACACTTGCATATGAATAAGAAGTCCTTTACCTATAAAACATTACCTTTTAATAGTCATTGAATTTAATGCAATTTCAAAGTCCAACGGCTGTAAGTTGGCCAAAAATCATTGGACCAGAACGAAATTTAAACTTGATATGTAACTCATCATTATACACTCATATACATTTGTACCACCAAAAATCAAGTCAATATCTTCAAGCATAGCAAAAAAAAGAGATGACAACTAAATATTTGGCCAAATTTCAGAGTCCAAGGGTCATAATTTGACCAAAAATCATTGGACCAGAGCGAAATGTAAACTTGATCTGTAACTCATCATTATACACTCATATACCAAAAATCAAGTCAATATCTCCAAGCATAGCGAAAATAAGTGGTGACAACTAAATATTTGGCCCAAAGTCCAAGGGCCATAACTCGGCCAAAAATTATTGGACCAGAACGAAATGTAAACTTGATCTGTTAACTTATCATTATATACCCACATACCAAATATCAAGTCAATATCTCAAAGCATAGCGAAAAAAAGTGGTGACAACTGTTTTATTTCGGAATTACGGACATGGGTAACACTATATGTCCTGGCCACATAGTGGCGGAGACATAAAAAAACAATCTGAAAGGCATATTAAGACTGAATCAGATTGAGGAGAGCGACTTTTTGAAGTTTTCTGTCAGTAGTCCTCGTTAAATAAATAAAGAATTTAAAAAAAAAAGACTGAACTCTATATTTTGATAGAAATGTTATTTACATGCTTGTGTTATTAAGAAGTACAGTAATAAGATTTAATTTTTAATTGAAATCAAAATTTCACTCCCACCAATATTATAACCTTACCATGATTTCTTTCTCTCCTAATACTCACATGTACATTTAGTAGACTATTTATTCTATGTTATCAGTAGACATTATACAGTTGTAATCTATTTTATTAAAAAAAAAATCTTTTTGCATAATTTTAATATATTTGTATAAATTTGACAGCGTATGATAATAAAGTATAATGTTAGTTGGTATTTATATACAGTAGATGGGCATTTGCATAATGATATATACATGTAAGTTGTTTATATACTACTATATTTTAATATTGTTAATTTTGAGAAGAACCAAAATTCATCATTTCTGAAACAAATGCATTCTAGGACCTTTATATATCAAAATGGGACATGGGTGGCCAAGTGGTTAAGATTGTCGACTTCTGACCACAATCCTAACACCACTGATTTTGGTTCATGCTCCAAAACACCCACCTCAAGTGTTAAGGTTTCCAGATACCTAGCCATGGTCAGTTCATAAATCATGTCGTCGTCCCAATATAACTGGACAATTGTCTGATAGTAACGATATATCTGAAATATCGCTGAAAATGAAAACATCAATAACCCAACCCAGTGCATATACCAAAATAACATCATTGTTGAAAAACAATAAAATCTGGACTAATGATGTCAAGTTATTTAAAAATGGGGTGTAAGTCAGAAGAATATTTCTCATGATGCATTTGTTTCTGTGAAGCAATGAATTTGAAATTTAGTTCTTACGAGTGTCCTACAGTACAAGTTTATGACGAAATATTGACCTTGCAGATAAAATTTTACCATTAATAATTAAATGTGCAATATTGTTTTGTTTGCATGTCTGTTATACACTGTTTAGTCAAGAAAGAAATTTACATCCTTAATTTTAAGATTTATTTTTCTTGTATGCAAACAAAATTCTTCTCATATTTCCCAATAGGAATGTACATTGTAAATGAAAATAAGATACCTCTTAAAGGTATATTGGATGATATGTGTTTGCAGTCACAGATGTATGATTTTAGTTAGTGGGGGGGGTTTCTATTTTTTTTCTAGGGGGGAGGGTCTTTGTGTGTATGTGATTTTTTTTTTGCCACTATTTATACATCATATAATGAAAAAAAATATGCTCGTGATAATTTTAGATAACTTCAGGTGCACTCCTACCTAAATCCGTGCCTGGGTTATATTGAATTTATTTTCTTACACATTGTTAACATGACCATAAGGGTGCTGGATGTAAGTGCAATAATATATTTGTTTTATTATCATCAAGTAATTCTGTGATTAGTCTTAAAGTTGATATTACATAATTAACCATCACATTACTCTGTTTTACTGGTTTAACACATTCCATAAAGAAGACACCTCAAAATTTTGTTTAGAATGCCATTTGTAATGGTTTTTTTGAGGGGCATATTAATCCAACTCTTTTTACTTGTTTGAAATTACAGGATAAACTGAATATATGTACATTGTCTCTGAATATAAAATTATTATCCCCTCGCCAACGAAGTTGCGATGGGATATAGTAACGCTACCGTCCGTCCTTCCGTCTGCAACATCCTTGTGAACACTCTAGAATCAACATCCTTCAATGGATTTTGACCAAACTTGGTACATACTTAGTCTTTAAGAGAATCTGGAACCCTATTGATTTTCAAGGTCATATGTCAAAGGTCAAGGGGTCAAATTCTTTACTACATAACATCCTTATGAACACTCTAATCAACATCCTTCAATGGATTTTGACCAAACTTGGTACATACTTAGTCCTTAGGAAAGTCTGAAAACCTATTGATTTTCAAGGTCATAGGTCAAAGGTCAAGGTCACAGGGTCTAATGTTTACCTTGTGAACACTCTAGAATCAACATCCTTCAATGGATTTTGGTCAAACTTGGTACATACTTAGTCCTTAAAGAGAATCTGAAACCCTATTGATTTTCAAGGTCACCGGGTCAAATTTTTAGGCGAGGGGATATGTCACACTTTGCGTTGCCCTTGTTTTTTTGTACTGAGCACAAAAGAGGTGAGAAATGCTCAGCTAGCCTTGTATTTCTACCTGTTCCTTATCCTGATACAAATAACTTTTATATTTAATGACAAAGTATGTACATGTATATTATATATGTATAAATTCATTAGGTAATTTTATGTTTTATAAGACCAGTTAGAAAATTAAAAACATCTGTCAATTTAAGATTTACAAATTAGGAAACACCTGGTATACGAAGACTTCTAATACCACAAAGTTATCATTTCAGTTGCTGTTCTCTTGTAAAGCCACCTCTTTCCAGTGATCACATCTTTTATCAAGCATTTCAACAGTACACTTGGGCAGTATTAAAAATGTAAATATGTAAATATCAAATTTAGTGCACACAATGTGTTTCTGGAATAACCTTCATCAGGTACACTCAAATCCAAATGGTTGAAGAGCAAAATAATTAAAAAAATCTTTAGTTAACTGCTAGGAACTGAAACTACCTACAACAACTCTCATCTTACAAGTCCACTTATTAATTGTAGAAGGAGCCTTGTGGAGTGACACACATCAATTTTGCAGGTAAAAAATGACAAAATACCTTCCATATTTGACATTTTTTCTTCTACTGAAATTGTTAAAAATTTGAATGAATCTCTGTTATGGGTATTCCATGCTAAACTGTGATGTTTGTCTGCATAATGCATATTTGTGTTCAACTTGTGCTAGTGAATTGCAAATTTTTATCTTTGTTCTTGTTTTATACTTGTTTTTATTCCTGTTTATACAGTTGTTTGAATTTTCAATTTTCCTTCTATTAATATCTTTTCAATATTGTTTCCAAATCTTATTGTAAATCAAAATTATAGTACACCTCGTTATAATTTTGGTATGTTTTTGGAGAAACCATTATTTGTTTGGTAAAGTTTTGGTGAGAAAGTCCATTTTAAAATGTGTATTGAATAAAATTAAAGAAATGAGAAAACTATTTATTTAATTTTTTTTTAGAAAAGATGATATTTTGTGATTTTTTGTCTTTAATTTTGACTATTTACCAAGATGATATTTTGTGATTTTTTGTCTTTAATTTTGACTATTTACAGTGTAGTGAAATGTTAATTGTTATACATATGTTTGTACTGCTGTTAGAGAAATAAAGCTATTTACAATCTGTGTTTTTGACCTCTCTGATGTTAACCCTTCTTGAGCACCTTGGTCTCATATGTAGTAATAGTCTTGAGTTCATATTGATTTATTTTATAGCTGTTTATTGTTACTTTCAGCAATGTTTCAGCTATATCACAACTTCCAAACTTATTGTGAGAGGAAACCCCAGACTGTTATAACCCTGGCAACCTTTATACTTGAAGTTGTTATTGGGATTGAGAACTCACTTCAGTAACTACTCTGCCACCCAGACTCCATAAATTTGTGTTGTGTTTCCACTGCTAGCCATTGTGGCTTCTATTTAACCCATTTCTGTATGTCTGCCAATTGGTTTCCACTCAATAATTAAAATCTCCCTAAAGCAAATCATTTGAAATTTTAAAAGGTACTTGCATTTCAATCTTACAAATTTTTTCGTTCTGGAGTCATGCCCCTTGATTTGTTTGTGATTGTTCGTTTTCTCCCAGATTTCTGATCAATAAAATAAGTTCTCTTTATGCAAATCAACTGCAATTTGATACACAAAGGTTTTTTTTACCACAACACACAGACCAAGTTCAAACTGGATTTATATTGGTTTTATTATACCAGGGTAATGCACCTGTCCCATGGGACACAATTTTCCACAACCTCCACAGATTAGCCTCAACTCAAAAGATCACACTTGCAGAGAAACAATACAATATAAAACATGACATCACTAAAGCAGGGTCAGTGAATGCTTGTAGAATGCCACCATCTAGCCAAGAATGTAGAATCTGTTGGTTTTAGGCTATTAAGGAAAGTTTGGCTCTCTTTGTTTCCATCTTTTTGTCTTGTCCATTTTATGGTGATTCTATCTATTCATTCACAAAGAAATTATTCATTGTCTTGAAACACAGGGTTAAGATGGGCATTGGTAATCAAGATTAGCTACGGTTAAGGAATTTCATATGGATTTTCACAAAACATCAGAATGCCAGGGTGGTGTAATGGGTTCGATTCCCAGTCAGGTCAAATCAAAGAGTGAAAGACTATAAAATTGGTTTTTGATGACTGATTGGCTAGAAGTGGAGTAATATTCCTACCTGTGGACTGTTGTTTCAGTTATCTGGTACTAGGAAAATTCAACTAAATTTAGGTGTGTTGGTCTAGTATTATTCAAACAACGTTATCTCAACTGAAGATTACTTGTGGCCATTATGTAGCAGAAGAATTTCCCACTTGGCATAAAGCAACAATGACTTACTCATAAAACAACAATATTTCCATTTGGATATAATGTTCTCAGGGTAAATCGTATTGTTAATTTCTAACATCATTAAATGTCAAAATTTTTCATTTCAATGTCCCATGTTCCTAACTTGTTGACAAATCTATCATGAAACTGTCAAATTGCTTTATAAAGCCAATATTTGCTTGGTCAGTTGTGGCAGTTTAACAAGGTTTTACTGTAAAAGAAATATTCACAAACATTTTTTCTGACGTACGACTTGTACAGTTATTAAACAGGACTTTAAAGGGAGACAATTCATGATCAATCGTGCTTTTAATAAATCAATTTTGTAGTGTCGATTATTTATTCATATTTTAATTTAATTCCTGTTTTTGCTATCTCTTTACAGCACAATAATCTTGTACTCAAATTGACAAGATATTTATTTGATACCATACAAAGTTTCCTCTTATCCTTAAAAAAGAAACTTTTGAAATATAGATATTAATCTGTATCTATAAATTTCCTTCCCAAGTTGTTGATAATTTCTGGGGATTCACAATTGATTTTAAATGTTCATGTATGTTCTTCTTACGTCTTAGTAAAGGCTAAAATGAGCTTAAATTTCATTGTCGACAAGAAATGATTGCTCTTCTTAGAACAATATCATGATCTGATAGATGTTGGACAAAAAGCACATTTTATGGACCTTGAATTTAAACATGTGTTCTAGTATTAAGCTGATATCAACTTTGGTCCATCTGTGGTGTAACAGGGAAATAAAACAGTCCACAAAATGCATCTTGTAATGCTCTTTGACAAGAAAATTTTGTATCAAATCCACCAGCTTTTTCTGAATCTGATGTTGCTCTTACGTTACTCATATATCTGTAAATAAAATTGCAACAATTAAACATCAGGGGTCCGTTGTTGAACTTATGACTAAGCTAATCATATGATTAGTCCTAATTACATTTTTAATTCTTAATCACATAATTAGCTAATGCAATGATTAAATATGATTAGTTAATACATTGATTAAAAACAGTTCAGCAACAGAATTTATTCATTGAATTAGCTAAATATGTGATTAGAAATTAAAAATGTAATTAGCTTAATCACAAGTTCAACAATGGACCCCAGTATATTTATAAACAGAAATTCATTAATACAAATTTCAAAGATATTTTTACCACCCTTCAAACATGTGAACAAAATCATTCAGCCAATAGCTTTTCGAGACATATCCTAGTTAAATCACAGACCACAGTAATGGAAAATACACAGAAGAAAGAAGTCTCCAAGAACATTTTTAAGGGGCATAACTCTGAAATAGTAATAGACATCAAAATATAAAATGAATAAATATATATGTATAAAGAAATGGTTCTAATGAGGTGGGTTATGGTGTTTAACGCCACTTTCAACAATATTTCAGTTATATCGTGGAGGTCAGTTTTATTGGTGGAGGAAACCGGAGTAACTGATAAACTTTATCACATAATGTTGTATGAAGCACACCTCTCCTGAGTGGGATTCGAACTCACAACGTTGGTGGTGATAGGCACTGATTGCATAAGTAATTGTAAATCCAACTACTATACCATCACGACCATGACAACCCCTTGGTTCTAATGAAAATAAAGATATTAACCAGAACCATAACATGTTCTTTCATGAACCTGACAACATATTCGCTTTGTACAAAAAATATTTACCGGTAATATTCCAGTAGAGAATTCAATTTTGTGATGATAGTTAGGACCGATATATCCTGAGACTGAAGGTAGACTGTGAATGTAAACTAAATTAAAACCACTAAATTTGAGTTTGGGTACAGCCTTTACAACAATATAGCATATTTGGGACATCTAATATGTAATATACAGTCACACTACAATGCATGAATTATAAAATATAGTGATCCTGAACCAATAGAGTGATTGTTGTTTAATGCCAACTCAGCAATTTCTCAGCTATATCATGGCGAGAACAAGTTAATTGTCAATGGAATGATGATGAGGTCCACTTTGTACTAGACCAGCACGCTTAGTTGGATTTTTATTGTGCTCGCTCACTGAAACAACAGTCCGCGGATAGACATGTGGCCCCACTCGGACACATTATTCTTATTCCGAGCCAACCAGTCTTTGCTCTCTCTACTTAATGCTTTGTGCTTAGCGGAGAAGTAACAAATACCAATATTATAGTCTTTGGCTTGATGCGATCGGGGCTCGAATCCATGATCTACCACACTCGAGGCGAGCACGCTAACCATTACACCAACGATGCGGTTCCCTGGACCAGTAAAATCTTGGGCAATGCTGTACAGCTATTCATTAAGGATATTCTTACCCTTGTGACATCAACTTGTCTTCTTCCTGTAAATCTGGACCACAAACATCTAGATATATAGGACAGTAGCTGTAGATTTCAATCTTTTCATCTGGTACAGGTAAAAATGTATTGTGAGCACCCTAAAATAAATAAATAACTATGTGTATTAATTAGGGTTAGGGTTATGGCTATGGTGTTTAATGCCACTTTC
This sequence comes from Bathymodiolus brooksi, assembly GCA_963680875.1. Taxonomy (NCBI): domain Eukaryota; kingdom Metazoa; phylum Mollusca; class Bivalvia; order Mytilida; family Modiolidae; genus Bathymodiolus; species Bathymodiolus brooksi. The sequence goes on along the minus strand of OY804576.1, from coordinate 60,507,531 downwards.
AACAATATTTTCAGCTATATCGTGGCAGTTAGTTTAATTGGTGGAGGAAAACCACCCACCTGCCGCAAGTCACTGACAAACTTTATCACATAATGTTATATTGAGTACACCTTGCCTGAGTGGGATTAGAATTCACAACATTATTGGCAATATGCACTGATTGCATAGGTAGTTATAAATCCACCTACCATACGATCATGACCACGACGGCCCCTTGTATTAATTACAAGCTCACTTAAGCCTGTATTTACTCATCTGGTCACATAAGCCTGTATTACTCAATTGGTGAAAAGATTTATTGAACTATTGCATATCGAAGCATATATTAAATTTTGATAGCCTAATTTTTTTTTAACCCAATAGACACTATGTCATTTATTGGGTACAAAATAGAAAAATATCACAATATTACATCATGTTAATTTCTGCTTCTTTAGAAGATTTATGAATTTATTCACACTGCAGTCAATTTTAAACTTTGGACCAAAATGGCTCAGACACCATAGACCCTGGGACCTAATTTTGTGGAAACTTGAATCTACATATCACAATAATGTTTCATGCTATTTTTGACATTTTCTCTATTGCAGTCTATGATAATCTTTGGATCCTGGGATTTCATTTGTACAAGGCCATTCCATATCTGCAAAAACGTATGGCTGCAAGACAATTTTCCAACAAAAATGGTTGCGAGCAGATAGAGAATTATTTATAGATTCTCCTTCAGTTGCCCGTGGGTTACGATATTTCTCCACTCAAGAGTTAAATTAAAAAATTTAACCACTCACCCGACAGCTTGTGGTTAAAATTTTTAATTTAACTCTCTTGAATGGAGGAATATCGTAACCCACATGGGCAACTGAAGGAGAATTTGTTTCTCCCATTATTTAACACGAACTTTATTTCAAAATCCTTTGGCGGACCGATTTGACAACATGCGGGGAAAGGCACGAGACATTTTAATCCTCTAGAGGATTACAGATTTTTCCACCACTCGTTCAGCGGGGTTCAAATGCCGTAATAATGGGAGAAATTGTATTTCAACTTCTTTAATCTCATATTTTGTTTATAGAGATAATTTTTTACTTTTCAGTGGTGTCTGCACTTTTATCAACCAGCATGCATCTAAAAATATTAATGATAGTGAAAATAACTCGATCAGATGTTATCTAAATGAGTGTAAAATTAACATTTCATTACAACCAATTAATATTCAATAATCCAGTCAAACCTGCCCAGATTTTTCATATAATTTCATTTTACATGTAAGTGGACTGGACTATATTGTGATTGTAGCTTTAAATATGCTTGAAATTTATTTGACAACTAATCATTTTTAAGCCACGATATAGCTGAAATATTGCTAAAGTTTGTTTTAAACACCAATCAATCAATCCAAACATTTTTATGCCACAATATAGCTGAAATACTGCTCAAATCGGTATTAAATACAAATCAATCAATCAAACCAAACATTTTATGCCACAGTATACCGGTAGCTGAAATCCTGCTAAAGTTGGTGTTAAGGACCAATCAATCAATAAAAACTATTATTTTTATGTCACGATATTGCTGAAATACTTTTAAAGTTGGTGTTAAACACCAATCAATCAAGCTAATCATTTTTAAACCACAAGAATACTGTAACACCTAATACCGCCTTGTGAAAGCAATAACAAGTCGTACCAGTTTAATTCCTGTAGAAAATTGGGTTGCTGCTTGTTGAGGTATAGTAGATTCTTTTTCTGAATTTATTTCTTGATCCTGTTTGTGAATTGCTATTATGTCTTTTGCTGATCTTTCTGAAAACATCTGAAATATAAAGAACAATAAGCTGAGCTGTCTAAATCATTTTATCTTATTTGATATGTTCTATATGTTCAATTTTGTTTTCAAAGTATCTAGAACCATACACATATTCCATGCTCAAAGTTAATAAATAAAACACATGTTTAAGCCACATTAATACACTAGATAAACTTCTTAATTCTTTTTATTATTATTAAACTGGAACCATAATTTAGATTTATCAAAATATCTTAATAAGGGACATTTTGGACTTGATTCAAATTAAGAAAAAACCCAGGTGTATGCCAATGTATGTTTAATGTGATTTCCACACACCCATTTGTCTTATTAATAAATCTTGCCAGACATTGAGTCATATACAGTTGTTTTACAGTAAATATATCCCTTTCTGATAAGGGTAAGGGGTTAGAGCTATGGTGTTTAACACCATTTTCAATAACTTTCAGTTATATCATGGTGGTCAGTTTTATTGGTGGAGGAAACCAGAATACCCAGAGAAAACCACCAACCTGTCGCAATCACTCTATAACATAATGTTGCATCAAGCATATCTTGCCATGAGAGGGATTCAAACTCAAAACGTTAGTGGCGATAGGTACTGATTGCATAGGTAGTTGTAAATCCAACTATCATACGATCATGACCACGATGGGTTCTCACTTTCTGATTATATTTGATTTTGATTTGATTTTTGGTGTTTAATGCCACTTCCAGCAATATTTCAGCTATATCATGGCGACCATTTTTAGTGATGGAAGAAGCTGGAGTACCCGGAGAGAACCACCGACCATGGGCAAGCAACCATACCTGTTAACCCTCCACCTTTTCGCGGGAGTCTCCCGCGTAAGAGCCTTATCTCCCGCATGGACTGGGTCTCATGCGCGGGAGACATTAATCTCCCGCACACACCTTTTCCTCCCGCACGATATCCCCCCAACAAAAAAATCAAGTACAATAAAATCTTGACCTACATTTTGCGATCAATACTTCTGGAAATTCCCCATTTGGAACTCCGCGCTGATGAAAAATGCCGAGAGATACGAATGGTAAAGGTGTTTAAATGATATCCGGTTATTGATCTGTTTGACACCTTTACAGGTAAATTGGGTCATGGAGATTAATTAAGGTGTTGATGATTATACAACAATTATCCACTGATTGACAGTTAATTGGGGATAAGGAAGCGGGTTTGTGGCACACGCTTAGATGATTAGAAGTGTGATAGCGGCAATTAAAAATAGTTATAAACCGTTGTGCAAACAGGAGTCGGACAACCTTTGATGCCGAGGAAAACTTCTTATTTCGATCAAACGTGCAATGAATTCATCTCGGATTGAGTTGTTATGGCTTTTTGGGACCAAAGCCGATCAAAGTATTATTTAAGGACTAAGTTCCAGGATGGAATTGATAAACCACAAAAATGCCGAAACGTATGCTATCACACAACGCACCAGCAGCAAAGTGACTTTTTAATTTTAGTGCTCTATGACTTTATTGTTCAGAGCATTCTGTCTTCATTGTTATTGCTTTGTTATAACCTTATGATTATGAATGATTATGAATAAATTATAAATACAGTTTTTATCCTTCATTCATCATATGAAACACTACTAATAAGACAGAAATGTAAACAATATATATTGAAATGGGATGCAGTTGGTTCAATACTGAAACAAACAAAAAGAAAACATCAGTTAACAATAAAAACATGCATCAAATACGTCGATAAAAAATCTCCAGTTATGAGACCAAATCTCCAGCCAAAAATTTACAAATCTCCAGTTGTAGCATAGCAACTGTATCACATGTATGCAACTACAAGGTACAATTTTGTGCGTTTAAAGGCGACGCAAAAAATCTCCCCCTTAGAAGAGTTGGTAGGGGGGAGATCTCCCCCCTAGCAGTTCCCAGAGGTTAACAGGTATGAGCAACTGGTAAACTTTATCACTTGTGGTTGTGAGTCGAGTGCACCCTTTTTTGTAATTTACAAAGCCAGTCGCGAACCCATGCCGTATTGGTGATAGGCTTGTATGAGTTGTTAGGTAATCCAACTACCTAACTCATTGAGCCACCCGGGCCCTTCATTCTAGGTAATTTTATGTTTTTATAAAAGACCAGTTAGAAAATTAAAAACATCTGTCAATTTAAGATTTACAAATCAGGAAACACCTTCTGATTAGACTCGCCCTGCTTATGGATATGTGGTAAAATATATACAACATGACATTCATGAAATAAAGAATACCAATTCATCAATCAGGGCTTCATTATTCTTTAACTTTGTATTTTTCTCTCTTTTCTCTTCTTCGTCAGCTATTTGTCTTCTTATTTCAGAATCATGTTTTTCTTGCTGAATTAACATTTCTAAATATTCTTCATCCTTACTCTGAAAATATATTATATAGTAAATAAGAATTTTTTCAGCAATGTACAAAATACCTGTTATATTTTTATGCAGTTGTGTGCGACTTATTTTCATGTGGACCCATTTAAAAAAAAAAATTCTACACAATACAATTCTCTGTACACTCAAATTAACATTTCAATTTGCTATGTAAAATTGTAATAGAATATCTACATATTTGCTTTTACTTAATTTATCCTATGAATAACGTGAAAGTAAGTAATAGACTTTGTCTATACATGTGGCTCGACAGACTGAAAATAAAACCATACTTTGAAGAGAAATATATATACAATACATGTACACAATTCAATCTGCCCACCTCCTTAAAATTAAGGAATTTTAATGTATAGCTATGAAATACATGTATTACCATCAAAAACATGTCTAGATTTCCATTACTAACACTGCAACAAGGGAAACATACTAACAATTTCACCATCAAGGCCATTTGCAAATAATAAATAAAAACCAGATTTGCTTCAAATCAAAAGAAAATACAGTCTATATAATGTCATCATTTCAAATTTAAATATGGTGTTTAAAACCACTTTCAACAATATTTCAGTGCATTCAGTTTTGTTGGTGGAGGAAACCAGAGTACCCTGAGGAAACAACTTACCTGTAGTAAGTCACTGACAAACTCTATCACATAATGTTGTATGGAGTACACCTCACCATGAATGGGGTTCAAACTCACAACTTTAGTGGTGATAGGCATTGATTGCACATGTAGTGGTAAATCCAACTACCATACGATCACGACCATGACGGCCCCAATTTAAATATAGAATTATTGTTATTTTACCAGTTTTATTTTTCCTTTACTTATTTGATCTTTATTCTCTTTCTTATATTGATCAATCATTCTCTTAGTTTCTTCCATTTCAATATTGTTGGATAAATTAAATACTGAAAGAAATAAGAACAATTTTATAAAGATTATTACCAATAATATACTAAATTGTGATATTTTTAAAGTAAATTAAACCCTATCATTTTGAAAATCATGCAGAAGATAAAAACAGACTGATATGCTTTCATTGGGAAATGTGCCCCCAAATAACAATGTTCACATCATTACACTAATAATTACATGGTGGATGAGGTCAAACTGTTATCTTGATGTAACATAATTTATTCATAGTATCATTTAAAGTTATCCCGACTCACCAGTGGTTTCAATCATTTCAAATTATCCTCAACTCACCAGTGGCTTCAATCCTTTCAAATTATCATGAACTCACCAAAGGTTTCAATCATTTCAAGTTATCCTCAACTCACCAGTGGCTTCAATCATTTCAAATTATCATGAACTCACCAAAAGGTTTCAATCATTTCAAGTTATCCTCAACTCACAAGTGGCTTCAATCATTTCAATTTATCCTGAACTCATCAAAAGGTTTCAATCATTTCAAATTATCCTGAACTCATCAGTGGTTTCAATCATTTAAAGTTATCCTGAACTCACCAGTGGTTTCAATTATTTCAAGATATCATGAACTCACCCATGGTTTCAATCATTTCAAGTTATCATGAACTCACCTGTGGCTTCAATCATTTCAAGTTATCATGAACTCACCAGTGGTTTCAATTATTTCAAGTTACCCTGAACTCACCAAAGGTTTCAATTATTTCAAGATATCATGAACTCACCAGTAGTTTCAATCATTTTAAGTTATTATGAACTCACCAGTGGTTTCAATCATTTCAAGTCATCATGAACTCACCAAAGGTTTTAATCATCTCAAGTTATCCTGAACTCACCAAAGGTTTTAATCATTTCAAGTTATCCAGAACTCACCAGTTGTTTCAATCATCTCAAGATATCATGAACTCACCAGTGGTTTCAATCATTTCAAGTTATCATGAATTCACCAGTTGTTTCAATCATTTCAAGTTATCCTGCACTCACCAGTGGTTTCAATTATTTCAAGATATCCAGAACTCACCAGTGGTTTCAATTATTTCAAATTATCCTGAACTCACCAGTGGTTGCAATCATCTCAAGAATGTATTATAATTATTCAGATTATCTATAGTTTCAACGTTTAAAATTAGACTGTCCTGATCTTACCTATGGTTTCAATCTTTTCTAGGTAATCATTATAGTCATTCAAATCATCAAAATCTTCTTCTTTTTTGTTGAAACTGAAAATAGTAATTAGTTTGATCAAAATGGTAGATCTAAATGCACACATTTTCATTGTTAGCAATTTTAATAATGGTTGCCTAATGGCTGATTAATTGTTGTTGCAAACTTGGTATAGAAAATGAATGCAGCTCAAATATAATAATTACTTGACATTAAACAACAATCCATCAATCAATCTCTATTTTACATAGACCTCACTGTACATTATATACCAAATTTTGAAAATTTGACATAGACCAGTTTGATTTTACATAGACTTTGCTTTAAATAGGTCTATCACTAATTTTGCACACTGTAAAATTGTGTATTTGACTTAGAATCTTAAAGCAGACATGGCTAAAAACTGTGTAGTATAAATTTAAACATTACTACATAGTAATATGACCATACTGTGACTGTGATATGATTGACAGAAATACAAATGTTGCTCCTTTATTTTTAACTTATATACATAGCGGGATTCAAACCCACACTATTGGCACACTACATATATACAAAATGAATATATATTGGCACAATTTTTACACATGTAGGTTTGGCTTATGGTGTTTAATGCCACTTTCAACAATATTTCAGTTACATTGAGGCAGTAAGTTTTATTAGTGGAGGAAACTGGAGTACCCAGAGAAAACCACTGACCTATCGCAAGTAGCTGACAAACTTTCTCACATAATGTTTACACATGTAACCAGGAAAGGCAAAGAAAAAAATAAAATAAAGGAAAAATGGTTAGAGATATTATACATGTAATTACTATCTGTATACATTTTTGTATATGTAAATAGTTTGTACTGTCCCTATACCTATTTATCCATAATTGTTATAAGCAAAAATAAGAGTGTAATTAATAAATTCTTGAATATATGCTTAAGTGAAACAAATTTTGACTAATATGGTATACCAGTGTCGTCTTAACGCATGGGCACACTGGGCAGTTGCCCGGGGGCCCCACAAGCATAGGTGCCCCATGTTAATTTATTTATGCTGTGTACAGCATGTTTTTTAATGCTAAAACACTGATTTTGTTGGAAGTTCCAATAAAATAAATATATGTTTAATTCTATCAATCATTAACATTTTTATTCCTGTGAGTGGTTGTGTAGGTAGGGGCCCCAGTACACTGCTTTGCCCGGGGGTCTATAATGGTGTTAAGACGGCCCTGTGGTATACGTATCACAACATGAATGATTCAACAGAAGGAAAATAATGAACAGCATCAATGAAATTGCTTTATATAAAAAGAAATAAAATTCATAATTCATTATTCAATATGTTTCTTGTTGATCTTCATTATTTAAAGTACTTTTGTTAATCATTGATACATCATAAATATAGTGTATTAATTTGGATTTTTTTTCTACAAAAAATAATTCTTCATGAAATCAAGAAGTCAAAACAGACAATGATTGGCTACATATAATGCACTGTACTAGAGAACTTACTCCATATAAATAAGAATAATATGTATTATAATAAAAATAAATTACTCTCTCAATATCTTTTTGCGAATATCAATTTCTTTTTCAATGTAAGGATCTTCAAAAAGCTGTAATCTAAAATTGTTTCTTCTCAAAGCAGTTCCACACTCTGGGCATGCTCCAGAACCTTTTATAAATAATAAATCTACACAACTCTCACATCTACAAAAAGAAAAACGCAGGAATTAAAAAAAAAAGCAATTTCTAAATTGAGTTTCGAGGTGTTTAATGTCATACAGGTCGCTTTAAATAATTGATGGAGAATACTCGAGTAATATGAGAATACACCAACCTTTTATGCATGTCATCGACAACCTTCTGCTTCATCACATAATAGGGTTATTTATATCTGGTAGACCTTGCAATGGGAAGGAATCAATCTTATAAACCTTGCAATGGGAAGGAATCAATCTTATAAACCTTGTAATGGGAAGGAATCAATCTTACAAACCTTGCAATGGGAAGGAATCAATCTTACAAACCTTGCAATGGGAAGGAATCAATCTTACAAACCTTGCAATGGGAAGGAATCAATCTTACAAACCTTGCAATGGGAAGGAATCAATCTTACAAACCTTGCAATGGGAAGGAATCAATCTTACAAACCTTGCAGATGGTATTGCTTTGTTTTTTCTTATTTTTTGTTGATGTAAATATTTTGCTGTTTCTATTGTTATGATTATAGACTTTTTTGTAAATATTATTTATATATATTCATTGCTACTTTTTGTGTATGCTTGTTCATAACTCTGATTTACAAAATTCATTTTTTACTGATATGACTGGTATTATATCTTACCATCTTATACATTTTATCTTGCCATATTTTACCTAAGAATTTTAGGATTGCGGCAGGTCGTGGTTTTCTACGGGTACTCTGATTTCCTCCACCAATAAAACTGACCACCACGAAGACGATATAACTGAAATATTGTTTTATTAAAAGGTGTGTTCAATGCATGTAATTGAGCGATTGTTATTCAATGCCAATTGAGCAATTTTTCAGTTATATCATGCCGAGAACAAGTTATTTTCGATGAGATGATAATGATATTCGCTAGTTGGATTTTTATTGCTAGTACACTTAAACAAGTCTGTTGCAGACATGTCACCACACATTATCTGCATTCCGAGCCAATCTTTGCTCTTATTCCTTTATGCTGTGTGCTAGAGAAGAAGCAATAAATACCAATTTTAACGTCTTTGGTTTGACTCGACCGGGGCTCGAACCCATGATCTACCACACTTGACGCCCACATGCTAACCATTGGACCACAGATACAGTTCTTGAATGTATGTATATTTCGTATGTAGATTTGAAAAGGTCTCTAGAGATTGCATTGTCCTTGTTTAAATAAGACTTTGAATTGAACTGAAGTGTTTGTGTTGTAATTTCCAGTCAAATCGGCCCCAGGTCAAATCATCCTCAGTCAAATCGGCCTCAAAATAAAAGTCAGATCGGCCACATATTTCAAATTGAATAAAAAAAATTATGTATTAATATGAATGAATATTTTTGGTTAAAAGATTAATGTATAATTTTATTTTTATTGATGAACATGTTCTTTTTTATGAATAAAAGAAATTAATTAATGATTAATTTATGATCTAATTAAAAGATTAGCAATTTACATAAAACGTGATTGGCAACAATTATTAAAAAAACCCACTTTATATTGTCTATAAACACGCCGGTTATTCGGGCACAAGAAACCGTAGCTGGCACCAAGAACGCGGGTGCTGACAAAAAAAAAAAACCCCTAAAAAAACAGGATAGGCATATGTAAACGTTCTTTGGAATTAAATAACTTTTGCTTTACTGCAGTGAATGGCATTTCAAAAACAAATTGTCCCTTTCTCTTCCCATATTCTTCCTACAATTTCTGTTAAAAATTCACTTTAAAACATTCATGCAAATTCCTCATAGCCAATGATTTATAGACATTGGGTACGTCAATTTGGCCACTAAGAACTATGGATCAACTTGAAAGAATGACACTCGGAACACAGGATTTGGCCACTAGGAATAAACAGATTATCATTTTCCGATACAATTTAATACGTTGTATTGTAGAATAAAGATAAGATAAGATAAGATTTTATTATCCAATCAAGGTCCCAGCAAGGGGCAGAGTCATTACAGTGATTTATATTACACAAATAAACAATAAACATTCTAATACATAAATGTAATAAACAGTATACAAACAAGCAATTTGCAGAGATTAGATTGGTACATAAGTATTAAACATATCTATGTCTCTGATGAGTATAATATTTGGAAGAGTCCACTGGGCAACTACAAAAAAAAAAAGAAAAAAAATATATATAATATTTGTTGATATTTAATAAGTTATTAACTTCTTCTGAACACAGAAATAGAAATAAACCCTTTTATATTTACAAGGGGCTAATTCAATGACAAAAGGCAAATCCAGCGTCCTCCCCATGACCAATGTACATGCATGAGAGCAATGCCATTCATATACAGAGGTCATCAAGGGCTGGTGCCTAAAGGACATTTAGACTGGAAATGATTAAACAAAATGAAATTAAAATGAAATTAAAGTCCTCCTCATGGCCAATGTACATGGAGGAAATTTGCATCATCCAGATACAGAGGCCATCAAGGGCAGGTGCATTAGGACCAATTTTCATCATTATATTCTTAAATGCATCAAGTGCCCAGTGGACCTCGCAACAGCTGTAGAAGAGAGAAACATCTCCCAACTTGATATTAAATTTCAGGAGAGAAGATTAAATATGTTTTAAAAAAGTACAGAGAGCACAAAGAATATCAATATTTTCATTGTTTAAAAGCCATACAAGTTTTGCATCTATATTAAGTAATGAAAAGTTTTTACAATTTTCATTGATAATGGACATTAAGGCTTCTCTTTTCTGAGTGTGATAGTTACAAAAAATAGGAAGTGTCTCTCATCCTCTACAGTATTATCCGTACATCGTGTGCAAATTCTGTCGTGTCGGGGAATTCCCTTGTATCTGCCAGTTTCTATGGCTAACTTATGAGCAGAGATTCTAAATCTAGTCAAAGTTCTCCTCTGTTTAAAATTCTTAATTTTGTCCAGATATTTTTCAAAACCAAAGTTGTTTTTTACAGTTAAATAAGTGCTCAATTTGCCATCTGAGAATTTTTCTTTATTTTTGTTCCATTCATTAATGAAAAACTTATTTAAAATTGCATTACTTATCTTATTGTTTTTCAGATCCAAAGATTGAGCCATTTTATTGCTAATTAATTTTATTGAAGAAAACCAAGAAGCATGATTTGAATCATCAATTGATATAGATTTTTTATATGCAGCATGCAAAAGAGGAAACATTTCTTCAATTTTTTGAAGTCTATCATAATATCTAATCATTGCTTTAATGACATTAAAATGAAGAGGAAATCTACCAAGTTCTAACAGAACAGCAAAATTTGTTGATTTTTTGTGTATACCTAGTATGTACTTGCAGAATTTCTGGTGCAAAAGTTCAGCTTTTTGCTTACAATAAATTTGGTCAAAAGATAAATTCTGCATCTCATGTCTGAATTTTGCAGAGAAAGTGTTGAATGTTCACCAAATTTCACAGCCATAGGCATAGAGCAGTATTGGCTTAATTGTGTGATCAAATACATGCATACCTGTAAGAATAAGATGATATTTATGAAAATTCTGAATTTACTTGCTTCTGTAAGATTCTAAGGAGTCAGAAAATTCTTCAAGTTAGATTTTTAATAATCATAAAATGAGAAAACATTCACTTCTAATATATTCTCCCGAGCTGAATAAAATGCATTCAATTTCTATTGATACCCGAATCAAATTCCCCTATGAAAGTGATTGATAATCAATATCAGATATCTGCATTTCATTTTAATTATATATATTATACGATTTGAACTGGTGCCGATTTGACTTGGGGCCGATTTGACTGGGGCCGATTTGACCTGTTAACCCTAAGGGACCGACCATTTAACTTGAAGGGGGGGTTATGGTTTTTTGTTTCATTCAGAATTTTTTTTTCGGACAACACAAGAGTGAGAATATTTATTTTTTTGTCGCGCAAAGCGCAATTTTTTTTTCCAGAATTCAACATTACGTTATATGACAAAAACTCTGAATCAGATTATTTTTTTTTCCTCCACCAAAATCAGAATATTTTTTTCAGCAACATTGGGAATTTTTTTAGAAAAAAACCATAACCCCCCCATTGAACTTCTCTACGAGTGCAAAATAAAATATATATAATCCTATTTTAGCAACACCTGGAACTAAAACATGATATTGCCCTAATACCTAATATGCTTCTAGATCACAGATGATGATATGGACTTTAGTCTTTGCTAAGTTTTACTTTTTTAGTAGTAGTTTGTTATTACTTTTTTCTCAAAAACTATATTTTATTTGTCTCTATGTAAAAATTGCGACATAACAGAGGAACGTACAGTGAATGTCCACAAATGTTGACAAGTAATTTCAAGGAAGGGTTTCTGTATTTAGTTGTTTTACATCTTGGACATCCTCGATCATCCATGCCGACATATAACAAGGGAGATAATTATTTGGGATACTTTATTGAGGTAACTTTGCATTTTAAAATAAAAAGTTTTCCTACGTGGTAAAATGTAAGGATATATTCATTTAAAGGAAAAGATGTGATTAAAGTTTAAATAATCCCGAATTAATAGTTTGAAAGAAGAAGAAAATGCAAAAATTATAAACAAATTTAAAGTGCTCTCCAGTTTGGAGATACGAATTGTGTCAACTTCCTGTTCGGCTGTTGTATATTTCAACATGTGAGGAATACTTGCAGAAGCTCAAAATGTCATAATTTAGGAAAACGTTCGCCAATTTTATGTCGATTTCTTATGTCATCAAATCAAATTTATGGTTTGGAGAAAAATATTTAAGAGTTTGGTCTTTCCTAACTTTAGGTCTTCGTTAAATAGGAAGAATCTGTATAGGAAACCATCATTGACATTAAATGGAGAGTTACGTATAACCCTTAAAGTTGCAAAACATGGTTTTTTCAAGAAAATAATACTCTACAATTTTCAAAGTTTCACGCATTGGCCAAATTCGTCTCATTTTAACGATATTTTTGGAAAATACAGATTCAATATGAATGACAACAAGCCACAACATCCTAGTGAAGATTTAATGAGTCCTCCAAAACAAGTTGAAGGAATGAAAGTACTAGACAGATCTAAGTTTAAAAAGAGATGTCAGATTCCAGGTATCAAAATTCCACACAAGTCTGTTCGTTTTGTAAGTAAGAAAATGAAATCATCAATGCTGAAAATGCCAAAGCTGAAATCAATTGCAGAACTGGATAATAATGATGAAGATAACAAGTCTCATAAGCTTTTACTACTTAATCCAGAACAATATAAGTCAGTTAACAATTTTAGCGATGATGAAAAACAGATATTTCAAGAGAATGAAGTAGACATAGATAGTTTTCACCAATATGATTTAGAATTGTGCTATGATAATTGGACAGCACCAGAAGTTTTAAGAGCTGTGATTCCAGATCCTACTGTGATCGTATCAGGATTTTCAATTATTGGACATATTGCACACCTTAATCTGAAAAAAGAAGCTATGGAATATAAAAACATAATAGGTAATATACATGACTTTTTTCCACCACAAAGTTTATTGAAATCTTAGTTATAAATGAGATAAAATTTATCCAGAATCCCTTTAGAAAGGACATAATTATTGACCCCATACATTGTGACAAATTCATTCATTATACATTGTACCAAAAAAGAAATTCAGGGATTTTACCAATGTGACAATTTACAAATTTTTAATACTGGAAACAATTAACACTGGTGATTGTTTTGGTCACATTGGCAAGTCATCTTTTGTTTAAGAAAATAATAAAATGATTATCATCTTTAATGTTACATCAAAACATAATTGTTGATTTTTCATCCACAGGTGTCAAAAGTACAGTACAGTCAGAGACATAGCGTGATAAATCACTGTGATAGATGTATAACTCTTCTTAGTGATACTGATATATCTTTTGGTCTGTTTAATCCATTTACTTATTCTGATATGCCTTTTGGGTGATAGTAAGTAACACTCTAAATGTAAAAGAAATTTTGAAGATATATTTAATGGAAGAAAAGATGTATCCAAATCACTAAGATGAGTGATATGTCTATCACAGTGATTTATCACGCTATGTCTCTGACTGTACTGTACCTGTAGCAATTGTTATCTCATACTGAATTGCATTTATAAGATTTCATGGTCCATTTAATTCAAGCTTAAAAATTCATATTGGTGCCATGGTGGATTACTCAAAAACAAAAATTCCCTTTGAGAAACCCTACATGTAGGTCATAAAATAGGACCTAGATTTTCTGCTTCTGCACTGCAACAGTGTCATGGTTGTGCAGCAATAATCATGGAAGGGATGAAATTGAGCATTAGTAGGCTGTATGTTTGGGCAATGCCATATGTACATGTTCCTTGCACGTAATAGACAACTTGCAGCAGCTCTAAATTGAGCAACATTTTGTTAGGAGTGGTTTTTGAATGCCTTTTGGAATGCAACAATCATTTTACCATGCTTACCATATTCATTTTTGTTATATCACCTTTGTCTTGTTGTCACACATGTGGTAATCAATATCAACAAATGAACAATGAACTCTCATCTCAAATCATTGAGCACAAAGAATACCACGACATATGAAGTTGGTAATCCAGGTCCTGGATTGGGACAGGCACAATAAAGTGAGTGAGTGATTGTTATTTAACACCAATTCAGCAATTTTTCAGCCATATCATGGCGAGAACAAGTTGATTTTCAATGAAATGATGATGATGTCTGCTTTGTTTTAGACCAACACGCTGACTTGGATGTTTATAGTGCTAGCTCACTGAAACAACAGTCTGCGGATAGACATGTCGCTCCACTCTGACACATTATTCTGATTCCGAGCCAACCAGTCTTTGCTCTTACTCCTTAATGCTGCATGCTTAGAGGAGAAGCAACAAATACCAATTTTATAGTCTTTGTTTCGACCCGACCAGGGCTCGAACCCACAATCTACCGGACTCGAGGCGAGCACGCTAACCATTACGCCACCGATGCGGTTCACAATAAAATGGAGGGGTTGAACAAGTTAATGGATAAAAATTGTTTTTGAAAGATGTTATGTTATGAGGAATGACTCCATTATTTATACTTGGCTATATTGTTAACCATTGCTGTTCAACTTCTTATTTTCAATTGGTATTAATTTATATAATATTAATTATAAGGTTTTCTTGAAAAGAAAGATAAATCTGTTAAAACACATATAATTTCATCTTAAGATCATGCTTTAAAATTATTAACAAAACAGTCCAAGCTACATGTATTTTAATTAGGTTTTTGATATCATCAAAATTATAGAGATTTAATAATTTTTTACTGAAAAGATGAATGTGGAAAGTCAATATTATCTTCAAACACAAAACTGCATCGGTGGTGTAATGGTCAACTCGGCTCAAGTGTGGTAGATCGTGGGTTGAAGCATGTCGGGGTCAAACCAAGGACTATGAAATTGGTATTTGTTGCTTCTCTGCTAAGCACGCAGCATTAAGGAGTAAGAGCAAAGGCTGGGTGGCTCAGAATCAAGATAATTTGTCATAGTGGAGCAACATGTCTAGTCCAATCGGACATCATCATTATCTCTTTTAAATGTAGCTTGTTCTCCATGATATAGCTGAAAAATTATTCACTTTAGTATTAAGCACAAATACATTTTGTATCTTACTCAGAACACAGAATTTTGTAATCTAGTTTTGATACATAGAAATGTGGAAGTTGTATGCATATCAATGCAAAAATTATTTACATGCACCATAAAGCAAATTTAGTAATATTATTGATGAATGATTACAATTGTATATTTCAGGTGAAGTTCTTATAGATAAAAATCCAGTTATAAAGACTGTAGTGAATAAAACTAATGAAATTGACAACACTTTCCGTAATTTTAAAATGGAACTTCTAGCTGGAGAAAACAACATGGTAACTCAAGCAAGAGAAAATGGCTTTGCATATCAGTTTGATTTCTCTAAAGTTTATTGGAATCCACGTTTATGTATGTTTTTGTATTAATTATGCATTGTGTGGATTAATTAATTTTTTTATTTGATAAAGAAAAACTTCTTTAAATATTATTGAATTTACTGTCAGACAGTTGAAAGATCTTGGCACAGTAAATATAATTTTTTCTTCTTCAGAATTTAGCTTAACTCAACATAGCAAAAATATGAAATTTTCTGAGGATATACAAATGATATATAGTTGTCATGAAATTTTTGTTTGGAACATTTATTGATCAAGGAGAGGTAACTCTAATACCAAATCAGTCTGGTGCCCTTCGAGGCTTACATGTTTTAAAAAAAAACCTCTTTAAATAATAATTTTATGGCTGATGGATCTAAGCACATCTCTTTAGAGGTTTATTTAACATGTATAATACATCTAAGAACCGAAAAAATTGACATGAAAAGGCGGTACAATCTAATATCTTATTCCATGTATGCAGACATACAAAAAAATGTACATGTACATCACTACTTTTTACTTATGAATAAAACAAAGATATAAATTTGTTTAGCTGACTAGCCCACTGAGTTAGATGGTGCAGAAATTTATTATTACAATAAACATGATAATGATCCAATATAAATAAATCATGTACAAAATAAGTCATAGTAATATAAATACTTAATGTACAATAAAAAATGTACCAAGTTACTGACAAACTTTATTTATCACATAATGTTATATCTAGTACAAATGTGCATCTTAGACGGCAATCTAACACACAATATAGCATTAATAAGTACTGCAGTTTTAACTACCATACGATTAAGACCATGACAGCGGTGAATGAATTTTACTTAATTAATAATGTATCTTTTAATTTAGCCACAGAACATCAGAGAGTTACAACAGAAATTAAAAAAGGAGATGTAATTTATGATGTATTTGCTGGTGTGGGACCATTCGCCATTCCAGCTGCTAAAATGAAGAAGGCTGTTGTTTATGCAAATGATTTGAACCCAAATTCTTATGAAAGCCTATGTAAAAATATCGAACTTAATAAAGTCAAGACGGAAATAAAATGTAGTAATCTTGACGGTAGAGAATTCATCAGAAGCATTATAAAACCAGATTTGTTACAAAGATGGACAACTTGCAAAGAGACTGAAACAGAAACTAACTTTAAAGTTGTGATGAATTTGCCAGCTCTCGCTATTGAATTCACAGATGCTTTCCAGTCGTTATTTGAAGACATTGACGAGGGAAATAAGCCGACATCTCAAAGTCTTCTTCCATATTTGTATGTGTATTGTTTCACTAAAAGTGAAACACCGGAAGCTGATGTCAAACAGCGAATAGAAACCAGTATAGGGTCAGCCTTACCAGATAGCCATATTATACGATATGTTAGAAATGTTGCACCAAATAAGGACATGTTGTGTATTTGTTTTCACATGCCTGAAGAAGTCATGTTTAGGAAAAAGGTGGTAAATGGTAAGATAACTATTGTATAAAGCTAGAAGTATACAAACATGACAAATATGTTATTAAAATACTTGAAGTATTCATGTGTGTGTATGTTAAGTTATACAAAGTAAAAAAAAACAAAAACATGAAATTCCGGTAAAAATAAAAAAAGTTACAGAATTAAACTGCACTTTTAGTGCTGTTCTTTATCAATGTAAGTATAAGTCAACCCTTAGCCTGCAGATGAGTGGTACAGAAGTCCTAACTTCTTACCAAGTTATAAGTGATATAAATATTATAAAAGGCTAGAAGGGGCATGGGTGTCCGAAAGCATAAGGTGTTTGACTTATGACCACAACCACAACTCTAGCACCTGATACACCCCCTGAAGTGTAAAGATTACCAGACATCTATCTACCCATGAATGCAGGTTTCAACAGTCATATTAATTTTATTGTCCAGTCTTTTCTCCTCCTCCAGTAAGTCTGGTTGTCATGCTATGGCTGAAAAATTGCAGTTGTGAAGACAATACACAAATAGCCCAAATCAAAGTGTAAAGGGTGAGGGTTAGAGTGTTTGTTGGAAATGGAATTAAAAACCCATAATCTTAAACTTAAAATACATAAATTCTTGTCATAAATCCTTAAATGTAAATGTAATACTTGATTACTGTAATCAGTAAAGTAAATGGGGTTTTTTTTGTAGATGAAAACCCTGTAGAAAAGAAAAGAAAATTGGAAGACAGCTAAACGTGCATTTTGTCTAAAGCCGCATATCAAGATTTTTATAACTGATGAAGAATTAACATCAAATACATGTATGACAAAGAATAGAGAACCACAGTTATGACTTTATGTTTTTATTAATTTTGGCATCATTTTGCATCTGTCATCGATAAGTCTGTTAAGTTTCCACATTCTAATATTCTCAGAAACCACTGGTACATTTCATCTGAAGATTTGAAGTAGTATTCTATTGATACTAGTACTCAATAACATTGTCTTTTCATTCAGGATCAAACATCCAATAAATATTACCCTCATTGGGCAAAATAATTTCTGATTGGCCGAAATAAAATAAAAATTCTGCCAAAAAACATCAAGTCATCTATTGATGATCCTCCAAAAGATTCCTCATTTCAGAATTATCTGAAAACTTATATGGCTACTACCACATGAGATACTGGTTTCTGATTGGTTGAGGGGCTATGCAATGGGTGCCTATCACCACTGATGGTGTGAGTTCGAATTTCGATCAGGGCGAGGTGTACAACATTATGTGATAAAGTTTGTCAGTGACTTGCGACAGGTCAGTGGTTTTCTCAGGGTCCTCCGGTTTCCTTCACCAATAAAACTGAGTGCCACGATATAACTGAAATATTGTTGAAAGTGGCGTTAAACACCATCAACCAAACAAACAAACTGATTGGTTGAAATCATAGAAACAATATTCTCAACAGAAGTACTGGGCCAGTTCAATCTTAATTTTACATGGTTGATGTATGGATAGTTTTAAAAAGTACTGTTTATTTAATTCAGATCTGTCATACGATAAGATGCCCATGAGAATTGGCTTAAATAAGTAATTACAGTAAAAAAATATTTTTGCAGGAATTGGAAATGAATATTTCTTAAATAATAAAGGTCAGCTATATAAGAACTATATATAAAACAGTTTACTATTTCAAATAAAATTGGTACTGGCATTTTATTTTTTTTCATCAGCATTTGAAGACAAATATATTGCAAATTTTAATATTATATATTATGTATATAAAAATGTTAAATCTTTTTCTTCCTGAGTATCTTCCACACTGTAATGCTTGTACATAGTTCCTATAAATGCTTTGGAATATACTAGATAATTGCTTTGGAATATACTAGATAATATATCTACAGTATATCTGTGATATAAATTCATATTGTGAATTTAAGGTTTAATGGTAAATCAGCTATTTTCTCCCTGTAAACCTTGTCAAACATTTCATTCTGTGCAACTGTGAATACATTTTTCCATCCTCCGACTTTTCCTGGAAATAATATTATTTAGAAGTTAAATAGTTTTTATATACAAAATAAGAGCAATTTTCTTTGATGCCCTCACTCTTTAACCACATCGGTGGCGTAATGGTTAGCGTGCTCGCTTCCAGTGTGGTAGATCGTGGGTTCGAGCAACGGTCGGGTCAAACCAACGACTATAAAATTGGTATTTGTTGCTTTTAGGAGAAAGAGCAAAGACTGGTTGGCTCGGAATCGGTATAATGGTTCCGAGTGGAGTGACATGTCTACCTACGGACTGTTGTTTCAGTGAGCTAGCACTATAAAAATCCAATTAAGCATGTTGAAAATTAACTTGTTCTTGCAATGATATAGCTGAAAAATTGCTATGGCGTTAAACAACAATCTCTCACTCACTCTTAAGATTTATTGACAATTGACAAAAAAATGATATAAAGGGAATTTATAACCAGTTAACTCATAAAGAGAGAAGCTATGGTTATGTCATTTTTTTTTACAAGGGTAAGATTTAGAATTGTCGGAAAAATCAATATTGTGACTGAGCATTCCACACAAAAATGTTTTTAAAATTTTGAGTGAAAAAGTTCATACTCGTACATTGGAAGAGAGCATCTCATGATCTGATTAGCCTTGTATCATCAATCTTTTCTTGTTGCAATTCAATTGTTTTCTTGAGCTGTTCAGTATTCTTTACCAATAGAACTGTTCTCCACAATGTAATTGAAATACATGTATTGCTTAAATTCGAGTTCAACAGCTAACCCTACTATTTTATATACCATATATATTAGATCAGAATTTTGATAATATCTGATTTCTGTAAAAATATCGACATATTTTGCTCAATAAATTCAAAATAAACAAATTATGCATGACTGTGAAACCACAATTTTTTATTTTCCACAAAAACTCGTACTTGTACATGTTTATCTCAGTTTCTTGCAAATATGAAATTTTTACACAACAACTTTTAGTTTTTTACAAAGATAAAATAATTTTATTACATAAGGCTCTATTTTACTGTTTTTCTATTGGCCAGAAGCAATACACGTGACATTCCATTTTCTAACATATTGATTAGCAAAAAACTATTTCTGTGCAATAAAAAAGCATATTGCACTCGTGCAAAATCAATGAATGAAATTACGTGGCACAAGAGTGCAATATGGTTTTTTATTGCACAGAAATAGCTTTTTGCTAATCAATATGTTAGAAAATTTCATAAAATTTCAAAATTATAAAAAATTTTAAAAACAAATTTTAAAATGATAAAAAGAATTTAAAATTTCAAAAATTTTAAAAAAAATCAAAATTTTCATAAAATTTCAAAATTTTCAAAATTTTTTAATATGATAAAATTTTCAAAAATTTCAATATTATAGTAAAATAAAGCCTTATGTAATAAAGCAATTACTACACATGAACTTGATCAATATGAGGTTTTATGGAGCAGAGTACAACAATATTGAACTCGGCTTCGCCTCGTTCAATATTGTTGTACTCTGCTCCATAAAACCTCATATTGATCTCGTTCAAGTGCAGTAATTGTATAATATTTTAAATATTTTTGCATCCTGTAGGAAAATACTGATTTATTTAAAGAAATTACACTTACATACAATTTATTTTAAAATGAATATCTTCCATTCATAGTATACAAAAATTTAAATACAAAATGAGTAGATAAATACTGAATCTTAAAACATACCAAGTCAGAACCTGGATTCCTAATGTTATATGTCTTGTTTTTTTATGTTCAGGGATTTGAGTAGCTGCGGAACCGTAGCCCTTTATGGTCCTTTTTTATTTTTATTTTTTTGGCAGACCATAAGGCTACAGATTTCACACTATCAAAAATTTGCGGAACTGCGACGAAGAATTTGTCGCACCTTTCAATAGTAATTTTCACAACAAAGCGCTTTGTGATAGCGGAGTCATGTGGATAACTCGTTTCGTTACATATTTATCTATCACTTTTCATATTTACTTACTTATTATTCATTTCTAGCTCATTATAATAAAAAATGTTTCGATATTAACTGATTTCACCTACTTAGTCCCGCCATCTTGTCTTTGTGGTATTCTCGCTTTGATGTCACATGACTTTTGAGAGATGACTCTAACAGCAAAACACGTGTTCGGTTTGTTTACATGAAAAACTTGAAAATGTTGAATGAGAGTTCACCTCAGTTGGAATAATCATAGAAGAAAATAACATTTCTGGTTAATATATGTAAAATATTTCCCTCTAGGTTGAATAAATATTTTATTTCAGATAAAAAATCGTCGTGCAAAACCTCCGGTAAAACGTAAACAAACCGAACACGTGTTTTGCTGTTAAGAGTCATCTCTCAAAAGTCATGTGACCTCAAAGTGAGAATACCACAAAGACAAGATGGCGGGACTAAGTAGGTGAAATCAGTTAATATCGAAAAACATTTTTTATTATAATGAGCTAGAAATGAATAATAATAAGTAAGTAAATATGGAAAGCGATAGATAAATATGTAACGAAAACGAGTTATCCACATGACTCCGCTCTCACAAAGCGTTTTGTTGTGAAAATTACCGCTGAAAGGTGCGACGAATTCTTTGTCGCAGTTCCGCAAATTTTTGATAGGGTGAAATCCGTAGCCCTATGGTCCGCCAAAGAAAAAAAAAAAGGACCATAAAGGGCTACGGTTCCGCAGCTAGGATTTGAGGTGAGAGGTGATTACACTGTATTTTATTAATATTGGTGGAATTGTTGACTATCACTGTTTAAACTTTCTTTTCACAATACATGTATATATTAATAGGAAAAGAAACAGATAAAAAAGTAATATGCCTCCATCCAATCAATATCAACTCTTAAATAAAATAAAATAGCGAAATTATTCAAATATATTCATGGACTGGAAGAGTGGTGTCATTAATAATGATTGCTTATAATTGAGTATAATGAACATACCTTGTCTATACATCCCAGTGTCTTTCTTCCACATTTTAGTGTTCTGAACCTTTTCCTTTTTCATTACATCAATGTGACATTTTCCACTAATATCTTGGATTAATTTATCGTCATACTTTATTTCTAGGAAATCTGCCAGTTTTTTTATTTCGGTAATGCAATCCTACAAAAAAGGAGAGTGAACTTTGAACTTGCTGGTTTTCATGATTCTGCCATTAAAGCAAAATCAGTCGATCAGTTCCTCAATTTAACATCACTGTGAAAAATGGGTTGTTTGGAAAAAAATACCAAAGATGAAAAATGTATTTAATTAAAGTTTGTAATATTTCATAGTAGGAGAACAGATCTGGTTATTACAAGAGTGGGGTCGTGATCGTATGGTAGTTAGATTAACAACTACCTGTGCAATCAGTGCCTATCACCACTGACGTTGTGAGTTTGAATCCTGCTCAGGCGAGGTGTACTCGATACAACATTATGTGATAAAGATTGCAACAGGTCGGTGGTTTTCTCCGGCTACCCTGGTTTCCTCCACCAATAAAACTGGCCGCCACTATATAACTGAAATATTGTTGAAAGTGGCATTAAACATCCATAACCCTAAATCTATTACAAGAGTTCTATTTATTGCCACTGATAGCAAAAACAAACTCGTATTATAGACAGAATTGAATATAAAAAGAGAGTGTGGAGGTCTAGTGTTAAAGTACCTATGAGGTTTTATTGCATATCAGAATAAAAATCATACATTTAATTGGCTGAACACTCTCCACGTGACCTTCACTATTCCGCGATATAGACTGGAATGCTGATATACAAAAATGTAGACCGGTCCAAAAACCGTGTATAGACTGGTACTATTGGTCAATACATGGATATTTGTTTGTTTACGTTTTACGTATTTACAATGTTACTTATAATCTCATTTTATTTCTCATTATAGGTTGAACACCATTCAAACAATCGCTGTAGTCAATTCAAATTAGGTAATAACGAAGGTGATAACGCCTAGGGAAACCTTCAATGATCCTAAATAAAAATTTCTATGCATTTATATTGCATGTGTCAGATTCTGGTCTTCAATGCAATAAACACAATAGTTACTGATATGGAGTGCAATATCAGGATAGACAGACTGCCCTTGGGTCGTGGTGGTACGGACCACGACCCTTGGGCAGTCTGTATATCCTGATATTGCCCTCCATATCAGTAACTGTTATATGAATAGTTTTTTTTTACGGCTAGCCATGGTGTGTCAAATTTGTATCTTAAGTGAGATAGTTTACCAAGTATTCGCCGGATTTGGGCGGTTGTTTTGAAATACTGGATTCCACCACCCTTATACCTGATGGTTCTCTGTTCTTGTATGTGCATATAACAAAATATTGATAGTAATTATAGCTAAAGGCTACATTGGTTGTAGCATGATTTTTACCATAGCAAGTCAACAAGGGCTTCCTACTGCACCAGTTTTAGTTAAAATTATTGTTGTCTTGCAAAAGTCACAAGTGATAGTGATCTGTTTTAAAAATGCAGGAAGGAATTTAGAGAGAAAAAAACCATTAAAATTGGAGATAAAATAAAATTTATCATATTCAGGATAAGGGGGACTTCATCCCATCTCTCAGGACTCTTTTTAATAACAGCAATTTTTACAATAGATTAGTAATATGTTTTAACAAATTAGAAATAAAAAATACTGTGTGGCCATTCCCAGCTTCTTTCAGGTAACTTATTGTTCAGTTAAAGTTTTTTCTTCTGGTAATATATTTGGCAATTTCATCTTAATATTCTATTCTTGATTATGAAGCATACCATGGTTATATCTTCATAGTGTATGACATGTATAGGATAGCCTTTATTTTCCTCCATAGCCTTGTACCAATGGCATACATAATCAAACCAGGAATTAAAGTCAACTGTAATTAAATATCACATACAATTTACTTTATCTAAAACATCACATAAAATTGACTTTATCCAAAACATCACATAAAATTGACTTTATCCAAAACATCACATAAAATTGACTTTATCTAAAAACCTTCTTTATGGGAACAGGTAATGGCTTTATTGAAAGCAACATAAACCATAGTAGCATCACATGGGCCGGTAACATTCATCGTGCGAAATGACCGAAATCCCTATATATATACACTTATACCAAGCATAGTATATATAGGGATTTGGGTCATTTCCTGTGATGATTGTTACTAGCCTCTGTGATCAGTATTTGCCAAAAAAGAAGTAAAATTGACAAGTAAAGATATGGAATGCCTCACAATTCGGTAACAAATTATAACATTGCCCGATAACCTACAGAGGAATGCCACTTCTGAGTCCATATTTTCTCTTGGTGTGCTAGATCTCAAAGGATCCTCTGTTCTTATATGACCGTGGCATTGATCGTGTAATTTATGTGCATGAAAAAACAATATTGGTAATGGTAGCAATTGTTGAAGAATACATATATCATCATCTTGTTCTTATTAAAGTTGAATTATCTCCCTTATTTGAAACAAATTTTAGCCAAAAATATAAAGAAAAACAATTCTTGTGGCATAATAAAAATAGAAAGATATATTATGCTTACCATTTCCTTCTATAAATCTTTTTAAATAACTGTCCCATGATCCATTATACCCGTAGATTAATACGTTGTAATGGTGGTGATAAAATGACACAGCTACATCCTTCGGGTTTCTTATTGTGTAAACTAGTTTACATTTCCTTCTGAAGATGTCTTTCGGTAGCATAGAAAAATGCATATGTGTATTTTGTATCCTGGGAGACTCCATTTTGTCATATTTTTCTTTTGGAACGATTTCCATCATCCATTCCTCTTTAGTTGTATCAACAAGCTCGGCTTTCTGTTTATGTAGCATTTGTATAATCTCCCATACCCAATGTGTTCCTACAAAATAAGTCACCTAATTGAAAAAAAGAATATCAGTAACTCTTACAAATGTAGAATCTGATTTTCTAGATAAAATAATGCATGTTGTATACATTGCATTTTAATGTTTGTAATTCATCTGACCTAAAGGGTCGTGACCTTTTGACATCACTTATTGTTTATTGTCTGCTTTTATGCAGTTTAAAAAAATCTTCTGCACTGAGTTCATTGGTCTAATTTGAGCCAAAGACGGCCTGAACCATCTTTAGGTTGTCTACTTTAAAAATAGTTTCTGATGATACTACCAATATGGTTATGGTTATGAAAATCTTCTCTGAACCTTTGGGCCAATAAGGCTTAATTAGTTAGGTTGTCTACTTTCAAATTATATCTGAAAATGGTGGCTGCTGTTACTATAAATAGCTCCTAGGGAGTAAAGACACATCTACAATGCCAATAAAGTCATATTTTCCCACCAAATGTGCTAAGAAACATTTGAAGATACCAAAGGGGTAAATTTTAAATTGGAACAGTAGATGTCCTTCCATTTTAATTAAAGAAAAGGGTAAATTTTAAATTGGAACAGTAGATGTCCTTCCATTTTAATTAAAGGCACGACATATGTTGTGGGTTTTGCTGAAACATAATGTGTTTTGCAGATTTTTGTCGAAAATAAACAAATTGGCTGTTTTTGACAAAATTTAATTGAAAAGCACTGAGCCAGCTCAATCCAAAATATAGGCTGAGATAGTCAATTGTTGGTCTCCTTTCAAAATTATATCCAACAGCCCAGATTCATTTAGGCAGTAGACATTAAAATGATATAACTGAAACATTGTTAAAAGTGACGCTAAACACCATAAACCAACCAACTAATGAAAACCAAACTAAGCATGTGTGATCCTTGCTTGGTCCTTCTCAAAGTTCAAGTTTCTTTTGTAGATGACATTATTATATATACATGTAGTATCCTATAAAAAAGTTAAACAATCTTTTAATTACCACCTCAATTTTGCAGTGTATTATAGTATGTGTCTGTACATTTAGTTTGTCTGTTAACACAATACAATAAACTTGTTGACTGATCCTTTTTAGATTTTAACAGAATGATCCTTGCATTGGCACAGAATAAAGGTAGGACTGACTGATTTGTCAGATTATAGACCTATACCCGTTTCCAAACAATTATGGTGCCAAAAGGATGGGTTTTTGTTTTGTGTGGGGGTGTATGTGGAGAATTTCTTTTTCAACCAATTTCGATTAAAACAATTCTCTATATATGTTCCTCATAAAATGGCTAGTACTGACGTTGCGTTTTTAACGAATTTCAGAATAATTTGTAATCATAAAAATATACAGTACACCTGCCCGTAAATATATACAATTTATATATCATGATATTCGCTGAATATAGCAGATTAAGTTTAATAACATTTTTTTCTAATTAAGATTTATGAATATTAAACAGTCATACACGTATTTTAAGTGCCTGTCACGCGTAACATTTTACAACCTTTACTCATATATCTGTGTAACAAAAGTATAGATCCCGTCGTCGGGTTTTCGTGAAATTTTGTACAACACTTTCTAAGGACGTCATAATAGAAGGGTCGACGTCATTTTAGATTTGGACGCCAACTACGCCATGTCCAATAAAAAATGTACAATGTAAAATTCTGTCACAATTGATGTACTATGAGTGACAAAGTGGAAACAGATGACAAATAAGTGATCAAAAAGTGTTCAGTAAGTAACCAAAATATTATGTAATAATCCTTTTGTGATGACAAATTAATCAGCACAACTATTTGAAAAATGGTCAAGTATTTATTTTATTAGAGCATTTTAAAGACGTCAGTTAAAATTGTCCAATGTGTGAATTTAATCTGTCCTGACGTTAAGTATCGAAATTCACGCGTATAAAAAATACCGTATCTGATAATGGAAAAATAAATAAAATGACTGAAATACGTCTTTTTTGTCATATATCATAATATTACAATGACTTGATTTTCACAAGAAATAGGAAAACTGCATAAAAAAATGTCCGTTATACAGAAATGTCCAATGTTACATTTTTCAACTAGAAACGTCATTCAATGTCTTCTTATGATAGAATTAAATCCGACATAGCATGTTGAATTGTCTACGTACAAACAAAAGAAAATCATTCTCAAAATACGTTTTTTTATCTACATTGTACAGTTGAAATTTCTTTGGAATTGACTGTAAAAAGAAAAAATTACAACGAAAAATGCTTGTCCCATACAAATGTCCAATAGTCTCATTTTTGACTTCAAAGGTCATTAAAATTTTAAATCTAAAACCATATGGTAAAAATTATACGATCATAAAAAAATAATTTACACAACAGAAAAAAATAGGAAAACATTTTAGAAATACGTTTTTTACATTAATTTCAAATTTGTAATTCTTTTTCGATGCACTTCAAAAAACAAAAAAATATACCCAAAAATGCTTGTCCCAAAAAATGTCCAATATTGCACGCTGAACTGTGAACGTCGTCAAATATCAAAAAGTTGTCTTCAAGATCTAAGGATGTCAAATTGGGGCCAATAGAGTCAAACTTTCGTATCCGATATTGACATTTGTCTTCCATATGAAATGTTGCAATTATACAAAATGTGCATACGCGCTGCCATTGTTGTTTGTCATAAGTGAGGTATTGGTTTGTCATAAAGTTATAATTACGACAAATGTTAAGATATGTCTTATCTTACGAAAGTTTTGTGAAACAAACTGGACTGAACTTTTGTCGCAAGACATACTTCAGTTACACCGTTGTCTTAAGACAGCTTCGTGAAACTGACCGCCGATGTATGTTACGCAAAGGATAAACAATATCAGTGGACACTTGCAAGTGGACACTTCCAAGTACTAGTATATAATCACATTTGAAAACAAACAAACTGACATTTAAGCCATTCATGATGTAAGTATTAATACATTTGAACGTCTACTTTCTAAATGAGTGTGCAATTCTGCCTGAATTCAATATGGTTCCATACGTTTGAATTTAAGGATTCTCCCTCATTTAGGTGTTTGCTTAATTTGACTTGCCGTTATCCTTAATTCATTTAGGTTGGTTGGTTTATGGTGTTTAACGCCACTTTCAACACTATTTCAGTTATATCGGGGCGGTCAGTTTTATTGGTGAAGGAAACCGAATTACGTACCCGGAGAAACCACGTACCTTTCGTAAGTCACTGACAAACTTTATCACATAATGTTGTATCGAGAACACCGCCTGAGCGGCATTCGTACTCACAACGTTAGCGGTAATAGACACTGATTGCAAAGATAGTTGTAAATCCAACTACCATACGATCACGACCACGACGACCCCTAAATTCATTTAGATAATATACATGTATTAGTAATATGATTTTATAGAATTAGTTAATATTTAAATTTAACGTTGTGGTATTTCCGTAGAGAACATTAGTTTAAACACTAACACAAATTTTAAGCTGAAAATTTACCAGATTTTGGATAGTTGCATAGAACAACGTCATCATCCCTGGCTTCCCAATGGTCCACCATCGACCGAAAATCACTTTCCTGGCTCGGATGGCCGAATTCTGGTATATAAAAGCCATCAACATCTAAAACTTTGAAGTGATTCCCATCGGAATCAACCAAGTCCTTAGAAGGCATCTGAAAGGTATGGGATATAGTCACTTAACTGACCCTTTCCTATAGCTTGTCTCTGTATCAATTTTAATATCGATTCTAAATGCCTACAAGTTTATTTTGTCATTAGCTCATTGCCAATCATGAGAAGATGATCGATGCATGTGTTTGTATTGATGCTATAGAAATTAAACCTTTCACTCAGCAGAAATCGATACACGTTTGAAAAAGAGAGTTTTCTATAGTTTCTATAGTCAATTCATGTATTGAACAAATCATCACTAGAATTTTAATTTTAAAAAATGCCAAAGAAAATGCTCAGTATATTAGCACAGGCGCATGGAGCATGGATTTCGTTTCCTCCTCCTCCCCCTTTTTTTTCAAAATTTTCATATTAATCATTCCTTCTTCAAAATTTGCATAATCATTCGTTTTTCTTCATTTGACAATATCAGTAGACGTCATACATCATGAATAATACGTGTATTCTGTGTCCACAGTTTTTCGTCTCTATACTGTATCAGTCGAAAAACTGTGGACACAGAATACACGTATTATTCATGATTCATGATGTCTACTGATATTGTCAAATGAAGAAAAACGAATGATTATGAAAATTTTGAAGAAGGAATGATTAATATGAAAATTTTGAAAAAGGAGGGTAATAGAGAAAAGAGGGGGGAGGAGGAAACGAAATCCATGCCCCATGCGCCTGTGTATATTAGTACATTTTTTGGTATTTAATTTATCATCTAGAAACAAGAAACATTACTGTTTGTCAACAAAGCAAGGGGCATAACTGCGGAACCGTATAAGCCAAAATCTGCAAATTCGAACATAACCTATATTTTGTTGAAAATAATTCGATGTAATTATTTCAGAGCATTTGGTAAAATAATAATTCATTTATTATCTGGAAACAAATAAAAATAAAATTTTTCAACGAATCAAGTCTCCAAAAATTCAAAATTATCAATTTTCAATTTGACTTGTAATTTGTGGATCATGATATCGTGTTAAATTTTCAAATTATTTTTAGGAATGGCATTTTATTTATCATCTTGAAACCACGAATGGGTTCGCGCCCGGCTTTGTAAATTACACAAAACTAAATATTGCTGAAAGTGGCGTTAAACACAATAAATAAATCAATCAATCATGAAACTACGAACATCACAAATAAAAGGGCCATAACTCCTGAACGACAAAAATAAAAATCGTCCAATTTCGAGCTTATACTTGTTTTGTGGATCATGATACATGTATTGTATTAAAATTTCAGAGCATTTGGTGTAGTGGTATTTTATTTATCGTCCGCAAGCTAAAGTTTGAGAGACGAACGTAACGAACAGACAAGACGATTCATATTTAAACAGACCCTTTAACCACCTCACTATCACCGCTTTTCCATGTCTATTGGCTTCCACAATCCAACATAATAATAATAAGGGCCTTTTCGCACTCATTTTAGGTATGACATATCCTCATTGTTTAAGACTCTACTTTGACTCACAGGGGCTAGGTGCGTCCGAAAAAAAAAAAATAAAAAAATACTATATAATACTACAAGGGGGCGAACTCACTTGCTTCCATTTTTTTAAGTCGTCGTGTTAAATTGATCGTAACTTCGGAACGCCTTTATATTTTCAAAAAATGTTTCCACCAGTCGAAAGTCAAGTAATTTTCCTTTCCAAAGAGACCCCAATTGTTAGTGTAGGCCTCCAAACTGCTGAGGTATCATACACGAACCAAAACAAAACGGCGTGAAAATCCGAAGTCGTACAAACGTTGGGTTGACCACTTCCCATCTGTGTACAGACTTTCCCATGCGTAAACGAGTCATTTTGACTAGCTAAATACTTTCATCCATTCAAATTATGATAAAATTTCTTACCTTACGCCAATGAAAGAAATCCCATTTGCATCCTTGACAAACGCCATAGACGTGAAAATTGAGAGAGTTCTAACGGGCTTTTTGATTGGCTGAAACAGATTGTTCAGCCAACCAAAAAGCCCGTTAGAACTCTCTCAATTTTCACGTCTATGGCGTTTGTCAAGGATGCAAATGGGATTTCTTTCAAAAACAGACTTAAAGGACATATAAATTGGCGTAAGGTAAGAAATTTTATCATAATTTGAATGGATGAAAGTATTTAGCTAGTCAAAATGACTCGTTTACGCATGGGAAAGTCTGTACACAGATGGGAAGTGGTCAACCCAACGTTTGTACGACTTCGAATTTTCACGCCGTTTTGTTTTGGTTCGTGTATGATACCTCAGCAGTTCGGAGGCCTACACTAACAATTGGGGTCTCTTTGGAAAGGAAAATTACTTGACTTTCGACTGGTGGAAACATTTTTTGAAAATATTAAGGCGTTCCGAAGTTACAATCAATTTAACACGACGACTTAAAAAAATGGAAGCAAGTGAGTTCGCCCCCTTGTAGTTGTAGTAATATATAGTATTTTTTTTATTTATTTTTTTTTCTTCGGACGCACCTAGCCCCTGTGCTTTAACTGTGAAATGTAGAACATTAATGTGAGCTTTGTTTTCTGACTTTAATTTAATATGTCAAGTGTAATGTTGGAGAGTCAGTCATGAATTGAATTGAATATTAATATTAGCTCGAGTAGGATTTTCAGACCCAGTGAATGTGTTGGTGTTTTAATTTAAAGATTCCATTTATACTTGAAAATCTTTTTCCTGAACGAATAGAACTGAAATAATGGTTGAAAGACGTCTATACAACTTAACCTACTTAGTTAACAGAGATAACAATTGGAAGAAAATTGTCACCCCTACTCCCACCGAGTCTGACATAACGAGGCTATGTATGTACATATACAATGTATATGTATTTTTGATCATTAGTTATATATTCATGTACAATCATTTCTAGCATGATAATGCATCTGCAAGGGACATAAGCAAGCAATCAATTATAAAACAAAACAGAAGAAAATATATATATTACAAACATTTGATAGCATACCTGTGTAAGAATGCGGAGGTTTATAACTTTATAATGCTTATCCTAGATTTTAAATGTACTGTGTGCGATTGCGTCACTACAATATACAACCAGTGCATATTATATTGACATAAACAAAGACTTCAAACTACCGATGATCACAGGTGGAAATGTCTCTTATTACTACGTCCTTGACCCACTTTATCCCGACATCAGAAACAAAGACGAAGGTGTTTAATTGCAATATTTATGAATTTGATTACCATTAGATGTCTAATATTTTTGTGGGACTCATCATTTATGACTTGCCTTGTCTTGATGACTCAGCACTGAAGGAATACGGTTACATCCCGGTGAAATAAAAATGTGATGTGAGCGAGAATCTCTTTTTTTAGTTTAAACATATTTTATTTGCTCAAATGTGCAAAAAGGATAAGACACAAGTTAAACAAACTTATGAAGTCTTCTCCTATATACAATAAGTTACAACATTATTTGATAGAGCATGCATGTATATAAATATTTCTTACATTAATATGTGTAGATTGAACTAAAACAGAGAATGAAGAAAGGAATGAGAGAGAGGGTTGGGTTAGTGGTGATGATGTGTGCGATTGTTGTTTTGGTGAACAACTAGACAATAAGAAACCTTTCAGACCTCTTTATATATTCAAACACATGCTTAAAAATAATTTCGTTCTGTTCATACGGGAGTGTAGGATTACCACAGGTCAAAAGTGTAAGGTCTAAAGCACAATAATTAGGTAGCCAGTTGAGATTTTGAAACAATGTATGTCTTATATTTGAATAATGGGAACAATCGAAGAAGAAATGATAGGAGTCTTCGCGATTGGCACCACAACGACAAGACGGATCTTTACTTGGAACAAATCGTAATTCAAAAAAGAAGCAAAACATCGAAGCTGGGTTAAAATAATATTCAGTTTTCGAGGTCCAATTTCGTAATGTTTAGGAACTTGGCTAATATCTTTCCGCTTTCTTAATTCAGCTTTAAATTTTGCAATAGAATCCACATTTCGAAGAGATGGATCTAAGCTATTCCATTGACGTATAGTTGAAGGAATAAATGAATCATAAGTATTCGATAGTCTACAAAATGGCATTATAATATCACTTCCATTACGCAATGGATAAACGGTTGTACTTTGAATTGATGGTGGAATTAAGTCACAAAGATACATGGGTGCATTATTATTTTGTATGTTATAAAACATTTGTAATTTTCTCCTTTTTCTTCTTTCTGCCAATGATTCCCAGCCTAATTCTTTATAAATTAAAATTGAACTAGCAAATATTGGAAGACCAGTAACGATTCTAGCAGCCTCAAGTTGCAAATGGTCAAGCTTATTAGAATTCCCTACCCCACAATTATCCCATACTTCACAAGCATATTCAAAAATTGGTCTGATATAAACTAAATATAATTTCTCTAGATTTTTCCGAGAAAGTTTATATTTTAACTTTCGAAGAACATTCAGGTGTTTGTAAATACTTAACAATATATTTTCGACATGTATATTCCATTTAGCATCGCTGCTAAATGTAACTCCATTATCAGGGGATGTCAAAAGGAAAGGGGATGGAATCAGCAAATAATGATGTTAGAAAATGGCCGATTTTACCATTCGATGTACATTCTCGTCTAGTTCTCGTATATCGAGAAACTTTTCATTGGATAATTTTTTGACGTATTTGAAGTGCATGCAAATTTAGAATCGACCGAAATAAGTCGGAAAATACCGAAGTATAATTGTAATATACGGAAAATATCGAAGGAAATTCGGCAATATATAATTTAGATAATTGCAACTATAATATTCATATATATATATATATGAACTTTAAAAATGTTATTGTTTAATATTGATAACAATTTCAAAATATAACAATTAAATGCAAACAGTTGAATTAACAATAATTATTGAGTGCAGTCGGAGAGCAGACTCGATAATGGCGTCATTTCAATTAATTTGTCACGTACATTTTTTACCGGAATCGGACACGTTTTAGAATACATCGTCCAAGTGTTGAAAATTCACTCGTTTTAATCGTTGCGAGCGTCAAATATAACCGAAGAAGCGAGAAAAACATAGAACATTGTTTCTTTCATATAAATTTGAGGCCCCGTGCTTGAACTTCTTGTAACAAAGGAGTAATGCAGAAATTAAAACGACACGGAAATGGCGGAAGTTGTTTAAAAAAACACGAAAAATTAAAAATTAAAATATTTGCCGAAAGGGTGATGGAAAATCATATATATAGTTCCATATATAGCCTCACACATTCTACAAATACAGTCATCATCTTTGAATGCATATGCATTTTTGACAAAAGTATAAAACAGTGGTTGATTTCGCCCCTGTGAGAGGTGCCAGTAGCACTTAGTCACATCTTCTCGTTTACAGTTTATGCAAGGGCTTGGTGGACTGGCTTCATGCACCCTGCAGGGCTTTCAAAATTTTTCAAATGTACCAGTACTTCACTATTTACAGGCAGTACTTTTTCTTAAAAATTGAACATTTTTCATGAATATCTTATACAGCATGTGGCCAAAAGTATTGCCACATGTAAAAAAAAATCCCTATATAATCAACCAAAACCATATTTTGAATTTTCAAAATATTATTGTGAAGTCATTTCTGGATAGATTTTAACAAATTTTACACCAAAATATTCAGAATTGTCTATATTTTGACTGTTTATTTGCTCATTATGTTTATATGAGTGGTTTTTATTTGTACATAATTTAAATATAACAAATAAAAATTGACTTTGATTTTCCTATATATTTCAACTAAAAATAAAACCTAAAAATTAACAACCTGGTTAAATTATCTACAAATAAAAACCACTCAGTCATATAAACAAATGAGCAAATAAACATGCTGTACAACATTCTTTGAAATTAGGAGGTACCAATTACCATTTTAAGTGGGTACCTGGTACCGTCCCTTACTAAAACTAAAAGGCCTGCACCCGTTGACAGTTTGACTTTGGTGGCATATTTCAGAAAAGGGGGGGGGTGCATATAACCAAGTTCGGGTTGTAGTTGTGAACCCACGAGATTGACAGAATGGGATAAATGCATCGAATTTCTAGACAATTTGCATTGTACATCAAAACAGTGTGTTTTACCTCACATGCCTACCGTTATTCCATTGTTTACATGTATAAATATTGATTGTACGAGTAAAATGGGAGGAGCAAATTGTTCAACCTTGACTCTGTTTGGGTGACGTTGGAATATGGACTATTTTTCTTAAACTGTTACGAGTGATGTAAATTCCCTTTTACCCGATGAAGTGTAGATATTATTCTGTCCAAGGAACCAGTTTTTTTATTTTTCCCTCCACGGGAACATTATTCTGTCAGATGCAAAAAGTGTAAACATACGCGTCAAAAAAAAATTACGATTTTCGAGGTAAAGAAAAAAACCGTTACTTTTACATTCATCGCAGACCGATTTTATACCAGACTGAAAATCATGACCATTAATAAATATAAATGTGATTTTTAATCATATTTCAATCATTTTCATTGGTTTAATAGAACAAAAACGTAGTTTTCCAAGTATGTATAATTGTTTGGGTTTGTGAAGCGCCATCTAGCGGAAAATATTTACGATTATCTCCCTTGGATTTTTAAATATTCCACGGACCGGAAAATTAGAATTTTTGCGAGCCTGCTCTTTGAGGAAAAAGCTTTTTAAGGAATTTGAATAAAGGGAAATAATCATAGTACTGTATAGTATTATAAAATTACTACTGAAAAAGTTTTTTGAGTAAAAAAAAAATTGAACCAATAGTGATTTACACAGTTTGTCTATAAACTAGTAATAAGTATCCTTATATTTAAAAAAATGAAATAAATATTTTACAATACTGTCTGTACTACTGTAGGAGTGGGAAGCCTATCTAAATAGATCCTGTTTTTAATAACAATTTATATATTCATAAAATAAAATAATCTAAAATGCATATGTATGGTAAATAAAATTTGGATTAAGTGTTAACTATGCTAGATATCTACATACCATTAGTTGTTTACAAAATACACTTATAATTATTGTTTGTAAACAAACATCTGCTTTGCATATCATAAATCCTCGGATTTACCATATTCTAAGAAGACACGTTTTTTTATTAATTTATTTTATAAAAATATATACAAAAGAAAAAAAATCCATTCAGAAAAAAATTGTCAAACTAAAAATCCTCCTGATTCTGATCCTGATCTTAACAGCAGCTCGCTGGTAAGATCTGCCTAAAATTTGATTATATTTTACATCACATCCAAAATTTTACAAGAAGACGTATGTTGAATGTAAAATAATACAACCTCCTTGGGAAATTATATATTTCAAACTATTACATCCATATTTTGTCACAATATATCCATAAATAAATGTCTGGCAAACTCATTTACCTAACACGATACACACATTAGCAGGTCCCTATATTTTGAATGGCTGAGTAAATAGCCAAGGGAGATCATCATTTCTATAGCCTGCTCTTATAGACGGAGATGCTATTATTATTTGTTAGCAACAAACGAATACATGTATGTAGTGAATTTGATGTAATGGGAAAGCAGAAAACATAAGGGACTGGCGGAGAGGATAGATTTAATGGAAAGAATTAGATTTAAAAAAAAATAATATGAAGCAAAAATTTGAAGATGCCAAAGGTGTAATCTGAATCCGTAAACCGAAGAACGAGGACAGACAATACAATTGTCAAAAGAAAAAATACGAAAAAACAAACACTGGTCAAAACTAAAGATTGAGCGACAAGAACTTGAGAAGGAAAACAAGCTTGATAAAAATCATTCACCTAAATACGCCATGGTGACACATTTCAATTACTTACCGTGTTGTTCAGTGGGACAGAGCTCGAGGTCAGTGTAAATATCTTTATCAGTTAAACTACATGCATATTATTATAAACAAACCGTGTATATACATGTATATAACCGACTTTACATATCGTAATTTTTCACAATACTATGAAATTAATCCATGAAATGAAAAACGACATTCTGTTTATCATTTTATTTCTTTTTATTGACTTTTAGAATTTAACAAACTTGAGCTAGGTTTTCCAACATAATATTTTTAATAATAGGACATGCATATAGAAAAAAATATATCTAACGATTCAAATAGATGATGACATTCGGTATCCGGTCACATCAGAGAGCCGGTCTCCCTGGGGGAACTCTGAGGTATATAAATAAGATATAATTTCTCCACTGAGGGGTAAACACCATATATATATATATCAATGGTGTGGGTTCAAATCCCGTCGAGGGAAGAACAAAAATTTGACAGCTCTAAAAATCTAATTCTAACACTGTTTGGTTTAATTTTCAGACGTATATATATATAGCGACAATATGTAAACGAGTGTTTCTTGTTTAGAGAAAACCACGATTCTTGAACACAAGACAACTTGCAGGACCTCCCAAGTCAGCAAGTTTTCTAGAAGTGGTCATTTCAACTTGCAGGACCTCCCAAGTCAGCAAGTTTTCTAGAAGTGGTCATTTCAACTTGCAGGACCTCCCAAGTCAGCAAGTTTTCTAGAAGTGGTCATTTCAACTTGCAGGACCTCCCAAGTCATCAAGTTTTCTAGAAGTGGTCATTTCATCTTGCAGGACCTCCCAAGTCAGCAAGTTTTCTAGAAGTGGTCATTTCAACTTGCAGGACCTCTCAAGTCAGCAAGTTTTCTAGAAGTGATCATTTCAACTTGCAGGACCTCTCAAGTCAGCAAGTTTTCTAGAAGTGATCATTTCAACTTGCAGGAACTCTCAAGTCAGCAAGTTTTCTAGAAGTGATCATTTCAACTTGCAGGACTCTCAAGTCAGCAAGTTTTCTAGAAGTGATCATTTCAACTTGCAGGACCTCTCAAGTCAGTAAGTTTTCTAAAAGTGATCAGTTTAACTTGCAGGACCTGGTTCTCAAGTCAGCAAGTTTTCTAGAAGTGACCATTTCAACTTGCAGCACCTCTCTAGTCAGTAAGTTTTCTAGGAGTTAACATTTCAACTTGCAGGACCTCTCAAGTCAGCAAGTTTTCTAGAAGTGATCATTTCAACTTGCAGGACCACTCAAGTCAGCAAGTTTTCTAGGAGTGATCAGTTTAACATGCAGCACCCGGCTCTCAAGTCAGCAAGTTTTCTAGAAGTCATCATTTCAACTTACAGGACCTCTCAAGTCAGTAAGTTTTCTAGAAGTGATCATTTCAACCTACAGGACCTCTCAAGTCAGTAAGTTTTCTAGAAGTGATCCTTTCATCTTGCAGGACATGGCTCTCAAGTCAGCAAGTTTTCTATGAGTGATCATTTCAACTTGCAGGACCTCTAAAGTCAGTAAGTTTTCTAGGAGTGATCATTTCAACTTGCAGGACCTCTAAAGTCAGTAAGTTTTCTAGGAGTGATCATTTCATCTTGCAGGACCTCCCAAGTCAGCAAGTTTTCTAGAAGTGGTCATTTCATCTTGCAGGACCTCCCAAGTCAGCAAGTTTTCTAGAAGTGGTCATTTCAACTTGCAGGACCTCCCAAGTCAGCAAGTTTTCTAGGAGTGATCATTTCATCTTGCAGGACCTCCCAAGTCAGCAAGTTTTCTAGAAGTGGTCATTTCAACTTGCAGGACCTCTCAAGTCAGCAAGTTTTCTAGAAGTGATCATTTCAACTTGCAGGACCTCTCAAGTCAGCAAGTTTTCTAGAAGTGATCATTTCAACTTGCAGGAACTCTCAAGTCAGCAAGTTTTCTAGAAGTGATCATTTCAACTTGCAGGACCTCTCAAGTCAGCAAGTTTTCTAGAAGTGATCATTTCAACTTGCAGGACCTCTCAAGTCAGTAAGTTTTCTAAAAGTGATCAGTTTAACTTGCAGGACCTGGTTCTCAAGTCAGCAAGTTTTCTAGAAGTGACCATTTCAACTTGCAGGACATCTCAAGTCAGCAAGTTTTCCAGGAGTGATCAATTTAACTTACAGCACCCCCCCAAGTCTGCAAGTTTTCTAGAAGTGACCATTTCAACTTGCAGGACATCTCAAGTCAGTAAGTTTTCTAGGAGTGAACATTTCAACTTGCAGGACCTCTCAAGTCAGCAAGTTTTCTAGAAGTGATCATTTCAACTTGCAGGACCTCTCAAGTCAGCAAGTTTTCTAGGAGTGATCAGTTTAACATGCAGCACCCGGCTCTCAAGTCAGCAAGTTTTCTAGAAGTCATCATTTCAACTTACAGGACCTCTCAAGTCAGTAAGTTTTCTAGAAGTGATCATTTCAACCTACAGGACCTCTCAAGTCAGTAAGTTTTCTAGAAGTGATCCTTTCATCTTGCAGGACATGGCTCTCAAGTCAGCAAGTTTTCTATGAGTGATCATTTCAACTTGCAGGACCTCTAAAGTCAGTAAGTTTTCCAGGAGTGATCATTTCAACTTGCAGGACCTCTAAAGTCAGTAAGTTTTCTAGGAGTGATCATTTCAACTTACTGGACCTCTCAAGTCAGCAAGTTTTCTAGGAGTGATCATTTCAACTTACTGGACCTCTCAAGTCAGCAAGTTTTCTAGGAATGATCATTTCATCTTGCAGGACCTCTCAAGTCAGCAAGTTTTCTAGGAGTGATCAGTTTAACTTACAGCACCTCCCAAGTCTGCAAGTTTTCTAGGAGTGATCATTTCAACTTACTGGACCTCTCAAGTCAGCAAGTTTTCTAGAAGTGATCATTTCAACTTGCAGGACCTCCCAAGTCAGCAAGTTTTCTAGAAGTGATCATTTCAACTTGCAGGACCTCCCAAGTCAGCAAGTTTTCTAGAAGTGGTCATTTCAACTTGCAGGACCTCTCAAGTCAGCAAGTTTTCTAGAAGTGATCATTTCAACTTGCAGGACCTCTCAAGTCTGCAAGTTTTCTAGAAGTGATCATTTCAACTAGCAGGAACTCTCAAGTCAGCAAGTTTTCTAGAAGTGATCATTTCAACTTGCAGGACCTCTCAAGTCAGCAAGTTTTCTAGAAGTGATCATTTCAACTTGCAGGACCTCTCAAGTCAGTAAGTTTTCTAAAAGTGATCAGTTTAACTTGCAGGACCTGGTTCTCAAGTCAGCAAGTTTTCTAGAAGTGATCATTTCAACTTGCAGGACCTCTCAAGTCAGTAAGTTTTCTAAAAGTGATCAGTTTAACTTGCAGGACCTGGTTCTCAAGTCAGCAAGTTTTCTAGAAGTGACCATTTCAACTTCCAGCACCTCTCTAGTCAGTAAGCTTTCTAGGAGTGAACATTTCAACTTGCAGGACCTCTCAGGTCAGCAAGTTTTCTAGAAGTGATCATTTCAACTTGCAGGACCTCTCAAGTCAGCAAGTTTTCTAGGAGTGATCAGTTTAACATGCAGCACCCGGCTCTCAAGTCAGCAAGTTTTCTAGAAGTCATCATTTCAACTTACAGGACCTCTCAAGTCAGTAAGTTTTCTAGAAGTGATCATTTCAACCTACAGGACCTCTCAAGTCAGTAAGTTTTCTAGAAGTGATCCTTTCATCTTGCAGGACATGGCTCTCAAGTCAGCAAGTTTTCTATGAGTGATCATTTCAACTTGCAGGACCTCTAAAGTCAGTAAGTTTTCCAGGAGTGATCATTTCAACTTGCAGGACCTCTAAAGTCAGTAAGTTTTCTAGGAGTGATCATTTCAACTTACTGGACCTCTCAAGTCAGCAAGTTTTCTAGGAGTGATCATTTCAACTTACTGGACCTCTCAAGTCAGCAAGTTTTCTAGGAGTGATCATTTCAACTTACTGGACCTCTCAAGTCAGCAAATTTTCTAGGAGTGATCATTTCTACTTGCAGGACCTGGCTCTCAAGTCAGCAAGTTTTCTAGAAGTGATCATTTCAACTTGCAGGACCTCTAAAGTCAATAAGTTTTCTAGGAGTGATCATTTCATCTTGCAGGACATCTCAAGTCAGCAAGTTTTCTAGGAGTGATCAGTTTAACTTACAGCACCTCCCAAGTCTGCAAGTTTTCTAGGAATGATCATTTCATCTTGCAGGACCTCTCAAGTCAGCAAGTTTTCTAGGAGTGATCAGTTTAACTTACAGCACCTCCCAAGTCTGCAAGTTTTCTAGGAGTGATCATTTCAACTTACTGGACCTCTCAAGTCAGCAAGTTTTCTAGGAGTG
Source organism: Bathymodiolus brooksi (assembly GCA_963680875.1). Classification (NCBI taxonomy): domain Eukaryota; kingdom Metazoa; phylum Mollusca; class Bivalvia; order Mytilida; family Modiolidae; genus Bathymodiolus; species Bathymodiolus brooksi. Next base: position 60,466,477 of record OY804576.1, on the reverse strand, counting down.
ATCAGTTTAACTTGCAGCACCTGGCTCTCAAGTCAACAAGTTTTCTAGAAGTGATCATTTCAACTTGCAGGATCTCTCAAGTCAGTAAGTGTTCTAGGAGTGATCATTTCATCTTACAGGACATCTCAAGTCAGCAAGTTTTCCAGGAGTGATCAATTTAACTTACAGCACCCCCCAAGTCTGCAAGTTTTCTAGAAGTGATCATTTCAACTTGCAGGACCTCCCAACTCTGCAAGTTTTCTAGAAGTGATCATTTCAACTTGCAGGACCTCTCAAGTCAGTAAGTTTTCTAGGAGTGATCATTTCATCTTGCAGGACCTCTCAAGTCAGCAAGTTTTCTAGGACTGATCAGTTTAACTTGCAGCACCTGGCTCTCAAGTCAACAAGTTTTCTAGAAGTGATCATTTCAACTTGCAGGATCTCTCAAGTCAGTAAGTGTTCTAGGAGTGATCATTTCATCTTGCAGGACATCTCAAGTCAGCAAGTTTTCCAGGAGTGATCAATTTAACTTACAGCACCCCCCCCCCCCCCCCCCCAAGTCTGCAAGTTTTCTAGAAGTGATCATTTCAACTTGCAGGACCTCCCAACTCTGCAAGTTTTCTAGAAGTGATCATTTCAACTTGCAGGACCTCTCAAGTCTGCAAGTTTTCTAGGAATGATCATTTCATCTTGCAGGACCTCTCAAGTCAGCAAATTTTCTAGGAGTGATCATTTCTACTTGCAGGACCTGGCTCTCAAGTCAGCAAGTTTTCTAGAAGTGATCATTTCAACTTGCAGGACCTCTAAAGTCAATAAGTTTTCTAGGAGTGATCATTTCATCTTGCAGGACATCTCAAGTCAGCAAGTTTTCTAGGAGTGATCAGTTTAACTTACAGGACCTCCCAAGTCTGCAAGTTTTCTAGGAATGATCATTTCATCTTGCAGGACCTCTCAAGTCAGCAAGTTTTCTAGGAGTGATCAGTTTAACTTACAGCACCTCCCAAGTCTGCAAGTTTTCTAGGAGTGATCATTTCAACTTACTGGACCTCTCAAGTCAGCAAGTTTTCTAGGAGTGATCAGTTTAACTTGCAGCACCTGGCTCTCAAGTCAACAAGTTTTCTAGAAGTGATCATTTCAACTTGCAGGATCTCTCAAGTCAGTAAGTGTTCTAGGAGTGATCATTTCATCTTGCAGGACATCTCAAGTCAGCAAGTTTTCCAGGAGTGATCAATTTAACTTACAGCACCCCCCCAAGTCTGCAAGTTTTCTAGAAGTGATCATTTCAATTTGCAGGACCTCCCAACTCTGCAAGTTTTCTAGAAGATATCATTTCAACTTGCAGGACCTCTCAAGTCAGTAAGTTTTCTAGGAGTGATCATTTCATCTTGCAGGACCTCTCAAGTCAGCAAGTTTTCTAGGAGTGATCAGTTTAACTTACAGCACCTCCCAAGTCTGCAAGTTTTCTAGGAATGATCATTTCATCTTGCAGGACCTCTCAAGTCAGCAAGTTTTCTAGGAGTGATCAGTTTAACTTACAGCACCTCCCAAGTCTGCAAGTTTTCTAGGAGTGATCATTTCAACTTACTGGACCTCTCAAATCAGCAAGTTTTCTATAAGTGATCATTTCAACTTGCAGGGCCTGGCTCTCAAGTCAGCAAGTTTTCTAGGAGTGATCATTTCATCTTGCATGACCTCTCAAGTCAGCAAGTTTTCTAGGAGTGATCAGTTTAACTTGCAGCACCTGGCTCTCAAGTCAGCAAGTTTTCTAGAAGTGATCATTTCAACTTGCAGGACCTCTCAAGTCAGTAAGTTTTCTAGGAGTGATCATTTCATCTTGCAGGACATCTCAAGTCAGCAAGTTTTCTAGGAGTGATCAGTTTAACTTACAGCACCCCCCAAGTCTGCAAGTTTTCTAGAAGTGATCATTTCAACTTGCAGGACCTCTCAAGTCAGCAAGTTTTCTAGGAGTGATCATTTCAACTTGCAGGACCTCTCAAGTCAGCAAGTTTTCTAGGAGTGATCATTTCAACTTACTGGACCTCTCAAGTCAGCAAGTTTTCTAGGAGTGATCATTTCATCTTGCAGCACCTCTCAAGTCAGCAAGTGTTCTAGGAGTGATCATTTCAACTTCCAGAACCTCCCAATCTGCAAGTTTTCTATGAGTGATCATTTCAACTTGCAGCAGCCCCCAATTACGGCTTGTAAGTAATGGTCTTGATGAAGACCAGGACTGTGTTGCATGTATATTAAAGCTAATTTAAGCATCAATTGTCAAATCTCAAGTGTAAATTAAATTCATGAACATTTCTACAACATTGTATCAATGTATTGTTTACTAAAATTTCATTGTGGTTTGAGCAACAATTTTCAGATATAACTTTATCTTAGTATTCTGTAAACTTCAGAAGAAATATAGCACTATGGAATGCTTTACATTCGATATGTCTGTCGTAATGTACTTAATTTGTTGTTTTGTTATATATATTATTGCTGTTTCAGCGCCTAATTAGGAACGTGGACAGCTATATTATGGGGAGAACATATATGTTTTGATGAGATGATGTTCAAGTCCACCTTGTACCAGACCACCAAGCTGAGCCGCATTTATATAGTGCCAGCTCACTGAAACAGCAAGTATCCAATCGGACATTATCCTGACAACAAGTCTGTGTGTTCTTACTCATTCTCGATAGGAGAGAATCAGATAATACCAGTTATAATGCCTTTAGTTCAACTCACTGGAGATCGTCTGCACTCGAGTAGAGCACACTAGCGATTGCACTAGTGGAGAAACAAAGATCAGACACACGTAGTTTAGTTTATAATTATTTTATTTAATCAATGATACAAAGAGGATCAGACACAAGTTTTACCACCTCATGGAATCTTCTCCTATATATACAATCATTATTACATTATAGACACACGTATACATTCGTATTTCAAATAACACATGATTCCTCAACAATACAATACGAGTACACATGTGTCTGGAATACACAAGTGACATTTGGCCATTTTTGTTTCAGACAAAAAAAACTGAAACATTTTAAGACAGCGACAAGGAGAGGCACATTTATTGACATACCGGTAGTATTAGTAATATCGATTAATACCTAAAATAATACCTCCCAATACTTGACACATAACATGAGGGACTCGGAATATAAAAGTATAAATCAGTTTCTCTACTGCGGGATACAACTCCTCTGAAAAATCCGTCCACTAGTTGCACTAGCCGAATCGGGAACATTAGTTCTTTTCATGAAAATAGCCGAAATTAAGACCACTAGACGTTCAACAACATTCAATCAATCAGAATATAAGGGTTATGGGAGTTAACGCCATTCATATCAATATTTCAGTTCTATCGCGGCTGTCTGTTTATTGGTAAAGGATAGCAGTGTGCATAGAGAAAAGAACTGACCTGACTCAAGGAATTAACAAACAATGTCCCATAAAGTTGTATCGAGTACACCTCACCATTTGCGAAAATCGAACTCACAATTTTCGTGGTGATAGGCACTGATAGCATAAGCATAGATGTAAATATAACTATCGTACGATCGCGGCTATAACATCCTCCACTACATAATATTATGTAATGCAAGTGGCGTAATTATTTGTCCACCACTGCTTGTGCAGCCCCGTTGGTTTAAACAAAATATGTCCAATATGATCATCTGATTTACTGTTTAAGATTTATACTGTAAATTTTATTTGCAGTCTAGAGTTTGTCATTCTGTCTTTATAATATGTATCAAACATGTCATTTTGTCCTACAGTAAACCAATTCTTCCAATCACCAACTTGTCCTGAAATTATAAATAAACATAATAACCAAGACAAATATGATGAGGAGATTTTACATACATTGTAATGTATTATGTTATCCACCTAAATTGTAAAGGTACCCAAAGCCTGGCGTTTTACCGATCAGTTCGTTATATCTGTCCAGGCTTTCCTGCATGCATGTTGTATTAAGCTTGTAAATGGGTGACATTTCCCAAACACGAAGGAAAGTACTAATTTACGCACGGTAAATGTATTTGAATCGTCAGGCTCAAGCCAGCGGGCATCCCTTTCCGATGCTGTATCCAACATAGCAGAGGCTACATTCTATTCCTATACACAGGGGTCATCTGGGGTGAACAGACATGTAATGTGTTCTATGTTGCACTGGTGGTTCCAAAACACTCACGGATTAAACAATTCTTTTTCCTTTTCGATACATTCCAGGTTGCTCACGGGTTAAGCAATTCTTTTACCTTTTAGGTAAATTCCATCTTGTTTATTTTTTATTTACCTTTTTCGGGGCCGTCATGGTCGTGATTGTATGTTAGTTTGTCTTACAACCACATGTGCAATCAGTGCATATCACTATTAAAGTTGTGAGTTCGAATCCCGCACAGGCGAGGTGTACTCGATACAACATTACGTGATTAAGTTTGCCAGTTATTTGCGACAGGTCTTTGGTTTTCTCCAGGTACTCCGGTTTCCTCCATCAATAAAGCTGACTGCCATGATATTACTGAAATATTGTTGAAAGTGGCGTTAAACACCATAACACTAACCTTAACACTATTACCTGTTCGGTACATTCCATGTTGCTTATTTTTCTTTTACCCTTTCAGTACATTCTGTGTTGTTATTTTTGTTTACCTTTCCGGTACATTCCAGGCTGTTTATTCTTCCATTCAGTCGGGTCTTCATGTTTGTTTTTATCTCCTTTCATTTTATCAAAGGAACATAAATCATCAATTTCTCTCACCAAATTTTCGTCGACTTCAACTTCCAGAAATTTCGCCAAATTGCGAATTTCACTTTTACTATCCTGTAAAACGAATGTTTAATTGTATATATGCTTGCATTTGATATACAATGTACATATTTCTTTTTAGCAATTTGATTTTATTGTTATCTTTGAATAGGATATGTGTTAGCACAGAAGTCAAAAGAACATCCCACTCAATATGGTTGGTTTCGCTTATGGTGTTTAACGCCACTTTCAACAATATTTCAGTTATATTGTGGCGGTCAATTTTATTGTTGGAGGAAACCCGAGTTCCTGGAGAAAACCACCGACCTGTCGCTAGTCACTGACAAACTTAATCACATAATGTTGTATCGAATACACCTCGCCTGCGCAGGAATCGAACTCACAACTCCAGTGGTGATAGACACTGATTGCATAGGCAGTTGTCAATCCAACTACCATACGATCACGACCACGCCTGCACCTCCCACTCATTATGAAATAAATATTAGATGAAACATTGCACATTACTAGTGTAGACACTCACTTCTTTCATATTTTCGTAGTAAACAGTGTGTATTGGGTAGGCTGGATGGTCTTCTATTACTTTCTCCCAGTCTAATGTATGGTCAAACCAAGATCCATAATCAACTAAAATATAATTGCTTAAAAAGTTATGAAAGCTTAATATACTAGATAAGTTAACTGAAGAGACAAACACAAAACCATTATACGAGTAAACAAGACAACAATTATTTAACATATACATGTATTACGAAATTAGACAAAAATCTAAAAGTATGGAAACAGAAATGGTCACACACAAAAAACCGGAAGTGAGAACGACACTACTTTCGCCTCGTGTACTATTTATTGGCAATCCGACACTATTGGTTATGAAAGATGAATCAAACGCATAACGCATTGTGAAAGTGCCACACTCCTTGCGCATGAAGGAGAACATGTAGCAGCTTCTTTATTAGGAGTGGTCGTTGATGACCAATCAAAAGGCAAAATTTATGGTACTCCTTATTTCCCTGTGGCAATCGAAGCATCCACTTACAGGTCAATCACAATGCTACCTTTTTACCTACACATATACATGATTTACTGCTTAGTAAACTTATTCTCGTCATAAATATAGCTGAAATACTACAAATGTACTCATTTAACGTTTAATCAATTTATCAACCAATAGAGTCAATGGTGACTTACATTACATGTGGTATGTAATAATTTAAGCTATTGTTGATCAAAGATGTAATAAATTACATGTGGTATGTAATAATTAAAGCTATTGTTGATCAAAGATGTAATAAATTACATGTGGTATGTAATAATTAAAGCTATTGTTGATCAAAGATGTAATAAATTACATGTGGTATGTAATAATTAAAGCTATTGTTAATCAAAGATGTAATAATAGATATGTAAATGAACTTTAAAAGCAATCTACAATTTAATCAGTTGTCAATATTATTTTTCTCAGTTAATACATTGAAGCTTTGGGCAGTTGAAAGAAAGGAACTGATAATGGGACTACGTAAAAGAAAACAAGGGCGGAAATCAAGTGTTTCTCTCTTACTTGTATTACTAGTATAAGCAAGACTGTTTAAAGAAATGTGCGACATGTTTTATTTCACAAAGATAAGTGCATGTACATATATACATCTACTTACCATCACCCTTTAAGAATCTAGTCAAGTAAGGATCCCACTTTCCACTGAATTCATAGTCTATAATTCTAGAATGGTGATTATAGAATGACACTGCTACATCTTTAGGGTTCCGCAGCATGAATAGTATCTTACACTGTCGATTCTTAAAGTCTTTCGGTAAATGGTGGAAATAAAGGTGTGTGTTTAGAACCCTTGGTGAAGGTAGCCTGTCAAACTTTGCCTGTTGAAAACCTTCTATCATATTCATTTCTTTGATGGTGTCTATTCTCCTGGCCTCTTGTTGGATTAACATGCAAACTACTTCCCACAACCAGTGAGTTCCTACAATGGAAACGATATAAAACCTTTTGACTGTTTCTTAATTAGGGTGCTTAATTAGAGACAAATGCTGTAGAAATCTAGAGCAAATGGGTAACCGAGATACAAGAGCAATAACAAGTAAAACAATTATACGATGTCACAAAAACCGTATAAATCATCATACAAATTCTTCCGAAGGGCAAGTACATGGAATCAGTTGAGAGGTCAGACATTCAGAAGTTCATATATTGTAAACTAAATCTATAAAGCGAGATTCTGTTTCGATCAATCAATTTATGATGGCGATCATAACATATCTGACTAGAAGACATAAGTATAACATTTCTGACTAGAAGACATAAGTATAACTTTTCTGACTAGAAGACATAAGTATAACTTTTCTGACTAGAAGACATAAGTATAACTTTTCTGACTAGAAGACATAAGTATAACATTTCTGACTAGAAGACATAAGTATAACTTTTCTGACTAGAAGACATAAGTATAACTTTTCTGACTAGAAGACATAAGTATAACATTTCTGACTAGAAGACATAAGTATAACTTTTCTGACTAGAAGACATAAGTATAACTTTTCTGACTAGAAGACATAAGTATAACTTTTCGTGGCCTACATGGTGAGTAATCTGTCATACATAAGTGAGTGATTGTCGTTATTGAAAAATGAAAGGAGTGAGCAATTATTCAGCTTTGTCATGGCGAGAGCAATATTCTTGTTGATAAGATTATGATGATATATGTTTAGTACTAGACCAACACACCACAGTCATCAGAAAAGACATGTCGCTCAATCCGGGCACATTGATTATCCTAACTCCGTAACAACCAGTCTTTGTTATTACTTCTTAATGATGCGTGTTTAGTGGAAAAGCAAGAAATAACAGTATAGCCTTTGGTTAAACTCGACATGAGCTCGAACCAACGATCTACCCCACTCTAGATGATAACGCGAACACTTAGATTACAGAGGCGGTTCACCAGACATTAGTAACTTCCTGATAAGAGAATAAATAGAAAATAAACATCTCATATACAGAGAGTCATGAATGGTGTTCATCATGAATGGTGTTCATTGACAAATTTACTTGTGCCAATTCACAGTCGTCACGATTATCATAAATCCAGTAACTCAACTGGAGTCGCACTGTTTCAGTTCAAAATGAACCTCGTATCGACATCAAAGGGACCGATGATTATACTTCAAAATATCCGAGTACTCGAGGTATCCTGGATAAATTAAGCTAAAGGCTACTACGAACAGACAAGTTGTGAACTTCGATTTAATAATGGAAACAACATATCGGAGTTCGAGTTTCGATTGTCAATTATAACCATTGTGGATGTTCTCTATTGTTCAGTTTCGACTATCCACAATAACCAGTGTGGATGTTCTCTGTTGTTCAGTTTCAACTGTCCACAATGACCAGTGTGGGTTTTCTCTATTGTTGTTTTACTGTCCACAATGTACATCTCATAAAAGACTAACCTGATTTAGGGTATGCACTTATTAGGATGTCATTATCCATAGCCTTCCAATTTGATAATGTCAAATATTCCTGTTCATGTGTGGGATAAGGCCATGTTGGAATACAAAATCCATTGACTTCTAAAACTTTCAATCTACTATTGTCCTCTCCTTTGAGAAATTTTGTTGGCATTCTGAAGAAGAAAAAAAACATATATAAACAATAATAAAACGGAATTTTACTATACACCACGGAATAAAAACAAACACAAAAAAACAACGGTTGTCGTTTCTCGTTTTCTTCTCTCGGGTGAATACTAGTAAATAATGAAACAATTTTCAATTTTCAATAGTGTACATGAATAAACATACCATATTTGAAAATAAATAGAATGGCTTATTAAAAGGGGTCACACCAAGTGAAAGATTAGAGAAAGGTTGACTTTGATTGATTGATTTTTGGTGTTTTCTAGAATAGCCTTCATCAGGTACGCTCAAAGTCAAAAGATTGGAAAGCCAAATAAAGTAAAAAATGTGTGAGCGAGACACCTTAAGAGCCTAATTGTCTAAGAACTGCAAATTTCAATAATAAGTATATCTGAAAACCACGTCAATGTAGAATAGTTGTGTTATAATGATCATCGTTATACAGAATAACGATTTATGGTTGGCTTGGTTTATAATGTTTAACGCCACTTTCAGCAATATTTCAGCTATATCATGGCGACCAGTTTTAGTGGTGGAAGAAGCCGGAGTACCCGGAGAGAACCACCGACCATGGGAAAGCAACTGGTAAATTTTATCACTTGCAGCTGCGAGTCGATTGGACCTTTTTCTGTAATTTACAAAGCAGGGCGCGAACCCACGCCGTATTGGTGATAGGCTTGTATGAGTTGTTAGGTAATCCAACTACCTAACTCATTGAGCCACCCGGGGATGAAAATAAAATATATCATATTATTTGAGAACACATTTAACATAAAGCACGGAATATTAAAGAATGATAACTAACGATTTGTTTAGAAAAAATGTTTTAGTGATTGTTGACCAAAAACCGAACAACAATTAGAATCTGTTCCTTTTATTAGAAATGTTTAACAGGTCTACTATTGTATATATAGAATTACTTAACTCATCGATATCGATAACATAAACGCCACTTTGTCTTAAATTAAGCATTAGAGACATCGTTTCAATAAAAATCGTGGGGCCCGGGTGGCTCAATGAGTTAGGTCGTTGGATCTAAAAACTCATACAAGCCTATCACCAATACGGCGTGGGTTCGTGCAAATTACAAAAAGGGTGCACTCGACTCGCAGCCGCAAGTGATAAAGTTATACCAGTTGCTTGCCCATGGTCGGTGGTTCTCTCCGAGTACTCCGGCTTCCTCTACCACTAAAACTGGTCGCCATGATATAGCTGAAATATTGTTGAAAGTGGCGCTAAAACACCAAAAATCAAATCAAATCAATAAAAGTCTGCCATACTAGATCTTTTAAGTTCAAATGTTGAACTCCTACTCGAAAAGTGACCAATCAAAGCATTGCAGTCAGCAGACGACGCATAGATTTCACGCACAAAATTGTTGAGGTAATTTTATTGCAACTATTTTGAGACACGAAACTCATACTTGAAAGCTTTATGACCATATGGTTTGCCCCAACTCCCCACAGGCAATTTCTGTCGCATCATTATATCTCGTTCTACATCTAGGTTGCGTTCCGTCAGTAATTTGTATATTTTAACTGCGTCTGCAACAGCGAGTGCAGGTCTAGGAACCGATTCATCGATCAGTCGCCAGAACACTTTGATGATACCAAATTTGTGTAATCTGTATTCAACATTATTCAAACTGAACAGTAATTGCACGGATACCACTGATTTTGGACAGATTTGACTATTAAAAACATGTGTGAAACTTTATATCATTTTTGTTACTGCATACCATAGAGGGTACTTATTTTGTGTAATCTGTAACTAATATACAGTTTTCATTCAACATTACTCAAACCTTACATAGTGATTGCATTAATCCATGTGTGGAACTCAGCCATTTGTGTCATCGCATGCCATCGAGAATGTAGTTTGTACAATCTATAAGTTATTACACTCTGCATATCATACATATTGGTTGACCATAGACGTGCGCCTCCTGATCAATCATTCCATACATATTGACTATTTACACCTTTAACTGTTATTGTGCTAAAGATATATAATATTTTTAATATGTTAACCGTGTTCACCCTCACCCAACCCCCATTTACATGAAGTTGAATGTAATATGTAACTCCAATTATTAACATACTGTTCACTTGTTGGTTGTACATGTTGTACTTGTATATATACAGTCGTTTTCCAAAATGGGACAGTTGCATGGGCGGATCCATGGGGGTGGGGGGGGGGGGGGAGGCGCACCCTGCGCGCGCCCCCCCCCCCCCCTAAAATTGGTAAAAATATGATCTTTTGACGTAAGATCGTGATTTTTCACACGCAATACTCCAAAATTTTTCGCGCCTTCCTCCGCTCGGCGCAATTTTTTTAAGTGCGTCCCCCCTAACTTGAAATCCTGGATCCGCCACTGAGTTGAAATGGGCGTTTTGTGCAGCCGACTTTGGTTTTGTTTGGTTTCTTTCTTGTTTGGAGGAAGCAATTTAACACACATGAATAATCCATTTAAATCGATAATATTAAATTCCCCTAAGAAACCTCTAACTATTTTTAATACAACGCGATATGATTTGGTTCGTTTCTGTTATAAATATCTCGAAACTTTTGCATTTGTCGGATTCCACGTTCCACCTGCTTTAAATATCATGCATCGTTTAAAAAATATTAAAAATTGATCTGTAAATAAATTAAAATTGAGAGAAAAACACCCTACCTGAATAAATATTGTTTTATATCACAACTTCCGCTAAATTGATATTAGTGGGGGGAAATAAGGTTAAATACGACATAAAAAGAACCCGTGACATTTCATGTGAGTGTACATGAACGCTTAGTTTAAAAATAATTTATTTACTAGATAACATACGAGTTAAATAAACTTATGAAGTCTTCTCCTATGGTATTTGATAGAGCATTCATGTACATATGAATATTTCTTACATTAATATGTGTAAATTGAACGAGAAAGAAGAAATAAATGAGAGAGGTTGGTGGTGGTGGTTGTTCTCTTGGTGAACCAGTTAGACAAGAAGAAACCTTTAATATATTCAAATACGTACTCAAACATAATTTCTTTATGTTCATTTGAGAGTGTATGATTATCACTGGTCAAATGATTGAGGTCTAAAACACAATCGTTAAGTAGCCAGCTGAGATTGTGAAACATTGTATGTCTTATATTTTTGCGTATTTAGAACAACAGAATAAAATATGATAGGAGTCAAGATTGATATGAGACAATACAAGTCAAAATTCAAAATGAAGCAAACGAACAATTTAAATATCGGATGCCTTTAAATATATATCTACATGTATTACATATTTCCCACATGAAATACGTGGCTATTTTTCAGTCCATCTATAATCGTTTAGAAAATAGTTTCATTTCCATAATGCATTATCGTGAACAGTATGCATGTTGGAATCCAAAAAATTCAACATGAAAAATATCTCGATATCCCTGTGTGGTATGTATAAAGTTTAAAAATACGAACTGTAAATAAAGCAACTATTTCATATCAGGATCTAAAAGTTTCCAAATTGTGATTAATTTATAATTTGATATTGTTATTATTATTAATCCTCATTTCTTTTCACCACTTGTGGACACGAATACGGAAAAACTTAGTTGTCCATCTCTAGGTTAACAAAGAAATGAATTTCATTGGAAGCTTATACAAATAAGGAGACTCAATCAAAAATGTATAGTAGCGATGAAGTATTATAAAGATGGCGGAATACATAACTATAAGGGAGAAAATGAAATAATTTTAATTGATCATCTTTGAGAAACGCGTCGTGCGCACTAAATTTAAATTAGATATCTACGTTTTTATTACTATCACTGGGTCGATACCTCTGCTGATGGACTACGTTTTTATTACTATCACTGGGTCGATACTTCTGCTGGTGGACTACGTTTTTATTACTATCACTGGGTCGATACCTCTGCTGATGGACTACGTTTTTATTACTATCACTGGGTCGATACCTCTGCTGATGGACTACGTTTTTATTACTATCACTGGGTCGATACCTCTGCTGATGGACTACGTTTTTATTACTATCACTGGGTCGATACCTCTGCTGATGGACTACGTTTTTATTACTATCACTGGGTCGATACCTCTGCTGATGGACTACGTTTTTATTACTATCACTGGGTCGATACCTCTGCTGATGGACTACGTTTTTATTACTATCACTTGGTCGATACCTCTGCTGATGGACTATTAGTCTGTGAGGGTGTCAGTAGTCAGTGTTTCGGCACGGACATGGTTCATTAGATATATTTGTTATTGAAATTTACAGTTCCTAAATCATGTAATTATTATTAAAACTAAGCTTCTCCTCCCTTATGCATAGGTGAGCCTAGCCTATTTTGGCTATCTTGTTTTGACTATCCTGTTTAGGCCCTTTGGTGTACTTGCTCCCAAATTTAGAAAAACAAATTTGGCTTTCCAACCTTTCGACTTTGAGTGTATCTGATGAAGGTTATTCCAGAAAGGTGTCGTGCGCACTAAATTTGATATCTACGTTTTTATTAGATATTTGAACTGAATGATTTAATGTATACGTACAGCTTTCATCGATTTATTCCAACATTCTCTTTATATTCCTCTTCGCTCTTGTTGTTCGTTTTCAATATTCAAACAATTTCATTTGCCAAAGTATTTGATATATGGCATGTGCATTTATAGACATTATTCCACTGGCATTGGAATATCCCAGCTAAGTTAGGTAAATTTTTCCCTTACAAATGCAAAGGAATATAAAAATAAAATTATTCGTTAGTTTAAATATCCGACAATTATTTGTTACTCTGGAGGCTATTCTCGTTCAAGCAAACTTCAGTTAACTTTGCGACTTTCTCTCTGGTTCTATGTCATATGGCAATGTGAGAGATAAAATGTGTGGGGTGGGGGTGGAGAAGGGGTGGGGGGGGGGGGGGGGGGGGCGTTGTCAAAACTATAGATGGCTTTTATCTGTCAAGATATCATTATTCTTCTGTAATTCAAATTATTTCAGAAATTTTACAGCATTTGATAGTACCTATTGACTTGTATGAAAATATCTCGTCTCTCTCAAGATGAGACAAAATCAACAGAGAAAGTTGTTTGTCCTTTTGTCCTTTTTCTTTTGGCCATTGTGTTGTCTGTCCTTCGCTTAACGGATTCTGATTGCCCCTTTGGTAACTTCAAACTGTTCTTCTAATGAAATGCAACCCTCTGAATATCTCATATGACAACTTCAATTGTCATATCTCAAACCTCTCACCTCTTTTGACTATAACAGTATGAATTTGTTTTTCTGAGTGTATAAGAATATGTTAACCCCTGGTACAACTGATACATGATTTTCTGCTGTCTGTTATGAGAACTTTCTTTTGCAATGCCATTGCTTTTTAAAACCCTGTCTTCCTGTTTTTGTCGATAGAGAACCCAGTAATAAAATGACACCAGACTAATGATGATCAAAAGTGTTACGATATTAGAAGACATGTGTTGATTTTCTTCTCTTCTTGTTGGATATACAGCAAGCAGTACCTCAGTATCAGCACTATAATTTGTGAGTTAGTCCAGTTTGTGGCTAGATGTACAGCCGTATGTCATAACAGTGACTCGAGCCAGGTTATTGGTTCTCCACAGGGTAATCAGTTTTCAGTTTTCTACCTCAGAATGACTGCCTCCATTCAATATATATGACACCCACCATTTAACTGTTAGAGGTGGAGAGGGGGTATGTTTTTCATATCTCTCTCAAATGTTATAGAAAGTAATGGATGCAAAAAGTAAATAATATAAGGATGCAACTTTCAACCAGAAATTTTAATAAGTTTTAAAGAAGAAACAATATTTTTCATGTTAAAAAATAAATCTGATATTCTGGCTCTGAGGGACAATACATAATCTGTCCTTCTCAATTTAAATGGTTGGTCCCTCAATGCTTTCTGTCTTTATCCAATCAGTTTAAACAGACAATAGATTAGATATTACACCAATGGAATCTAATTTCAATATATCATACAAAACAGGCAATGATTGATCAAATAGACAAAAAACATTACCAGGAACAGGGGAACATCTTATTTTGACATGGTAAATTCATTTTAGATGTAAATGTCTATTTTTCTTTCATTTTTTTATGTGACCCATTTATATTGTCTTATTGATTGACAGCTAGATGCCTGTCAGTTGTCTGTTAACTGACAAATTAATATACATTGTACTAATATGAAATAAGTATTTTATTGTTTATATACTAATGCACTTATATGTTCAATTCCATTAAAATATATTAATATAAAGTTTGGTAAAAAATAATATTCTCATAAAGTGAATTTAATTTTTACTCCAGAGGTTTTCATTTTTTCCTTATAATAATTATCGAACATGTCACTTTGTCCTACAGTAAACCAGTTCTTCCAGTCACCAACTTGCCCTGAAATGACAGAAACAAACTTATATGTTTCATTGTTATTCATAAGGGTTATCAGCTCAATAAATTATGTTGCAAGATGAATGTATTTTTTCCTTTGATCTTTTATGGTTTATATACCAGAATGTAAACAACAGCTAAGAACTATGAAATAATACACGCAGATAGAGATATTGCACACTTTAAATCTGGGTTGTAGTTTTATTACTCTCAGAGAGCCGTGCAATAAGCAACGACCTAGATGTGATACTGCATGGCTTCCTGTTACAAATCATTTATAACACGGTTTTCCAAGATAAACGGTTAAACAATCGAACGCGAACTGTGGTATAATTATTACATACTTTTACCATGCTAAATCTACAAAGTCTAATTTCGGTCAAGCGAATTTAACATGAAATTAAATCATACCAATTAAGTTCAAGGTTTAAATGTTCTCTTTATTAATGACGTTTTAGTACCAGCTTATTGAATTCCTTTCGTTTTGAGCTAGCCATAGGCCTTCAAAATACACCTTGTTCTGTATATAATATAACAAAACCGACTAAAATAAACTAGAACAAAACAATAGTTTAAACTAACCTTTCCTATACATCCCAGGCTCCTTGTCTTTCCATTCATTCACGTCTTCATGCTTGTTTTTCTCTTTCTTCATTTTGTCAAACAAACACAGGTCATCGATGGCTTTCACCAAATCTTCGCTGGCTTCAACTTCCAGAAACTTAGCAAGACGGAGAATTTCACTGACGCTGTCCTATAATATATATTTTACTTTTGATAATATCAATTAAAATATTTGCTTAGGAGAATATTATTTACTAAAGAATCCAGTTTTATCAGAACATGGTTTATTGTAAGAATGATAAAAAAGGTGTGAAAATATCAAATGACCAGCCCATCACCCCTAAAGTGGTATGTTTGATTCATACGCATGGCGAGGTGTACTGGATACAATTCAGTGAAAAAGTTTGTCAGTGATTTCCTGTTTCCACCCCCACCCACCCATCAAAACAAAACCTATGGTGACCGCCCATGGATGTAATTGAAATGTTGTTGAAAGTGCTATCAAACACATAACACAACCTCTGATGACCATATATATCAAACATTTGTGAAATTAATAAATGTAATCATATTAGGGTTTTCACCTGTTTCATGTTTTCGAAGTGAAGAGTGTGTATTGGATATTCTGGATTATCTTCCATGACCTTCTCCCAATCTAATGTGTAGTCAAACCAAGATCCGTAATCGACTGTAAAATAGTAACATTTAAAAAATATTTGTAAGTTATGTCCCTTAATTAAGTAAGGTAAGGATGAAATTATATAGTTCATCGGCTCCAATATTAAATTATGCAAAGAATCACCTAAAATATGGTTGAGGAGATAATGAAATAATTCTCTTCTGTTCTTAAATAACAAAGACTATATAACTTGGTTCTAGGATAGAGTTGTGTATTAGGTTCGTCGCACAACCCGGGGGGAGTGAGGGGGGGGGGGGGGGGGGGGCACATTTCAAAGGGGTTGCATCCCACAGCAGAGATTTTATATTCCTGTAGAAAGCTACGGGTATTTTAATTTCTAGCAAGAAAGCAGAAAATATCAATTTTAAATCTTTTGCTTGATCCAACCGAGGATCGAATCCACAATCTCTCACACTCGAGGAGAGTACGCTAACATTACACCACACGAGGTTTCAATTCATAACAATGCATATAATTTACTTGGAATAAAATCAATAATTGATTTAAATTAATAAACTTACTATCTCCCTTCAAATATCTTGTTAAATAATGTTCCCATGATCCAGAATATTCATATTCTAGAACTTTAACATGATGATTATAGAATGAAACAGCCACATCTTTTGGGTTCCTCAACATGTACAGTATCTTACACTTTCTATTTTGAAAGTCTTTAGGTAAATGTCGGAAGTAAATATGAGTGTTCAGTATCCTTGGTGACGGCATACTGTCAAACAATGTTTGTTGCATTCCTTCTATCATGTTCCATTCTTTGATGGCATCGATTCGTTCAGCTTTTTGTTTCATAAGCATACACACTACTTCCCATAGCCAGTGTGTCCCTGTGTTTGAAAAAAAATCCACACAATTATTTAAAACGTTTAATGCAAACAGTAATAACACACAGGAAGGCTTTGTGGGAAGAGGGTCTTTCACATACACCTCTCTCTATCGACATATGTTTACTATATTCGCATATTTTGTATTAGATTAATACGCCGAGTTGGGTTTTTATGTAGTGCTTGCTCACTGAAACAACACTCCGTCGTCGGCATCAGTAGATATGTTACTGCACCTGGACACATATTCCTGGCTTCCAGACAATCAGTCTTGACTCTTACTTCTTAATGCTGTGTTCTTAGCCAAGAGACAACACACACAAATTTTATATTTTTGTTTGTTTCACCCGACCGGGTTCGAAGCCATCATCCACCGCATGTGATGCGAGCATGAAAAGATAAGACGTATATATACCCACACTATGTAAACGGTGTCCTCTGTAAAATGTTACTTCGTGTTGCGGTGTACTGTTACTTCTTTTTTGTGTGCAGCACATGGCAGATGCAATTCACACAACAGATCAAACAGGTAAGAATTTTTACCATGTTACACAATTTCATCCAATAACAGTTAATCACATTTATTTTAGATATATGTCTTGTCATATTGATAATAAAAAATATATATAAAAATTTTTGTTTACAACAATAACTGATCATATTAATGAACAAATATTGAGGCAGGTCAAGATATTTGAACTTTTTCATCAAAAAGTTCGAAATTTGACATTTTGATTTAAACTGATGACTGAAACCCTTCCTTAAATTCATTTATCTTTAGTCGGATATAATCCTAAGCTTCCATGGAAATTATATAAAGAAGAAATAAACTAAAATATCAGATTCAGAAAATTGCCAAGTGTACTGTTACTTCAAGTTCATATCAACACAATGCCACTGTTACTTCTGGTGTTTTGTACTGTTACTTCTTGTTATACTTTCAGATATACTGTAACATATCATTGTCTTATACCTTTAAATCAACTTATATAATTATCAAAGCTTGTGGGTCGTGGTCTCCATACGTAGGCCGAGAGGTATCTTCCAACTTCAGACCTCAGACTTTGAAATTCAGACTTTACAGTAGGCATTTCAGACATCGAAATTTGGACTCCAGACTTGCAGTCTCCACGATAAATTGTTGTGCACACAGGCCCAAATCATCTTTGTCCTATACCAAATGTCTCTGATATGTCGCCAACATCAACATTTTCAAAGAGATTCTGTTTATTTAACTTGAAGGGGGGGGGGGGGGGGTTATGGTTTTTTGTTTCGTTCAGAAATATTTTTTGGGACAACACAAGAGTTAGAAACTTTTTTTTGTTCGCGCGAAGCGGGAATTTTTTTTCCAGAATTTAACATTAGGTTATATGACAAAAACTCTGAATCAGATTTTTTTTTTTTCTCCACCAATATCAGAATATTTTTTTCAGCAACATTGGGAATCAGAATATTTTTTTAGAAAAAAACCATAACCCCCCCTTCAAGTTAAATGGTCGTTCCCTTAGCCTTTGGTGATAACTGATTTTCTTGTTTTACCTTTTTGTGAGCTGGGCTGGCAGTGGATGGAGAATTCACAATAACTGCTTTTGTAAAGACGGATCCATGATCCTCAACACATACTTTTTTACCAAGTGATTCTAGTTCTGGTGGTATTATTTTAAAATTCAATGTACGATAACCACATTTTCCCGTACTTGTTGACAGCTCACATTTTCTTAACTTTACTTCATTTGTTGGATGTTCCTGTATTGTATGTTCAACAATTTGCTTCTGTGTCTGTTTAGTGACACCACAATAACAGCAGGCATATGGATCCATATCATGTTAGTATCTGCAAAGGATCATAATACCAAAGAAATGGAGTTATTTATTAATCTTATCACGAAGTCACAGAACACAGGTTAAAATTTGAACATGAAGTAACAGTATACTACACTATGATTAATCAGAAGTAACACTACACTTGGAAATTTTCTGAGTCTAATATTTTCGTTTATTTCTTCTTTATAGAATTTCCATGGAAACTTAGGATTAAGATAAATGAATTTAAGGAAGGGTTTCAGTCATCAGTTTAAATCAAAATGTCAAATTTCGAACTTTTTGATGAAAAAGTTCAAATATCTTGACCTGCCTCAGTATTTGTTCATTAATATGATCAGTTATTGTTGTAAACAAAGTTTTTATATAGATTTTTTATTATCAATATGGCAAGAAATATATCTGAAACAAATGTGATTAACTGTTATTGGATGAAATTGTGTAACATGGTAAAAATTCTTACCTGTTTGATCTGTTGTGTGAATTGCATCTGCCATGTGCTGCACACAAAAAAGGAAGTAACAGTACACCGCAACACGAAGTAACATTTTACGGAGGACACCGTTTACATAGTGTGATACCTGTACATAGAATATATCAGAGGTTTAAAAGGAGATGCACTGTTATAAATTGTAATTTCAAGACATTTTGTATTGTGAAGTAGGACAACGTTTTGTCATTTATTTCAAAAGTAAACATGGATGATGGATGATTCTTTTCGCTTATTTTTTTGTTTGTTATCGATTTGAAATAGCAAAAACATGTATTTTATATTATATAATAATTTAAATTCAATAATTCAAGTGGTTCATATGCATGCTCTTGAATATTCAGTATCCGTGTACATACATGTTATGGGGACATACAGTGTTGGTTATCATTCTACTATATGTATGTATCATGGATAGTTGTCGTAGAGATTTAGCTGAAGCATAGCTCATTCCGAATGTGTTAAACTTGTCGTAGATTTAGCTGAAGCATAGCTCATTCCGAATGTGTTAAACAACAGACAAACAATCAACCGTCATGTATAGAAATAACACAAATGTAGTTTTGAATGCAAGGAATGCCCCATTTTATAAAGAAACCAATATTAATATGCATACAACAACAATTAAAATGACAAACCTGATTTAGGGTAAGCACAAATAAGGATGTCGTCGTCCCTAGCCTGCCAGTTTGGTAGCGAAAGATACTCTTGTTCATGTGTTGGGAAAGGAAAAGTTGGTATACAGAAACCATCATTTTCTAAAACTTTCAATCGACTGTCATCATCTCCTTTCAGATATTTAACAGGCATTCTGAAGAAAACCGTTTAATAAATAATTTTTCTCTCCTCACCATAGCGAGAGATTGTCAATAACAAGAAAAGAAGAAAGTTAATCAATTTTCTCTAGATTTTCCATTTACTGTGTAATCCCTCGAGGTGTTTCCGTGGAATTAATACTCAATTTTTCAATTGATTTCAATGACTACACGCCAACTGAATGTTGCATCTTTACAAACCATATGACTAACACTTATTTCTAATTACATAATAATAAAGAAAAATGTAGCTTTGGTGTTATCGTGAAATATTGTGATAATGTGATTATATCCTTCAATAAACCCCAATCTATTTATAGCACATATGGGTTGGGAGGTTAAAAATATTCGGGTTGATTTTCATTGCAAGTCGTCATTTAACTTTAAGCAATATTCTACCAGTTAATAATTTTCAATCTTATCTTACCCAGATGTAGCACAAAAAATAAATAATATTAAAATACAATAAGCAACTTTAAATGGAAGAATTATTACCTTTTAAACTTTGCCTAACTCTCTCTCTACTGTAACTATTGGGGTAGCAATAAGGGTCTCGATAAAACATTAAATTACAAAATGTACATATATATTGTATTTCGGCGAGCTTGTCAATGGCAAACCTCTGGAAAAAGGCATTGTAAGTGAGCTTAACTTCTTAAAAGTGTGAAACAGGATATTTTATTTTTAAATTTTCAGAAGAAAAACAAATAAAAATCCTCTAAAACTGGTCAAGATTGCGATTATTATTTACCAGATAAGATCGTACATTTAAACGTAAATGTTAAACTATGGAACGCAATGAGTGTCTTCTGTGGCGACATCAGTTGTTAATGTTGTAGTAGTAGATTGATATTGTTGTATAATACTGTATTGATTGTACGCGACAGATTTAGCAATACATTTTATACACTAAGACACGTAGTCATTTGTTATTTTTAAGAGTGGATTATTATTATTATTATTGTGTGGTATGTATATTGCATGTGTATGCAACTTGTTTTCTGACCTACCTTCCAGAGTTTGCCAGGACAATTGTAGAAATGGAACGACATGTCTACAGCTGAACTCTTGTTTCAATTGCTAGTACTTATTAAACTCTGAACTTCGTTTTGGTTTACTACGAAGCAGATATTATCTCACCAAAAAGTAGCTTGATTTTGTCATGATGATATACACGTATAGTTGTCAAATTCACTCACCCACTCGTTATTGAGTTCCTTTAAAACACATTAATATAGGGTTAGAGTTGTGATGCATGACGCCACTTTCAACAATATTTAAGTTATATCATGGGGGTCAGTTTTATTGGTGGATGAAACTGGAGTTCCCGAAGAAAACCAACGACCGGCCGAAAGTCACTGACAAACTTAATCACATAATGTTGTATTGAGTACACCTCGCCATGAGAAGTTTTTGAACTCACGACATAAGTAGTGATATGCACTGATTGCATATGTTCACGACCACGACGGCCCCTACATTAATATATACATGTACTTCATTTATGATGTAGACAATTCTTAAAACAACAGATAAACAAACAAAATTTATTTCATTTTAAGCTAATATTCTAAACAAATAAAGGGTGTTGGGTTAGGGTTATGGTGTTTAACGCCACATTCAACAATATTTCAGTTATATCGGGCGGTCAATTTTATTGGTGGAGGAACCCGGGGTACCTGCCCAAGTCACTGACAAACTTTATACAATAAAAGCCTACAAAAAGAACAAGATTGCGATTTAGACGGAGCAGATCTGTGGTCATCTGGGACACACATACTGCGTAACGGGTTAACCAAGTAACGATGACGACCTAAAACGTTCGAAGTGACGTCTTCTAGTTTATTACTAGTACCATTGGTTCAGTAACTTATTTAATAGCAACAACACTCTATGAAAGCAAACCTAACAGAAAACACAAACTTTGGAATATCGTATCAACTGAGATATGCAGGTGCTGCTTGAATGTTGATACAATATAAAAGCTTACAATATTGGAAATTTGAAATAATCTCTTTTGTCTTGAAGTTTCATGATCTCAACCGGTGTCCTATAGTAGTTTTTCCCCCTAGCCATTTTCCTCCCGGAAAACTGACTATATAGCCATTTTTCCCCCCGGAAAAATGACTATATCATTGAACATAGCCATTTTTCCCCCCAGTTTTTGACAGGGGGAAAAGTGGCTATATAGTAGAATTTCCCCCCGGAAAAATGGCTATATAGTCAATTTTCCCCCTCGTCTTAACATAAACCTGACTTCAACGTAAACTTACCCAACCAAGACCTTTAAAGTATGCAAACTCTAGGCTAGACATTACCCTACCCTTAGGCCTAATCCTCACCGAATCCCTCGGTCCAACACTATCCCTAAACCTAGGCCTTAACTTAATCCTAATGTTAAACCTTACCTTAAACCTAGCCTAATCGTAGGTCGAACTCACAACGCGTATGTGAAGGTATGGTAAACTTAAAGGCAAGTTTTCCGACGGCGAAATGAACGACCGTTTTACAGATATGGGGTGCTCGCAAGGTCACCAGTCTTGTGGGGGGAGCCCGATATTTCAATCTGGAAAATCGGCGAAACCCTGAGCTAGAGAAGGTGCCTTGAAACCTTGACACACATGAGGATCGAACCCACAACGGTGTCGACATCCTGATTGTAATGTCCAGCGCCTTGACCACTCGGCCACATTCCTGCTTGCGAAGATGCAAAAAAAAAGACGCGAATAAGCGAGAGCCGAAAACCTGAAAAGGTTGAAACGCAAAATGGAGAAATGATTTCGATTTCGCCTCTTCGCTGTTGCAATTTAGAATTTTTGCTTTTTCGATTGTGCGTTTTCGCTTTCACAATTTCGCGTTTTAATTTCGTCTTTCAAAATCCAAAGGCAAAGTCTAACATACTATAGTCACTCTAGTTAATCTTATTTCAGTCCGTGACAAATATGCACATTTAGGTACTAATTTTCTAACTGCATAAATTTGGGTATAGTTAAAAATAAAATAAAACTGATATATAAAAGAAATATACGTATGTCTGGAGAATATATATTTGATGAGTCAGCATGGGCATTTTAACCATCGATTGAGGTGCAGAATTTCCCCAAAAAATCTTGAAATCAAATACAAAGTGTGAATCTAGCTCACAATAACATTAATTATTTGTTTATTACGTTAAATCATCGAGCGCACTCAATTTATTGTGGGCTATTATTAGGGGTCAACTTCCCACTAGTGAGATATGGACATAAAATGGGTACCCAGAGGCGGATTTAGAGGGGGGCGTGCGGGGCGTGCCCCCCCCCCCCCCCCTAAAATTTGAAAAGCATATGTTATACAATGTTAATTAAGCAGTTCAACAAACAACTTTTTGTTAAATTTGTCAAGATAAAAAAAAGCTTGTGTTATTTTGACCACAATGAATCCCTATTATTACTGTGGCAGGCCAGCAATCTTATCTGAAACTGTTCAAAAGTCAAAATGAATAGTAATGATATTAGGAGTAAATTTGGAATATCATTCTAAAAAGCTCTACCCATTGATAAATGATCAGTATACTGTCCGTTCGGATGAAGCTTTTCGTTTCGCTGTTGGTTTCTTCATTGAAAACGTATGATTCGTTCTTGTTTATAGACAAACAAAGGCGAATATGTTAACATTAATGCTGCATGAAACGATTCTGATCATCTAATTTAGTTACTGTACGTAAGCTAATCAGAAATCAACAACAAGTTCATGTATTGACAATTTCCGCTTTTGTTTGTCTATAAACAAGAACGGTCGAATCATACGTTTTCAAGGAATGAATCAAACGACGAAAAGAAAAGCTCCATCCGGACGGGCAGTATTAACTAGAACCACCCGAAAGGACAAGCATCGAAAGTACAGACCAATTAGTGAAATGAGGAATGCGTTAACACTAAACCAAGTTCGTTGAAGGGTTAAAATATCGTGATCGATCAGTCATAAGTTGAACAATTCGTATCACGGTTGTTCAAAAAAAGTTTTACTTTAGGTTCTTATAATCTGACAAAAACATACTGTTAACAATTATCCGACAAAATTAAAACTCAAAGTCAAGTTTTTTTGGTCTGATAAAAATGGTGTGGTTGATTCAAAATTGTCGTTCTAATAAATGTCTGTAATTCCTCAAACCCTCAGAGCTTCAGGGGGGCTTTGTCCCCCTGTGTCCCTTACCAGGGCTCTGCCCTGGACCCACTGGGGACCTTAAGACCCCTCGCCTACTCACGCCCCCCCCTGACCACAAATCCTGGATCCGCCCCTGGTACCCCTTAAGAATAGTAACAGATGTCCATGTTTTGCTTTTTATATGTATTATGTGATGGCCTCCGAAAAATTCTGCAGTTGAGTGTCCGTCTGTCCGTCCCCCGATGGTTTCCAGATGATACCTTTAGAACGTGTTGAATGATTTTCTGCATTTGTTTATTACCATAAAATACAGATCAAGTTCAAATTTTAGTTTGATCGGATAATTGGTTCAAAAGTTATGGGCTTTTGGGAAAGCCCATTCAAAGTCATTTGGATCATCCATGTACAAGCTACTTGGCTAGTAAACCCATCGACACTAATAGTCGACAAAAAGTGGCACTGGGAAGTGGTAGTAAAATTTAACAGAGCAATTAAGTTGAATATTCAAGCCATTTTCAGAGGGGGACTACTATGTAGTCATTCTTTCGGGGGGGGGGGGGAAATCCTACTATATAGCCATTCTTCCGGGGGGGGGGGGGGGGGAGGAAATCCCACTATATAGCCATTCTTCCGGGGGGAAATCCTACTATATAGCCATTTTTCCGGGGGGGAAAACTGGCTATGGGGGAAAAATGGCTCTATAACGCTCCTTTAGTAGTTTTTCCCCCTAGCCATTTTTTCGGGGGGAAAACTGACTATGGGGGAAAAATGACTGTCAATTTCCATGTGTTGGTTAAGGTATGAAGCAGACCTAGCTATATCTGTGATAACCTTATAATGTCAAGGTCAATGTGATAGATATAATCAAGACAGTCAGCAAACTTGGAATTATTCAGTGAAAGGGCATCATCTATATAGAGGTCGTAAATTGGATCGGACCACCTTATTTTCGTTTGTTATGAGAAGCCCTTGGTTGTAGTTTGATTAGTATGACTAAAAGAACAAGCCTCCGAGAAGAGAAGCACAGATGGACTGAGATGGTACCCATAGGAATACCGACTGTGCTGAAAAAACATGCCTACCAAACATAGCGAATATGACGTGATCGTAAGATACACGTACATTTACCTCGATTCACAATTACTGTTGCGAGTTCGAATTCCGCTCATGACGAGATGTACTCCATTACCTATTAATTACTGTGGTAAAGTTTGTAAGTGACTAATATATGTTCAATAAATGTCCAACGACGAACAGACGTGTTTAATAAAAACGTAGATATCAAATTTAATAAGCAAGACGCGTTTCTTGAATAACCTTCATCAGGTACGCCCAAAATAGAAAGATACTGTTATGACTGTACAATAAACAGAGTTTTTTAATCAGTCAGACGCATCCCTTTTCTCAAACGCCTCGACCTTCAGCACAAATGTATATCAATATGCATTTATCTGTCATCTGCTTTACATGTAGTCATGATCACATCAGAGACACAGTCATTATCAATGTAACATCTTGTCAACATGTGAACATTTGTCAATATTATGTTCTATGCCCTAGATATGTCTGAGTCAAATTGATGAGTTGACAATTTTACGATAATATCGACTATTAAACAGCGTACATAATTTGAAATGCAAAGTACATCTCGTTCCATAATCAATTATTTACTAGATATCGCAAAGGAATTATTCTCTTGGATCTCTTGATTACTCTGATTCAGTTCAACCTTTTATTAAAATGCTATGTGTTTTGAAAATTGGATAGAATTTGAGACATTTTATCTATTATATAGTGTGGAGAGTCGTCATGATATTGTGGGATACTTTCATCTGGTTTTACAAGACAGTTGAAGAAGAAAAACACAACCCCTGTTCAAATTGCATTTATTATAATGCTAAGCATCATTTCGCATATAATACAACCCGAAACAAACGTGAAGATAGTTACACTGGCCACGCACTTCTTCACGTCCTGCTCGTAAATATAACACGTATATACTTAGAATGTTTTGCCTTTAAAAATCCAAGGGTATAAAAACAGGACGTGGTTTCTTCAATATCTTGAGATAATGAGGAAAAATCTTACCTATACATTTGAAATGAAATCTAAAAAAGAAATGAAAGTGTGGTAGAACGCTTAAAAACTAAAAAAAAACAAAAACAATCCTGTTAATTATCAATCCTATTGAGAGAAACAATTAGTCAAACAAAAGCTTTCGTTAGAAATTTATTCAAAATTCAGTAAATTATCTAATACAGAGCATGCATGTTAATTGTTCGAAGTGTCTGGTAAACTAAATTTTATTATTTATATAATAGCCACACCAAATAGTCACTTACAATTCAAAACAGATGTATGATCCATATATTATAGACGTGCCACATTAATTACTTATTTTATTTATCCATGCAAATTTTAAATTACAAACATTAGTCTTTAATTATAAATTTGTATCTTTTCCCCAACATACCGTTGTAAAAAATGAACTATCCTGTCAAAGTTTGAATATGTCAACAAATCAATTTTCCGTTATCTCGAGATTGCGATGATTGAAGTCGGAGATATTATTACAAATATGTGCAAAACGAACCTACCGAGAAATGTATACACCAAATGGACAAAATGAACGCCAAGATCCCCAAAAGGTGAGCATCATGTCTCAAGCTCAGCATAGCAGATTGACCACAGGGGCTTGTTACGATTTCCCCCCCCCCCCCTAGTACTCTAAAAACAACAAGGGAGGAATCTAAAATGTCAAATTTTCATACAACACTTTTTCAAAATAGTTTGTATTGGTGTCTTGACCTCATTCGCCATAATATTGGTACTAAATTGAAGCTTAATAAATATATTTTGGATATTTCGATTCCTTTTTGTCATCATCTTTACCTATCTGCAACTTTAAAGCAATGCTTCACAGAATTTGCAATAACCTAATCCATTCTCAATCATGTTTACATATCAATACTGGCTGAATTCATACGTGCGATTTGATTGGTCGATTATTTTTAGGTAATTTGTTAACCCCAGTTTACTATCAAAAGTTAAAGGTAAGAGTCGCACATGGGTTGAAAGTCTGAAATTCTCATTTTTTCCTCTCATATAGTTAATACATGTATAAATGATTGTTTATTTTAGATAGATTTTGATCTGATGAAAGTAATGAATACAATATATATCGTTTTAAATCCCGTTTTAAATCACTGACCAATCAACACATTCTTTGCAATCCTTACCTAAAAATAACCGACCAATCAAATCACAGGTATGAATTCAGCCCGTATTGACATATAAACATGATTGAGAATGGATTAGGTTATTGCAAATTCTGTGAAGCATTGCTTTAAAGTTGCAGATAGGTAAAGATGATGACAAAAAGGAATCGAAATATCAAAAATATATTTATTAAGCTTCAATTTAGTACCAATATTATGGTGAATGAGGTCAAGACACCAATACAAAACTATTTTGAAAAAGTGTTGTATGAACATTTGACATTTTAGATTCCTCCCTTATGGTTTTTAGAGTACTAAGGGGGAAACAAATCGTAACAAGTCCCTGTGGATTGACTTAAAAATTTTAAATTTGTATATGATGGATAAAATAGAGATCAGGTTCGGTTTTCAGATCCGCCAATTTTCGTTTCTAATTAATGGTCCTCTTAATCATTCGAAAAGATATGTTTTATTAGTTTCTTAGCATTAACTAAGGTTATACAAAAAATGTATATATTATGGATGTATATTATTCATCTTCAGCTTAGATGTTTTAAAACGATAATTAAAAGACAGAAAAGTACATTGGCAAATTTTTCAGAAATGATTTTAATTATATCCATAAATATTTTGAGATTTATTTAAAATATATGATCTATAAGTTGGTCTTATTCAAAAGTTTGAAATTATATAGTACACCTGCCCTTTTTACTGTTACTTCCAACAATATTTCGGTTATATCGTAGCATCAGTGTTTTATTGATGGAGGAAAGCTGTTAAACATCAATCAATCAATCAATCAATCAATCAATCAATCAATCAATCAATCAATCAATCAATCAATCAATCAATCAATCAATCAATCAATCAACAAATCAATCAATCAATCAATCAATCAATCAATCAATCAATCAATCAATCAATCAATCAATCAATCAATCAATCAATCAATCAATCAATCAATCAATCAATCAATCAATCAATCAATCAATCAATCAATCAAAAATAAAAGTCATCGACATACCGCCACAAGTCGCTTACAAAGTTAAATCCCTTAAAAGTTATATCGAGTACACCTCGTGGAAATCGAACTCGCATCTTGTTATGATACCTGCGGAAAGTATCAAAACTAATTGCTGTCATGTGTTAAAAATGTATAGTCTTCATTTCAGAAACGACATTGTCCTTGAATTAGTCATCATTCGAAAGTTTTAAATAGCCGGTGCCTTCGGAACCATATATCAGGGCTTTGAGGTACCGGTATTATCACATGGTAGACGAATACGGAGAATCACTGTATGAAAACACCATTAACGTCTTGCCAAGATACGACAGCATCAGTTTTGATTATACAATTATGTATTAGATCAATATCTACTCATTACGTATATGCATGAAATCTTGCTGAGGAACCATAGCTTTTCAAAGAAAAAAATACGGTTGCTCAGCTAGGCTGAAATCATGTTCAGCTGACATTAAACAATATTATCGATAAAACATAAAAGAATTAATATAAAGTGTTATTTGTGCAGTGTGTATTTTTTTCTTTTTTTTTCATACCCAGGTAAATGTTCTTAAATTACATCCATTTATATGTATAAAAGATAAAAACATGATCCAGCCTGCCTCATGGTTTGTTCTAAATTAATGTCAATTGTATTCTGGCTGTTAATCATCATTTTTTATGTCATACGCTGAAGTCATGTAGATGTATCATTTTCAATTGAAAATATGGTTTTTAAAGATACACCCGATATTTGCTTATGACATATATAACAAAATAATTGGTATCGGGGGTTTCCAGGTAAATGGTATCTTGCTGAAACCCCAAACCAATCTTTTAACTTTCGCCGTCGGTGGGTCGTCGGTTACCACACCCTTATATATCATGCATAGCAAAAACACACTATCGAATGTAACAATTAATAAAATTACTACTACTATTAATTATAATTGGAGAAAATAATTAATTTCAAATACAAGAACTCACAGTACTAAAAATACATTTGATGAGGAAGAAAAAATAGTAAAAAAAAGTATATATAGTAGGTTGATCTCATTTTCACATTTTTATACCATTCAGACCATTAGTTAAAAAACTCACTATATTGATTTTTACTTACAGTTGTGATAAATATATTTATTCCTGGACACTCAAAACACCTCTCTTATCTTATCTTCTATTTATCACAGAAGAAAACACGGCATTGTGATGACACTACCTTTTCACACCTTCAGGAGTCTGAAAGATGTAAACATCATCTCACCAGACACATTATATGAATGTCAACAGACATGTACGTCACAGACAAAGCAACACAATATCTTGGACATTATTAATTGATACTAATCCGTCTTCTCATTATTTATATTTTGTTTTATGAAATAAAACTAAAAAACAAAACACAATTTTATTATTTTACCAAAATGCAAATGAGACATGTATACACGTAATGAAGATTTTGTCAGGTAAAAGTATGCTGTTATCTATAACTCAGCAATATCTCATATTCACTGCATCATGACATGCCGTTTAAAGGACTATTCTACTATTCTTTCGGGTGTAAATTATTCCAATTTGGAAAGAAAAAAAAATGAATGTAAGTATTTTTCGTTTTATATATTCAAATATGCATTAGATTATCTTCTATTTTTTTTAATTTTTCTGACGGATTTCTGACTCGTCAATATTTGAAACCTGCCAAAAAACCCTCCATAGGGCACGAGACTTATTTCTAAGGTATAGCATCATTAATGTTTCTGCTATATATATGGTAATTGGTACGTTACTCTATAGTATGTATCTGTTATAGAGATGATCTTTTAATGAGACTACTTTTGTCATACATTCCACCAAAACAAGGACACCAAATGCCAATCTTAAAATTGTTCTCATCATGAATATAGTCTTCCGTTTCCCGATCCAAAACCTTTTCGATCCGCCATTACACATTAAGGTTAGCCTATTGCGCATTTATAAAGATTTTCAGCTGTATGACCAGCAGATCTTAATCGATCATAATCACTTCGATTATCATTCATACATTTATAAAACGGTTATTCTTGTTTGCACATACATGCACACTTCATAACACTGCGTATCAGTCACAAGTCTTCATACCACAGTCACGGCACTTCATATCAGTCAAAGCACATCATACTCCTGTCATCACACTGCATATCCGTCATGGCACTTCATTTCAGTCACAGCACTTCACACTACATAAACTACGCTGCACATCAGGCAATGCATTGCATATCACAGTCACTACATTGCATATCACAGTCACTACATTGCATATCACAGTCACTACATTGCATATCACAGTCACTACATTGTATATCACAGTCACTACACTGCATATCACAGTCACTACATTGCATATCACAGTCACTACACTGCATATCACAGTCACTACACTGCATATCACAGTCACTACATTGCATATCACAGTCACTACATTGCATATCACAGTCATTACATTGTATATCACAGTCACTACACTGCATATCACAGTCACTACATTGCATATCACAGTCACTACACTGCACACTGCATATCACAATCGCTACATTGCATATCACAATCACTACATTGCATATCACAGTCACTACACTGCATATCACAGTCACTACATTGCATATCACAGTCACTACATTGCATATCAGTCACTACACTGCATATCACAGTCACTACATTGCATATCACAGTCACTACACTGCACACTGCATATCACAATCACTACATTGCATATCACAGTCACTACATTGCATATCACAGTCACTACACTGCATATCACAGTCACTACATTGCATATCACAGTCACTACATTGCATATCACAGTCACTACATTGCATATCACAGTCACTACACTGCATATCACAATCACCACACTGCATACCAGTCGCACCACTGCATACTACAGTAACCACACTGCACATTACAATCATCACGAAAAACAAATAAAAAATGCCGCCACGCTGTAGGAACAGTCGACATTTATAACATATATAAACCTGACAGTTTACATACACTTCAATAAAAAGTGGTGGGGTTAAGCTAGTTTTATGATAAAACTAGAGCTCAACATCAATGGCGGTATGTAGACACTCTTAATAAGCATGAAGGGAAGTTCGCATAAACCACTAAAAACCGTCGTAAACTCAGGTACTGCGGAATGGTAGGCATTTCCTGCTCTACTAGTGACGCCCCTCGTGTTACTGTCAAACGACACGAACATCTTTTGAAAAAGAAATCGTGTTGGACACAATTACGCTTAAATGAATACAAATGACATAAAAAAAGACGTGAAAACCCTTCAAATACTTGGAATAAAGACGAAACGAAATCGTAGCGGACATGACAACACGTAACTGAAAACGGGGAGACCTGTAATTAGACAAAGCGAACAACAAGAACCTCACCAAAACGCAGGTAATCTCTGAGTAAGCAGCCCATGTTCCACTAAGGACACCTGTCATGTTAAATAACTTATTCGATGATAAATCATGAACGAGTGAAGGAAAGGATTTGAATACGTATCTGAGACACAGACTTTCCGTAACGGTTAACCAAATCATGATGACGACCACAAAACGTTCGAAGTGATTACTTCAACTTTACCACTTATAACCCTGGTTCTGTAGCTACACTGTTAACCCTCTATCAAGGAAATCATGATAGGAACAAAAACTCTGGAATATCAACTGACATATATATACTCCATTACAGATGCTACTGTAATATTGCTACATATAAATGGAAAGTTCACAATGGGAAGATTGAAAACATATGTCTTGTCGTAAAGTTTCTTTCTCAACTGACACTCACTCTTAATTTCTATGCATAAGTCGATCTGTGATAGCCTATATTTTAAGCTTATTGGGATATATGCGAGCCAAGACATGAGGATGTTTCTTGGTACGACTATTAGAGTATTGATTGGAGATATTTTGGATATTGATTTCACTGAACGCTGCCATAATTTTTTTTATTGATAAATAAAGCAAAATAATCACAAACCCATCTGTATTTTCCAAGACAAATTCCATAGAAAATCTCGAAGTAAACTGAAGTCTGGTAGAATGAGAAGAAATCTATTTAATTTATATTACAAGGAAATTTAGATTCTTTCCGCAATTTTAGATTTAGATTCTAGAAACACTGATAATACCCGAATAAGCTAAATATGTAACATTGAACATTATTGAAATAACTTGTAATGATTCATATAAAAGAACATTTCTCAAAGTTTAATATGGTCGGTATTTCCATGTAAATTATTATTATCCATGGAAACGGAAGCATGTTATTGAGAAATAAACATTTCATTTCATATCAAAAGGAACATAATAAATACATAAACAAAGTATAAGTTGTCATTGTGATTTCATTTGTCAATACACAAGATAAATATTTGGATCATTTTGATGTCAAAAAGCCCCAAAACAAGATCATACATTGAACATTATAGAAATAACTTGTAATGATTCATATAAAAGAACATTTCTCAAAATTTGATTCCCACATTTCCGATAGGACAAAGATAAATTTCAAATGACCATCTTGATCGTAATAAAATAAATATATGACATGTCATTTATATAAAAATAACAAATTTATTCTTAAAGGAAAAAAAATAAATCTATCGTTATACTTCCGGAGAACATGAATTCATTATATTCCGTGTTCTTTGTGTTGTTTAATCGTTAGTTCTCTGTGTATTGTAGTGTTTGTGCACCTTTGTAGTTTCGTCGTAATTTTTCTTTTAGCTGTTGATTGCCGATTTGGTATCTTCAAACTTTTCTTTCATTAATTTTAAGACTTCACAATATCAAGAAGCTAAAATTAATACAATTTATCCGTGATAGTGACCTTTTCTACCAGTGTAAGGACCGGTCTATTCACCGTTTTTGGACCCGTTTATATCAGCATCTCAGTCTGCATCGCGGAATAGTGAAGGTCACATGGAGAGTGTTCAACCAATTAAATGTATGATTTTTATTCTGATATGCAATAATCATTTTATTTAATTCTTAAATGGTTTGAATATAAATATGCTCCCAATCTCTCAAAGAAGTTGAGAGGGTATACTGGTTTCAATAAATTTTGTCTTTAGGCCCAATGCCTGCATATTTTGTCTGCATATGTATTAGGACATGACGGAGTCTCTCATTTAAAAAAGGACCACTGTGACCTTGACATTTGACCACAAGGCCAATTAATAGACCTTTATCCACATTCCTGATTTGATTTTAAAATTATACGTTTAATACTTTTTTATACGAGTTATTTCCCTTACGACGGGCAATATGGTACTCGATCTAGCAAAAACAACGGAAAAGACAACAAATTTGAGTATAATGTTCTCATAATTTAAATATCATTGAACCTTGTAATAAATGATAAATCAGAGGATAATTTTATACCAAATAGAAAATTCACCAATTATTACACCATTTAAAGTTTACATATATTATGGGAAGAAATATATGTTATTTTCATTGAATTTACATGAAAGGGAATCCCTTTGTCGGTCTTAAATGGAAATAATTCTTATAAAATGTATAATCTTATAACTTAAGGGGAAAATGTGCAAATGGTCTATTGATATTCGACATACGACTTTGTCTTAGACAAAACATTTTTGTCTGAAGACCCAGTGCTTTATTATATCGTATAAATAAGCATTAGGATATGGTGGAGTGTCGGGCTTAATAATGAGGTCACTGTGACCTTGATCTTTGACAACATGGTAAAATTATTGATATTTTATTATACAACTTTGTCCGGGCAGAACATTTTTATCCTACTGCCCATGACCTTCATATTTTGCATGTATTAGGATACGGGTTACAAGATACAACTGTGACATGTCGGTGGCTTTCCCTGGTAGTCCTAATTTCTCAACAAATAAAACTGCCCGCTCTAAAATATTATTGAAAGTGTCGTTAAACACCCATAACAAAAATAAACATAATATCAAGAACACAAAATAATTTAATAAACTAATTGAATACTTAGTATACAGAACGTTGATATATATATTCTCAAGAAGTCAATAGTTTATATGCATATATTATACTTTACGCTTTTATTTTCCCTATTTGTCTTTGTTAGCGCAATCGGTCAATATTTTCGTATATTGACCGGTCAATATTTTAGTATATGGACCGGGCCCGATCAATATAATGTTTTCTTCCGTATTTTGTCCGAACTCGTTTTTTGTCTTAGATATACAATACCAAAAACATGTCGTCTGACAGATTTGCATTTATTGAGTATAATATAACAAATAGTGCATGGCACTTCGGACCAAATGGCAGTTTATGGACCGGTTTGTCATCCACAAAATAGTATATGGTCCTCAGCTTCGCTTCGGTCCATATAATATTTTGTGGGTGACATCCCGGTCCATAAACTGCCATATGGCCCTTAGTGCCATGCACTATTTGATAAATGTTATTGTCGACATTCATTTATTATACATTGAGTTATATTAATAAGCGTATTAATATTAAATGTGTATAATATAATATATATACTGTATATGACTGTGGTATATTATAATATATAATAGATATTAAGTCACTATTGTTATGGGAGATTGATGTATGTATCTTATATAAATTACCGAATAAAGTAAACACGAACTCTGAATGATGTTCTGTGTAACTAGTATATATCGTGTACATAGAAACACAACAATTACATGTGTTTGCAAACTACCTTCATTCAATTAGTAAATTATATAAAACCAAGGTAAAAGATATACATGTATTGTAGGTTAGATAACCCTATGATGGGAGGAACCGGAGTGCCTTGGAGAACGACACAGGCTAGACAAATTTTTATCACAAAGGTGTATCGAGTACACCTCACTATGGACGGGAATGTAAAGTATACCACGCCAGACACAATTTATTATGTATTAACAGATTTTAATGTTTGATCTTTAAAACTATCTATTGCTTAGTAGCAATACATATGTGTACCTGCACATTACGAACACGAATTGCATATAGAGTAAGAACACAATCCGTGTACATGGTCTATTGTATGCGAAGCGGAGACAAGTAGCCATAAAAGAAGAAAAAAAAAAAGAAAAAAATTAGACAAATCTACTAACAAAAGAAAAACATATTATCTCAAATGGATTTAAATGAGTGGAATGATCACACAACCCATGCATGCATACCTTAAATATGACCCAAGCTAATTTCTCGCGAATTTTTAATGTCGCGTTGTTCAACAGTGAACTATTTGATTTGTAGCCAGTACGAAATATCCAAATTTCTAATGGGTTCAATGAAATGTGACTTTGATATTATATAGCTAGGCATATGCATGCTTGACCAAATAATTGCAGTACTAGAGGTGCAACCCTAGTTTGATTTTGTAATTTTGCACATAACGTATAGTTGTACTCGATCTCTTCATCGTGACCGCGGTAGACACATACTTAAAAATTTCTAACAGAATTCTTGGAAAGCAACACTTTCACAAATTGTCTGTGTTACAAATGTATGTATTTTCCTGTCTCGGTCAGGAAATGAGACATTGCACATGCTCAATTTCTACAAGAGGTACAATTCCTTCTTCTGATGTGATCTGAGAACAAGAAGGCATTGACTCTGTCGGTGCATACCTTAGGACGCCAACCTTTTATTCTTCTCTCGTAACATAAATTTATGAATGATGAATTAGCACTAATTCTGTACCAATGAATGGTCAATAGTTCAAATAATAATATTTTTAAAGCAGTAATACATAATTATCCGTAATTAACGTGAAAAAATATATTTTATGTGATCTAGAATAGAAATTTCGAATAAAAAATAATTCATGGACAGGTCTTAAAATTAACCATTTGGAAGTATAAGTTCCTTCGTATACCATTGTCCCCCACGATATAACTGAAATATTGTTGAAAGTGGTATTAAGCACCATAAACCAACCAACCAATCGTACACCATCGTGA
This sequence comes from Bathymodiolus brooksi, assembly GCA_963680875.1. Lineage (NCBI taxonomy): Eukaryota > Metazoa > Mollusca > Bivalvia > Mytilida > Modiolidae > Bathymodiolus > Bathymodiolus brooksi. The sequence continues at coordinate 60,430,115 of OY804576.1, read as the reverse complement.
AGTTGTGGAGTGGTATCTTGATATAATAATGAAAAGACAGCACTCAAACTGCAGGCGATTTTGGAATGAAGATATGATCCGCATGAACGAATATCAACTCAAGCCTAAAGATTAAAACTAAAACAACAAATACCTGGAGAACTCAACAAAAGTAAAGCAAAGGTTTCCTGATTGATTAATATATCTCAAGCATCACTGATGACACTGGGAAGTCCTGATTCTAAATACTAGATAGAGATCCAAGTTCATATTAGATACATATATGCAATAAACTGAGACTCTGAAATAAGAAATGGTGAACACATAATCTCTAAATCAATGATTTTGATTGGGCATTCTACATGTTAATTACGACAAAAGAAAAAACAACTTCGGATTGTGGGAAAATAGCATTTTCTACCCTGGACAACGTTGTTTGACTTGTATCGTATTTGTAATTATTATTACTTAAATCGTCCAATAGTTAGATGTTTCAAATATGAGTGAGTGAGAGTTGGTTTAACACATTTCTTTGTTAACATATTGCAAAAATGGTATGTTGAACTGCATATTCTCTACATATCAAAATGTAAACTAAATAATTTCTGGCTAAATATATCATATTTCGTGTAGAAATTCTTACGTAAACTCAGCCTCATCAGACCAAAATCAACACGGTAATTATAAACACATAAATGTCATTGCCGATAGTCTTCAGTGGAAGTTTGATGATTGCTGTTGTCATGACTGTCTCATATTTATTGGTCTGTTTTATATAATAGACATGTCCTTTCCGTCAACCTGTTTATAATAATATAAAACAGATCTAGATAACATATATTTTGTTACACTAGTTCTAGTTATTGGTCTCCACTTTCTAGATCAAACAACTGTTTGGTTCTTTAATCTTAGAAAAAATAATCAGTACATGCATGCCTTCACGATCACCAACAATTACATACAGTTAACAATGGTGACCACTGACAATCTAGTTCTCTCCCATTAATTGGAGGGCACGGGTGGCTCAATGAGTTAGGTAGTTGGATTACCTAACAATTCATACAAACTTATCACCAATACGGCATGGGTTCGCGCCCGGCTTTGTAAATTACAAAAAGGGTGCACTCGACTCGCAGCCGCAAGTGATAAAGTTTACTAGTTGCTTGCCACTGGTCAGTGGTTCTCTCTGGGTACTCCGGCTTCTTCCACCACTAAAACTGGTTGCCATGATATAGCTGAAATATTGCTATAAATCAAAATCAAATCAAATCAACCTATTAATTGGGTAGCTGCAAACCTGTATATATTTTTTTTAAATTTTTTTTGGGGGTTAAATGTCAGAAAAGTTATAACCAACCAAATAATAGAAGTAAAATCTTATTTTACTCTATCTGTTTCTACATTGTGGTAATAAAAAAAATCTTTTATATATTCATATGGAAAGTATTTTCTTAAAGTTGACGAATGCAGCAATAGGTTAGCCAGAAATTTAAAATAACATACCTTTTATAAAAAGGGGTTTCGTGGAGCATTCGCCAGACACAGCAATATATTCTGTTTGCATGGGTCAAGAATTTTTTTTCCGAAACATGATAAAATCAAATAAAATTATTTCTCTTAACAAGAAAAACATATCTATTTTTTCCATTTTTCTCGCATACCATTTCAACAATAAATTATAGTTAGAAATGACCTTAAAAAGAAAGTGAATGAGAAGGCGTATATACCTTTTCTGAAAGGGTTATAAATGTAAGGTCGTTGATTATGATTAAAACAACTTTTAAAATGAGTCAATAAACACTTTGGAAATCCATTTCCACAAACCAAAGTGTTGCTAAATACGTGTCTTACCTCCATGACAAGTATTTTGTTGTCCCTGCAGATAAGGCCCCTAACATTATTGCTTTTATGTGTAAATGATATTGCATAGATTCCTTGAGGTTTTCTTTAGGTTTAGGTTGATGGTGATTAACGCCATTTTCAAATATATTTTAGCTATATCGTGGTGGTCAGTTTTATTGGTGAAGGAAACCGGAGAACTCCGAGAAAACTACCGACCTGTCGCAAGTCACTGACAAACTTTATCACATAATGTTGTATTAAGTACACCTCGCCTTGAACGTGGTTCGTACTCACAACTTTAGTGGTGATAGTCACTGATTGCACAGGTAGTTGTACATCCAACTACCATACCATCACGACCACGACGGGCTCTCATAGACTTCTTGATAAGTGAATTAGGTATTGACAATTCACTCGACACCATACATTTAACACCACGACAATTCACTCGACACCATACATTTAACACCACGACAATTCACTCGACACCATACATTTAACACCACGACAATTCACTCGACACCATACATTTAACACCACGACAATTCACTCGACACCATACATTTAACACCACGACAATTTACTCGACACCAGACATTTAACACCACGACAATTCACTCGACACCATACATTTAACACCACGACAATTCACTCGACACCATACATTTAACATCACGACAATTCACTCGACACCATACATTTAACACCACGACAATTCACTCGACACCATACATTTAACACCACGACAATTCACTCGACACCATACATTTAACACCACGACAATTCACTCGACACCATACATTTAACACCACGACAATTCACTCGACACCATACATTTAACACCACGACAATTCACTCGACACCAGACATTTAACACCACGACAATTCACTCGACACCATACATTTAACACCACGACAATTCACTCGACACCATACATTTAACACCACGACAATTCACTCGACACCATACATTTAACACCACGACAATTCACTCGACACCATACATTTAACACCACGACAATTCAGAAGGATGAAATCCTGCACAATCATAGATCTGTTTTGTGTTACTTTTAAATTTCAATCAAAGATGAAGAGATGCATCTTCCATTACTCTACTGTGATGTCTATATTGCACACATGTCCATGCAAACAGATTATATTGCTGGGTCAGCCAAATGCTCCACGAAACCACTTTCCAAATTATTAAGAACTATGCTATCAATGGCCCAATCCGGGCTTCAGAGTTACTGTGACACAAGCTACTGAAGGGGTGGTGTGATTCAGATGTGGATTCTGAAAAGTTCTAATAATCTGTTAGAGTATACATAAAATGAAGGCATATCTCCTCATGCAATAGCATTAAAACATTCGACTTCTCTACCCCTACATAACTATTTCCACTCAAATCTAAGAGACAGATTAAAAGAATTAGCCAAACATTCTTTCTTAGCAAAGACTGACCAAACGTAGATACGAATACTTTGTTTTATGAAGGTTCAAACTTTATTTTGTGAAATACCACTCTGATTCTAGCAAATATTTCTCTGACACTGATATCATCGTAATGATCGACGTTTTGATTGATAACACATTTGTTATATTTGTTGGACGTTTTTGAACAGACGCTTGGCATTCACATGGGCACATGCTGTGCTCTTCTTCTCGCAAGATTCTTCTTTTATTGATATGAGGCAAATTCCTTTCAGGGGCTTCTAAAAAACGAAAAGAAGCTAACCCAATGCTTTATTTTCACGTTCCGCTTTATAGATGATGTGGCGTCCTTTCATTAAATTATTCTAAATTTGGTGATTATGTTGGTCTCATCTATCAAATTGAGCTTGAAAAATGGATACCACAGCTACAGATAGATCTGCGTTATACCTTAACATACATCTCGAAATTGACAGTGAGGGCCGGGTAAGAATGAAACTTTACGACAAATTAAATTATTTCAATTTTCTTTTTATATGTAGCAATATCACAGCAGCATCTGGATATGGAGTATATATCTCCCAGTTGATACGTTATTATAGTGCTTGTGTTTCTTGATAGAGGGTGGTTGTTAACAAAGAAGCTGCTGAACCAAGTGTTCACATTGGCTTAGTATCATTTCAAACGTTTTACTATCGCCACCATGACATAGCTGTTATGGAATACGTGTGACACAAATGACCACGGATATGTCCTCTTTCCGTAATCAAGATCCCGTCATTTCTTCATTGATGACTAATTAATGTGTATGTATCAAGAGTAACACGATGACCTCCTCTAGTGGAGCAGGAGCTGAGTTCACTCTCGGGTTTTTGTGGGGTCCGTGTTATTCAATTTTTATTTGTCTGTGTTGTGATCGGTAGATCATTGTTTGTCCTCTTGTCCTTTTTCTTTTGGCCATTGTATTGTCTGTCCTTTTGGCCATTGTATTGTCTGTCCCTTTGGCCATTGTATTGTCTGTCCTTTTGTCCATTGTATTGTCTGTCCTTTTGGTCATTGTATTGTCTGTCCTTTTGGCCATTGCATTGTCTGTCCTTTTGGCCATTGTATTGTCTGTCCTTTTGGCCATTGTATTGTCTGTCCTTTTTGGCCATTGCATTGTCTGTCCCTTTGGCCATTGTATTGTCTGTCCTTTTGGTCATTGTATTGTCTGTCCTTTTGGCCATTGCATTGTCTGTCCTTTTGGCCATTGTATTGTCTGTCCTTTTGGCCATTGTATTGTCTGTCCTTTTTGGCCATTGCATTGTCTGTCCTTTTGGCCATTGTATTGTCTGTCCTTTTGGCCATTGTATTGTCTGTCCTTGTTCGCAATAAGGCTTCTGATTACCTCTTTGACATCTTTTAGAATTTTCTTGCATATTTTGTTGAGTTGTAATGCACATACAAACTTATTGTTAGATTGGAGTCTTAATAAGGCACACATAGGTACGTCCACACTTCATCAAATCGAGTTCAGTTTAAAGTAGTTTACCGTTTCGGTGGTGTAATAGTTCTCTCCACGAGTGCGGATGATCATTGGTTCGATCACAATTTTCCCTCCCGAGAGAACCATGTTGTGAAGAAATTGAACCTATTTTTCAGCACCCAGGTTACTGTCCGTTCTACCGAAACAGGGGCGGATCCAGGATTTCAAGTTAGGGGGGTGGCGCACTTAAAAAAATTGCGGCGAGCGGAGGGAGGCGCGAAATTTTTTGGGTATTTCGTGTGAAAAATCACGATTTTACGCCAAAAAATCATATTTTTTTCAATTGCCGAGGGAGGCGCGAAAATTTTGGGGTATTTCGTGTGAAAAATCACGATTTTACGCCAAAAAATAATATTTTTTTCCAATTTTAGGGGGGGGGGGGGCGCCGGGTGCGTCCCCCCCCCCTGAATCCGCCCCTGCGAAAGAATCATATACAAACCGCGAACATAAAAGTGTGTATTTTATGAATACCATGCTACTTTTACGTTAACAAATAATGCAACATATTCACACTATGTCCCATTCTAAGCTTAAAATAAAATTCCTGCACTACTTATCCCCAATTTTCCTTATGGATGTCAAGACATTAATTTGTATGCCATTCAAAACGTGACATACTCCCAACACAATGCTTTATTTGTATTTGAACTCGTTCTGTTCTCATCATGACTATAGCTCGAATAATCCTCATCTAACTTTAAACAACAATCATTCATTCCATTTTGTTTAATAAGAATTAGCGATATGTTAATTTTTGCTTCAGATAAATATTTGTTTGTCATCGTGACTTCTCTGTTGGAAACATAAATGACATTAAATCAATCTCCCAATCAATAACATGTCGATAAACAGAAACTATTTCGGGCTGCAATTTGAAATGTAAATACTAAGTATGAGTGGATTATTAGTGCCCGAGGATATCTTCCACCCATTAGTAAGTGTTTCTAGTAGAACTAAAATGGTTATTAGATATGTTTATATCTCAACCGGAAGTGAAGCAACAACTTCGGAAGTGTCTTTTAAATATTTATCGAAATTCCAATATGGTTGCTACTTTATGCCATTATAAAACTACACTATATATCGGAATGGCGCTTAAAAATTTCTTACCACGATACATTGAGGCTATATAAATAAAAACCAGGTTGTCATCTAACTCTTTTATTTGATGCATATTAACCATGTTTTGTGCAAGAGAGAAACAGTTGTTACTGACGCAGAAGGGAAATTATGAAAAGCTGGTCGTAAATGTCGCCAAAGAATGTTTCTATGTTATATTTCATAACCATCTGGAAGAGTTGGAGTCAATCTCGGCGTTTTACAGCATCTGTGTCTAAATAAAGGTTTTTTGTTTGTATTGTTTATGTAATTGTATCTAAATAGTGTCTTTTACTCTAAATTCGTTTCTGTGATGGGTGCTCTGAATTGTGAACACCAGCTTAGGAAAAAACAGACAATACAAACCTCCCAAAAAGGAAATTCGGGTGCTTCAATATCCAACCTATTTCAAGACAGGTTTGAAGAGTTACAAACATATTTATTTTTAAAGTTTAATTAATGAGTTAATGGGAAAATAGCAAATAATTTCAGTTGAAAAACTAGAAATTCATATTGTACCTTATTATTAAAACACTCATGGCAAGGTGTACCCGATACAACCTCATGTGATTAACCCTGTGACATGTTAATGGTTTACGCCAGTTACCAAAGCTGATCCCCGCGCTGAAATGAAAAAAGAAATGGGTGCATAGGTAGATCTAAGTCACACTAATATACGGTCACATCCACGGCATGCCCTTAGCTGATAGATGGCGAGATTCCAAGTTTTGAAATATTTGAAAGTTGATCTTATAAAAATTTTAAATTTGTATTCAAGAAAAAACTGAAGATACCAAAGGGTTAAACATAAACCGTAAGTCGAAGTTCAAACAATAAAAATGACCAATAGAAAAAGAACAAAAAGACAAACAGAAAACTAACGTATCCTACAGAACCTGCAGTGAACACTGATGCCGCGGATGGATGAGGAATTCCTGTTCTACTAGAGGCACTCGCCATTTTACTGTTCAACGATACGACCATCAGATGAAATAGTCATTGTGGTCGATATCAGTAAACGTAAATTCATACATATAGCATAAAAACATACAAAACAAATTGGAATAAAATAGAACCGAACATTCAAGTTTATATAAAAACTCAGAATAGTTAAGGAATTTGAACAATTATCTAAGACATATATCAATCCGCTTATAGTTTCAGAATCTGAAAAAGGAAAAGTTTGAAGATACCAAAGGAGTAAAATCAGAATCCGTAAATAGAAGAAGGACAGACAATACAATGGCCAAGAAGAAAAGGGACAAACAACGAACTACAAATCATTACAGATAAAACTAAAGATCGTGTAACATGAACCCCACTAAAATCCGGGGGTGAACCCGTGTGATCCAGAAGGGTAAGCAGTACCTGCTCCACTAGTGGCACCCGTCGTGTTACTCTAGTTACAAACCCGGTGAACAGTCATGAACTAGGAAAGGATCGGAAAGCGTTTACGACATGTGAACCACATCCGTTGTCATTCGTGACACAGATGTTCTGTAACGGTTAACCAAGTCATGGTGGCGACCGTAAAACTTTCGAAGTCATGATTTCAACTTAACCAATAGGAAGCCTTAGTTCAGTAGCTTCCTTGTTAGCAGCACCCCTTTATCACGGAAATTCTGATAGGAACCACAAGCTCTGGAATAACTGAGAGATATATACTCCATATGCAGGCACTGTTGGAATGTTGCTACATATAAATGGAAAGGTCACAATGGGAAAATTGAAATCATCTTCTTTGTCATAAAGTTTCGTTCTTAACCGCCCTCACCATCTTTTAATGACACTTGTAATCTAGATAACAAAACGTTATTGTAATATGTATCATTATGTAATTGGTATAAAAATGAAATTGCATTAAGCTTCAAATTGTTTTTCTTTTCCGAAACTGTGAACTGGTAACGGTTGCCAGGGTTCGACATACAGAGCTACCCAGCGCATAACGAGAGGGTGGGTAGGGGATGACCTCTCGATGGGTTGTCAAGTTATCATACGGAAAGCCTGACTGTGGACCATAGTGGATGACATGCTTGGAGAGTGCCACGCTCCATGCAATGCAAAGATCTCTTTTTGTAGATCTCGAAAAAAAAGAGTAGGCGTATTGAAGCCACTAAAAGGCTATATTTCCCGTTCCGTTAGAATTCGCCATTCTTTTCCTGTGGCAGTCAAAATTCGTTACCCCGGTTATCCAATTCATTCCACATTTCTGTAAAAAAAATACTGTTAAACATGATATCGTCCTGAATATTCATTAAATGTCTGTAGCTGAACGTGAAGCAAACAGCAACCAACCAATCTTTTCTGAACGAAAGAGAAGTATATGGTCAGGAGAAAGCAAGAGAGGTATTTGGTCAAGGGTAAGCAAGTATCTGAATACACTTGCAATTATCAAACCCTATTATTAGACAGTGTGTTAACATCATAAAAACATATATCAGCAATTATGAACATGTCTATGTATAATTATGAGGGGCCGTCGTGGCCGTGATTGTATGGTAGTTGGATTTTACAACTACCTATGCAACCAGTAACTATCACCAAAAGCTAATTCTTGGTACATTCTCATATTTATTTATAGTTAAAGTATTCCAGGATTGTCAAATACTTGCATAATCAAATAAATATATGCCAAATATTTAGCATTCTGTGAATTTTTTTTTACCATAAATATAAAAGTTAATCTGCACAAGCTTGAAAAAGTAGTTATATATATATATAATATAAGTAAACTGTTACAGTAGTAGTTAATTATGGCTTGTGATGATGTCCACTACCATTAATGTCCTATTCATCTAATTATTGATGTTTTTACTACTTCCCATTAACTATTGATGATAAAATGTGTCTTAATACCCATTAATAAATATGTAACTAGTGACCATATATATAAAAAAAAAATGTATTCCATTTTTTCGGTTCTTGCGAAAAGGAAGTCACTACGCGCAAAAGGTATGTTTAATTTTAAAGGATTTTTAATAATTCTTCAATATGAATTTTTTTTATTAAAAGTATTTTTGTATATATTATATAAACCTAACGAGTAAAACATAATATATTATTCAACTAGATCACTGGAAAATGCAGAAAATATTCTTAGTAAATAAATTTATTATACCTTTATGCTGTTGACAATATTTAAAAAAAGAAAGAAACATGGCATTAACAAATTCGTTAATATCTAAAAACTGCGCTCTGATAGCAGATATTCGGAATACCATTCTAGGATACAACTCATGGCTGTTTTTGATTATATAAAAACAATTGTATTGCAGAGAGGACACTTATATACCTTGCTATATTCATGAATATTAGACATTTTAAAATTGTTTTTTTTTTTCTAGTTAAGGTAATAAGGTTACATTTGACTGTAATTTTCCTACGTATTTTCAAATCTAATTGTCAAACATGTACAGGTATAAAAATGATAATTCAATGCATACATATTTATAATAATCATAATAACCAAACAGTTAGCAAGAATCGGCATTCGTGAATCCATACTTGTAATTTTATATTACAGAGGAATCGTTATAATTCTACCTTTAGTTTTCATAAATTTTGTTTCCAATTGTCACTCTTTTAATGAAATTTCACGTCAATTTAGTTTTCGTGTTGCATGACACAACATTGCGTGTGTTTACCGTCATTTGATTGCGTAAGAAGAGTTTAAAGATATCAAAGGGTTAATCAGAACCCGTAAATCGAAGATGGACAGGCCAAAAGAAATAAGACAAAAAGGACAGAGAGCGAGCTACAACACACTGCACAGAAAACACAAGATCAAGCAACACAAACACCACTATAAACCGTGGATGAACTCATGTGTTTTAATTTTAATATTGCATTTTCCCCGTTATGTTAGGTTTATATTTAATTCTAAGCTAACTGGATATATGTAAACATATAGATCCATCTTCTTAAATGCTACATTACTCATTGTTTATATAATTTAATATTTTACTGACAAAATGCAACAGAACAGGAGAATTTTGGGAAAATTAAAATAATATTGAATTATCAATTCAGACATTTATTACAGACCAATTAAAAATGTTCGTATGCATAGGATCGATATATTAGCATTTTTCGCCATGTGTAGGGTTTAAAATGATTTATTACATAATGGTTTTATTTAAACAATTTTATTGGCTATCATGCTGTCACCTGACATTCCGTAAAATTTGATATTGTTTGATTAAAACTCGTATTGACTCGCTTTCACTTTCACTTTCCATTGCATTATGTATGACGTCATAATGAAGTGATTAATTTCATATTGACTTGGTTTCACTTTTAACTTTTCATTTTAATGTAATAAAACAATTACAGTCTTTTGTATCGGTCAATACGAGTTTTTATGGACCTTAAAAACGACATTCATCTCAGCTAAAGGCTTCGGTGAATATCGTTTTTAAGGTCCATAAAAACTTGTATTGACCTCAACGAAAGACTATAATTGTATAATATCAATCATATTTCAAGAACTATAATAAATATCATAAATCGAAATGCACAAACTATGTTCATGTCGAAATTTTATTTTTTTCATATATGACCCAAAATTAAGACAGACTTTGCAATTACTAGAAATAAGATATCAAAAGCCATAGTTGGTTTGGTTAAGAAAGATAGTTCAATTTTGATATTATATAAAAGTGTTATTTACTTTTGTTGGGAAATCTTCATTTTGTTAGATCTGAATACCAGTTCAACAATATGAACATTTAAAAGGGCTTACGGTTATTTTTAAATAAAAGAAATATGTTTCTTGCAAGAGGACATGACATATGCATAGCTTATATGACATTATATGTTATAATTACCTAAATGTTCTCAAACATATGTCGATCTATGCATATAAGACATCAGGGTATTTTAGGGTATTTACATTATAAACTGACTGCACTAAAATACCACACAGTTTGAAATAACGACAAAGATATCTAATTTAATGCACACGGAATATTCTTGGCATAAAATGTAATTTAATAGGTTTTGGAAGCAAGAAAAGGGTGGAGAGCTTCATCTGTTTTATCAGCCGCATGTCACCAACGATGTGATGATATCATGCATGGCAAATATAAGGACAAAATGTTTATTTCGGACCATTCAAAAAATATGTGTGCCCATAAAGTTTTTATGCCAATTTACATTTCTAGCTCGATATTTTCCTCATCAAAAACAAAATAACCCTCCTCCCAATAAGAATAAAAACAAAATAACCCTCCTCCCAATAAGAATAAAAACAAAATAATCCTCCTCCCAATAAGAATAAAAACAAAATAACCCTCCTCCCAATAAGAATAAAAACAAAATAACCCTCCTCCCAATAAGAATAAAAACAAAATAACCCTCCTCCCAATAAGAATAAAAACAAAATAACCCTCCTCCCAATAAGAATAAAAACAAAATAACCCTCCTCCCAATAAGAATAAAAACAAAATAACCCTCCTCCCAATAAGAATAAAAACAAAATAACCCTCCTCCCAATAAGAATAAAAACAAAATAACCCTCCTCCCAATAAGAATAAAAACAAAATAACCCTCCTCCCAATAAGAATAAAACCAAAATAATCCTCCTCCCAATAAGAATAAAAACAAAATAACCCTCCTCCCAATAAGAATAAAACCAAAATAATCCTCCTCCCAATAAGAATAAAAACAAAATAACCCTCCTCCCAATAAGAATAAAAACAAAATCCTCCTCCTCCCAATAAGCATAAAAACAAAATAACCCTCCTTCCAATAAGAATAAAAACAAAATAATTCTCCTCCCAATAAGAATAAAAACAAAATAATCCTCCTCCCAATAAGAATAAAAACAAAATAACCCTCCTCCCAATAAGAATAAAAACAAAATAATCCTCCTCCCAATAAGAATAAAAACAAAATAACCCTCCTCCCAATAAGAATAAAAACAAAATAATCCTCCTCCCAATAAGAATAAAAACAAAATAATCCTCCTCCCAATAAGAATAAAAACAAAATAACCCTCCTCCCAATAAGAATAAAAACAAAATAATCCTCCTCCCAATAAGAATAAAAACAAAATAACCCTCCTCCTAGTAAGAATAAAAACAAAATCCTCCTCCTCCCAATAAGCATAAAAACAAAATAACCCTCCTCCCAATAAGAATAAAAACAAAATAACCCTCCTCCCAATAAGAATAAAAACAAAATAATCCTCCTCCCAATAAGAATAAAAACAAAATAATCCTCCTCCCAATAAGAATAAAAACAAAATAACCCTCCTCCCAATAAGAATAAAAACAAAATAACCCTCCTCCCAATAAGAATAAAAACAAAATAATCCTCCTCCCAATAAGAATAAAAACAAAATAACCCTCCTCCCAATACGAATAAAAACAAAATAATCCTCCTCCCAATAAGAATAAAAGCAAAATAACCCTCCTCCCAATAAGAATAAAAACAAAATAACCCTCCTCCCAATAAGAATAAAAGCAAAATAACCCTCCTCCCAATAAGAATAAAAAAAAAAATCCTCCTCCCAATAAGAATAAAAACAAAATAACCCTCCTCCCAATAAGAATAAAAACAAAATAACCCTCCTCCCAATAAGAATAAAAACAAAATAACCCTCCTTCCAATAAGAATAAAAACAAAATAATTCTCCTCCCAATAAGAATAAAAACAAAATAATCCTCCTCCCAATAAGAATAAAAACAAAATAATCCTCCTCCCAATAAGAATAAAAACAAAATAATCCTCCTCCCAATAAGAATAAAAACAAAATAACCCTCCTCCCAATAAGAATAAAAACAAAATAACCCTCCTCCCAATAAGAATAAAAACAAAATAATTCTCCTCCCAATAAGAATAAAAACAAAATAATCCTCCTCCCAATAAGAATAAAAACAAAATAACCCTCCTCCCAATAAGAATAAAAACAAAATAACCCTCCTCCCAATAAGAATAAAAACAAAATAATCCTCCTCCCAATAAGAATAAAAACAAAATAACCCTCCTCCCAATAAGAATAAAAACAAAATAACCCTCCTCCCAATAAGAATAAAAACAAAATAACCCTCCTCCCAATAAGAATAAAAACAAAATAACCCTCCTCCCAATAAGAATAAAAACAAAATAACCCTCCTCCCAATAAGAATAAAAACAAAATAATCCTCCTCCCAATAAGAATAAAAACAAAATAACCCTCCTCCCAATAAGAATAAAAACAAAATAACCCTCCTCCCAATAAGAATAAAAACAAAATAACCCTCCTCCCAATAAGAATAAAAACAAAATAACCCTCCTCCCAATAAGAATAAAAACAAAATAACCCTCCTCCCAATAAGAATAAAAACAAAATAACCCTCCTCCCAATAAGAATAAAAACAAAATAATCCTCCCCCCAATAAGAATAAAAACAAAATAACCCTCCTCCCAATAAGAATAAAAACAAAATAATCCTCCTCCCAATAAGAATAAAAACAAAATAACCCTCCTCCCAATAAGAATAAAGACAAAATAATCCTCCTCCCAATAAGAATAAAAACAAAATAACCCTCCTCCCAATAAGAATAAAAACAAAATAGCCCTCCTCCCAATAAGAATAAAAACAGAAGCCTCCTCCTCCCAATAAGCATAAAAACAAAATAATCCTCCTCCCAATAAGAATAAAAACAAAATAATCCTCCTCCCAATAAGAATAAAAACAAAATAATCCTCTTCCCAATAAGAATAAAAACAAAATAACCCTCCTCCCAATAAGAATAAAAACAAAATAACCCTCCTCCCAATAAGAATAAAAACAAAATAATCCTCCTCCCAATAAGAATAAAAACAAAATAACCCTCCTCCCAATAAGAATAAAAACAAAATAACCCTCCTCCCAATAAGAATAAAAACAAAATAATCCTCCTCCCAATAAGAATAAAAACAAAATAACCCTCCTCCCAATAAGAATAAAAACAAAATAACCCTCCTCCCAATAAGAATAAAAACAAAATAACCCTCCTCCCAATAAGAATAAAAACAAAATAACCCTCCTCCCAATAAGAATAAAAACAAAATAACCCTCCTCCCAATAAGAATAAAAACAAAATAACCCTCCTCCCAATAAGAATAAAAACAAAATAACCCTCCTCCCAATAAGAATAAAAACAAAATAATCCTCCTCCCAATAAGAATAAAAACAAAATAACCCTCCTCCCAATAAGAATAAAAACAAAATAACCCTCCTCCCAATAAGAATAAAAACAAAATAACCCTCCTCCCAATAAGAATAAAAACAAAATAACCCTCCTCCCAATAAGAATAAAAACAAAATAACCCTCCTCCCAATAAGAATAAAGACAAAATAATCCTCCTCCCGATAAGAATAAAAACAAAATAATCCTCCTCCCAATAAGAATAAAAACAAAATAACCCTCCTCCCAATAAGAATAAAAACAAAATAATCCTCCTCCCAATAAGAATAAAGACAAAATAATCCTCCTCCCAATAAGAATAAAAACAAAATAACCCTCCTCCCAATAAGAATAAAAACAAAATAATCCTCCTCCCAATAAGAATAAAAACAAAATAACCCTCCTCCCAATAAGAATAAAAACAAAATAACCCTCCTCCCAATAAGAATAAAAACAAAATAATCCTCCTCCCAATAAGAATAAAAACAAAATAACCCTCCTCCCAATAAGAATAAAAACAAAATAACCCTCCTTCCAATAAGAATAAAAACAAAATAACCCTCCTCCCAATAAGAATAAAAACAAAATAACCCTCCTCCCAATAAGAATAAAAACAAAATAACCCTCCTCCCAATAAGAATAAAAACAAAATAACCCTCCTCCCAATAAGAATAAAAACAAAATAACCCTCCTCCCAATAAGAATAAAAACAAAATAACCCTCCTCCCAATAAGAATAAAAACAAAATAACCCTCCTCCCAATAAGAATAAAAACAAAATAACCCTCCTCCCAATAAGAATAAAAACAAAATAATCCTCCTCCCAATAAGAATAAAAACAAAATAACCCTCCTCCCAATAAGAATAAAAACAAAATAATCCTCCTCCCAATAAGAATAAAAACAAAATAACCCTCCTCCCAATAAGATTAAAGACAAAATAATCCTCCTCCCGATAAGAATAAAAACAAAATAATCCTCCTCCCAATAAGAATAAAGACAAAATAATCCTCCTCCCAATAAGAATAAAAACAAAATAATCCTCCTCCCAATAAGAATAAAAACAAAATAATCCTCCTCCCAATAAGAATAAAAACAAAATAATCCTCCTCCCAATAAGAATAAAAACAAAATAACCCTCCTCCCAATAAGAATAAAAACAAAATAACCCTCCTCCCAATAAGAATAAAAACAAAATAATCCTCCTCCCAATAAGAATAAAAACAAAATAACCCTCCTCCCAATAAGAATAAAAACAAAATAACCCTCCTCCCAATAAGAATAAAAACAAAATAACCCTCCTCCCAATAAGAATAAAAACAAAATAACCCTCCTCCCAATAAGAATAAAAACAAAATAACCCTCCTCCCAATAAGAATAAAAACAAAATAACCCTCCTCCCAATAAGAATAAAAACAAAATAACCCTCCTCCCAATAAGAATAAAAACAAAATAACCCTCCTCCCAATAAGAATAAAAACAAAATAACCCTCCTCCCAATAAGAATAAAAACAAAATAATCCTCCCCCCAATAAGAATAAAAACAAAATAACCCTCCTCCCAATAAGAATAAAAACAAAATAATCCTCCTCCCAATAAGAATAAAAACAAAATAACCCTCCTCCCAATAAGAATAAAGACAAAATAATCCTCCTCCCAATAAGAATAAAAACAAAATAACCCTCCTCCCAATAAGAATAAAAACAAAATAGCCCTCCTCCCAATAAGAATAAAAACAGAAGCCTCCTCCTCCCAATAAGCATAAAAACAAAATAATCCTCCTCCCAATAAGAATAAAAACAAAATAATCCTCCTCCCAATAAGAATAAAAACAAAATAATCCTCTTCCCAATAAGAATAAAAACAAAATAACCCTCCTCCCAATAAGAATAAAAACAAAATAACCCTCCTCCCAATAAGAATAAAAACAAAATAACCCTCCTCCCAATAAGAATAAAAACAAAATAATCCTCCTCCCAATAAGAATAAAAACAAAATAACCCTCCTCCCAATAAGAATAAAAACAAAATAACCCTCCTCCCAATAAGAATAAAAACAAAATAACCCTCCTCCCAATAAGAATAAAAACAAAATAACCCTCCTCCCAATAAGAATAAAAACAAAATAACCCTCCTCCCAATAAGAATAAAAACAAAATAACCCTCCTCCCAATAAGAATAAAAACAAAATAACCCTCCTCCCAATAAGAATAAAAACAAAATAATCCTCCTCCCAATAAGAATAAAAACAAAATAACCCTCCTCCCAATAAGAATAAAAACAAAATAACCCTCCTCCCAATAAGAATAAAAACAAAATAACCCTCCTCCCAATAAGAATAAAAACAAAATAACCCTCCTCCCAATAAGAATAAAAACAAAATAACCCTCCTCCCAATAAGAATAAAGACAAAATAATCCTCCTCCCGATAAGAATAAAAACAAAATAATCCTCCTCCCAATAAGAATAAAAACAAAATAACCCTCCTCCCAATAAGAATAAAAACAAAATAATCCTCCTCCCAATAAGAATAAAGACAAAATAATCCTCCTCCCAATAAGAATAAAAACAAAATAACCCTCCTCCCAATAAGAATAAAAACAAAATAATCCTCCTCCCAATAAGAATAAAAACAAAATAACCCTCCTCCCAATAAGAATAAAAACAAAATAACCCTCCTCCCAATAAGAATAAAAACAAAATAATCCTCCTCCCAATAAGAATAAAAACAAAATAACCCTCCTCCCAATAAGAATAAAAACAAAATAACCCTCCTTCCAATAAGAATAAAAACAAAATAACCCTCCTCCCAATAAGAATAAAAACAAAATAACCCTCCTCCCAATAAGAATAAAAACAAAATAACCCTCCTCCCAATAAGAATAAAAACAAAATAACCCTCCTCCCAATAAGAATAAAAACAAAATAACCCTCCTCCCAATAAGAATAAAAACAAAATAACCCTCCTCCCAATAAGAATAAAAACAAAATAACCCTCCTCCCAATAAGAATAAAAACAAAATAACCCTCCTCCCAATAAGAATAAAAACAAAATAATCCTCCTCCCAATAAGAATAAAAACAAAATAACCCTCCTCCCAATAAGAATAAAAACAAAATAATCCTCCTCCCAATAAGAATAAAAACAAAATAACCCTCCTCCCAATAAGATTAAAGACAAAATAATCCTCCTCCCGATAAGAATAAAAACAAAATAATCCTCCTCCCAATAAGAATAAAGACAAAATAATCCTCCTCCCAATAAGAATAAAAACAAAATAATCCTCCTCCCAATAAGAATAAAAACAAAATAATCCTCCTCCCAATAAGAATAAAAACAAAATAATCCTCCTCCCAATAAGAATAAAAACAAAATAACCCTCCTCCCAATAAGAATAAAAACAAAATAACCCTCCTCCCAATAAGAATAAAAACAAAATCCTCCTCCTCCCAATAAGAATAAAAACAAAATAACCCTCCTCCCAATAAGAATAAAAACAAAATAACCCTCCTCCCAATAAGAATAAAAACAAAATAACCCTCCTCCCAATAAGAATAAAAACAAAATAACCCTCCTCCCAATAAGAATAAAAACAAAATAACCCTCCTCCCAATAAGAATAAAAACAAAATAACCCTCCTCCCAATAAGAATAAAAACAAAATAACCCTCCTCCCAATAAGAATAAAAACAAAATAACCCTCCTCCCAATAAGAATAAAAACAAAATAACCCTCCTCCCAATAAGAATAAAAACAAAATAACCCTCCTCCCAATAAGAATAAAAACAAAATAACCCTCCTCCCAATAAGAATAAAAACAAAATAACCCTCCTCCCAATAAGAATAAAAACAAAATAACCCTCCTCCCAATAAGAATAAAAACAAAATAACCTTCCTCCCAATAAGAATAAAAACAAAAATATCAAGTCAATGCAAGATATACTTAATTTTCTCGCTATATACATTTCTATGTGTATAAATAATATTTAGAACAAGATAAAAGAAATGTCATAGAAATTAACATAAATTATAAATTAGATGTTTTCCCATGTACTAACAGTGGTAATACTAATTACAACACTGAACCGACCGTTTAATGTTGATCGTTTACACATGTTAAGTGCACATACAACATTGCCATGTCGAAAATAAACATTAAATGTGTAACTAGACAATATAAAGGTAATTAATAACTTATTATAGAAAATAAAAGGATTAAGATGTATATGTAACACGATGACTATAATGGGAAGTTAACGTATCTGTTTCAATAAAAGGGGCCGTCGTTGTCGTGATAGTATGATAGTTAGATTTACAACTACATGTGCAATCAGTGTCTATTGCTACTAAAGTTGTAAGTTCGAATCCCGCTATTGGCGGGGCGTACTCGATACAGTTTTATGTGATGGATTTTGTCAATGAAAGGGGTTTCTCCCGGTATTCTGGTTTCCTTCACCAATAAAACTGATCGCCAAGGAATAACTGAAATATTGTTGAATGTGGCGTTAATCATCATAACCCTAATCATGTGTAATAAAAGTATTAATCCCCGCCGCATTTTATCGAAGTGATTCTACCAAGGCAGGAAAGCGAGTTACTACGATTTCCCCATTAGATTGTAAAACTGTTGTAACAGTGTGGCATGACAATTACTTAGACAAAAACGGTATTTACTGTTTTTAAGATATGGTTGCAATGTTAGCATTTGGCTTCAAATACATTTAAAATTCTACCAAATATTCGAGAACAGATTTATAAAGGTTTGGCTATCCTGTTTAGACCGTTTGGTTTAATTGCTCCCCAAAAAGTTTTAAATTATTAGACTTTCCAACCTGTCGACTTTGAGCGTATCTGACGTAAGTTATTCCAGAAACGCGTCGTCTGCACTAATTAGATACTACGTTTTTATTTTAAAGGGTGTGTACGGCTTCATTGGATAATGATACAAGTGTTTTAGGTGGTGAAAGTCTGAAATATATTATTTCTGTTATTTACTGCAAATATACACATTGTACATTCATAAATTATATAATATACTGTAGTACAATGGAACCTATGGTGGATCGTCCTCGGAACCAATATTTTATCAGAATAGGCAGGATTTCCTTTTGACAAGTTTTTGGATTAAATTTGATGTTCAGTTTTAACTTGATTGCAATTATTGGAGAGTTCAAGTGCGAATATTTCGCTGTACATTAACCAAAATCAGGGGCGTAGCTAGGAATAAAATGAAATGTAGGCATAACTTTCGGCGAGGGTCTGGGGGCCGCTTAAGGCTCCCAGAAGGTCTAGGGCAAAGCCCTGGTGGGGGGTTCAGGGAGGCGAAGCCCTCCTACGGAAAACGATTTTAAGCGTAAATAGATGTACACATGGAGAAATCTGAACAATAAAAGACATGAAATATATTCTTATTTTATCATGGAAACAATACTAAAATCGAAGTTGTTAAAATATTTTTGCTGAATATGAGAACTTTTGACTGAATGTTTCTACACCGCTTTTCAGAATAATTTTAACAGTTACAAAAATTCAGCATCACAAAGCATTGAATCTATAGCGGAGATTGTCATAAATGCAAAATGTATGAAAGAAACATTCCCGGAAACATTCATAAAATAAAGTTTCAGAGTTCATGTAAGCACGTGCAGCCATCATGTCCAGCAATACGGACTGGTAATTAGATAAAGTCCAGACGTCTGGTTTTTCTCACTGCAAATTTGCTGATAACATCTTCGACGGGTTCATTCCTCCTAATCCTGCGGAGTTTTTAATCACAGGACACAAGCATTCATACATCGAATTTCGTCCTTTACCTGGAAGAAGAAAAAGAAGAATCCCACTTTTTAAAAATTCATTAAAGAAATCTAAAAGTTCAAGTGGGAATAGCTGTACTTTTTGTATAAACAATGTGCAAACATTGGGATTAGGGTGTATAAACAAAAACTCATTAACTTCAGGTAAATTTGTGTGTATCTGATTGCTTAAAGAATAGAGAACTAAAATAAAGGAAATTATATTTTTTATTCTACTCTAACAATACATTCATATTTCAGCATCTATAGAACTTATTGTTTAATTTATGAATTACATGAAATAATAAACAAATATGGTTCCAATCACAATTTCATAATTTTCATTCAAAACATAATTTTAACATCGTACTTTATTTCAATCCAATCCATATGGAAAAAGTTTCATTCCAATTTATAATTTATTTTTATTAATAAATTTAGGCTTTTTCTGCAATATTTGACATAAAATACAGATAAATTACAGGTAATAATTAATTAGATACTAATTGCAAAAACAACAAATTAACTGTAACAACATCTATTGTTATTTGTGAGTGGGAATCGCTGGAATAGTCATTTAAAAAAAAAGTGGGATTAGATAGAAGACACCGCCAAGACAAAGCCTTTGAGAATAAAATGAACTGTTAATTTCAGAGTTAGTTAAAGTGGCAATGTCCACGATTTTTCATAATTTTTAAGTTTGACAACAACTTGAAAATAAGATAGATCAATCAATAAAATGACCAAATAAAATATAACCATCTCAGATAAACAGAAATTTGTTTAATTAAATGCAATTAACAAATTACTTCTGATTCTCTGCCGACCAAGCTCATGAACCATTATTCATGACCATTGACCCAGATTTATCAAAACAAAGACATGGATGATGATGAGGTAAGCAGTTTATTTAACCTATCTAGACTAAAATGTATAATTCATACATGTTTAATGATAAATTAGTCATACTTACCTATAAGAACACATTTTATCAATCAAAACTCAAATTATTAGCCATTTTTGTAACAATTTTAGTTTGTAAACAACATACGCTATTTCAAACCGATTCCGCGCGTGCGCAGTTCATCATACAGAGGCGGGGTTATCTTGATTGACTTGAATTAGAGTAGAATTAGAGTAGCCCAGACACAAATTGCTTGCAACCACATTTCCCCCGAAATATTTTGTGAAAATCACTTTTCGGTGATTTTGGCTGTTTTAGATGAATTTTTACTCATATCTGTTCAAGTTTGGGAGAAAAAAAATCCGATTTAAAGAATCTGACAAAATCGTAGACACTGTCACTTTAAGGTCACAGGACTCATTGCAAATGTTTATCTTTCAACTTGTGGAAGCAAGTCATCAGTATAATAAACATAAAACAGACATAATTAAAATATGTAATGCGTTTCATCAATAACACAATTTTGTGGAAAAAATTATGTGTAGGCACGTGCCTAATGTGCCTTACGGTTGCTACGCCCCTGAAAATGAGCATCCGATTATTTAAGAACTTTACACCTTTTCGGAACACTTGTCTAACTCTTAGCTTTAGTCGGATTTTAGCTTAGTCTGATCTTCTGAATGATTTACCTTTGTGTTGATGTTGTTATTGGTTATGTATCCGGACCTTCCACTTACTGGATAATATCAATATTTAGTCGTCTGTGTAGTGTTTTGTAGATCATTGTTTATGGTTTCGTCTTTTTTCTTTTGACCATTGCATTGTCGGATTTATTTATTTCTGAAATTTACAATACCTAAATAAGGTAATTATTAATAAAACTAAGGTTCTCCTCCCACAGACATAGGTGATCTTAGCTGATTTTTGCTATTCTTTTTATGCCTTTTGTTTTTATTGCTCCTGAAATTTAAATTATTTGGTTTTCCATCTCTCGATTTTGAGCGTAACCGATGAAGGTTATTTCAGAAACGCGTCGCGCGCACTAAATTTGATATCTACGTTTTTATTATGACTTCTTATTACTCGTTTGGTATCTTTAAGCTTTTCATGTCGTCTTATATTGACAGGGTGTTTCACCAATGTGCTTTAACTGTCCGGAATCTCTTCCTGCATTAAGTCGTACATGTTTGTTAAATAGCTTAGAGTGACGACACATACTAATAACCAACCCTATATAAGTCATACCATCATAACATTCCATGTCTATGACCTTAAGCTTACTTGCAAATTACTCCTACAAATAAAAATGCAAATAAGCCACAAATATGATAATGATAGGTCCGACAAACGAAACAAAAATATTATGGTAAAAAAGTAGTTTATGTATTATCATATAGCTTAGACATTGTACAAATCACACCATTTACTGTCTGTCATTAAAGGAGATAGAATGTCTACGTTTATCATTGGTTTCCATTTCGATTCTGTAATAAATCATATAAGTTATATACTCATTATGGATTACTTACTATAAATTATCTTAAAGTAGAAGAAAGAGATTTGTCATTGTCCGAACTATTGACCGGTATGGTGGAGTACCGATAAATCTCGACCTAGTACCTTAATTACTGTACCTTGTGTTTCTTTGTTATTAAGGTCAGTCCTCTACCAGCAGACAATTTATTCTATTTCTGCTGATTATTATATATTTCTTCGCCACTTTTCGAATTCTCAATACATATACATATGGTAAAAAGAAAAGCTTGACTATACCAAATGCTGTAATCAGAAACCGTAAATCAAACGACATACAATACAATGGCCATAATAAAAAATATACCAAAAGGCAAACATCAATCTTGGTAAACAAAGCACTATGCAAAAAATTGATGATCGAGCAACATTCAATCTACTACATATCTGTGGTGAACCCAGGTGCTCCGTAAGGGTAAGCTATTCCTGCTCAACTAGTGGCACCCGTCGTCTTTCGCACATTCGTAATCCGGTGAGAAGTCATATTCGGTGATAAGTCATGAACGAGGAATTATACGGAATTGACTAAAGCAAACGGAACATACTTGTGGTCATCTGTGACAGAGACATTTCGTAGCAGACCGCAGATTTGTCGTATTTATGACCTCAAGTTTACCACTAGCTTTCTCTTTAGCAATAGCCCTATGTCAAGGAAATCCTGATATGAAACACAGCCTATGGAATATCGTATCAACTGATGGATATATTCTCCAAATGCAGGTGTTTCTGGAATGTTGCCATTGTTGCTGCATATATATGGAAAGTTCACAATGGGAAAATTATAATCATCTCTCTTATTGTAAATATTCCTTCTAAACAGACCATCACTCTCAAATTCCATGTGTAGATCAAGATATGAAGCAGGTATAACTGTGTATGTGATATCCTTTACGGTTTATTCAATGGGATAGACGTGATCAACATAGCCACCTAATTTTGAATTATGTAGTGGAAGGACATCATCTGTATAGCGGACAGTCTTCTTTTCATGCTTCATACGAATAAAGAAACAAGAAGGGGGAAAAGAAGTGTACAGATGGTACTATTAGGAATGTCGAAACTTAAGAAATAATAGATGACATATAAAAACGCAAGCATTTTGATGACGTCAGAATCATAGAACCTTTTATTAGAATATGAGTGCTTTCTTCTTAAAATAGGATATATTTGTATTTGTACACACATTTTTTTTTATGAAGTAATGTTGAACTAATAATTTTAAATACTCTTAAATGAGTAAAGGGACCTTGATTGCATGTACTCTAACAAACCTTTAGAATTGTTCAAAATCCACATCTGATTCACACAAACAATTTAGTAGCTAGTGTCACAGTAACACTGAATCCCCGTTTGCATCGTTGATATAATAAAGGTTAATAAATTAGAAAAAGCATGTGACAGACCAACAATAAAATGTGGTTTGACGGAAGATCAAGCTTTCTTTCTCGTTTTATCCAAGCTTAAAATGAAAAAAGTCTTATAGATACAGAAAATCTAAGCGGTGGTAAATGCGTAGGACATGTTTATTCAACGGTCCACGAAGTGGTTTACTGGGAAAGTCCTATAAATTGTTCTTGAACAACTGCTGACTATTTAATTATTATTTGATTTTTGCTTTGGTTATATAGTTTTCAATTTGTTTCTAAGTGATTGTTAGCTTTTGGAATTAATATGCTGCTCAGTCAGAAATTAAAAAAATATATATAAACTGGCCATATTTGATAAATAATAAAATGAAGAAAAAAAATACAACACTGTCGAAACAATCCCAAAATTAAATCGAATTAATACTAGAATGATTTGATATCAAATATGTGTAAAGTTTTCTGTGTAGTGCTTTGTGGATCATTGTTTGTCATGTTGGCTTTTTGTCTGTCCTTCTTCTATTTACGGTTTCTGATTACCCATTGGGCATCTTCAGTTCTGTTTTCCTTCAGTAACATGAGAATGATATACAAATTGTTCATGGCACTGAGGAAGGTTATGGACAGGTCTGTCACCCCCAAAATATTATATTGACCGGCTTGCTTAAAAAGACAAATAGTGTAAATAAAAACGTAAAGCATAATAAATATAAATAATGCATTATCACCATCACCATCATATCATCAAAACGTATCATTATCACCATCACCATCATATCATCAAAACGTATCATTTTCACGCCATGATATAGCTGTATAACTGTTCTCTTGGAGTGAAACAGTAACCAAGGACTCTTTAACTACAATTTATCATATATTTAGTGGTAAATACAGTAGTTTTGAATATTTGATAAAGTGCCAGATGCCTACCCTTTATCATACCCCTACCCTTTATCATACCCCTACCCTTTATCGTACCCCTACCCTGTATACTCTCCTGTTTAAATATATGATAAAGTGTATAAAACATGGCAAAATCCGTATCATATGCCGTATCACCCTCGACCAATATCATCCCTCGGGCGTAAAGGTCCTCTGGATGATATTGGTTTCTCGGGATGATATGGCATATGATACGGATTTTGCCATGCATTATTCTGTATATAACAAATATTGAGGGCGTGATACTATTATTATCATTATTGTTATTATACTATCAATCAATGCCTTCTGTTTAAATATAAGTGTCATGAAAACTATATTAATGTAAATAAGTATATATGTCAACTTTATAACAGAGCATAACATTATTATCTATTTATCAATATAGTATGCCAAATTCACTACGACATATACATTATAAAGTATATATTTATTACAGTATACTTGGCTGTTATTGGCAGATTTTGACATTTTCGTAATTTGTTGTATTTATTGTTTTGTTTATTATGTACAATCACTGACACTAAGATATTCCAATAGGTGTCATAGAGATAAATAATTTGACCTTGTACTTAATATAGATTGTCGTTATGGTGAAAGGCACTGATTGTACAGGTAGTTGTAAATCCAACTACCATACGATTACGACCACGACGGCCCCTCGAATACTTGTGTAATAATGATCATCGTAAATTGTAATAATGATCATCGTAAAACGATGATCATTATTACACAAGTATTCGAGGGGCCGTCGTGGTCGTAATCGTATGGTAGTTGGATTTACAACTACCTGTACAATCAGTGCCTTTCACCACATCATTATTACACAAGTATTCGAGGGGCCGTCGTGGTCGTAATCGTATGGTAGTTGGATTTACAACTACCTGTACAATCAGTGCCTTTCACCACTAACATTGTGAGTTCGAAACCTCCACAGGCGATGTGTGCATGATTCAACATTATGTGATAAAGTTTGTCAGTGACTTGCCACAGGTCAGTGGTTTTCTCCGGGTACTCCGGTTTCCTCCACCAATAAAACTGACCGCCACGATATAACTGAAATATTGTTGAAAGTGGCGTTAAACATCATAAACCAAGCCAACCATAATCCGTTATTCTTTATAGCGATGATCATTATAACACAACTATTCTACATTGACATGGTTTTCAGATATACTTATTATTGAAATTTGCAGTTCTTATACAATTAGGCTCTTAAGGTGTCTCGCTCCCACATTTTTAAAATGTATTTGGCTTTCCAATCTTTTGACTTTTATTCTAGAAACGCGTAGGACGCACTAAATTAGATATCTGCCTTTATAGTACTAGTCAAGTAGAACAAAACATGACAGAGATATATTTAGCTCATGTCTTGTCTACATTATTTATGTTTGTTTATGTATAGTGCTGTCCAACACATATTGTGTTGTGTTTTTATTGTTTTTCTTCGTCTTGTGTACCCTATGTTGCCATTTTCTCTCGATTTTCCACTTTTGATTGCCCCTTCGGTTTTCTCTAACGTTTTTTTAGACCTGTATACATGTCTACCTTATTATACCAGCCGAAGCCGACCAGCCATAGCTCTTGTTACATTCATGTTGCGGTCGTACTTTGCGCTTTTAAAGTGCGTAATAAATTCAATGCACGATTCAATATTATATTTCGAAATTTTGTGGTTTTTTTACAGTACAGTACAAGGATATTCAAGTATGGATAACGTTTTTGTTTGCCTAGTTCTTGCTTTATGCGCTATGAAAACATCTGGAATGTTTCTGAATTACTTCCAAGGTATAATATACAATACTAGAATATACGGATAATACGATACTGAATGTAGTAAAGCGGAAAACACTGGATGTAACATAGCAAGATAAATGTTTTAGATACCAAAGGATAATTAGAAGTTGTAAATCGATTGATTGATTGATTGATTGATGCTTAACGCCAACTTTAGCAGTTTTTCAGCTATATCGTGGCGTCTGTAAATCGAAGAAGAATATACAATACAATGGCCTAATGAAGAAGAAATAAAAAGACAACCAAAAACCGTGAACTCATGACCTCCGGAAGGGTAAACAGTTGCTGTACCAAAGTAGCACCCAGTCGTATTACTGATAAACGACACCAACATCATCTGACATAGAAATTGTGCTTTGACGCCAGTATACTTACATACATACATACATACATACAAATAGCATAAATAAACGTGAATCCTGTACAAAACAAATAGTAATAAAGACACACAAAACATCGTTTTTACTCTAGAAATTGATACACTGGATATTAATTTGGCTCGTAATGTATCAAAAGTTGTTTAAATACAGAACTATACTTTCAATAAGTAAAGTTATATATTTTATTAAATTTGAAAAATACAACGAAGCAAGACAAGACTGAAATTGTATGATATAATCAATATGTGAAATACCTCAGGGCCGTCTTAGCAGAATTATTTTATATCTCTATATTCTTTTTTCTTTATTTTCGTGCCTATCACCACTAAAGTTGTGAGTTCGAACCCCGTTCATGGCGAGGTGTACTTGATACAACATTATTGTGATAAAGTTTGTCAGTGACTTGCGGCAGGTCGGTGGTTTTCTCCGGGTACCCCCGCTTCCCTACCAATAAAACTGACCACCACGATATAACTGAAATATTGTTGAAAGTGGCGTTAAACACCATAAATCAAGCCAAACATATTGTTATATTTTCTTGTTTTATTTATATTTTACGTTTGCTTATGAACTACGAAATATGAAATTTTAAGTTGAGTAAACACCAATACACAGTTTACCGACGGAATAAATTTGCATGACATCTCCAACTTTTAACTTTACATGCAATTTTAAGTAAAGGAAATAAAGCAGAAACGGAATAATAGTGATTAAACATTCATCTTCGAGACGGAATAATAAGGTTTATTCCATCCAAATACGAAGACGGTTTTAGTTTGGTTTATGGTGTTAAACGCCACTTTCAACAATATTTCAGTTATATAGTAGCAATCAGTTTCATTAGTGGAGGAAACCGGAGTACCCGGAGAAAACCACCGATCTGTCGAAAGTCACTGACAAACTTTATCACATAATGTTGTAACGTGTACACCTCGCCAAGACGGCAATATATCACACTTGTACATTTATTAATAGCATTCGGTTGATTTCATTCATAAAGTGTAAAATATTTTTGATACAATATGTTTATGGAGAGAAATTGACAATAATGAAAAATCAATAATTATAAGAAGAAAAACTCGGGTTATTTCCTTTTCAGCTACCCAACAAAGAAAGTTTATGGACGAGGGCCTTGAATATCTTCGTGAATCACCAAGGTTTGCCTACAATACTTTTATGCCACAGTACCAATCAAGAGGGTACCAGTATAATCAGCAACCCAGACCTCAAATTCAACCTCAATATAATGCTAAAATTAATGAGTATAATCAACAACCCAGTACTCAACCTCAATTTAATGGATATAATCAACAACCCAGTACTCAACCTCAATTTAATGGATATAATCAACAACTCAGTACTCAACCTCAATTTAATGGATATAATCAACAACCCAGTACTCAACTTCAATTTAATGGGTATAATCAACAACCCAGTACTCAACCTCAATATAATGCTCAATCTAATGGTAAGTTATACTGTACGAAAGCACAAAAGGATCATTGGAGATTCAAGATTCGGAATTCGAGATTCAATATCTGAAGTTCAAGATTCGAGATTCGAAATTCAATATCCTAATTAACCAATGGGAGAAAAACTAACAAGATGAGATCCGTTTGAGCAATTAAATATCATTTAACAAATTTACTGGACGAGTAGACTAAAATCAATCAATAGCACTATTTTTTTTATTATGTTTCAGTGAATCGAGACAACCCTTAATTAAATAAAGGGACGTTAATATAAATCAAATCTGATAAATCAGTTAGATCCACATGTGTGTATGCACTGAATTTTAGGGGTAAACACAACATTTAGTGTTTCTGGTCATATTATGAATGTTTGTTAATTTATCATGTGTCAATGTTCCAATGATTTGTGTGAGTAAGTTGTTTGTTTGTTCTTTATTTTTGGTTTGTAAATTTATTTCATCTATTTGGATACGACTTTAATATTTTCTGTATGAAGTTTTGTTAGAATATATTTCATTGGTTGTCTTAAGTTCACCATTTATAAGTTTTGTTAGAATATATTTCATTGGTTGTCTTAAGTTCACCATTTATAAGTTTTCTCCTGATTGGTTTTTTCCTATATTGAATTTCGAATCTCCAGCTTCAGATAATGAATCTCGAATTTGGAATCACGAATTATTCTTCTGGGCTTAGGGGGTTATGGTGTTTAACGCCACTTTCAACAATATTTCAGCTATATCGTGGCGGTAGGGATCTGACGCTGGTAATGCAGTTTTGCAAACACGATACTATTATTTCAATTCTAGCCAATTTTTGATATCCTCTTAAATCCCTTTGGTTTTCCTGCTTCCAAGAACTTATAAATCAAAATAACATTATTTACTTAAAATTTGGTAATTATTTTAACTTTGAGATCATAGTTTTACTATTGTAAAGAGATATACCAGGGAAACCAATTGATATATGTTTGAAAAAAAAATTGTTTTCGAATGCCTCTAATTATATGTATTATATCACGTTGAAATTGATCTTATTGCACAATATTATTTATAAATTAATAAAGGACGAAGTCCTTATAACGGTAAGCTGTCCGATTTTTCCTTCTATATTGATAGCCAAATATCTGTTCACCGGAAGTTTAAAAAAATAGATCAATTGATAATTTAGAAACGCAAAAGAAATATATTTCAATAAAACATTCCCAATTCTTTAATTATTTACTCTATGCAAAATCGAAATAAACTTGAAATAAAATTCTAATAAAAAAATCTTTTTCTACGAAACTCCCGACGGAAGAGCGGCGTACAGTAGGTAAAATGAGCCATAACAAATCGGCTACAAAATTCATTCAAAATAAAAGATAATAGCCTCACCGGACGCAATTACGAACGAAATAAAAAGTATGTCTCCTAATTGTTTTTTCAAAACATGAATTAAAAAAATGCTTTTATAAATAGATACCCCGCTAAATTATTTGTATTTTGGGAGAAAATTATTCATGCGCAGTTGTTGAATGTTGCAGACGACGGGTTTTCATATTTGTAAACAGAAAACGATCGACAATTGCACTTGAAATCTATCGCTAAAATTCATTGAGGTACGCATATTTTGTTATCTTATGCCTGCAATTGGAAAGAATATGATCTCCTGGTTCTATGCATATGTAGAACACATTGAAATTAAAACAAAAACAGTCAATATAATACATTTTCCTTACCTTGATCTATCCCAAAATGTCAAAATCCGTGATGTACCTTATTCATTGAAGTGTCCAAGGAATTCCGAATGCAAACTGGCACACATTTATGGTATGAATAAAGGAAAAGTTTTTATTTCATGTGTATCTACAGTATTATATACAAATGGATATGTGAACGTAAATGAATGAATGCTCTTTCAAATTTAACAGTTGTCATTAAATAATTTACACTAGAAAGGTTATTATGATGTCGTTCGAAATTGTGTCCGGATCTAGGTCACAGAGTGACTAGAACGGGGTCATGAAAATCTGCTTAAAACCCGTAACAATGCATTGAATAATATATGGGCTATGATTCAAAAGGAATATTGGTGTTTAATCTGATATATGAACATGCAATCAGCTTCATCAATTTGGTCAAATTTATTATCAAATGTCAATATCATCGAAATTGTTCGTAATTGCGTGCGGTGAGGCTAACGTGTACGGATCATCGTATTATTGAAATTTTAGGACTTCGTCCTTCAAACAGGTTGCCTGTCTCATATTAAAATATGCTTAAACAAAAAACTTATAAATTATTTGACTTTCCAATCTTTCGACTTTGAGCCTACCTGATGAAGTTTATTCCATAAAAAACGCGTCTTGCTCACTAAATAAGATATTTACGTTTTTATTAGCAAAAAATATTTTTTTAGTTGTGACAAGGTTATAAAAACAGAATAAAATAGAATACCGGGAAATATTGTTATTGATGGCGCATTAACGTCACATCAAAACATGTCGTCATAGCAACACATATACAGAGCATATGCAGCCATTGGAGTTTAATTTACGCTATCAGTCCAGTAAGGTCAGATATGGTGCTTTGACAGAAACCTGGACCTGCTAAACGATGGAAAGATGCTCACTGTATAGATATGAACATACAATTTCTTATTTCCTACAAAGATTGATGTAACCATTCTACGATCGTGGCTGCATGTGACAGTAAAAACAGTACCGACGCATCTGCTATTGTTAGTCATAATTAACCTTCTGTACTTGGTATTGTGTAGTATCTTCCTCCATCCGATGTGGAGCACTATTCTGTGTATAATCTTTAATGTTATGTACACACACATTTAAAATATTACACCATTTAAAGCTGTCATCACATATATACACATGTAGTAATCTGTTAATACTTTTAATATTATTATAAAAAAATTTATGTTTGACATTTTAAGGTGGGTTCATGTTTTCAAAAGGATTTTTAGACGAAGGAATGGAATATGTACGTGAACGTGGAACATATAATCAGATGAGAAGTCTAATGTCAAATCCAACTCTATTATACAGTAAGTATTGGTCTACGATGAGAAAGAATGTCAAATATAATTACCGGGAGCAGATAAATAACGTTAACATGTGCAAATTATGATCAGGTACCTTTATTGCAGGTGATGCGCATTTATTACAGTTGGTGTGCCTTTATTACAAGTGATGTGCCTTTATTACAGGTGTTGTACCTTTATTACAGGTGCTGTACTTTTATTACAGGTGCTGTGCCTTTATTACAGGTGTTGTGCCTTTATACAGTTGCTGTGCCCTTATTACAGGTGCTGTGCCTTTATTACAAGTGTTGTGCCTTTATTACAGGTGATGCGCCTTTATTACAGGTGTTAGACCTTTATTACAGGTGTTAGACCTTTATTACAGGTACTGTGCTTTTATTACAGGTGCTGCGCCTTTATTACAGGTGCTAGACCTTTATTACAGGTGCTGTGCTTTTATTACAGGTACTAGACATTCATTAGAGGTGCGGTGTCTTTATTACAGGTGTGATGCCTTTATTACAGGTGCTGTGCCTTTATTACAGGTGCGGTGCCTTTATTACAGGTGTGATGCCTTTATTACAGGTGCTGTGCCTTTATTACAGGTGCGGTGCCTTTATTACAGGTGCTGTACCTTTATTACAGGTGCGGTGCCTTTATTACAGGTGTGATGCCTTTATTACAGGTGCTGTGCCTTTATTACAGGTGTGATGCCTTTATTACAGGTGTGATGCCTTTATTACAGGTGCTGTGCCTTTATTACAGGTGCGGTGCCTTTATTACAGGTGTGATGCCTTTATTACAGGTGCTGTGCCTTTATTACAGGTGTGATGCCTTTATTACAGGTGTGATGCCTTTATTACAGGTGCTGTGCCTTTATTACAGGTGCTAGACCTTTATTACAGGTGTGATGCCTTTATTACAGGTGTGATGCCTTTATTACAGGTGCGGTGCCTTTATTACAGGTGCGGTGCCTTTATTACAGGTGCTGTGGCACTTCCGTTTTTTTTCCTGCAGTTTGCATTTTTGTGGTTTTGATTATTTTGATTTTACCTTTAAAGATTGTATTGCTTTATTTCATCCGGGTCGTACCTTCACTCCAAAATCTTTTTCGTCTTGGTTACGTACTATCATAACTTTAATTATATACCAAGATACCATGTCACAAATTGAGAAAATTGTAAGAAGACTCTTATACTTCCACAGAGTTATTTGTAAGATCTGCCCATGTATAACATTTACTCGGATATTCTAGATCACATATTGTTTAAACTGAAATTGTTTGTACATAATGGGTGATAATACACCAATCTCTAATGTATAGTGCTACGATAGAAGAATAACAGGTTACATATTTAAAGTCTACAACTGAAACTCTAATCTGTATCTCACTTTCAGTTTCAGTTACTTTTACCTTGTAGCTTGTGTCTAAACCTATAGTATGCATATAAACTAAATTCATGTTTGTATTTGAATTACTCCTTCGAGTTATAAATTACAGTGAACCTAGCTTTGAATAAAGCAGAATCCTGGTTAAGCCGAACTTTAATTAAAGTCACAGTTTAAGAAATCTGTGTTGATTCAACCTGTATATACCGAACATCTGTCTATTCCAAACACAAAAGTTGGTTCCAATGAGGTTTCACTGTATATGTTGAATAAGATGAAACCAGATATATAATAATATTTCTTTGTATTTCTATTTCAGGTTCCTTATTAGCCTAATAACGAAGAAAATATATGTAATGTAATTGTTTCGTGATCGTATATTTATGTGCTAAGTATTCTCTGTAAAGCTTCGTAAAACAAAGAAAATACAGAATTCAAATAATTTAACCGTCTTTCATAACACAGATACACATATAAGACGGACACTGCTCGGGATATCCTACATAAGCGAGAGTGAGATATATAATAACAGTTATAATTGGCTTATTATATGTTGACTTTATCAATGTTGTGTTGTATCAACAATGAGCAAATACGATGAATAAAATCTATTTACAAGTTTGGTACATTTTATCAATCATAATATCTTTCAAGAATATTATTCTTACATTACCTGGCTTTTCATTGGTTTAAAATGTGATGTCTTTGTCAACTGATTACTAGTTGTATTTAACATCAGTTTTATTTTTAAATATCTATTATTTTAATCAAATTTGGGGATTTTTGCCAGGTATATACCATTGTAGGTAAAGGAACACATTGTACGTTCTCTAATCAAATTTACAACTACGAAACTGTGGAAATAAATATAAAGGATTAAAGGTTCGTTGTATTGGTATGTGATTCGTGGTGATATTTCCTATAAGATAGACCTCACATAATGTATACCGTCGTATCTAACCCGAATAATCCAGTCTTTTATATTACGCTAAACGCCTGAACGACTTTCTCGATAAAACGCATCAATCGGAAGTTTCAAATTAGCAATGCATTCTGGATATAAACTGCGCTTGGTGACTTTTGGCACTAAAAGAAGGAGGAGCTTAGGAAATGTTTGTAAACATAGCGTTCAGGTGTCAAATGCTTTCATTGTACCCACGTGTTTGACCTTACTAATCTAAAAAGTGAAAAGAGAAGAAATGTAGGAAAACTAAATAATGAATTAAACATCGTAAATCAACTTGTCGATCTCCAATTCTTGTTGTTTGTAAATATTACCGGAAATTGAAAGAACCGCCTTGCGCATACTCGACAAATAATCATCGCTGATTGGCTCTCTCTTTCAGAGAGCAGCTGACGCGTTTTTATCACGCAAGGAGAGTTCAAGCCCTCGAGTAGCGATAGCATATAGAGGGCGCTGAATTATTCGAGTTACGTCGTATCAGTATATATGCGGAATGTGTTTTAAAATACATTTTTTTCTGAGTTGTTTTGTATTTATCTTGTAATATGCAATATGTCTTTACATGCTGAAATCTTAACCTTAATTATGGACAGTTACTTGTTTTGGCACATGATTATAATCATGCTATTGGGCTAGGGTTATCGGAATTAAATACCTTCAGCGATATTTCAGGTATATCGGTAGCCTTAGTCGATTTTGGTCATCCTTTGGTTTTCTTGCTCCCAAAGATTTTAAAATTATTTTGACTTTCCAATCTTTTGAAGATGAGCGTACCTGATGCAAATTATTCCAGATAAGTGTCGTGTGCACTATATTTGATATTTACGTTCGCATCGTAGCGTTCAATTTTATTTGTGGTGGAAACCGGAGTACAGTCACACGGCAAGTCGTTGATAAAAATAATGTATCGTCTACAACTGATCACGTATATATACGAATTGAATTCATATCTTTATTGCACATCAAAGACATCAAATGCACAGATGAAAATACATGTGATCACGGCTATGACTCCTTCATCATTAGTAATGTTTCATTAACTAATATGAGACAGGCAACCTGTTTGAAGGACGAAGTCCTAAAATTTCAATAATACGATGATCCGTACACGTTATTATCTTTTATTGTGAATGAATTTTGTAGCCGATTTGTTATGGTTCTTCCGTCGAGAGTTTCGTAGAAAGATATTTTTTTATTAGAATTTTATTTCAAGTTTATTTCGATTTTGCATAGAGTAAATAATTAAAGAATTTGGGAATTTTTCATTGAAATATATTTCTTTTGCGTTTCTAAATATACAAAAAAAGGGGGTAGGGGGTTCTGGTAACGAATCTCAGAAAATCAAAAAAATCCAAATCACGATTCACGGAAATTAAAATTTGCCATTTTTGAGAATTTCACAAAAAACGGTGAATCAATAAGAGACATAAATGAAGGGTCACGAGAATAAAAAAAAAAAATACCCCATTCCAATCACAGATCATGGCCATGGGGAAAAACACAGGCACTTGGGTTCAGCATATTTGTTTTCTTCAATTTTATCAATAACATGTGCATCTACAACGTATATGAACCCGTTTGACATGTTTCGTTGTGAAATAAACGCCTTTATGAACTATGCCCCATTTTCCTAATATCTTGCTATTTACAATGTATCTACTCTCTTTAGGAAGATATTAGGAAAATGGGGCATAGTTCATAAAGGCGTTTATTTCACAACGAAGCATGTCAAACGGGTTCATATACGTTGTAGATGCACATTTTATTGATTAAATCGAAAAAAGAAAAAAAATCCTGGACTCAAGTGCCTGTGGGAAAAAATGGTGAGAGGCTCGAGAGAAAAAAAATGCATGCCATGCGTGGTAGCAAGGATTTATATAGCAGGATCCTTGGTGGTATTGGAAAGGGGAGTAAGGGTCAGACGCAATTGCAATATTTTTAACCTTGCCATGGAAAATGTGTTAAAAGGCTTACCTGACAAAATCAGTTGTCCAGACATCATACACAAATGCACTTCAAATGTACAAATATTTTTAATCACTTTCAAATTGCGAGATCGTGGAGATGAAATAGGTTTCCTGTATACATAAAAACGATGTGGAGCTGTTCTTCAATGTTTGACACCAGCTCACAAAGTTTTCAGGGACAGGATGACCAAGAAGTGGATGCACATTTATTCATGTTTCTTTCCTCTCGAAGCAGACGAAATGCACACTAGAAAATGACGTCATCCATCACTGTAAACATGAAACGATCATTTCTTGTACCACATGATTTTGATATTAGAATTTTCTTTTAAGTTTATTTCAATTGAGAAGAATTGAAATGGTTACAGATTTGCGAATTTCTTATTGAAATAATTTTTATTTTGTTTTTAAATACCACTTTGTTCTATAATTTCATGCTTCCGGTGAACAGATATTTGGCTATCAATATAGGAGTATGACTTATTACCAAAAATCTTATAGCCGTTAGAAGGGCTTCGGCCATTTTTATACATTAAACCACAACGTGCCAGATGGGTAGACAAAAATAGAAGAGTCAGAATCCGCATATCGAAGAACAGACCAAAAGAACGGCCAAAAGGAAAAGTATTAAAGGACAAACAACGATCTACAAAACATACAGCATGTGGCCAAAAGTATTGCCACATGTAAAAAAAATCCCTATATAATCAACCAAAACCCAATTTTTTCAAAAACATATTGTGAAGTCATTTCTGGATAAATTTTTACACCAAAACATTCAGAATTGTCTATATTTTGACTGTTTATTTGCTCATTATGTTTATATGAGTGGTTTTTATTTGTACATAATTTAAACAGGATTGTTAATTTTTAGGATTTATTTTTAGTTGAAATATATAGGAAAATCAAAGTCAATTTTTATTTGTTATGTTTAAATTATGTACAAATAAAAACCACTCATATAAACACAATGAGCAAATAAACAGTCAAAATATAGACAATTCTGAATGTTTTGGTGTAATATTTGTTAAAATCTATCCAGAAATGACTTCACAATAAAAACAATTAAAAATATGGTTTTGGTTGATTATATAGGGATTTTTTTACATGTGGCAATACTTTTGGCCACATATTATACACATAAAACTAAAGATCGAGTAACACGAACCCCTCTAAAAACCGGGGTGAATTCAGCTGCTCCGGAAGGGTAGGCAGTTTCTGCTCTACTAGGTGCCATCGTGTTAATCTACTTACAAACCCGGTGATAACTCATGAATGAGGAAAGGACAGGGAAGTGTTTACGACAAGTGGATAATATGCGTGGTCATTTGTGACACAGATATTCAATAATGGTCAATCAAGTCATGGTGGCGACCGTAAAATATCCTTACCAATGTTTTATTCACTACAATTTCTACATTTCACCTGTGCTACATCTGGGGTGTAGAGACTAAAGAGACAACCTAGATACAAACAACAAGGTTAGCAACAGCTGTGAAATTTGTGCTGTTGAAGCATCTGTTTTACGTTTGTATTTATTCTGTTCTATTTACTAAAACATCTCTTAACTTTGTCTTAAAATCCCTCGATAATCAGTGGAGTGTACATCAAGAGAAGGTCAGACTTTTGATCAGAATTGTAACAAGCTATTCAGAATAAATAAAATTATTGTGTTGTGCTTTGCGTTCATTGGCAAAATATTATTCCATGATTGTGTATAAAATAAACTGATATTCATCACATTTTACCAAATTATACATTATTATTTCACAACAAATACAAAAAACAAAAACAAGGTAAAAATAAAAAATAAATTTGAATATCATATAATTATCGTGGTAGTGTAAGGGTCTTGGTGGTCGAGTGGTTAATGTTGTTGATTCCTGACTACAAATCTAACACCACCGCCGTGAGTTCGAGCCTCGTTACTCATGTCAAGTTTTTACGATATCCAGACACCTATCTCAACGCTCCTACATCTGTAAGCCTGGTAGTCACGAACAAGTTTTAAAAAAATGCTGAAAATGACGATAAGCACAAATAACCATTGTGGTAGTCATAGTAACCGTTACAAAAGAGATTTATGACGAATGTATAAAGACGGTATATCAATTAGAGTGACTGAAATAAAGGTTCTGATAAACATTTCATTTAAAAAGAACTGCGGGCAAATCTCATTTATTCTACTGCACGATATACAGTTGGACACAAGCTTCATTTTGTTCAGGAAAAGTATTAGAAATTAAGTAAAAAGTAATCTCCCGAATATCAATAGGCTTGTAACGTGAAATACAATGATCACGATGAGGATTTCTGCATTCAACTTCATCTTCAGCGGTCTTCGACCAATTAATTGGAATAGCCAAATGATATGGGTAAAGCAAGTGATTAGACGTCCCCAAGATGAACTAACGAAGTTCCATTTCCTTAACCGGCTTTAAGAATATACGATGGGGACATATAATGCGGTTGCACATACTTACCTTTAGAAAACACCTGTTTTTGAAGGAGATTGCTGTACCTTTGTGTTTATTCTGTCGTATATTCTGTTCGAATCATATTTTGAGGAGGAAATGTGAAGTGGGTCTTTTCCCTTCGCCTTCAAAATATGCCTTGATTGCACTTTTTATAACCCAGTATGAATTAACCTTGTACGAATTAACACAATTTTATAAGGTCAGTAACCGAATGAATGTTACTGAATGCATCGGCCATCGTGGCACATATATTATAAATTTACCACATAATATCCAAGGTTATGTATAATTTTTTGCATTACCGTAAATAGCTATCAAAATACAAATATAGAGTAAGAAAGAGACAATAAATTTAAAATCATAAAAAAATAATCATACTAAAAAAATAAAATAATGATATGTATATAACAAAATTAATTTACTTTCAAGTCATATATATTTTCACAAAATGAGCAACTATAAATAAGAAATATTGTTTACAGACTTAAATAATTAACTGTGTGAAAATTGGTTTTGTGGTAATAAATAATGACTTTCACAACGAATAAGTTATGATGAATTAGTCAAGACTGTATATTTTAGAGAGCACTGAATACATGCTTGTTCATTTAAAAGTTTTACATTTAAGATTGGGCATCAGTTTGGAAACAAATGTACATTAAAGTGGATGGGGAAAAAAAAAAAAAAAAACACAAAAAAAACCAACCATAGGCATCCAGATATCAATGTTTATTGTATGATGAAAACATATATGATTTGTGAAAAGGTTGAATATTTGCTTCAGGAATGTCGTAACAACAAGGTTTAATTGTGGAAGGAATTATATTTCCCGGTAAAAAAAACCCAGTATGTTTCATGTAAAAATACCTGCTACTAATGCAGATTCGATCGCTTCACACGGTGCGAAAAAAAAATACTCAATTTAAAACGATCGATCATGTCTTTTTGAATTGTATTAAGAGAGTACATGTACATCTGTAAATTGGTGATGAGAAACAAAGATATATTAATCTATTGTTATAGTTGGTACTGCCGACTCTTTGAAGTTCTCTATCTTTTTTGTTCGCGCCCAGCTTTGTAAATTACAAAAAAGGGTGAACTCGACTCGCAGCCGCAAGTGATAAAGTTTACCAGTTGCTTGCCCAGGGTCGGTGGTTCTCTCCGGGTACTCCAGCTTCCTCCACCACTAAAACTGGTCGCCATGATATAGCTGAAATATTGCTGAAAGTGGCGTTAAAACACCAAAAATCAAAATCAAATAAAATCTCAATCTTTTTCATAGTGACTTTTCTATATATCTATTTTTATTGACACAGCTCCTATATATTGCTATAACTAAGCCTCAGTTGAAAAGTTGATTACCTGTTTAGGTTCTTTGTTTTTCTTGCGGCTTTTTAAGACGTTTTAAATTACGTGGCCGACCATTTGACATTAGGCGTAGCTGATGAAAGTTATTCCAGTAATACATCATACCAGAACTACAACATCTTCGTTATAGAATGATAAATATGATCACGACCGTTTCACCAAACGATTATATAGCAGTAAACCTTTTATGTATAAAAAGGGCTATAATTTATTAATCGACAAAGGCAACAAGTATCTATAAATGATGATATGATAATGATATCCGACCGGCGAACAGCTTTCAGAGTGAGGAATTGTTGCTTAACGCCAAAATGAGAAATTGTTCAGCTATACCATGGTGAGAACCAACTACATTTCAAAGAGATCATGATGATCAGGGGCGGATCCAGAGGGGGGCGCACCAGGCGCGCGCCCCCTAGAATTGGAAAAAATATGATTTTTTGGCGTAAAATCGTGATTTTTTCACACGAAATACCCCAAAAATTTTCGCGTCTCTCTCCGCTGGGCGCAATTTTTTTAAGTGCGTCCTCCCTAACTTGAAATCCTGGATCCGCCCCTGATGATGTCTGGCATAGAACGCACGATCTTCCACAATTAAAGCAAGCACGCTAACTACGACACCACCGATGCTGTTCATTTACTGTTTATACTATAATAAATAAATAAAGGTTAAACAAGCTATAAAACGGAAGAAAAATAGAAACAAACACTATGACAAACGTGAAGATTTCACTTTTCCAACGGTAATCGTCCAATTCATTGGTAGCAATATTCCACCAACACCGGCGTATGCAGTTTTCATTTCACATATCATACGTTATTCTAGGACGAACACAGATTTTCTAGTCATAGCTCATCTGCTTACGCAAAAGCTAGAGTACACCTAGGGTGAGGTCATTACTACAAAACGTTCACTGGTTAACCTTAATTGCGAAATATCAATTTCTTAATTGGCAATGAATCTTTTCCCTCTTACGTGAATTTTTTCCTCTCTATCATCAAAAAGACTTTTACCGAATTTGATTGATTATGATTGTTGTTTAACGTCAGATTTAGCAGTATTTCAGCTATACCTTGGCGTGTTTTCAGAATTTGACCAAGAGTAATACGGCGGATGTCTGATAAGAAACAGGAACTGCTTACCCTTCGCGAGTACCTGGGTTTACACCCCTTCTTCGTGGTTTGGTGAGGTCCGTGTTACTGTACCTGGGTTTACACCCCTTCTTCGTGGTTTGGTGAGGTCCGTGTTACTGTACCTGGGTTTACACCCCTTCTTCGTGGTTTGGTGAGGTCCGTGTTACTGTACCTGGGTTTACACACCTTCTTCGTGGTTTGGTGAGGTCCGTGTTACTGTACCTGGGTTTACACCCCTTCTTCGTGGTTTGGTGAGGTCCGTGTTACTGTACCTGGGTTTACACCCCTTCTTCGTGGTTTGGTGAGGTTCGTGTTACTGTACCTTGGTTTACACCCCTTCTTCGTGGTTTGGTGAGGTTCGTGTTACTGTACCTGGGTTTACACCCCTTCTTCGTGGTTTGGTGAGGTCCGTGTTACTGTACCTGGGTTTACACCCCTTCTTCGTGGTTTGGTGAGGTCCGTGTTACTGTACCTGGGTTTACACCCCTTCTTCGTGGTTTGGTGAGGTCCGTGTTACTGTACCTGGGTTTACACCCCTTCTTCGTGGTTTGGTGAGGTCCGTGTTACTGTACCTGGGTTTACACCCCTTCTTCGTGGTTTGGTGAGGTCCGTGTTACTGTACCTGGGTTTACACCCCTTCTTCGTGGTTTGGTGAGGTCCGTGTTACTGTACCTGGGTTTACACCCCTTCTTCGTGGTTTGGTGAGGTCCGTGTTACTGTACCTGGGTTTACACCCCTTCTTCGTGGTTTGATGAGGTCCGTGTTACTGTACCTGGGTTTACACCCCTTCTTCGTGGTTTGGTGAGGTCCGTGTTACTGTACCTGGGTTTACACCCCTTCTTCGTGGTTTGGTGAGGTCCGTGTTACTGTACCTGGGTTTACACCCCTTCTTCGTGGTTTGGTGAGGTCCGTGTTACTGTACCTGGGTTTACACCCCTTCTTCGTGGTTTGATGAGGTTCGTGTTACTGTACCTGGGTTTACACCCCTTCTTCGTGGTTTGGTGAGGTCAGTGTTACTGTACCTGGGTTTACACCCCTTCTTCGTGGTTTGGTGAGGTCAGTGTTACTGTACCTGGTTTTACACCCCTTCTTCGTGGTTTGATGAGGTCCGTGTTACTGTACCTGGGTTTACACCCCTTCTTCGTGGTTTGGTGAGGTCCGTGTTACTGTACCTGGGTTTACACCCCTTCTTCGTGGTTTGATGAGGTCCGTGTTACTGTACCTGGGTTTACACACCTTCTTCGTGGTTTGGTGAGGTCCGTGTTACTGTACCTGGGTTTACACCCCTTCTTCGTGGTTTGGTGAGGTCCGTGTTACTGTACCTGGGTTTACACCCCTTCTTCGTGGTTTGGTGAGGTCCGTGTTACTGTACCTGGGTTTACACACCTTCTTCGTGGTTTGGTGAGGTCCGTGTTACTGTACCTGGGTTTACACCCCTTCTTCGTGGTTTGGTGAGGTCCGTGTTACTGTACCTGGGTTTACACCCCTTCTTCGTGGTTTGGTGAGGTTCGTGTTACTGTACCTGGGTTTACACCCCTTCTTCGTGGTTTGGTGAGGTTCGTGTTACTGTACCTGGGTTTACACCCCTTCTTCGTGGTTTGGTGAGGTCCGTGTTACTGTACCTGGGTTTACACCCCTTCTTCGTGGTTTGGTGAGGTCCGTGTTACTGTACCTGGGTTTACACCCCTTCTTCGTGGTTTGGTGAGGTCCGTGTTACTGTACCTGGGTTTACACCCCTTCTTCGTGGTTTGGTGAGGTCCGTGTTACTGTACCTGGGTTTACACCCCTTCTTCGTGGTTTGGTGAGGTCCGTGTTACTGTACCTGGGTTTACACCCCTTCTTCGTGGTTTGGTGAGGTCCGTGTTACCGTACCTGGGTTTACACCCCTTCTTCGTGGTTTGGTGAGGTCCGTGTTAC
The DNA here is from genome assembly GCA_963680875.1 of Bathymodiolus brooksi. Lineage (NCBI taxonomy): Eukaryota > Metazoa > Mollusca > Bivalvia > Mytilida > Modiolidae > Bathymodiolus > Bathymodiolus brooksi. The sequence continues at coordinate 60,387,676 of OY804576.1, read as the reverse complement.
TGTACCTGGGTTTACACCCCTTCTTCGTGGTTTGATGAGGTCCGTGTTACTGTACCTGGGTTTACACCCCTTCTTCGTGGTTTGGTGAGGTCCGTGTTACTGTACCTGGGTTTACACCCCTTCTTCGTGGTTTGGTGAGGTCCGTGTTACTGTACCTGGGTTTACACCCCTTCTTCGTGGTTTGGTGAGGTCCGTGTTACTGTACCTGGGTTTACACCCCTTCTTCGTGGTTTGATGAGGTTCGTGTTACTGTACCTGGGTTTACACCCCTTCTTCGTGGTTTGGTGAGGTCAGTGTTACTGTACCTGGGTTTACACCCCTTCTTCGTGGTTTGGTGAGGTCAGTGTTACTGTACCTGGTTTTACACCCCTTCTTCGTGGTTTGATGAGGTCCGTGTTACTGTACCTGGGTTTACACCCCTTCTTCGTGGTTTGGTGAGGTCCGTGTTACTGTACCTGGGTTTACACCCCTTCTTCGTGGTTTGATGAGGTCCGTGTTACTGTACCTGGGTTTACACACCTTCTTCGTGGTTTGGTGAGGTCCGTGTTACTGTACCTGGGTTTACACCCCTTCTTCGTGGTTTGGTGAGGTCCGTGTTACTGTACCTGGGTTTACACCCCTTATTCGTGGTTTGGTGAGGTCCGTGTTGCTGTACCTGGGTTTACACCCCTTCTTCGTGGTTTGGTGAGGTCCGTGTTACTGTACCTGGGTTTACACCCCTTCTTCGTGGTTTGGTGAGGTCCGTGTTACTGTACCTGGGTTTACACCCCTTCTTCGTGGTTTGGTGAGGTCCGTGTTACTGTACCTGGGTTTACACACCTTCTTCGTGGTTTGGTGAGGTTCGTGTTACTGTACCTGGGTTTACACCCCTTCTTCGTGGTTTGGTGAGGTCCGTGTTACTGTACCTGGGTTTACACCCCTTCTTCGGGGTTTGGTGAGGTCCGTTTTACTGTACCTGGGTTTACACCCCTTCTTCGTGGTTTGGTGAGGTCCGTGTTACTGTACCTGGGTTTACACCCCTTCTTCGTGGTTTGGTGAGGTCCGTGTTACTGTACCTGGGTTTACACCCCTTCTTCGTGGTTTGGTGAGGTCCGTGTTACTGTACCTGGGTTTACACCCCTTCTTCGTGGTTTGGTGAGGTCCGTGTTACTGTACCTGGGTTTACACCCCTTCTTCGTGGTTTGGTGAGGTCCGTGTTACTGTACCTGGGTTTACACCCCTTCTTCGTGGTTTGGTGAGGTCCGTGTTGCTGTACCTGGGTTTACACCCCTTCTTCGTGGTTTGGTGAGGTCCGTGTTACTGTACCTGGGTTTACACCCCTTCTTCGTGGTTTGGTGAGGTCCGTGTTACTGTACCTGGGTTTACACCCCTTCTTCGTGGTTTGGTGAGGTCCGTGTTACTGTACCTGGGTTTACACCCCTTCTTCGTGGTTTGGTGAGGTCCGTGTTACTGTACCTGGGTTTACACCCCTTCTTCGTGGTTTGGTGAGGTCCGTGTTACTGTACCTGGGTTTACACCCCTTCTTCGTGGTTTGGTGAGGTCCGTGTTACTGTACCTGGGTTTACACCCCTTCTTCGTGGTTTGGTGAGGTCCGTGTTACTGTACCTGGGTTTACACCCCTTCTTCGTGGTTTGGTGAGGTCCGTGTTACTGTACCTGGGTTTACACCCCTTCTTCGTGGTTTGGTGAGGTCCGTGTCACTGTACCTGGGTTTACACCCCTTCTTCGTGGTTTGGTGAGGTCCGTGTTACTGTACCTGGGTTTACACCCCTTCTTCGTGGTTTGGTGAGGTCCGTGTTACTGTACCTGGGTTTACACACCTTCTTCGTGGTTTGGTGAGGTCCGTGTTACTGTACCTGGGTTTACACCCCTTCTTCGTGGTTTGGTGAGGTCCGTGTTACTGTACCTGGGTTTACACCCCTTCTTCGTGGTTTGGTGAGGTTCGTGTTACTGTACCTGGGTTTACACCCCTTCTTCGTGGTTTGGTGAGGTCCGTGTTACTGTACCTGGGTTTACACCCCTTCTTCGTGGTTTGGTGAGGTCCGTGTTACTGTACCTGGGTTTACACCCCTTCTTCGTGGTTTGGTGAGGTCCGTGTTACTGTACCTGGGTTTACACCCCTTCTTCGTGGTTTGGTGAGGTCCGTGTTACTGTACCTGGGTTTACACCCCTTCTTCGTGGTTTGGTGAGGTCTGTGTTACTGTACCTGGGTTTACACCCCTTCTTCGTGGTTTGGTGAGGTCCGTGTTACTGTACCTGGGTTTACACACCTTCTTCGTGGTTTGGTGAGGTCCGTGTTACTGTACCTGGGTTTACACCCCTTCTTCGTGGTTTGGTGAGGTCCGTGTTACTGTACCTGGGTTTACACCCCTTCTTCGTGGTTTGATGAGGTCCGTGTTACTGTACCTGGGTTTACACCCCTTATTCGTGGTTTGGTGAGGTCCGTGTTACTGTACCTGGGTTTACACCCCTTCTTCGTGGTTTGATGAGGTTCGTGTTACTGTACCTGGGTTTACACCCCTTCTTCGTGGTTTGGTGAGGTCAGTGTTACTGTACCTGGGTTTACACCCCTTCTTCGTGGTTTGGTGAGGTCAGTGTTACTGTACCTGGGTTTACACCCCTTCTTCGTGGTTTGATGAGGTCCGTGTTACTGTACCTGGGTTTACACACCTTCTTCGTGGTTTGGTGAGGTCCGTGTTACTGTACCTGGGTTTACACCCCTTCTTCGTGGTTTGATGAGGTCCGTGTTACTGTACCTGGGTTTACACACCTTCTTCGTGGTTTGGTGAGGTCCGTGTTACTGTACCTGGGTTTACACCCCTTCTTCGTGGTTTGGTGAGGTCCGTGTTACTGTACCTGGGTTTACACCCCTTCTTCGTGGTTTGGTGAGGTCCGTGTTACTGTACCTGGGTTTACACCCCTTCTTCGTGGTTTGGTGAGGTCCGTGTTACTGTACCTGGGTTTACACCCCTTCTTCGTGGTTTGGTGAGGTCCGTGTTACTGTACCTGGGTTTACACCCCTTCTTCGTGGTTTGGTGAGGTCTGTGTTACTGTACCTGGGTTTACACCCCTTCTTCGTGGTTTGGTGAGGTTCGTGTTACTGTACCTGGGTTTACACCCCTTCTTCGTGGTTTGGTGAGGTCCGTGTTACTGTACCTGGGTTTACACCCCTTCTTCGTGGTTTGGTGAGGTCCGTGTTACTGTACCTGGGTTTACACTCCTTCTTCGTGGTTTGGTGAGGTCCGTGTTACTGTACCTGGGTTTACACCCCTTCTTCGTGGTTTGGTGAGGTCCGTGTTACTGTACCTGGGTTTACACCCCTTCTTCGTGGTTTGGTGAGGTCCGTGTTACTGTACCTGGGTTTACACTCCTTCTTCGTGGTTTGGTGAGGTCCGTGTTACTGTACCTGGGTTTACACCCCTTCTTCGTGGTTTGGTGAGGTCCGTGTTACTGTACCTGGGTTTACACCCCTTCTTCGTGGTTTGGTGAGGTCCGTGTTACTGTACCTGGGTTTACACCCCTTCTTCGTGGTTTGGTGAGGTCCGTGTTACTGTACCTAGGTTTACACCCCTTCTTCGTGGTTTGGTGAGGTCCGTGTTACTGTACCTGGGTTTACACCCCTTCTTCGTGGTTTGGTGAGGTCCGTGTTACTGTACCTGGGTTTACACCCCTTCTTCGTGGTTTGGTGAGGTCCGTGTTACTGTACCTGGGTTTACACCCTTCTTCGTGGTTTGGTGAGGTCCGTGTTACTGTACCTGGGTTTACACCCCTTCTTCGTGGTTTGGTGAGGTCCGTGTTACTGTACCTGGGTTTACACCCCTTCTTCGTGGTTTGGTGAGGTCCGTGGTACTGTACCTGGGTTTACACCCCTTCTTCGTGGTTTGGTGAGGCCCGTGTTACTGTACCTGGGTTTACACCCCTTCTTCGTGGTTTGGTGAGGTCTGTGTTACTGTACCTGGGTTTACACCCCTTCTTCGTGGTTTGGTGAGGTCCGTGTTACTGTACCTGGGTTTACACCCTTCTTCGTGGTTTGGTGAGGTCCGTGTTACTGTACCTGGGTTTACACCCCTTCTTCGTGGTTTGGTGAGGTCCGTGTTACTGTACCTGGGTTTACACCCCTTCTTCGTGGTTTGGTGAGGTCCGTGTTACTGTACCTGGGTTTACACCCCTTCTTCGTGGTTTGGTGAGGTCCGTGTTACTGTACCTGGGTTTACACCCCTTCTTCGTGGTTTGGTGAGGTCCGTGTTACTGTACCTGGGTTTACACCCCTTCTTCGTGGTTTGGTGAGGTCCGTGTTACTGTACCTGGGTTTACACCCCTTCTTCGTGGTTTGGTGAGGTCCGTGTTACTGTACCTGGGTTTACACCCCCTCTTCGTGGTTTGGTGAGGTCCGTGTTACTGTATCTTGGTTTACACCCCTTCTTCGTGGTTTGGTGAAGTTCGTGTTGCTGTACCTGGGTTTACACCCCTTCTTCGTGGTTTGGTGAGGTCCGTGTTACTGTACCTGGGTTTACACCCCTTCTTCGTGGTTTGGTGAGGTCCGTGTTACTGTACCTGGGTTTACACCCCTTCTTCGTGGTTTGGTGAGGTTCGTGTTACTGTACCTGGGTTTACACCCCTTCTTCGTGGTTTGGTGAGGTCCGTGTTACTGTACCTGGGTTTACACCCCTTCTTCGTGGTTTGGTGAGGTCCGTGTTGCTGTACCTGGGTTTACACTCCTTCTTCGTGGTTTGGTGAGGTCCGTGTTACTGTACCTGGGTTTACACCCCTTCTTCGTGGTTTGGTGAGGTCCGTGTTACTGTACCTGGGTTTACACCCCTTCTTCGTGGTTTGGTGAGGTCCGTGTTACTGTACCTGGGTTTACACCCCTTCTTCGTGGTTTGGTGAGGTCCGTGTTACTGTACCTGGGTTTACACCCCTTCTTCGTGGTTTGGTGAGGTCCGTGTTACTGTACCTGGGTTTACACCCCTTCTTCGTGGTTTGGTGAGGTCTGTGTTACTGTACCTGGGTTTACACCCCTTCTTCGTGGTTTGGTGAGGTCCGTGTTACTGTACCTGGGTTTACACCCCTTCTTCGTGGTTTGGTGAGGTCCGTGTTACTGTACCTGGGTTTACACCCCTTCTTCGTGGTTTGGTGAGGTCCGTGTTACTGTACCTGGGTTTACACCCTTCTTCGTGGTTTGGTGAGGTCCGTGTTACTGTACCTGGGTTTACACCCCTTCTTCGTGGTTTGGTGAGGTCCGTGTTACTGTACCTGGGTTTACACCCCTTCTTCGTGGTTTGGTGAGGTCCGTGTTACTGTACCTGGGTTTACACCCCTTCTTCGTGGTTTGGTGAGGTCCGTGTTACTGTACCTGGGTTTACACCCCTTCTTCGTGGTTTGGTGAGGTCTGTGTTACTGTACCTGGGTTTACACCCCTTCTTCGTGGTTTGGTGAGGTCCGTGTTACTGTACCTGGGTTTACACCCTTCTTCGTGGTTTGGTGAGGTCCGTGTTACTGTACCTGGGTTTACACCCCTTCTTCGTGGTTTGGTGAGGTCCGTGTTACTGTACCTGGGTTTACACCCCTTCTTCGTGGTTTGGTGAGGTCCGTGTTACTGTACCTGGGTTTACACCCCTTCTTCGTGGTTTGGTGAGGTCCGTGTTACTGTACCTGGGTTTACACCCCTTCTTCGTGGTTTGGTGAGGTCCGTGTTACTGTACCTGGGTTTACACCCCTTCTTCGTGGTTTGGTGAGGTCCGTGTTACTGTACCTGGGTTTACACCCCTTCTTCGTGGTTTGGTGAGGTCCGTGTTACTGTACCTGGGTTTACACCCCCTCTTCGTGGTTTGGTGAGGTCCGTGTTACTGTATCTTGGTTTACACCCCTTCTTCGTGGTTTGGTGAAGTTCGTGTTGCTGTACCTGGGTTTACACCCCTTCTTCGTGGTTTGGTGAGGTCCGTGTTACTGTACCTGGGTTTACACCCCTTCTTCGTGGTTTGGTGAGGTCCGTGTTACTGTACCTGGGTTTACACCCCTTCTTCGTGGTTTGGTGAGGTTCGTGTTACTGTACCTGGGTTTACACCCCTTCTTCGTGGTTTGGTGAGGTCCGTGTTACTGTACCTGGGTTTACACCCCTTCTTCGTGGTTTGGTGAGGTCCGTGTTGCTGTACCTGGGTTTACACTCCTTCTTCGTGGTTTGGTGAGGTCCGTGTTACTGTACCTGGGTTTACACCCCTTCTTCGTGGTTTGGTGAGGTCCGTGTTACTGTACCTGGGTTTACACCCCTTCTTCGTGGTTTGGTGAGGTCCGTGTTACTGTACCTGGGTTTACACCCCTTCTTCGTGGTTTGGTGAGGTCCGTGTTACTGTACCTGGGTTTACACCCCTTCTTCGTGGTTTGGTGAGGTCCGTGTTACTGTACCTGGGTTTACACCCCTTCTTCGTGGTTTGGTGAGGTCCGTGTTACTGTACCTGGGTTTACACCCCTTCTTCGTGGTTTGGTGAGGTTCGTGTTACTGTACCTGGGTTTACACCCCTTCTTCGTGGTTTGGTGAGGTCCGTGTTACTGTACCTGGGTTTACACACCTTCTTCGTGGTTTGGTGAGGTCCGTGTTACTGTACCTGGGTTTACACCCCTTCTTCGTGGTTTGGTGAGGTCCGTGTTACTGTACCTGGGTTTACACCCCTTCTTCGTGGTTTGGTGAGGTCCGTGTTACTGTACCTGGGTTTACACCCCTTCTTCGTGGTTTGGTGAGGTCCGTGTTACTGTACCTGGGTTTACACCCCTTCTTCGTGGTTTGGTGAGGTCCGTGTTACTGTACCTGGGTTTACACCCCTTCTTCGTGGTTTGGTGAGGTCCGTGTTACTGTACCTGGGTTTACACCCCTTCTTCGTGGTTTGGTGAGGTCCGTGTTACTGTACCTGGGTTTACACCCTTCTTCGTGGTTTGGTGAGGTCCGTGTTACTGTACCTGGGTTTACACCCCTTCTTCGTGGTTTGGTGAGGTCCGTGTTACTGTACCTGGGTTTACACCCCTTCTTCGTGGTTTGGTGAGGTCCGTGTTACTGTACCTGGGTTTACACCCCTTCTTCGTGGTTTGGTGAGGTCCGTGTTACTGTACCTGGGTTTACACCCCTTCTTCGTGGTTTGGTGAGGTCCGTGTTACTGTACCTGGGTTTACACCCCTTCTTCGTGGTTTGGTGAGGTCCGTGTTACTGTACCTGGGTTTACACCCTTTCTTCGTGGTTTGGTGAGGTCCGTGTTACTGTACCTGGGTTTACACCCCTTCTTCGTGGTTTGGTGAGGTCCGTGTTACTGTACCTGGGTTTACACCCCTTCTTCGTGGTTTGGTGAGGTCCGTGTTACTGTACCTGGGTTTACACCCCTTCTTCGTGGTTTGGTGAGGTCCGTGTTACTGTACCTGGGTTTACACCCCTTCTTCGTGGTTTGGTGAGGTCCGTGTTACTGTACCTGGGTTTACACCCCTTCTTCGTGGTTTGGTGAGGTCCGTGTTACTGTACCTGGGTTTACACCCCTTCTTCGTGGTTTGGTGAGGTCCGTGTTACTGTACCTGGGTTTACACCCCTTCTTCGTGGTTTGGTGAGGTCCGTGTTACTGTACCTGGGTTTACACCCCCTCTTCGTGGTTTGGTGAGGTCCGTGTTACTGTATCTTGGTTTACACCCCTTCTTCGTGGTTTGGTGAAGTTCGTGTTGCTGTACCTGGGTTTACACCCCTTCTTCGTGGTTTGGTGAGGTCCGTGTTACTGTACCTGGGTTTACACCCCTTCTTCGTGGTTTGGTGAGGTCCGTGTTACTGTACCTGGGTTTACACCCCTTCTTCGTGGTTTGGTGAGGTTCGTGTTACTGTACCTGGGTTTACACCCCTTCTTCGTGGTTTGGTGAGGTCCGTGTTACTGTACCTGGGTTTACACCCCTTCTTCGTGGTTTGGTGAGGTCCGTGTTGCTGTACCTGGGTTTACACCCCTTCTTCGTGGTTTGGTGAGGTCCGTGTTACTGCACCTGGGTTTACACCCCTTCTTCGTGGTTTGGTGAGGTCCGTGTTACTCGTATTTTTAGCTTTATGTTTAGCGTGTTTTTTTAATTTTTTTTCAGTTGTATTCGTTTTGTGACAAGTTCCCAATATAGCCTGTGTTTCAGAGTGTGCTTTCATGGTTGCTCCTACGATTTTCCTCTAACGTGTATTTATTATTCAAGAAGACAGCTTACATCCGCCTTCCCAGTTCTCTCTCAATCTCTCGACCAAATTCTCCTTTCAAGCATTGGCCGCATCGGTGGTGTAACTCCTCGAGTACGATAGATCGCGAGTTCGAGTCCCGATCGGGTCAAAGACTATAAAATTTGTATTTGCTGGTTTTCCGCTATTCAGGCAGCAATAAGGAGTAAGAGCAATCACAATAATATGTCCAAGTTGAGCTAAATGTCTACCCTCGAACTGTTCTTTCACTGAGATGGCACTATTCATACCGGTATCCAATTAAGAGTGTTGGTATGGTCCAAAGCGAATATAATCATCATTTCATTGAATGTAACTTGTTCTCCTCATAATAAAGCTGAAACATTGCTCATTTGTCGTTAAGCAACAATCAATTCACTTCCTACCTTACTTTCAAGCATATTCCCTAAATATACACAAATTTTACCACAGTTTCTAATGACTAAATCAGAAGACAGTATCCACAATTAAGACGGTTCATATAATACATTTGACAGGTGATTATTACGTCAGGAATATACTTTTAAAATCTGATATGGTTTTTTTTCAATTTCAACACTACTTCATTTCTAATAAATAAATAATAGACTTTATTCTCATGTACATTTATATTTATTTAACGATATCAATTTTCATTCAATGTCAATAAAGATGTTCTTAAAAAAATCTGCAATCAATAAAGTCATATTCAAAATTTTGTCAATTATCTTTAAATAGACAACTTTTAGTGATGTATTGTGACGTCTTATCAAGGGGGTTTGGTAGGGTTGTGTAGCTAAAAATACGATGACACCCTATTCATAAATTTCAAATGTCAGAATTGTTTAACCTTGCATATATTTTGTAACTTTTTAGTACAGGCCGATTGATATATTTTTCTGAACACATAATATAGCCATATTTTCTATAAACAGTAAATACAATTCAGTGTTTGGCAATTTCTCTACAATTTCCTCGAAAAGCTTCATGAACACAAGCTGGGCAGATATGCAAACAAGATTTGCCTATGAAAAATAGGGCTGGCTATATAAAAAGAGAAATAAAAAATAAAATATCACACCGTCGGAACAGTTCTAAAATCCAATGGAAACATCGTAGAAAGAAGAAGGAAAATCGATGTCCCTAACACACATATATTTGACCGCTCACTTTCCTGACATGGTACAAACACTTAAATAAATAGTGGCGGGGTCAAAATAATGTAGGAGCTTTCATATATTTCGTTTAACATTACCGACCTTTTCATATATTCCTATGTAAAAATCGCTACCTATTTCAGTTACTCATTCATAGTAAAACCAATAATTGAAGTTACCACTTGGAGGAATGGTCACGAATGCAGATCAATATTCATACATAAAAATGACTATTAACTAGTTGTGCGTAGCTTCCTTGTTAGCAGCAACCCTCTATCAAGGAAATCATGATATGAACCATAGTGTTCTTAGAGTTGAAGAACGGCAGAAATCCATTCTAAATTTCTAAAAATGAAAAGAGACAATAATGAATTCTAAATTTCTAAAAATAAAAAGCGACAAAAATTAATCTAAGATCCCTGCAGATGAAAAGCGACAACTATGAACACTTAAAAATCCGATGCGAGAATTTTTTTTTTATAGAAAATTCGAAATTTTGCAAACTTCAAATTATAATGCTGGAAGCTTTGCAGAAACATTAGACCATGAACAATTTAATTAAGAAAAGAACAAAAACACGTCTATTCCTCCAAAGGAGTTCATAAATTAAAATGACATTTGTACCATGAAATAATGTTTCCTTTATCAATTATTTTTATCTTTTTCCATGTTTTCATTTGTTTCATCCATGGCTAAATGCTTTTCTTCTTCCATTCTTCGGATAAAAAAGTATTTTTTCAGTTTTCCAAGTTTTCGTTTTGTGCGCCAATGACTGATGTTCGTAACTCATTAAGATTTTACCTTGTTTCAGTTCACTCGGAAATCCTCAGATTGTGAGAAAAGTTGCGTCCCTTGGAAAATTGAAAGCACTTCCGTCCCGAATGAAAATTCAGCTCGCTTGAGAGAAACAAACCCGACTGTAACCGTTTAAGCGCTCCGCCACAAGAGACTTTTGTGTTCAACAGTTAGATAAGGTTGAAAGAAAACCGGGAATATGCCAAGAGTCATCAGAAACGATTTTTTTCTAGCGGATAACAGCGGGGATACCGGTATGGTAAGTACATTTGTTGCTATTTTTAGAACAAACTTGACATTCTGGCCTTGTATATTAGGAAAATGGGGCATAGTTCATAAAGGCGTTTATTTCACAACGAAGCATGTCAAACGGGTTCATATACGTTGTATACGTTGTAGATGCACATTTTATTGATAAAATTGAAGAACTAAAAATATCCTGGACCCAAACGGCAAATATGATTGTTACATAAAACGCACAACTGATAACGTTTTACAAATTTTGTTACGAGCGTCTCGGTGAAGGGTAAAAACGGCAAATACGATTTTGCAAATACCATGAAAAAAAGTAAAATCTTATGCAAATACACCTACATGAAGCAACAATTCTGCAAATTCACAATGCAACCTGAATTTGTAAAAAATATCACGGCTAATATGGATTAGGTACAGCCTACAGGCGAGCATTGCAGCTACGCATAGATATGTACATGTATAAATAGTAGTTTTGGGTTCTTTTCTTCATTATTTTTGATTATTTTTCTTTGTTCTTCAATTCGACTTACCCAGTTAATTCTATTGCAAAGGAGATTTTTTGGGCCGAGATATATCGGGGACGACTTTTTTTTTTAGGACCGATCGTTCTTTAGGGGCGAAACAAGAAGGTCTAACAATTGTCCATTTTTTAAATAAATTAATCGTTTCATGTAAAGAAGCTGTACGGTTGCCCTTTTAATTTGTTTTTCGTTATTTTTAAACTGGATAGTTATTTTTTATTCAAATTAAAAGGCTATTTCCTGTACTTCACTCCGATTGTCCATTCTATGCTGAAACTTAGAATCCATTTCCGGTTGGTATTGATCGTATATACAAAATGTATTGATTCATCTCCTTACACACATGTTGCTGTTTAGCTCGCATCTTGCGATGCTCGCTATTAACCAATCAGAATCCAACATTTTTATACAAGGTGTAATTAATTGATAAATTACACCTTATATAAGAATGCTGGATTCTGATTGGTTAATAGCCATTACACCTTATATTATAATGCTGGATTCTGATTGGTTAATAGCCGTGATATTTATTTACAAATTCAGGCCTTGCATTGTGAATTTGCAGAATTTTTACTTCATGTAGGTGTATTTGCATAAGATTTAACTTTTTTTCATGGTATTTGCAAAATCGTATTTCCCGTTCATGCCCTTCACCGAGACGCTTGTAACAAAATTTGCTAAACGTTATCAGTTGTGCGTTTTATGTAACAATCGTATTTGCCTTTTTTACCCTTCACCGAGACGCTTGTAACAAAATTTGTGAAACGTTATCAGTTGTGCGTTTTATGTAACATCATTCGGTAGATTTAAACAGATACATCATGTTAAGTCACAGGCACTTGTTTCATTCAAAAAATATATGCCCCCTCCTCTTCCTTACTTCAAGGTAAACATCTGCCCTTTACCCCTCCCCCACTTCGCCTCAATATTTTTCGCTTATTTGTGATCCTTTCGCTGACCCAATTATATCGTTATACTCCCGAGATATTTCTCTTTTCGACTGCCACATTTAAATATACCTACCGGGACCCCCTCAGACGAATTGGACAAGACTATTCAGCGAAGGTGGCTTGGTGAAAATTTAAGACATTGAAACGGTGCAACCACTTCCGGTTTGAGCTGGATTTTTCATATGCATTCGGAATTCTCTAGACCGGCCATGTGTAACAATGCCATCATGATCATCTCCTATCAAATGTAAAGTAAGCCTTTAATATACAGATAATTGTTCCACTGCAGATTATAAAAATATGTTCAACTCCAAATTACTGACATTTGATTTTTAAAACACCTTTTTTTTAGTTTCTAAATCAATTTAGAACGGACCGGAAGTGACTGTGTCCATTTCAGTGACTGAAAAATAGAAAATGCGACTTTCGCTGAATATTCTTGTCCAATTCGTCTGAGGGGGGCCCGGTATTTCTATTTAAATGTGGCAGTCGAAAAGAGAAATATCTCGGGAGTGTAACGATATAATTGGGTCAGCGAAAGGATCACAAATAAGCGAAAAATATTGAGGCGAAGTGGGGAAGGGGTAAAGGGCAGATGTTTACCTTGAAGTAAGGAAGAGGAGGGGGCATATATTTTTTGAATGAATCAAGTGTGTGTTAAGTCCTGAAAACGACAAACAAAAGGTATTATCTATTTACCGGTAGCCAGTGTTCTAAATAATATTTGGTGTAATTAAACAGATATATATCATGTTTGGGATGGGTATTTGCGAAAAATACCAGTCTTGAGACTAAATTTCCCTCGCCTTTCGGCTCGGGAAATTTTTTGTCTCTCAACTGGTATTTTTCGCAAATACCCCTTCCAAACATGATATATCTGTATAATATGTCAAAGAAAACGTTTATATCGTACGAAAATTCAGAGTATTTATGTGTATATATAAAAAAATTACAAATAGGGCGGAAATGGCACTTATCAGATATCAATAGGAAATAAACAAAAAGATGGAAATAATATGATTACAGTTTTCCTGGCAACAAGAATTGATATAAGGATATCCAAGATGTTTGTACCGTCTGTTTGCCTTTTATTAGTTATGTTGGCAGGAAGGGCAGAAGCTCATTGGCAAGTCATGGCACACGGTTAGTATCTATTTTTTGTTTACATTAATAAGGTAGTGGGGGCGATTTTGTTAAATGTGGAAGCGATATTGACGGGGCGATTTTGCAGTGGGGCGATTTTACCAGATACCGGCAACTCCATATCAATCATACGCACAGATGTAGCTTTTAGAACTTACGATCACCACTCATCTACAGACTTCCCACAATCTCTTTGACCACAGGTTTTGTTCAACATTAACAGAAAACTATTTGTGACTGACATGAGCCTTAACATTTGATTTGTACCCTTGTTCTAGATGTATTTCTGGATGAATTGTCATCGTATCCGTTAGAGGGGCTTTGTAGTATTTTTGAAGAACACGAATTGTTGTTGTTGAAAATTCTGAAAACAATTATCGGGACAATCATTCATCCCTCTTGATTAAAAAATGGTTGATGCCCTACCACAAAAGCTTATATATATATTTTTTTTTTACATTTGTAACCTGTTATCATATAGATAAGGAAGACATAATAGAGTACCCATAGATCTGTAGGCTTGTACAATAGATTCTCATGTCTTTGTAATATGTATTAACAAAATGAAAGAATAACACACTGTTGGAATATTTCCAAAATGAAAGAATAACACAGTTGGAATATTTCCAAAATGAAAGAATAACACAGTTGGAATATTTCCAAAATGAAAGAAAAACACACTGTTGGAATATTTCCAAAATGAAAGAATAACACACTGTTGGAATATTTCCAAAATGAAAGAATAACACAGTTGGAATATTTCCAAAATGAAAGAAAAACACACTGTTGGAATCTTTCCAAAATCCAATAGAATAATAGTAGAAAGAGGCAAAATAGAAACCCCTATCACACAAATACATGACTGCTCACTTTCCTGGCTTGGTCCAGACACTTCAATAAAAACAAATGGCGGGTATAAACTAGTTTTATGGGCCCAAATCTAATATAAAAAATATATACTAGAGAATGTCTTTTTTGCTTTTTTGTACAATTGAATTTTTTCGTCCATTTCAGCAATGTATGGAAATGTGACAGTAGTCTTTAGAAAACTCCCGTCAAACCCTATGGCACTATGGAGGCTACATGATATAGTATACGATACAACTTACGATGCAGGGATGGATGATGATGACGTCGATGAATTAAATAAGTTCAGGGATTGGTTAATGAGTTACTATAAACATATATGGTATCAAAAATACCTTGCTGACAAGTACATGTATAGAAAGTTATTAATATAAAAAAAATTAAATTGAGTTATTTCCCTTATTTTTGACGGTTGTATTATCTTGTCAGCTTTATTATTAAAGGGATATCAGGGCCCGTATGCATAAACCTACTAAAGTTAAGATTTTCCTTAGAAAACACTTAAGTTAAGGTAACTCCGCCCCTTTTACTTACGTGGTATGCATAATACTTCTTAAACTAAGAATTTCCTTAGCAAAATCTTAGTTTTAAATAGCTCCCCCCCCTCTCCTCCCACACACACACACTCAAGTGGTATGCATAAAGCTCCTTAAAATAAAAATACACTTACGTTTTCACTTAAATCTAAGGTACCTATTGAGGTATTTTAAATATGTGAAAATGCAGCGATTTCGAACCAATTAACAACGAAATATTTTCAATATCGTTGATATTCATAAATAAATGAATATCGGATGGGTATATTGTTCGAAATATTTTTATGGGCTCTAATTATTAATTAAGTCATATCTCAGCAGACGTAACTGTTCCGGGGCAGTTTACTTGATTTATTGCGTCTAAGATATCAATATTCGTTGTTGGAACCAACTATCTATGTCATCTGTTTTCCCCTTCTTACTACGCATATGTAAAAAGGGGGGGGGGGGGGGGGGGGGGGGTACGTAATAATACATACAACTTTTGTTTGGCAACATGTAATGAGGCCAGGCCGTCGAAATGATTATCTCCCTTGGCTATATACTCAGCCATTACAAAATATAGGGGGGGGGGGGGGCGGGCTAAAGTGTGTATCGTGTTGGGTAAATGAGTTTGACAGACATTTATTTATGGATATATTGTGACATAATATGGATGTAATAGTTTGAAATATATAATTTCCCATGGAGGTTTGTATTATTTTACATTCAACATACGTCTTCTTGTAAACTTTTGGATGTGAAGTAAAATATAATCAAATTTTGGGCCAAATTTTACCTGGTAAAATCAGGATCAGAATCAGGAAGATTTTTAGTTTGACAAATATTTCTGAATGGTTATTTGTTCTTTTGTAAGGTATTTTTACCTTAATAATTATATATAAAAACAGAAAATATAGGTTATATATTTTTATAAAATATATTAATTAAAAAAACACGTGTTTTCTTAGAATATGGTAAATCCGAGGATTTATGATATGCAAAGCAGATGTTTGTTTACAAACAATAATTATATATATAAGTGTATTTTGTAAACAACTAATGGTACGTAGATACATTGTATCTAACATAGTTAACACTTAATCCAAATTTTATTTAGCATACATATGCATTTTGATTATTTTATTTTATGAATATAAAATAATTGTTATTAAAAAAAGAGGATCTATTTAGATAATAGATGGGCTTCACACTCCTACAGGAGTACAGACAGTATTGTAACATATTTATTTCATTTTTTCTTTAAATATAAGGATACTTATTGCTAGCTTATAGACAAACTGTGTTAATCACTATTGGTTCTTTTTTTTTTTTACAAAAACTTTTTCAGTAGTAATTTTCACTCGTCGCAACATCGGCTGATTCCGTACCTTCATCTTATTGAGGGAGAGAAGCGGACTCACCCGAGGTTTGCCGATTGTAGTAATTTTATAATACTATACAGTACTATGATTATCTCCCTTTATTTAAATTCCTTAAAGCATTTTCCCCAATAATTATTGTTAATTCAACTTTTTGCATTTAATTGTTATATTTTGAAATTGCTATCAATATTAAACAATAACTTTTTTTTATGTTCATATTTATATGAATATTATACAGTACTCCAGCTAGAATTTGAAAGGGGCAGGGTGCTAGTTCTAATAATAAAACCCTAAATGCTCGCTTACTCGCAAGGGTTATAACGGGATGCCATTACACGTAATGGAGCAGCCGCCGAGATTTTTTGCGCTCGCTTACAGAGCTTCTGACGCCTGCATTTATCAATAATAAGACATAACCTTTCCTTTTGTCCATTATTATAACAAGTTTTTATCACCTACCAGTATTTTAGAATGTAATCCCCACAAAATAAAATCTTCTCTTTGAAAATTTTGAATTTCGTCATTTCCGGTCTCACTATTTGGATGTCGATACCATATTTGGCGATTTAGGCGTGAATGTTTACCAATCGTAACTACTCGGCCATTCTCGCTACCCTGCAAATAACAGGGTAGCGAGAATGGCCGAGTAGTTACGATTGGAATGTTTACCATATTTAGAAAAGCTCCGCCTTCCGTAGTTTCCGGTTATGGAAAACGATCGATAAATTTGAACAAGGTTGTTGCTAACTTTGAAAAGCATATATTTCTCAGCCAAACCGATTTAACAAGGACTGGGATCATCAGTAATTGTTATAATGAAATGTTTGAAGCGTAAATAGTGAGTTTTTATGTTTCAACTGCAACTTTTTTTTTGCTCCATTGTGACGAATGGGACCGCGTTGTAGCTCTGCCGAGACACAAGTTTGTCACAGGAGCTACATTATTGCAGCTAGCAGGGTGCCAGCAAAGGGCAGGGTATTTTTTTAATGATAAAAAGGGCACTTAGAGAACTTTATCAATGTCATCACAGTCACTTGAAATCCAAATTATAAAAATGAAAATAATTTGCTTAGTAGTTTGGTGTCGACGTAAACAATGCATGGCCGCTCACCTTTAAAGCGTCATCTGTCTATAAAATAGATTTCGGGATTTTACTTTGCATTGTTGGAGGTACGGAATCTGTGTATGGCTTCCCGACTGACAAAAACGACCGCTGCGTCTTCACAAGAGATAGTCGAAGGGATGTCATGATATTTTTTGAAAAGAATAAGGTCTTGGGAGTTGAAGCAAACAGGGTTTTGAATATATTAGAGGAAACTTAATACAGAACCTTCCATAGGTGCTTCCCACCAAGTTTCGGTTCATTTGGCTAAGCGGTTTCAGAGGAGATTTTTTTAGAAATCAACCAATCAGAAACAAGAATGACTTGTGGCGGCCATGTTTGTTAACGGATCGGGACGAAATGAGCAATCTTTATAGAGGACCTTCCATAGATGCTTCCTACCAAGTTTCGGTTCATTTGGTCAAGCGGTTTCAGAGGAGAAGATTAAAAAAAATCGGCCAATCAGAAACAAGAATTGCCTGTGGTGGCCATGTTTGTCAATGGATCGGGACAAAATTAGCAATATTTATAGAGGATCTTCCAAGGATGCTTCCTACCAAGTTTTGATCCATTTGGCCAGATTAACAGACAATATTCATCACATTGTTTTCTAGCTTCTGAACTGTCGAACGAGAAAAAAATTAAATATTCTAAACAGGCAGCAAATAGCCAGTCAATGGGGTTTGCAATTAATATTTTGCATGCACAAATAGCGACCCCACACCACAAGGTGTGAAAAATAGAAATATTCTGATGTCGTTTAAATGCGTATTAACTGCATTACATGTAAACTGTATGATTCTGTTTGATAAAGTCCTTTAACTAGAACAGGGGAAAAATGTACACTTGAGTGAAATATATTAATAGTGTTGTAATAACAGACCGTGAACGTGATGTAGTATGAAAGCATTTCAAGGTATATTTTAAATGAGGTTGAAACAAGTCGCCATTTGATATCAATTCGGTTGTATTTCATTTTGACGATTTTAATTACGGAAGACGATCACAACCATATTTTTTTTTAACAATTGTAACTCAGCTGTTTTTTTTTCATAACCTATAATAAAATGAAAAAATATATATCACACTGTCGGAACAGTTCCAGCATTCAATAGAAAAATCGTAGAAATATGTAAATTCGCTATCCCTATTAAGTTTTTCCTCATAATCTTCATATAATTTTGTGATTTAAAATAAGACAATAATATGAAGATTATAACAACAAACTTCAACACATTTAGTAATTCAATCAATTCAATTCAATATTTTATTTAAGTCTCATCTCTCAATTACAGGTCATAATACACATATAAAACAATCATACAACAATCAATTAGAGAGCCATTCTTTACAGAATTATAAGAGACTATAATTAAAACAGTATCTATACACCGCGTCCAACGCAGCATTCGGGGTGATTGCTATGTGAAGCGTGAGGTGTCCGTTTCGAAGCGGTTGATTTGCGAACATGGTAAGTTCATTTGCATTTGTAGTAATAAAGGGACCGAGTCTGATCAAAATTATTAGTGCACGGAATCAAGACATTATCATGGTTTATGAAGCTGTGATTAAAGTATGGTGTGGGTTTAGCAAACACTCGCGCCCAACTCTAATATTGGGTGCAAGAATTAACAACATCACTCCTTTTAGGCCGATTACTTGCAACAAAAGCTTATGTTCAGAAAATTACTGATCCTAGACTTTCAAAATTATAGGACAAACCAAATTCTACAAGTTACGCCAGAGAAGATACCATGAACAAAGCGTCAGTCTCGAAAATGAGATGTGGAGTATGGGGTGTTAACTTTGTGTTCCTTACGGGATGTAGGTTCTGATTTTTGTCCATAGATTATGCCCAATAAACTACTAGAAATTTGTGCTCGAAATTATTGAAATATTTGTTTGTCACACAACATGATTTGCTGATATAATACTTAAACTAATTTTATTACGGAAAATCAGCCAGGACAAAAAAAAAAAAAACATTTGTGGCTCCACAAGGGAAAAGTGAAAAATGAATTCCAAATCTACAGTAGGCGCTTATGTAGTTACTAAGTGAAAGTAAATTCAAGGGTAACCACGGTTAAAGCGAAATCCAAAACTCATGAGTCAAGGGACAAAGACGAAGCAATGAAAACGGAGACAAATACAACGAGAAGCACATATGAAATAAAAGAAAATACACATAAAACTAAAAGTACATGAGCAACTCGGACTCCTCCAAAAACGGGAGCAAGGACCAGGTGCACCGGTAGAGATGGACACACCATATTTTCAACAGATTCAGTATGACGACCATAGAACTTTTGAGGTGATGCCTTCAGGAGCGGATGGAGAGTTACCACAGACCAACGGGAAATTGATAATACGGAATAAAACGTCATCATGTTTGTCATAGAGCTTAGTAATAAGTGATTTCGAATAGTAGGTCAAGATACGAGGTAGACCTAACAGGGTCTGTGGTGTCCTTTAATTCAAGTTCTTTTGGGATGGATGCGACGGAGATAGTCACCAAAATCGCGAGAATTGTTCAGTGACAATACAACATTTATATAGCGGAAAGTGAGATTAAACGACCTGGCCAAATGGCGTTCTTTCCTCTTGACGAGATCTATTAAGTCAGCCGTGTAAAAGTGAGGAAACAAGTCGGTGAGTAGGACGCAGTTCCTATTTAAATGCAGATCAAGTGTTGAAGCACACACCCACCACATTGAACAAATATGTTGTCGATTAAAAAATTAAAAAGCATCTTGTAAATATCGTCGTCTTGTATTTTGAAAGTGATTTGGTGTCTTTTGTCACAAAATAAGTTTGAGTACCCACCAACAACTGAGCCTTGGATAGGGTATATTGGGATACGGGATATTTGCCATTTTATTTCTAGGGATATGGGATATGTGTCCTCTGAATTACTGGGATATGGGATATTGCATTGTCATTTTGGGTATTTTTAGGGATATTTTTGGATTTTGACCGAAATTCAATTTTAGGGATATGGGATATTTGCCTATTTTGTTTTAGGGATACGGGATATTGATACCCCCCCCCCCCCCTCCCAAAACAAGGCTCACAACTATCCGAAATCACAGAAAGATAATAAAAGCTAACTACAAGTTTTACCTTAAAAATATTTACAGATGATGTTGTGTGATCTTGTTTTGTCTACAATAAAACAACATATATGCAAAACCTGTTAAGTGGAGTGTCCGACTTTTTCTAGACAACATAACTCTTATGTTCTTATTAAATTTCCAAGTTGAGGTGATTATAAATATGTTCATAAGGCGAGAGCCTACACCCCATAAGGAACACGAAGTTAACACCCCATACTCTATATCTAATTTTCGAGACTGACGTTTTGTTTATGGTGTCTTTGGTGGCATAATCCTGTAGAGTTTGGTTTGTCTTATAATTTTGAAAGTTTAGGATCAGTAATTTTCTGAACATAAGCTTTTGGTTGCAAGTTATCGGCCTAAAAGGAGTGATGTTGTTAATTTTGCACCCGATATTAGAGTTGGGCGCGAGTGTTTGCTAAACCTACACCGTATATATCTAATTTAATCACAGCTTCATAAACCATGATAATGTCTTGATTCCGTGCACTAATAATTTTGATCAGACTCGGTCCCTTTATTACTACAAATGCAAATGAACTTACCATGTTCGCAAATCAACCGCTTCGGAACGGACACCCCACGCTTCACATAGCAATCACCCCGAATGCTCCGTTGAACGCGGTGCTATAGCACAAATATATAAAACAATCTTATATCAATATATTACATACATATATATATACAAAATCAACATTATTTACAATATAAAACATTTCTTCTTTCATTTAAAATTAAATTACAGGTTTTGGCGCATATCCTTATCATGTTAAAATATGAGAATAAAAACACTAGTTTCTGATTATCATTAAAAGACAAAAAAATTGCATTAAAAGTACAAGCAATATTAAATAAATGATCTCTAAAAGTACTATAAAGGGAACACAGTAATAAAACATGAGCTGCCTTCGTCCTCAACTCTTCGGAACAGTTTCAAAAATCAATAGAAAAATCGTAGAGAGAGGCAAAATCGATATCACTAACACAAATACATGACCGTTCACTTTCCTGGCTTGACACAGGCACTTCAATAAAAAGTGACGGGGTTAATCCTCCCGGTCTCTTATGGTTTATTTCCGAAATATGTTGTTGACCTATACATCTTCACAAGATAATATAAATTAGCCCTTTAAAATTTTGAACTGGGGTTAAAAGTAATTACAACTCCATTCGTTGCTATTATCGTGAGTTATGATATGATAATAATCACGGGACTTTTATAGTACAAGTGTCCATTATCTGAATATGAGAGGTTGAGCAGCACTACTTAACGTGAACGTCTACGTGTACTTCAAATTTACCGCGTATTACGTCATCACTACTGAGTGGTCACATGGTTTACGGCAAGTGTACAAGTTACATCGTGTAGAGCGACGTTTACAAGTAAGTACTTACGAGTTACGTGTGGTATTTTGACATATATTTGAAGAATTTGCATTTTGATAAAGCATACCATAATGAACTATAGAATATGTATTTACTTGTACATGTGAACAATTTAGGTTTCTATCTGTAAATGAGAGTAAACATGGTGCAAAAATTGCATTGTTTTCGTTGAAAGAATGAAAATGGCGGTATATACTATCTACAACAGTCGGGAAGCCACGCACAGATTCCGTACCTCCAACAATGCAAAGTCAAATCCCGAAATCAAGGGACGTAACTCTATTTTTTTTAGACATGACGCTTTACAAGTGAGCGGCCATGCATATTGTTTACGTCGACACCCCATGTGTTTTTACTGAATATCTTCATAAATAAAACTGAAAGAAGTATTCATTTTTATTGAATCCATTTTTTAAATAAAATTGTAACGTGACTGACGCGTGAATACGTGTATTTATGATATCGTTTGCTTGAAATCAACGTTGGAACTCGGGATACCGCTGCTGATGAAATGTTGTAAAAAAAAATGGCGCTAAAAATAGACTCTTTAACTAAGTGGAACAATTGCATCCCATTGGCTGTTTATTAATAAATTTGGTAAAAATAGCTAGAATCACGTATTAGAGTATGGATTATTTGCATATTTCCCCATCATTCGTCACTAGTATTCCATATTTGGATGTAAACAAGAAGCACTATATTTCCAGATTCTAACCAAATATTTCTGTTTTTTTTCATAGATTGATCGATCTATTAGGATGAAAATGTGACTGTTTCTGTTTAAACACGAAAGAACCACTTGACCAATCATAGTCACACATATTTAGAGTCATTTTATTCCATTTTTAACAACAAATCTTTCATTTTCGTTGACTCCTTCCATGGCATTTATGGACATGTCAACATATTGACATAATTAATAAATACATTTTAGAAATAAAAAGGTCTGCATTATAATGTATGATCTTGTCATGCAGAGAATGGTGAAAGATTATGTTAAATTCACTCTAGATTAACATGGCATAGCATAAGGCTACATATTTAGTTCATGTCAAGCATTTACACCCCCCCCTTTTTTTTCATTTTCAGTCTGTTTTCCTGAAATACTTATTGATGTGTGTACATGCTACTTTTCAGTGCCAATGGTATTGACAACCTCCAGTTTTAATTAGTTTTAGATCATTGTAGGTAGATATATATATACAGACTGGACATGGGATGTTTATTTTTTTTTAACAAGAGTCTGAAGATACCAAAGGGGCAAAGTTACAGATTCTATTAAATAAAATGGATGTTCATTTTCTGTTAGTTTCAGATTCTATGAGTATAAATGCAAAGTTTCCTGTGATGTTTATTGGTTGAATATTTGAATAAATAAAAATAAGAATATATGATAAGTCTTATATATATATTCATACAGGTTTGAAAAAATATATATATATATATATATATATATATATATATGTTTTTTTTCTTCTAAAATATCCATGAAGTAAAAAAAATGGAGCAGCATTCCAATTATTTTTAAAGTACATCATCAAATAAATGCCATGAGTTTTCAAGACACCTTGTGTCATAAATTATAATAAAGTCATTCAGAAAAAAACTTTTTGATTGTGTAATTTGTGAAACTTCATCTGAAAGTCAAAAGGTTTATTTCAATTTCAATTGAAAACCAGGACTTGTCTTAAACATTTCAAGAATGAATTAAATTTCTGTAAAGAATTTGGCTCAGAAGATAAATTATATTGTGGTACATATTGTTATAACAGTTGCAACACATTTTCTAGGTCAGAAAGTGGAGCTGAAACAAGATCTCAAACTTTTCAATTTCTTATAGATATATTGAACCATAACCAAGTTGTTGAATATGTTTCTACAGACATTTAGACCTGTATACACTCCAACATGTTGTTGAATTTGTTATTCATGCTTTTTTTTAGATGAAAAGGTACTTATGTTGCCTGTTGTTTATGACAAATATAATTATCTTTTATCTATGAATATTAATGCCGAAATTTATAAATTTTCTTTTACAGAAAAGAATTTTTCAAAATGTGCCCATTTATTAACTTTTTTCCAGTCATTGGAACAAATAAAATAAATTTTTTAACTTCAATTTTAAACAATATTAACCAATACTTGGTTATTTTGCCAACAGAAAACATATTCATTCTATTCTAGTCATTTAATTTACTTAGTGAAATTTGGAATTCTGGTTTGTCCTTTCATGTGAATGCAAGTATTCTGTATGTGTCTTAAAATTATGTGAATGATAGTCATTCAATATGCTCTTTTATGTGAATGCTAGTTATTCTGTATGTGTCTTTTATGTGAATGCTAGTCATTTTGTGTCTGTCTTTTATGTGAATGCTATAGTCATTCTGTTTGTGAATGTCATGGTGGAAAAATTATTGCAATCTAAGTATCCATATTTGTAAATGCTGGTAATTTTGTGAATGTCCTGGAGAAAAAATTATTGCAAACTAAGTACCCATATTTGTAAATGCTGGTCATTTTGTGAATGTCCTGGAGAAAGAATTATTGCAACCTAAGTACTCATATTTGTAAATGCTGGTCATTTTGTGAATGTCAAAGGGAAAGAATTGTTACAACTTGACCACCCATATATGTTATAAAAGCTAGTTTGTAGTTGTGTCAAACACATGAATATTCCAAATACATTGATATTTACATTGTGAGATAAACATGAAACTTGGTAGCTTTCATTCAGATAATATAATTTCCTAATTTCAAGAAAAATATTTGCTTACACTGATTTTTTTTATTATTTGCTTTGATATAATAGGAAGGGTTAAGATATCTGAATACAATTTTTTATGCCCCTTTTTGTCTCAAGGTTTCACTTTTTTTTTTTAGATTTTAAAAAAATTATTAATTTTTTTACATGTTTTTTTTTTAATATTTTCATATTTTTTCAATTCGCTTAATTTTTGTTTTATTTTGTCCACACATTTCTTTCTTTCTATTTATCTTGTACCTGTTGGATTGAAATTAAATTAAATTGAAATTATTAATTGTTGTACATTCCCTGTGCAAGTCTAGTATCATAGATGATTTTTTTTTAAATTTAAAGTGATAATAAATAGTAATTCCCCAGTCTAAATTACAAAATGCACAATGTCTAAAACAATATTGCAATACAAATAATTCAATTAAACTGAAAAATACGGTATTAATACAAGAAAATTAAAAAAAGACATAGACACCCCTTTCCCAAATGAAATATACTCTTTCGGATGTACGTTTAGGTGTCGTTTATTGTTGATGTTAAGAAACACCACCGATGTGTTCCAAAAGACAATGAATTTCGATGTTTGGCAAATGGTCGATCCGATCAAGGTGGGTGTAGGGCTAAGTGGAACAATTGCATCCCACAAGACATTGACACTAGTTGTCGGTATGACAATGATCCTAGATGATTTCCTCAGGCAATGTATGTTACAGAAAGCCATCATATTGTTTTAATTAAATTTAAATTAAAAATAGCCATCATTCCGCCTTTAATTTGCAAAACGAGGTTTGTAACTTAGGACGCTGTCAGCCGCCATTTTTGATAAAGAAGACGCTGAATAAATAAATAAATAAATAATTTTTATCTAAAGTCGGCATTGTTAAAAACAACAAGCATACACATATAAGCTCTAATGAGCCTTTGACCGACATACAACATAAATAACAATAATTAAGGCATGCAAAAATAAATTAAAAACAAAGAAAAACAAAGCTAGCACTACAAGAAAAGCACAGACATGTAAGTTGGTAAGAAATCTGAAATAACTAAAACATGAAATTAAAAGCAATTTAAAAGCAGATATTATAGCTGAACAGAATTAAAAATAATAAGCTTACATGAAAGCTAAGCATAACTAAAACTAAAAGTATTTATGATTGTATTATCTTATTTTGTTAATGTTGTTATAATATTACCTATATTTGAACCCTTTAAACTGACTTCATCATTCATGATGTTTTAACATTTAAAATTGTATGGTCTTGTGATAAAAAATTGGACATGTAAGGATATTCCAGTCTCAGCTTCTGATTTTGTACCTTCCAGATTGTTAATTGATCAATTATGTATTTCAATATTTCAGATTTACAGCACAGAAAATATAATGATTAAATAAAACTATTGATGATTTTTTTTTCTTTTTTTATTTTGTCAGTGTTGTGCTTGCCTGGATGTGCATTTAACAAAAGGCAAAGGGGTTTGAAAATGGCTATTATTGGTTCAGATGCTCCTGAATTTTACAAACTTGTGTCGATAATTTTAATATATCTGAAAATGCCTGTGTATGTAGGAAATGTGGTTTAAAGTTGTACATAAATATATATGTTTTTTTCTCTTCTAAAAAATCCATGAAGTAAGAAAAATGGACCAGCATTCCAATTATTTTTAAAGTTCATCATCAAACAAATGCAGGCCCTTGGGTATAATTGTGGGCAGAATATATCCTCTAACTGATACATTCATTTAATTCAAAAAGTTTCAGATGCTCCTGAATTTTGTTTGTTTGTAAAAATAAATTTAACATTTTTTTTTAATTGTATTGTATTTGTAAGAAATGTGAAATTAAGTTCAAACTTTGTATTCTACCTCTACTGAAAATAATCTGCTTGAAAATGATGAGCCATGCAGTTAATAAAAAGGCATTTTCTAATGGAAGTAAGAGTGTTGAAGATGAAAAAAAAAGTTTTTTAAACCATTTTAATTTAAGTAAAAAGAGTGAAGATGACATTAGTATTTGATGTTTGGATAAATGACAAATTTTTAGACAAGGATCAGAGTTTTCAAGACACCTTGTGTCATAAACATTATAATATATTTAGTCATTCAGAAAAGAACTTTTTGATTGTGTAATTTGTGAAACTTCATCTGAAACTGAAAGTCAAAAGGTTTATTTCAATTTCAATTGAAAACCAGGACTTGTTAAAGTTGTTCTTAAATATTTCAAGAATGAATTAAATTTCTGTAAAGAATTTGGCTCAAAAGATAAATTATATTGTGGTACATATTGTTATAACAGTTGTAACACATTTTCTAGGTCAGAAAGTGGAGCTGAAACAAGATCTCAAACTTTTCAATTTCTTTTAGATATTTTGAACCAGAACCAAGTTGTTGAACAAGTTTCTACAGACATTTAGACCTGTATACACTCCAACATGTTGAATTTGTTATTCATGCTTTTTTTTTTTTTAGATGAAAAGGTACTTCTGTTGCCTGTTGTTTATGAAAAATATAATTATCTTTTATTATCTATGCTGAATTTTATAAATTTTATTTTACAGAAAAGAATTTTTCAAAATTTGCCCTTTTATTAACTTTTTTCCAGTCATTGGATCAAATAAAATAGTTTTTTAACTTCAATTTTAAACAATATTTACCAATACTTGCTTATTTTGCCAACAGAAAACCACAGGGGCTAGGTGCGTCCGAAAACCCCCCAAAAAAACCAAACTTTGTAGTATTATATAGTATTTTTTTTTCGGACGCACCTAACCCCTGTGCAGAAAACATATTCATTCTAGTCATTTTATTTACTTAGTGGAATTTGGAAATCTGGTTTGTCATTTCATGTGAATGCAAGTCCTTCTGTATGTGTCTTAAAATTATGTGAATGGTAGTCATTCAATATGTGTCTTTTATGTGAATGCTAGTCATTCTGTTTGTGAATGTCATGGGGAAAAAATATTGCAACCTACAAGTACCTATATTTGTAAATGCTGGTAATTTTGTGAATGTCCTGGAGAAAGAATTATTGCAAACTAAGTATCCATATGTACTCAGTCATATTTGTAAATGCTGGTCATTTCATCTTGTGAAGTCATGGGGAAATAATTATTGCAACCTAAGTACCCATATTTGTAAATGCTGGTCATTTTGTGAATGTCAAGGGGAAAGAATTATTACAACTTAACCACCCCTATATGTTATAGAAGCTAGTTTGTAGTTGTGTCAAACACATGAATATTCCAAATACATTGATATTTACATTGTGAGATAAACATGAAACTTGGTAGCTTTCATTCAGATAATAAAATTTCCTAATTTCAAGAAAAATATTTGCTTACACTGAATTTTTTTTTAATTTGCCTTGATATAATATGAAGGGTTAAGATATCTGAATACAATTTTGTATGTCCCTTTTTGTCTCAAGGTTTCCTTTTTTTTAGTTTTTTAAAAATTTATTAATTGTTTTACTGGGCATGGTTTTTTTTATAATATTTTCATATTTTTTCAATTCACTTAATTTTTGTTTACATGCTTTTGTTTTTTCCACAAATTTGTTTCTTTCTATTTATCTTGTACCTGAAAAGGCTGTTGTATTGAAATTAAATTAAATTGAAATTATTAATTGTTGTACATCCCCTCTGCAAATCTAGTATCATAGATGATTTTTTTTTTATTTAAAGTGATGATAAATAGTAATTCCCCAGTCTAAATTACAAAATGCACAATGTCTAAAACAATATTGCAATAAAAATAAACTGAAAAATACGGTATTAATACAAGAAAATTAAAAAAAGACATAAAAATAGACACCCCTTTCCCGAATGAAATATCCTCTTTCGGATGTACGCTTAGGTGTCGTTTATTGTTGATGTTAAGAAACCAATCGTAACTACTCGGCCATTCTCGCTACCCTGCAAATAACCTCGTACGTACATAGTAGAAATTCTTCTTAAATTGTTTGC
This sequence comes from Bathymodiolus brooksi, assembly GCA_963680875.1. Taxonomy (NCBI): domain Eukaryota; kingdom Metazoa; phylum Mollusca; class Bivalvia; order Mytilida; family Modiolidae; genus Bathymodiolus; species Bathymodiolus brooksi. The sequence goes on along the minus strand of OY804576.1, from coordinate 60,359,574 downwards.
CGGAAGTTAAGTTAAGTTGAGCCGCACACAAATATAGTCCACGAAAATCCAATATGGAAGACATACTAAGTAAAATCTAATCATGCAAAACTAATTAATACTTTAATTGAAATATAGAAAATTGTTTAAAATATAACTTTATCAAACTTTCATGTAACTGACATGTGAAAAGTAGTGCGATTTATACGCCTAATGCATACGAGGTTATTTGCAGGGTAGCGAGAATGGCCGAGTAGTTACGATTGGCTAAGGGGGAACACCACCGATGTGTTCCGAAAGACAATGAATTTCGATGTTTGGCAAATGGTCGATCGATCAAGGTGGGTGTAGAACTAAGTGACACAATTGCATCCCACAAGACATTGACACTAGTTGTCGGTATGACAATGATCCTAGATGATTTCCTCAGGCAATGGATGTTACAGAAAGCCATCATAATGTTTTAATTAAATGTTCTGACTTAAATAGAACCACCTCGACATTTGTTTTGAAATTGAGTCCACTTCAAGTAGCAACATTCGATGTTTGTGCACTATATAAATAAAAACTGAAGTGATGCAATAAATTTCTATTTATCCATAGACATATTCGTATATTTTAATTGATTTCAACCGTACGTATTTATTATAAACCGACGTATTTTAACCGAAGGGTTGAACGTCATTTTTCATAAAAAATGACGCGAAAGTCACGTGACTTTGTTTTTAGATGGAACTCTCCTGCGTCACTGGCTTCCCGACTGGATGTTAAAAACATAGAAGAAGAATTTCAGTTCCATGGCTTACAAGCAAGCAAATCACCACCAGAATATTGGAGAAATTTGGGATCATCAAAAACTAGAACAAAGGAACAGGAAATCAAAGATAGAGATTTGATACTTCAAAAGATCACTGAAACAACGAAAATACAGCAATAGCATTCATCGATGGTTCATGCCTTAATAATCCTGGACCATGTGGAGCAGGGGCAATAGTATTTATAGAAGAAGAAACAACAGAACTAAAACAACCGGTTTGTAAAAGAGGATCTATATTATTAGGAGAGTTAATAGCAATCAAAATAGTATTAGAATATATAGATCAACCAGAACTAAGAAGAAAAATAGAACAACTTACAATATTTTCGGACAGTCAAACAGCAATTGGAATACTTACCCTACATTGGAAAATTGAAAACCACAAAAGAATTACTCTCGAAATTTTGGATAAAATGAAAAGAATACAAAAAAATGGAATCGAAATAAAAATTCATTGGACACCAGGACATGCGAATGTTAATGGAAATGAAATAGCTGACAGATTAGCTAAAGAAGCTGCAAAGGAAGCAGAACAAAATCAATCAGACTCTCACAATACTATAACTAAACAAGATGTGAAAAAAGCTGCAAGGGACCATATTACGGAAAAATGGCAAAACAGATGGAATTTCAGTAATAGAGGAAGATTCTACCACAATTTCCATCATCAAGTAAAAACAAAAAACCTTCATGACTTTCCAAACAAACAAATTGCAACAGTAATTTACAACCTCAGATCAGGATATGCCAAACTTAATGATTACTGCCACAAATTAAGCATCACAGAAAGTGCAAACTGTCAATGTGGAGAAAGAGAAACCGTAGAACATTATATTCTTCATTGTGACCAATATGAAGAAGCAAGAGAAAAACTAATTTATGACATGTTTTTATTGTCTGGCTCAATCCACTAACGGAAACGGAACGGATTCGTCTTCTAGCAGATTATATACAGGAAACCGAACGCTTCGACTTATAATTTATTCATTATTTTCTACCGTAATTATTTTATTTATTTTTATTTTTATTTTATATCAGTGTCCACCTATCAAAAGTACAAGTGTGTTGAAATTACCGAGTGTAAATTGTACATGCGCGTAGACGATACCAAAATTACAAGCGGGATAATCCAGTGTCTATGACACGAAGAATGCAGAATACAGAATATTATTACAATGGTCCAAGTTTCTACTCTATTTCACCATTCATAATCAATATAGATTCTTCATTTGAAAAATAATAATAAAATAAGATAAGATTATTGTCTTAGATCTTCACAGCGAGTCGTGGGCACAAAATGAGTGAAAAGGGGTTGGCACCACTGTAAACCACTGACTGAAATATATCTTAGTATAAGAACTTGAAAAATATTGTTATATGTATTAGATAAGGAAGGAGACCATGTGTTAGATTATTTATTACAGACCCCTCACCCTCACCCCCACCCTCCCAATCGGTGAATCCTTTTTAATTTTTATCGCTAAGGGATTAAAGATGGGCTCTTTGTTATATAGCATTGCCGTGCCCCTACAAAAAAAAAAGTTGTCAAAAGAAACCTGTAATAGATTTAAACGTATATGAGGGTCGGATTTGCCATATTTTCTGTTGTTTTTTTTCTTCAGTTATGTGTATTTTGTTATTGCAGGTGAATTGGACTTGTAGCTTAAAAAACCCCAAAACTTCGATAATTAAGATTTAAATAGGGGGAAAAAATTATTTAAAACTGATGGTTAACTATTTCATCAACTATATCGGTTTGGGGGGGGGGGGGGGGGGGGGGGGGGGTGTTAAGATATATGTGGTACGGTGATACCGCTGGAGCTTGAAAATAAACCCCATTCATATATCCCCTCAGCATGAAATTACTATGCTACGTTTTTATTTGTCTTGGCAACAAAGAAGGTTCATGACCTTGTAGAAATATACCATAGGTTAAAAAATCCCCACCCTATTAATATATTGAAGTGGAAATTTTACGACCCAATTACATAATTGAAAGCTGATAAATTCGACCCATTCCAACAGCACGTCTCTAAATACCGGCGCCCATAGAAGAACAGATCTTTTTGATCAAATCTTCACTGCATGAATGTCACCAGGTTTTCACACTATAATAGCTGAAAAAATATTTAATTTTGAAAACTTGATACCTTGCAGAATATACAATACAATGTTTACCATCAGTTAAATTCATATATTCAATGGTATATATTTATTTCAAAGGTTCATTTTTTAAATGCGGAAATTGACCATTTATCCCGAAGTTAGGTTTAATTTTATAATCCACATTTGTTTATGGTGGTTGCATACGGAAGCGGCTTACACACGTTTGTAAATTGTTTTAGATTGGTAAGTTTTAAACAATAATGAATATAAATAATATAGCTAAATATTTCTTTTAATTTAATTATTTTGATGAAAACACGAACCCTTCCAGTTATGTGGATAGTAATATATTGTTGATACTGGGTCGATACATCACCTGGGATTACACTACACAACTGTTATACATAGGGAGAATAAACGTATAGTCGTATGTGCAGACCGTCGATCATTTATTTATTACTTACATCCCAGGTCTATTGTTAAACCATACACTTTCTATCTCTGAAACTGCCTTTCTATGAATTACTTTATTGTTATAAGAACAATAGCCTGTGTTCACAGGGTGTGAAGACAAGGGTTTGTGAATGTGAGCACGGCCTATTGTGCCTACAACAATGAGGTAATTAATTACCACTCAGCTGAAGATAACATGAAAACTGGATATTGAAAAACTGAAAAAGAAAACATAAAGATCTTGTTAATGAAGTATAGTCTGAAAAAAATCCAAGCAATCGTTAAAAAAAACCTAAATAATAATAAATAATCGGGGAAAAAAACTTGGTCAGGAAAGCATTGTAAAAAGAAAATACATTATAGAATGGAATAGAATAAATTTTATTGCCTAATCATAGGGCCCACATGAGGCATCATTAACAATACACATTCATGATTGATAAATGAGACATACACAAAAAAGAAAAAGGACATAGTTTAATAAGGTTTTTATATTTCTAAAAATATAAATATAATTAATATTATTTAGTGGATCATGTTCTGGTTTGTCCCCTATATCTCAGATCCAGTGTGAAACTTTACATATGTTGCATATTCCTTAACAAGTAGTAAACCTGCTAAAAACACCAAGGGACGGTGCTTCTGACACACCCTATCTGATAATTGCATTTTCTCACAATTATATAGTAAATAATTATACTTATCACATACTATATATAAATAAAAAAAAAATAGATAATTATTATATCTATTATTATTATTGTTATCCATTCGGATATGTCACCTCATGTTTAGAGCAGGAGAACTAGTTGGAGGAAATATGTCATCATGTTATTGCTCAATTACAGGGTGCATCAAGCAACAGTGCAAAGGCATGTTAAAATGAATCAAGAAGAAATTCAGATCAAACCCAGTAATATGTGTTTTTCTTTAAATTTATTCTATTTATTTAGAAATATTATCAATTTATATTATATTTCTCCTTTCTAAACATGCCAGCCCGTGCACAGTGTAAAAGAGCAATTATTTAATTATATTGTGCTTTGTTTGATCAAATTACAAATACTGGCTAGAATTTCCTCATTTTCATTATTAAGAAGCCAATATAATTTCTGTTCTGGATTGAGGACATGAAAGTTTTGACAGATATTATTAATCTGTTCTTATTACAGGACATGTAGAACATGATATTAGAAAATGTTTCTCATCATCTATCTCACCAGATGTGCAACGGAGGCAAAGTCTGTCTAGTCGGAGAGCACCCTGATATCGCCCCCTCTCAATTTGTAATCTGTGTGATGAAATACGAAACCTAGTAAAATTTCTCCTCTGCTCAAAGGATTTCAATATACATAAATATTTTTCAAGTCCAAAGTATGTTTTGAATTTACTGTAGCTACATAGTTTACCTTCTGAATGTTTTAACATTTGTTTTCCCCAATTCTCTTTATAGACTTGATATATGACATCTTTATAAGAAGATTTGAATTTATGTTTGGACACATTAGGTAATTCTTTTAGTCCTCTAATATTTTTAATAAGTAATGTTATTGAACCATACCAAGAGGGGATTTTGATTTCAAATAATTTTTTTGATTCTTCATATGCATCTTTTAACAAGGTAAAGTTAGAATCTAAGTTTTCTAATCTATACCAATAACGAATCATTGATTTGATAATATCAAAATGAAGTGGGAATCGACCTAACTCTGAAAGTGTTGCAAAATTTGTTGCTCGTTTATTAACCCCCAATATATATTTACTGAATTTAATATGTAATTTTTCTATTTCTAAGTTAAGGTAAATCTGGTCCAAGACTAAATCATTTGATTGAAGTCTTTTCTTAAATGCCTAAAATGGGTTAAAGTAACCCCATACTTCTGATCCATAAGTAGAATAGGTTTAATGGTATGGTCAAAAACATGAATACTGTTTTTAACGTTTGGTCCAAATGAAATAAAGTCTCTGCGTAGCTTATAATACCCTTTAAGGGCTTTACTATATAGTTCCTTTTGAGCAGGAGAGAATGATCCTGATGCACAAAATTGAATTCCTAGGTATTTGTATTGAGAAACACATTCAATTTCATTACCATTAAATAAGAACTTCTGTTTAAAGTGTCTGCCTGCCTTGTTGAACACCAGAACCTTTGTTTTAGTGACATTTATATTAAGACACCAATCGTTACAGTATACATTCAGTTTATTTAATTTATTCTGGAGTCCTTGTGATGTAGACGACACTAATATTACATTGTCGGCATAAAGTAGGCAATGGACAGATCGTTTATTAATAAAGATGGGGTCGGTAGTATTCATCAGATAGTCTGGTAAAGATTGATAAAGATTTTGAATAAGTAAGGGTTTAAATTGTCCCCTTGCTTCACTCCAACATAGTTACCAAAAAAATCGGTGAGTGTATTATTTAGTCTTACACATGACTTACTTTGAGAGTACATACTCTTGATAATATTATAAAAATGGTGTCCAATGCCATTTTCTAAAAGTTTTATTTTGATTCCTGTATGTAAAACCGTATCGAAGGCTTTTTGGAAGACAACAAAGCAGGCGAACACCCTGCCATCTTTATTATTGCAGTATTTATCAATTATGGTCTTCAGGATAAACATGTGGTCAGATGTCCTAGCTTTTTTTGTAAACCCCATTTGGCTATCATTGATCACATGGTGTTTATCAAGGAACTTAGTCAATCGGTTGTCAAGAATTATATTAAATAATTTACAGAGGGAATTTGTTATCGTTATACCCCTATAATTATTCGGATCTGATGGATCATTCCCTTTATGGATTGGAGTAATATATCCATGTGTCCAATTTTCAGGGTAATAACCCATTGTAAAACAGTTATTAAAAAGATTATGAAGGCATGGAATTAAAAAAGACTGTCCACTTTTAAGCATTTCATTACTTATATTGTCTAGTCCTGTTGATTTGTTACTTTTCATCTCTAATGGCTGAATTAATCTCAGCTTCAGTAATTTTACCATCAATATCTGTAAAACATTTTATCTTTTCAAGTTAGCTAAGTTTATCCTCTAACCACATAATGCGATTCGGCACCCTTTCAAAAGTTTATCATTGGTGGATCCAGTGGGAGGGTTCCAAGGGGGGGGGGGGGCTCCCCCTTTTTTTCCGGTAAATTTATTAAAATTATGAGAAAATATGAGAAAATTGTCGAAAATGAGACTGCTATTACCTTTTTTTAGCTCACCTGACCCAAAGCTATTGTCACCACTGAGCGTCCGTCGTCCGTCCGTTAACTTTTCACATTTTAATCAGCTTCTCTGAAGCCACTGGGCCAATTTGAACCAAACTTTGGTGGAATGGTCCTTGGATGGCCCCCTTCCAAAATTGTGTCCGGTGATCCCGACTTCCAACCAAGATGGCCGCCAAGCTAAAAATAGAAAAAAGGGGGGATGAAATTTTAACTGCAGCTACATGGCAAGGAGTAGTTTAACATATATTCCGGATTTTTCTGTGAAATTTTTCTTTCAGCCGATATATACCGATTATGCAAATTAGGCATATTTTGATAAAAGATCACATTTAAATCTTCTCCTCTGAAACCGCTGAACCAAATTAAACCAAACCTGGCAGGGATGGTCCCTGAGTGGGTCCCTTTCAAAATTGTGTCCGACAGCCCCGCCCTCCATTCAAGATGGCTGCTGTTACTAAAAATGGAAATTTCTTCAATTGTCCATTGCTGCTTTAGCATAAGTCAAAATGAGCTGAAATTTTAACTGCAGCTACATGGTAAGGAGTAGTTTAACATGTATTCTGCGTTTTTTTGTGAAATTTTTCTTTCAGCCGATTTATACCGATTATGCAAATTATAGGCATATTTTGATAAAAGATCACATTTAAATCTTCTCCTCTGAAACCGCTGAACCAAATTACACTAAACCTGGCAGGGATGGTCCTTGGGTGGGTCCCTTTCAAAATTGTGTCCGACAGCCCCGCCCTCCATTCAGGCTGCTGTTACTAAAAATAGAAATTTCTTCAATTGTCCATTGCTGCTTTATTATAAATCAAAATGAGCTCAAATTTTAACTGCAGCTACTTGACAATGAGTAGATTAACATATATTCTGGGTTTTTCTGTGAATTTTTTCTTTCAACCAATTTATACTGATTATACAAATTAGACATATTTTGATAAAAGATCACATTTAAATCTTCTCCTCTGAAACAGCTGAACCAAATTAAAGCAAATTTGGCTGGGATGGTCCTTGGGTGGTCCCCTTTCAATATTGTGTCCGACAGCCCCGCCCTCCATTCAAGATGGCTGCTGTTACTAAAAATAGAAATTTCTTTAGTTGTCAATTTCCACTTTATTACAAATCAAAATGAACTCAAATTTTAACTGCAGCTATATGGCAATGAGTAGTTTAACATATACTCTGGGTTTTTCTGTGAGATTTTTTCAGCCAGTTTATTCCGTTTAGGAATATTATGAGATTAAGAATCACATCAAAATCTTTTGCTCAGAAATTTGAGTTGAAATGATCTTTGGGTGGCCCACTTTCAAAGTTATGTGTAACACCCCCATTTTCTATCAACTTAATATGTCAAATTGAAAACCAGGTGAGCGATTACAGGCTCCTGGAAGCCTCTAGTTTTTATTCTGGAACCCCTTTTTAAATTGTCTGGATCCAAGCCTTTAAAAAAACAAAACAAAGCAAAAAACATTGACCTGTTAAATGCACACAGTCTATTGGTAGAAAAATACTTTGTCATATTCAAGGTCTATCATTCCTGAAGATCATGTTGTAAATAAATACAGGTACATATCGAATAACATCTCTCATTATTAACCAATCAATCTGTTTAATCATTAATACAACTCAGTCGTTCAGAAGAGGTACCCAATGGGGAAACCACAAAAATGTATTGTTTTATGAAATTTAATGTTTCCTTGTTTATTGTTTTTGTTTTCTATGACATACTGTAATGAATATTTCGTGTATTTAGAATAACCTGGGGAGTAAGTTAGTTATACACTTCGGTATACAGTGTTTCTGGATTAGAAACCCCTCGAGCCTCCTGCCCTCTGGGTTTCTAATCCAGAAACACCTATACCCCAGTGTATAACTATTACTTATATACACACTAGTAAACAACACACGTTCTTGTGTCAATGTGTGATTATTTGGCTTCAGTGTCCTTCAATACTGACCGGTTACATTTGTAGACATATTAACATTAAGTGTTTATCTTGAAGGTGGGCACATAAATGTAAAAATGATACTTGTTTAGGTTGAACTATTTAAATATTAATAGTTAATGATTTTGTATCAAATTTCAGGTATTTCAAGGATGTTGAATTTTCGTCGAGCTTTTAAAAGACGTAAGTTTAAATGCATTTTAGCTTGGGTATCTCCATATAATTCATGTGTATTGAGGCATAGTAAACTATCAGTACAAAAAATCAAGGTTAAAGTGTTCATATTATCTATTCATGTTTAAATATATAATGGGGGTAGAAAGGGGTGCTCATTTCTAAAATAAGGAATTTGAAAAATGAAGATGTACAGAAGATAAATTGTATTTTCTCCATGACAACCATGCCATATATATCTCGTGCTGGATTTCAGAGTTTCTTGAGATACTGGGTCAATACTAAATATTGGGGCCAAAAATTAAAACTCCAAATATATTAGAATTGGATTTTTTAGCAAACAATTCACTTTAAGTTTCTGAGGTTTGTCACATGATGGGATTATAATCCACATCTAGAACAAAAATAGTTAAACACTTAAGTCCAGCATCAGAAACAACTCCACCATCCACTATATTAGATAATTATAGCTTCAATAGACTTAGTATTACCATTGTAAGCACAACAACAACAAAAAACAAATTTAGCAAAAAGGGGTACACTGTACCTGGACTGGTAGATATATTTAAAATTTATATGACGGTGGCTAATTAAAAAAAAGTAAGCAGGAAAATATATTTATACAAAAAATTAATGGGAAATAATCTTATTCAAAATATCGATTTTGTTTTTATCTTCTTCGTGTGTTATGCAACTTGCTGTCCCTTTCATTCAAAAGTCATTAGCACTGAGGAGAATGGACTCAATATAGGCTTATAGCTGCATAATTATTATGTTTATTTTAATGTATGATTTATTTGTATGTTCATGTTTGTATATGTATATATATCCATGTTTGTATGTTTGTTTTATGCTGTCAACCCTATAAGGGTATAAAAGAGCATTAATTAATAAAGTTATATAATTATAGGAGAACAATATTTAAAGACAAATCCAGAGTGAGTGAGTGAGTGAGTGATTGTTGTTAAACCCAACTCAGCAATTTTTCATCTATATCATGGCCAGAAGAAGTTAATTTTCAATGAGATGATGATGAGGTCCGCTTTGTAATAGCCTACACGCTTAGTGGAACTTTTATAGTGCTAGCTCACTGAAATAACAGTCCGCGGGTAGACAAGTCGCCCCACTCGGACACAATATCCTGATTCCGAGCCAACCAGTCTTTTCTCTTTCTCCTTAATACTGCATGCTTAGTGGAGAAGCAACAAAAACAAATTGTATAATCTTTGCTTTGACTCGATCTGGACTCGAACCCACGATCTACCCCACTCAAGGCGAACACGCTAACCATTACACCACCGATGCGGTTGACAATTCCCGATAAAACATGTCTACATAATTACTAGATTAATTTATATTACATTGGCAAGGATGTTTCTAGAACATCAATCTATCTAATGTAATCAATTGTTATGTAATCTTTTTTCCTTTGCAATTTAATTTCCACCCACATATTTCCAGCATTGTGCCTCCTTTTTATCTATATTATTTATTATACCCCCGCTCCACCGGAGGGCGCATACTGTTTTACCTCTGTCCGCCCAAGATATTTTTCGTCGCATTTTTCTCAGCAACTATTGATGGCAGAAATCTAATATTTGGTCACAAGCTTCATATAGGTATGCCATATTGTGGGAAGTGTTTTTGGACCGGTCAGATTCCTACTTCCTGTTTGGCGACTTGGTTGGTTTTTATACACATTGAACATATATGCGGGGGTACATGTATCATAAGTGAGCATTAGCTCACAGTTCATTTTGTTGTTTTTAAACCTGCTCAGTCATCAATGTAGCTGAAATAATTGTTCCTTGCACTAATTATATTTCTGTATACCATGATTTTTAATGTTGAAGGTGATATGGATATATCTTTTGTTCTGTGTAATACATCTTCAAAATTTCCTTTACAATTTAGAGTGTTACTGTTATAAAAAAAATTAGTAAATATATTAAATCAACCAAAAATGATATCTGAGTGTATTTCACAGTGATTTTTCACCCATTTCTCTGGCTGTACTCTATGGAAGATAAGGGGAGTGGTTGGGATGAAGTATGGAAATTGGGATGGAAAAGGAAGTTGAACTTTGGTGTATATCATCACCTGTTAATGTGTCTGAATGGAGTGACATGTCTACCCGCTGACTGTAGTTTCAGTGAACTAGCACTATACAAAATCAAATTCATGGTGTTGGTCTAGTACAAAGCCGACATAATCATCTCGTCAATATGTTCTCGCCATGATATAGCTGAAAATGTGTTCACTTGGCGTTAAACATCACTCACTCACTCCAATCGATCATATTTACCATAGTAATAATTCAATTCAGATTCAATTTGATTATGAAATTAAAATTGTATGCTAAAAAAAAAGTGCATTCAAGCACACATAATGTTTAATGTGTCAGCAGAAATCTATGTAATATTTATACCACAATTTACTGAGTTAAACGGTTAAACAATCGATTGTATAACAGTTTAACTCGGGGAAACCGTGGTATAAATGATTTGTAACATGAAGCCATGTAATATCATATCTAGGTCGTTGAATATTGCACGGCTCTCTGAGAGTTATGAAACTACAATCCAGATTTAAAGTGTGCAATATCTCGTACCTGCGTGTATTATTTCATAGTTCTTAGCTGTTGCTTACATTCTGGTATACAAATCATAAAAAAGATCAAAGGAAAAGCAACCGCATCGGTGGCATAATGGTTAGCGTGCTCGCATCGAGTGCGGTAGATCGTGGTTTCAAGCCTCGATCGTGTCAAACCAAAAACTATAAAATTGGTATTTGTTGCTTCTCAGCTACACACGCAGCATTAAGGAGAAAGAGCAAAGACTGATTGGCTCGGAATCAGAATAATGTGTCCGAGTGGGGCGACATGTCTACCCATCATCATCTCATTGAACGTTAACTTGTTCACCCCGTGATATAGCTAAAAAATTGCTGAATTGGTGTTAAACAGCTATCACTTACTTACTCAAAAGAAAAGAATGCATTCATGTTACAATATATTTTTACGCCACTGTTATGACTATATCGGTCAATAATCGATGTTATAATAAATGTGGTAATGTCGTTAATTTTGATTGTATTAGGAGTTTAATGCTACTTTCATTTGAGACCACTTATCACACAATTCTTTTTCATGCACACTTAGGGAACGACCATTTAACTTGAAAGGGGGGAGGGTTATGGTTTTTTTTCTAAAAAATTATTCTGATTCCCAATGTTGCTGAACAAAATATTATGATTTTGGTGGAGGAAAAAAAAATAATCTGGTTCAGAGTTTTTGTCATATAACCTAATGTTAAATTCTGGATTTTTTTTTTTATTTTAACTCTTGTGTTGACCGAAAACAAATTTCTGAACGAAACAAAAAACCATAACCCCCCTCCCCCCCTTCAAGTTAAATGGTCGGTCCCCTATAATGTTTGTCTTCAACAAGTTGATCAGAGATGTAAATTCTGTTGCAAAAATGCTTGTAAATGGTATATAACAATTCATCAAATTATATACATTCCCTATTCTAGAACTAGTTCTTTGCTAGGTAAGGATGGTGTGATCCTCTAGTTTGATATTGTGCCATAACCGAGTACTTTTTTTAGGCTGATAATTCGCTTAATAATCATGATGGACACACAGGGGTTAGGTGCGTCCGAAAAAAAAAAAAAAAATAAAAAAAAAATACTATATAATACTACAAGGGGGCGAACTCTCTTGCTCCCATTTTTTTTAAGTCGTCGTGTTAAATTGATCGTAACTTCGGAACGCCTTAATATTTTCAAAAAATGTTTCCACCAGTCGAAAGTCAAGTAATTTTCCTTTCCAAAGAGACCCCAATTGTTAGTGTAGGCCTCCGAACTGCTGAGGTATCATACACGAACCAAAACAAAACGGCGTGAAAATCCGAAGTCGTACAAACGCTGGGATGACCACTTCCCATCTGTGTACAGACTTTCCCATGCGTAAACGAGTCATTTTGACTAGCTAAATACTTTCATCCATTCAAATTATGATAAAATTTCTTACCTTACGTCAATTTATATGTCCTTTAAGTCTGTTTTTGAAAGAAATCCCATTTGCATCCTTGACAAACGCCATAGATGTGAAAATTGAGAGAGTTCTAACGGGCTTTTTGATTGGCTGAAGATTGTTCAGCCAATCAAAAAGCCCGTTAGAACTCTCTCAATTTTCACATCTATGGCGTTTGTCAAGGATGCAAATGGGATTTCTTTCAAAAACAGACTTAAAGGACATATAAATTGACGTAAGGTAAGAAATTTTATCATAATTTGAATGGATGAAAGTATTTAGCTAGTCAAAATGACTCGTTTACGCATGGGAAAGTCTGTACACAGATGGGAAGTGGTCATCCCAGCGTTTGTACGACTTCGGATTTTCACGCCGTTTTGTTTTGGTTCGTATATGATACCTCAGCAGTTCGGAGGCCTACACTAACAATTGGGGTCTCTTTGGAAAGGAAAATTACTTGACTTTCGACTGGTGGAAACATTTTTTGAAAATATTAAGGTGTTCCGAAGTTACGATCAATTTAACACGACGACTTAAAAAAATGGGAGCAAGAGAGTTCGCCCCCTTGTAGTATTATATAGTATTTTTTTTTCTTTTTTTTTTTTTTTCGGACGCATCTAACCCCTGTGTGTCCATCATGATTATTAAGCAAATTATCAGCCTAAAAAAAGTACTCGGTTATGGCACAATATCAAACTAGAGGATCACACCATCCTTACCTAGCAAAGAACTAGTTCTAGAATAGGGAATGTATATAATTTGATGAATTGTTATATAAATGGGAGCAAGAGAGTTCGCCCCCTTGTAGTATTATATAGTATTTTTTTTTTTTTTTTTTTTTTCTTTCGGACGCACCTAGCCCCTGTGGATGGACATATACAAATCGGTGAATAAGTACAATTTTTCTCTAACTAAAGACAAAACGGAGATTTTACTATGACTTTTTTAAAAACCGTTAATATATTAACTCTTCGTTTCATTAGTTGTAATATACAATCCAATTATAAATGAACTTAATGATAGAACTTTCTTACCTCATTTTTAATGCTATATGTGGCAAGGGGTGGTGGTTCAAAAGAGGCTTTGAGGAAGCATGTCGCTGCCTTAGAATGTCATTATCGCATATCCACATATCCTATGACCAGATGACAGTGGCACTAGCTGTGTACGGGAATGAAGTAACATTAATATTGCTAAATATGTGATGAAAATCATTTCAGATTATAGGGAGATATAATTATATCATGTCTATTCTGAATTAGTAATAAACTAAAAGTGCTGATTAGGTTTCACAAGGGACCAATACGATCAAAATAGCAAGGTGACGTCATTTGTGTCATTGCTTTAGTTTTCATTTAAGAAATAAATCAGGGAAGCCAGAATGTGTTTTGAGTTTTAACATGGGTTGGCGGATATTAGTATTTTATCTCGAGCCGGGTGCGAGGGATAAAATTTACCAATATCCGCAAACCCATGTTAAAACTCAAAACACATTCTGGCTTCCATGATTTATTTCGATTCTGATATGTCGAAGAGTACAAATACGGTAGAATACTTTGATTGGCAAACGGTAATTTATATTTACGTTTGCGGACAATGTCGCACCCAATTTATGCTGCCAAATTCGAGCAGACGATAATTCATCAACATGTACATTTACGACGGGACAGTCAGTCACATGCACCGGTGCATGTGCTAATGAGATTATACCATCGATAAATCGCTCGTTCGTTAACAAAGCGAAAGAAGGATGTGATGTTAGAATTAGATATATTCATAATAAAGGGCTCATAGGCTATACGATTTTTGGTAATTAGTCATACTCCCCAGGGGCGGATCCAGAGGGGGGCGCACCCGGCGCTCGCCCCCCCCCCTAAAATTGGAAAAAATATGATTTTTTTAGCGTAAAATCGTAATTTTTCACACGAAATACCCAAAATTTTCGCGCCTCCCTCCGCAATTGGAAAAAATAAGATTTTTTGGCGTAAAATTGTGATTTTTCACACGAAACACCCCAAAAATTTTCGCGCCTTCCTCCGCTCGGCGCAATTTTTTTAAGTGCGCCCCCCCTAACTTTAAATCCTGGATCCGCCCCTGCCCCCTATTGATAGCTAAATATTTTTTCACCGGAAATATGAAATTATAGAACAAAGTGGTATTTAAAAACAAAATACAAATTATTTCAATCAGAAATTCGCAAATCTGTAACCATTTCAATTCTTCTTAATTGAAATAAACTTAAAAGAAAATTCTAATATCAAAATGACGTCATTTTCTAGTGTGCAATGCACATCATCCGGAAGTCCTCGCGCCTTTCCCCAAGTGAAAAAACAAGTTCACTTGGGGAAAGACGCGAGGAGTTCCGATGTATTGCATTTCATCTGCTTCGGAGAGGAAATATGAAATTGCATGCACTTCTTGGTCATCCTGTCTCTGAAAACTTTCTGAGCTGGTGTCAAACGTTGAAGAACAGCTCTGCATCGTTGTGATTCAAAAATGTGTACATTTGAAGTGCTTTTGTTTTGTGTATGATGTCTGGTCAACTGATCTCGGATTTTGTCAGGTTTTTCCATGGCAAGGTTAAAAACATTGCAATTTCATCTGACCCTCACTCCCCTTTTCACTGCCACGCATACATTATTTTTTCTCTCTTTCACCATTTTTTTTCATGATCTGTGATTGGGGTATTTGGTTTATTCTCGTATGACCCTCGATTTATGGCTCATATTGATTCACCGTGATTTGTGAAATTCTCAAAAATGGCAAATATTAATTTCCGTGAATCGTGATTTGGATTTTTTTTATTAACTGAGATTTGTGACCAGAAACCGAAACCCCCCCTTTTAAAGTTTTCGTCTATTGAAAAGGTGTTCTAAATACATTTTTGTAGATCTAAATTTACAAACATTTTTTTCTTCAATTTTCATCTGTATTTTAGAAGGCATTCGCCTCTCATGCCTTCCTCTTAATTGTCATTATCATCAAATAGGCTTCGCCCTTAAACAGGTTGTGCCTGTCTCATATCATTTGGGAAAACTGATAATGGATTTGTCGCGATGTGCGTTTGAATTATAGCGTTCATTTGGAAAACGTGGTCGAAAAGTGCTGTGAATTTCAAACTCGTTGATTGTTCTAATATAAATGGTTACGGTTATGGTGTTTAACGCCACTTTCAACAATATTTCAGTTATATCGTGGCTGTCAGTTTTATTGGTGGAGGAAATCGGAGGACCCGTAGAAAACCACTGTCCTGCCACAAGTAACTGACGAACTTTATCACATGATGTGATATCGAGTACACCTCGCCATGAACTCACAACGTTATTGGTGATAGGCACTGATTGCATAGGTAATTGTAAATCCAACTACCATACGATAATGACCATGACGGCCCATGTTCTAATATAAAACGGTCATCATCAGCTCGTCAAAATATCAATTGTTTTTGTGGCGATGATTAATTGGTCATTTGTTGCTCAACAACGATTACTCCCTCATTCATAGAAAGTCTTTTATTTTCAGGTACTTGGGGGACATATTTGAAGTTTGGATTGATAGTACTATTTATAGCCTTGTTAATTTACCACATAGTGGACATTTTTATATGCTGGCCGTTCTACTTCGGGAAACAGAAACCAGATTTCGTGTGTATGAATTTCCGGGATAGACTTGGTAATCAAATGTTCCAGTATGCATTTGCTTACAGTGTAGCTAAGGAATATCAGCGTGATTTAATAGTCCCTGAAGAATCTATGTTAACTGAATACTTTGATATAGAACCGAACACGTGGTTTATGTACGATTTTAACAGGTACAGTTGTAGATGCTTTACATTGCGTTTAGATAGTAAACATTGTGGATACGACCCAAATAATGTCAATATAACAAAAAACAAGAATATTGCATTTGAAGGTTACTTTCAATCTTGGAAATATTGGAAAAAATATGAAAAAGAAGTCAAACAGATGTTCACCTTTAAAC
Organism: Bathymodiolus brooksi; assembly: GCA_963680875.1. Lineage (NCBI taxonomy): Eukaryota > Metazoa > Mollusca > Bivalvia > Mytilida > Modiolidae > Bathymodiolus > Bathymodiolus brooksi. Next base: position 60,342,846 of record OY804576.1, on the reverse strand, counting down.
CGGAAATTTCACATAATGCTCAAAACCAACTGAAAAAAGTTTTAAAATCAAAAGGAATTACTCAAGGTGATGGAACCGTACTGGTTGGAGTACATATACGGTATTGGGAAGAGTACTATAATTCTATCATCGGTAAGAATCAAGCGCCGAAGTCTTACGTAACAAACGCTGTCAATTACTTCAGACGCAAGTTTAAAAAAGTATTATTTATTGTTGCCACAAATAGTGTGTCGTGGGCAAGGACAATGCTTGACAATGGAAGCGATACGATTATACTGGAAGGAAACTCCGCCCCTGTTGACATGGCAACTCTTTCACTGACCAATCATACAATAATGACAGTAGGATCATTCGGTTGGTTGATTGGTTGGTTAACAGGGGGGATAACCGTTTACTATAAATATCCCGACGAACCAGGAAGTAAATATGCCGCGCAATTCCACCCTGGCAGAGTAGATCATTTTTATCCAGGTTGGATTGGAATGGAATGAAAAGTTAAATTTGAATAAAATTATATCGATCCTATCAAGTGTTGCTTTATGTTTTTGTCGTACATGAATTTTCTTTCAATCATCTTTATTGGCATAATATATATGTATAAACCATACAATTACAACGGTACAGAGAAGACATGCATATACAATAACAAATACAAAATGGATATAAATGTATATACAATATATACAACAGAGACAGGGTTGTGAGACAGTCTAGAGAACAAAATTTCGTATAAATTTGCATAATTTTTCTAAAGTGTGTGGTTGAGAAACACTCATAATTTGTTTAAATTTTTAAATATTTGGTCTTTCTCGTAAATTTGTAATGATGATCATAATTCTAAAGTTTGAAAAATGTTGGCACTCCCAAGTTCAACTCAACATGAAGACTTGTAGAAATTAAGATCGGCTCCAAAGCCAATCACATTGCCAATTTTTATACATGTTTATTTTTTGTTTGTTTAACTTATTCTCGTCATAATTATAGATTAACAAGCCATTTGCTCTCAAGGACTATCTCATTTATATCAGGTAATTTAATTTAAATAATTGAAAAAAAAAAGAAGAAAAGTTTTTTTATTGGTACTTTAATGTCGTTCTTTTCTTATAAAGTTTCCTAACCCCATTGGTGTTGTAATGATTAGCGTGGTCACTCGCCCACTATAAAGTTTCCTAACCACATTGGTGTTGTAATGGTTAGCGTGGTCACTCGCCCACTATAAAGTTTCCTAACCACATTGGTGTTGTAATGATTAGCGTGGTCACTCCCCACTATAAAGTTTCCTAACCACATTGGTGTTGTAATGGTTAGCGTGGTCACTCGCCCACTATAAAGTTTCCTAACCACATTGGTGTTGTAATGATTAGCGTGGTCACTCCCCACTATACAGTTTCCTAACCACATTGGTGTTGTAATGGTTAGCGTGGTCACTCGCCCACTATAAAGTTTCCTAACCACATTGGTGTTGTAATGGTTAGCGTGGTCACTCGCCCACTATAAAGTTTCCTAACCACATTGGTGTTGTAATGGTTAGCGTGGTCACTCGCCCGCTATAAAGTTTCCTCAGACTTAATCACTAGCAGAGTAAGCTGTAGCAAAGCTTTCCGAGTATTTGTCCAACAGTAAGTGGAGTTTTAGTTATTTGCTATTCTTTACCACCATTTATTTTGTCTAAAAAACATTAGCAAATAAGCACACGAAACATCACAAGTTATGGTTGGGATTCCGTATCCGTCATAATAAGTATTCGGAGATTACTCTGTCAAAAGATCCATTCACGTTCATTAAAGGATTATATATACCCAAGATCACCAAAGATCATCAATTAATTTCCGATACCGATGCGATGATAAACAAAAATATACTATTGTAGTTGAGCACACTGACGGAAATTTTTTAATTTGGATCTACTTCTAAAGAAAGATATCTCTGTCAAAATTGTTATCGTCAAACTGGTATGTATGTATTTCTTATAACCCCCCCCCCCCCCCCCCCCAGTCAAGACAAGAAAAAAAATCATGCACCTTTTCCGGAAAAAAATTTACTCGTAGCTCTTCGCCACGGTTCCGACTTTATTCTCATCAATAAAACGACGATTCTACTACATAAGTATTTTTAAATTAATCTATGTATACTATTCTGATAGCTAACGATATAACGATCTTGCACCTTTCACGGCGTTTGACTCTTTTTCTCACCCCTTTCTACCGTGTCAATGTTTGTTTATTTGAGTAAATAATAGAGTGCTCTCCCTTGTTAGTAACTAACGTCAAGAAAGAAATGACCTCCCTTTGACCAAAGTCAAGTATTTTTTTTTACAGGTATTCATCGCTGTTGTGGTACACAGGCACTTGTTTCATTCAAAAAATATATGCCCCCTCCTCTTCCTTACTTCAATGTAAACATCTGCCCTTTACCCTTTCCCCACTTCGCCTCAATATTTTTCGCTTATTTGTGATCCTTTCGCTGACCCAATTATATCGTTACACTCCCGAGATATTTCTCTTTTCGACTGCCACATTTAAATATACCTAACGGGACCCCCTCAGACGAATTGGACAAGACTATTCAGCGAAAGTGGCTTGGTGAAAATTTAAGACATTGAAACGGATACAACCACTTCCGGTTTGCGCTAGATTTTTCATATGCATTCGGAATTCTCTAGACCGGCCATGTGTAACAATGTCATCATGATCATCTCTCAAATGTAAAGTAAGCCTTTAAAATACAGATAATTGTTCCAATGCAGATTATAAAAATATGTTCAACTCCAAATTACTGACATTTGATTTTTAAAACGCCTTTTTTTTTAGTTTCTAAATCAATTTAGAACGGACCGGAAGTGACTGTATCCGTTTCAGTGACTGAAAAATAGAAAATGCGACTTTCGCTGAATATTCTGGTCCAATTCGTCTGAGGGGGGCCCGGTATTTATATTTAAATGTGGCAGTCGAAAAGAGAAATATCTCGGGAGTGTAACGATATAATTGGGCCAGCGAAAGGATCACAAATAAGCGAAAAATATTGAGGCGAAGTGGGGAAGGGGTAAAGGGCAGATGTTTACCTTGAAGTAAGGAAGAGGCGGGGGCATATATTTTTTGAAAGAAACAAGTGCATGTGTTGTGGTAGCATTAATAATGGATTGTATTTTATTATGAAATACATTAAAAATAATGCCAAGACAAGGATAAATCGACAATTTACTTCAGGAATGGAAAACAATTTTGCGGGAAAACGCTCGATGAAATGTAAAGAAAACAAAGGTGTTTAGTGAGAAATAAAATCAAACACCAGAAAAAGTACAAAATAGGGAAATCTCCGACACCCTTGGGTAAGATTTCTCTATCTTGTACTCCCCCTGGTGTTAGATTCTATATATCTTTTATATTTTATAGAATGTAATCCTAAAGATTAATTTAAATGTTTTCTGTGGTTTCTGAAGATACAGATTGCATTAAGCTCTAATATTCGTACGAATCCGTTTTCTGAGTGTAATGAATATAATGATTGGATTTTCATTTTAAAAAGACGACATGATACGACATTTTAACATTTAACTATTTAATATTTAATATATGGTATACTTTAAGGGCATAACCTACTTCAAAAACATTACTGAATAAGGGTAATAACAAAATTACCGAACTCCGAACAACCTTACAAAGGGAAAGTCAAAACTCATAAGTATATAAACAGACAAAATCAGTCAACAACCGGAAAACTGTGAAAACCGTAATGACCCTGACTTGGTACAGGCATTTCTAAAGAAATGTTGGGTTGAACAGATTTTAAAGCGGCAAACCTCCCGCTTTCATTACGGCTCAAAGTTTCCGGCTGTCACTATAGTAGTATTTATAACAATACTTGAACAAAACAGGTAAAACAGTTGTCAAAGCAGCACCAAGCTCAGTGAAGTAAATGTCAAAGACACTTTTACGTCACACATTGATCAAAAAAAATATTTTCGACATTTTTGTTGACACCTTATCTTTATACATTTTCACTATATGAAAATCCATCGTTTATAATCTTTTCTACAGAGACGGAATATATTGCGACAAGATCTTGGTATCGGAATATAAACTTTTTAAGAGATCGAATAAGGCGAATCTTTTAATAGCCCTGGTCCAGTAGCCTGTTTCTCAGATGAAGATGACGTTTCAGGAAATCAGAATAATTGCTACTGGTCCTTGCATAGCGAATCAATTGCGAGATGTAAACACCATATGCAGGAGAAGCTGGTATATTGCTGCACATGTTTGGAAAATTTATGATTTTAAAATTGTGTCGTCCCGTTTATCATAAATGTTAGTACTGATTTGACCACTGTCGTCAAATTCGAGGTATAAGTCCAAAAATGATGCGGACGAAGCGGTATCTGTGGTCTCTTTAACTTCCAGCTCTGGAGGATATATCAATGGAAGAAATTCTGCAAATCTAGAATTATTGATAGATAAAACGTCATCAATATACCTGTATGTGAAATTAAAGGCTCTAGCCTCATGAATCTTCTTATTTTTTACAAGCTTTTGAAGAAACTCCGACTCATATGAGTATAAAAACAAATCGGCTAGAAAAGGGGCACAATTCGTACCCATTGGTATGCCGACGACCTGCTGAAACAGTGTCTCTCCAAAGGAGACAAATATGTTATCGATGAGGAACTCCAGCATACTGTTCACTTGTTCCTCGGAGTAGCATGTTTTACCTTTTTGAATTTTGTTTGAAAAATATATGGAATTGTAGCCTAACACAACAAATTTTGAGCCATAGTTTCTATGACTGAAAGCTTTATGAATTGTTTCTTTTAAGCGGGTTTTTAATTTGTCATGCGGTAGGGTGGTATATAGAGTTGAAAAATCAAAAGTTTTGATGGAGGATACCTGAGAAAAAGATCTTGAAATTAAATTATTTTCCGATATTCAAATAACCGTGACAGGTAATAGTTATGGTCTGTAATCAACAGATTCAACCTTCCTAACTAATAGTCAGTTAACTCTGAGCATTCATTGACCCCACTATTGTACTGTCCATGTTTATATTGTCATTCATTTTTGTGATAGTATGTAGTCTTTGATTGGAAGCAAACCTGTGCAGGTTTTGTATCGTTAGCTTATATAATTTTTTCCCAGTGTGTTAAAATGGGAGGGGATTGTTCGTTTTGTTGATATTTCATCACTGTTTAAGCTTTCTCTTCATAACATATGTATACACATGGAATCTTCACTATTGATCAACTATGCATCTAACCTCGTAAAAAATAATAAATAGGGACTTGAACAATTGACCCTTATCTTTTTATGTATTAGTTTGGTAATAGGTCAGATCATGTAAAAAAAAACATCAGTTAATGTTAATTTTATTATGCAAAATCAAAAATTTTCATTTTTCGCTGCAATAAACACCAGAGACTACGGTATTACCAAATACAATAGGGACCAATAAGTTTATCATGGTCGTTAATCAATCCGTGGGAAAACAATCTTATAAAACAAAAAACGAAAACATTATGATGTTTATGTTAATATGTGTAATAGTCACGTCTTGTTATATTTTATTGGTCGAGTTTTTTTTTATTAAACATATTTAACATTATGTGATGTTGTCGTGTTGAAGAAAGTCTTGACTGTTTACTGGACGATGCTTTAGTGATTTAAAGTAATTTGATAAAAGGAAATACACTATGTCAGCATCATGTGTTTGCCTTATATTAATACTTTGTACAGCATTGACGAATGGACAATTCCAACATCACATGCAACGTATGTATACTTATAGGTTATGTCTTTATGTCTTAATACTAATATAGCATTTTAAATCTTTGGAAACAAAATAAAATTCTAGTACCATATATATTTCAAAGTAAAGTGAAACAGAAAAAAAACCCCAAATAATAAATGAACCAAAGATATTAAATTACCATCCTACATGAATGAAACAGGGAATTCTTACAATAACACTTTAACTCGTATTCTGTTCATCACAGAAACTATCCACCACGAATGTCATATGAATTCCCAGCACAGAAGCTTTGACGATCCCTTTGTTTCCATACAAGCTGCATCAAAATTGTAGATATTAATTATTTATAAATAAACAAATTAATGGTCTTGGTGAGATCAGATGTATTATCAAACCTAGAATTAAAGTTGTACATATCACAACAGTAAAAGTACATCTTGTTTGTCCTTTTGTACTTTTTCTTTTGGCCATTGTGTTGTCTGTTCCTCTTCGACTTACGGATTCTGATTACCCCTTTGGTATCTTCAAACTCTTCCTACAATACGAAAAACAATAACAGGAAGATCAACTGACTTGTTCATTTATCTCAATACTGAAGTACTGTGGCATAGCATAGTCTTCACTAATACGATTTTAAACAGATATTATAAGGATAGGAGTGTTGGATTTGCTTGTTAAATCATTTGTGAACAACACCCCGATAGAATCAAGCATAATAAATACGCTTTTGATTCGATCTCGGAAAGTCACAGTGAATGTTTTTTAACTGAAATAACATTTAGTAAATATTTAAAATGGTTTATGGAAACGATAACCTGGAGATTAAATCTTTACGTAATTACGAGATTACATTCATTAACACATATAAAGTCATAATTACATGCGTTGTGAGTTCGAATCCCGCCCAGGCAAGATGTGCTGAATACAACATTTTTTGCTTAAGTTTGTCAGTGACTTTGCGGCAGGTCTTCGGTTTTCTCCGGATACTCTGGTTTCCTGCACCAACATAAAACTGACCGCCACGATATAACTAGAATATATATCGCTCTCGCTCTCGCTCTCGCTCTCGCTCTCGCTCTCGCTCTCGCTCTCTCTCTCTCTCTCTCTCTCTCATATATACAATGTATATACAAACTTGGATGTTTTAATTGATCTCGAGTAATTTTTGCTGTTAGTCCTGTTTAAAGTAAGTCCTACAGGATCAGAATTGTGGGGTTAACGCTATTTTAACAATGCTTTTAACCGTATCGGTGGTGTAAGGGTTAGTGTGCTCGCCTCGAGTGCGGTGGACCGTGGGTTCGTGCCTCGATCCGGTCAAGCTTAAGATTATGAAATTGGTATTTGTTGCTTCTCCTCTAAGCAACCAGCATTAAGAGTAAGAGCAAAGACTAATGGGCTCGGAATCCGAATATTGTGTCCGAGTGGAGCGGCATGTCTACCCGCGGACTGTTGTTTCAGTGAGATAAGTCTAGGAGAATCCGCTAATATAAAGGCAAACATTTACCCTAAATTAAATGTTGTATGTTTTTAATTGATAGATTTCTATTTTTGCTTACAATGTATTACGTGTCAGAAAAATACATCATATAGATCGTTAATTGATGTGTCCTTTGTATAATTACAATGTAATTAATTAACAAAGTGACATTAAAAAAAATGTGAACATGAAAATTCACTGAGCGGTTGTTTATATTCTATAAAAAATATAACCTATATATTAAGTAAAGACACAGTACACAATACTTGCTTTCCAATATTATAAGAAGAGTTTGAAGATACCAAAAGGGTAATCAGAATCCGTATATCGAAGAAGAACAGACAACACAATGGCCAAAAGAAAAAGTACAAAAGGACAAACAACGATCTACAAAACATACATATAAAACTAAAGATCGAGTAACACAAACCCTACTAAAAACCGGGGGTGAACTCAGGTGCCCCGGAAGGGTAGGCAGTTCCTGCTCCACTAGTGGCACCCGTCGTGTTAATCTAGTCATAAACCCGGTATTAAGTCGTGAATGAGGAAAGGACCGGGAAGTGCTTACGACAAGTGGAACATATCCGTGGTCATTTGTGACACAGATATTACATAACGGTCAACCAAGTCGTGGTGGCGACCGTAAAATTTTCGAAGTGATGACTTCAACTTTACCAAAAGGAACCCTTGGTTCAGTAGCTTCCTTGTTAGTAGCAACCCTCTATCAAAGAAATCCTGATAGGAACCACAATCTCTGGAATATCGTATCATCTGAGATATATATACTCCATATGCAGGTGCTGCTGGAATGTAAGCATCGTCGATAACCCACGGCTGATCACACTGCGATACTTTCCACTCGTCTGTCATCCGAGGGCCCGTTCATATGAAAAGTATCGTTTCGGGTTTATTCCTTGCTGATCTTTATTAAGTAGTTTCCATAGCAACATAACAGCACTACATTTTCGTGTTAGACGCAACGAACAGATTATGAAAAATACGATCTTAGTAGTGGATATAGGATTCATCTTCTATATTCCACGGGTAATAACCATCCGTCACTCCCTCTTATCATTTTAATATTCAAGGAAATTCCCCTTATCATTTTAATATTCAAGGAAATCCCTTTCTTTTTAAAAACCGTGATTTGATAGTGCAACGGAATAACTCATAACATTTATTTTTAAATTACTCATTAATAATCCATGAATACGAAAATTTGACCCAACGGTGACGAGTGGGGAGAATAGGAATGTGATCAATCGTTGGTTGTGGACGACGTATTGCAATAAAACTGGAAAACTCATTGGGCTTCGGTATTGCTGATAAAATTGTTTCCCCCGAAAAAGCAGAAGAGGGTCCAGATTTTTTCCGAATAAGGCGAACTACATTTGTTGGCTCTATAAAAAATGGAGAGGGACAAATAATTTGGCTAAAAAATCCCCCAAATTGGTAATAGATATCCACCCCTATGCATGTTCACTCCTCAAGTTCGTACTATCAACGAAAGTTATCCAGAAAATGCACTGACCATATGTTAGCTAGGGAGATTTGGGGTTTAAGATGGAACAATTCAGTAAAGTAGTCAAACCTGTCCATGCAGTCACCTCTTTTAAGTTGTCATCTGTATTAAAAGGTCACTTTTTTCTTGTCCTGTCACAGAAAATGTCATATGAATTGAACCTCTTTTAAGAGGTCACCTATCTTAAAAGGCCACTTTTTCTTTGTCCCAAATGTGACTTTTAATACAGGTTAGACTGTACATGATTTATAACAATACATAAATCTTCTTTTATTTTGTTTTGTAGATCAGTCAGCTAAGGGAGCTGGTGGATTTAGTGCCAGTTTCAGGTTGCAATCCGCAGTTATACACCCTTTGCTCCTTAGACACGTCATGCCCCTTTATAACGTTTACATTCCTGATGATGACGACGATGATGATGATGAAGAACGATATATTTACGATATGTACAATCGAATGTTGTACAATTATTATCTTTATTCACTGTTAACTCAGGTAGATTACTGAGTACCTTTAATCAAATAAACAGAATTTGTTTTTGTTTTGTTTTCAGTTTCAACCTTTCCTTAAAAGAAATTTATTCACGTAAACACAAAAATGGAAATGGTGAACATAGATGTAACAGAATCTAACTAGTTCATATGTAAACCCATGTAAAAAATATCAGATAGAATAACATAAAAGGTATTTGATCTTTTACCCTCTTAGAACTGAAATGAAAAATGATAAAACACGACCGATCCTCATGAAAAACGGAAACTACAATAGGATACGGCGATTGTTTTCTTTTTTGTGATAAAATTAAAATAAATAATGGAAGAAAAAAAACCACACTTAAATGCATGAATGTTAAACAATTGAAGACTATTTATACGTCAGTATAAAGCAGACAACATCAATATCCGCCAACAGCAAAACACGTCATTACGCAATGGAAAAAAATGAAAAATACTACATATAATTAGCATAGTGGATTTGTGGATTAAGTACGATTTGTCTCTGGAAATGTTTCAAATATGTCTCTTCAATATTTTGTTATTAAGGCATACACATCATACAAATCCGAAAGGGTTGCAATGTGTTGCCGCCACGAAAAACACTTCTTTATTTATAAAACTGGAATAAAGCAAACACAATTTAAATATGGGAATAAATATAAATCTTTTAATATTTGGTGGTCCAAGTTTTGATTGGTCTGTCATCTTACTTGTCTACCATGTCAAAAATAACATGTATACAAGTTTATAGCTCAGTTTTACTTAAATCATTTTTAAACATTTATGTATATCAATGTCAAATAAGAGATTGTTCATTGCATGTCTTCCCTTTAATCCATAAATATTTTTTTGGGCTTTGTCGCGTGGAAGGTGAAGGATTGTCCTTTCCAACAGCGATGGCGGCGATGTGGTATTACTAATAAAGGTCAACCTTTTTGAGCTTGTTTCTCTGTTACCATACATTATAGACCCCCAAACAATTATTTGGTAGTGTAAACGCCATTATACATTTTAACCTCATTTTTCTTTTTCTTTTTGCTTTGCTTAGTCCAGCCAAAATTATGTCTGGTTTTCGGGATTAGGTCATTCTACTATAATATCTTCGAGTGGACATGTCAGTCCATCGTCATTAAACATTGACTTCACTTAGTAATGGAATATATGTAAAACTATATTATTCCCATCATATTTGAGGGAGCAACATGTTTTGGGTACGATCACGAAACTTCGTACTCTTTAGTTCATGTTAGTGAAGCCTGGGATCTGTTTATAAAATGATTCAATATGCATAATTTTAATGAAAAAGTTGGTTCGGTTTCCCAATTAGGATCAAGTGTATCTGACAATACCGTATGCATATTGGTCAATTTATACAAATCCACCTCAAACGGCATATTTAAAAAAAACCAACACACACCACAAACAAACAAACAAACAGACAAACAAACAAACAGACACATAGTAAACAGTAATCATGGAATCATACAATCATAAATAGTTTGTACATTAGCAGCTACAGGTCTAATATGTGTGTAAATGGGAATTTTAATCAAAACATCCACCCAAAGGTCAACACATTTTGCTGTGGTAATCAAAGCATTCACCCAAAGGTCAACCTTTTCCTTGTGTCACTCAAAACATCCACCAAATTCAACATTTTTTTGTGTCAATCAAAACATCCACCCAAAGATCAACATTTTCCTTGTGTCAATCAAAACATCAATACAGAGGTCAACATTTGTCGCTGTGGTTATCAAAATAGCCACCCCAAATATCACCCTTTTCCTTATATTATTATTAGCGATTCATTGTTCGTAAAGTGGCTATGACGTTCCACAACAATAAATACATCGACTTATGAGAGGCCGTCGTGGTCGTGATCGTCTGGAAGTTGGATTTACAACTACATGTGCAATCAGTTCCTATCATCACTAAAGTTGTGAGTTCGAATTCCGCTTATAGCGAGCTGTACTCGATACAACATTATATAATCAAGTTTGGCAGTGACTTGCGAAAAGTTGATGGTTTTCTCTGGGTACTCGGGTTTCCTTCACCAATAAAACTGACCGCTACGATATAATTGAAATATTGTTGAAAGTGTCGTTAAAAGACAATAACCTCTAACCCACTCGACTGATGAAAGTATCATATTTTATATATGGTCGATTTAACGAATACCATTCATGGTTATTTTCTCAACAAAAACACTAAAGCAACAATGTTTTTTTTCATGTCCTTTTTATCAGATTTATAATAAACATTAGTAAATAACGAAGGGGCAATAAAAAAATGGACAATCCAGAGAAACCGGCAACAAGACAAGGAAAAACAAAAACACAACACAATATATGTTGGACACCACTATACATTAACAAACACAAATAACGTAAATAAGACACACGTGCCCTCCTACAAACAGCTGGAGATAAAGACGAACCGAACATCGTGTTTACGCGGAAATCGTAAAGGACATCACAACATGGAACACAGAAGGTATTACATGGTTAATGATCGAATAATGTTATTATTTTTTTTTAACTATAATACCACCGTTGTGGTTTTACCTCTTATATGAAAAGTGATGACTTGTACAGTTCTGATTAGTTTGTCAAGATGAACATTTTTTATTATGAAACTGTCAGATAAACTGTCAATATCATTACTATTATTTACATTTGTACAGTGAAATTATTCATGGTTCTACAAAAAACAGATCAGTAAAATGTTATAAAGAGCCATGCTACTATATATTTATAGTCTATAATATCGACATGAACTACCCACTAACTGTCATTATCAATATCTTGTAAGGTTATTTCGGTGTCTATAACCAAAGGTAAAAAGTCAAAATGGTTGAAAAAAAAACTACAAATGAAGCCATGTATATTTAATAAGACACATTTGATTGCTAATGTATTAAGAAATAATGATTTGACACATATAACATACATATATATACCAACTTAACAAGTTCATCTCCACATACTATACTATTCGGTATGTTTTATGTATAATTGTTGTACAACTATGAATAAAACATAGTCCCACAATATAAGACTTCTTCGTACGTTTACCATCGTTTATTTTATTTACTTGTATATTATACAGTTATTCAATGGAGGTGGGTGCAATAGTTCAATATATTTGGTCTGAGGTAATGGAAATGATCAAGTGAACTATTGCACAAGGCCAACGAGCGACTTTAATACTTCACTTAATCATTTCCATTATCGAAGGCCAAATATTTTTAACTATTGCAACCACTTCCATCTAATAACACATTTCACGAAGTAATTGAACACAATTTAGTTTAATAATAGTTTTTCTGAGACTACCTCTCTAATAAGTTTTGATTGTTTTTTTGTCTCATGAACATCTACCCAATACCAAATGAGTCATGGTGACTTCAAGATGAAAAACAACAATAAAAGCGTTGTTCCTTTGCTATTTTTATCCTGTATTAATTTGGATTTTTGTCTCATGTACATTTACTCTATATACCCTTTATTTATCATTTATCATCTCTATGGACGCTGCAGCAGACACAACATCACAGTCAGACGACCGTTTTTCATTCACATGACCAATTTCAGTCAATCGGGAAACTTGATAAAAGGTCACAGGCGTTCAGAGCAAATAGTGAAAACTATTGCCAGTTAATAGTTCATTTTGGGTGCAATAGGTCGGCATAAGGAAAACAATCCTTACAAATGGTCAAAAATATTATCTACTTAATTTTTCTTGAATAAAACAGGAAAATACTTCCTGCCTAGATAATCATTTTTTGTATTGTGGGAAACAACAAATTAACGATTTTCCGTATCATTTTTTTGAAATTATATTTCAAATCTTTGACTCGATACAACATTATGTAATAAAGTTTGTCAGTGACTTGAGACAGGTCAGTGGTTTTCTCCGGGTACTCCACCAATAAAACTGACCCCCACGATATAACTGAAGTATTGTTGAAAGTGGCGTTAAACACCACAAGTCAAATAGTAGACACTATAAATGCTTTTAATCTTTTGGTATTCCAAATTGACATGGATGCAATTTAATTTTTTAAAATTTATTCATATATTTTTGCGTTGCTTCTTGGAAATACAGTTTGTAATGTTAAAATTACAACCTTGCCAATTTTTAGGGTTGTTACAAATTTTACAGGTCTACTATAAAATATATCTTGAATTTCTGACACCAGGAACTACCTCTTACCAATCCATGTATATGTTACAGTACAAATTGGAATCCAGTAGGATCCGGAATCCTACTAGTACAAATTGGAATTCCAATTTCTACTAGTAGAAATTGAAATTCTGATTTGTACTGGATTTAAACCAGTATAGATCAGAATTGCAATATCTAACTAGGACAAATCAGGATATCCATATTTGTACTAGGAGGATCCTGGATCCTATTAAACTTTCAGTAGGATTCAGAATATTACTGAATTTAAATCTTAGTACGATTCTGAATATTACTGAATTGAAAAACATAAAAATATGTAAAATTTGTGAAATATAAAATAAGTCTTGTGCGATAATTTAATTACAAATAGTGAGAAAAATACATTTTAATACAATTTTGGATTAAGTTTCCTATTTATTACAACATTTGGTCAAAGTTTGTTTGTGGCATTTGCTTGAGCAAGGTATCTTAGATTTGCGGCATGAATATCGCATTGTATTGCATTTTCCAGCACAGTTACATGTGGATACCAGATTAGCAGTTTCATTTACTGTTCGGTTTTTCTGGCAAGCTTGAATGTGAGAAATTTCCAATAGTAAATTAGGGTCAATAGAATTTAATCCTGGGAAGCAAACTGTTCTTAAGTCAACTAGGTCTTCATCTGAATAATAGGTTTTCAGTATTCCATCTTTTGAAAATATTTTGTAAACGGATTTGGAATCGGTTACTTGTTTTTCTTCAAGAACTTTGCATGGCAATATGTTTGAGTCAGTGTTAGTTCTGTCTACTTTGTGAATTCTTATACCGACAGTGTCACCAATAGAATATGTTTTTCTGATAAATGATGGTTCTGATTCATGTCGAACACGTCTCCGCTTAGCTTCTCGCATATAGTTCATAGTAGCAGTGTCACAGATAGAGTTGTGTCTAGATTCTGGAAAATCTATTTTTTCATTGTATCTTGTAATTCCCATGCAACAAATTGATCACTGCTTAGAAATTCATCAAAATTGTTGCCAATAGTTGGTTTAATGTTCAAATCTGTTAACATAGTTGTGACCAAAAATACACCATTCCTATCTGAATTTATATCATAGCCATGTACCGAGGTCATGTCCGTCATATGAAAAGCTTTGGCTATGGGTAGTCCATCCTGAACTAATACGTATTCCTCCTTTACAGTCTTTCCTATCGGGTCTGCAAAAAAAAAAAAAAAAAAAAAAAAAAAAACCAGACATGATTCTCATTGTCAAATAAAAACAGAAGACTTTCTGTAAAATTACTTCGCCTGTTACTTTGTAATTAGTTGATAATCCCGCATCCGTGGGCTCAAATTATCACGGATGTAGCGTTGATCTACATCTAGCAGAGAATTCCGCTTAAGCCGGTGCTAGGGGCCGTCTTGAACTTGATATGAGGTGTGAGTTATTTGCTCATTGTTGAAGGCCTAATGGTGACTTCAAGATGAAGAACAACAATAAAAGCGTTATTCCTTTGCTATTATACTATGTTTAACCCTGTATTGTTTGGGACTTTGTCTCATGTACACTTACCCCATATCCTTTCATTTTATTCTTACAAAAATAACTGTCATTTTATCATAGATGTTTATAATATTTTATGTTGCGGTGGATTCTTGTCTCACGAACATTTATTCCATATCTCTTTGTTTTTCATTTAAAAAGTTGTAAATGCCAATAAATTGTAAAATGTTTAATACAAATTGACCATGTGTTTAATATATAAAGGATTATAAAACTGTTTACATACCAGTTAAGATTTCAGCTTGGCCAGACTTTTCTGTTATTTCAGCGCCATCGCCCTCAACCACTGACTCTACATAAGGCACATCGCCGTTGTCATTAGTACTAGTATGTTCATGGGAAGGATCTTCTACACTGTGTCCTGCTTGACTCACTAAAATTATAAGATTATGATACATGGGATATGAAGTAAAGATTAAATAAAAGTCTCTCAGTTGTAACATGAAGGTCAAGGTGGACAAAACTTTCAGAAATCAACTTGCAACAGATAGACGGACAAAAAAGTTCATAATATGTGGTCACAATATTTGTGCATAAAATATGGATTACTTTGGCCTCTATTTCATATGATTATGTGTCAATTGTTGTTTATATTCGTTCTGCCAGTGATACAGGCATAGGGGGTGGGCTGAAATCTCACAAAACACGTTTAAATCCGCCACACTTTTGTGTGCCTGTCCCAAGTCAGGAGCCTTTGTCATTGGTTGTCTTTGTTGAATAGTTGTTCATCATTTTTATGTTATCATAAAGTGTTCATGTCAGTTTGTAGTGTTGGGGAAATGTTTACATAAAACAAATCTCATAAATGTATACAACAAATAGGGTTTTATAAGTCTCTGATATGTAGCAATAAAAAATATATTTATATTTATATAGTGATTGTTCCTTAAAAGAAAGCGTTAGATGTCAAGAAAAGGTGAATATTATAGATGTAAATATGTATAGATGTTCTCAAATTTATTTTCCTACAAAAAACAAATTCCTTGCAAATGTGATGAATGTACTACTATTACATTTTCATATTCAACTGGATCCATTTTTGAATAATATGATTATGATTTGATACATCTTTAACTGATAATGAGCGTGAATATTCGGAATTGAGCACTTTGAATCAAAGATTGACAAAATTTTCAAGCTTATGATCGTTCTCTTACTCGACAAGTTTTATGGCTGAGATTTCTCTTTGACCTTTCTGTAAAATCGGTTCCGACTTCATGGGGGTGAAAATATATCGTTGGTGAAATCTGTTATCATACACTGTCGGTTGATTGTCGCACTACGGTCTTTTTCGTTAGGATTTCTTATGGAATTCCGTCATGCCCAATAATACCATCGTACCCCCAGTCCCCCACCATTTACAATTGCAAAAGCCTGCATCAAGTCAGGAATACGATTAGCGATTAAGAATCCAGTATGTACTTTAGTAAAACAAGATGGATTTATATATAGTCAAAGCATTTGACAAAAATTCTCTAAAAACCCTTTTAATCTTTTTTTAGATCCGCCGACCTGAATATGTTCTCTTTTAGGAAACTGTTCAATGATCGCCGGAAGTTGTTGCTACCATTACGGAAATCCACGGAAGCGGGGTCAGAACATTCTTATAATCGTTTATTGGATCGTAACATCATAAGAAGAAGGAAAGGTGTGCAAATTTACAATCATAATTATCACATTTTCTTCAGCAAAACTTTTTTGTGGGACTGTCGGATAATCGGACTAACGGACCGTCGGACTATCGGGACGTCGGATTATAGCTACGACCGCTTATATTTCCCCCCTTTACCATATATGTTATTAATACTTACATTATTTAGGAAATCTTAATTCAAGTAATAAATATATCTAATACATCATGTTAGTGGCGAACCACTGGCTACTGGGCAGGTGATACCCTCGGGGACTAATTGTCCACCAGCTGAGGTATACGTATTCAACTATGTGATAGTAATAAACACGTAGATATCAAATTTAGTGCGCACGACGCGTTTCTGGAATAACCTTGATCAGGTACGCTCAAAATCGAAAGATTGGAAAGTCCAAATAATTTAAAATTTTGGGAAAAATAAAACCAAAGGGCTTAAACAGGATAGCCAAAATCGACTAAGCTTTAATTTATGTATTTCTATTGGCCTTATCTAACTGGAGAAACGAAGATGTTTATAAGAAAAGCTTGAACATACCAAAGGGGCAATCAGAAGCCACAAATCGGAGAAGAACAAACAATACAATAGCCATTAGACAAAGAACAAAAAGACAAACAACGATCTACAAAATACCACACAGAAAACAAAAATTGAGCAACATGAGTCCCACAACAACCGGGGTCGAACTCTGGAAAGGTAAGCAGTTCCTACTTTCATAAATTTATTTGAGCACTTTATGCCGACATTATGTAAGCATTATACATATAGAGTATAACTAATCGTAGATTTTGAATATCAAAATAAGACGACGAGTGACCGAAGTACGCATAAGGATTACACGAGTGAACGGAACTAGATAAAATGTACTATATTGTATACTGTAATGGTCCTAAATGACCTAGTCGTTCTTAATTTTGATAGTTTGGTCAAAGTGACCTCATTTATTATTTGTTTGATGTAGCATGGTCAAGTATAATACACCTGTGATCTTTGATCTATATAAACTATACAAGTGACGTATCTATGTTTTCTTTTTATAGTTTGGTCAAGATAACCTCTTTTATTATGTATATAAGTAAACCACATCACTGTTCCTTGCTGATCAGTTAACGACAAACATAGTCAGGCGGTAAGTTTAACTTGAATACTAAATTACTTATTATTTTCAAAATGTAATATAATTTGATGCGAAAGGAATTTTATTAGGGACATTCATATAAATATTAAAAGTCAAAATTTCAACTTAATCTCAAAATATCGATTTTTCAAATCTCGAAATTTCAACTTACCGGTATTATATTTCGAAAATTCGATTTGTAAAAACTCGAATATACGACTTTTTATATTGCTAAATTTAAACTTTTATAATATTATGAAAATTGTTACTTTTTATATCTCAATCTTTCGATTTTTTAAATACCGAAACTTTGACTTTTTAAATCCACACAATTCAACTTTTTAAATTTCGAAATATCAACTTTTCAAATATGTGGCAAGATAATACAATTATTCATATTTAAGACGTTTTCCCCAATAATACATGGGAAATCGGACCCAATGGTTTTGCCGCTCAACGTCGCACGCTGAAGTCCCCCCACCCCTTGCTCTTGCTCATTTTTGAAGGTCTAATTGTACCTTTAATATGAAGAAAGACAACCAACGCGCTAAAGTGTTGTTAGTTTCATTTCCCCCATTTCTCTCATTAATGGACTGTTGCTCTCTTGTTTTCCGCTCTGCTTTTTTGAAACTTGTTTTTGTTCATTGTTGAAATTATCAAAGTAAATGTAAAATGAAAAACATCACTCAATTTTATGTTTATATTTAAGATTCCGGATATTTTATCTCATGTTTTGTTATTTCGACATCTTTCCTTGACAAAATAAGGCAGTGCAATGTAGATATTAATTGGTACAATTTCGAAAGTTTGATATTCTAAAAGCCGGAATTATTAGTTTAATTTATTTTATGAATGACTCAGATAAGTTTCTGTAGAAATCTCCCCTTAAGTGGGAGAAAATTACATTTGACACAAACTTAAAAATTTAAATGACAGAATTACTTTTTCGCTGTTATCCTACATCTAACAGTCACAATAGTGGATGTAATTATGAAACTCGAGGGAACCACGGGATATTGAAATTAGTTCAAGATATGACATATATGTATATCTGTTGTGGGAGAATGACATGTTAAAGAACCTTGGCAACAGGTGCTTTTGAGTAACAGTTCGTCACGAGTGGTCGATGATGTCCCGTTACAAAGCAGAACTTTACTGCACCGATCGAACATACCCTTTTTAACTTGTGGTAATAAAAGCATCCACCAATATATCTACCTCAGCACAATTAGGCCAGATATTTTCCTGATTTATATGTTTAAATATAATGTGTTATGGCTAGTGTTGTTGATATGTAATTCCACTATCAATACTATTTCAGTATATCGTGGTGATGAGCTGTTTTTCTTTATGGCAACCGGAGTATCTGGAGAAAACCACCGATCTGACGCAAGTCACTGACAAACCTTATCACATAAAATCGTATCGAGTACACCTCGGCATGGGCGTGCCTCTGATTGCATGGGTAGATGTAAATCACACTATTATATGATCGCTTTCACGACGAAACATTGAATTTAGTTGAGATACTACTCCTTCTTAAGGAGCACCTGCTTCTTTCACTTCCGGTTTAGTGTGAGCGTTAATTCTTATTATTCCATTTAAGAATAACAAAAACACTAAGTTGGAAAACTTCATAATATGTTGATGTTTAAGTATCAGCCATTTTTGTTATGTAAATTGTGTAATAAAGGTGTAATTGAAGATAAATTTCATTGTGTGTTCTTGTTTCGAATTAAAGTTATTGGAAAAATGGAAAAAAGTATATTCTACAGTATTTTGTTCAGAATTCATCATTAAGAAAACTGCAAAAAGAATGGTGTGATTATGCTACAAAAATCAAGGATCTACTATGCAAATCCTTGCAAAAATGTATTAAATAATTTATCAATATTTCTGACAAAAATTGTGAAACTATTATAATATTATTTATATTTTCTTTACTTTATTTCTGTATGATATGTACTATTGTGCATTCACAATTACTGCTTTTTAATTATAAGTTTTGGACATTTTGAGATATGCATTGTTGTAGAATTGTTTTCTAACGTTATGTTCAGTGTATTCTTAGCGAGCTTTTCATACCTGTTTCGCAGCGAGAACAAATACATTTTATTTTCACCGGCAACGTACGTATATTGTTTATCCTGCAATGTCCAAATAGTCAAAAACAGCTGCCAAATTTTACTTATGGTGGTACCATACACTTCAGGTAAAATTTGATCTGCTCTTTTTAATTTTCTATTTTTTTGGCAGTGTGTTTGAATATATCCACTGTAATAAATATAAAAATTTTAACAAATTCCAACCAACAGACTCAGAGCTATTAATTCACTAGCCACATAGCAGCTTTTCTCTCTGTGGTTTTGATCACCGAGATGCTTGAAATTTGCATACAAACATCATATGATCAAAACGTTCAACTGATTTTAAAGAGTTATCCCCCTGTAGTGTATGGTACCACCTTAAATAACGTGAATCAGACGTCGGTCAAATAATCTTCAGGGCGTTGTCTATCATGTCCGCACATATACTGTTACCGTTTCTTATTTTTCGCTCTACATGAATCGGGTACCAGAAAAGCTATTTAGTTTTAGGTCCATGACTAAATAAAACTAAAGTTTATTTTACCCTTTTATTAGTACTAAAATTGACACTATCACAGGACAAAATGATTTACATTGACTTTTTTTCTTGGATTTTTTAATTAATTCGATGAAATATCTTATTATGTTTCATTGTATTATTTATTGAAAATTTGATAGAAGGGTGTAGGAATACACTGTTTAAACTGTTTTTGGATAACCTTAGCAGAATGGAATTGTCAATGTGTACATCTTTGGAATGGTGCTGTTTCGTCCAATGCAATGCAAGGAAACAGAAACATGCTAAATTCAAATGTAATCATGATTATACATGTACTATAGCATTTAATACATTTTATTATAATGTTGTTTTTTTTAAAATTTACAATAAAGACAATGAAATCAACGAAGACATTGCCGTCCTTGATATTTGTTTGTTGTATTGGACTGACAGTGGGTGGATGGAACAATATGATGCAGCGTAAGTTTGTATATTAAGTCATTGAAGCAATCGTATTGTTAAGTATTGCAATGGTTATTGAGAAATAAAGAAAAAAATAAAAAATAAAAATAAAGCAATCGTATTGTTAAGTGAAACATCATTGTATAGACATAGATGGAAAGGATCATTTCATTTCGTGATAACCGAGTATTCGTGAATCACCCTCAGTTAAATTAAGATAAGCCATACTCTACGAATAGACCTAATTCGTCCTTCGAGCTTTCTAAAGAGGGTAAGGTTATGGTGTTTAACGCAACTTTCAACAATATTTCAGTTACATTTTTATATATATCGTGGCGATCAGTTTTATTGGTGGAGGAAACCGGTGTACCCAGAGAAAACCACTGGCATGCTGCAAGTCACTGACAAACTTTATCACATAATGTTGTATCGAGTACACCCGCCTGAGCCAAGGATACGACTTATTAGAGTTGGATATAACAAAATTCTACTGTAAATGGGATTTGTCAATGTGAGACCAAAACGATAAAAATGTAAAGATAAGATAAAAAATATATAGCATCACCGTTAGAGCATTTCAAAAATAAATTCGGAAAATCGTGCAAACTAACAAAATCTGTACCCTTAGCACACATGCAGGTATACATGACCACACACTGCCCTAGTTTTGCACATGCACTTCAATAAAAAGTGATGGATTTAAAAGAAGTTTTATTTGCCTAAACATCTCCCCTTAGTGAAATGCCCCGGTCATGTGAGTGTTTTCAACATGTAAACATCCATCATGCAAGTCAGCGTTGAATTGTCATTAATAAAAACGCAAATGAGCATTCACGCAACATCGATTTTTAAACACCCAAAATGTTGCAGAACACATGTCTTACCTCCATATTAATTATGTTGTTGCCCCTGCAGACTAGATCTCTAGCAATTTCGTTTTTGTATGTAAATTCATTTGGCAACCCTATATATACATATATCCCGACAACACTAAGAAATTTGTAATGCTACAATATTATGTAATACCCCGATATACACCAGGGGCGGATCCAGGATTTGTGGTTAGGGGGGGCGTGAGTAGGCGAGGGATCTGGGGGCCGCTTAAGGTCCCCAGCGGGTCCAAGGCAGAGCCCTGGTAGGGGGCCCAGGGGGCGAAGCCCCCTAGAAGCTCTGGAGCTTTGAGGAATTACAGACATTTATTTGAACGACAATTTTGAACCAACCACACCATTTTTATCAGACCAAAAAAACTTGACTTTGAGTCTTAATTTTGTCGAATAATTGTTAACAGTATGTTTTTGTCAGATTATAAGAACCTAAAGTAAAACTTTTCTTTAGCAACCGTGATGCGAATTGTTCAACTCATGACTGATCGATCACGATATTTTAACCTTTCAAAGAACTATTTGTTTAGTTTTAACGCTTTCCTCATTTCACTAATTGGTCTGTACTTTCGGTGCTTGTCGGTGCTTGTCCCTTTCGAGTGGTTCTAGTTAATACTGCCCATCCGGATGGAGCTTTTCTTTTCGTCGTTTGAATCATTCATTGAAAACGTATGATTCGACCGTTCTTGTTTGTAGACAAACAAAAGCGTAAATTGTCAATATATGAACTTGTTGTTGATTTCTGATAAGCTAACGTAACTAAATTAGATGATCAGAATCGTTTCATGCAGCATTAATGTTAACATATTCGCCTTTGTTTGTCTATAAACAAGAACGAATCATACGTTTTCAATGAATGAACCAACGGCGAAACGAAAAGCTTCATCCGGACGGACATTATACTGATCATTTATCAATGGGTAGAGCTTTTTAGAATGATATCCCAAATTTACTCCTAATATCATTACTATTCATTTTGACTTACAGGTCACGAGTTAACCATTCATGAAAAAATTGTTTGTTGAACTGCTTAATTAACGTTGTATAACATATGCTTTGCGAATTTTAGGGGGGGGGGGGCGCAAGCCCCGCACGCCCCCTCTAAATCCGCCTCTGTACACCACACATACAGTTAGGTCTGTTTCATTCCCTGATTTACCCATGAAAATGGTTATACTAATAGATATCATTTCAATTTTCCCATTGTGAAATTTCCATTTATATGTAGCAACACTTCAGTAGCACCTGCATGTGGAGTATATCTTCCAGTTTATATATATGGTATTCCAGAGCTTGTCGTTTCTATCAAGATTTCCTTGATGGATAATTGCTGCTAGCGAGGAAGCTACTGACATGAATTGGTTAACTGCTACGGAATATATTTGTCACAAATGACCATGGATATGTTTCTTTTTTGTAGTCACAATACAGTCATCCTTTCCTTTTTCCTGAATTATCAGTGGATTTGTAATAAAAACATAGATATCAATTCTAGTGCTCAAACGAAACAAGAGCACCACGACAGGTGCCACTAATGGAACAGGAGCTTATTAATCTTCCAGATCACACGAGTTCGTGTTGCTCAATTTTTAGTTTTCTGTGAAGTGAGCATTGTTTGTCTATTTGGCCCTTTTCTTTTGGCTACTGTTTTGTCCTGTCCTTCCATTTACGGCTTCTGATTACCCATTTGGTATTTTAAAACTTTCATTGCAAAGACAGCAGAGTCAAAATCTTTATATTAGTAAATTTGTGGGGCAAAAGAGGTCATATGTTTAATATCAGTTCTTCAAGAAAACATATGCTTAATATTTTATATGTTAGGTAGTGCACAAGGCTATCAAACGACATACAAGACGTACATATTATTTTTTTTTATTACAGAATGAATAAATCTGACTATTTACGTTATCAGGCTTAGAAATGTTCAATATGCCATATGGTGCTTTGGTGGACAGTCGGACCTGTTAACAGGGAGACACAAACAATCATTTACTTTTTATCGTCATGAATCGAGCTGAAATATTATTTTCTTGAGGTTATATAATAACCAACCAGTCAATCAATCGATTATTTGCTTCATGTAGTTCTCTCGTGATATATATCTTCAGCAACTCTACCGCTTAACATAAACCTTTACAAATTTAGAGGAGTCTTACAACGGTGCATTTTGTTTTAATTTGATAATCTTTTCGTATAAAATCATATTCGTCGTATGTCTGTCCGTCAAAATAACATGAATGAAAGGTATCCATAGGTTATTGAAAAAAAGATATTCAGATTATATTTCGGAAACAGATGTGCTTGAGGGATAAGTAATATTTGGGAGGTCAAACCCACTTCCGGAAATTAAATCTTCTAATGAATAACAATTCTATTGAAACTAGAATATAAGATTTGCCTGATTTGGAATTTCAACTAACGATAAAGAACTGGATCTTCCGTCAAATGTTCCTCGAAACCTCTTTCCAAATTATTAACATATACACTATCGGCGGTCAAAATCGGACTTCAGAGTTACTGTGGCACTAGTTACTCAAAAGGTTGTGTGAATCCAATGTGGATTCTGAAAAAATCTAAAGATCTTTTAGAGTAAATACAATCAATGTTCATATCCTCATGTACTATCATCAAAACATTTGACTTCCGTCACCTTTACACAACTATTCCCCACTCAAAATTAAGACAGATTAAAATAATTAGTTCATCTGTATTTCATGAAAAATAATGGCCAACATAGATACAAATACATTTTGTTAAGAAATGACAAATCTTATTTTGTAAAAATCACTTTGATTCTACCAAAGCGTTCTCTGAAACTGATATCATCAAAATGATCGACTTTTTGATCGACAACATATTTGTCATATTTGGTGGACGTGTTTTTTTTGCAAGACAGCCGGCATTCCTTTGGGTACTAATTGTGCTCCTCTTCTCACCGACTTGTTCCTTTATTTGTCCTTCATACAGGGGTTTCTCAATATTAACTAATAGAGCTAGCCCGACCCTTTAATATAACGTTCCCCTATATAGATAATGTCCGTTCACTAAATAATTACGTTTGGTGAATTTGTTGATCGCATCTAACACCATTGTGCTTGAAATAAAGGATACCACATATACAGATAGGTCTGCTTCATACCTTGACCTACACCTCAACATTCACAATGGGAATTGGTAAAGAACGAAACTTTATAGAGATGCTTTCAATCGTATTAACGAAAAGATATATGGTCCACACGTAGGTGCTGTAGGAATGTTAGCTTTGCAGTTTTTAATTAAACAGAAAATTAGCAACAGCAAAAAATGTCTATTTTTATAATAACTGTACAGGATATGCTAACCACAACGGAACTCCTGATATTATCAGTGACGTTTTTTGGGGGTGGGTGAGGGGATGTGCGTTTGCTGTTCTTTCTGTGTTGTTTATATTACATTACATAATATTCTCTTCCGACTTGTGTACTACGCTTGTCTAAAAATTATTAAATCAAAATTTATACAATGTAGATCTATTTCACAAACTGATCTCATTCAAAACCAAGACAATATACAATGCACAGTAAATGGCAAATTGTATATTTTAAAAAAACCTATGACTACAGTATAAGGGGAGTAATCCGATTTAGACGAATGACACATAATTTTAACTGGTATACATGCATACAATTTGTACGGAAATCAAAATCTTGTAACATGTTGTTGGTTTAACGTGATAATGTTTCGGTTTTTTGTTTCGTTTTTTTTTTCGGACAACACAAGAGTTAGAATATTTATTTTTTTTGTCGCGCGTATCGCGAATTTTTTTTCCACAATTTAACATTACGATATATGACAAAAACTCTGAATCAGATTATTTTTTTTTCCTCCACCAAAATCAGAATAATTTTTTAGAAAAAAAAACATACCCCCCCCCCCCCCCCCCCCCTTCAAGTTAAATGGTCGTTCCCTAAGTCACTTTCAATGAGAACTGCAAGTAAAAAATTACAGACAAGTATCAACATCGAATTAAGTGATGTTCACCGATTTCCAACACCGGTCAAAATAGGTTACCATTCGATCGTTTCAATGTTATATAATTTTCTAGTAGAATGGAAGGGATATGTTTTTGGCTGAATATGGTAGAAATGAACAAATACCGGAATTAAGTCTGCTTCTTTAAAACAAATCATTAATAGAGTTAGGGTTATGATATTTAACGCCACTTTCAACAATATTTCAGTTAAATCGTGGTGGTCAGTTTTATTGGTGGAGGAAACAGGTGTACCCGCAAAAAAACCCACCAACCTCTCGCAAGTCACTTTTATAAGAAAACGAGCTTGGTTGTGACAGCAGGTTTTCAAACAGTAAGAAAAAAGTTTGAAGATACCAAAGGGGGCAATCAGAAGCCTTTAATGGATGGATAAAGGACAGACAATACAATGGTCAAAAGAAAAAAGAGCAACCAATAATCTACAAAACACTAGACAGAAAACCAAAGATTGGCCAACACAAACCCCACCAAAAAAACCCAAAATAAACCAGGGTGAACTCAGGTGTTCCAGAAGGGTTAGCAGTTCCTGTTCCACTAGTGACACCCGTAGTGTTAATCATTAGGTAAAAACTGCGACTTTGTTGGACCCTTGGACGAATGTTTAAAGATTTGCACATGTAAAATGTGATATAAAGGATATAGGGATGGGAATATTAGTCTTACAATATGATACCAACAACCACTTCTAACACCTAAGTAGCTTGGTAGGTGCTGATATAAGTAGAGATTTACATACAAAGAGCGTAACATTCTTCAAACACGAGTCACGCCTGGTCTTTAGGATGAGTTAATGATTTGATTCCTACATAAATAACCATTAAAACCCTTTTAGTAAGAATTGCACAACAAAGCGGTCATTTTTCTATGCCACGGGGTTACATTGTAATGGGAGTTTGGATACAATTGTTGTATAATTTGCTTATTTATATTTTAATTCAATATCTTTAGATTTTTTATGTGACATTAATGATCATAATATGTGTTATTTTATATTTGATTTAGACCAATCACGAGCTGCCGTGAGTTATGATGCGGGTGGAGGAGGAACTGCGGTTAATCCCTCTCCGTCAATATCAACATTGTTAACAGAAGTTTGGTATGAAATTCTTTTTAAACAATTACTTAATGAAATAGAAGATGATGAGGATGATGATGATAGTGACGACGATGATGATGATGCTGCTAGTTTTTATCCAGAATTATTATTCGACTCCTTGTTTGATTTATAAAAAGTTTATTATTTATTCTTTTGATATTTGTAACTCTTGTTAATTGAAGTGTAAGATTATCTAATGTAGTGGCTTACAGGTACGAATCAGTGGCACCAGAAACTATATCAATACATGTATTAATTTCATGAGATTAATGGGAGGGGGTTTTAGGGTTCTGGTATTTAACGCCACTTTCAACAATATTTCAATTATATCGTGGCCGTCAGTTTTATTGGTGGAGGAAACCGGAGTACCTGGAGAAAACCACCGACCTGTTGCAAGTCACTGACAAACTTTAACACATAATGTTATATCAAGTACACCTAGCCAGGAGTAGTATGATTCGAACACACAACGTTAGTGGTGATATGCACTGATTGCATAGGTAGTTGTAAATCCAACTACCATACAATCACGATCAAGACGATACCGATAGTAATGGGAAGGAGGACAATAGTGTTAATAGGAGGTAAAAAATATATATAAGCAAATCAGTTGTTTCTTCTTGAACAATGACAGAGCAAGCCTTATAATAATACAACACAACATCCGTACACAGGTACTAAAAACAATATCAATATTTATTCCATAATACCTATTGGTAGAAACCTATGATGAAAATCAAAAATACCACATTGTTGGAAAATCTCCATAATACAACAGAAAAATTTTAGAAAGAGGAAAAATCTGCGCCCCTAACACAAAACTATGTGATTTCTATAGTAGTGAAATGATGAGGTCATGCAAGTGCTTTCGACGTGTGAGTAAAAAATGCTATATAATCCTGAACATTATACATAATATATTTAATCGTCGTGACACAGAAGTCATATGCATAATATTAGTTCTATTAAAGAGAGACGATGTCTTCAAGCATTATCTAAATATTAGGTAGTATATGAGACCATCGTAGTATCAACGGGGTAGGGGGGAAAAGAGAGAAAGCTTTCTATGCAATAATAAGGAGGAGTATCTAATGATTTCGGATCCCCTCGATTTATTGGAAAGCGAACTATACGTCGGTACAAACCACATTTATCCCACTGAAGATGATGCTCACTTCCTCTGCCATCATCGCAACGAAGATGGTACACACGATATTCGAAAACAGTAAATAAAAACAAATGCATAATTCTTTTCTAGGTCTGTGTATGAAATAATTGTAATACTATTTTTGTTTATTACCAATATTTAGATATGGAATCATCTGTGCTGTTTTACCTTTTACTTTATTTTAATGATATTTACCATATTTCACTAATGAAAGTTGAATATCAGCAGCAGCATGACAAATGTGTCATCTAATAAATCATGTGACATATAAATCATAAAGTAGTATTGCCTTCAGAAAAACGGATTAGTTTACAAATTGCCGATTTTAGCACTGGATGCCCCTTTTTTCCCGCTTGGTTTGGTTTGGTTTATAGTATTTATCGTCACTTTCAACAATATTTCATTGGCGGCCAGTTTAATTATTGGTGTAGGAAACCGGAGTACCCGGAGAAAACAACCGATCTGTCGCAAGTCACTGTCCTACCAATTGATATTATGTAACTACTACTAATATTGTGGCTAGTGTCTGTTTAAGGATGTCTCTGACATTATTCAAGAAACAAACAAAAAACAAAACATTTATACAATGTTGAAGAATATATCAAGATCAGACGGCCATGGTGAAATTAAAAAAAACAAAGCAAAAAACATACAAATAAACAAACAGAAGCTGTAAATTGAAGAAGGACATACAATACAAATGACCAAAATGAAAGAGAACAAGAAGGCAAACAATGATTCATAACACATTCCACAGAAAACTAAAGATTGTGTTACACGATCCCAAGTAAAAACATAAGGCAAGCTCTAGTGCTCCGGAAGGGTGGACAATTCTGCTCAACTAGTAGCATCCGGTTTATTACTCTTGTTAAAATTCCGATGATAAGTCATGACAGAGGAAAGAAGGACGGGTTTGTGACTACGACACATCCGTGGTTATCTGTGACACAGATATTCCGTGACGATTAACCAAGTCGTGATGGCGACCGTAAAACTTTCGAAGTGATGAATTCGACTTAATTACTAGGCATCACTGGTTCAGTAGCATCATCGTTAGCAGCAAGGAAATCATAATAGCAAGCTCTGGAACACCGTATCAACTGATCCGTATGCAGGGTCGCATCCGATAAAATGTTGCTACATATAAATGGAAAGTTCACAATGGGAAAATTGAAATAATCTCTTTGGTCCGTTCTTAACCGACTGTAGCTGTCATATTTTCCTTGTATGTCTAGGTATGAGAAGACCTGTGGTATCGTTTATTTCGAGTTCAGTGGGATAGATGTAATCAACATAGATACAAAGCCTCGAATTAACAAATAATCTATATTTGAAATAGATCTACACAGAAAACTAAGGTTTGAGCAACACGAGCCCAACACACATACAGACACACACACACAAATATAAACAAACGAACAAAAACGGAGAGTGTAGTCAGATGCTCCCGAAGAAAAAGCAGTACGTGCTCCACTGATGGCACACGTTGTGTTACTCTTGTCATAGATCCGGTAACAAGTCATGAATGAATCGATGACTGGATTGGAAAACGGTGTATCGATAATCTTCAGGTGTGATATGAAATGTTTTGTCATTTACTCCTAAAGGTGGACTCTTGTATATATCAAAATTAGAACGGCATTATCATGGATTAGGATTGTGCTAATTTATTTGGACTTTTACTGTCGTCCTTTTTGTTTGTTTGCTAATTTTCATAGACTTGGGTACCTGGGTTCTCTTGGGTACTCAAATATCCCACAACATTAAAAGTGTTAACCATACTAAAGCTGAAATATTGTTGAAATCGGAGTTAAAAAAATACGTGAAACCCAGTACTCTTATGTCGTTATCTCATTGTAAAAACAAGAAATAATTTTTATTTCGTAAAACGCTATTGCACACGTTTTCACATCTTAATTTTCATATTTTAAATGAATGTATATAAAACTAACATAAATGATTTTTTTTAGATTTAACAAAATAAATTTACATAAACAACACAAAAAACTGTAGTAACCATTGAATCCACAGAGATCAGCTCCTATAAAGGTTTATCGAGAGAGATCGTGTATGTCATCACATTTAAAAATAAACACGGTTCAAGACAGTTGTTGTGCTAGGCATTTTAGTGAATGGGTCGAATTAAGCATCAGTCCATCGTTCATTGCGATCTGCAAAATAAAGAAATGAACATAAGGTGGTACACATATTTTAATCAATTTTAAAAACAAATTATCGAATTATTACAATTTTAGACACCTTTCTCACTTTTTAAGCTACAAATGAAATATGAAACACTGTTATGTTTTATATTTGTCATCCACAAAGTACAGGACTTTTGTGTGTCATTCATAAACTATATGTTTTTATGTGACATTCACAAATTATATGTTTTGCGTGTCATTCACATACTACATGTATGTTGTGTTTCATTCATAGACTACACCTTTTTGAGTGTCTTTCATTGACTACACACCTATATCTGTTTATTTTTGTATCATTCATAGAATAAATGTCGTCATGCACTTTTTTTCGGGTGTCATTCAGAGACCATATGTTTTTGTGTATCATTCACAGATTAAATGTTTCCATGTACCTGTATGATATCATGCGGTAATATTGATCCATAAAGCGTACTATAACAATATAATGCAAATCATTAATCAAGGTTTATAAATTTATAGTGTTTAACGCCACTTTCAACTATATTTCAGTTATATCGTGGCGGTCATTTTTATTGGTGGTGGAAACCAGAGTACTCAGAGAAAAACCACCGACCTGTCGCAAGTCACTGACAAACTTTATCACATAATGTTGTATCGAGTACACCTCATCATGCACGGGGTTCGAACTCCCAACTTTAGTGGTGATATACACTGTTTGCACAGGTAGTTGTAAATCAAACTACCATACGATCACGACCACGGCTGCCCCAAATCATCTCGAGTACACCTCTCCATGAACGGGGTTCGAACTCACAACTTTAGTGGTACTGATTGCATAGGTAGTTATAAATCCAACTGCCAATACGATCACGACCACGACGGGCCCCCCAAATCATTAATCAATAATAAGAGTAAATACTTAAATTAAAAATTAAAATATTTTCAGTTTAATATTTGTATGTTATGTTATACAATAGGACTTGATTACAATAACATACCACCAAAGTCCCTGGAGCCACCACCGTAACCACTGTAATATGACGAATAGGAAGGATAGTAAAATCGACGATAACTTGGTCTTCTGAAAACTGCAAAATGAAAGTATAACATAAGTATTTACACTTAATTGAATGATAACATTATTTCGACTATGCACTGTTGTTAACTACGGATTTCACGACGGACATTTTACACATTTACTGATCAAATTAGTTCGATTATACACTGATTTTTAAACTAGTGACACTATACACGAAACAGAAATTATTATCCTTTCAATTGATATGGTCCTGAGGTTATTTATATTTAAAGATTAATTTGAATTAAAAAGGAAAGATTTCATTCAACAATTCTAGGTTTATCTAGTTGAAAATTCAATATATAGCAATAGCGAAATTTCAATGAGCTAGCAAAGCTGTAAAGCCATTTAATCGTGTTTATCTAATACAAATTTGGTATCATCATCATCTTATTACAAGGCGTATATTTTTGCTCGCCATGGTATAGCTCAAATATTGTGCATTTGGTGCTAACGAAGAATCTCTCACCCACAATCAAGTGACCACGTATCACGTATGACCAAGACTTCTTTAACAGCCAAACTGTTTGGTTTTAAGGATGTTTTTTTGTGTATCTTTGTTAATTCTGACTTAAATTAGAGCATTCATGTGTTTGAGACGGAGAAAGAGGAATAGTTATTGAGTAGACAATAGCATGTTAACAGAGAGTTGAAGCATGGAAAACTATATTCTCGCAATGTGTGGCAGTTATAAAAATAATTATCTAAATAATAAAATAGCAAATTATAACAGAGCAGACATACTTACAAAAGAATCTGGCATATCCACTTGCAACAAGAGTAAACAAAACCAAAAGAATGGCCAGTCTCATGATGATGACTTTATACCTGGTCGTCTGAAAATAAAATATCGAACAATTTAATATGACATTCTTAGTAATCTTCAAATCAACAACAAAAGAAAGAAGACAATAAGACGAACACAAAGTATACAAACCCGAAGGGATACTCGAATACAGAGAGATTCCGAACAGGTAAAATAAAACAAAAGAAACAAAATTGGAGAACACATAATCCAACAAAAACCATGAATGAGACCAATTTCGTCGGTACCGGCAGCCTCTCTTGCTCCATTTATTGCAACCGTCGTTTATTGTAAAATGTATCAATGCGTAAACCAAGTTATGATTATCGTCAAACAGGGCAATATATAAAATTATTCAATAGATAGAATAATACTTACTAACTTTTATAAAGTATGCACACTGTTAGAAGATTAATACGATTCCCATAATGTTCGGTAAGCTAAATAAGGGTAATAACAAAATTATCGAACTCCGAACAATCTTACAAAGGGAAAGTCAAAACTCATAATTATATAAACAGACAAAATCAGTCAACAACCGGAAAACTGTGAAAACCGTAATGACCCTGACTTGGTACAGGCATTTCTAAAGAAATGGTGGGTTGAATCAGATTTTAAGGCGCCAAACCTCCCGCTCTCATTACGGTTCAAAGGTCCCGGCTGTCACTGTAACAGTATTTAAATACAGGAACAAAATAGGTAAAATAGTTATCAAAGCAGTACCATATTCGGTGACGTAAATGTCAAAAATATGTTTACGTCACACATTGACAAAAAAAATATCCCTGACATTTTTGACCTCTTTATCTTTATACATTTTCACTATATGAAAATGCATCGCTTATAATTTTTTCTGCAGAGACGGAATATATTTCGACAAGATATTGGTATCGGAATATAAACTTTTTAAGAGATCGAATAAGGCGAATCTTTTTATAGCCCTGGTCCAGTAGCCTGTTTCTCAGATGAAGATGACGTTTCAGGAAATCAGAATAATTGCTACTGGCCCTTGCATAGCGAATCAATTGAGAGATGTAAACACCATATGCAGGAGAAGCTGGTATATTGCTGCACATGTTTGGAAAATTTATGATTTTAAAATTGAAGT
This sequence comes from Bathymodiolus brooksi, assembly GCA_963680875.1. Classification (NCBI taxonomy): domain Eukaryota; kingdom Metazoa; phylum Mollusca; class Bivalvia; order Mytilida; family Modiolidae; genus Bathymodiolus; species Bathymodiolus brooksi. The sequence goes on along the minus strand of OY804576.1, from coordinate 60,309,731 downwards.
CGTCCCGCTTATCATAAATTTTAGTACTGAGTTGACCACTGTCGTCAAATTCGAGGTATAAGTCCAAAAATGATGCGGACGAAGCTGTATCGGTGGTCTCTTTAACTTCCAGCTCTGGAGGATATATCAATGGAAGAAATTCTGCAAATCTAGAATTATTGATAGATAAAACGTCATCAATATACCTGTATGTGAAATTAAAGGCTCTAGCCTCATGAATCTTCTTATCTTTTACAAGATTTTGAAGAAACTCCGACTCATACGAGTATAAAAATAAATCGGCTAGAAGAGGAGCACAATTCGTACCCATTGGTATGCCGACGACCTGCTGAAACAATGTCCCTCCTAAGGAGACAAATATGTTATCGATGAGGAACTCCAGCATACTGATCACTTGTTCCTCGGAGTAGCATGTTTTACCTTTTTGAATTTTGTTTGAAAAATATATGGAATTGTAGCCTAACACAACAAATTTTGAGCCATAGTTTCTATGACTAAAAGCTTTATGAATTGTTTCTTTTAAGCGGGTTTTTAATTTGTCATGCGGTAGGGTGGTATATAGAGTTGAAAAATCAAAAGATTTGATGAAGGATACTTGAGAGAAAGATCTTGATTTCAGGTTATCCAAAAGAGCTTAACGCCACTTAAGCTTGGAGGTCATGTTTTTGCTATATAGATTTCAGACAAACATATCACTAAAGAGTATTACCACCCACTTTGTTATTATGTAAATAAACGTTAGAGAATACCGAAGGGGCAATCAAAAATGGACAATCCAGAAAAAACTGGCAACATAGGGCACACAAGACGAAGAAAAACAAAACAAAAACACAAAAACGTTAAAACATATAATAGGACAAAAAACTGGGGATGGCCTCAGGTACTCGCGAATGATAAACAGTTCCTGCTTATGCTTTCAACTTCCTCCACCATATTTCAGTAACTAGGGGAAAAACAGCTGTGATACCGGTACATAAGGTGCAAAATTTAGATATTTTATTATGTTTTTAACCAAAATTATCAATTACTACTCGTGTTGGCATATATATATTCCCAATAGTCAGATGATTAAGATTTCTTGTCAAACATTTATGTGGACATAGTGACAAGTAGACTTAATAATCTGACAATTAGGAGCAGGTATATACTAACATAAGTAATAATTGATAATGTTGGGTTAATGACTAGGGGTATGTGTGTTATATATAACGCAAATGTCAAAAATACCTCAGTTATATTGAATTATTATTGTGGTGGTAAATTTTATTAATGGAGAACAAGGAGCATTCCGTCAAAAACCACCAAGGGTTAGAAACGAGCTTTGGTGGTGATAGGCGGGGATTGCATCGATAGATATAAAACCAAATATCTGCTAATTTCGAAATTGATAGAGTACGGAACACAGATGATTTGCTTCTTCAATATGTAATTAATATATTAAAGCAGCCTAATTCTTCAACGGTATGGAAATTGGCAACATTCAAAGGCCGTTCCATTCAATTGGTTGCTACCTCTGCTTGTGGATATTATTGGTCCCCGAGGTTATCACCCACCCAGGAGTCAGTGCTTCGGTAAATGATCCAGTTTATAAGAGTATAAGGGACGGTTCGTTTCTGCAATGAACGGTGTACACCTGTCATGTGACCGGCGTACACCGAATAAACCGCACAAAAGAACGACACGGCGTGTCTTCAAAATGGCTGGCATTGGATGATTAGCTGCAGTTGCATATGTTTCAATGGATTTAATGGATTCCCCAGACGATGAAGAGAGTTCCATTGCGTATCTTTTTGAGTGCGTATTTAAAAAAATTTTTTAATTAAATACAAATGTAGTTTCTAATTAGAAGAAATTTGTCGGTTTGACAAGTTTAAAAAGAAAGTCATGCACCAAAGTTTCTGAATATAAATTTTGTCCTATGTATTTTTCCTCTTCAAATATGTGTCGGTAAAAATATTCTTAAGCACATGGCCGTAACTACATTGAGGCAAATAAGACAAATGCCTCATACCGAAATTGACGGTTTAAAAAAAATGTTTATGCAAAGATTTTATTTTAAAAATATATAATATAAATCTCTATTCCAATAGAAACGATATCCACTGAATAAATTCGTTTAATGTCTACGGTTATCGTTTGAAGACTATCGACATCGTTGCGATGAAAGACATAACTGACTTCTGCTTTTGACGAAGCTAAAACCTTGATACAGTTACTAAATACAAAGTGCAATGATGAACAGTTTGATTGTTTATTCAGTAGAGCAGAACAAATTGCGGAACGATTAGAGGTAGACTTAAAACCAAAGCGACGTGTTGGGCGTCAGGTTCATCGGGAAAATGCTGCACCGGATACAAGCCCAGTGAACGCATTGGCGCATAATTTTTTTCCCCTTTATAGATCACGTAATATCCGAAATGGAGAGACGCGTTCCAGATGACTTGAAAAATCGTATAACGGGATTCTATTTAATCCCTAAAAATCTGAGTAATTTAACTGCCGATGCCACTGAATCATTGTCTGTCGCTTTTGACGCAGATCTGCCGTGTAAGGTAGACTTTTCGGTGGAAATTGAAAGGTGGAGACTTAAAGTTGGTGATAATCCTGTTCATCAAAATATACCTGGGCTGCAATCTGCACTAAAACTTGCAGACAAAGACCTTTATCCGAATATTCATACTATTTTTAAGTTGTTGATTGTTCTTCCAGTCACATCTGTATGTTGCAAACGCTCATTCTCGGCCTTGCCCAGACCTAAGACCCGGGTAACGTCAACAATGACGGGATAACGCTTGTGTGGCTTAGCAATGCGCCATTCTCACAGAAACATGGCTGTGAATCGGGAAAACATTTTAAGACGATATGATGCCTCTGGCCACCGGAAAATTGGAAGATTTTTTATGGACAACTAAGACATGTTCAAATTTTAATTCTTCTTACAATTACATTAAAAATATCTGTTTCGAACTCTAATTTTTAACATTTATCCCAGCCCTGTACACGAAAACGGGATATTGAATAGGTCTGGGAGTAAATACCTGTTATCAAAACAATCATGATGTGCCCATTTCAATGGTGATGCAATTACAAATTTCAGGAAATATTTACATCTTAGTAATGCTTTGCGGGAGCAAAACTGACAATTGCCCTTGACAACTGATGGAGCTTTGAAAATTTTGCACTACATTAAGTAGCTTAAAAATGTGTACAGAATTCAGGTCTAAAAACAATATTGATGTTAACAACAAATGTAAATAACTATATAGTTTTCCTTTTGTCAAAACTAAAAATAGACAAATATATGGTCTAGTCCTGTGTCACCTCCACATTGCCAACAAAATTAATAAAATTACTTATTACTTATTGCATAGTTGACCTAAAAATGTCAACCAAACACAGAAAAATTGAAAGCTTAATGTACTTTGATGAACGGTGATTCTCCAAATTAATGATCTTTGTGTAGAAAAAAATTCTTTGCCAAAGACATTTGATGTATTAGGCTAAATTTTGAATTTAGTCAATATATTCTGAATATAAAGCCACCAAATAAATTTGAAAATGATTGAAAGAAGTGAAAGTGCTATTGCACTAAAAATGATTTGTTGCAGACGAACAGAAGAAGCCATTCATAGGCTTGGGTTACCACTAGTGACCGAGTAAAAAAACAAATATCAACTTTTCCGTCATCTTGGACCGACTACGCCGCTCAATTTAAAACGGTGTAACTCGGTGTACACCTCTCGTACACCGTTCCAGAAACGAACAGATAAAAAAATACGCCGGATGTAAACGGTGTACGCCGAATACCAGAAACGAACCGGCCCTAAGATATATTTATTATTGAAATTTACAATTTCTAAATAACGTAAACAAAGACTAAAGCTAATGTGGTTCCGCTAATGTGTATCTCCCTCAGGTAACGTAAGCCGATTTTGGCTATCTTGTTTAAGCCCTTCAGTTTTCTGGCTCCCAAAGACGTTCAATTTATTTAGCTTACCAAACTTTTGATTATTCCTGTACATTACCCCAAGAAGATTATACTAGAAACGCGTGGTGCACACGAAATTTGATATCTAAGTTTTTATTACCAATCCATAATAATTACATTACTTCCGTTTTTCATTGAAATGTTACAATATGATTGGTTATGAAGTGGTCACATGATTATAAAAGAGATATTTTACATCCCAATAAAACTCAAACCCGAACTTGCACGTGTCTCCATGACGACGTCAGATGTAAACAATCAATGGCGTAGTAATTTCCAACAGCAAATAATCTAACACAAATAAAATTCACAACGAAAAATTAAACTAAATTAAATTTTGGTGTGATTTGAATGTAATTATAAGAATTGAATGCATTTTTTTGTAGTTTTATAGGCGTATAAAAGCGTGGACCGAGGCACATTTTTTGTATGCTTCGGTCCTCGCCTTTACACGCCGCGCTTCATACAAAAAATGTGCCTCGGTCCTCGTTTTTACACTCCTATAAAACTACAAAAAAATGCATTCAATTTTTAAGTATTGCTATTCCTTAATCACTAAATATACCCGTAGTCCAACGTGTCAAAAAATATACAAATGTTTAAATTTAGAAATTCAAATTTGAAAGAAGCAGCTTGTTTTCAAAATGTAATCAACAATTTGTTTTACATTAAGTTGCTTGGGCTTAGTAGTGAATTCAACGTTAACTAAATTATTTGATATTAAGAAAAAAATATATTTTAATTTTTTGGAGCAAGAAAGAAGATGCAATTCAATGTGAAGTCTATAATTTGGAAAAGTTTGATGAATTCCATTCAGTGGTTTGTGCAGTAATTTCTACATTGAAAACTAAATTTTGAATGACAGACGCACAAACAAAATTGAAGACAAAAGAAAAATATTTAAATTGTCGAGTTACCTGTTTGTAATATTGGGAAATAAACTGTTACAATTCCTCAAAACAAATACATAATTCCTCAAAATGTTGATATTTCTGAGTTTATATATCCAAATAGAAAATAAAAAAAATGAATGTCTTCATTCAATAATAAATTGATATATATATATATATATATATATATATATATATGACAAATTACGTTTTATTGCTACGCTAAAAATATTTTTTTATGCCAATAGCTATTTTTGTAGAATTAATAAAACTTTCTAAACTAATTTATTTTTGGAGAAAAACATGACTAGTGTACTAAAAATGTCAAATTAATGTCCAACATAAAACTCTTTAAAACATGAGGTTTAATCTCCGTGGAGACAAAAACTAAAATTAAAATGAAACAAAAAACTAGTTAAAAAGTGTCAAAAATACATAAATTTAGACACACAAGATTAATAATATGCTTTTAATTTTCTACTTTTGTATATTTAGTAGTTCGGAAAACGTCGACATCACCAACAGAGAGGGTTAGAAAATGACTTTTAACACCAATAACACTTAATTTGGTGGTAAAAAGACACATTTATGGAAGTAATAATAAAATTGGATTGTTAGGCTACTACACCAGCATCAATTAGCTCATTCCATTTGTAGCTGAGAGCAGTTGCATAAATTTACATGTGCACATGCAGAAAAGACATTACATTTATAATAGCTCTAATGTTTGTAGAGGTCAGAATACAAATGCGACAGATAAATAAATGACAATTCTTGCTTCAGAACAAATATAAAACCTCTAGAAATTAAGTTATCTTTAATAATACTTATGCAAATCAATGGTGAATTTTAATTCGCTAGCTAATGCCGCCCATCTCAAATTGTTAGAAACTGTCAATTACATGTAAACTTTTTCAACAACATAAGTTTACTCAGCGTAGCTTGTTACATTGTTACTTCATAGTCCAAGCACTGTAATCTTACAAATAACTTGATGAGAAACCTGTAGTTGTTTCTTGTTTTTATTTGTTATTTTGTTGTAATGGTGGATGACAGTGTTTGTATGGTTATTTTAATCGTATTGATTTTTGTAAAGATATAACCACTCCATATGAGCTCTGAGAATAATAATAAAAAAAACAAAAAACAAAACAAAACAAATAAAATAAAAAAAAACAAAAAAAACCCCAGCAGATCCATTTGAGCAAGTTATATGGTGTTGGTAGTTACTGGTCAGTTACAATGCAAAATGTCCCAGCCTTATTCAGTATATCCTCTTTTTTTCTAAGCTTCCGCCCCTAAGACATATCGGTGCCATCTTTTAACCTACACTACTTAAGAAGAGTTTGAAGATACCAAAGGGGTAGTCAGAACAGAGGAGGAACAGACAACACAATGGCCAAAAGACAGAAGAACAGACAGCACAATGGCCAGAAGACAGAAGAACAGACAACACAATGGCCAAAAGACAGAAGAACAGACAACACAATGGCCAAAAGACAGAAGAACAGACAACACAATGGCCAGAAGACAGAAGAACAGACAACACAATGGCCAAAAGACAGAAGAACAGACAACACAATGGCCAAAAGAAGAAGGACAGACAACACAATGGCCAAAAGAAGAAGGACAGACAACACAATGGCCAAAAGAAGAAGGACAGACAACACAATGACCAAAAGAAGAAGGACAGACAACACAATGGCCAAAAGAAGAAGAACAGACAACACAATGGCCAAAAGAAGAAGGACAGACAACACAATGGCCAAAAGAAGAAGAACAGACAACACAATGACCAAAAGAAGAAGAACAGACAACACAATGGCCAAAAGAATAAGGACAGACAACACAATGGCCAAAAGAAGAAGGACAGACAACACAATGGCCAAAAGAAGAAGGACAGACAACACAATGACCAAAAGAAGAAGGACAGACAACACAATGGCCAAAAGAAGAAGAACAGACAACACAATGGCCAAAAGAAGAAGGACAGACAAGACAATGACCAAAAGAAGAAGAACAGACAACACAATGACCAAAAGAAGAAGAACAGACAACACAATGGCCAAAAGAAGAAGAACAGACAGCACAATGGCCAAAAGAAGAAGAACAGACAACACAATGACCAAAAGAAGAAGGACAGACAAGACAATGACCAAAAGAAGAAGAACAGACAACACAATGACCAAAAGAAGAAGGACAGACAACACAATGGCCAAAAGAAGAAGGACAGACAACACAATGGCCAAAAGAAGGACAGACAACACAATGGCCAAAAGAAGAAGGACAGACAACACAATGGCCAAAAGAAGAAGGACAGACAACACAATGGCCAAAAGAAGAAGAACAGACAATACAATGGCCAAAAGAAGAAGAACAGACAACACAATGACCAAAAGAAGAAGGACAGACAATACAATGGCCAAAAGAAGAAGAACAGACAACACAATGGCCAAAAGAAGGACAGACAACACAATGGTCAAAAGAAGGACAGACAACACAATGGCCAAAAGAAGGACAGACAACACAATGGCCAAAAGAAGGACAGACAACACAATGGCCAAAAGAAGGACAGACAACACAATGGCCAAAAGAAGGACAGACAACACAATGGCCAAAAGAAGGACAGACAACACAATGGCCAAAAGAAGGACAGACAACACAATGGCCAAAAGAAGGACAGACAACACAATGGCCAAAAGAAGGACAGACAACACAATGGCCAAAAGAAGGACAGACAACACAATGGCCAAAAGAAGGACAGACAACACAATGGCCAAAAGAAGGACAGACAACACAATGGCCAAAAGAAGGACAGACAACACAATGGCCAAAAGAAGGACAGACAACACAATGGCCAAAAGAAGAAGAACAGACAACACAATGGCCAAAAGAAGAAGGACAGACAACACAATGACCAAAAGAAGAAGAACAGACAACACAATGGCCAAAAGAAGAAGGACAGACAACACAATGGCCAAAAGAAGATGGACAGACAACACAATGGCCAAAAGAAGAAGAACAGACAACACAATGGTCAAAAGAAGAAGGACAGACAACACAATGGTCAAAAGAAGAAGGACAGACAACACAATGGCCAAACGAAGAAGGACAGACAACACAATGGCCAAAAGAAGAAGGACAGACAACACAATGACCAAAAGAAGAAGGACAGACAACACAATGGCCAAAAGAAGGACAGACAACACAATGGCCAAAAGAAGAAGGACAGACAACACAATGGCCAAAAGAAAAAGGACAGACAACACAATGGCCAAAAGAAAAAGGACAGACAACACAATGGCCAAAAGAAGAAGAACAGACAACACAATGGCCAAAAGAAGAAGGACAGACAACACAATGACCAAAAGAAGAAGGACAGACAACACAATGGCCAAAAGAAGGACAGACAACACAATGGCCAAAAGAAGAAGGACAGACAACACAATGACCAAAAGAAGAACGACAGACAACACAATGGCCAAAAGAAGGACAGACAACACAATGGCCAAAAGAAAAAGGACAGACAACACAATGGCCAAAAGAAGGACAGACAACACAATGGCCAAAAGAAGAAGGACAGACAACACAATGGCCAAAAGAAAAAGGACAGACAACACAATGGCCAAAAGAAAAAGGACAGACAACACAATAGCCAAAAGAAGAAGAACAGACAACACAATGGCCAAAAGAAGAAGGACAGACAACACAATGACCAAAAGAAGAAGGACAGACAACACAATGGCCAAAAGAAGGACAGACAACACAATGGCCAAAAGAAGAAGGACAGACAACACAATGACCAAAAGAAGAAGGACAGACAACACAATGGCCAAAAGAAGGACAGACAACACAATGGCCAAAAGAAAAAGGACAGACAACACAATGACCAAAAGAAAAAGGACAGACAACACAATGGCCAAAAGAAGAAGGACAGACAACACAATGGCCAAAAGAAGAAGGACAGACAACACAATGGCCAAAAGAAGAAGGACAGACAACACAATGGCCAAAAGAAGAAGGACAGACAACACAATGGCCAAAAGAAGAAGGACAGACAACACAATGGCCAAAAGAAGGACAGACAACACAATGGCCAAAAGAAGAAGGACAGACAACACAATGGCCAAAAGAAGAAGGACAGACAACACAATGGCCAAAAGAAGGACAGACAACACAATGGCCAAAAGAAGAAGGACAGACAACACAATGGCCAAAAGAAGGACAGACAACACAATGGCCAAAAGAAGAAGGACAGACAACACAATGGCCAAAAGAAGGACAGACAACACAATGGCCAAAAGAAGAAGGACAGACAACACAATGGCCAAAAGAAGGACAGACAACGCAATGGCCAAAAGAAAAAGGACAGACAACACAATGACCAAAAGAAAAAGGACAAAAGGACAAAGACGATCTACAAAACATTACATAAAACTAAAGATCGAGTAACACGAACCCCACAAAAACCGGGGGTGAACTCAGGTACTCCGGAAGGGTAAGCAGTTCCTGCTCCACTAGTGGAACACAACGTGTTAATCTAGTTACAAACCGGGTGATAAGTCATTTGTTTACTAGTCCTCGTGATAAATGTAGATGAAATACACTCATTTGACGTTAAACAACAATCGATCAATCATTATGATACTGCCACACCAGAGAGAGAAGAGAAGCGAAGCACGTTACAAGTCATGAGTAACACTCATCTACGGGTTAGAGTAAGTCTTACACTCACTGACAGGATATAATCGACTCTGTAGACTTCACAATGGCTGCAAGATGAAGAACAGCATTCAAAGCACCGTTCCTTATCTTTTAAGTTTTACTCGATGTTGGGTTCGTCATTACCTCTAGTTGTTTGTAGGAGGGCTCATGTCTTACTTACGTTATTTGAGTTTGTTTGCGTGTAGTGGTGTCCAACACACATTGTGTTGTGTTTTTGTTTGTTTTTCTTCGTCTTGTACGTCCTATGCTGCTAGTTTCTCTGTATTGATCATTTTTGATTGTCCCTTCAGTATTCTCTAACGTGTATTTCAATGGAATATTTTCATTCATCCAAATCATTTAATATTAACATTTTTATACCAAACGAATTTTAAAAACGTCACCGTAACATCATGTCTTGTATGTGCAGGTCATGAGTTAAGTAGCTCTCGAGTACACCTTCCTCCATGAGTCGACAAAACTAACTTTCCTTAAAAGTTATCATGTACATTAGTTGTCGACATGATCACGTTAGCGAGCTTAAATTTGAGATGGATTATCGATCTTGGGGTATTTAGAATGAAGTCCTATAGCAAGCATTTTCGAGAAATTTTCGTTTTAATAAAAAAAATTGCATTGCCAGAATTTTCTTCGGAAAGATAAAAAAATTAGTATAATGGTGGATACTTGCTAGTTACTAGTGATACACAATATGAAATAACGGTCGCCATAATAATAATATATTAGCCTTCCTCTGTCGAATTTACTAAAAATACTTGAAAATCGCTAATCAAATATATATACCGGTATAAGCATACGCATTATCTAACTAAGAATTTATTTTGTATTCTTTAGTGGTGAAATGTGGGAAATTTTCCGATTTTCAGAATTTTTCAAAATAGTGTAACTCTAATTGCTGGCCACTAAATCTTTTACAATTTGTTTGTATTGTATATAAAACAAACGTTCGAGAATACCGAAGTGGCATTCAAAAATAGACAATCCAGAGAAACTAACAACAAAAGGTACACAAGATTAAGAAGAACAAAACAAAAACACAACACAATATATGTTGGACACCACTATGCGCAAGCAAACACAAATAACATAAATAAGGCATGAACCCTCCTACAAACAACTGGAGGTAAAGACAAACCGAACATAGTTTTTTTTAATGCGGAAATCGCAAGGGAGAGCACAATACAGAACTCAGAACGTAAAGACACATAAAAGAACAACACAAAAAACTAAAACTAACGAGTAACACAGACCCCACCAAAAACCCGGGGGGTGAACTCAGGGGCCCGCGAAGGGTAAGCAGTTCCTGCTTCTTATAAGACACTCGCCGTGTTACTCATATATACAGTCAAGTCCAGTAAAAGTCTTGGCAGTCGTAGAGTAAAGAAAACCTCTATGTAAAAAGTAAAAGATCTATTGTCATTTGAAATATGGATATTTCGTAACGGTGAACAAGATTGTGATGACGACCGTATAATTTTTGTAGCGATGACTTCAACCTAGGAGCAATGCATCCTTGTTTGAGTAGCTTTTGCGTCAGCCCCTGAGCTCGGTCCAGAAAATCACTGTACTGGGCACAAACTCTAGAATAATGTACGAGTTGTGAAATGTAAACTCCATACGCTGATGGTGTTGGAATATTGCTACTGATGAAGGGGAATTTGACTATTGGAAAAGTGAAGTCATCGCGTTTGTCGTATAATTTTATTTTTAATCTTTCTCCGTTGTCGATTATAGGCTTATATCATAGTAGACTAAAATAGTTGGTCTACCAAACAAGAAACAGATCAAACAATACGTACTCTCTTAGCATGAACTCCTTCAGTGAAATTCCAGCTATGTATGACGAGGACAAGTCATCAAAAACTAAGTCATGTAGATAAATGATTGACATATAAATGGATATATCGATTGCCAGAAGGAAGATTGGAAACGATGGATAAAATGGGAGCATTTTAATTTACAACAGGTCACCAAAAGACCATTCCAAATGTATCGTTGCTCATTAGGAGTGGCTTCTGGTTGTCTTTTACATACACATAGCTTGATATTCAACTTCCGTCATGCGTATTATATTCATTCTGTACAACAAGCGAATGAAGGTAGTGGTATCAATCAGTTGAACAGCTAGGTAATATTTCTATACCCATGGTTCAATTGGGAATCATAATAATCTAAGCTTTTTACTGATGCAATATACTATCAAAGACATGTTCACAATTTTGCTGCTCCCAAGAAAATATTGTGCACTATAAGAAATGGTCCAACGGATCTCAAAATACGAAAATGGTTAAATATACAAAATCCAGAAGAAAATAAATGGTCCGGTTGAATGTTGTGGGTAACAGGTAGGCTAAAAGGTAGACAAACACAGCCCACATATTTAGTGCACATTGTGAAAATAGCTGCGTGATTTCTCTGTACAATAATTGATTTCATCAATAAATGGAGTTTGCACATATAATAACCATATTAAAGGCTCACGAGTATACAGAAATATTTTTTGATTATTTGGAATGAAGAAATAAAACTCTAAATAAGGGCTGTGTATTGGCGATCCTCAACCAACATAACTGCACAGCACGTCCTTGGGTGCTGAATATGGGATGTACTCTTCCAGTTTTCAGGTCAGTACACGGATAGCATGACCGTAGAACATAAAGGATGTCGTGTCACGTTAAGGACACTTTTGTAGATTTCGAAAAAGAGTATGCACATTGTATCAATTACTAAAGTCGTTGTCCCAGTTTTTCACATTCCTCCGTCATTTCAATATTATATATATATATTTATATATATTGTTGAAAATGTCCTCGTTCTGAATATGTATGAAATATTTGGAACTGGACGTTAAAAAATCATATCAATCAATCAATCAATCAATCAATCAATCAATCAATCAATCAATCAATCAATCAATCAATCAATCAATCAATCAATCAATCAATCAATCAATCAATCAATCAATCAATCAATCAATCAATCAATCAATCAATCAATCAATCAATCAATCAATCAATCAATCAATCAAAACAAGACTAAATATTTAAAAAGTATACAAATTGCATCAATTTTATATTATGCTCCTTCTATTTGATGGTAGCAGTTTATGGAAAACAATGTCGACATACTAAGTATTGTTAATAGATCGACTAATTTCGAAGTGAAAGTTTTATAGTGTCGTGAAATTTATAATTATTACTATAAGTGGTTAAACACACTAAAACAATAATACAACCATCGATATCGACATGTTATACACAATCTTCAGTGATACTATATTCAACAGTTACCCCGACCTCTCACTAAAGTCGTTGAAAGAACAATCTTATCAACATAAGGACTTGTGAAAGATAAAATGTAAAATAACACCTTATTTAGAATATGAAACACATATTAAATACTTGAATCCTAATTAAGACAGTTTTAGTATTTAGTCAGATAGTACTGGGTAACCAATCATGTTGTACTTCAAGTCTTACAAAGAGAATAGATGAAATACTGTTCGTATGATGTTACATAAGAATCTATCTTTATATAAGAGTACTGTTTAAATATAGTCAAGCATTAAATCTTAATAATACAGCTATCTAATTTTGTGTAGCATAATATTCCTGTCCAGTTTATCAAATGATCGCATAACAATAAAGCAAAACATGAAATTTCACATTATAACGGATTTAAAATCGCGAAGCCTAAATATTATTATTATTTAACCAAATTTCGAAATAAAAAAAAAAAAATAACAAAAAAAAATAATAAATAATAATTACATTTTATATTGACACATATTTTATATATCCAAACATTTGCACAATTTAAGATTTAAAATAAACCGGAGACAATTTAACTAATTAATGATTAAAACAATTGGCCCATACCTGCCGCTTGTCCTGTGAATATTAATAAATATAATTCAGTAGCCAGAGACTAAATATGGTTTTACTTTTATAGTGATGACTAGAATTGATCGCTCATAAATAACTATTAATGTCAGGCTGTCAAACGTTTCCTTGTTACTTTTATCTCAGACAACAAGAATAAAATGATCATACCATTTCTTTTTTCCATACCAATTAATTAAGGTGTTTTTCTTGTAAACATGATATTTTTCTGTGTCAAATTGGGCCAAAAAAAAGCAGCTGATACCTACATTAAAAGTATGAAAGTGGGTGAATGCACCTAATTAACACAAATAAATCCGCTGAGAACACGCGAATTGTAATATATTTAGTGTCAACTAACTGGAGACATAGAAACGTAATACTAAAAATATTTCTGTCTGATTATAGTATATATTTACACAATACATTTGTAGTTGTTCCTAAATTAATGTTTTGTTAAGACAATTGATGTACGTGTATATGTGTATTAAAACGTACACATGTGGCTACACCTAATGTTGACATGTTAACCTTACAAGAGCCGTACTATCTCATTAGATAATTATATACACTTTTGAAAATTCTTCTGCGAAATAGTGCAGAAAAACTCACCAAAGGCTCGCTTTACTCCCTGTTTCTATAGCTTGTACAAATATATTTAATATTTTCCGACGATGTAGGTATATTATCTCTATTTATAATATTTCAAAATAATCAAAACATTGAGTGAGAGAGTGATTGTTGCTTAACGCCAATTAGGCAATATTTCAGCTATATTATGACGAGAACAAGTTAATTTTCAATGAGATGATGATGAGGTCCGTTTTGTTCTAGACCAACACGCGGAGTTGGATTTTTATAGTGCTAGCTCACTGAAACAACAGTCCGCGGATAGACATGTCGCTCCACTCGGACACATTATCCTGATTCCGAGCCAACCATTCTTTGTTCTTTCTCCTTAGTGCTCCGTGCTTAGCGGAGAAGCATCAACTACCAATTTTATAGTCTTTGGTTTGACCCGACCGGGGCTCGAACCCAAGATCTACCGCACTCGAAGCGAGCTCGCTAACCATTACGCCACCGATGCGGTTCAAACCATTGATGCTTATATCCTGAGATGAACTATGTTCAATAATTATGTCCTTTGCATTAAATGGGAAGATAACTCCACAGATTTTCAGAAAGTTATCAGTAACTAACCAAAATATCTGAACATGAATTATTCTTAAAAAAATAAGTCGGCTTCCCTGGGCGTCTTAGGTCGTTGTACAAACCAGGCGTTGTTTAATAAACCGGTATATATATATACAAAATTTCATTCCTCTATTTTCTACAGCATTAACAACCGAAAATTCCTTAGTACCCCAAATCGACGCACCATAATATATTATTGACCATGCAATGGAATCAAAAAGCTTAGTATATACATCATATGCACAAAACAAAAACAGGGGCGAAAAGATGCGTCTTTTAGGAATGGATTCATGTCCTAGTTTGAATGACATAATGGAAATAAGGTGCAATAAATGTACTCGAAGCGAGCAGGGGTACTATTTTTAAACCTGCGGAGTTTCATGCCTTGTGGATTATTAGTATTTATATAGAGTCGACACATGCAATTTGATGTTAACATAAGATTGTATGAATATTGACACGAACAAGTTAAAATAAGGAAAAAGAGATGAAACAATAAAGAAATAAAGACATTTTATTGAAAATATATTTGTAAACAGAAAGTTAGGAAAAGGGGGGGGGGGGGGGGGGGGGGGGGGAGGTGGTAAGTCCGTCCCACGAGCGCCTGTGTTAACTACAAAAAGAATTATATATAAACTTGATATAAACCGCGTATTTCCCCCTGTTTCTCAGTCTAGTACAAGTACATATTATAGTTAAAGACAGTTTGCCTATATAGTGTTTAATAATTTGAACCATCAAAATTAGGCTAGCAAATAATATACTAGTATAACTTATATTTCATTTTCTATCAAAATTAATGGTGAAATATGTTCCTTTAAAATGACGGATGGTTGTTTTACATTCATTATAGGGGGACAGGACAAAAGCCCCCCGGATAAAAGCCCCCCGGACATAAGCTCCCGGACAAAAGCCAGCTAGACCAAAGCCCCCCGACAAAGAGCCCCCTATAATGAAATAATCATAGAATCTTATTACATTTTTTTTATATTGATGTTGATATTTAAGATATTTTAAAGATGGAGGAGTGGGGGAATTAATACAAAAAAATAAAATATTTTAAAAACATAATTTTTCATTGTTATGGTCATTTATAAAGTGTAATTAAAAAAAACTCTGTCTACTTGTTTAAATTGAAATTAATCAGGTAAAGTTAATCAGGAATTGTTTTTATTGATAAAATCTTTGAAGTTATTAACAGTAAAGAGTGAGTTATTTTCTCATCCTGTTTGATATGACGTTACGCACGATATTGCGTAAAGTCTATTCTACATTTTGTATAATGATTTTTTTTTAAGATAAAACAATTTTATTATTTTATTTTTATTTTCTTTGATGAGGGTTACTATAATTCTTAAGCAAATATTTCAATTGTTTATGATATCTTCAAGTTCCAATAATGACTTAAAATAATGTTAACTCATAAATAGAAGTACAATAAGTCTAAAATGTGTGCAAAGATACCAATATATAAATAACTTGTACAATTCATTATTGGGGGGCTTTTTGTCAGGAGGCTTTTGTCCGGGGGCTTATGTCCAGGAGGCTTTTGTATAAAAAATACAATTCCGGAACCGAACTGAAAAAACACATTTGCATAACACTTCCGGTTGACAGGGGTTGTAGACTGGGCAACAACCTTTTGTCTCCCTCTACATTATGTGTGCTTGGGTTGTTCACAGGTTGGCTCCCGCCAGCAAATTTTATGTTAAGCATTCAAATTATCTTACTACTTTAATGGAGTAAAAATAAATATGTAATATAATGATCCTAATAATTCTAGGAATCGTCGTATGGTAGTTGTAATCCGTGCACCATTTAAGTTGTGAGTTCGAATCTCGATCAGATCCAGGTGTACAACATTATGTGATAAAGTTTATCAGTGACTTGCGACAGGTCGGAGGTTTTCTCCGGGTCATCTGGTTTCTCCATCAATAAAATTGACCGCCACGATATAACTGAAATATTGTCGAAAGTGGCGTTAAGCACCATAAACCAACCATCCTAATTATTCTTCTATCTTGACACCCACATTATGTTCTATCAATTGATTCTTTGGATTTCTGGAATCATGTAATTGCAATTCAATTTGCAATTCAATTATTTTATTAAATAAAATGCATAAATTCAATTATACAATATCCAATGGGATTGCACATCAGGCATAGCCTATGTAGGTATCATGTGATTGAATGTACATTAAATCGATCAAAAATAAAAAAGTACACAAATTTATGTTTGCATCCAATATACATAAATATATAATTCGACATAATTAATCCATATACAGCAATGCATTCAAACATATACAATTGCTTAATAACAATGGACAATGAGAGTTCGTATTTCGCTCCAAATCAAAAGTATTTTATTCGTGTGTACATTCATTTTTCTGATAGTCTGTCGGTGTTGCATTGATTAATTATGTTCACAAATGTTTTCACCTCAAATCCTTAGAGTGTCCAGTAATATATCAACCCGGCAGATTAGTGAAACAATCGTTCACATTGTGGTACAAGCACCAAAATTGGCATGGAAACACCTTAGGGACTACTTATTCGGAATATTTTTCAAGATGGCCGCCATTCCAGGTAATCACAGCTGTTTTTATTATATATCTTGTCGTGCATGACCAAACGAAACGGTTTTTGGTCAGAAATTATACATATTTGTTGTATAAATATCTACAATAATAAAAAAAAAAAAAACTTTTTGTTTTTGTTTTTCATAGTTACATTTGGGGGAGGGGGGGGGGAATTAATTTTTTTATTTGTTGTATTTTTAGGCAAACATTCTCGTTCTTTTATTCTTAAAATTTACCATTTGAGATGCAAGTTTTACTGAACAATTCATCCTCACTGCCTTTATAGAACTTAAAGTGAGAAATTATTGTTTTGGATTTCGTTCATTTACCGATTATTTTACCGAGTCAAGCAAAAATTATGAATAGATTTTAGCCGTCGCAAATGTAGCTACACAAAGCTATGTAAGGAAGACTAAGGCGATAGCACTTGCACCTGCCATGGTATTCAATCTTGCAGCCACACTTCGTAAGCTGTTGGCAACTCTGAGCAATTGGCGGAAGTACTGAACATTTGCCACATGTCATCTTGCTTCTTCCAACCCAAGTACACAGGGGGTTAGGGCTTTAGGTTTCCATTTGACATTTCGTAGTTTCTTCTCCCCATATGCATACTGCTTGGTGTGCAGCACGCTTAATATGTTGAATGAGAGCTGCTTGTGTTGTGGGTTGGGGGTGAGTCAACTGACCTGTTTTCGGGCAATCAGTTCCAGTCTTGCTTCATCAATACTATCAGTGGCACTAGACATGTCATACATAATGACTACAAACTTCTCAAGATTACTTTAATCGTCTTCGTCAAGTACTGGTGGGAATTAACTGAGTTTTCTAAAAACAGTAGACGCCTCAGGCTATACATTCTACGTTTGCCATGCACTCTTTTCCCCTTTATTATGGAATGCAGATACATCACAGCCGGTAAACGCATGAAAAAATAGAAGACAAAATGACTTTTCTAGGCCAATTGAAGGACTTATATCATTTATGGGAATCCACGTGTTTGTCCTTGACCAAATGCGACCCATATGTTTTCTACACCAAGGTCCTGCAGAATTGGCAGAACACTGACCACAATGACATATGTGTCGCTGGCTTTAATTATAATAGTTTTGTTACCGTCTGCTGCAGCATGTTTTGAATGCCGGAAGATTTGTGTGTCTGCTTTCTCATGATTGGAGTGAGTTAGTCTTTCAAGACTTATTGAATGATTGCAGACAACACCCTCTTCTTGAGTGACTATAACTGTATTATTAGGACACATCTTCACAATCTTAATCTGCCAGAAAGTTAAATAGTCTTGTTGCTGTTGTCTCTAAGAAGCTGTGCCAATTTTGCGGAGTTTTCCCGTTATTAGTCACTCTGCGTCTAGCGCCTATTCCTCGCCGTGATCGTGTCTCAGCTTTTAAACTAGAAGACCAGTATACGTCAAACACCATTTCTTCTCGTGTAAAATGTATGCTTGAACCTTTGGGACTACCTCTAGTACTGCATATTCTTGAAACGTTTTCGATATCCTTGAAGGCAATGCATTTATTAACGCCGATCCGTCCAAAATAATAAAGCTAGCTTCTGGCTCAGTATCAGGAGGAGTAACGTGTCTCTCCAGAATTGTTGCAAGCTGCGATTTCTGACAGCTGTGGTGATTACCATTATCACTCAGTGTAGCTGGAAAAGACTGATGCTCATGCTGAAAAAATTCCATCAGGTCATATTCTCTAGAATGGCAGAATATGAAAATCGTAGACAACAGACGACAGTCGTCCTTTAATGTTTTTTGCTTTGAATCGCCCGCGTTTGTCGCCCGCGTTTGGTTCTGGCTTTTACTGAAAGAAATTTGTCTTGTTCTTCTTGATTGGTTGATAAAATGAAGACTCATCTGTATCTAGCCATTTCAGGAACTCATTGAATCGAGTTTTACCATTATCATAATGAGAAGCAACCATTTCAGCAACACTAGGATGGGCAATAATTTTTGTATCTAGTGTAAAAAGACCTCCAGTCTCTTCCATAAACGGATTTTCCATATCTTTAATTATGTACAGTGTACAGCTTCTGTACTTTATCGAAGAAAGCCTTGACATCAGGAGTTTTCATTCCTAATTGTTCAAGTCGCTGTTTGGAGAGACTGACTAGATCTGCAAGGCGGAATACAACAGGATTATCACTACTTGTTTTTGTCCCCAATATATAGGTGAAGAGATATTAAAACACGAGAGGATATACTTCCATTTCTCGAGACAGTTCGCTGTCATCCTGATTTTCAATTGTCAGTAAGTAAGCCATCTCCTTATTATACAGAGCTGCCAGGCAGAAATAATGATACTTCAGCTCCTGTGCAACCACATCACCTCCACTAAGTACAGCCAGAAGCTTTCCATCATTAAGGTTTTGGGCACATTCATTTAGCCATTAATCAAGCTGCTTTGTCATGGCTTGCCGAAGTTCAGATGTTGGATTTTCTTTCTGGCATAAAAACACACATGACCTTAAATGCTAGTTCTTCTAATCTTGTCTTTTCCATATTCTGAAGAGATATTACTACTAGCTGCTGTCTTCCTTGTCCTTTCTAGCTTGGTGTTATTGTACAATAACCTACAGTTCTGATGGGATCTAAAATAATTGGAAGTTGGTTGATTCCTTGAAAGAGGGGAATATTTGTTGCAATCATGTAGTAGCCATCATTGTCCTTGATACATGAGTAGTGAGTTGGTGGAGATTTTAAATCTTCATCTTTCTTTTCTGTTCGACAAAGGCAACATTTGTTCCAATCAGTTTGAGATTTAGATTTCAATGGGGTTACACCTGACATCTTTATAGTATGTATCTACACAATTTCAATAGATTACTATTAATATTTTCAATGAATTAAGGCCGAGGGAATATCCTTTTACCACCTTAAACTATAAATAAAGCACATTCAGATGTGGGATATAACCACGTTCGAGAAAAAACTGCTCTACACCTAGCCCGATCGTTCAGCCAGTGCCATTTATGTCCCGTGCGGATAACTAATGTCCCATTATCCTTGGCTGGGCTCTCCCGGGCTTCCTCATCCTGTAAATTCAGGTGTGGCTATCCAACTGGTCCTGCATTTAACAAGACTCTAGGTAAGTGTATATAGAGCTTGTTAGATAGCATATGAGACACTAAACAATACTAAAATGAATATTTAGCTGACACTGAACCCTATGTTGAGTTTCACAGCAGTGCTGTCTTCATTGTGCCCTGGTGGTGCTCAGACTATCACTCTATTATTTCTCCGGTAAACGATGGTGGGAGATTAATTTTTTTTTTTATATACATTTATGTATTTGCTTTCTTTGTTAAAGGAAATGTTTTATTTGACATTTAGATGGAACTACTAATTCAATTTTTTCAACCGTGATTGGCAGCCATCTTGAAAATAGCCGCCATTTTGAGAAAAAAAACCAGGTGGCTAACGGGTTTTTTCAAACAAGTATCCTAAGAGGAGTACCCATGCCAACTTTTATGCTTGTACCACAAACTGAACGATTTTGTCTAAATATTGACTTAATCTTCCGGGCTATATACAATGTATACAATGTAGCTCAACATAATTTGAAGACAAACTAGGTGACATTTACGCGACAGCTTTGTTACGATGCAGGTGTTGAACCAAAACTGACATTTCACAAAGGTTTGATATATTAAGAAACAACTTATTTGTATATTCTAAAAATATATATATTCCATTTTCAGTTCATTTTTTTTCCAATTAATTGTTGAAGTTTTTTAATGTACAAAATGTTATATTTTTCATTATATTTTTCACAACTGATCTTGCCTGTAATTTTTTCCATTACATTTTTTCAACTGTCCGTCCATTATGTTATTTTTTCAACTGTCCCTAGATGTCATATGTTCTATTATGTTATTTTCAAACTGTTGATAGTTGTGTTAAACACGGTAACCCATATTCATTGTATTTAATTCTCTTACAGGACTAGGGTTATGGTGTTTAACGCCACTTTCAACAATATTTTAGTTATATCGTGGCGGTTAGTTTTATTGGTGGATGAGAAAACCATCTACATGTCACAAGTCACTGACAAACTTTATCACATAATGTTGTATCGAGTACACCGAGCCATGAACTAGGTTCGAACTCTCAATTGTAATGGTGATAGGCACTGATTGTACAGGTAGTTGTTAATCCAACTACCATATGCGATTATGACCACGACGGTCCCTTAATTCTCTTAAAGGTCGTGATGTATATAGATATGTGGGTCAGGAAAAAAAACATGTCATTTATAAAGCTTTTTATTTTTAACTGTTTTTATCTTTATTTTATTTTTACCTGTCATGTAATTAACGTCTTCCTCTCCTGACATTCAAGACGGACAAAATCCATCAATTTACAAATTAAAAAAATGTAGATATCTAATTTAGTGCGTGCGGTGAACAACCCTCAATATACATTGTATACGCTCATATGCTAAATATTGGAAAGACAAATAATTTAAAAGCCTGTGGGAGTTTTTTAAAACCAAAAGGCCTAAGCAAGATAAGGTCACCTATGCCCGAGGGAATGGAACCTTAACATTAATAACAATTACATTATATAGGAATTGTAAATTCTAAGCATAAATGTATCTAACAAACACGAAACCATCGGAGACTTTATAAATAGTTCATCAGTAGAGGTATCGACCTAGTCATAATTATAAAATAGAAATATCAGATTTAAGGATACGGTGGTAAATTTCTAGGACAACCCTCTTCATGTACGCTCAAATGCAATATAATGGAAAGCCAACTAATTTTATAAAGTCTTTGGGAGTCTTATAGAAGTGAAATAAATAAGATATGAAACTTCCCTTTTAAGTATTATTCCAGAATAAATTAATTTGATGTGTTTAAAAGATTTTGATTAGATAAAAAATTGATATTATTTTCCATAGACAAAATTTTTAAGCGGAAGTTACATGTTGGGGTCTCAATTGGGAATTTTTTTTATTTTAATTCTTTTTAAGCAATTATTATCCGACAAAATATTTTTAGGACAAGAAAAATATTAATTAGGAATTAATTTATAAGGATTATTCAGAATTTTTTGTTCGGTTCATTCGAAATAAACTCAAAAATGTGGTACACACTGTGTAACCCGCTTAAACTCAAAAATGTGGTACACACCCTTGTGTAACCCGCGAGTTTATTTCTTCATGCACCGAAAACAAATTGAGATCAATCCTTAAATAATGTTTATCTTTTTTATGTTAGAAGTATAACAGGTGTCGTTTTTCTGGAAGATATTCTAAATCATATTCAAAGACATATCTTAGAGTCAATTTTGGGTTTGCTTTAATAAGACCACTTAACATATTTCTTATGGTGTATATCAAAGTAATGGATATCATAATATTAAAGGGGTGATAGAAGTGATATAAAAAAAGATATTAAACTTCCCTTAAAATATGCACAAGACAGTGGTTCTCATTTGACTTTCTAATCATATGACCTTTAATAGGACAGAACATACCATCGGAGACTTTGTTAATAGTTCATCAGTAGAGGTATCGATCCAGTCATAGTAATAAAATGGAGATATCAAATTTAATGTGTTCGACTCGTTTCTGAAATAACCTTTATCAAGGCAGATGATTAGAATGCCAAATGAGAACCACTGTCTTGTACATATTTATAAGGGAAGTTTCATATCTTTTTTATTTCACTTCTATCACTTTTTTAATATTTTGGTATCCATTACTTTGTTCAAATGCGTTTTATTAGCCATTTTTATTACAGATGCTTTATAAAAATATTTTTACTGTGTAAATATTTTAATTTGTCCTCTTTAACCAGTTTACTACAGGATCTGCCGATGGGGCAATTAAGACGAAACACATGATATAGTATCTACCAAATCAATCACTCTCTATCTTCCGTAAAAAAAAATAAAAATCATGTTAATCGTTATTGATGTTAGAAGTATAACAGGTGCCGTTTTCTTCGAAGATATTCTAAATCTTATCCAAAAATATGCCCAAGGGTCAATTTTGGGATTGTCTTAATAAAACCACCTTATGTTGTGTCTTGGGATGTATATCAATGTTGTCCTTACGACAGCGCGCTACCTAGTATGCTTTTGGGATTACCTTAATAAGACCACCTTAAGATGTACATTAAAATTATCTTTACTTCAGCGCTACCTAGCATGGTGTTGCGGTTGTCTTAATAAGACCAGTTTAAGATATATCATAGGTGTCCTTACGACAGCGCTACCTAACATGGTTTTGGGATTGCCTTAATAAGACCACTTTAAGATATATCATAGAACGTATATATAGGTGTCCTTACGACAGCGCTACCTAACATGGTTTTGGGATTGCCTTAATAAGACCACAGTAAGATATATCATAGAACGTATATATAGGTGTCCTTACGACAGCGCTACCTAACATGGTTTTGGGATTGCCTTAATAAGACCACTTTAAGATATATCATAGAACGTATATATAGGTGTCCTTACGACAGCGCTACCTAACATGGTTTTGGGATTGCCTTAATAAGACCACAGTAAGATATATCATAGAACGTATATATAGGTGTCCTTACGACAGCGCTACCTAACATGGTTTTGGGATTTCCTTAATAAGACCACAGTAAGATATATCTTAGGATGTATATCAAATTTGTCCTTACGACAGTGCTACCTAGCATTGTTTTGCGATTGCCTTCATAAGATCACCTTACCGTATGTCTTATGATGTACATGAAAGTTTTCTTACGACAGCGCTACCTAGCATGGTGCTTGGATTGTCTTAATAAGACCACCTTAAGATATGTTACCTAGCAAGGTTTTATGACTGTCAAACTAGATACGTGTATACGTTGGAATTAATAACTCGTTGAGCTTAGAATTAAATTCCATTAATAATAATGAATTCATTATGTGTCCAATTTAAAAATAAACCGATTCTGATCATAAATAATAATGCATGCTCAAATGCACGTGTAGATCTATAATCTTAAATCTATTAAAAAAATTCAGGAATGTGATACGTGTGTTAGGAGTATCAAACCCTCACTCCTTCCCCGTTTTACGAGTTCTGGATTACATTTTTGAACAGTGTGATAAATGTGTATAATTATTTTATCATTGATTAACTATTAACATTAAATACACGGTGGATATCCGTTACGGATTTTTTCCGATCAATTCTGCCTTCCTTATTGCTTTTCGCTCACGCAACGGATTTTTGTTGCACAAATGGACGTGTCCCTCCAAGGGAGTGACGAACATTCTACAAAAGGGGACCATCTGAGATACAGTTTGGTTTATTTTATTATTTGACGGAACACTGCAATATCTTAACCGAACAAATCGATCAGGTTTGTCCTTTTGGTTACAATGGAAGTTACATTTCTTAGAGAGACAATGATGCTAGTCAGGCTCGAAATACAAACAACGTGATTTCTTTTACCAAAATAATAGACAATGTAGAATGAATGTTGAAGAAGCTATACGATTATATGGAGCATCATACATATCGGAAACAATACACAGAATTTTATAACTTAAAAATATGAAAGTATGAAGAAATTTTTCAATAATTGGTTTCGGAAATGCAACGGATTCTTTCAGAACGGGTAGAATTGTCCAAATTCATGGAATAGGAATCTTTCAGATTTATTTGGTAACGGATATTTTCAGATTAAATACGTTTTATTCCAGATATGATGCAAATCGTGAATGAAGCAGTTCAGATTCCGCCACTGTGCAGTTGTTCAAGTATTTTTATAATGTAATCCTAGCAGGGAAATCATTATAATCAATCCATATTATCAATATCAACTTAATTCTTAACTGATTTTTGGCTAATATAAAGTGACCGTATTTCATACTTATACTTTATTTCGTTTTTTTCTTTGTAGAAAACCCCAAAAACGTAAGCTGTGGTTGCACAAACCAAAACAGAAACGATCAAGGACTGGTCCATCAACTCCCTTGAACATTCAAACAGTTAGGCCATCAACTGTAGAACTGAAACGCACTCCTTTATTTTATTTCGCAAACCTTCTGTATATTTCAAAACAGTTACAAAGCGGGTTAGAAATAAGTTTTAATTATATAAACATTTCTGGAGGGCAGTAGATAAATAATACAGCCTAAAAAACGACATTGAATTTGTATGTATGCATGACCAGTTAAGGGTAAGACTTCAGGTCACTTTCGAAACTATGATATTTTAATTTGAAACACTTATTTTACGGAAAACAAGAGAGAAAATCCGTAAACGATTTATGATTAAATATGACGTACTAGTTTCTAACCCGCTTAAATATAGCACATGAATGATAAAAGAAAAAAGAAAGAACTTCATAAACTTCATTGTGTCCGTTACATTTTCAACAAATCCAAAAGATTCCGCATCCTGAATAATTAAAATCCGTTGCCATAACAAATAGACATAAATCGTCTGTTTTGTCACCAAAACGAACTCGTACATCATTACTTTGGCATTAAAATACACCATAACAGGATATTTAGCAATCAATAATACATCTAGTTCACCCTGTTTCATCTAGACGTAGAGTTTTCGTCTTGAAAATATTTATTGACAGAAGTTCAAGACCTAACGAGAGTTTAAATTGGCTAGAAACAATGAAACATGGATACAAATCATAAACAAGTTGATACCATGTTACGTTCAAAGCATTCAAAAGTTCCGTGGAATACTTTCTTTCTGATTATTCAAACAACATTTTAAACGATTTTGCGTTTTTTTGGAGATGTTGGTGTCACTTACCTCGTGAAATGCCGCGAGTATCCGTTGTCTGTGCAAAAATAAACGACGGAACGCGGATTTGATCGGAAAAAATCCGTAACGGATATCCACCGTGAAATATAACCACTAAAATTGAGAGTTCGAATACCGCTCATGGGCAGGTGTACTCGGATACAACATTATGTGATATAGTTTGTCAGTGACTTGCTGTAGGTCGGTGGTCTTTTTCGGGTATTCCGGTGTCCTCCACCTATAAAACTAACCGCCTCAATATAACCGAATATTGTGGAAAGTGGCGTTAAACACCATAACCAAAACCCATAACCCCTTAACACTAAAAAATAAATGTTGCAGATATTCGATATATAAAACTGGCATTTTAAGTCAAATCCATATCACATTTATTCCCTCTTTATAGAGAAAGTTGTAGATCGTTGTTTGTTCTTTTGGACATTGCATTGTCTGTCCTTCTTCGATTTACGGATTCTGGTTACCCCTTTGGCATCTTCAGACTCTTCTTAAAATCAAATTTCCTTTATTTTATTACCAATTTGTAAAACGTGTTTTAAAGCAAACTATAATAGTCTTGACCGACGTTCATTATAATGATGATTCTGCTTGACATATTGTTCCCATTTTACTTTCGACTCTCTCTGAGAGTTTTATGTTTTCCGTTGGATTTGGGTACCAAGAAAATTTTCAGTCTGTACTCAATATTACTTTTGAAAAACATCTAATAAAGTACAGCGCGTGATCATATTATTATTATAAACAAATATGGCGTCGGTGTTTTCCAAAAAATTTTACTTTAATTTTGATGGTGTATTATTAGAAGTGTCAAGGTTAGTTATCAATAAAATTATGTCAGATAGATTCTATGACGTCACCGTGCTACAAGCTTACGTCACAATTCACGTGAATTTAGGCGTCGTCTGTCAGTTGAAATAAAGCGTAAACAAAAGCAATGGAAAATCAAAAGATTTGTCATCAGGTGTGAAAACTATCATCATACGAAGTTATGAAGCTGGAAAATCGTACTCCGTGATAGGTAGAAATCTTCAGCTAAAACAGGGCAACCGTGTATGCAGTGGTACAAATATATCGTGAGCGAGGTGACATCGAAAATCGACCGCGAAGTGGCAGAAAGAAAAAGCTGGATGACAGGGATACTCGCAAGCTCTTAAGATTAGTTAAGAACAATAGATCGTTGCCGTTGCAGGACATAACCAGAAAGCTTAATGAAAATCGGGAAGATGTAGTTTCTAGCGTCACTGTTAGACGTTGTTTGTACAGAAATAAGTTCCACAGGCGAGTTGTACGGAAACATATTAGAATCCGAGAAACAAATGTAAGAGGCCGCCTTGCTTGGGCTCGAGGATAGAGATACTGGACTGTAGAAAGGGATTGGAGTCGAGTAATATTTTCTGATGAGTGTAAGATCATCGTTGGTGAAAATAATCGCGTTTTCGTATGGCGAAAACCAGGTGAAGAGTGGCTACCTCAATGTCTCAGTCCAGGATGTAAAGCCAAAATGAATTGGATAATTTGGGGTTGTATTACATTCAATGGTGTTGGCACTTTAACGACCGGAATGGAAACATTAATGCCACAAAATATAGCAATACTGGAGGACAATCTATGGCCCGTAATTGTGCGTCATTATCCAGAAGAAAATTTTATTTTTCAAGACGATAATGCCCCTGTTCATAGGGCTCGAAGTGTGCAAGATTACAAAACACAGAACAATATACATGGTATGGTTTGGCCGGCACAATCTCCGGATGCGAACATTATTGAAAACTGTTGGCTCCTGTTGAAGAATTCTCTGCAGAAACGGCTTTATCGTGTTCACAATGTTACCGACATGGAGTGCGAAATCATGGACATTTGGCAAACCATTCTATTACATTACATTATAAGAACTTGTACAGGTCACTTCCAACACGAATGCTGAAAATAATAAGGTCCAAGGGCTACATAGCCAAGTATTGAGGTGAGTCATTTATTTTTTTCTTGATGTTATGAAACTTAGAAGTGCATGTTAAGTTTACTTGTTGTACGACGTCGGCCATATTTGTTTATAATAATATGATCACGTGCTGTATTCGTTTTGTGTTGCTTGACTGATTCATATATATAACTTCTTCTTCATTGTTATCTATTGTGCTTAATTCACCAACCTTTTAAATCGTGGTCGTGATCGTATGGTAGTTGGATTTAAGCTACTTATGCAATCTGTGCCTATAACCACTAACGTTGTGACTTCGAATCCCGGTCAGGGAGGTGTACTCGATACAACATCATTTGATAAAGTTTGTCAGTGACATGCGACAGGTCTGTGGTCCTGTACCAATAACATTGATCGCCACGATATAACTGAAATATTGTTGTATGTGGCGTTAAACACCATAACCATAACCCTCAATCAATTTCATACTTTTGATGTATCATAAATTAATTTTAAGAAAAGAAGACAAACACGAATATTTGTCTATTAAGATACCGTCTAATCCGTGTAGTCTGACGATTTGTGAGTTGAGAAGATTGTGGATTCGATCCCTCTGGTCGGTCGGGTCAAGCCAAAAACTGTAATATTGATATTTGCTGCTTCTCTGCTAAAAATAATATTGACTGACTTGGATAAAAATGTAGATATAAAATTTAATGCGCACGACACGTTTCTGGAATAACCTTCATCAAGGTCAAAATATCTGAAAGCCAGGATAATGTGACTGAGAGGAGCGACATTTTTACCTGATTGCATTATTTTTTTACATCAAGTTAACACTAGGAAACCATGTCATCAAGAAGAAACTTTGATACAGCTAGCAAATTTCTCAATTTTCTCACACTTTATTTCAATAACGTTCACTTTTGAATGAATTAATCTTATTCTCATAAACCAAATACATGTTTAAGGAGAAATTAAATGCAACATACAATATCTATATATATAGTGTGTTGTACATGTATGCGATACAGTACAATTGAAACAAAAGAAATGGCCCGTATTGGATATAACAGGTTTCTTTTTCCGCATGAGTACTCAGGTGAAAGCCGAGATGAATAAAAAAAAGTTGTGAGAACAGTGTTGTTTGTGAACGAGTTTATCCTAGTTTCCTATTACAACATGGGACAAATTCTTAAGCTCGTTCTTAAAAAGAACTGCAACAACATCGGCCGGTTTCAGCGGTCTGTAACTGATATTAGAGACCGCATATACAATAACATTACTGAGGGTATTATTGCATAATGTTGGGGTAAAAAATTACAATTTCGCATCAATGATCTTTATAAATTTACAGAATTTTTTTCTAATACAAAAAATGTACAATAACATAACATAATTGATTAAATTTGAAGATATTAAACATTATTACAGCAATAGCATGATACATGAAAACGTAGATATCAAATTTAGTGTGTACGACGCGTTTCTGGAATAACCTTCATCAGGTACGCCAAAAATCGAAAGATTGAAAAGCCAAATGATTTAAATATTTAGAAGCAATAAAACCAAAGGGCCTAAACAGGATAGCCAACATCGACTAAGGTCACCTTGCCCGAGAGAGGAAAACCTTAGTTTAATTGATACATGCATATTGTTTCCTTTTTGTGTTTTAAAGAATTACAATACATGCTAAAATGAATGAAACTCATCACCTATATTAGTAGGTACATGTAGTCGCAAATATGATACAATCTGTCAGCTCTTGACACATTGTGCCATCTTCCCGTCTCTACTGGCAAGCGGTGACCACCACATCTAAATTTACCAACAAAAACAAAAATCCCTATCTCTTTATTCCTTCAATTAATTATACATGTATTGTTATTATGCATTGATGAGAGGCAACGTTACCGTAGGACAGACAAAGCTCGTTAAATTGTCCTACGGCTAGACAATATCATATATTTGTCGGTGACATCTGATTACATATTTCATGCTTACTAGAAATAAACATGATATTTTTATATAAATCTATTGAATTAATAAACTCTACATCAATAAAATGACAGAACTAAACATAAATAATAACAAATGACCGTATTTTTTATTTTTATATTAGAAATTAAAGAAAGAAAGAAGGTGGTCAACGTGAAACATATAATGTTCGGACGATGGGTTTTATCGATTTTCTAGTATTTTCTTCTTTTTTGTTTTTGTTTATTAATTTGACCTATGACTTATCAAATATCTATTTTTGGAAAGAAATATGTAATGAGAGAAATATTTTTTTTATACCAAGACTAACATATTCGCTTTCTTTGTTAAAATATCATTGTAAGTACACAGCCCTATGGCCTAGTCAAAGGACGTTTATGTTAGCCGGATACAGTCTACCTATTTATTGAATATCATTTGAAGCTCTTGGTTACACTCCTAGTTTTTACGGCGGTTGGGGGGGGGGGGGGGGGGGGGGGAGTGTTTTGTGGGTCGGTCCTATTAACAACTTTTGTCATTTTCAAAATAGTGGTGTACTTTAGTCTTTCCACATTATCATGTTTGCATGGTTCCCTCTAAAATGATATTTTGTATTGTTAGATTGTGATTTTATTTAGCTATTCTCCCTGAGGGGCACATTTTTCTATCCGGGTTGTGGTGTAATTGTACTGTTCCATCTAATCTGTATGTGTTGTTTTGTATATCCAGAACATGATTCATTGTACTGTTCCATTTGATTTGTATGTGTTGTTTTGTATATCCAGAACATGAATAATTGTACTGTTCAATCTGATTTGTATGTGTTGATTTGTATATCCAGAACATGATTCATTGTACTGTTCCCTCTAATTTGTATGTGTTGATTTGTATATCCAGAACATGACGCCATTGTTCTGTTCCATCTAATTTGTATTTGTTGTTTTGTAAATCTAGAACATGATTGCATTGTACTGTTCCACCTAATTTGCATGTGTTGTTTTGTATATCCAGAACATGATTGTATTGTATATATATATATATATATATATTTATCTGATGTTCTTGTGGCAAGTAGAATTTTGATTGGCTAAATACTTACTTCTAACACTTCAGGGAAGCTGTGCTGTGTATTTCATACGGCACAGAAAATCAATAATCGCTCTCACCTAATGCCTGTGCTGTGTATTCCATTTACATTGTAGCAGACGACACACATACGGCAGAGAAAATCAATAATCGCTCTCTGTGACCTTTTTCCAAAGATACACGTATTTATGTTTTTCCTATAATTTAAATGACATACTTATTAATGTTAAAACATTCAGATAAAAATGTTATCAGTCTGTCTCGAGATGTTGTATATCCCGTTTCAAAGGGCAGTGGTTTTGTTAAACGGTTCGGCTAACGCCTCACCGTTTAACAAAACTACTGCCCTTTAAAACGGGATATATAATAAAGTATAATATCGGACCATCACCTAAAGATAACTACTTGAAAAGATAAACTTCACGATGTCGTATCTTTGTAGAGGGTGTAGAAAGGACTCATTACGGTAATGTTAAGAACCATTTAAGAGGCAGGAAGTGCTTGCTCTTCAACAATATTTCAGCTATATCCTTGGTATTATAGAACAATGGCTGTGGGGGTACACCTAACCTAATAATAACAATCGTAAAACATTACACTGTTCAATACATATATTATATAACAGAAATTGATTATGTATACAATTGATTGATAGTTTGTATTTTAATTACAACTATAATTAGTAATACAGATAATTAACTGTCTGTACTGGACAAGGAAATGACATTGACTAAGGGACCGACCATTTAACTTGAAGGGGGGGGGTTATGGTTTTTTGTTTGTTCAGAATTTTTTTTTCGGACAACACGAGAGTTAGAATATTTATTTTTTTTGTCTGAATCAGATTTATTTTTTTTTTCCTCCACCAAAATCAGAATATTTTTTTCAGCAACATTGGGAATCAGAATATTTTTTTAGAAAAAAACCATAACCCCCCCTTCAAGTTAAATGGTCGTTCCCTAATAATATACAATGATTTCATAGTGTGGATTCAGAAACAAGCATAATTAAAATTTGTTTCGTTGTGGGTTTTTATTATTGAAACATAGGATCGGGTAGGTATTTGGTCATACGACAGATTGTCACACAAAAGCCCGTGCGAAGCAAAGTAAGCTTTCGAGGCTCGCTACAACCAAGACAGACACAGGTTTATTCAGCTACATTTGTTATACATGTGTTGATGTTCTTTAATTATTTTATTTACTGTACAGTATATCTTTTGAATAAAGGTTATAGCGAATACTGCCCCTTAGACGAACGAAGTGAGGGAGAATATAAAGCTTATCTTAATCCGTTTCTTTGTTTGTTTGTGTTTTGACGCCACTTTAAACAATATTTCTGCTATATCATGGCGGTCAGTTTTATTGGTGGATGAAACCGGAGGACCCGGAGAAAATCACCGAACGGTCGCAAGTAATTGACAAACTTATCACATAATGTTGCAGACCTCACCCTGATTGAGATTCGAACTCACAACATCAGTGGTGATAGGCACTGATTGCATAGGTAGTTGTAAAACTAACTACCATACGATCACGGCCACAACGGCCCCATGCTAATCCGTCTCTAAGAATATCTGTATAATTTTAATATTGTATGAAGATAGCATGCACAAGAAGGGTGTGAATAAATTTGGTACAAATATAAAGTCAATGTTTTCATTAATTAAGGAACAACTTATGGTATTGTATGTTGTACGTGTAAAAAAGAAGAAAGGAAAAAAGAAGGGGTACACAAGCAAAGATTGAAAAGAGTATTGAAAACTTATTCCTTTTTTAATCTATTTTAATTTTTTTTTCTAATTTTGATTTAAAAATCGTTTAGTCTTTTCGATGTAGTTTTGAACTGATTGAAATATTGCTATGTTTATATCATTATCTAAATCACTCGTACCAAAAAGGAACAATTCAGACGGGGATGTATATATCTATAGGGATTTGGGTCGTTTCGTGGTTTTAGTTCTATTGTTATGTTATATTTCACATATATAATATGATATACAGATACTGTAAAGTTTGGGGTGACAAGTATTAGGAGAGACCGTACAGTGAGGTGTCAAAATTATTAAACTGTCAAGCAAAAACAAAATAAATAAATGAATAAAAAAAACCCAATGATATTTAGATTTAAACCCCTTAGTTAACTGGACAATATTTATTTTGCTTCCATGCTAATAATTCATTTTTTTCCCAAAAAGTGATGGACAAAAATATAATATTTCTCCTTTTTCCCTCCCCGGCTTTCCTGGCTCCACATGCGCTAGACTTTTTATCAATATTCATTAATAAGGTCACTGAGAAGAAAGTAGCGTAAATTGGAGGATAAAAAGAGAAGGCTTCCAGTGCAAAAATCTACAAAATGTATACAGATCGTTTTAATATTTTTTGAACGGGTTTCATCTAAAAGTTATGATATTGCTGAAAGCAGGCTTAACTAATGATTTATATCTCACATGATTTATTGAAAAGCAGAATTCAAAGTATTGGTACAACTCACATGTTCATGCTACCAGAGACATAGACATATATGTATGTCTCTGATGCTACTGATCATATTCCCAATAGTGAAATTGCCATGACCTTGCTTTGATGATTGTGCTTCTTATTAATTTTTATTGTTCCTTTCCGAATACAAATATTGACAATTATCAACTAATGCTTGAAAATTTATTTCATGTGTTATAGCTGATACGAAATTTTAGAGGATGTCTATTTTATCGGGAATTTAACGAAATTAACACAAACATGAACCGAAGCTTGTTGAAATTATCCTGATGGCTATTGAAAGCTTTATTTGTTTGCAACACCCAACTATGATATTCTGATATGAAACACAAGATCTGCAATATCGTATCAACTGAGAGATACATACCCCATATGCAAAGCTACTGTAATGTTGTCAGGAAAGAAACAATGTGAAATTTTGAATCATGTCAAGTTTCGTTCTCAACCAACCTTTACTGTTAATGTCTAGGAGTAGGTCAAGGCATGCAGTAGGTTAACCTGTATCTATGGTATCTGTTTTATTTCAAGTTCAAAGGGATAGATGCGTCAACATACTAGTCACCAAGGATTGCATTATTTAGTGCAATTAAGCGTCCCGGTGCTTATTGACAGTATCCGATACTTATTGAAAGTATCACACTGTTTATTGGGTGTATTCCGATACTTATTGGAAGGATCTATATTCTTATTGAAAAATTCCGATATTTGTTAAAAGTATCCTGATCTCGATGCATGAAAAACATGCATCCATTTTTGTCATGAACGGCCACTCATGATAAACTATCATGGAAATTACTGTAATCCTCTTGATCTCAATGGTAAATTAGTTCCTTGCTTGCAATATGCAGACGACATTGTATTGTTGTCAGAATCTGCACAGGGTTTACAAAACCTTCTAAATAAGTTAAAGATTTGTGATAAATGGAATCTACATGTTAATATTAATAAGTCAAAAGTTATGATTTTTAATAAATCTGGAAAAATTCTAAAAGGTCACAATTTTTTATATGATGGAAACACTGTAAGTCTAGTCAATGAATATAGATGCTTGGGTATTATTTTTAAACCATCAGGTTCCTTTACGGAAGCAATCAACCAATTAGCTAAGAAGTTTTCAAAAGCATTTTTTTGTATTCGAAAATCACTGTGTTCAGAAAATATGAATGTTGTATTACATATGAAATTATTTGATTCTTGTGTTAAACCAATATTATTATATTGGAGTGAGATTTGGGCAATGTCTTTAATTGTAAAAGACGGTATTGATATTGAAACAAAATATGATTCATTTCACCCTAATAGAATTCAAATTAAGCTTGCGAAATATATTTTAGGAGTTCATAAATCAGCCATTAATATTGCTGTTCTAGGTGAACTTGGATTATATCCCTTGTCAATTCAGTCATTGAAATCTTGTATTAACTACTGGTTATATCTTGTGAATACACAGGAAAATTCTTTGGTTTTTTATTCATATAAAGAAAATATACTTCTCAAAGACGGCTGATTTAATAAAGCTAATTTTTTTTTAACTGATATTGGATTCAGACATGTTTTTGGGATAATCAGGGCACATTATCTAGGGTTGCTCTTTTGAAATCTATACAAAATAAACTGGAAGAGAGATATGAAAATTTCTGGAATAATTTATTATTTCAAAATAATGATAATATTTGGAGGAGAAATAAGCTAAGAACATATCGCAAACTTAAGGCCAATTTTGAGGCAGAGAAATATTTATATACAGATGTGGATAAATGCAGTATCTCAACATTTGTTAGGGTGCGTATTAGTAACTGTAATCTTGATATTGAAAGAGGTCGATATAGCAAATTACCAGTAGAACAGAGAATATTCAGATTATGTAGCTCTGAGGTCGAGGATGAGTTTCATTTTATCATGCATTGCCCCAAACTAAGTGCATATAGGGTTGATCTTTTTGAAAGTTTATCATTAGTTATACCCTCTTTTCAAGATATATCTGAGATTGAAAAATATATTTTGAGTAGTAATGATTTAGACATTTGTAAGATTTGTATTTTGGGTGTGAAGAAGATGTAAGATTTGAACCAAACATTAAAACAAAGTTTGTAGTACTCTCCTAATCTAGTTTAATGTGAAAAGAGAGATAACTCTTTTCAACCTTCCTCAGCTGAGATACACAACTTCAATTAAGTATATGTTTATTGTGCTTTTTGTATTGTTATTTTACATTGTACTTTGTTGTATTGACATTTAAGATAGATCATTGTCTGGTCTTTATTTCAATAACATTATCTTATCTATCTATCTCTGTACTTGTGGGTCAAATATGAAATTTCCGGATCACAACTAATAAAATATATTATTCTCATTTCTCAATTTCTGTTTATTCCCCATAAAAATTCGAACACGATTTGTACCATTAATGAATTAGTTGAGGCTAACTATTCGAAGCGGTTGATCCCAGTCGATATGATTTTGGAGTTCTCTATGGTCCGCAAATATCAGAAAAATGGCCAAGGACCATAAGAGCTACGGTTTCACAGCTACATTTGTTTGCAGGTTTCATATCTCTATTTATCATATACTTAGTACTAAATAAAGGAAATTTGCATATATAATACTGAAAGAACATTACGACTGTATTTGTCTGCCGTGACGGATATCGATATCATCACCCTTTTATCATTCCCCTTAAAATGATATTGATCACGTAACTAAAGGTTCATAATACAGAACAAGACTTTCTCATAATATGATATGGCTCTTTCCGTATCATATCCCGTATCAACCCTCGACCAATATCATTCCGTGAGCTGAGCTAAAGCTCTCGGGATGATATTGGTGTCTCGGGTTGATACGGGATGTGATACGGAAAGAGCCTATTTATCAACAAACATTTCATATCAAATGATAATTAATAAGTGAATTAAAGCATTATTTTATTCTAAGAAAGACAACTCCGACAACATTTGCTTCAAGTTACGGATCAACATTTCACAGTGAATGATGAGTTGTATAAATCATAATTATTTTCCTAAATATATTTTATACGTTTGATAATTCGATGATAAATAATACGATTTTTCTAATTATTTGTATTATCAAAGTTCCAAATAAGGTTAGGGCTATGGTGTTTAACGCCACTTTCAACATTATTTCAGATATATCGTACCGGTCAGTTTTATTGGTGGAGGCGGAGAAAACCACAGACTTGTCGCAAGTCACTGACAAACTTTATCACATAATGTTGTATCGAGTACACGTCACTATGAGCGGGATTCGAACTCACAACTTTAATGGTGATAGACGCTGATTGCATAGGTAGTTGTAAATCCAATCTACGATCACGACCACCAAGGCCTCTACGAGTATTGGTTAGTGCTACATTTGGTGTTTATATTTAAGATATACAGGGACGGATCCAGGGGGGGGGGCGCACCCGGCGCGCGCCCCCCCTAAAATTGGAAAAAATAAGATTTGTTTAGCATAAAATCATGATTTATCACACGAAATACTCCAAAAACTTTCGCACCTCCCTCCGCAATTGGAAAAAATAAAATTTTTTGGCGTAAAATCGTGATTTTTCACACGAAATACCCCAACAATTTTCGCGCCTCCCTCCGCTCGGCGCAATTTTTTAAAGTGCGCCCCCCCCTAACTTGAAATCCTGGATCCGCCCCTGATATATGCTTATATAATAGTTCATCTGTTGTGAATACTTGATGCTGTTTCTGTTGTCTTTTCTTCTGAAACTTAACGTTTTCATTGTGTTATATATGTATTATGCTGTATATGCCTTCAACTCATTTGGGTTAAAATTGTGCTAAAAATTAAAATAATAATCAAATCACACGAGTCACTTCCTATAGTAGTAAGAAAGGATGTATATGAACACGGGGGACTAGCAAACTTTACATCCAGACAAATTAAAGTAAAAGAACACTACTTGTATTGTCTACATGTTACTATCATGCACAGACATTCCGCTGGAATGAGTCGACTTTGTCAACTTTCAAATATATGATTTGGTCGGAAATTTTCCACTTCAATATACCAATGAGTGCAGATTTTTAAGCTTAAGCTATGACATATGAATGGTTTACATTTCTACAAGCCCATTCAGCTATGGTTTCGTCAAGAGAACTTCTTCTATAATCACTCAGCCAAGTTTATGTTCTAATCCGATAAGGTGTACTCTTGATATCTGGCTGTCTGTGTGTGTTTTATTTAATTTATTTTAAAACTATTTTAACTTAATATACATGAATAGGTTATTAATAACTGCATAAATATATGTATGATTTTCGTACTTCATATATATATGGATGAGTAGGGTTTTCATTCTGAGGGAATGTATAAAAGGGGGGAGGGGGAGGTGTTGTTCAAACCTCGGCTACACCACAGTACCCGATAATACCAAAAGGTGACCCCTCCTGTCAACCAGATATATGTTTGGGTTTTCTTTTTCTTCTGTTCTATTAAGCATATTTTCTAATATATTCCATACCCAACACGATTGATTGATTGGTGTTGAAAGCCAACTTTAGCAATATTTCAGCTTTATCGTGGTGTTCTAGACCCAACAAGGAATAGTATGAAATTAAATATGTCAATATGTCCAAAAGTTATGCATGATGAGATATTGTTATAATATATTGTTATGAAAAAGAAAGAAAAAAACAAAAAAAACATAGTTTCCAACATAACTTTCATGCTTTATTTTACACATTTTCAATTGTCAGTTATGGCTCTCTTTCATCAAATAAAGGTATGTTTTTTTTCAGTTCTTTCCATTCGTAAAGACTCAGGGTCACTCCTATCTTCGTAGGATGCAATGTCCATTCTCCATTAGGCACGAAGTACTTCCTGATGTGAATTGTCAGTTGAGGGGCTTTGATGATTAAGTAAGCGAGAAGATGTGACTAAGCGCTACTTGCACCTCTCACAGAGGCGAGATTAACCACTGTTTTTGTCAAAAATGCATATGCATTCAAAGATGATGGCTGTATTTGTAGAATGTGTGAGGCTCGATTTAGAAAATCACTTGAAATGTCCCACGATACAAAAGCAACATCAAGCAAAGGAAAATTGAGAAAATATGAATCAGCCATAGATACAAGCTGTGCATTTGAAACAAATGATTTAAATTTAACAACAGCAAACTTTGACAGCTATGGTAATGCGTCATTTGACCCATGTGAATTTACACTCCATACTGCGGCTAATGCAGAAAATAATTACTGTAGTAAAAAACATGTATGCCTTTTGCAACACAGGAACATGTGTGAATAAATGATAACCATTCGACATCAGTTAATGTTGACTTATTCCAGTCATGCTTTCAGATTTAGCTAGATCAGAATAACAACGAAGCATGTACATCTAGTCAATTTTTTCTCTGTATTGATCAGTACAAGAAATATAAAAATTTCAAACCCCCAACTAGAATGTTGCTTTTGTGACAAAAGTATATACAGTCAAAGAAAGACCATTTAATTCTCCAAGATGAATAGTGAAAAGATTTGGAAAATACGGAACAAAATTGTGAAATGATATGGAAAATATAGAAGAAAAGTAAGTTGAAATGTGAAATGTAATTGTGAAATGATATGGAAAATATGGAAGACAAGTAAGTTGAAATGTGAAACCCAAATTGCATAGTGAAAAGATATCGAAAATATGGAAGAAAAATAAGTTGAATAGTGAAAAGATATCGAAAATATGGAAGAAAAGTCAGTTGAATAGTGAAATGATGCAGAAAATATGAAAGAAAGATAGGTTGAATAGTGGAAAGATTTGGAAAATATGGAAGAAAGGTAAGTTGAATAGTGAAAAGATATGGAAGAAAGGTAGGTTGAATAGTGGAAAGACTTGGAAAATATGGAAGAAAATTAAGTTGAATAGTGAAATGATATGGAAAATATGGAAGAAAAGTAAGTTGAAAAGTGAAAAGATACGAAAAATATGGAAGAAAAGTAAGTTGAAAAGTCATAAGATATGGGAAATATGGAAGAAAAGTAAGTTGAATAGTGAAAAGACATGGAAAACATGGAAGAAAAGAAAGTTGAATAGTGATAAATCTTGGAAATTATGGAAGAAACCCAAGTTGAATAGTGAAAAGATTTGGAAAATACGGAACAAAATTGTGAAATGATATGGAAAATATAGAAGAAAAGTAAGTTGAAATGTGAAAAGATATGGAAAATGCGGAAGAAAAGTAGGTGTAATTGTGAAATGATATGGAAAATATGGAAGAAAAGTAAGTTAAAATGTGAAACCCAAATTGCATAGTGAAAAGATATGGAAAATACAGAAGAAAAGCAAGTCGAATTGTGAAAAGATATGGAAAATATAGAAGAAAAGCAAGTTGAATAGTGAAAAGATATGAAAAATATGGAAGAAACCCAAGTTGAATAGTGAAAAGATATAGAAAATAGAGAAGAAAGGGAAGTTGAATAGTGAAAAGATATGACAAATGTGGAAGAAAAGTAGGTTGAATTGTAAAATGATATGGAAAATGTGGAAGAAAGGCAAGTCGAATAGTGAAAAGATATGAAAAATATGGAAGAAACCCAAGTTGAAAAGTGAAAAGATATGGAAAACACAGAAGAAAAGCAAGTCGAATTGTGAAAAGACATGGAAAATACAGAAGAAAACCAAGGTGAATAGTGAAAAGATATGACAAATGCGGAAGAAAAGTAGGTTGAATAGTGAAATGATATGGAAAATATGGAAGAAAAGTAAGTTGAAAAGTGAAAAGATATAGGAAATATGGAAGAAATTCAAGTTGAATAGTGAAAAGATTTGGAAAATACAGAAGAAAAGTAAGTTGAATAGTGAAATGATTTGGAAAATACAGAAGAAAACTGTGAAATGATATGGAAAATATGGAAGAAAAGTAAGTATTTTTAAGAGAAAATGAAAATAAGAAAAAAAAAATGGAAAAAAAGGAAAAAATAAAATGAAAAAAAAAGGAAAAATGAAATAAAAAAAAATATAAAAAATATAAAAAACATTTTTTATGAAAAAATACGGGAAACAAAGTACGGGGAAACGACAAATAGGGTGAAATCCCTACTTCCGGTTGCGCATACGCGCACCCAAGGGAACGTTCGGGGTCACATTTTGTACTACTACTATAGTAAGAAAAAAGCATGGGAAAAAGCCGGGCATGCGCAGAACATACTTCTGGTCAGGGTCTCTTCCGGTCACTTCCGGATGCGGATGCGCACGTGCTCACTTCCGGTAGCACCACCACCTCAAGTGCGACTTGAGCTGTACCCATATACTACCGATGTTTCTCTTACTACTGCACGTACATTTCTTGGTATAAAGAGCGTGCAGTATGACGATTGTTATCAGGTTTCTTGCCTCACAGTAAGTAAGTTCTTGTTATTAAGCTCATATATTTTATGTTACTTTCAAAATCGAATTTCGCTCATTAATGTATATAGGCAAATGTTTTCTCTCTCTTTTTTCTGGATAGAAAGTTCTTTAATGAAAGACGGTTTTTGTTTTGTTGTTATTTTTTTCAATTACTTTCTATATACATTGTACTAGTAATATGCTTACCAGTAAGACATTTTCCTTTTAATATTTTGATGATCTTCGTAACTTCGATAACATTGGCTATAATATGAACACTAGTAACAGCCTCCCGAAAATATAGAATTTTATGGTTTGTAAATAAGTTTCGCAAAATGCATAAGAGAAAGTTTTATAAATAAAAACGATTCCAAACACTGACAAATATCCACGATTCGTGCAGTAATGTCTAAGAAAAAGAAAACAAAATAAGGGGAATGTTTATTTTTTCATATTGTGTTAAAAATGTTTGCCACGTGTGTAGCTCAAATCACTGTTTGTATTATTAGTAGAGTTTTACACAACGTCTAGTATGTGTATTTGTTTTTATGTTTATGTGTATAATATATATCTCAAACATATAACAATCATAAGAAGATTAATATATTTATTGTTTTTAATATATTTTCTTTCAGACATTCCAAAATGATTA
Source organism: Bathymodiolus brooksi (assembly GCA_963680875.1). Lineage (NCBI taxonomy): Eukaryota > Metazoa > Mollusca > Bivalvia > Mytilida > Modiolidae > Bathymodiolus > Bathymodiolus brooksi. Next base: position 60,268,202 of record OY804576.1, on the reverse strand, counting down.
AACTGGTTGTCCTGGCTCTTTGTGCTTCTATGGCTTTCGCTAATTATTATACAGGTGGATATGGCGGTGGCTCCGGAGGATATAGTCATGAACCAATCATAATCCACGGAAGTTATGGTGGACAATTGGGATATGGTGGTTACGGAAGATACGGAAAGGGATATGGTGGTTATGGAAAGGGAATTGGAGGATATGGTGGTTTCAATGAAGGATTCGGATATGGAGGATACGAAATGGATAGTGAATATGGACACGGAATCGGATACGAAATAACTGGTAATTTTTTTCTGCTCAGCGGTTATTGATTTATATTTGATTTGCATTGAATTTATCTAAGTATTTATTTACTTTAAGATTATTGAAATAGGAAAATAACTTGTACTCATGGAATAACCTAAACTTGCTTCATATCCCTTTCTTGTCAACACAAATTTGAATATAGGGGCCATCGTGGTCATGATCGTATGGTAGTTGGATTTGCAACTATCTATGCAATCGGTGCCTATCACCACTGCATTTTGTGAGTTCGAATCTCGATCAGGGCGAGGTGCACAACATTATGTAATGAAGTTTGTCAGTGACTTGCAACAGTTCAGTGGTTTTCTCCGGGTCCTCCGGTTTCCCCCACCAATATAACTGACGCATTTATGCATATTTTTAATTAAATTTGAGTGGTTACGACGTTAAACACCATAACCACGTAAATTAAATTAAAAGATATATGTATTTCTTTTTTTATATATTATTGTAATTTTTATCATTTTTCTATTTATAAGTGATAGTGGCTACTAGGTTACAAATAAAAAAATCTGGAGTGAATCTAGCAGAAAGTGACTCTACAACCCACTGATTGGATAAATCAATAAATTATTGATATCAAATGTTGTTCTTTATTTGTGAGATGAAAAATTCGAGAATCCTTTTATTAGTTGTTGATAAATGATTGCACATATTTATCCTATTTTTTTTTTATCTCAACTAGTTTTCGATGAATTACAGATTAACGATTGCACAATCCTATCGATCAATAATCCTTTCATCTCAACTATATTTTGTATTAATCATTGTTTAATCATTACACACACACTCATCAATGCCTTCTTATGTCTCGGCTAGCTATCCGCATTGGTATGCAAGTTGCAGAAAGACAATTATGTATTCATTTCATTAAAACAACTGCCTCTAAAGTATGGTTATAGAAACATGAGGCCAGTGCTGTTTTGTTGTTTTATTTTGATTGAATATTTCAGTTTGCCTTTCCACCAACTTCCACACGTTACAGATCATTGCTTTATTGCCCTCAACAATCTTAATTATACTTCAACACAAAGTTAAATCAACCGGTCGATTAAAAACATTCTGTGCACAAGACACAGGACAGGACGAAGACGAGCAAAACAAAATAAAAAAAGAACATACAACATAGAAATCTAATAGAATAAGCAACACGGACCCAACCAAAACCTGGGTAAATCCCAAGGGCTCGCGAAGGGCAAGTCATTCTCGGCATGTTATTTCAAATCAAGGACTATATAATTGTTATTTGCTTCCCATCGATTAAGCACGCATATTTAAGGTATAATTTCGAAGACTGATTGGTATGAGCACCTGAGTCCACTCCCGGGTTTTAGTGGGGTTCGTGTTGCTCGATCTTTAGTTTTATATGTATGTTTTATAGATCGTTGTTTGTTCTTTTGTACTTTTTCTTTTGACTATTGTGTTGTCTGTTCTTCTTCGATTTAAGGATTCTGATTACCCTTTTGGTAACTTCAAACTCTACTAAAGACTAATCGAACTGATATCAACAAAACAATTAATAGACCGGGAGCCGAGTTTCCTGCTCTTCGTTTGTCCAACCTAGAATATATGCTGAATTTGTCTGCCCACAAGGGACACTTGACAGCAATAAAATGTGGAAATGATAAACTTGATAGTCTGCGTGTACAACATTATTTTTTTTCGTTAGTCACCGTTATCACCTTTAAAAAAAATGGAAAACTAAAATACCATACTGTCGGAACAATGTCGGACTTAAATTAAATGTCAACCCTCACATACAGCCAGGGAACAGGTTATTATAAAGAACGCTACAATCTTAAACATTATACATAATATATTTAATCGGCCTGACACAGAATTTGTCATATGTATAATATTAGTTCTGTTAAATAAAGTCGATGGTCTGAATCATTATCTAAATATTAGATAGTAGACAAGTCCATCGTATGACATGATAGTGAAATTAAAGTCAACTTTGAACCAAAATCTAATTGCTAATACCATCTTTTGTCATCTGTACGCAACTGACAGAATACTGTTGTGTTGATATCTATACCGAAAAGATTTTTTAAATACAAGATGAGACGATCCCTTAAAAATCATTGATTTAAATGTTTAGTACTCAGAATACGGTGACGTTGTAAAAAGTTTGAATACAAACTTCAAGCTCGGGCTGTATGAGTTGTGAAATATAAACTTCTTTCGCGGATGTGGAAAATTTATAATGGCAATATTGAAGTAGTCTCTTTTGTCCTACAGTTTGGTAGAGAATTGACGATTGATGTCAAATTTTGAGGTAAATGCCAAGAAATGAGGCAGATGAAGTTGCTTCTGTTGTTTCGTTCATCCCAAGAGCTTTGTGGTACATTAATAGAATCCAGTTAGCAAAGTTTGGATTATTACTTGACTGAACATCATCAATACACCTGAAAGTGAGATTAAAGGCTTAATGATCTGTATTTTATTTTGTCTTTGATCATTTTTTGCATAAACTTAGCATCAAGATCGACAAGGAGAAGGTCACCGTGTGTTCCGATTGGGATGCCGATGATTTGTTGAAAAATGTGTTGCCCGATCTCGACAGATATGTTGTTGATAAGGAACTCCAAAATACTTAATTTTCTGTGTATCACTTTTTGAAATTTGTTTCGTACAAAATAAAAAATAAGTTAATTCGTGCCCCAGAACAATAAACTTAAAAATAAAATACTACGGGCCACGAACGACCAATCCTAAAGAACTGTTAATTAATAGGAACAACTACAATTTGTTTTGACGTGCAATGAATTTGATACCAGTGTATTTGTTTCACCCCGCACAACCAGCATCCCCACCCTATTCCGGAAGAGTTGCGTCTCATGTCGAAGAACTAACCCTAGAGGTCCCTATCAAACCGACCATTTATATGATTCAAGAAGAACTAACCCTAGAGGTCCCTATCAAACCGACCATTTATATGATTCAAGAAGAACTAACCCTAGAGGTCCCTATCAAACCGACCATTTATATGATTCAAGAAGAACTAACCCTAGAGGTCCCTATCAAACCGACCATTTATATGATTCAAGAAGAACTAACCCTAGAGGTCCCTATCAAACCGACCATTTATATGATTCAAGAAGAACTAACCCTAGAGGTCCCTATCAAACCGACCATTTATATGATTCAAGAAGAACTAACCCTAGAGGTCCCTATCAAACCGACCATTTATATGATTCAAGAAGAACTAACCCTAGAGGTCCCTATCAAACCGACCATTTATATGATTCAAGAAGAACTAACCCTAGAGGTCCCTATCAAACCGACCATTTATATGATTCAAGAAGAACTAACCCTAGAGGTCCCTATCAAACCGACCATTTATATGATTCAAGAAGAACTAACCCTAGAGGTCCCTATCAAACCGACCATTTATATGATTCAAGAAGAACTAACCCTAGAGGTCCCTATCAAACCGACCATTTATATGATTCAAGAAGAACTAACCCTAGAGGTCCCTATCAAACCGACCATTTATATGATTCAAGAAGAACTAACCCTAGAGGTCCCTATCAAACCGACCATTTATATGATTCAAGAAGAACTAACCCTAGAGGTCCCTATCAAACCGACCATTTATATGATTCAAGAAGAACTAACCCTAGAGGTCCCTATCAAACCGACCATTTATATGATTCAAGAAGAACTAACCCTAGAGGTCCCTATCAAACCGACCATTTATATGATTCAAGAAGAACTAACCCTAGAGGTCCCTATCAAACCGACCATTTATATGATTCAAGAAGAACTAACCCTAGAGGTCCCTATCAAACCGACCATTTATATGATTCAAGAAGAACTAACCCTAGAGGTCGCTATCAAACCGACCATTTATATGATTCAAGAAGAACTAACCCTAGAGGTCCCTATCAAACCGACCATTTATATGATTCAAGAAGAACTAACCCTAGAGGTCCCTATCAAACCGACCATTTATATGATTCAAGAAGAACTAACCCTAGAGGTCGCTATCAAACCGACCATTTATATGATTCAAGAAGAACTAACCCTAGAGGTCCCTATCAAACCGACCATTTATATGATTCAAGCAAACAATGGATCACATGCCGTTGATGAGCGTTTTTTTTTTAATTTAACAGCAATTTTGTTTTGGTTGAAACCAAAGAATGACTTAACTATTACCGAACTGAATATATGTTCTCTAACGCTCTGTTTTAAGAATAGGTGAAAATAAGTAGGAATATGGTCAGGTAACGCATAGAGTATTATAAATTCTCCATAGTTCTATATAAAAATGTGCACTTTATTAAAAATAACTTCAAAAACTACCTTTGTTATCACATTTGGATATCCCAGAAACAATTTCACTGAAGCTACTTATTTTTGACTCTGTTAATCTAAATGACGAAGAAAACAAAGCATTATTAAAACCAGTCCGAACCTTCATCATAAAAAGTAAAATATTTACTCCCTGACATGCTCATGTTTCTAGATACTGGGCTAGATGTAATGTTATGTCTACGGACAGAGTGAATTACAAAGTATTTCGATGGGCTTTTAGAAATGCTGTTAATAAAAAGAAAAAATGGTGTTTCAGAAGTATGACAAAATTTAGAACTATATAGATCTACTGATCTAGATAATATTGTGCATAAAAATGCTATAACACAGTTAGAAGATTTTTTATTAGATAAATATAAAGTAAACTGGCAAAATAGAATGTTTTCACAAAAAGTTGGAAATAAATTACGAACTTATCAATTGTTTAAAGAGGTATTTGAAACAGAGATGTATTTAAGTAAGAACATTCCAAGTCGATACAGAAGTGCCTTTGCTAAATTTAGGTGTGGTGTGGCTCCTCTGCGAATAGAAACAGGTCGTTACGAAAACAAGAATGTAAATGAACGAGTATGCTTTATATGTCATGATCAGATAGAAGATGAGAAACATGTTTTATTAGACTGCCCTTTAAATACAGATTTGCGTGAAAGTTTATTTATTGACGCTAAAAGGAGTAATGTACATTTTATTATTTTATCTGATGATGATAAGTTTATATATCTATTTAAAAGTACTGATTGTTATGATATGGTTGCCAAGACCTGCTTTAATATTTTAAGTAGAAGAAATAGTTTTTTATATTCTTGATGGATAGTTAACTTTTTACTGAACTGAAATGTTTTAGACATGATTTAAAGTTTTAATTTATTGAAATTTATATAGTCTCTCATAATTCTTTATAGAATGGCACTTGTATTTTATCTATAAAACTTCTGTTTTAATGTATATATTGTGATGATTGTGTATTATATGTATTACATGTGGTGAGACTAATAAAATATTGAATCGGAATCTGCTCACATAATATTGTTAATCTTTTCTCTCTTATTCAGTCTCTTTGTATTAATATTATCAAGTAAATTGTGTATCTTTCAACTACATGCTTACATATATTTCTGTCTTCTACTCCATTGTATAAATAATTCTCACACAAGTATGAAATTTGAATCAGCATTCATATATATGTTGTGATGTTTGTATGTTTTTCCTGGGAAACAGATTTAAAAAAAACTTTTGCTAGTTTCTGAATCCTATTTCACATATGTTGTTGTTCTATTTATGCCGGTTATACCAATAAAATATGCTTAAACTAACATGTTCATGGTAAGAAAACGAAATCTCTCAAATGGTTGGTTGGTTTATGGTGTTTAACGCCATTTTCAATAATATTTCAGTTATATCGTGGCGGTCAGTTTTATTGGTGCAGGAAACCGGAGTACCCGGAAAAAACCACCGACCTGTCGCAAGTCACTGACAAACTTTATCACATAATGTTGTACACCTCACCCTGATCGAGATTCGAACTCACAACATCAGTGGTGATAGACACTGATTGCATAGGTAGTTGTAAATACAACTATCATACGATCACGGCTACTACGGCCCTCCCCAAGAAGTTTGCCTATTGTGTATTTAAATGATTATTACACTGCTTTAAATAATATTCAAAATGTATATTAGATTTAAAATAAACGTATGTTTTAACAACATAATAAAAGTTATTCAGTATAGCTTGTTACATTTTTACTTCATAGTCCAAGCACCTCTAAAGTATCCCTGTGAATATTAGAATGATTAATCAGGAAAGGTAATCAGAACGTTTAAATATACATGTACATAATATTCATTCCATATCATAAAATAGTTCGATTTATGTGTTTAACTCTTGTAAGAAGAAACTATTTAAGGAATATTTGAATTTTTTTAACAGGGTATACGATATACCCTGGTTTGGCCTTTGGGGCAGTTTACGCTTAATAAACCGCGAAGCATATTATGAAAAGCGTAAACTGTTCCCAATCAGGTTATACAATATAACCTGTTCCAAAATGTCAAATAATATAGGATTAAACGCATTTTTTCCAGAGTTTATACTCCGGAAAAAATGCGTTTAATCCTTATAATTCTGTAACTAAGTTTTTATTTCATTTGTTTTGAAAATTTACCTTCGAGGATCCCCAATACGCACACATACATTCCATTGCTGTGTGTCGGCCGGCCATGAATAACAACATGAACTAACCTTGTTTTCCTACTTTAAACTAGAGAGTGATGTAATTAAGTTACTGATATATTCCAATTTGATGGCATTTAGCTACTCAAACAAGTAAAATGCCCACAAAATCGTAAAATAAATCAGTAACCAGCTTGTCACCTTGTGTCAATCAGCGTCCCTTGTAAACAACGTCACAGGATGACGATATATTACAAAAGTCAAAGTCGATAGATGGTTGTCTTAAGTATTTTTTCCGGATTTTTTTTTTATGTCAACATTACAAGCTTTAGTTTTCATTGGCATTTATTTTTTTATTTCATATCTAACAATAATTGTCGATTATTAACAATAAACATTGTTTCTTTTATCTTTTTTTATTATCGGGAATCCAAGCCGCCATTTTGTTTACATTACGAAAAAAGTAGTCCGGTGAACATCGTCTATCGAAAAATAAACTGACAAAACCCCGCCTCCATAAGCGCTTATACCCAATCAGAGTATAGGATTTCTAATTATGTAAATCATATAAGAATTATTCCTTATAATTTAATTTTTACAACACAATTTAATTATTCATTGAACTTAATTACGATTATTTCATGGGACTATTTGAATTGCAGTTTTCAAATCAAATTAAATTATATACCTTTGTACATTTATATTAAAATTCTGATGCATAGTATATTGCTTATGATATGACTAAATAAATAATAGAAAGGGAACTTTCTAAGAGGCTAACATTCGACATGTTGTGTTTTGAGAATGTTATATTATTATCTCCTATTCTTGGTTACATTTTCGTAATATGTTTTTATAATGATTGTATTTCTGCATGAATTAACAACTTAAAAATATGTTTGACGTATCGCTCATGAAAAACAGATTCTTCTTCTAGTATCTGTGAATTACAATATTTTTTTCACTCTTGATAGTTAAATTTTCAAACTGTAATGTTCTCGCTAAAGCTCGAGCTTTTAAATTTGAAAATATATCAATATCATGAGTGGTGAATATCGAAATCCACTGTATTTTTACGTCAATGCCATAGATGGATGGTTTTGGACGTCGGAACTATCCGTCAAGTTGACATCTGACTACCTAAAAACCATTAAACGATAATGACGTGGCATGGTCGATCATTATAAAATCTACAATATTATATTATGACAAGAATGGTTTCCGTATTCCAGATTCAATCAAGAAACCTTTCTTATGCGCGTGTCCATATGTGCAAAACACTAGTCCATGCTAGATATGTTCATTTTAGAAGAGAAGAATACATATATGAAGAAAAAACCCATACATTTTGCCCATCTATTTGATTTTAAATTGTAAATTTACATTCAAATTCCAAAGCCGTCTACAAAATAATCAAATTTAGATTGTTTATCCTAAAAAACTGCAATGAACTATATTTCTACTAAAAAGAACAATTTTGTTGCCATAAATGTTAAATGTAGGGGGTTTCGAGTTAAAGAAATATGTTGGTGATATTTATGCAATTAATGTCAGAGATATTTAGATGTAATAATTGTTGTTTTTTGGAAATTTTTTTTTTTTTGATTTTTCTACAATGAAATGGTCCGGTGATAGAATATTTCTATTATATTTATTTTTTATAGTTGCTTTAAAACGCATATACTATCAACCACTTCAATTTATTCAATTCAATTCTTTATTAACCAATGTCATACAACATATAGGTATACATATATTCAATATTTACAATTATACTGATCATAAATAAGACAAAGCACATACAAAATATCACACAAACAAAATATATATCATAAGTCCACACAGAACATTACAAATTCACTACAGATTATAGTCTAAAACTGTAGACTACATTCAACAGTCAGTTGAAAATACAATTTAAAAATGTAAAAGCTACAGAGTGTCAGCTCTAAGTTTTAATAGGTCTGTCTAGACCATACAAATAATTAATTTGCTTATTTTTCTTGATTACATAATTGACAATTTAATGAGTTCATCTATAGTACACATAAAATACTAATATAAAATGTGTTTATCTTATTTTGATGGATGTCATTTTCATAATTACATCCATTTCGGGGTATATAATAAGCAATCAGTTTACTATTGTCATAAGGGTCATTTTCCTGCCTCATATCCAGTAAGTATGATTCCGAGTATTGCTAAAACAAATTGCCTATCATTTTTATTTTATTTTTATATATAATAGATACAACGTTTCCTAACAATAAATGATATCAACTCAAATTGTAGTTTGTAAAGACGATTTTTCACTTTGTTTTGTTTTTGTTTCGTTTCATGTTGATATATGTTCTTCGCATGGTATATATTTTTTATTTATTGATCCTTTAGCACTGAATTTTTGTGTTCAGATTTGAAGAGCACACATGTCAGTCACAATTTGAAGTAAGAATTTATCACTTAATTTCAGATATTTAAAAATGATGAAACTAATTGTCTTGGCTCTTTGTGCCTCCATGGCATGCGCTAGTTACTATAAAGGTGGATATGGCGGTGGATACGGTGGTGGTGGATACGGCGGATATAGTAAAGGGCCAATCATAATCCACGGAGGACATAGTGGACATGGGGGGTATGATGGATACGGTAGCTACGGAGGACTTGGTGGTTACGGAGGACATGGTGGATACGGAGGATATGGTGGACAAGGCGGATTTGGTGGATACGGAAAGGGATATGACAGTTATGGTGGTTTTAGTGAAGGAATCGGATTTGGAGGATATGGACATGGAACAGGATACGGCAAAATCGGTAAATATTTTTCTGTATGCTAATTATTGGTTTTCTTTTGTTATTTATGGTATTTGACCAATGAAAACACCGATATCGAATTTAGTGTGCATGACTCGTATCTGGAATAACTTTCACCATGTACAATCATAAAATTGGAAAGCTAAATAATTTAAAAGTCTTTGGGAGTAAAGCAAACCAATAGGCCTAAGCAGGATAATCTTCTAACGTCACATATGACTGGGGATCAATCATTTTCTTATTGGAGATTAGGGGGCTGTGACATCTTGTTTTAGACAGGAATTTTCTCTCCGCCCGAGTCGACGCGTAATTAATTTTTCTTCAAAAGTTGGATATTGATGTGGTAGATTTATTCAAAAATAGCACAAAACATTTACCTTCCAGAATTCCCAACCCCACCCAAATAAAAAAAATGGTTGCTGTCATATTGGTTTCCATGCAAAATAGATCTGATTCATATATTTACTTTTTTTTTTAAATATTAAAGCATATAACCTTATGGAAAATAATCCAAACTAATTAATAGATATGAAAATACGTCTTAGAGGACACATTCATAGAAAACTGAAAACATTCCATAACGAAAGACACTGATAACCGTAAAGCTATGCGCCCTTTAAGATAAATATAATAAAACTTATAGCCACACGCAAACCAATTATAAATGAATTATCATTTTTGTCCATGGTCATCAAATTCACTTAAAACACGTTTTATTTTTAAAAAAGGATATTTATATAATACAAGTGCATATTTGAGATGTATTTCTTCTTCTAAAAACACATGCGTGGTGAATTATGCTGAGTTTTAAATACAGTTGATACTACAATGCATGAATGCGCTTTATGGGAGAATTTGAAGATAATTGAAATTAACCAACAGTACATGTACATGTAGCTCAAATTTGTGTTGATCTATGTTAGAAAATAATGGGAAATTATGGAAAGGACTTGGAATTCCTAATGATTTAATACCTTGTGTCCAATTTTATTTGCTAATTAACATGTCAAATATATGTTTCAACAAAAAAATAATAATATGATACTGCATCCTGCCATATAGTATACGCTAATCAGGCTTTAACGTTTAAATTATCTCTACAAAGAAAAACGTATATACAGTTAAACCTGCTTTAGTGACCACCTCTATTAAGCAATAACTTGTATTACGCGACCTTAATTTTAATTTCCCTTCACAATGCATTTTATATTAATTAAACCTGTATTAAGTGACCATCTGTCTTATGTGAACCTATTTCAATGTTCCCTTGGAAGGTCACATAAGACAGGTTTGACTGTATATATATATATCATTTATCATTTTTGTTTGTTTGCACAGAATCGTTAACATTTGTTTCCGATCCGACATCCCGTAAGTTCATACGTTGGCTACTTTTTCAGACGTTTATATATATCATATATATATAAACGTCTAAAATGGTAGCACAACGATATCAAAAAAAGATGTTAAAATGTAACAAAAATAACTATAAGTCTACAAAAGAATATAATTATAATTAAATCGACGGATATTTCGCTTGACCGACAAGCTTCATCATCGTCTGTAATAGATATATATATATAGTTTAGTGCGAACGATACGTTTCTGGAATAACTTTAATCATGTACGCTCAAAAATGTTTTGAGACCAAGAAATCATTAGGGTCTTTACAGGATAACCAAAATAGGCCAAGGTCACATATTCCTTTAGGGATAAGACTTAGAAACTAATAAAGATTATTATTGTTTTTATTATACATTTTTCCAATATTTAGTTTATACCCTTTTTATTTTGTAGGTGGCGGTGGCTATTGAGATACTGAGGACAACGAATCCAGATTGTCAACATGAAGTGAAACACTTTATAACCCTGTGCTCGTCGTTGATCAATAATAATAAAACTAATAATATTGGTGATTATGACTTTTTATATGTATATATTTAATTATCTGTTACCTGTTGACTATAGAAGTCAAACTTGTAGAGGACGTTTGACTTCTATAGTATATATGACAGGGCTTCCAAGAGAAATTTTGCAAGGGGGAACAAGACTGCTTTGGGGCCCCGAAACAGACTGAGACTTCTCTCAAAATTGAGGATTTGAGGTCCAATAAAACCACTGCTAAACTTTCATAAATGCTTTATTTCCTGTGCAGCAGAATGTCCAGATAACATATATAAAAATAGTTGAACATACCCCAAAAAATGAAAAAAATTAAAATAAAACGTCTAGGCCTAAGGCTATTGTGCCCTTCAGAGATTCATAGGCCCCTTTTTGGCTCTCCGGACCCCGGACCGATGTATCGGCTGAACCCCCCTCTCATAGGCCCTGTGGGTTAGCATTAGTCATAAACCGCCATATTGAGTAAGTGTAAACCATTGAGTAATCTAAGCCGCTCGTGTATGTGATCTTCATGTACCTATATTTACATGTATTGTCTTCCATTTTAATACATGTACATACACGTATAGCTGTTATAAGGTTTCTTGTCTCACTATAAGTAATGGCATCATCTTTTAAAACTTAATTAGCTTAAGTTTATGTTGATCTTCTAAAGGTGTAAAATCAAGTTCAAAATAACAAAGCTCGTTAGATAAAAACAAAATGAAAATAGTAAGTTTATATATATATATATACAGTCAAGCCTGCCGATAAGGTCACCTCTATTAAGCAGTCACCTGTATTAAAAGGTAACCCTTTTCTTGTCCTGTCATAGACAATTTTATTTGAATTAAACCTCTTTTCAGAGGTCACCTGTCTTATAAGGCCACTTTTTCTTTGTCCCAAAGGTGACCAGTTAATACAGCTTTGATTGTATATAGATTTGTTTTAATATCCATACTTCAAATTAAAAAAATAATTATCTTTTAACTACCAAAGATATAAAACTCTTAATTAAATGAAATATGACTTGGTTAGGGTTATGGTGTTTAACGCCACTTTCAACAATACGTCAGTTATATTGTGGTAGACAACTTTATTGGTGGAGGAAACCAGAGTGCCAGGAGAAACCCACCGACCCACAAGTCACCGACACACTTTATCACATAATGTGATATCGAGTACATCTCGCCTGAGATAGGCACTGATTGCATAGGTAGTTGTAAATCCAACTATCACGACCACGACGGCCCCAATATGACTTTTAAGCAAACACAAGTGATATTCACATCTCTCGACAATCTCTATTGTAATCATTATATGTATTATATTTCATTAGTTTATTACTTACAATTATAATGTCAAGTTAACGAGTGAGCAATTTATTGTTATTTAACTCCAATTGAACAATTATTAAGTCATATTATATATGGCAAGAAGAAGATACATTTCTGTTTGATGATGATGTCATATTTGTACTAGAATAACACGGTTGGTTGGATTTTTATAGTTCTAACTGACCTAGCTCACTGAAGCAACATTATACGGATAGACCTGTCACTACACTCGGACATATTGTCCTGATTATGAGCCAACCAGATATTTGATAAAGGAGTAGTTAAAACATTTGTTCATAAACTGGATTACCACATTATCATGTTTTTATCTGCCTCATAGTGCGTTTGTTCTATATTTTGAATAATGTTGTTATGGTATTCTCTTTGTTTGGAAATCAAGAAGTTGATATTATTATATTTGTTTTTAATGGTGCTCCATCCGATTGTCCATCATCACTATTTAGGCTTTCAATTTTAATTTGTTCTACATCACTTCATTCAGATTTTTATATTTATTTGTCGCAACATTTCTAAGAATTACTTTATAAAATCGCATAGACTGGATAAAATGTCTAGTTTCGAATTTTAGATCAAATACAATATAAATGACCCAACTAGCGCTCTATAACTTTATAAAAGCTTTGATCAGGGGAGTTTCAGGGGGCACATCAGTAAACCAGCCAATCCGCATTGAGACAGTCCTCGAAAATAGTACAAAATAGAACACCAGGAACTTTGAAAAAAATTTTCAGTTGTTTCTTGATTATGATATTTTTTACAGTTAATCCTATCATATTTGGTTAGGTTTTAACTGCAAAAAAACACGTCATTTGTTGAAATATAACCACATATAAAAACATGGATGTAAAATTACTACACCCTGTGTGGAAGGATTTCCTGGATACTGTAAATACTGTTGTTTTGACCGGATATTGAAAACAGCTGATTATTTTCTTATTTGACATACAATGTATGTTTCAAAGTGGATCAGAATGTGGACCTTGGACCAAAATAATAGGAAATAGTTGTCTTGTTATCCAGAAAATTCATTTGGATTTTTAATGATTATTTTATTTACAATGTAAGTCAATGGTGGAATATATAGTGGTGTGCCCTCTTAAGGGGGTGTGTGCAAGCAAATTTCCCGGGTTTGTATCTATGGTTACTGCATCCGATGTGGATTCTTCATTGTTTTAGAATGTTGATGATCACATTTAGGGAAATTTTTCCAAAATATTTGAAAATTTGTCGTGAATATAGCTTAAATATGGCCGAGGCAGTTGATTTCAGTATGCCTGATGCTTTTGCTAAAGATTATTTAGACAGAATCATTAAGAAAACAGAAAAAAGTTTAAATAATACATGTATTTTATATACAGGAAGAAAAACAAAATCTGGTTACACTGTTATTGATGTTCGATTGCCAGGACACTCGCGGTTTGTACCAATGAATGTACATAGACTACGATACATGATTCACACGTGTTGTATTCAACTGAATCCCAAAAATTATCATGTCTCTCATTTATGTCATACAAAATCTTGTGTTAATATTTCACATCTAAGTTTAGAACCGCCACATGTAAATAATTCCAGGCAAAATTGTTTGTCTCAGCAAAGATGTTTGAAAAATCATATGCCTTTCCCGGATTGTATTATTTAAATTATGTTTTTCTCATTGTCATTCGGAAGGATTTTGGCTTTTTCGAATATAACCTGGAGTGATCATCCTCAGAAAATTCAGGATCCAGAATGTTTTTTACGTATGTTTTATCCTTTTCCATGATAATTTCTTGATCGCTGAATCGTGCACATCGCAGAACTGCTTGTCTTTCCTTGTATTTGATCGAATTTTTTCTTGTCATATGATAATCATTTCTGTCCTGTATATTTTTCAGTTGTCTCTTCACAAGACTGCTGTGAATTTCAGCACCAACGGCTTTACATCTGGATTGTATTGATGATGAAACACCACAGTTTCGCATGTGTACACCACCGTGAATCCGGCCTGGAAGTGTTCGCCGCCAAGTTCCAAACTTTGGGTTTGTCTTAGTTAGTGTTCGATTCACACTTTCATTTTTCTGTGTGTTTGTGTTCAAGCGTGTCTTCATCAGTGCCTTGGGACCCAAACGTAGATGGATACACTCCCTTAATTTGCGTAAGTCCTCGTTATTTGGATGAAGCTTAGTTCCTGGAGGAAGGAACTTTGCCTTCCATACAGCTTTCCTTCCTCCTGAGCATACCAATGAATGTTTTTTGCACAGCTGTCCACATTGTCCGGTCACACAAGCTACTATGCTGTCAGATGTATAGCTGAGTTTTCTTATAATTTTTGTCATATGTCCTGCAAATTGTTTATGTGCTTGTTTGATCTCAGCACTGCATCGCTTCGTCACATCCATTGAAAATCTTGCCCGTACTCTGTCCTGTTCTTTCTTGTTGATTCCGGGAAACATTTGTTTGCTAAAGTCAACATTTTTTACAAGTTTGCGATGCGATTCTGACAGATGTCGGGTATCCCTTAAGTTTTCAACGTATACGGTACAGTGTGTTTGTTGACCCCTTTCAAATCCAATGCTTGCAGCGGAGTCACCATCGGAAGTGAATTGTCCAACAACAAGAGGTGTTTCATCCTGGGCAATTTTATGTGCACATGTTTCAGCTGAACGACTCTCATTTCCAATTACATCTGTACGGTCTAAGTTTGCAGTACAAATTCCTCTATGATTTGGACATTTCACATTTCTTCCCTTAGCTCGCATTAACTGAGCAGTGTCACAAAGCATATTGTCAATGTTAACGCATATTATGTCCTTGTTAGGCGTTTCATTCTCAGAAATGCAATACACACTTTGAGTAGCTGGTTGGAAAGGAGTTTTTCCCACACCACTTTCCAAACGGTTGTTATATCTGGCATCTCCCGACACAGAAATAGGGTGGGATTCATCAAAGCCACGTATTTTGTTTAGGTTGAGTAACTTTTGCCTTCGTTCTTGCATGTCCATTTCATTTACTTGCACGGTAGTCTTGCTAACATATATTCCAGCATTTTGCATGGCACTGCATGAAGGCACGGGTATGCCTGCTGACAAGAATAATGCACGTAGACCTTCGACTCCAAGTGGGGAACTTTGGAGACCAACATGAATTCCTAAGTTTACAGTTGAGTATTTTTGTCCCTTTTTAGTGTCCGTGTCGGATTCAGTGTACACTTTAGTTTTCTCGCCACAAAAGTTACAGTTATCACATTTTAATCCGAGACGCCATGACAATCCCCACTTTTGACAATTGTTTGTATTCCAGTTGCATGAAAGTTCACATCGGGGTTCATTTTGACCATGTTCCTTGTAAAATTTGTTGAACATGTCCATTAATTTTCCACAATGTAAGATTTTGTTCCCTACAATGTCATTCTTATTTTCTTGCAGGAGCTCCGGTTCCGTCACCTGTGGCTCTGGTATCGGACGAAAGAAACGCATATTGCCAATATTACCCTCAGAATCTGTAACCAGGTAGTAGTCATCATTAGGCGACAGGTGAACAGCATCTTTGAATGTAGATACAGGTAACCTTTTCGATGATATTGTTGACTCCAGGCACTCTGAAGTTGACTTTTTTCTGAACCTTGGATGTACCGTTTGAAAGAATCTTCTCCTTTTAATGGGTCTGCCTCGTTTCGACATTTTTCAAACTTTGACTTGTGTATTCCCTTGTATTGATACTCACTTTGCAATGATTTTATTGTGTAATTGGCATTTAATTTCAAAGGAATTAGAAAAGTAATAAAAATTCTTATATTTATCTTAGATCTGACCATCATTTTAATATCCTTCTCATCCAAGCACCTGCCAAACTAATTAATTGAAAGTTTTATGTCATCAAAAGACCAATAAAATGTACTCTCCTAATACACATAATTGACCTCCAACTGGAACCAAATAAATAGCGATATAACCAAAAAATTGTGGAAAAATATGATTTTTTTTTACATCTTCAGTAAAAAAATTGGCAAAATTCCATATTTCCAACCCAGGCCATTTCTTATCTTCATTTGTGTTGAGTAAGCTCTTGATTAGTTGTTTAACCTGTTAATGTCTCATTTCATTTCTTTTTTTCAAAGACAAGACATTTTTTGTTTGCAGTCTTTTTCTACATTCAAATCAACCTTTTGAATTTTCTCACTGTTTGACACTTTTTGTATTTTCAAATTATCTCCCCTTTTTAGGGGCAATTGTTTTTGTGTGATGGTCATGTTTTATTTGTAAGACAACAAGGTATCAGAAAAAAGTCATGTTTTAGCAGTAAACAATATTTGTGGTTCACTTAAGGGGGCACATCAGTAAACCAGCCAATCCGCATTGAGACAGTCCTCGAAAATAGTACAAAATAGAACACCAGGAACTTTGAAAAAAATTTTCAGTTGTTTCTTGATTATGATATTTTTTACAGTTAATCCTATCATATTTGGTTAGGTTTTAACTGCAAAAAAACACGTCATTTGTTGAAATATAACCACATATAAAAACATGGATGTAAAATTACTACACCCTGTGTGGAAGGATTTCCTGGATACTGTAAATACTGTTGTTTTGACCGGATATTGAAAACAGCTGATTATTTTCTTATTTGACATACAATGTATGTTTCAAAGTGGATCAGAATGTGGACCTTGGACCAAAATAATAGGAAATAGTTGTCTTGTTATCCAGAAAATTCATTTGGATTTTTAATGATTATTTTATTTACAATGTAAGTCAATGGTGGAATATATAGTGGTGTGCCCTCTTAAGGGGGTGTGTGCAAGCAAATTTCCCGGGTTTGTATCTATGGTTACTGCATCCGATGTGGATTCTTCATTGTTTTAGAATGTTGATGATCACATTTAGGGAAATTTTTCCAAAATATTTGAAAATTTGTCGTGAATATAGCTTAAATATGGCCGAGGCAGTTGATTTCAGTATGCCTGATGCTTTTGCTAAAGATTATTTAGACAGAATCATTAAGAAAACAGAAAAAAGTTTAAATAATACATGTATTTTATATACAGGAAGAAAAACAAAATCTGGTTACACTGTTATTGATGTTCGATTGCCAGGACACTCGCGGTTTGTACCAATGAATGTACATAGACTACGATACATGATTCACACGTGTTGTATTCAACTGAATCCCAAAAATTATCATGTCTCTCATTTATGTCATACAAAATCTTGTGTTAATATTTCACATCTAAGTTTAGAACCGCCACATGTAAATAATTCCAGGCAAAATTGTTTGTCTCAGCAAAGATGTTTGAAAAATCATATGCCTTTCCCGGATTGTATTATTTAAATTATGTTTTTCTCATTGTCATTCGGAAGGATTTTGGCTTTTTCGAATATAACCTGGAGTGATCATCCTCAGAAAATTCAGGATCCAGAATGTTTTTTACGTATGTTTTATCCTTTTCCATGATAATTTCTTGATCGCTGAATCGTGCACATCGCAGAACTGCTTGTCTTTCCTTGTATTTGATCGAATTTTTTCTTGTCATATGATAATCATTTCTGTCCTGTATATTTTTCAGTTGTCTCTTCACAAGACTGCTGTGAATTTCAGCACCAACGGCTTTACATCTGGATTGTATTGATGATGAAACACCACAGTTTCGCATGTGTACACCACCGTGAATCCGGCCTGGAAGTGTTCGCCGCCAAGTTCCAAACTTTGGGTTTGTCTTAGTTAGTGTTCGATTCACACTTTCATTTTTCTGTGTGTTTGTGTTCAAGCGTGTCTTCATCAGTGCCTTGGGACCCAAACGTAGATGGATACACTCCCTTAATTTGCGTAAGTCCTCGTTATTTGGATGAAGCTTAGTTCCTGGAGGAAGGAACTTTGCCTTCCATACAGCTTTCCTTCCTCCTGAGCATACCAATGAATGTTTTTTGCACAGCTGTCCACATTGTCCGGTCACACAAGCTACTATGCTGTCAGATGTATAGCTGAGTTTTCTTATAATTTTTGTCATATGTCCTGCAAATTGTTTATGTGCTTGTTTGATCTCAGCACTGCATCGCTTCGTCACATCCATTGAAAATCTTGCCCGTACTCTGTCCTGTTCTTTCTTGTTGATTCCGGGAAACATTTGTTTGCTAAAGTCAACATTTTTTACAAGTTTGCGATGCGATTCTGACAGATGTCGGGTATCCCTTAAGTTTTCAACGTATACGGTACAGTGTGTTTGTTGACCCCTTTCAAATCCAATGCTTGCAGCGGAGTCACCATCGGAAGTGAATTGTCCAACAACAAGAGGTGTTTCATCCTGGGCAATTTTATGTGCACATGTTTCAGCTGAACGACTCTCATTTCCAATTACATCTGTACGGTCTAAGTTTGCAGTACAAATTCCTCTATGATTTGGACATTTCACATTTCTTCCCTTAGCTCGCATTAACTGAGCAGTGTCACAAAGCATATTGTCAATGTTAACGCATATTATGTCCTTGTTAGGCGTTTCATTCTCAGAAATGCAATACACACTTTGAGTAGCTGGTTGGAAAGGAGTTTTTCCCACACCACTTTCCAAACGGTTGTTATATCTGGCATCTCCCGACACAGAAATAGGGTGGGATTCATCAAAGCCACGTATTTTGTTTAGGTTGAGTAACTTTTGCCTTCGTTCTTGCATGTCCATTTCATTTACTTGCACGGTAGTCTTGCTAACATATATTCCAGCATTTTGCATGGCACTGCATGAAGGCACGGGTATGCCTGCTGACAAGAATAATGCACGTAGACCTTCGACTCCAAGTGGGGAACTTTGGAGACCAACATGAATTCCTAAGTTTACAGTTGAGTATTTTTGTCCCTTTTTAGTGTCCGTGTCGGATTCAGTGTACACTTTAGTTTTCTCGCCACAAAAGTTACAGTTATCACATTTTAATCCGAGACGCCATGACAATCCCCACTTTTGACAATTGTTTGTATTCCAGTTGCATGAAAGTTCACATCGGGGTTCATTTTGACCATGTTCCTTGTAAAATTTGTTGAACATGTCCATTAATTTTCCACAATGTAAGATTTTGTTCCCTACAATGTCATTCTTATTTTCTTGCAGGAGCTCCGGTTCCGTCACCTGTGGCTCTGGTATCGGACGAAAGAAACGCATATTGCCAATATTACCCTCAGAATCTGTAACCAGGTAGTAGTCATCATTAGGCGACAGGTGAACAGCATCTTTGAATGTAGATACAGGTAACCTTTTCGATGATATTGTTGACTCCAGGCACTCTGAAGTTGACTTTTTTCTGAACCTTGGATGTACCGTTTGAAAGAATCTTCTCCTTTTAATGGGTCTGCCTCGTTTCGACATTTTTCAAACTTTGACTTGTGTATTCCCTTGTATTGATACTCACTTTGCAATGATTTTATTGTGTAATTGGCATTTAATTTCAAAGGAATTAGAAAAGTAATAAAAATTCTTATATTTATCTTAGATCTGACCATCATTTTAATATCCTTCTCATCCAAGCACCTGCCAAACTAATTAATTGAAAGTTTTATGTCATCAAAAGACCAATAAAATGTACTCTCCTAATACACATAATTGACCTCCAACTGGAACCATATAAATAGCGATATAACCAAAAAATTGTGGAAAAATATGATTTTTTTTTACATCTTCAGTAAAAAAATTGGCAAAATTCCATATTTCCAACCCAGGCCATTTCTTATCTTCATTTGTGTTGAGTAAGCTCTTGATTAGTTGTTTAACCTGTTAATGTCTCATTTCATTTCTTTTTTTCAAAGACAAGACATTTTTTGTTTGCAGTCTTTTTCTACATTCAAATCAACCTTTTGAATTTTCTCACTGTTTGACACTTTTTGTATTTTCAAATTATCTCCCCTTTTTAGGGGCAATTGTTTTTGTGTGATGGTCATGTTTTATTTGTAAGACAACAAGGTATCAGAAAAAAGTCATGTTTTAGCAGTAAACAATATTTGTGGTTCACTTAAGGGGGCACATCAGTAAACCAGCCAATCCGCATTGAGACAGTCCTCGAAAATAGTACAAAATAGAACACCAGGAACTTTGAAAAAAAATTTCAGTTGTTTCTTGATTATGATATTTTTTACAGTTAATCCTATCATATTTGGTTAGGTTTTAACTGCAAAAAAACACGTCATTTGTTGAAATATAACCACATATAAAAACATGGATGTAAAATTACTACACCCTGTGTGGAAGGATTTCCTGGATACTGTAAATACTGTTGTTTTGACCGGATATTGAAAACAGCTGATTATTTTCTTATTTGACATACAATGTATGTTTCAAAGTGGATCAGAATGTGGACCTTGGACCAAAATAATAGGAAATAGTTGTCTTGTTATCCAGAAAATTCATTTGGATTTTTAATGATTTTTTTATTTACAATGTAAGTCAATGGTGGAATATATAGTGGTGTGCCCTCTTCATGTGTACTCGATAGACACTGATATTATGTCCACGTTGGATTATCTCTCTTGCTAAATAATCCGAGTAGCGTTCCATAGCATAATACAAGCTTTGATCAGTTGTGATGGGCGTGTCAGTGCGTAACCATCTTGCCAGTTCTTTATATGGTAAGGAAACGATTTAAAAAAAATAATAAGATACAATGTAGTAATAGATATTTAACTAATATAAGTTTTGATTTTTATGATATTTTTTTTATTTCTGTCAACTGTTTAAGGATGAATCGTTTCCACAACATTGTACTAAAGGAAAGCGAAAGTTAAACAGAAAATATTGAATATTTCCAGTTTTACTGAAAATAAAATTGATACGATGATATGTTTTAATTTATTGTTGTCTTAGACGATTGCATATAGCCATGAATTAATATGATGAAATATAACAAAGTGAAAATACGGAATACCATTGTTGATATTTTGACCTCGACATAAGACACACTGTTACGGTGTAATCGATAGTTGCCAACAATAAACATTTAAATCCATTTTTTTGTCATTTAAAAATCGATGCATTTTTCAGAAACCCATTTTAACATGTTAATTTCATTCTCAAATTAAACAAATTATGAGGAAAAAAAGAAGAAGGGGTACTTGAAGCATAAAATGCAAGTCCTATTTATTTTAGAAATAATTTTATGCTATTGTGGAAAATAATTATGATAGTGAAATTGTAATATATGAACGAATGGAAATTATTTCTAGCTCGCATAGCGTGTACAATCAGACACCAGTAATATATCGGTATATACGAAACAATCATGTACTATATACATCTCTTTGAACAAGTGTACACACAGACATATATAGAATATAATGTATGGAGCGCAATGCATGGCTTCTTTACCATTAATAACTCGGTCAAAATGTGGTTCCATTTAAAAGAATTTCACTAGAATTAAGCACATAACGATAACTCTATTTGCCTCTCAGTTATGAATGAATGTCGAAAACTTTTAACAGTTACTAAACTACTAAACTTTAACAGTTCAACTTGCTTTTTACACATAATTCTCTTGGAGATTAGCCGCACTCTGCAAGTGTCTGTCTTCAAGAATTTGTGCTCTCGTACCTCTGTCTTTGCATTACATTATGTTATTTTGTCTATTTCGTTATACTGGTGTTAAATAATTTAAAAAAGTAGTACAACATGTGAAATGACATCTCCCCCTTTTTACATGAGTTTTTATTATCAGTTTGCGTCCGTCGTTGTTATCTTTTTACATATCTCCTATCTTCTCGTGTACAAGTGCGCTATGCAGAATCAGGCTTGCATAGATAAATAAAAAATTCAACAGAGTGTCTAGGCCTTATTTTCTTAAGTTTAAAATAGACTCTATTACAGATGTAATGGTGAACATAAAACCAACCATCAAAAGAACCAGAAATGTAAACACATCAAGATAAGTTTCAATTTAGTACCTATGAATAGCATACAGGCTATGTTGTCCAAGCCCTACGGATCACATTTTAACACATGCTTAAGCGATACTAGTAGTTTAAAAAAATTGGTTACCAGGTGTACAATACAGATTTGTGTTAATCCTTAGTTAACTAACAGTGTCTGAATTCTTTTTCTTCCATGTAGATACATAATGGCAAGTGCGAATATCTGTGATCCATGTATAGAGGAAGGCAAGAATTCCACAGCCGTAAAATATTGTTCCGACTGCGAGGAAAAATTGTGTGGAGAATGCTCGGGATTTCATCTTCGCTTTAAAAAATTCAAGTCTCACCATGTAATTGATCTGTCGTTGATAGGATCAAGAATACCAACATCTTCTAAGATAAACTGTGAGATCCATACAGACATCCAGATTGATTATTTTTGTAGTCAACATGATGTTGTATGTTGTAGGGCTTGTCTTCCGGAGAGTCATAGGACTTGTGAAAATGTTTTACCTTTAGATTTTGCATCTAAAGATATCATAAATTCGTCTTTACTTTCTGATACGCTAAAAGAATTTGATTATATGACTGAAACATTGGAAAAACTAGTATCGAACAGAGAAGACGGTAGAAAGGTACTTCAAAAGAGCAAAACGTCAATGATTAAACAAATTAGGGTCATAAAGTCTAAGTTATTAAAACACATAGATGAACTTGAACAAAAGTTAATCACTAAACTTACATCTATCAAAGAGAAAAATGAGACGAAAATAAATAAAGAGAAAGATGAAATGTCACGTTTGGTGTCTTGTTTGAAAGATGAAAAACAAGAACTAGAATTCCATAAAAATTATTCGTCAAATAATCAGCTGTTTGTGGTTTTACGTAAGCAAATTACAAACATCCAGAAAACGGACACCAAGATCCAAGAGATGATGTCTACTATTAAGGACATAGACATGGAATTTGAAGAAAATAAGAATTTCAAAACTGAAACAATTGGATCCATTTCAAAGATTACCCGGCCGTGTCCTATTCAGTACAAATCAATGAAAATACAACAACCACAAGTACAACAAGACAGTACAAAGACACTGACAGAATTCAGAAAAGATGGTCTAGTAAACGTAAAACGTGGCATAACATACAACTTAACCAACATGACCGTCACTTCTGATAACAGATTACTTGTCTGTAATTTTGAATCAACTGATCCAAAGGTATATATTTACAAGGATTACAAAACCTATGAAGACGAAATATCATTTACCTCTCGACCATCCGGTATCACTGTAGTACCATGTACAGATAAAGCTATAGTTACTCTTCCAGACGAGAACTCCATACAATTTATCAACACCACCAACAATACAAAGGACACGAAGATACATATAGGAGATACTTGTTACAGTGTCACTGCTGTAAAGAATAAAATTTACCTGGGTGGACGTAGCAAAGTTATTATTTTAGATATGAATGGATCTCGTGTGAGAGAAGTACAAACTGATGGTGGTGATATTTATGATTTATTCTATAATGAGAGGAATGATCAGATGTTGTTAAGACAGTATGGGAGGTTGTGTTGTATCAGTTTAGATGGCCAAGCTATATATAGATACGACATATCAGGTTACGACGAACTGGCTGTCGATCGACAAGGTCATGTATACATCAGTGGATATACGACCACCGACATACAAAGGTTGTCACCAGATGGAACATTCCGTGATATAGTATTGAGTAAACGTGATGGTATTGACCAACCATGTGATATAACATTTAACAATAATCTCACAAAATTTTTCGTTATTAGTAGGGGGAATACATCTGTATTGGTTTACAGTTGTAAATAATGGATTTGTGTATTATAAGAACAAAATCATTATATATATATATTAGTGTGTAATTATTGTTATATAGATGTAGTAAAATATTAATATCAATTTTAGTTGGTATTGATTTATTAGAAATACACAGTAATAATTAATTCGTTACTGTGAGAATTGTGTGGAATGATGGATCAATTGCTTACAAACTTTATTACTCATATTATTCAGTGGATATTGTTTACACTCTCTAAAGTCTGATGAAGAATATAAACTGGATGTCATATACAAAAACAAAGTAGAAAATAAAATCTTTTCTTGAGCTGTTTCCATCATTTGGTGTCCGTCGTCTGTTTCTAGTCATTTGTCATCAATCGTCCGTTCATACTAAGACCAATGGGCCACTCTTACGAAAACTTGGCTAAGATGGTTCTTTGATGGTCCTCTCTAAAATTGTGTTGAGCAAGTCTCCCAACCTTGAAATATGTTTGTTTCCTACAAATCAGAAACCAGCAGATCAAATCTTACCAAACTTGCATCGAAGAGTCATTCCAGAGTCATTGGATTGTCATCTTTCAAAAATGTATGACAGATCTGACATCAATAAAAGACATTTTTCGTAATATATCCATGACATCTATACTTTTATTGCAGTGAGATATAATGTAATAGTAGCTATGGTTGAAAATATTCTACTCAGAAATCATTTTACATAGTAAAACAAAACTTGGTTGGAATGCTCCTCAATCAAAACTATGTGCCGCAATTCTCCCCTCCATCAACTATGAGCGTCGGGGTCGTGCAATCAGTACCTATCACCACTAATGTTGTGAGTTCGAATCCTGCACATGGTGGGGTGTACTCGATACAACATTATGTGATAACGTTTGACAGTGACACACCATAATAAAACTAAGCTTGGTTGGTCTTGCCCTTCATCATTCATGGCTGTCGTTATTAAAATAGAAATGTGTAATCATTGGATGGTTCATTACCGTTTATATATATATCTACTACAGATTATAATTACAAGATTTCCGCGAAAGGTCATTATGTAGAGCTATTAAGAACAAAACTTTACGACAAAAGAGAGGGTTCAATTTCACACCGTGAACTTTCCATTTATATGCAGAAACATTCCAGCATCACCTGCATATAGAGTAGATATTTCTCAGTTGCTCCGATATTCCAGAGCTTTTGGTTCCTTTCATGATTTCCTTGATAGAGGGTTGCTTTGCTTATGAAAAGGAAGTCATCACTTTTGAAGCTTTAAGGTCGCAAACAAGACCTAGGAAACCATTACGGAAGATTTGTGTCACAAATGATTACAGATATGTTCCGTTTGTCGTAATCATAATCCAGGCCTTTCTTCATTTAAAACTTATCACCGGGTTTGTGACAAGAGCAACACGACAGGTGGCACATGGGGATCAGGAACTACTAACCATTTCGAAGCACCTGAGGTCACCCCCATGTTTTAGTGAGGTTCGTGTTATTGATCTTTGGTTTTTTCTGTACTGCTTTGTAGATCATTGTTTGTACTTCACTTTTCGTAATTGTATTGTCTGTCTTTCTTCGATATACAGTTTCTAATTACCCCTTTTGGTATCTTTACATTTTTCTTGCAATTTGCTTGAAGTCAAGGATGATGCATAATCTTTATAAACGTTAAGCGTGAAATATGGAGGGAAAAGAGCACAATCATTTCGATTTCGGACAAATAAAATAACCATCTATATGACTATCCATTCGGTCGTTTCAATAGAATATCACTTTTGGTTGGTACGATTGGACGGTATAGGAACACTGCATCTCATAAACGTGACAATATGGTTGTGTTAGCGTACGGGTGTGGGAGTGTAGCTGTCTTTGATGCTTTTCCTGCAACTGCAACTAGGCCATGAACGTTGTACAACGTAACAATTACGGTGTCACTTACCATGCCAATTTGATTAACACACATTTACACACATTTATAACCATCTCTTGGTTGAAAGACTAATCATATGAAAAGAATTTCATACATTTCTGTCGTCTGTCATTTATCTTGTAGGTTTGTATTGCATCTCGAAACTGTATTGTTGTAAAATGGCACTCCAGCTCACGTAAATACCCCCGTTCAGTTGGCTGCTAAGAAATACGGCTCCAGTGCCTTATGATCACACTCTACTATGAATGGCTTACTTAGGAAATAGGTAAACAGTCCTAGATTACTGTGACCATGACTAGTAATTCTAAAGTCTGTATGAGTTTTGATACTTATTTATTGTATATTATAATCTGGATGCCAAAAATGGAGAATACATTAGTAATGATTTGACTTTCTCAAGTTAACTTTGTTTTGAATATGTTCATTGAAAACGTTCTCGTACCTCTATCAACGCTTAATTAATTTAGTAAACATATGAGGTGGCACCATAATTCTTTGATATTAGAATGTGCAGGATATTCCTCAATAACAAGAACTTTCACTAGAACTGAGGATGGTTGGATCCCTTTGACTAAATTGTTATGACCTAAGTAAATGCATGTGCTCTGGGCAAACGAACATTTTTTTCGGTTCTAATTTAAGGTCGGTATTTTTGACTCTACCTAAAAACTTAATTGAGGTATTGAATGTGTGTATCAAATGTTTCTGATGCCACAAGAATGTATTCTATATAACACAGATATCATTTAAAAGTCAATTCTATCAAGATTTTCTCCATTCGGAAATAATGAGGGATAAAAACTGTAAGTCCTATAGGTGGCCTTAGACATTTATTGGTGAAAAACATGTGTTGGGGTTACGTAACACTGACTCTCAGCTGAAAATATGCTGAAGTTAAATCAATGGAAGTAAAATGTGTTGGTATGTAATGACTCTGTAAATCGGATATTGAATGAGAAATTGCTGATCTTTAGTTTTATGTGCATGTTTTGTAGATTGTTGTTTGTCCTTTGTTCTTTTTTCTTTTGACCATTGTGTTGTCTGTTCTTCTTCAATATACGGATTATGATTACCTCTTTGGTATCATCAAGCTCTTCATACTTAAGATACCTAAAGTCGCAACAGAAACGAAACTTTGACAAGATATTCTATTTATTTAAAGAATCAGATGTATTATTTGTATGAGTTCTTTTTAAAACAAACACAATGGGGCTGGTTATGGGAACGTCTTCAGTTTCATCGACTGATGTTATAACTCCTTGACAAAAACGTTTATCTTATTGATGTCATAAATGTTTTCCTTCTTTCATGGAGAAAGACGATAAGATCGCTGATTTTTCGACTTGAAATCTATTTGTTAAATGATCAGCAATACTAAAATATAACGCAGTTTAGGTACATGTCATGTTCACTGGCACAAAACATATTCACCGACAGTTGTATATTTCATACAATATGAGTGGTCTTATGGATACTCATGATCAATAGAAACAGGTTCAATTTCAACTACAGTCTATCTTTTATTCAATGTACAATTTCATTTGTAAATTTTAGGATACCGAGTTCTTTACTCATTCATGACTTATCACAGGGTTTGTAGCTAGATTAACACGATGGGTGCCACTAGTGGAGCTGCTTATCTTTTCGGAGCACCTGAGTTCATCCCCTGTTTTTGTGGGGTTCGTGTTACTCGAGTTTTCTGTGTATGTTTTGTAGATCGATGTTTGTCCTTTTGTACTTTTTCGTTTGACCATTGTGTTGTCTGTTCCTATCTTAAACTGTTTTTATTGATTTTACTAATGTGCATTCCTTGTATTCCGTACTGCATATTTCTATTTAATTTTTCTTTCAAATAAGTGCTTAAGTATTTGATTGAATGTGATTGGGAATTTTCTTGGCGGATCCTAAATTATAGAACAACATTTTGTCGAGATAAGATAATATAGTATTAAACTCTTCTTTTCATGTAAAGTTTGTGAGTGCATCGGCACCGTTTACACATGCATGAACTGCTGAAAGGAACCGTTTAATACTTATAATTCTTAAATTTAATATTGTAGGTAAAAATGTATTATTCTTGCATATCCCTGGTCTAACAATCGCACAAATTAAAATTCCGCGAAATGTTGTTGACGACTTTGGAACATTAACAACATGACGTCATATGAAGACTTCCAGTTTAAAACGTAAAGATCAGGCGTCATTTGGCTTCGTGTACCCTTCAATTTCAAAAAGATTTAACTAAAATAAGTCTACAAGGTAGGCATTTTAATCATTGTTGTAAATATGACATGTAGAATTTCACGTTTTCAAGATGGTGGATCCTCGTAGTTACGGCTTGCAGATTGAAAATTTTACCGAGTTATGAACGAATGAAAAAAAAACCAGGTGACAGTGTCCTTGTCCAATCGAAAGGCACGGAAAAGATATACTTTAATTCTATAAGAATTAATATGAAACCGGCACGGCCTTGAATGCTCGCGCATCTGAAAATTATCTGGCAATTTCATCAAAAAGTGTCGAGATTTTTTGGGCCGAGATATATTAGGGACGACGTTTTTTAGGGCCGAATCTAGTCTCATTCAATCGAGCTGTCGTTCCTTTATTCGAGTTATCGTTCCTTACGAAATCTCAAAAGTTAACTTCCGCGTAGAAACAAAAATTCTTGTCAGTATGTCAGAAGAGATTTAATAAATTAAAAAATATCAATATAAGTAAAACAAGCTAACAAAATGACTTTTATTACACACGGGTTCCGGGTTTCAGTGGTATCGGACGTACGAGAGAGGGTACGAGACTTCAGGATCACATTTGCGCTTTATGTTAAGAAGATCTTCATTAGTTGAGTGTGTTAGTGTGTTACCCGGAAACCGTGTTTACAAAACGTAGAATTTTTTTTTCTTCGACAATATGTTCAACCATGTTTGTTAAAAAATCCTAAGTACACATTTTATACCATAAAGAGCTCGCTTAAGCTCGCATATTATGTGATAACATTAGCTGATGTGATTTTTACACTACGATGTATACACGAATCCGGTGTTTTCCTTACAGAGCAGTTTTTTTCTCCTATAAACGGTTCCAAAACTTTCAACGGATTGAATATTCGGTAAATAAGTTTTTCAGTTGCAGCATTAAGTTTTGATTTAAACAACTCCGGAATTGAATTGAAAAATTGACTGGACATAACATTAATGATACCCCATATCTCAAAAAAAAGGAAAAAAAAGGAGAGACTTCTAAATTTAAAATTCGTAACATTTTTTTATATGTATATTTCATGTAAGTGATGAAGAACGTGAAACTTTCAGACATTTTTTTATATGCCGTTACGAATTTTAAATTTAGAAGTCTCTCCTTTTTTTTCCTTTTTTTGAGATATGGGGTATCATTAATGTTATGTCCAGTCATTTTTTCAATTCAATTCCGGAGTTGTTTAAATCAAAACTTAATGCTGCAACTGAAAAACTTATTTACCGAATATTCAATCCGTTGAAAGTTTTGGAACCGTTTATAGGGGTAAAAAACTGCTCTGTAAGGAAAACACCGGATTCGTGTATACATCGTAGTGTAAGAATCACATCAGCTAATGTTATCACATAATAATTCTTATAGAATTAAAGTATATCTTTTCCGTGCCTTTCGATTGGACAAGGACACTGTCACCTGTTTTTTTTTCATTCGTTCATAACTCGGTAAAATTTTCAATCTGCAAGCCGTAACTACGAGGATCCATCATCTTGAAAACGTGAAATTCTACATGTCATATTTACAACAATGATTAAAATGCCTACCTTGTAGACTTATTTTAGTTAAATCTTTTTGAAATTGAAGCGTACGAGAAGCCAAATGACGCCTGATCTTTACGTTTTAAACTGGAAGTCTTCATATGACGTCATGTTGTTTATTTGTGCGATTGTTAGACCAGGGATATGCAAGAATAATACATTTTTACCTACAATATTAAATTTAAGAATTATAAGTATTAAACGGTTCCTTTCAGCAGTTCATGCATGTGTAAACGGTGCCGATGCACTCACAAACTTTACATAAATGCCCTTGGGACGTTTATGCAGTTTGTGAATGCGTCGGCACCGTTTACACATGCATGAACTCATGAAAAGAAGAGTTTAATACTATATTATCTTATCTCGACAAAATGTTGTTCTATAATTTAGGATCCGCTAAGAAAATTCCCAATCACATTCAATCAAATACTTAAGCACTTATTTGAAAGAAAAATTAAATAGAAATATGCAGTACGGAATACAAGGAATGCACATTAGTAAAATCAATAAAAACAGTTTAAGATAGGAACAGACAACACTATGGCCAAACGAAAAAGTACAAAAGGACAAACATCGATCTACAAAACATACACAGAAAACTCGAGTAACACGGAACCCCACAAAAACAGGGGATGAACTCAGGTGCTCCGAAAGGATAAGCAGCTCCACCAGCGGCACCCTTCGTGTTAATCTAGCTACAAACCCGGTGATAAGTCATGAATGAGTAAAGAACTCGGTATCCTAAAATTTACAAATGAAATTGTACATTGAATAAAAGATAGACTGTAGTTGAAATTGAACCTGTTTCTATTGATCATGAGTATCCATAAGACCACTCATATTGTATGAAATTCACTTAATGTACACTGGATCGGACATAGGATATTATGCTTTGGGACCTATATGTCAGGCAAGTGGTGTGCAGACTTCCTGATGTCCCTATCAGCTCCAGTGAATTATAATTGTTTCATCTTACCCAGTTTTATTTTGGAATACATTGTTTCATCTCTTTTTGTGCAGAATTTGTTTTGTTTGACAATGACCCTCAATCTGATTACTATATGGTGATTATGAGTTTTGTAACCATAGAAACGTTACCTTTAACCGTTGAGGATAAATACAATATTTAACGACAAAAGTAAAATTAATGTTATCAAGAATATACCGATAAAAAGGCATGACTGGCATGCACTTTAGAATATATTTATACTATTATTTTGCAGTCTAAATTCAACATAAAACTTTTGTCACACGAATGAGTTGATATATTACATCATACATAGACAACACTGTACCCTCTGTAACTTCGTGGCGTGGAATATAATTTTTATATTATATTCTATTACCGATATCTACATATTTGTTGTCTTACTTGTAACTTTATTTGAAATTTGTATGTACCATATTCGTTGCGGGATACCAAAGTAATGGCAGTTTCACTAATGGAAGTCTGTTTAATTATGCTAAATCAAAATACACACACATATATATATATATAGAACATGGTCAAATACGTCGTCTCAGTTATCGATTACAATATTTCTTTATTTCGGACAGCGTCAAGGTCAAATTATGCAATAATAGATTACACAATGCTACAGTCTGCTTCTATCCTTATTTTTAGGAATTGAATTTTCCACTGGCCAGTAATATAGTATTATTACGTGATGTTTTTCATATTGGCCTAGTTATAGGTCCGAGGCCTGCTGTATTGGCCTGAGGCGCAGCCCAATGACCTATAACTAGGCCAATATGAAAAACATCACGTAATGATACCTTTATTAATTAACCAGTTCAATATCTCTCGGGATTTGTCCTTGCAATTGTCGATATGTCTAGCGGATTCCGATCTAGTTGTTATTGGACTGACTGGAATTGGGCCAATACGGAAAATATCCGTATTGAACTGGTTTTTGCCGTATTGGCCCAATGGAAGTTTTATATTGTATTGACAGATTTGATCATATAATGGCTAATAAATCAAAGTTAATTAATAAAGCGTATTAATCTTATTCTCTAGATTTCCATGTA
The DNA here is from genome assembly GCA_963680875.1 of Bathymodiolus brooksi. Taxonomy (NCBI): domain Eukaryota; kingdom Metazoa; phylum Mollusca; class Bivalvia; order Mytilida; family Modiolidae; genus Bathymodiolus; species Bathymodiolus brooksi. The sequence continues at coordinate 60,235,923 of OY804576.1, read as the reverse complement.
TGGCTCTGCCTTCATCGTTATTTTTAGGAGTGTTTTTATCCAATCATAGGTCGTCAAATAAATGCAACATCGTACAAATATACCGTACAATTGATTCATTACCTTTTAAATGTCTATGTCTCCCATTTTAAGGCTGATAATATATAATATCTAGTTATTCGATATTATCTCGGTGTTCACAGATTTGCGCCTGTCTTAGCTATTTATGGAGACATCGGATGGTCACCAAGCCAGTTTCGACATTGGATTAACACGATTCGATTTCGGAATAGACTAATTAAGTTTGATGATGAAAGGATAACCAAGATTGTTTTTAACATGGATTATGAACGTTGTATTACTAACTGGTGTAGTAACGTTAAAAACAGTTTTTCAGAACTTGGATTTTCACAATACTTTAATAGTAAATATATTATTGACCTAAAAATGTTTGAGCAAGCCGTACGTAACCACTATTGTGATATATGGAGATACTCGATTATGAATGCGCCAAAATTGCGAACCTATATATGACGTTTAAAACAGAATATGAATTAGAACAATATGTATAACTCAATTTAGCAAAGAACGAACGATCTGTGCTTGCGCAATTTAGATGTGGAATACTACCACTGGCAGATACGTTGGAGAACTGCTAGAAGAAAGATTTTGTCGAATTTTGCTCCCTACAGAGTGTGGAAACTGAATGTCACTTTCTTATTAACTGTCCTTTTTACAACGATATTAGAACTAACATTTTCAAAAATATATTACAGTCACCTGCTTGTATCCAGTAAGACAACGCAGCACAATTAAACTATTTGATGCGGAATCATCCTAGGAATGTAACCAAATACCTTACCTCCGCAATTTTCCGTAGAAAACAAACAATTTATGCTGTGTGAATATTTTACACTATGAACCAGAACTATATTTTCTTCTGACTTTATAAAGTTTACAATTTCACGTGATTTACATTACATTGAGCTAAGACTTCAAGGTGACTTATATGTCCATTAGGCCGGGTGTATAGTTTCTTATGTATATTATATATATTGCACTTATATGTAGTATTACACATGTCACTATAATAAACAATATAAACTATATTTACATGTATTGGTCTACACTGTAATGCATGTAATACATGTACATACAAGTAAGTATATTTAATGGTTATTATAAATAAAGAAAATGACTTGATTATAATTGACAATTTAATGTCTCAGTCTAGGATGGATGTACGTATCATTGTAATACATGTATATATCGTAATTTTAATGAATGTCTTATTTATTTTACCATCAATTTCAGATATAAAAACATGAAGTGTTACAACTGTCATAAGGCTTCTTATCTCACTAAATGTAAGGAATTCATTTAAGAAAACTTTATGTTTATTTTTCGCACCATTTCTTATATTTACATTATATAATCGCATAGACTGGATGAAAATGTCTTGTTGTAAATTTAAGATAAAATACAATTTAAATTACCCGATTAGCATTCTTCCATAGCTTAAAAAAACTTTGATCAGGGGAGTTTGACACTGATATTATGGCCACGGTCGACGAGCTCCCTTGCTTGCAGATGTAAACAAATCTATTAATTCTTTTTATGTTAATTTTCTGAGCAAATTCATGTATATTCTATTGTATTTAGAAATAATAAATATGTTTGTACATTTTCATTAAATAAGAATATTAATTGTGTACTTTACCAGTCTACGGTGCAAAAAAATCAAATAACCAACATTGGGTTTTTAGAGATGACTATTTTTATGTATAAATAGTACGGCTATCACACAAAATATCTGCAAACAGTTTGATAGGTCAATAATCGTACATGTCATGGATTTAAATGTGAATATGATGCATTGCAAAATAGGTTTATACATTCTCTATTTATTTGCAAACCTTAATTTTCGATAAATCTGATGTTTTCATTCGCTCTCAACTTCATTGACTAATTTCCAATATGGCGGTAATCACCTCGATAATCAGGCCTGGTTAGAATAGTTGGGTGGAGGTTAACTCGAATAATACTGCGCCCTCTATCGGCACTATCGCTGGATGAAGATTAATATAGTAAAGCGTAATATAACGACTGGATTATTCGGGTTAGGTGGAGGTCGGACGTGTCAGTGCTTAACCATCTTGCCAGTTCTTTATAAATGGTAAGGAGACGATAATTTAATAAGATGCAATGTAGTAATAGATATTTAACTAATATAAATTTTTGTTTTTATGATATTTTTTTTTATTTCTGTCAACTGTTTAAAGATGAACCGTTTCCACAACATTGTACGTAAAGGAAAACGAAAGTTTTTTGACAATCGACTTACAGTAATTATTTGTGTTGCAACTCTTACCCCAATAAATAGGTTTTTCCTGTACCACACTGACCAGTAATTATCACATTTGACCAGCAATAGCCAGTGCTAAAACTTTGTCTTACTGATATAGTGATATTCCGTTCCCGTCATCTTGTTAAAAAATCCGTATGCTTACTGTGTCTGGCATTGATTTGTTGATTAGACACCGCCATATTCAAAGAATGAATCTTACGGGAGTGTCAACAGTCAGGGGCGTTCTTTGTTCTTACTCCTTAATGTTGCATTCTTACCCAGTCAGTAACCCCTAAAACTTAAGCGGGGTTACTATTTTTTCAACATTCTTGCTTGATCATACATGTATAACACTGGGCCACCAACATATCAAATTTCCATCCCTGAGCAACACAAATGTGTATGGTATTCACAACAATCATGACCACATATATGAGGGGTACATGGTGAAGGGAGACAGGGGGTTGAGCTGGAGCAATACATAGTGACATACTGTGAAGCAGTCAACATCAGAAACAGACCATTAGGTCAAGAGGATTAACTGTCAAATGTCAATTAAGATTACATTAACTGTTTATCTATGGTAAAATGATATCCATCTGATGTGTATAGAGTAAATAAAATCGTAATATTGACGTTTAAATCAAGTATACACAAGGGTTTTTTTGTGGGTTTTTTTTTGGAGAGGGGGTGCACGTGCACCCCCTGGCTACGGCCTTGGTCTATATAGCTATTTCATTTCTAATTAATTTTAATTATTTTATAATGTATTTATATTTTCATTTAGAGTTTAAAATATGCTGTATTCATATATTTTCAAAACGGAAACTCATGTATTTGTTTTTTAAATACAGCAATAATTGCTGTTAATTTTATTTGTAAAAATAAATGTCATTTAAAAAGGAATTCCCTTCAAAGAGCCTCAATTTACAGGTGTTGATGGTTATACCTATATGAAATTATGACACTAGACATGTTTATATAACGGTTTAAGATAATACCGGATTAATTGGTATTTTGACAATACATTCATAAAAACTTCAAATAAACTCGAAAATTTGATTTAGCATAATTACTTACTCTTTGAAGATTAAATCTATACAAAGAAATTAATTTGTATTTTGTTTTACTTTCATCACACAGATCGAAACCATTCGATTAAAAGCCATACCGTGACGTTAAATAGCCTTGAAAAACGTATGTTAATATATGTGCTTGACTTTTTCGACGGGACGGAGGTGGGGGCTGAAGCCCCTAAAGCCCCCCCTTGAATCCGCCACTGTTCATACTAATCTGGTACTCATCCGAGGGGTCGCGAGTACCAGAATAGCGCAATTGTATTCCGGATTTGCCCCGTGCCGGGTTTGGGTGTTAAAATGTTGGCGCATGCCCAACGCCCCTGACTGTTGACACTCCCGTAAGATTCATTCATGTTCAAAACTCTACTACAACTTGGGTTCTAAGTGAAAAAATCCGTCCTCACGACTGAGTAAAAGTCCGGTAAGTACAAATATCGACATAATTGAGAAGATTTAACCTTCCGGTGCTCATTTATATGCTTTGACCACAGGCGCTTGTGTAGAGTCAAAAATATGCTCGCTATGTACCTAAAATACCACAAGGCCGGACTCACTCCTACTACCCCTGTCACTTCAATCGTTATTTCCCCTGTCAAAATGTCGATAGGACGCAAATCGCTTACTAATTTGCGTAGTGAAATGATTTTTCTTCAAGGAAAACCCGTTTTTATATCTTCCTACCATCTACACCCCCATACTGACAGATAATCCTCAGATTTTGTTGACAATGGACACCTAAGTGGCAGCAAAGCGAAAGTAGGTCACGTGCGACATATTTCCGCCTTTCGGTCGTTCTCGGGTTTTATCATTGCCTTACGAAACATACCTGAGAAGTTCAGAAAGAAAAGTTCGGGAAACGTAATTATATATCAGTATTGTTACTGTATAATCATAATGTTTTTTAAATACAATTATTTCCTATGCCTTATTTTTAGTATTATTTGAATACCAAGAAGCACTGAAGTTTTCATTCATTTTGTCAGTCATATTTTGGCGCCTTGTAATGTTTCTAGTGTTTAGTAATAATATATAATAAAACCCGAGAACGACCGAAAGGCGGAAATATGTCGCACGTGACCTACTTTCGCTTTGCTGCCACTTAGGTGTCCATTGTCAACAAAATCTGAGGATTATCTGTCAGTATGGGGGTGTAGATGATAGGAAGATATAAAAAACGGGTTTTCCTTGAAGAAAAATCATTTCACTACGCAAATTAGTAAGCGATTTGCGTCCTATCGACATTTTGACAGGGGAAATAACGATTGAAGTGACAGGGGTAGTAGGAGTGAGTCCGGCCTTGTGGTATTTTAGGTACATAGCGAGCATATTTTTGACTCTACACAAGCGCCTGTGCTTTGACCCGGCCAATTATGGCTAAAAATGTTGAATTTAGCAGACCCCCCAAAGATGCGTTGCACTCCTGGTATTTTTTTTTATAGTTGCCCAGCGATCTTCGAGGTGCCCCTCTAAGCCTTATTATTGATGGAACTTCCGACTCCTCTGGTTAAACAGTAAATACTGAATATTTCCATTTTTACTGAAAATAAAATTGATACACAAATATGTTTATTTTTTTTGGTTTTAGACGATTCCATATAACAATGAATTAATATAATACAATATTATAGCAAAGTGAAAATACGGAATACCATTGTTGATATTATGACCTAGATATAAAGTTCAAAGTTCAAAGTAATATATTGAAAGAAAATCCAAAATTGAACATCAATTTGCAAAGACAAGACAAACGAGATGACTAGAAATAAACATAAGACACACTGTTACGGTGTAATAGATGTCATAGATAGTTGCCAACAAGAAACATTTAAATCCAATTTTCGTCAACAAAAATCAATACATTTTTTTACCATATTATAATAATCTCATTCTCAAATTAAACAAATTATGAGGAAAAAAAGAACAAGGGACTTGAAGCATAAAATGTTATACCTATTTATTTATTTTAGAAATAATTTTATGCAACACCAGTAATATATATGTATGACATAATAATGTACTATGCATCTTGTTGAACAAGTGTACACACAGACAGAGTACACACATAGAATATAATATATAATGTATGGAGCGCAATACATGGCTTCTTTAAATTAATAACTCGGTCACATTGTGGCTCTGTTTAAAAGAATTTCACTAGATTTAAGCACATACCGATAACTTTATCTGCCTCTCAGTTATTAATGATTGTCGAACATTTTTAACAGTTACTAAATTACTAAGCTTTAACAGTTCAAAGTCCTTTTTACACAAAGTTCTCCTGGAGATAAGCTGCAGTCTGCAAGTGTCTGTCTTCAAGAATTGGTGTTCTCGTACCTCTATCTTTGTGTTACATTTATCTTGTCTAATTCGTTGTACTGGTGTTAAATAATTTAAAATAAAAATATTATTATTATATATATTAATAGGTTGATTGACTGATCTTATTGTGTTTAACGTCACTTTCAGCAATATTTCAGCTATATCATGGCGACCAGTTTTAGTGGTGAAAGAAGACAGACTACCCGGAGAGAACCACCGACATTGGGCAAGCAACTGCTAAACTTTATCACTTGCGGCTGCGAGTCGAGTGCACCCTTTGTTTGTAGTTTACAAAGCCGGTCGCGAACCAACGCCGTATTGGTGTTAAGCTTGTATGAGATGTTGTGTAATCCAACTACCTAACTCATTGAGCCACCCAGGCCCTGCAAATAAATTAAAGCGAATAGTAATTTACGCATTGAATAATCGTAAAAATCTAAGAATACATTTTTGTATATGTCCAACCAAAGCAATTTTAAACACACAATAGTATGAACTTCTTGACATAAATAGCAACCGCATAGGTTTCGTCGCAAATCGTGCTTTCTCTATAAGGACGTAGATATAGATATGCAAAGATATTAACTATGGAAGATTGTAGAACAAATATTTCATGAACCGAACATCAGAAATTTACCAAATCGACAATCTCAACAAATGAATTGATATCACTCCATAGGCCCGACACCAGTTGGAGTCTGAATACCGCAAGCTAACAAACGTGTGAAATACGATATAAAAAAAAACTACGGTTCCATAGTTAACATGCATGACATTATATAATATATGTACTACACAACCATATGCTAGAATATTTCTTGATTACGATAAAGCACAGACAGACTACACAAATAGAATATCAACACAATGTATTGATGTATCGAACATAATACGTGACATCTCCCCATTGTTTTACACGAGTTTTAAATATCAGTTTGTGTCCGTCGTTGTTATCTTTTTACACATCTCCTATGTTCTCGTGTAGAATTGCATCACTAAATGGCAGCATGCTTTACGGGGATGTTGCTTGGAAAGTTTTTTTTATACAACCACAAAAATACGGTCGTGTGTATAATGGTATGGCTCTGTCGTTGTCGTCGTCCGTCTGTAGATATGGAATGACTTCTATCTAATCTGCTGTAATTGAGAATATTAAAAATATAGACGTAAGAAGCAGCAATGAACATTTACTTGAGAAGAATTATCATTGTTAATTGGGGATACAGACTTGTACAAATGAGGGATGACGGATCTAAAGTGATCGATCATTTCGTGTCCAAATCTTACAAATGTTGCAATATGGGAAATTTCTATAAATAATTCTCCCGTATTGCTGTAGTTGGTATATTCAGGTTCGTAGCTACGGGTTCTAGCATAGGCTAATAGTCGAACATGTTTAAAAAATTGTTTTGCATATATCAGCTAAATCATATCTAGATGCAATCGTGATATATGGAATATAATTGCGCTATGCAGATTCAGGCTTACATAGATATAAAAGTCCACCGGAGTGTCCAAGACCTTGGTCTTGTTTTGTAAAGTTTAAAATAAACTGCATTACAGAGATGTAATGGTGAACATAAAACTAATCATCAACACAGCCAGGAATGCAAATACACCCTTGTAAAGTAAAGTTTAAAGTTACAGTACAGTTGACAGCATACACTGATAAATGCTGAGCATAATCTGGATGCTGAGCCAGGCTCAGCAATTTCGCTGATGGTCTGCTAATTAACCCCAAGGTAATAAACAGGGCCATAAAATACCTGGTCAGTAGTGTCTTGTTGATTTCACAGGTGATCTACAGGTAAATATATACACCTGTTTGTGTTACATAACAGGAAATGGGCATATTTGGATTTCAGTGATTTTGATGTGTAGAAAAAGGACTTTAATATATTTAACTGTACCTTGAAAATTTGTCAATAAAATAATATTTTTAAAATTTAATATTTTGTGATATTAGCATCAGCTAACAATTTAAACAAATAATTGAAATGAAATCATAGTTTTGTGTTGGATATATAAGAATTTTTAACTGAAAATATGGCAAAGAAGAACAAGATTAATTGTGATGCTATTTTAATCAATAGATTAATTAATTAAGATTAGATTTAACATTTTAAGAATTTTCTTTCTATGTAATGTGCAAAATTCAAGATTTCAAGATTTATTTGAAAACACTCAGACACATATACAAGTGTAACAAGAGGTCATTTTTTAAATAATGTATACATTCAAGACATGATAGAATGAACATACGATGAAAAAATAATAAATCTGACAGTAAATATAATATAAAGTTACAACATAATACAGGCAGTTACATACAATGTATAATCAGAGTAAGGCAGCAGCTTTTCTAATAAAAATTGATAATCGCTTATAAAGTTCTACATTGCAAATAGAAAGAAGACCTTCAAATTTGGCATGATTAGGGTAAGCTCGATAATAATTTGGCAAATACTTATTTCTAAGGGTGATAATGTTTTCATTTTTACAAACTAATAAAAAATGATATTCGTCTCCAATAGTTTCTTTGCATAAATGGCAAATACGCTCTTCTCGAGGTATATTATACCAACGACCAGTTTCTATAGGTAAATGCAGATTTGAAGTTCTAAATTTAGTTATCCAAATTCTGGAGTGTTCCGACAATCTAAGTAAATAGTTCTCTATACAAAAATCCTTTTTGAAAACAGAGTAAATTTGTCCACGAGAAGAAGAATATATATCACTAAGCCATTTTTGAACAAACTGGTCTCGTAAAATTTGGTTAAATACACTCTTGTCATAAACAGGAAACTAGTTTATAAAAATGAATCCCATGCCAGTTGAATTGAATATAGACTCTATATGATTTAACCATTTGAAACTATACTGATGTTTGGTTTTTAAAAGATACATTAATCTATACAAAACACTACTTAATTTATTTTCATTTAAAACCAACTTGCTCCAAAAAGCGATCATACGAAGCTTCAGACATGGGGTAATCGTAATTGTAATCGTAATCAGTTGTAATCGATTACATTTTTTCATGTAATCGGATGTAATCTGTAATCAGACTTTTTTTTGATTACATGTAATCGTAATGTAATCGATTACATTCATTTTGACCCTGTAATTATGATTACTTTCCGATTACATTTAGATTACTTTTCATCATTTTGCCTTAACTGAAGCATGTATCTCCTTAGATATTTAATGTATGATTTATGTAAATGAATTTTCTTCATGAAATTTATTAAACAAATAATGTAGAATGGTTTACTAGAAAAAATATAAAGTTTATTGACATCTAAATAAAAACATATGTTATGAAATTCAATTGTTAAAAACTTCACAAAGATATCTATTAAATAAGGTGGCAATCACAACATCATCAAAAGATATTAGTCTATTAAATTGCAATCAAAACTATCACAGCTACAAAAAAATATATTAAGCATTAATTATGGCTTCAAAGAGTTGATATCAAAACAAATAATATCTCAATTTCAATTTCTTTAGGGTTTCAATATTTCACTGAAAACAGTTTGTCGGCTTGTGTAAAATACAACACGCTCTAGCATTTATAAATCATCTGACACAACTTTCAAGATTTCATTTGTGACATTGCTTCTTTGAAAGACTTCTGAAGACTATCGCTATGTCCTCAGTGTTATCTCATTTCATCATACCTCTTGATTCTTGTGGAAATGTCAAAGCTTCCTGTAAGCATTGTACAGCATTGATATCTGGTTCAGTAAAGACCACATCCAACTTTGTTACTCACAGGAAGGTACATTATAGGTCATAATTATATATTTTGTTTCTGTTGATGAAAGTCATTCTGATTCCCATTAGAGTAAGAAATATTTTATATAAACCAAAACATCTCATGAAGATTTTTTATACAAGTTTAAAAAGTGATATGAATATCAATAAAGAAATTATATAAAAAGCAATATGTTAATAATGATTTATAATTTTCAGAAACATTTATTATTTGTGGTTAAATAACAAAATATTTTCAATCATACATATTACAAATTAACTGATAAATAACCAGTTGTAATATTTGTAAAATTTTAGATTAAAAGAAAAATAAAATTCCAGTGGGGCTTGCATCTGATATTCAGAGATAAAGGATATTTCTGCTTTTAATTTTGGTCCTGAGTTTCCTTTTAATATTGGATTATATGATAAATGTTTTTTTTTATTATTATTTGTGGGTTATTATGCAACTTGTAATGAATATTTTATTAAACCTAGGATTTTGTTTTCATATTTAGACTGAGAAATTATGCATACATGTATTGTTAAGCAAGTTTTTAGAATCAGAATGACGTTTGTTTTTTTTTATCTTCTGAATTATATATCTATGACACACATTGTAATGGTGTGAGATTTAGCAATGGTGATTGTTGCACAATTTGGTGTCATAAATAAGGTGTCTTCCCAGTTGATATTGATATAAAAGTAAGGACAATTTCATACTGGGCAAGACTTTTAAGTGGTAAGCAGGCTAAATTTTAAAATGTATTTTATAGGCTTTCTAGAAATTTGAATGAAAATGGTGATGCTAATTTAAATTGGGTTTTTTTATCAGAACAATTCTAAATGAGTGTGGATTTACATATATATGGGAAACAGAAAATGTTAATAATAAAGAATGGTTAAAATGTGTTGTGAAACAGCGATTGATAGATCAGTTTGTACAGAATTGGCAAACATCTCTGTCAGATTCTTCAAAAGCATTAAATTATAGGGTTTTTAAAACCAAATTCGAATTCGAGGAATATTTCAATATTTTAAATATAGGTGATGCAATCAGACTGTGTAGATTTAGGACAACAAATCACTATCTACCGATTGAAACCGGTAGATGGAGAAATATTGATAGAGAAAACAGGTACTGTAATTTATGTAATTGTCAGAAATTAGGCGATGAATACCACTAGAGTGTTCCTCTTTAAACGATAAACGCAAGCAGCTTCTTCCAAAATATTTTATGAAAAGACATAATGTTGTCAAATTCTTTGAACTTCTATCTACCAAAAAACAATCGCTGTTACGAAAATTATGTATATTTATCAAACATATCAATAAGATCTTTTGTACTCCTGGCTTACCCACTGTTGTTCCTTAACCTATGTATATTTTGTAAAAAGTCTTGTTATGTTATTATTATGTTGTTATCTTTCTCTGTACCATTGTATTTGGCTGTATGAGAATAAAGATATATATATATATATATAAAAAAAAGTTATCCAACTTTTATTTTCTTACCTGTAGGATTGTTTATTTAACATTGATTAGGTGTTGTTTGACCAAAATACCTGATAATTTGTTCCTTAAACCTTACATGATGATCATCAATTCTTTATACAAAATGACATTAATAGTTTAGAAAAGGTTGAAACTTTATGTGCAGATAATCTCCATATCTATATTAAAATATTTGCATTGTTATATGCAGATGACACCATAATTCTTGCTGAAACTCCTGAATCTTTACAGAATGCTTTGAATAGTTTTGAAAATTATTGTACACGGTGGAAGTTGAAAGTGAATCTAAATAAAACAAAAGTTGTAATTTTTTGTAAGAGGAAATCCAGACATATTCAGTCCTTTAAGCTTTTTGGACATGACTTGGATATTGTAGACTCTTACACATATTTCGGTGTCACTTTTAATTACACAGGCACATTCTTAAAAGATAAGAAACTTAAGTCAGAACAGGCGCAAAAGGCACTTTTTAGCTTATATAGAAAGTTACGTAATATATCTGTGCCAGTAGATTTACAACTTAAACTATTCGACACCCTCATACTCCCCATCCTAACATATGGATGTGAAGTTTGGGGGTACGAAAATGTACAAGTGTTAGAAAAAATACATTTGCAATTCTGTAGAAATATTCTTAAAATAAGAACTAGTACACCTAATTTTATGTCATATGGTGAGATTGGTAGAGCCCCTATTGATGTTGTCATTAATGTAAGAATGATCTCTTTTTGGAATAAGCTTCTCACTTATAACCAAAAATTAAGTAGTATATTATACAGGATTATGTATATGCTTAGTCAAAGAGAAAATGTTAATTTTAAATGGATCAATCATATTAAGTCTATTTTTGATAATGTAGACCTTAGTTATGTTTGGAATCAACAAAATCCAATTCATTTAGTTGAATTAAAACTCACAGTGAAACAAAAGCTCACAGATCAATTTATACAGAAATGGTACAATCTTATAGCTACTTCTTCTAGGGGAAACTTATATGGGCAATTTAAAATGGAATTTAAATTGGAAAACTATTTGCTTAAATTATCTCCAAACGAGAGAGCCTTAATTACTAAATTAAGGTGTTGTAATTTAAAAATACCTGTAGAAACAGGTAGATGGGTAAATATTCCGAGAGAAGAAAGAATATGTCACTTGTGTCACAATGATATTGGATCCGAGTATCATTATATTTTTGAATGTTCATTTCCTAATGTTGTAGATATAAGAAAAAAACATATACCTAGTTATTATACTAAATATCCAAATTTCCAAAAAAATGATAGGACTTTTATCACTTTGTAATGTTCCAGTTTTGAAAAATTTATCACTGTTTATTAGTAAACTTAGAAAATATTTATAATCCAGTGATATTGTGTTTGATTGCCTGTTAGTCATATCCATCATTGTATTTTTGTATTATATGTTATTGTTTGTATTCCTCTTGTTACACATGTATTGTGTCAGAGAGTATAATAAAAGATATGATAACATTTCCCAAGCTTGCCTCTGTTATTTCTCAATAATTTAATTAAACAGTGATCAATTAAATTCTGAAATTGAACGAAGTCGTCTTTTTAAGGATTTACCCTATTCTATTCTAGAGAAAGACGTGATCGACTCATAAAGAAATATAAAGAAATATCTTATCCAATTAAATTTTGATATCAGTCAAAAATAGTTATAATAATTTGTATTCTTTTTCATTTTAAATGAAATATATGGAAATAAATATTAACTGTTGTACATAGACATGTAGTATATTGTCCACTTATTCACCTGTTACACAAACCAAGCTTTAATTAAGTGTCATTTAAAGTTTGTTCTTGATTACCTTCGATCTCATTTATCTCACTTTTATTGTTTACCTGTACTATCTATTTTTCAAAAAGTTGGATAAATGGGAATGAACCATAAATAAGACCTTAAGTACAAGTTTTATCTGTGGCACAGGTTAACTGATAGTTTATTATCCACAATAAACTTTTGACAAGATTATATTGAAATTATATGATGAAATATATTATATGTCTATGTCTATTATAATATTTACAAGTGTGGACATAAAAATGTGCTGTCCAAAAGGCAAGTGTGGATGTCAATATTTCATATTATTAACTTAAAAAAAAAAATTCATGGACACAGGGGTCCTGGAATTTTTTAATAAAAAGCTAATGCTGGATTATTATTTTTGCTTAAAGTCTGGTCCTGTGTTTTTATTTCAAATTTTCATCATATCCCCCTCCCCCTCCCAAGGGATATAAAATTGTATCATTAGATTAATAATAAATTAATAAATAATAAATTCAGATTTTCTATTTAAAATAAATCTCATTTACAAAACCACTGATATTTGTTCAATTTTTAATGCTAATTTAAGCTTTAGTCGCAACAAGATAAGAGGTTTTTGGGCTTAGTCCACTTTCAATAATATTTCAGTTATAACGGAGGAATGTATAAGAAAAAAAGGAAATTATATCAATATATAAAGTGAGTGATTATTGGTTTAAAACACCAAAATGAGCAATTTTCTAGCTATATCAAGGCAATGGAACAAAAAGAAATCAAAGCACCAATTATATATATTACTGTACACATACCAACAAGCATACACAGAAACAGAAATTTGAAACAAAAAGAAGTAACATAGCAAACTTGAATATACATTGGTTGTCATGACATCAAATGTAATCAGTAATGTAATCGATTACATTTACAAAGTAATTGTAATGTAATCGATTACATTTGAAAATTGATGTAATCGTAATGTAATGTAATCATGAAAATTGCAAAGTAATTGTAATGTAATCGATTACATTTGCAAGTAATTGACCCCAAGTCTGCGAAGCTTCATACGAATTTCAAGCGGAAATCGACCAAGTTCTCCATATATCATAAAATGTGGAGTAGTATTTCTAACCTTTAAAATCCGTTTACAAAATTTCAACTGAATTTGTTCAATAACTTTTAAATTTTCATATCCCCACACCTCTGAGCCATACAACAAGATAGGTTCAATCATAGAGTCAAACATTTTCAGTTGCAAGTCAATAGGTATTGATTCATTACGTACCAGTTTATAAATACAATACAATGCTTTATTAGCTTGTTCTACAAGTTTTTTTCCTGGTCTCAAAAAAGGTACCGTTATATTTAAATATTATCCCAAGATATGAGTATGTATCAACAATATCAAGCGTTTGACCATGTAAAATAAATTTAGGATCTTGTGCAGTTTTCCTTTTTCTAAAAATCATAACTTTTGTTTTTGCAACATTTACTTGTAGTCTCCAAATTTCACAATAAGATTCAAATATATCTAAAGCTTGTTGCATATCTTCTTTTGTTTCGGATAAAATTACCGTATCGTCTGCATATAAAATAACAAATATTTTATAGAAAATGTGCAGTTCATTTTCTAATTTTTCTTGGATAATCTTAAGTGGTTCTCCATCTAATTGTCTGAAAAAATCTTCTAAATCATTTAAAAATATTGAAAAAAGAAAGGGAAGTAAATTTTCTCCTTGTCGTACACCGGTAAGACAGTGAAAAAATTCAGATTGACTACCATTATATTGAACACAAGACTTAATATCATTATACATATTATAAATTATTTTGAAACATTTCCCTTTTATTTCACAATTTTGTAATTTCCTCCATAACCCTGTTCGCCAAACTGTGTCAAAAGCTTTTTTAAAATCCACGAAGGTGCAATATAACTTTTTACCAAAAGAAAAATACAAATCAATAAGAGCATGTAAAACGAATATATTATCCACAGTTGAATAACCCTTTCTGAAACCAGCTTGATTTTCTGAGATGATATTTAAATCATTTGCAAAAAAGTTTAACCTAGAATTTAATATAGAAGTAAATAATTTTCCGACAAAACTTATAAGCGTAATTGCCTGAAAATTATCAGGATCAGACTGATTTCCTTTATTCTTGTAAACAGGCTTAATAATACCACTTGACCAACTTTCTGGAATTATTCCACAGTCTAATACTAAGTTAAAAACCTTACAATATAGAGAAATCAACAATGGAGATGAATGTTTCAAATACTCATTCAAAATATTGTCCGTACCTGGAGCTTTATTATTTTTGAGTTTCCTAATAGCTTCTGTTATTTCTAACTCAGTAATCTTACCATTAAGTATTTCATCATAAACAGGATTATCACAAATTTCGTTAATATTAATTTCATCATGAACATTAACATCTTCATCACCTGCATTTAATTTTTTGAAGTAATCATAAAAAGTTTCAATTTCAACGGACGGGTCTTCTTTTTTTCTGTTAGGAAATTTGTGTACTGCTTTCCAAAATGCTTTTGTGTTTGTTTTGGATAACGATCGTAATTCGTCTGAACATTTTTCTGTGTATTTTTTATAGTTTGCATTCAGTACAAGACGATATTCTTTAGCTCTTGTGTTAAGTAGTATTTTATTTTCAGGTGTTTTTGATGATGCATATTTTTTCGAACATTGCGAAATTCATCCCGCTTAACCTTACATTCCCCGTTGAACCATGGCTTATTATTCACCGAGTTACTTTTCTTTCTTCGTTGATTTTGTCCGAATGTAGAAGAAGCAGCATTTAAAAGTACATTTCCAAGGTCATTAACTATGCCGTTTACCTGGTCAGGTGTAACGGAGTCTGTGTTAATATTATCAATGAGGGTATTTAATTCATTCAAAACAACATTACTATTGTCATTGTGGAGTACCTGTGTAAAATCGTCTGCCTTGTTCGAGTTCCATCCAGCGTAAGTATTGTTGTTGTTTACACTGTCTTGTGTATAGGACTTATTATGTGAAAAATATAAAGAAAGTGTATTTGATTGTGTACATCTGAAAACATGGGGTTAAATGGAAGTACTTCAAAATCTGCAAGAATATGAAATAAATTAGACGACAATATCAAATAGTCAACTAGACTTGTATCTTTACAAGTACTTCTTCCAATAAATTTATCTTTATAAACTCTGCCATTGGCAATATATAGAGAACAACGTTTACAAAGCTCTACTAATTTTTGTCCATATTTATTTACACGAGCTTTGTCTTCGCTAAACCTTTCAAGTGGAATACCAATTTCTGCCAGTTTATAATTTGACAACATATTTACATTAAAATATTCAGGAACATTAGAAATATCTAACATATCAAAAAGATTATCATCTAGCTCAACAATATCACTAACATTACTTGTCCTTGAGTTAAAGTCGCCCGCTAACGCAATATTTTTGTGATCACGAGAGAAAAATAATAATTCTTCTTCAACCTCCATAAATCCTTCTTCAGACGAATATTTGGAATTTTCAGGTGGGATATAAACGCAACCCAATAACATATCAGAATTCAAACATTTCGTAAATTCAACCCATTGAACATATTCGGAGTCAGACTTAATAAAATGCAAACAATTAGACAAAGTTTTTTTGAAAACAATTATCCCATCCCGCCTGATTTTTTTTTTTAATTTGTTCTGTGTTTTGCAAAGTAAGTATATTCTTCGGGCAACTTTAACTCGTCAAATTCATCAGTTTTAGTTTCAGTAAAAATTAGTACATCATAAGATTTAATCAATAAATCAAAATCAGGATTCAAAAGTTTGGACTTTATACCACAAACATTTAAGAAGGTGATATTCAGTTTGTTTACGTTGTCACTAACATGACCTATATTGACGTCCGATGTGTTGTCCTAGTTTCCTGGATGAGGATCATTACGGGGGTTGTACGGATGACCATCAACAATAAGCTTGTCATACACGAGTTTAACTGTGTGTTTCTGCCTTTTAAGTTCTTTCATTTTGGGAATGAGATTTCTTCTCCGTTCATAGATTTCACGCGGATATTGTTGATAAACGGTAAATTGTGTGTACATGTTAGTCATGTATTTAAGAGGTTTTTTTTTCAACTTTGACAAAAATGTTATAGTTGTTCTTTTATGATACAGATACATGTGTTTAAAATTTTAATTTTTTTTATTTTGTAATTAATTTTATCTGTTTTTGCAGAGGAATAATATATTTAATTTGCTTTATCAATTTAATCAAATAAATGTAATCCAATTTCAAAAATATACTTGTTACTATGTTTCGATTTTTTCGATTTTTTTTTTATTCCATTTTATCCAAGGTAATATTAATTTCTTTTCTTTTTGTTATTCAGGACATTTCTTGAACATTTTATTTTTCACATTTTTATTCTTATTTCGTTAAACATACATTCTAAACATTAAAAAAAATATGCCAGTTGATTATAAATACATTCTTTTCAATATAAAAAAATGATAAATTAAGTATTTTTTGTATATTAACACACAGATATGGTAAACATAGAAAATCTCAATCAATGAAGGATTTATGGACACTTGTAATTTGCCACTTATTCACTCTCATGTCATAAATTGACCTTAAAGAGACATACTGTCTAGGTTAATGAAATAGAAAAACACACACACACATATTCAACTAGATTCCTAAATTAAATACATATTTTTTTTTTTATAAAATGTGAAATGTTCAATGGTTAAAATTAAATTACTATAAATTTCTTTTTCATAAATATTCATGATTTTTGAATTAAACTTTTTTTAAAATAATTTACTGTTTTTGTTAGTACAAACACAAATAAAAATATAAAAAAGACAACAAACAAATGGTTAAGAAAAGAATAGATACACATCTATTGTATACATGTAAATATTTTCAAATAATTTACTTTTAAATTTTAAAATACAGATAATAATTGAAATTTTAACAAAACAAATCAATTGAAAAACAAAAAAATTTTCATTCAATTTTAGAATTATCAAAACATTACTACATTGTAAAATAGAAAATTTATTATGTAAATATTTCCACTAAATAAAAAGTCACAAGTGTAACAAATCACACATACATGCTCAGGTAAATTTTACTAACACCTATTGAATCAGGTACATCTACCTGGAAATCATTATGATCATATTGTTTATTCAATTTTAGAACATAGTAAAGTACTCTCGACAATAGAATTATGCCTTACTTAATCATTAAGACCATGGATTTTCTCCATTGTTCTGACTGTCTACAGCTGAAAAATATTGCCTTGAGCCATCAGACAACAATATACAGTAGATTAAATGGTGTTAACAATTGTTGTGAAAGCCCCAAAGCATTATCAGCTGAATAAAAGATTAAATGTTGAATTAAATTTAATACTGTCAAGAAATAATAACTTTTATTAATAACATCTATATTTCCAAGCAATATCTCTTTCCATTCTTGAAAATCACCACTTTTTAAATTGCATTAGGCACTGTTAGTGTCATGGAACATGCACAAATTTCCTTGTTAGGGACGAACCATTTAACTTGAAGGGGGTTGTGGTATTTTTCTAAAAAAATATTCTGATTCCCAATGTTGCTGAAAAAAAATTCTTATTTTGGTGGAGGAAGAAAAAAAAATCTGATTCAGAGTTTTTGTCATATAACCTAATGTTAAATTTCTGGAAAAAAATTTCGAGCTTCGCGCGACAAAAAAAAATATTCTAACTCTCGTGTTGTCCGAAATAAAATTTATGAACGAAACAAAAAACCATAACCCCCCCCTGCAAGTTAAATGAGATCGGTCCCTTATCATTGTCATTTTTTTTCACTCATGCATGCTGTGATAGTCGGTTATGGAGGCTGTAGTGCGTGACTGACACTATCATGTACCTTTATTCACTAAAGGTTTTCTGTAAAACCTGCTTTCCCTTGGAATATGTTGCAAATATTTATCAAAAACCTTTACAATACATCTTGGATTAGACGGTTCACAAACTGCTTATGCATGACCCATGAAAATTTCATGTACTAGTTTATATTGGTTCATTTGTACATTGTTTACTTACAAATAGTGTTCACTAAATGTATAGAAATAGTTTGACAGATAACTGTGTTTATGAAGTATATTTAACAATCAATGATGATATTATATTGTCTTGATTACTTTACAATGTTCTAAGTTTGTAAGAACAATGATAATCCCTGTCTTCATGATAAGTACTCGCTTCGCTCGTACTTATTCATGAAGACAGGGATTATCATGTTCTTACATATACGCTGACCATCTGTATAGGTGAGGGTAATACAACTGATCATCAGCCCATGATTTACCACCCCCAATAAAACCTCAGCATTGAATGCTGAGCCTTTTAAATGCTCAGCATTTATCAGTGTATGCTGTCAGCTGTACTGTAATTACGGACTATTTTGTCCTAGTTCTGGGGATAACATTTTAACATATGCTTAAGCGATACTAGTAGCTTAAAAATTAGGACCAAGTGAATGATACAAGTTTGTGTTATCCCACAGTTTACTAACATTGTCAGAATTCTTTTTTTATCATGTAGATACATCATGGGAAATGCCAATATCTGTGATCCATGCATAGAGGAAGGCAATAAGTCCACAGCTGTAAAATATTGTTCCGACTGCGAGGAAAAATTGTGTGGAGAATGTGCAGGATCGCATCGCTGGGTTAAAGCATTCAAGTCTCACCATGTAATTGATTTGTCGTCCATGGGATCAAGAATACCAACCTCTTCTAAAATAAAATGTGAAATACATCCAGACGTCCAGATTGAATATTTTTGTTGTCAACATGATGCTGTATGTTGTAGAGTTTGTCTTCCAGAGAGTCATAGGACTTGTGAACATGTTTTACCTCTAGAAATTGCATCTAAAGATATCATATATTCGTCTTTACTTTCTGATACGTTAAAAGAATTTGATCATATGACTGAAACACTGGAAACACTAGTATCGAACAGAGAAGACAATAGGAAAGTACTTCAACAGAGCGAGACGTCAATTATCCATCAAATTAGTGTCATGAAGTCCAAGTTATTAAAACACATAGATGAACTTGAACAAAAGTTAATCACTAAACTTACATCTATCAAAGAGGAAAATGAGACGAAAATAAAGAAAGAGAAAGATGAAATGTCACGTTTGGTGTCTTGTTTGAAAGATGAAAAACAAGAACTAGAATTCCATAAAAATCATTCGTCAAATAATCAGCTGTTTGTGGTTTTACGTAAGCAAATAACAAACATCCAGAAGACGGACACCAAGATCCAAGAGATGACGTCTACTATTGAGGACATTGACATTGAGTTTGAAGAAAATAAGAATTTCCAAATTGAAACAATTGGATCCATTTCAGAGATTACCCGACCGTGTCCTATTCAGTACAAATCAATGAAAGCACAACAACCACAAGTACAACAAGACAGGACAAAGACACTGACTGAATTCAGAAAAGATGGTCAAGTAAAACTAAAACATGGCGTAGCATACAGCTTGTCGGACATGGCCGTCACTTCTGACAACAAATTACTTATCTGTAATGATCATTCAAAATGTCCAAAGGTATATATCTATAAGGATTACAAAACCTATGAAGACGAAATATCATTTTCCTCTCCACCATATGGTATTACTGTAGTACCATGTACAGATAAAGCTGTAGTTACTCTTCCAAGAGTGGACTACATACAATTTATCAACACCACCAACAATACAAAGGACAAGAAGGTACAGATAGGAGAAGAGTGTTACGGTGTCACTGCTATAAAGGATAAAATTTACCTTGGTGGAAATAACAAAGTTATTATTTTAGATATAAATGGATCTCGTGTGAGAGAAGTACAAACTGATGGTGATTGTAATTGGGGTTTATTGTATAAGAGGAATGATCAGGTGTTGTTAAGACAGTTTGGGAGACTGTGTTGTATCAGTTTAGATGGTCAAGTTATATATAGATACGACATATCAGGTGGTGACGGGCTGACTGTCGATCAACAAGGTTATATATACATCAGTGGATTACTATCCAACAACATACACAGGTTGTCACCAGATGGGACATTCCGTGATATAGTACTGAGTAAACGTGATGGTATTGACGGACCATTGGGTATAACATTTAACAATGACTTTACAAAGCTCATCGCTATAAGTAGGAGGGGTGAATCTGTATTAGTTTACAGTTGTAAATGATGGATGTGTGTATTATAAGAACAAAATCATTATATATATATTAGTATGTAATTATTGTTATATAGATGTAGTAAAATATTAACATTAATTTTAGTTGGTATTTATTTACTAGAAATACATAGTAATAATTAATTGTTTACTAGGAGTGTTGTGTGGAATGATGGATGAATTGTTTACAAACATTTTAATCATTTTATTCAGTGGATATTGTTTACACTCTCTAAAGTCTGATACAGAATATAAACTGAGTGTCATACACAAAAACAAAGTAGAAAATAAAATCTTGTCATCTCTAATCAATACACAATATTCACAACCTATAAAATAAAACTTGCTAGGAAAAAAACCCCCAAAAAAACCAAAGATTATGAAAAAGGACTGTCTTTGACATACATGTGTATATTGTTCACCATTTACAGTTTTACGTGGTACAACATCTGTATAATTGGTGAAAATACTGATTAGTGATTTCACATTTATATGCTTAAAATAGTTTAGTACACATTGTTTTATAGCTCATTCAACAGAAAAAACCAAACAATATATTGTACACATATGTTTCTCTACCAAGTAAAATTCACAGTGGGATTTTGTAATCGCTTAGCGTCCGTCGTATGTCAGTGTCGTCGTAGTTAACGATTCACCTCACATGATGTAAAGTGTTGTGTCAGCTAATGTCATCACTTTACGGCCGTCGTTATCGTCTGGAGGTGTGTTTCACATTTCATTTTTCTTCTCCGAAATCACTCGGTCTCTTTGATCCAAACTTTGCAGAGGTATGCGTTAGATGATTCATTACAAAGTCTTCAGTTTGTGGTGCTGATCGGAAGTTCAAATTGGTTACTAAGACCAATAATGCGCTCTGATTCGGTCAATTTTAGAAAATGATCAGACAAACCGCTGGAAGGATTTGGATTGTGATATTACAGGAATGTTGTTAATATATCAGTTTTTGGTGCCTATCGAAAAGCTAAGGTGGTCGCCAGCATTGTTTAAGCATAGAATAAATGAATAAAAACTCGTTCCTAGAAACTACAAACATGATTGAATTGAAAACTATACATTAATGGTCGTAATTTTAACGTGGGTCGGACAATCTATTCTGGCCGCCATTGCAGGACGCACGCTTTGAACATAGCACCATACGTGAAAATGAATAAAATATTTTAGCTTACCTGAATAAAAGGGCCATGTGAGTTATTTCCATCGTTTGGTGTCCGTCGCCTGTTGCCAGTTCTTTTTCATCAGTTGTCCATTCATACTTTTCATTCTTTTTACGCCTCTAAGACCACTGGGCCACTCTTAGGAAAACTTGGCTAAGAGGGTCCTTGGATGGTACTCTTTAATTGTTTTCAAGGAGTATCTCAACCTTCAAATATGTCCACTGTTACTAAAAAATGATATATCTACTTCCGATAAATCAGAAACCACTGGGCAACTTTTTGCCAAACTTGCATAGAAGATTTATTGTAGAGTAATTAGATGATAATTTTTCAAAACTGTACGATAGCTCCGACGTCAATAAAAGACATTTTTATTAGTATAGCCATGACTTCTAAATTTTTTCATTGCAATGAGTTATAATTTAAATAGCAGGCATGGTTGAAAATCTTCTACTCGGAAACCATTTTACATAATAAATCTAAGCTTGGTTGGAATGCTCCTCTATCAAAACTATGTGCCGCAGTCCCGCCCTCCATCAACCATGGCCGTCGTGATCGTGCAATCAGTACCTATCACCACTAAATGATGTGAGTTCGAATCCCGCGCGTGGCGGGGTGTACTCGATACAACATTATGTGATGAAATTTCTCAGTGGGTTTCTCCGGTTCCCTCCAGCAATAGAACTGACCGTCACGATATAGCTGAAATATTGTTGAAAGTGGCGTTAAACATCACATACATAGCCTGACCAAATCATTATAAAAGAAATTGGTTGGAATGCCCCTCTAACAAAACTATGTACCGCAGTCTTGTCCTTCATCAACCATGCTTGTTATTAAAATAGAAATGTGTATTCAATGGATGGTCCATTGCCATTTATATATAACTACTACTAATTACAAGATTGTCACCAAAGGTCATTATATTGAGCTATTTAGAACGAAGCTTTACGACAAAAGAGATGGTCCTAATCTTCTATGTGAACTTTCCATTTATATATGAATTCCAGCATTACCTGCATATGGAGTATGATGAGTGTGAAGATACCAAAGAGGTAATCTGAATCCGTATATCGAAGAAGGACAGACAACACAATGGCCAAAAGAAAAAGTACAAAAGGACAAACAACGATCTACAAAACATACACATAAAACTAAAGATCGAGTATCACGAACCCCACTAAAAACCGGGAGGTGAACTCAGGTGCCCCATAAGGGTAATCAGTTCCTGCTCCACTAGTGGCACCGTCGTGTTAATCTAGTTACAAACCTTGTGATAAGTCATGAATGGGGAAAGGACCAGGAAGTATTTGCGACAAGTGGAACATATCCGTGGTCATTTGTGACACAGATATTCCATAACGGTCAAATAAGTCATGGTGGCGACCGTAAAACATTCGAAGTAATAACTTCAACTTAACAAATAGGAACCTTTGGTTCAGTAGCTTCCTTTTTAGCAGCAACCCTATATCAACGAAATCCGGATAGGAACCACAAGCTCTCGATTATCCTATCAACTGTGAGATATCTACTTCATATGCGGGTGCTGCTGCAATGTTGATACATATAAATGGAAAGTTCATAATGGGAAAATTGAAATCATCTCTTTTTTCGTAAAGTTTCGTTCTTAACCGCCCCTCAATTTCGAGGTGTAAGTCAAGAGATGAAGTAGTTCTATCTGTATCTGTGGTATCCTTTATTTCTAGCTCAATGGGATAGATGCGATGATCGAAATCACCAAGCCTAGAATTATTTAGTGAAAGGACATATTCCTCAGTTGATCCGATATTGCGGAGCTTTTAGTTCCTGTCATGATTTCTTGGATAGAGGGTTGCGTTGCTTCTAACAAGGAAGTCATCACTTCGGAAGTTTTTCGGTCACAACCAAAGCCTGGTTAACCGATACGGAATATTTGTTACAAATGATTACAGATATGTTCCGTTTTTCGTAATCATAATCCGATTCTTTCCATATTTTTAGCTTATGATTGGGTTTGAAACAAGAGCAACACGACGGGTGACACATATGAAGCAGGAACTGAGGTTATACCCGCTTTTAAGTGAGGTTCGTGTTGCTCGATGTGTGATTTTCTATGTAATATTTTGTATTTCAGGGCTTATCCTGTTTCTTTTGGTAATTGCATTGTGTTTCTTTCTGCGACTTATGGTTTGTGACTACACCTTATGGTATCTTTAGACTTTTCATGCAATTTGTTTGAAGTCAGGGATGATGTACGATCTTTATAAATGTTAAGCATGGTATGTGGCGCGAAAAGAGCATAATCATTTAGATATCGAACAAAGAAATTATTCTTCTATGTGACTAACCAATAGGTCGATTCAGTAGAATGTCGCTTTGGGTGGGTAGGATTGGCCGGTACCGATAAAGGAACACCGCATTTAATACAAGTCGCAATATGGATATGTCAGCGTGCGGATGTGGGAGTGTAAGAAGAGTTTGAAGATACCAAACTGTCTTCTGTGCTTTTCCTTAGACATGCATGTTGTACAACGTAACATTAACGGTGTCACTTACCACGCCAATGTGATTAACACACATTTACCCACATTAATAACAGCCTCTTGGTTGAAAGCCACATCTTATGAAAAGAATGTTTAAACAGTGATGGTCACCAATTCCATCAATATCAACAAAGCGAACATGCATCTCTCACAGAACACAAACTGACAACGACCTATGACGTTGGAAATTCAGGTCCTGGTTTGAGACAGGCACGCAAATGTGGCGGGGTTAAACCGGCATGGATGATAAAACAAGATCGAACAGAACACTTATTGTAAAGGAACCCAAGCATCAAGAGGCAATTCATACATTTCTGTATTCTGTCATTTCTTTTGCAGGTTTGTATTGCATCTCGAAATTATATTGTTGTAAAGTAGTAATCAACACCTCGTAAATTGCGCCCTTCCGTTGGTTGTTAAAAAACCGGTTTCAGTGGTTGATGATCGCACTTTACAATGAATAGTTTACTCAGGAGATACTAGTAAGTAGAAAGATCCAGGATTACTGTGACCATGACTAGTTACTCTAAAGTTGTGGGTCTGTATGTGTTCTGCTACTTACTTAATGCAATTAAGCGCAATTGAATAACATGGACAACGCGGTGTGACATCATTCTTTTATATTAGAATGTTAGGGGTATTCCCCAATAACAAAACTATTCACTCGATCTGGGATGGGTGGATCCTTTTCATTAAATTTTTATGACTTAAATAAATGCAAGCTTTCTAATTTAAGGCCAGTATTTTTGAGTCATCATTCAGTCCTTGAAGGTGTGGAATCAAATGTTTCTGATGCAACAAGAATGTCTTCTACATAAAACATACATCATTTAAAAGTCAATTCTATCAAGATGTTCTCCATTCGAAAATAATGAGGGATAAGAACTGTAAGTCCCATAAGTGACCTTAGACAATTACAGGTGACAAAACATGTGTTGAGAGTTATGTAACACAGACTATAAGCTGAGACAAATCATCAGGTCAAACAATGAAGTCAGATATTTGGGCATTTTGGTCGTATAGGACTCGGTGAGATATTGGTAATTGGAGATTGAATAAGAAATTGCTGTAACATAGACTTAAAGATACATAGAGTCCCAACAGAAACGAGACTTTGACAAACTATTCTCTTTATTTAAAGAATCAGATGTATTATTTGTACGAGTTCTTTTTGAAACAGGTACAAAGGGATTGATTATGGGAACGTCTTCGGTTTCATCGACTGATGTAATAACTACAACCTATCTTTTATTCAAACGTACAATTTCATTTGTAAAATTAAAAAAGTTTAAGCGGAACTAGTATATAGTGAATTACCGTTAACATATTTCGCTTTTATGATACCACTCTTGTTATTGTTTTTGTATTCCGTGCTTTATTTTTCTATTATTTTTTTCTCAATTAAATGTTAATGTATTCTATTGAATGGAATTTGCATTTTTTAACGACCCCTAAATTCTAGAACAACCTTTCTTGATAATATAGTATTAAATAATATGTGATCAACATTAGCGGATGGGATGCTTTCACTACTACGTATGCATACACGAATCTGGTGTTTTCCTCGCAATTATTTTCATGTCAACTGTTTCAAAATATTTGAAAGGATTGATTATTCGCTAATTTAATTTTGTCATTTGCAGCATTAAGTTTTGAGATAAACAAATCCGGAATTGAATTTAAATTGACTGGACATACAATTAATGGAATTCTCTGTATCGAGTAAACAAAGAGATTTCTAAATTTGAAATTCGTAACGGCATATACAAAACAATGTCTGAAAGTTTCATGCTCTTCACCACTTACATAATCACTTATTGGTGAGTTAATATTACAAATGTACATTACAATTTATTTTGCCTACAATCAAAACATTTGCTTCGTGCAAGATTTGAATGGGCATATTGATGTTAAATTTGTTTATAGACATCAACGGTATCGTGCCCCGTGAACCCCGGGATCCTGTAGCTTCCTGAATTACATCTGATACACTACATGATCAGTTTGGCTACAAATGTAACATTGAAGTGAAGCATCAAAATCATTATTTATCTTTTATTCATGAATATTAATTCATGTTTATTTACTCCCAATATACCACATAAAAACCGTTAAACTTCTGTAGTGTTCTCTACATAACGGTTGTTACATACGTGTTATCGTATTATAAATGACTGGCGAGATTAGACGTTTAACGGTTGAAATTATAAAGAAATAGAAGTATGTATGTATGTTGTCGAGTAGGAGGATAACATTACACTATATTCACAAAACATAATCAGACAATAAACAAATATTATATGTCAGTGGCATAGCATATCCTATGCTTACATATAAGCAGATTATTGATTGTCTCTCAACAATATATCAGTCATATCATGGTGATCACATTTATTGGTAATCCCTTTGTAATAGATTCATCGTTCTTTTTACAAGATACTCTCCCTGAACCGAGAACGTCTAGTTTCATCCTTTTTGTTTTAACTGAGCACCCATTATTTATGATCCTCATAGATAATATTTGATTGGTTGGCTAAAAGTAAGAAATCCCATTCACTAAACACTTCTCCCTTTAGTGATTAAAATAACAGTACTTCCACTTGACCACGTTTTGAACGAAGAATGAAGGAAGACTACGCATTTTTTCTACATTTGGAACCCTACTCTATATACGGGTTTATCTAGAAAACATGGGCGCATCTATTAACCTCTCATGTTCATCCGCCATTACTATAGTGAAATAAAAACGCACGTGCATAAACAAAACAAATCGATTTATTTGTTTACATTATTTTTTCATTTCGATTTTCCTTATTTTCCAATGGATAGCGACAACAAATACAAGAAAGGTGGTGGAAGTTCGTGTTCCGTCAACAGTTGCACAAATAACCGCAGAAAATTGCAATTATGGAAGAATTCAAAGTGTGAAATTCACAAAGAAGTACACGATCAGTGCCCATGTTTAATTCCGTTTAAATTCCATACTATGCCGACAGATGAACTTACCAAACTAGAATGGATTAAAGCAATAAATAGGAAAATATTGCCAAAAAAAGTTTATGCATGTTCTGAACATTTTCTTGACGGAATGCCGACGCAACGTAATCCTTTTCCAAATCTTAAACTGTGATATGAACGGAAAGTTACACCCGGTAGACGCAAACTGTAGCGTCAGGAAGCTACACCATAACATCAGAAAATTGACTTTGAACATAATTCTGCTAAAGATGAACCAGAACATGACAATGAGGATTCAACAGCTGGTTGTTCAAAGATGGATACATCCGAAACAAATGAGAACTACCTCGAGACTGTGTGTGCATTTAGTTACTTTCTTCCGGAGCTAGAAGTTAAGTCGACCAAATATTTAGAATCCGACATATTTGCTCACGAGGATCATTCATACGCAATGAAATTGTCAGATACACAGTCCACTTTTACCCAAACCAACAAAATGTTGACAGAAGAAAAGGGGTTCAGAGTAAAATTGAAGTTGGTATCTTGTCTGCCAAGTCACATTTACTGACGGATAGCGAGTCCTTACTGTACACAGGGGTAACCAGTGAAGATTTATTTAACCTTAGTGGAAATTATGCAAAATGGAAATACATTTAACTATAAACTCGAAGTAGATGATCAACTACTACTTGTTTTGATGAGACTGAGATTAAGCTTAATATTTGGCGACTTGGACAAATAGTATATGTCAGTTGTAAAGCATATTCTATGCTTACATATAAGTAGATTATTAATTGTCTCTCAACAATATGTCAGTCATATCATGATGATCACATTTATTGGTAATCCCTTTGAAACATATTCATCGTTCTTTTTGCAAGATCTCTTCCTGAACCGAGAACGTCTAGTTTCATTAGTTGGTTAAAAGTAAGAAATCTCATTCACTAAACACATCTCCCTTTAGTGATTAAAATAACAGTACATCCACTTGACCATGTTTTGAACGAAGCATGAAGGAAGACTACGCATTTTTTCTACATTTGGACCCCTACTCTATAGACGGGTTTATCTATAATTGACCCAGAAAACATGGACGCATCCATTAACCTCTCATGTGATTCATCCGCCATTGCTATAGTGAAATAAAAACGCACGTGCATCAACAAAACAAGATTGATTTATTTGTTTACATTATTTTTTCATTTCGATTTGCCTTATTTTCCAATGGATAGCGACAAAAAAATACAAGAAATGTGGTGGAGGTTCGTGTGCCGTCAACAGTTGCACAAATAACCGCAGAGAATTGCAATTATGGAAGAATTCAAAGTGTGAAATTCACAAAGAAGTACGCGATCAGTGCCCATGTTTAATTCCGCTTAAGTTCCATACTATGCCGACAGATGAATTTACCAAACTAGAATGGATTAAAGCAATAAATAGGAAAATATTGCCAAAATAAGTTTATGCATGTTCTGAACATTTTCTTGACCCGGATGCCGACGCAACGTAATCCTTTTCGAAATCTTAAACTGGGATATGAACGGAAAGTTACACCCGGTAGACGCAAACTGTAGTGTCAGGAAGCTACACCATAACATCAGAAAATTGACTTTGAACATAATTCTGCTAAAGATGAACCAGAACATGACAATGAGGATTCAACAGCTGGCTGTTCAAAGATGGATACATCCGAAACAAATGAGAACTACCTCGAGGCTGTGTGTGCATTTAGTTACTTTCTTCCGGAGCTAGAAGTTAAGTCGACCAAATATTTAGAATCCGACATATTTGCTCACGAGGATCATTCATACGCAATGAAATTGTCAGATACACAGTCCACTTTTACCCAAACCAACAAAATGTTGACAGAAGAAAAGTGGTTCAGAGTAAAATTGAAGTTGGTATCTCGTCTGCCAAGTCAAATTTACTGACGGATAGCGACTCTTTACTGTACACAGGGGTAACCAGGGAAGTTTGTTTTAACCTTAGTGGAAATTGTGCAAAATGGAAATACATTTAAATATAAACTCGAAGTAGATGATCAACTACTACTTGTTTTGACGAGACTGAGATTAAGCTTAATATTTGGCGACTTGGGCCGCAGATTTTGTATATCAAAAAGCTTAGCCTGCAAAATATATAACTCATGGATGCCAGCTCTTGCCGAAAAATTGAAAGGTCTAGTTGTGTGGTTGTCTAGAGAAACAATACGAGCTTGCTGCCCCGAATCTTTCAGAGAAAATTACCCTCGGACAACATGTATCATAGACTGCGCAGAAACGTTCATACAAAGACCTACAAACTTAAAAAGTAGAGGTGAAACTTTCAGCAACTATAAGTCAGATAACACAGCAAAACACATGGTCGGCATATCACCGCATGGACACATTAAGTTAATTTCAAAGACATTCGGTGGAAAAAAGTGGATTTTTAAACTATTTACTACCAGGAGATGAGTTAATGGCAGATCGGGGATTCACTATAGAAGACCTCCTTATCCCCCGTCGTGCTAAACTTAATGTTCCCGCATTTACAATATGTAAACCCCAACTTTCTGCTGAAGATGTAACAACAAATAGACGAATTGCACGTGTTCGAATACATGTAGAACGTGCCATCCGAAGATTAAAATTGTTCAAAATAGGTAAAAAATTAAGTAGTACTGTGCCAGTTTCCTCTTTAAAAAACTTTGATGACATCCTTATTGTTTGTGCAGCATTAGTCAATTTGAGATCTGATTTAATAAGAGAGGAAGATGTAAATGAGACATAAAACATATATTTAACTATGACATGTTTTATTTCCTATAAAGAAAAACAAATCGAAATTGACCCCCCCCCCCCACCCCCATTTAAATTTAGTCCCAAAAAAAGGGGGGCATCCATTCGACAGAAATAATAACTTTTTTAAGCTGTATTACTTTCTATAATGCATATTTATTTTTCTGAAATAAATAATCCTTCAGAAACTATAACATGGATTTCATTCATGTATGTCTGCTAGTCTTTACTGTAGCACTTTTGACATCTGGATCTACTGGTGTTATCACATTAATTCTTATATAGTGTTAATGTAGATCAAAGAAATCAGTTGATCAGAATATTATCAGATGCAGAACATGATGTAAACACATAACTCTGATTGACCTTCACCCTGTAGCATGTGTAGTATAATGATATATCATGCTGATCCTTTGAAGTATGATCCTGATGCAACCTATACCAGACAATGTCAAAATTAATTGACAATTTGTGTTTGTGTATTAAGGCAATACTAATTGGAATCATCTACATACATGTATAAAATAAACATACGACTTTCCATAACCAGATTTATTTTTTCTTGGCTTGAAGTTGATCCATATTTTATTTACAGGTATTATTTGTGCTGTATGGGATATTGTTGTCTCATGTACATATACCTATTATTCAATAGTATTTATGGGTACATGTAGATGAATACAATGTATATGTACACCTCTTTGAACACAAGATTAAACTATTCAATATCAAATTTACAAATACTTGTTCAAGACCAGAACATGAAACAAACAAAGCAAGAAATATTAATTCAACCATAAACAAACAAAAATAATAATAGTGTACTGTGTTCCTGAATATGACCATAATTGGAAAGTACTGTATGTTTGTATGTATGTATCAACCAATAATAAACCAATCTATGTAGGAATAAATATGAATTTGATAATTCATGTATGAAAAAAAAATCATTATCTACAAACAGCACCAAATAAAGCTCATGGCGAGGTGTACTCAATACAACTTTATGTGATAAAGTTTGACAGTGACTTGCTGCAGTTCGGTGGTTTTCTCCGAGTACTCCGGTTTCCTCCACCACGATATAACTGAATTATTTTTGAAAGTGGCGTTAAACACCATAACCCTAACCTCAAACCAATAATGATAATAGGAAGCTTTCAATGTGTGGATTTTTTTACCATCAAATATTGATGGAGGTACATGTATGTAAGCTATGGACCAACCATTTAACTATTAGAGGGGATGCGATATGTTACTCCCTTTCCGAGACAAACAATTTGTTTCACACCAAGCAAAAATCAGATTGTTCCTTTTTCGACATGTAAGATTAGTAAAAAAAAAATCAAAATTTAACCAACATAGCAGGGTCAGATTATTTATTCTTGACAGTGTCAGGTCAGTTTAATTTTTTTCTATCAAATTTGGTGACAGAAATTGCACCCCCCCCCCCCCCCTCCTAAAAGCTAAATGATCGTTCCTTTACAATAAAAACAAGACTGTATCCACAAATCAAATTTCATGGAATATTATCTCATGAAGTTTTTGAAAACTCTGCTTAAAATTAGGTGGTCATTCTCAATTTCATCAATATCTGTATTTAATATAGTCTTAGCATAAAATAATCGGAGTCTTTCAACTTGCACATTGACATAATCCTGATCATACTGAATATCAATTAAAATGAAATCATCTGGACATCTCCAAATACAAAGTTTACATTTGCTGAGCCCAGTACAAAATATAGTTAGTTGGACTTGCATATAATATCCTCTGTTTCATTTTGTTTTCAAAACATACTTTCCATAATTTTTCACTATATCATATTTGCCTCCTTCAATTAGTTCATTAAGAATATTCCATTTTCCTGGAATCGGTACAGGACATTTAATTTCTAGTAATGTGTCCCCGTTCAATATTTCATCAGGACTACCCGAGAGCCATTGTTCCTGGGCAGACACATACATTCCAGTTTCAGTAACTGTGTGTCCCAGTGATTTCAAGTGTTCCTTTGCAATTGGCTCTTGTTCATTACCATAACCGGTATATTTGTTGCCAGTAAATTTGGGATGCAAGTGTTCCCTGATAAAAGCTGTGGCATCTGTTGTGTCTTTAACTGGAATTTTACTAGCACTGCTTGCAGTTAAGCGTATTTTCCGGGCATCTTTCCACAACACACTTTTACTTTGTCTTTTGGTACTTAGCTCTAAGTTGTTTATTTTTGCATTTGAAAGCTGTATGTAATTTTGCAAACAATGTTTACACTTACTACATGACTAAAGATGAGTGTTCACCATGGTGCTCCTGTATCATATCGTTCACATTTGGACCCCTACTCTATACACACGTAAATTAATCATGGGCGAACTGTTCAAAGAAAGACAACTTTAATCAGTTTTATTTGTATTGCTTTCAAGTTTACATCCAAACAAAATTTCAAGTATGAATTACTGAACACTTTTCTAAAGGTTTATTAATCCAAATAAACAAAGAGATTATTATTAGCAAAAAAAAGTGATCTAAGCTTACCAGTGAATATTAATTCATCCCAAAGGCATATTTATGTACAGATATAGAAATCAAATTTCGCTGATCTACTACATTTTGTATGTTAGGTTTAGTCTTTGATTATATTATATAGTATTAAAAATTGATTTTTGAGCAGCATTAACCTCTTAGTTTTATGCCAAGCGCCCAGATCACTCGGTCACATCCACAATATAAAAAATAACTTAAATCGTTGAAGTATTACCTTGTTCCGTAGGGCGAATGTATGGATTTGTGAGGGCTCGAAGATTCATTCTCACAAGTCATGAATTTTATGTCCATAGGAGTCAACAAAAGTGTTAGCGTATACCATATATATATAAATATATATATTAAAAAGTCAAATGAAATCCAAATGAAATATATATACCATATATATATAAATATATATATTAAAAAGTCAAATGAAATCCGTATGCTGGTACATATAAAAGAAATTATGTGTATAAGAGATCAAACTGAAAGTACTGAGAGCCGGGCTAACCTTTCAATCTCCATGTGAAAGCCTATGATTATGGTGTTTAACGCCACTTTCAAACAATATTTCATCTATATCTGCTACGATATATAAAATTAAAAAAAATCATAATAGATTGTACAAGCTATCCACGAAAAACCATTAGCAACAATAACAATGCTAAACTGGCTATTCTGATATGAAAATGTTACTATACTATTATACTTTTTCACTTAATAAAATGTTTGGTTAATATTCAATGGAGTTTTACCATGTGACAGTAGATATTATGACAACATCATATGCATTGAACATCAAATTATCTGATAAATTCAATACAAAGTTTTTTTTCAAGATTAACAATTTTCACAAATTGATACAAAGGACGTACTATCACTCTTCATTTCAAACATAATAACACAGACTAATTTATACTTTTAGTTTGTATCATTTAATGTAATCTAACATATCTCATTTATAGAAACTAGAAGACATTTTCTTCACATTCTGATTTGTATTTGTATGTAGACTGTAATATTGAAAATGGAAACTTAAATTGAAAAGGGCAAAAACTGATTCATCCTTAGAATCAGGCTTTATGAGATTGGGGGGTGGGGGTTTCAGCCGGTGCATCGGTACGGGGTACGAAGAGCCAAAAAGGGGCCTGTGAATCTCTGAAGGGCCCCATATCTTTAGCCATAGATGTTTTATTTTGATTTTTTTGGGGGTATTTTCAACTGTTTTGAGTTTATTTAGATAAATAATTATGTAAATTTCACTTAGACTTCTTCTGAAATATATTTGCCACTGCTTTGCATAAGGATATGTTATCTAGACATTCTGCTACACAAGAAATAACACATTCATGAAAGCTTACCAGTGGTTAAATTGGACCACCAATCCTCTATTTTGAGAGAAGTCTCAGCCTTTCCCCGGGGCCCCAAAGCAGTCTTGTCCTCCTTGTATCATTTCTCTTGGAGGCCCTGCTTAGAATACACATTTAGGCAGCATATTAGCTACGGTCCCGTGGTTCTTATGGTATTTTTAGTGACCATAGAGCTACGAATTTCACCCGTTTAAAAACTTGCAGAATTGCGACTGCAACTGAGGGGGGGGGGGACTTTCGGGTACTATAATGATTTATTACTATGATTCAGCCAGCGCTCGTCATTTTCGTAATTGACGAATGCATTTTAATTTGGACAATTATTTTTTAGAGCAATTCGACACTTAAAATTGTTTGAAAGCATAAAATGTATCATTAAATTTATCATTAGTCTCTGTCCTGACATGTCTATGACCCACGTCAATTAAACAGAGGTAACATATATTTAATAACGTAATCAAAATGATTAAAAATTTACAAAGTTATGATAATTACCCGAAGTTCATGTCGACTTGTAATTTTGAATAGTCGTCCTATATGCGTATGGCACCCGCGTATTTTTGACACGTGTCTTTTATGAAAATTTCGATATCGTGTTTACTCAAATCTATCGTACTCATGAAGTATTTTGAAAGTGATTTTCTTGAAAAATAATCCATCCTCGTTTTATAGACATTTACAAATAAAAATG
Organism: Bathymodiolus brooksi; assembly: GCA_963680875.1. Taxonomy (NCBI): domain Eukaryota; kingdom Metazoa; phylum Mollusca; class Bivalvia; order Mytilida; family Modiolidae; genus Bathymodiolus; species Bathymodiolus brooksi. The sequence continues at coordinate 60,200,887 of OY804576.1, read as the reverse complement.
ACGCTACGGGAAAGCGGACGCAATTCACCGTGATATAGGAAATGTTGACCGAAGGCGAAGCTACTTTTAAGCAAACGAACTTTTGATTTATATTTTCTCATTTCTGTGACATGCAATCTTAGTTCTCATATTTATTATATGCGAAGGTTAGACATTCAAATTCGATGAAATGCACGAGGGCGCTTCAGATTTTTATCGATCAGCATCCAAGTCCGATTTGTATGTTATACTCGCCATCTGGTTAAAAATTGCGATCTATTTATTGAACTGTGTACAGTTTAGATTAAATCTGATTTGTGAGTACATCTATACCGTTTTGTAAGATAAATATTTTTCTACAAACTTCCGTAGTTAATTATCCTTGAATATATATATTTATATCCTTAAATGGGATAAATATTTATTATTCTTCAATCAGCCCTTTGCTCCGACATCTTAGATTGCAAGTGAAGTGACGACGCGAACAAAACAATAGATATCTACGCTTCGATTCTGAGAATTTTACAGCTGAAAGTTCCAGTCTCAATGATTTAGAATCATAGAATCTCATTTGTATATTAATTTATTTTGGTCAGTTGTCATATTTATTCGTTATGTATTGCGAATTCAATACACAACAATGAGAACTATTTTTCAATGCGCAGTAATAAATGAGTGGCACGTGAACCACACGTCACACGGATTAAAGCATGAGTTACCGTTCTTGAAGGCGATCGTACAAATAGTCTGTGCTAACTGCGTTAGCCACGGCTAAAAACCAGGTCGACAAGATGAATACAAACTACTGACAATTATATTGGCAAATAGCTGCCCCTCTGGAAAGGTTCTTCTGTGTAGATATAATAGAGTGAACAAAGAGACCGACTCCCACAGTGACACTACTCATCGGTTTGTTCCGATTATGCAATAATTCCAACAAAAAAATATTAGAAAAAAAACCAATTAAGTAATCATTTTAATTACCATAGATATAAAACTCTAAATTAAAATATATATGACTTGGTTAGTGTTAGGGTTATGGTGTTTAACGCCACATTCAACAATATTTCAGCTATATCGTGATGGTCAGTTTTATTAGTGGAGGAAACCAGAGTGCCCGGAAAAACTCACCAACGTGTCACAAGTTACCAACAAGCTTTATCACATAATGTTATATCGGGTAGATAATTCCTGCGAGAGATTCGAACTCACAATTTCAGTGGGGATAGGCACTGATTCAATAGGTAGTTGTCAATCCAACCATCATACGATCACGACCATTACGTCCCCAGTAACGCATCTAGTTGGATTTTTGTAGTGCTAGCTCACTGAAACAACATTATACAGATAGACCTGTGTCTCCACTCGGACATGTTCCCCAGATATTTAATAAATGATTAGCTGGAACTTTTTTTCTTCTAAACTGGATTCCCCCTCCCCCTTTTCACGCATGTTTTTATCTGCATCATACTGCGCTTGTCCTATATTTCAAATAATTTTGTCATGGTAGTCTTTGTGCTTTAAAATCAAGAAGTTGATATTGTATTACTTTGTTCTACATCACTTCATTCAGATTTTTATATTTATATTATATTTATAAGAATTACTTTATAAATAGTATAGACTGGATAAAATGTCCTCTTGTGAATGTAAGATCAAATACAGCGTTCCATAACTTTACAAAAGCTTTGATAAGTTGGTGTGGGCGTGTCAGCGCGTGATCATCTTGCCAGTTCTTTACGTGGTAAGGAGACGATTATTTAATCAGATGCAATTTAGTACCAGTAATATATATTTAGCTAATTTTGGTTTTTATGATATTTTTTTTTCTGTCAACTGTTTAAAGATGAACCGTTTCCACACCATTGTACGTAAAGGAAAACGAAAGTTAAACAGTAAATAATGAATATTTCCATTATAACTGAAAATAAAATTGACAAGATAATATTTTTAAATTAATTTTTGTCTTAGACGATTCCATATAACAATGAATTAATATAATACAATATTATAACAAAGTGAAAATACGGAATACAATTGTTGATATGTTGACCTAGATATAAGACACACTGTTAAGGTGTATATATAGTTGCCAACAATAAACATTTAAATACAATTTTTGTCAATTAAAAATCGATACATTTTTCAGAAACACATTTTACGAATCTGATTCTCAAATTAAGCAAATTATGAGGAAAAAAAGAAGGGGAACTTCAAGCATAAAATGCAATAAATATTGATTGTAGAAATAATTTTATGCAATTGTGGAAAATAATTATGTTAGTGAAATTGTAATATATGAACGAATGCAAATTATTTCTAGCTCGCATAGCGTGTACAATCAAATACCAGTAATATATCGGTATATGCGAAACAATCATGTACTATACATCTCTTTGAACAAGTGTACACAGAGATAGATATAGAATATAATGTATGGAGCGCAATACATGGCTTCTTTAAAATTAATAACTCGGTTAAAATGTGGTTCCATTTAAAAGAATTTCACTAGAATTAAGTACATAACGATAACTCTATTTGCCTCTCAGTTATGAATGAATGTCGAAAACTGTTAACAGTTACTAAACTACTAAACTTTAACAGTTCAACTTGTTTTTTACACATAGTTCTCCTGGAGATTAGCCGCACTCTGCAAATGTCTGTCTTCAAGAATTTGTGTTCTCGTACCTCTGTCTTTGTGTTACATTATGTTATTTTGTCTATTTCGTTATACTGGTGTTAAATAATTTAAAAAAGTATGGGACTGCTCGTTTAATACATAGCTTGTGTGTGAAAAAGAGAGTTCAAATTATATTGCAATAAATTAAAAGAAATATGTATTTACACATTGAATAATCGTGAAAATTTAAGAATATTTTTCAAACCAAAACAATTTTAAACACACAATAGTATCTCTTATGAACTACTTGATATAACCGTATAGGTTTCGCCTCAAATGGGGTTATCTCTATAAGGACGTATAGATAGATATTGCAAGATATTAAATATGGAACATTGTAGAAAAAATATTTAACGTACCAGGCTTCTACATTAACATATTTTTCAACTTGTCCCTTCAGACAACTAACTAAAAAAAGTACTTGTCCGACTCAATCTTTTAGTTGTCCGGAAAAATTAATAAAAATTACAAAAACTAGAGAATGATTATTCAGGGCTCTCACTACTTTCAAATTAGATGGATAAGTGACTTCTCTTTCAAAGAGCTCACAGGGAGAAGTGGGAGACAACAGAAAGAAGTGGGGAGATTTCTGGGAGAAGTCAATTGCGATTAATCGAAACATTGTTTCGCGACCCCTCTGACGTTACCCTGCCCAGATTTAGTAAATATTTATAGCTGCCTGAACTGATTTGTTCTGGGTTTTTCTTTATTCATAACTACCTTAAGGACATATATGCAATGTCACATTTTTATTTCTGTCTACCTTGTTTGGAGTCTTGCATACCAGTGATTTTTATATGTACCCCCCCCCCCCTTTTCCTTTTGAAATATTACTGTGATGTGATCCAATACCACACAAATTGTAATAACTCATATTTGTGTTATATAAATCCTTGTTTCTGGTAAAAAGAAATGTGATCCCTAGGGCTTGGACAAAATAGCCTGTATGCTATTCATTGAAACTTATTTTGATACATTTGCAGTCTGTTGATGATTGGTTTTATGTTCACCATTACAACTGTAACGCAGTCTATTTTAAACTTTAGAAAACAAGGCCAAGACCGTGGACACTCTGGTGGATTGTTTTTATCTATGCATGCCTGAATCTGCATAGCGCATTTGGTGAAGCAATTGTACACGAGAAGATAGGAGATATGTAAAAAGATATCAATGACGGACGCAAACTGATAATGAAAACTCATGTAAAAAGGGGAGATGGCATGCATTACCTACGCTCGATACATCAATATATTGATAGTCTATTTGCATAATTTGTCTGTGTATTATCGTAATAGAAATATTCTAGCATATAGTTGTGAGTACATACACATAGTGTCATGTTATCTGTGGAACCGTAGCTCTCAAAAGTGTTTTTTCTTATCGTTTTATTACACTTTATCTTCATGTTAATTAAATATTTTGAAATTCAAAATTTAACCACAGTGTGAAGCGTCTGGATGATCCAGATTGGTGAGGTGAAGAACGCCACCTACCAAGTAGAATACACAAAAATTATATCACATAAAGTGGCATCGAGTCCACCTATGCACGAGCGAGTATCGATTTAGTGGTGATATTCTTGGAATATTTGCATGTAAATAAAACTATACCACATGCTCGCGGCTGCGACATTCCAGATAGGTTAACCTCTCTCCCCGTTGAAAGGTCCAAAGACAGTGTTATATATAAACTGTAGCAGTACTCTAGACAGTACTATCGACATTTTCTAGAGTGGTGTTTACATTAACTTTGTTATCAAAGTCTAAGCTAATATACCTCTATTCATAACGTTCTAATTGTTGTTACCACTAATGGGTGACCATTTCGAAGTTTTCGGATCTCGGTTATGTTGTCGACGTTATAAATATATATTATACCCCTATTATCCATGTCCATGTCGAGATATATACATATATACCAGAAAACTGTACACGCTATTAACAAAATTGTAAACCCCACTGTATAAAATTATGACATTACTGTCTAGATTAATGCTGCAGTTTATTTATGTAGATGGAAAGAAGTTGAACTTCTTCCTCTTTAACATAATGGGAAAGGAGGATATAATTATGATCATGTCTTCACTTAATGTATACTGGTGCGGAAGCCGGATTTTATACTTTGGGCCGAATTTGTCAGAGAAGGGGTGTGCAGACTTCCTGATGTCACCATCAGCTCCAGTGCATTAGAAATAAAATTTCATTTCTGTAATGATTGCTTCATTTTAGAATTGTTTATCCAGTTTTACTAGGAATAACCTGTTTCAGTTCTTTTTGTATATGGTTTGTTTTGCTTGACCATTACCCCATGATTATCGTATCGTTTTTCTTCATTTTATAACCATATAAAGTTACTTTTAACTGGAGGATTGACACTATTGATACAATATTTTACAACAAAGACATGTTATCAAGAATATACCAATAAAAAGGCATGACTGGCATGCACTTTAGAATATAGTTATACTATTATTTTACAGTCTAAATTTAACATAGAAGTTTGGTCACACGAATGAGTTGATATATTACATCATACATAGACAACACTGTACCCTCTGTAACTTCGTGGCGTGGTATATAATTGTTATATTATATTTTATTACCGATATCTACATACATGTATCGTTGTCTTATTTGTTACTTTATTTGAATTTTGTATGTCCCATATTCGTTGCGGGATAGAAAAGTAATGGCCGCTTCACTGATTGAAACCCGCAATCATCACCAGCGTGACAAAAGTCCCTTGTACTGATGTATAGTTTCCATCCATAAGTATCGCAATATTTAAGTGAAAACCGTCCACGAAAAAAAGTCCAATTTGTTTACATTTTGCCGATTTTGAATTCAATTAGGAAGCCTTCTCTTTTTATATTTTTTTGCATACATTTTTCATTATGGAATTACTATTCATATAGTGTCTAGTGTCTGTGATTAAATATTTGTTACATATGATTTGAACTAAAGAATGAACAGAAAATACATCAATATTAAACAATGTATTGTGTATGTCTGTTGAGACGTGAAAAGTACACATTAGAACTAATATACAAAGAACATATAGAACCAAAGACAAGAGCCAATAAATAAAATGCAATAAATACTTCGTTGATCTACTACATTTGGTATGTTGAGTCTAGTCTTTGATAGTATTGAAATTAGACGTTTGAGTAGCGCCAACCTCTTAGCATTATGCCAAGTGCCCACACCACTCGGTTACATCCATAATATAGCAAAAATAGCTTCAATAGTTGAAGTATTACCCTGTTCCGTAAGGCCAATGTATGGATTTTTAAGCGCCTGAAGATTCATTCTCACAAGTCAGTAATTTTATGTCCATAGGAGTGAACAAACGTGTATATATATATATATATATTCATTATTTAGGGAAAATTAAATATGTATATTGTATTAATACATGAAATAAATGTTTCATAAAATATTTCAAATAAATATAAGGAGAATAATTGGGAATATATCGGCCCTATGCATAAGAGAAAACTAGGTCGGCAAGATGAATCCCAACTGCCGGCATTTATATTGGCAAATAGTTGTCCTTCTGGAAAAGTGTTTCTGCCTAGATATAATAGAGTGAACGGAGAGACCGATCCTGATTGTCGCTACTCCTCGGTTTGTTAAGAATATGAAATAATCCAAAACTGACACAAGTAATTGATTGACCGCAATGGTAGACAAAAGAAAGCTACCTACATGTACAAATAACACATCTGGCAAAATCTAGCTTTGAAATATGGTGTAACGTAGAATAATAGGGTCATGACCTCACTCTATCATCTTGCCATACCCCGTCATATTGAGTAAGTGTAAACCATTGAGTAATCTAATCCGCTCGTGTATGTGATATTCATGTACCTATATTTACATGTATTGGTCTACACTGTAATGCATGTAATACATGTACATACAGGTAAGTATATTTAATAGTTATTATAAATAAAGGAAATGACTTGATTATAATTGACAATTTAATGTCTCAGTCTAGGATGGATGTACGTATCATTGTAATACATGTATCTATCGTAATTTTAATGAATGTCTTATTTATTTTACCCTCAATTCCAGATATATAAAATCATACAGTGTTACAAGGTTTCTTATCTCACTAAAAGTAAGGACATCATCTTTTTAAATCTTATTTCACTTAAGGTTGATGTTTATCTTCTAAAGATGCAAAATCAGATTAAAAATAGCAAAGCTGTTTACATTAAACAACGGATGTGTTCATGTATACGTTGTAGATAAAAAAAATGATATATAAAAAACAATTTAATAATCATTCAAATTACCATAGATATGAAATTCTTAAATAAAATAAATATGACGTGGTTTGGGTTAGAGTAATAGTGTTCAACGCCACATTCAACAATATTTCAGCTATTTCGTGGCGGTCAGCTTTATTGGTGGAGGACACCAGAGTGCACGAAGAAACCCAACACCCTGAACATTGAAAAAGTGCAGAAATGACTGTGTTACCGACAAGCTTTATCACATAATGTTATGTCGGCTAAAACTTTCATGTACGAGATTCGAACTCACAATTTCAGTGGTGATAGGGACTAATTCAATAGGTAGTTGTCAATCCAACCAACATACAATCACGACCACGACGACCCCAATATAACTTTTAAGTAAACACAAGAGATATTCACATCTCTAGACAATCTCTATTGTAGTCAAACACAAGAGATATTCACATCTCTAGACAATCTCTATTGTAGTCAAACACAAGAGATATTCACATCTCTAGACAATCTCTATTGTAGTCAAACACAAGAGATATTCACATCTCTAGACAATCTCTATTGTAGTCAAACACAAGAGATATTCACATCTCTAGACAATCTCTATTGTAGTCAAACACAAGCGATATTCACATCTCTAGACAATCTCTATTGTAGTCAAACACAAGCGATATTCACATCTCTAGACAATCTCTATTGTAGTCAAACACAAGCGATATTCACATCTCTAGACAATCTCTATTGTAGTCAAACACAAGCGATATTCACATCTCTAGACAATCTCTATTGTAGTCAAACACAAGAGATATTCACATCTCTAGACAATCTCTATTGTAGTCAAACACAAGCGATATTCACATCTCTAGACAATCTCTATTGTAGTCAAACACAAGAGATATTCACATCTCTAGACAATCTCTATTGTAGTCAAACACAAGAGATATTCACATCTCTAGACAATCTCTATTGTAGTCAAACACAAGAGATATTCACATCTCTAGACAATCTCTATTGTAGTCAAACACAAGAGATATTCACATCTCTAGACAATCTCTATTGTAGTCAAACACAAGCAATATTCACATCTCTAGACAATCTCTATTGTAGTCAAACACAAGCGATATTCACATCTCTAGACAATCTCTATTGTAGTCAAACACAAGCGATATTCACATCTCTAGACAATCTCTATTGTAGTCAAACACAAGCGATATTCACATCTCTAGACAATCTCTATTGTAGTCAAGCACAAGCGATATTCACATCTCTAGACAATCTCTATTGTAGTCAAACACAAGCGATATTCACATCTCTAGACAATCTCTATTGTAGTCAAACACAAGCGATATTCACATCTCTAGACAATCTCTATTGTAGTCAAACACAAGAGATATTCACGTCTCTAGACAATCTCTATTGTAGTCAAGCACAAGCGATATTCACATCTCTAGACAATCTCTATTGTAGTCAAACACAAGCGATATTCACATCTCTAGACAATCTCTATTGTAGTCAAGCACAAGCGATATTCACATCTCTAGACAATCTCTATTGTAGTCAAACACAAGCGATATTCACATCTCTAGACAATCTCTATTGTAGTCAAACACAAGAGATATTCACATCTCTAGACAATCTCTATTGTAGTCAAACACAAGAGATATTCACATCTCTAGACAATCTCTATTGTAGTCAAACACAAGAGATATTCACATCTCTAGACAATCTCTATTGTAGTCAAACACAAGAGATATTCACATCTCTAGACAATCTCTATTGTAGTCAAACACAAGCGATATTCACATCTCTAGACAATCTCTATTGTAGTCAAGCACAAGCGATATTCACATCTCTAGACAATCTCTATTGTAGTCAAGCACAAGCGATATTCACATCTCTAGACAATCTCTATTGTAGTCAAACACAAGCGATATTCACATCTCTAGACAATCTCTATTGTAGTCAAACACAAGCGATATTCACATCTCTAGACAATCTCTATTGTAGTCAAGCACAAGCGATATTCACATCTCTAGACAATCACTATTGTAGTCAAACACAAGCGATATTCACATCTCTAGACAATCTCTATTGTAGTCAAACACAAGCGATATTCACATCTCTAGACAATCTCTATTGTAGTCAAACACAAGCGATATTCACATCTCTAGACAATCTCTATTGTAGTCAAGCACAAGCGATATTCACATCTCTAGACAATCTCTATTGTAGTCAAACACAAGATATATTCACATCTCTAGACAATCTCTATTGTAGTCAAACACAAGCGATATTCACATCTCTAGACAATCTCTATTGTAGTCAAACACAAGCGATATTCACATCTCTAGACAATCTCTATTGTAGTCAAGCACAAGCGATATTCACATCTCTAGACAATCTCCATTGTAGTCAAACACAAGCGATATTCACATCTCTAGACAATCTCTATTGTAGTCAAACACAAGCGATATTCACATCTCTAGACAATCTCTATTGTAGTCAAACACAAGAGATATTCACATCTCTAGACAATCTCTATTGTAGTCAAACACAAGAGATATTCACATCTCTAGACAATCTCTATTGTAGTCAAACACAAGAGATATTCACATCTCTAGACAATCTCTATTGTAGTCAAACACAAGAGATATTCACATCTCTAGACAATCTCTATTGTAGTCAAACACAAGAGATATTCACATCTCTAGACAATCTCTATTGTAGTCAAACACAAGCGATATTCACATCTCTAGACAATCTCTATTGTAGTCAAACACAAGCGATATTCACATCTCTAGACAATCTCTATTGTAGTCAAACACAAGCGATATTCACATCTCTAGACAATCTCTATTGTAGTCAAACACAAGCGATATTCACATCTCTAGACAATCTCTATTGTAGTCAAACACAAGCGATATTCACATCTCTAGACAATCTCTATTGTAGTCAAACACAAGCGATATTCACATCTCTAGACAATCTCTATTGTAGTCAAACACAAGCGATATTCACATCTCTAGACAATCTCTATTGTAGTCAAACACAAGCGATATTCACATCTCTAGACAATCTCTATTGTAGTCAAACACAAGCGATATTCACATCTCTAGACAATCTCTATTGTAGTCAAACACAAGCGATATTCACATCTCTAGACAATCTCTATTGTAGTCAAACACAAGCGATATTCACATCTCTAGACAATCTCTATTGTAGTCAAACACAAGCGATATTCACATCTCTAGACAATCTCTATTGTAGTCAAACACAAGAGATATTCACATCTCTCGACAATCTCTATTGTAATCATACATGTATTATATTTCATTAGTTTATAACTTACAATTATAATGTCAAATTAAGAACTGAGAGAGTAATAGTTATTTAACTCCAATTGAACAATTATTACGTCATTTCTGTTTGATGATGATGATGTCCTATTTGTACTAGAGCAGAACGGTTCTCTCTCAAAATCTGGATTAACCCCTCCCCCTTTTGTTTTTATCTGTCCTATATTTCAAATAATGTTGTCATGGTATTTTTTTTTTAATCTAGAAGTTGATATTGTATTAATCTGTCTTTAATTGTGATCTATCCGATTGTCCATCATAACTATTTAGGATTTCAATTTTAATTTGTTCTACATTATTTCATCCAGACTTTTATATTTTTTTGTCGCACCATATCTTAGATTTATTTTATAAAATCGTATAAACTGGATAAAATGTCTAGTTGCGAATATAAGATTAAATACAATTTAAATTACCCGACTAGCATTCTTCCATAACTTTAAAAAAAAAAAAAAAAAAGCTTTGATCAGAGGAGTTTGACACTGATATTATGGCCACGGTAGATTATCTCCCTTTCTCGCAGATTTAAGCAAATCTATTAATTCCTTTTATATTAATTTTCTGAACCAATTCATGCATAGTCTATTGTATTTAGAAATAATTTATATGTGTGTACATTTCCATTCAATAAGAATATTAATTGTGTACTACACCAGTCTACGGTACAAAAAAAATTCAAATAACCAACATTGGGTTTTTAGAGATGACTATTTTTGAAATGTATAAATAGTATGGCTATCACACAAAATATCTGAAAACAGTTTAATAGGTCAATAATCGTGTATATAATGGATTTAGATGTGAATATGATGCATTGCAAAATAGGATTATACATTCTCTATTTATTTGCAAACCTTAATTTTCGATAAATCTGATATTTTCCTTCGCTCTCAACTTTTTCTACTAATTTCCAATATGGTGGTAATCACCTCGATAATCAGGCCTGGTTATAATAGCTGGGTAGAGGTCGGATGTGTCAGTGCGTAACCATCTTGCTAGTTCTTTAAATGGTAAGGAGACGATTATTTAATAAGATCATAAGATGCAATGTAGTAATAGATATTTAACTAATATAAATTTTGGTTTTTATGATTTTATTTTTTATTTCTGTCAGCTGTTTAAAGATTAACCGTTTCCACAAGGGAAAACGAAAGTTAAACAGTAAATAATGAATATTTCCATTTTAGCTGAGAATAAAATTAATACAAAAATATGTTTATTTTTTTTTTGTCTTAGACGATTCCATATAACAATGAATTAATATAATACAATATTAAAACAATGTGAAAATACGGAATACCATTGTTGATACTATGACCTAGATATAAGACACACTGTTACGGTGTAATTTTGCCAACAAGAAACATTTAAATCCAATAGTCGTCAATAAAAATAAATACATTTTTTTTACCATATTATAAAAATCTCATTCTTAAACTAAACACATTTTGAGGAAAAAAGAAGAAAGGATATATGACAGGCGCGTAGCTCCCTATACGCCAACACGCAGTTGCGTGCACATCGGCGTGCTGAAAAAAAAATAAAGAGCAAAACAAATATGGAAGACAGACTACCAGAGCCAATCACCCTGCAGACACGCCAAAACAGTATTGGAAAGTTTCTTTGTACTATGCGTTTATAGACCACATGATAATGGAATTGGAGTCACGTCTGATAAAATCAGAAAATCGCTTCTATGCACAGTATCTGCTTCCTCGTGTCATAGGAAATATTACGAACGAACAAGTCGCGACATTGTATGAGACATACCAGACTGACCTGACATGTAATTTAGACGAATTCAAGAGGGAGATCGCTCGATGGCGAACACGCTGGAGTATAACACCTCGCGATCAGATGCCAACTTCACTTTGTGAGACACTTGATGCGGTAAACCCGGTGCTATATTCTTCTATAGATACCATCTTGTGTATCATGTTGACAATGCCGGTAACAAGTGCTACCGCAGAGCGATCGTTCAGTGTACTACGTCGGTTGAAGACATATGTACGATCAACAATGAATAACGATAGACAAAGTTATGGAGAAGTTCGTGTTTGCTAAGACACGAAGAACAAATTCTGTCTAACAAAATCATGAAATCAATGTGTTGCTTATGTATTCAATTTATCAATGAAAACACCTCAGAACGCACCATTTTGCATCAAGTCAGCCAAAAAAATTCTGGGGGGCAAACCCCACCAGATCCCCCCCCTTTTCCAGGTTTGGTTGCTTGCACTGCAAAAAAGGCTAGCTACGCCCCTGTATGAATCATAAAATGCAATACCTATAAATTTTATTTTAAGAATAAATTTATGCAACACCAGTAATATATAAGGCATAATCATGTACTATGCATCTTGTTGAACAAGTGTACACGGAAAGACTACACAAATAGAATATAAAATATAATATATGGAGCGCAATACATGGCTTCTTTAAAATTAATAACTCGGTCAAAATGTGGTTCCATTTAAAAGAATTTCACTAGAATTAAACACATAACGACAACTCTATTTGCCTCTCAGCTATGAATGATTGTCGAACACTTTTAATAGTTACTAAACTACTAAACTTTAACAGTTCAAATTACTTTTTACACATAGTTCTCCTGGAGATAAACCGCATTCTGCAAGTGTCTTCAAGAATTGCTGTTCTCGTACCTCTATCTTTGTGTTACATTATGTAATTTTGTCTAATTCGTTGTACTAATTTAAAATAAAAATAATACATGTGAAATGTTTAGCGGAACAATATGGGACTTCTCGATTAATACGCACCGAAATTTACCCAATCGACAAATTCAACAAATTAAATGAATTTATATTACTCGATAGGCCTTATCTCAGTTGAAGTATGAAATCCTTCGACTTACGATAAAAAAAAAGACACAGTTACATGATACTATGTAATATATGTACGACACAACTACATGGTAGAATATTTCTTTATTAAGATAACGCACAGACTGACTATACAAATAAAATATCATAACAATGTATTGATATATCGAAAGTAATACCTGACATCTCCCTTTACGTCAGTCGTTGTTATCTTTTTACATATCTCCTATCTTCTTGTGTAGAATTGCTTTACCAAATGTGCTATGCAGATTCAGGCTTACGTTGATAAAAGTCTACCGGAGAGTCTTGCCTTATTTTCTAAAGTTTAAATAGACTACATTACAGATGCAATGGTGACGATACTACTAATCATCAACACAACCAGGAATGCAAATACATCATTGTAAATTAAAGTTTCAAGTTAGTACCTAATAATAACATACAGACTATTTTGTAGAAGTCTTGGGGTATCAAATTTTAACACATGATTAAACAATACTAGTATTTTATTTTAAATAGGTTACCAGATGAACGATACATGCTTGTGTTATTCCACAGTTAACTTACATTGTCAGACTTCTGGGTTTTTTTTTCATGTAGACACATCATGGCAAGTGCGAATATCTGTGATCCATGTATAGAGGAAGGCAAGAATTCCACAGCCGTAAAATATTGTTCCGACTGCGAGGAAAAATTGTGTGGAGAATGCTCGGGATTTCATCTTCGTTTTAAAAAATTCAAGTCTCACCATGTAATTGATTTGTCGTCGATAGGATCAAGAATACCAACATCTTCTAAGATAAACTGTGAAATACATCCAGACATCCAGATTGATTATTTTTGTAGTCAACATGATGCTGTATGTTGTAGAGTTTGTCTTCCGGAGAGTCATAGGACTTGTGAAAATGTTTTACCTCTAGAATTTGCATCAAAAGATATCATCAATTCGTCGATACTTTCTGTTACGCTAAATGAATTTGATCATATGATTGAAACATTGGACAAACTAGTATCGAACAGAGAAGACAACAGAAAAGTACTTCAACAGAGCGAGACGTCAATGATCCAACAAATAAGTGTCATGAAGTCTAAGTTATTAAAACACATAGATGAACTTGAACAAAAGTTAATCACTAAACTTACATCTATCAAAGAGAAAAATGAGACGAAAATAAAGACAGAGAAAGATGAAATGTCACATTTGTTGTCTTGTTTGCAAGATGAAAAACAAGAATTAGAATTCCATAAAAATTATTCATCAAATAATCAGCTGTTTGTGGTTTTAAGTAAACAAATAACAAACATCCAGAAGACGGACACCAATATCCAAGAGATGATGTCTTCTATTCAGGACATTGACCTGGAGTTTGAAGAAAATAAGAATATCAAAATTGAATCAATTGGATCGATATCAGAGATTACCCGTCCGTGTCCTATTCAGTACAAATCAATGAAAATACAACAACCACAAGTACAACAAGACAGGACAAAGACACTGACAAAATTCAGAAAAGATGATCAAGTAAAACTAAAACGTGGCGAAGAATACAACTTAACCAACATGGCCGTCACTTCTGACAACAGATTACTTATTTGTAATTATGATTCAACTGATCCAAAGGTATATATCTACAAGGATTACAAAACCTATGAAGACGAAATATCGTTTACCTCTGAACCGTATGGTATCACAGTAGTAGCACGTACAGATAAAGCTGTAGTTACTCTTCCATGTGAGGACTACATACAATTCATCAACACCACCAACAATACAAAGGACACGAAGGTAAAGATAGGAGATAAGTGTTGCGGTGTCACCGCTGTAAAGGATCAAATTTACCTTGGTGGACGTAACAAAGTTATTATTTTAGATATAAATGGATCTCGTGTGAGAGAAGTACAAACTGATGGTGATTATGGTTATGGTTTATTCTATAATGAGAGGAATGATCAGATGTTGTTAAGACAGCATTGGAGGTTGTGTTGTATCAATTTAGATGGCCAAGTTATATATAGATACAACATATCAGGGGGAGACGGACTGGCTGTCGATCGACAAGGTCATGTATACATCAGTGGATTACTACCCAACGACATACAAAGGTTGTCACCAGATGGGACATTCCATGATATAGTACTGAGTAAACGTGATGGTATTGACAGACCATATGGTATAACATTTAACAATGACTTTACAAAGTTCTTCGTTATAAGTAGGGGTACATCTGTATTGGTTTACAGTTGTAAATGATGGATTTGTGTATTACAAGAACAAACTCATTTTATATATACATGTATAATATATATTAGTGTGTAATTATTGTTAGAAAGAGGTAGTAAAATATTAAAATCAATTTAAGTTGGTATTTATTTATTAGAAATACACAATAATAATTACTAGAAATTGATTATTGCAAGTGTTGTGTGGAGAGATGGATCAATTGTTTACAAACTTTATTACTCATTTTATTCAGTGGATATTGTTTACACTCTCTAAAGTCTGATGAAGAATATAAACTGGATGTCATATACAAAAGCAAAGTAGAAAATAAAATCTTATCATCTTTAATCAATACACAATATTTACATCCTATAAAATATAACTCGTCAGGAAAACAAATACAATAAAATTACTTTCTTTCACAGACATTGTTCACCATTTACAGTCTTACGTGGTACATCATCTGTTTAATTGGAAAAAAATATTGATTTCATATTTATATACTTAAAATAGTTTTGTCCACATTGTTTTATAGCTCATTCAACAGAAAAAACCAAGCATTATATTTTACATATGTTTCTCTACTAAACAAAAACCACAGTGGGAATTTGTAATCGTTTAGCGTCCGTTGTATGTTCATGTCAGTGTCGTCGTAGTTATCGGTTCACCTGACATGACTTAAGGTGTTGTTTCAGCTAATGTCATCACTTTGCAGCCGTCGCCATCGCCTAGAGGTGTGCTTCACATTTAATTTTTTTTCTCCGAAATCACTTCGGTTCTTTGATTGATTGGTGTTTAACGCCACTTTCAGCAATATTACAGCGTTATAATGGCGACCAGTTTTAGTGGTGGAAGAAGCCTGAGTACCTACAGAGAACCACCGACCATGGGCAAGCAACTGGTAAACTTTATCACCTGCGGCTGCGAGTCGAAAACTGTGCACGAATCCCACGCCGTATAGGTGATAGGCTTGTATGAGTTGTTAGGTAATGCAACTAACTAATACATTGAGCCACAGGGGTCCTTGGTCTCTTTGAATCAAACTTGACAGAAATATGCGTTAGGCAATTCTTTAATAGGACTTCAGTTTTTGATGTTGATCGGAAATTCAAATTTGTTACTAGGGCCAATAATGCTTTCAATTTTTAGCAAATGATCAAAGAAATTCCTGGGAAGATTGGATTGTGTTTATTAGATGATCATATATGAGTTGTTGGTTCCGATCGAAAAACTAAGATGGCCACCAGGATAGTTTTATCATAGAATAAATGAATACAAATTTGTTCCCAGAAACTACAAACATGATTGAAATGAAAACTTTACATGAATGGTCGTCATTTAAATGTGGGTCGGAAAATCCATAATGGCCGCCATCGCAGGACACAAGCCTTTAACATAGGATCTACGTGAAAATGAATAAATACTTTTTAGCTTCCCTGACCAAAAAGGTCATGTGGGCTATTTCCATCATTTGGTGTCCGCCGTCTGTTTCCAGTCGTTTGTCTTCAGTCGTCCGTTCATACTTTTCTTTACATCTCTAAAACCGCTGGGCCACTCTTAGCAAAACTTGGCTAAGAGGGTTTTTTGATGGTCCTCTTTAAATATTGTGCCCAACAAGTCTCCCACCCTTGACATATGTCCGCCGTGACAAAAAAGGAAATATCTGCTTCCGACAAATCAGAAATCACCGGGCCAAATTTTACCAACTTGCATAGAAGAGTAATTCCAGAGTCATTGGATTGTCATCTTTCAAAACTGTACGACAGCCCTGACGTCAACAAAATACTTTTTTCTTAATATAGCCATGATTTCTATATTATTTCATTGAGCTATAATTTAAATAGTAGTTTATGGTTGAACAACTTCTATTCGGAAACAATTTTACATTATAAAGCTAAACGTGCAATGTTCCTCAATCAAACATATATGCCGCAGTCCTGCCCACCATCAACCATGTCCGTCGTGGTCGTGCATTCAGTACCTTTCACCACTTATGTTGTGAGTTCGAATCCCGCGCATGTCGGGGTGTACTCGATGCAACATTATGTGATAAAGTTTGTCAGTGACTTGCGACAAGTCGTTGGTTCTCTGTGTATACTTCGATTTCCTCCACTAATAGAACTGACATGAACCACCACGATATAACTAAAATATTGTTAAAAGTGGCTTTAAACACCATACACCAAACCAAACCATAATAACACTAAACTTGGTTGGAATGTTCCTCTATCAAAACTATTTATATATATCTACTACTAATTCGAATTACAGGATTGTCACCAAAGGTCATTAGTTGGAGCTATTAAGAACGAAACTTTGCAACAAAAGATGTGGTCTTAATTTTCTATGTGAACTGTCCATTTATATCTGCATTCCAGCATTACCAGCATGGGGGCGACCGTAAAACTTTCGAAGTGATGACTTCAACTTAACCAATAGGAACCCCTGGTTCAGTAGCTTCCTTGTTAGCAGCACCACTTTATCAAGGAAATCCTTATAGGAACCACAAGCTCTGGAATATCCTATCAACTGAGAGATATCTACTCCATATGCAGGTGCTGCTGGATTTTTGCTACATATCAATGGAAAGTTCACAACAGGAAAATTGAAATCATCTCTTTTGTCGTAAGGTTTCGTTCTTAACCGCCCCTCAATTTCGAGGTGTAGGTCAAGGGATGAAGCAGACCTATGTGTAACTGTGCTATCCTTTATGTCAAGCTCAATAGGATAGATGCGATCAACGAAATCACCAAACTTAGAATTATTTAGTTAAAGGACATATTTCTCAGTTGATCTGATATTCCGGAGCCTTTGGTTCCTGTCAGGATTTCCTTGATAGAGTGTTGCACTGCTTCTAACAAGGAAGTCATTACTTCGGAAGTTTTACGGTCGCAACCAAGACCTGGTAAACCGCTACGGAATATTTGTGTCACAAATGATTACAGATATGTTCAGTTTGACGTAATCATAATCCGATTCTTTCCCCATTTATGGCTTTTAACCGGGTTTGCAACAAGAGCAACACGACGGCTGACACATGTGGAACAGAAACTGCTAACCCTTCCAGAGCACCTGAGGTTACCCCCGGTTTTAAGTGAGATTCGTGTTGCTCGATGTTTGGAATTCTATGTAATGTTTTGTATTTCATGGCTTGTCCTGTTTCTTTTGGTAATTGCGTTGTGTGTCTTTCTGCTATTTATGGTTTGTGACTAAACCTTTTGGTATCTTTAGACTTTTCTTGCATTTTCCAAGTCAGGGATGATGCACGATCTTTATAAACGTTAAGCATGATACCCCGGTATATGACGCGAAAAGAGCATAATCATTTTGATATCGGACAAAGAAAATATCCTTCTATGTGACTAACCAATAGTTCGTTTCAATAGAGTGTCGCCTTGGATGGGTAAAATTGGACGGCGTAGGAACACCGTATTGCATAAAAGTGACAATATGAGTGTGTCAGGGTACGGGTGTAGGAGCGTAACTGTGTTCTGTACTTTTTCTGCAACTGGCACTTACACACATATTGTACAACGTAACATTAACGGTGTCACTTACCACGCCAATGTGATTAACACACACATTTACCCACATTAATAACATCTTGCTTGAAAGGCAAATCTAATGATAAATACATTTCAAACAGTGATGGTCATTAATTCTACCAATATCAACACAACTAACAATCACTAAGCACAAAAAAGACTACAACATATGACGTAGAAAATACATGTCCTGATTTGAGACAAGCACAAAAATGTGGCGGGGTTGAAACGGTATGGACGATATCACAAGATCCAACAGAACACTCATTGTAAAGGAACTCATGCACCATTTTCGTCGTCTGTTATTTCTCATGTCATTTTGGATTTTATCTCGATATAATATTGTTGTTAAATAGCAATCCACCTCTCGTTTACTGTACCCTTCATTTGGTAATGATCTGACGCTCTCCGAAGAACTTTGTTGGGTATCTGTCCATTGAAAACGTTCGTACTTCTATAAAAGCTTCATTAACCGCCACAATATAACTGCAATATTGTTGAAAGTGGCATTAAACACCATAAACCTTAATTAATGGTTCCATTGAAATGGTGTACATGTATATTTTTCGACCAATATAGTATACCTAAACGCGGCCTCATCATTCTTTTATAATAGAATGTATAGTGTATTCCTCAAAAGCAAAAGCTTTCACTAAATCTGAGGATGGTTGGAACACTTTAATTAAATTTGTGTTACCTAAATAAAGACATGCGCTCTGGGCAAACGGACCAATTTAAGACCAGACCTAAAAACTTCATTGAGGTCTTGAATGTGGACCAAATGATTCTGATGAGAAAATAATATATTCTAGATAACATAGACATCATTTAAAAGTCAATACTGTAAAGATTTCCTCCATTCGGAAATAATGAGGTATAAGAGATGTAGGTACCATAGGTGGCCTTAGACATTAATAGTTGACAAAACATGTGTTGAGGGTTATGAAACGCAGACTTTCAGTTGAAAAAAACACCAGATTAAATCAATAGAAGTCAGATATGATCGCATTTTGTTCGTAAATGACTTAGTGATATCCTGTAAATCGGAGAAGGAATAGAAAATTACTGAGACACAGATTTAATATACCGAAAGTTTTTGACGAAACTTTGACAAACTATATTGTTTTGCATCTAAAGAATCAGATGTATTGTTTTTTGACATCAATGGTTTCGTGTCCTGGTAAACCCGGGCTCCTGTAGTTACCCAAATTACATCTGATACACTACATGACCAGTTTGGCTACAAATGTAACATTGAAGTGAGGCATCGAAATCATTATTTATATTTTATTCGTGAATATTAATTCAGGTTTATTTACTCCCAATATACCACATATAAACCGTTAAGCTACTGTAGTGTTCTCTACATAACGGTTGTTACATACGTGTTATCGTATTATAAATGACTGGCGAGATTAAACGTTTAACGGTTGAAATTATAAAGAAACAGAAGTATGTATGTTGTCGTGTAGGAGGATAACATAATCAGACAATAAACCAATATTATATGTCATAGCATATCCTATGTTTACATATACGCAGATTATCGATTGTCTCTCAACAATATATCAATCATATCATGGTGATCACATTTATTGGTAATCCCTTTGTAACAGATTCGTCGTTCTTTTTACAAGATACTCTCCCTGAACCGAGAACGTCTAGTTTCATTAGTTGGTTGAAAGTAAGAAATCCCATTCACTAAACACATCTCCCTTTAGTGATTAAAATAACAGTACATCCACTTGACCACGTTTTGAACGAAGCATGAAGGAAGACCACGCATTTGTTAACCTCTCATGTGATTCATCCGCCATTGCTATAGTGAAATAAAAACGCACGTGCATCAGCAAAACAATATCGATTTATTTGTTTACATTATTTTTTCATTTCGATTTTCCTTATTTTGCAATGGATAGCGACAAAAAATACAAGAAAGGTGGTGGAAGTTCGTGTGCCGTCAACAGTTACACAAATAACCGCAGAGAATTGCAATTATGGAAGAATTCAATGTGTGAAATTCACAAAAAAGTACACGATCAGTGCCCATGTTTAATCCCGTTTAAGTTCCATACTATACCGACAGGAAAATATTGCCAAAAAAAAGTTTATGTATGTTCTGAACATTTTCTTGACGGAATGCCGACGCAACGTAATCCTTTTCCAAAACTTAAACTGGGATATGAACGGAAAGTTACACCCGGTAGAAGCAAACTGTAGCGTCAGAAAGAAAATTGACTTTGAACATAATTCTGCTAAAGATGAACCAGAACATGACAATGAGGATTCAACAGCTGGTTGTTCAAAGATGGATACATCCGAAACAAATGAGAACTACCTCGAGACTGTGTGTGCATTTAGTTACTTTCTTCCGGAGTTAGAAGTTAAGTCGACCAAATATTTAGAATCCGACATATTTGCTCACGAGGATCATTCATACGCAATGAAATTGTCAGATACACAGTCCACTTTTACCCAAACCAACAAAATGTTGACAGAAGAAAAGGGGTTCAGAGTAAAATTGAAGTTGGTATCTTGTCTGCCAAGTCACATTTACTGACGGATAGCGAGTCCTTACTGTACACAGGGGTAACCAGTGAAGATTTATTTAACCTTAGTGGAAATTATGCAAAATGGAAATACATTTAACTATAAACTCGAAGTAGATGATCAACTACTACTTGTTTTGATGAGACTGAGATTGAGCTTAATATTTGGTGACTTGGACAGATAGTATATGTCAGTTGTAAAGCATATTCTATGTTTACATATAAGTAGATTATTAATTGTCTCTCAACAATATGTCAGTCATATCATGGTGATCACATTTATTGGTAATCCCTTTGAAACAGATTCATCGTTCTTTTTGCAAGATCTCTTCCTGAACCGAGAACGTCTAGTTTCATTAGTTGGTTAAAAGTAAGAAATCTCATTCACTAAACACATCTCCCTTTAGTGATTAAAATAACAGTACATCCACTTGACCATGTTTTGAACGAAGCATGAAGGAAGACTACGCATTTTTTCTACATTTGGACCCCTACTCTATAGACGGGTTTATCTATAATTGACCCAGAAAACATGGAAGCATCCATTAACCTCTCATGTGATTCATCCGCCATTGCTATAGTGAAATAAAAACGCACGTGCATCAACAAAACAAGATTGATTTATTTGTTTACATTATTTTTTCATTTCGATTTGCCTTATTTTCCAATGGATAGCGACAAAAAAAATACAAGAAATGTGGTGGAGGTTCGTGTGCCGTCAACAGTTGCACAAATAACCGCAGAGAATAGCAATTATGGAAGAATTCAAAGTGTGAAATTCACAAAGAAGTACGCGATCAGTGCCCATGTTTAATTCCGCTTAAGTTCCATACTATGCCGACAGATGAATTTACCAAACTAGAATGGATTAAAGCAATAAATAGGAAAATATTCCCAAAAAAAGTTTATGCATGTTCTGAACATTTTCTTGACCCGGATGCCGACGCAACGTAATCCTTTTCCAAATCTTAATCTGGGATATGAACGGAAAGTTACACCCGGTAGACGCAAACTGTAGCGTCAGGAAGCTACACCATAACATCAGAAAATTGACTTTGAACATAATTCTGCTAAAGATGAACCAGAACATGACAATGAGGATTCAACAGCTGGCTGTTCAAAGATGGATACATCCGAAACAAATGAGAACTACCTCGAGACTGTGTGTGCATTTAGTTACTTTCTTCCGGAGCTAGAAGTTAAGTCGACCAAATATTTAGAATCCGACATATTTGCTCACGAGGATCATTCATACGCAATGAAATTGTCAGATACACAGTCCACTTTTACCCAAACCAACAAAATGTTGACAGAAGAAAAGGGGTTCAGAGTAAAATTGAAGTTGGTATCTTGTCTGCCAAGTCAAATTTACTGACGGATAGCGACTCTTTACTGTGCACAGGGGTAACCAGGGAAGTTTGTTTTAACCTTAGTGGAAATTGTGCAAAATGGAAATACATTTAACTATAAACTCGAAGTAGATGATCAACTACTACTTGTTTTGATGAGACTGAGATTAAGCTTAATATTTGGCGACTTGGGCCGCAGATTTTGTATATCAAAAAGCTTAGCCTGCAAAATATATAACTCATGGATGCCAGCTCTTGCCGAAAAATTGAAAGGTCTAGCTGTGTGGTTGTCTAGAGAAACAATACGAGCTTGCTGCCCCGAATCTTTCAGAGAAAATTACCCTCGGACAACATGTATCATAGACTGCGCAGAAACGTTCATACAAAGACCTACAAACTTAAAAAGTAGAGGTGAAACTTTCAGCAACTATAAGTCAGATAACACAGCAAAACACATGGTCGGCATATCACCGCATGGACACATTAAGTTTATTTCAAAGACATTCGGTGGAAGGGCTACCGACAAGTTTATTGTCGAAAAAAGTGGATTTTTAAACTATTTACTACCAGGAGATGAGGTAATGGCAGATCGGGGATTCACTATAGAAGACCTCCTTATCCCCCGTCGTGCTAAACTTAATGTTCCCGCATTTACAATATGAATATGTAAACCCCAACTTTCTGCTGAAGATGTAACAACAAATAGATGAATTGCACGTGTTCGAATACATGTAGAACGTGCCATCCGAAGATTAAAATTGTTCAAAATAGGTAAAAAATTAAGTAGTACTGTGCCAGTTTCCTCTTTAAAAAACTTTGATGACATCCTTATTGTTTGTGCAGCATTAGTCAATTTGAGATCTGATTTAATAAGAGAGGAAGATGTAAATGAGACATAAAACATATATTTAACTATGACATGTTTTATTTCCTATAAAGAAAAACAAATCGAAATTGACCCCCCCCCCCACCCCCATTTAAATTTAGTCCCAAAAAAAGGGGGGCATCCATTCGACAGAAATAATAACTTTTTAAGCTGTATTACTTTCTATAATGCATATTTATTTTTCTGAAATAAATAATCCTTCAGAAACTATAACATGGATTTCATTCATGTATGTCTGCTAGTCTTTACTGTAGCACTTTTGACATCTGGATCTACTGGTGTTATCACATTAATTCTTATATAGTGTTAATGTAGATCAAAGAAATCAGTTGATCAGAATATTATCAGATGCAGAACATGATGTAAACACATAACTCTGATTGACCTTCACCCTGTAGCATGTGTAGTATAATGATATATCATGCTGATCCTTTGAAGTATGATCCTGATGCAACCTATACCAGACAATGTCAAAATTAATTGACAATTTGTGTTTGTGTATTAAGGCAATACTAATTGGAATCATCTACATACATGTATAAAATAAACATACGACTTTCCATAACCAGATTTATTTTTTTTTGGCTTGAAGTTGATCCATATTTTATTTACAGGTATTATTTGTGCTGTATGGGATATTGTTGTCTCATGTACATATACCCATTATTCAATAGTATTTATGGGTACATGTAGATGAATACAATGTATATGTACACCTTTTTGAACACAAGATTAAACTATTCAATATCAAATTTACAAATACTTGTTCAAGACCAGAACATGAAACAAACAAAACAAGAAATATTAATTCAACCATAAACAAACAAAAATAATAATAGTGTACTGTGTTCCTGAATATGACCATAATTGCAAAGTACTGTATGTTTGTATGTATGTATCAACCAATAATAAACCAATCTATGTAGGAATAAATATGAATTTTATAATTCATGTATGAAAAAAAAATCATTATCTACAAACAGCACCAAATAAAGCTCATGGCGAGGTGTACTCAATACAACTTTATGTGATAAAGTTTGACAGTGACTTGCTGCAGTTCGGTGGTTTTCTCCGAGTACTCCGGTTTCCTCCACCACGATATAACTGAATTATTTTTGAAAGTGGCGTTAAACACCATAACCCTAACCTCAAACCAATAATGATAATAGGAAGCTTTCAATGTGTGGATTTTTTTACCATCAAATATTGATGGAGGTACATGTATGTAAGCTATGGACCAACCATTTAACTATTAGAGGGGATGCTATATGTTCCTCCCTTTCCGAGACAAACAATTTGTTTCACACCAAGCAAAAATCAGATTATTCCTCTTTCGACATGTAAAATTAGTAAAAAAAAAAATCAAAATTTAACCAACATAGCAGGGTCAGATTATTTATTCTTGACAGTGTCAGGTCAGTTTAATTTTTTTCTATCAAATTTGGTGACAGAAATTGCACCCCCCACCCCCTCCTAAAAGTTAAATGATCGTTCCTTTACAATAAAAACAAGACTGTATCCACAAATCAAATTTCATGGAATATTATCTCATGAAGTTTTTGAAAACTCTGCTTAAAATTAGGTGGTCATTCTCAATTTCATCAATATCTGTATTTAATATAGTTTTAGCATAAAATAATCGGAGTCTTTCAACTTGCACATTGACATAATCCTGATCATACTGAATATCAATTAAAATGAAATCATCTGGACATCTCCAAATACAAAGTTTACATTTGCTGAGCCCAGGACAAAATATAGTTAGTTGGACTTGCATATAATATCCTCTGTTTCATTTTGTTTTCAAAACATACTTTCCATAATTTTTCACTATATCATATTTGCCTCCTTCAATTAGTTCATTAAGAATATTCCATTTTCCTGGAATCGGTACAGGACATTTAATTTCTAGTAACGTGTCCCCGTTCAATATTTCATCAGGACTACCCGAGAGCCATTGTTCCTGGGCAGACACATACATTCCAGTTTCAGTAACTGTGTGTCCCAGTGATTTCAAGTGTTCCTTTGCAATTGGCTCTTGTTCATTACCATAACCGGTATATTTGTTGCCAGTAAATTTGGGATGCAAGTGTTCCCTGATAAAAGCTGTGGCATCTGTTGTGTCTTTAACTGGAATTTTACTAGCACTGCTTGCATTTAAGCGTATTTTCCGGGCATATTTCCACAACACACTTTTACTTTGTCTTTTGGTACTTAGCTCTAAGTTGTTTATTTTTGCATTTGAAAGCTGTATGTAATTTTGCAAACAATGTTTACACTTACTACATGACTAAAGATGAGTGTTCACCATGGTGCTCCTGTATCGTATCGTTCACATTTGGACCCCTACTCTATACACACGTAAATTAATCATGGGCGAACTGTTCAAAGAAAGACAACTTTAATCAGTTTTATTTGTATTGCTTTCAAGTTTACATCCAAACAAAATTTCAAGTATGAATTACTGAACACTTTTCTAAAGGTTTATTAATCCAAATAAACAAAGAGATTATTATTAGCAAAAAAAAGTGATCTAAGCTTACCAGTGAATATTAATTCATCCCAAAGGCATATTTATGTACAGATATAGAAATCAAATTTCGCTGATCTACTACATTTTGTATGTTAGGTTTAGTCTTTGATTATATTATATAGTATTAAAAATTGATTTTTGAGCAGCATTAACCTCTTAGTTTTGTGCCAAGCGCCCAGATCACTCGGTCACATCCACAATATAAAAAATAACTTAAATCGTTGAAGTATTACCTTGTTCCGTAGGGCGAATGTATGGATTTGTGAGGGCTCGAAGATTCATTCTCACAAGTCATGAATTTTATGTCCATAGGAGTCAACAAAAGTGTTAGCGTATACCATATATATATAAATATATATATTAAAAAGTCAAATGAAATCCAAATGAAATATATATACCATATATATATAAATATATATATTAAAAAGTCAAATGAAATCCGTATGCTGGTACATATAAAAGAAATTATGTGTATAAGAGATCAAACTGAAAGTACTGAGAGCCGGGCTAACCTTTCAATCTCCATGTGAAAGCCTATGATTATGGTGTTTAACGCCACTTTCAAACAATATTTCATCTATATCTGCTACGATATATAAAATTAAAAAAAATCATAATAGATTGTAAAAGCTATCCACGAAAAACCATTAGCAACAATAACAATGCTAAACTGGCTATTCTGATATGAAAATGTTACTATACTATTATACTTTTTCACTTAATAAAATGTTTGGTTAATATTCAATGGAGTTTTACCATGTGACAGTAGATATTATGACAACATCATATGCATTGAACATCAAATTATCTGATAAATTCAATACAAAGTTTTTTTTCAAGATTAACAATTTTCACAAATTGATACAAAGGACGTACTATCACTCTTCATTTCAAACATGATAACACAGACTAATTTATACTTTTAGTTTGTATCATTTAATGTAATCTAACATATCTTATTTATAGAAACTAGAAGACATTTTCTTCACATTCTGATTTGTATTTGTATGTAGACTGTAATATTGAAAATGGAAACTTAAATTGAAAAGGGCAAAAACTGATTCATCCTTAGAATCAGGCTTTATGAGATTGGGGGGTGGGGGTTTCAGCCGGTGCATCGGTACGGGATACGGAGAGCCAAAAAGGGGCCTGTGAATCTCTGAAGGGCCCCATATCTTTAGCCATAGATGTTTTATTTTGATTTTTTTGGGGGTATTTTCAACTGTTTTTAGTTTATTTAGATAAATAATTATGTAAATTTCACTTAGACTTCTTCTGAAATATATTTGCCACTGCTTTGCATAAGGATATGTTATCTAGACATTCTGCTACACAAGAAATAACACATTCATGAAAGCTTACCAGTGGTTAAATTGGACCACCAATGCTCTATTTTGAGAGAAGTCTCAGCCTTTCCCCGGGGCCCCAAAGCAGTCTTGTCCTCCTTGTAACATTTCTCTTGGAGGCCCTGCTTAGAATATACATTTAGGCAGCATATTAGCTACGGTCCCGTGGCTCTTATGGTATTTTTAGTGACCATAGAGTTACGAATTTCACCCGTTTAAAAACTTGCAGAATTGCGACTGCAACTGAGGGGGGGGGGACTTTCGGGTACTATAATGATTTATTACTATGATTCAGCCAGCGCTCGTCATTTTCGTAATTGACGAATGCATTTTAATTTGGACAATTATTTTTTAGAGCAATTCGACACTTAAAATTGTTTGAAAGCATAAAATGTATCATTAAATTTATCATTAGTCTCAGTCCTGACATGTCTATGACCCACGTCAATTAAACAGAGGTAACATATATTTAATAACGTAATCAAAATGATTAAAAATTTACAAAGTTATGATAATTACCCGAAGTTCAAGTCGACTTGTAATTTTGAATAATCGTCCTATATGCGTATGGCACCCGCGTATTTTTGACACGTGTCTTTTATGAAAATTTCGATATCGTGTTTACTCAAATCTATCGTACTCATGAAGTATTTTGAAAGTGATTTTCTTGAAAAATAATCCATCCTCGTTTTATAGACATTTACAAATAAAAATGACGCTACGGGAAAGCGGACGCAATCCACCGTGATATAGGAAATGTTGACCGAAGGCGAAGCTACTTTTAAGCAAACGAACTTTTGATTTATATTTTCTCATTTCTGTGACATGCAATCTTAGTTCTCATATTTATTATATGCGAAGGTTAGACATTCAAATTCGATGAAATGCACGAGGGCGCTTCAGATTTTTATCGATCAGCATCCAAGTCCGATTTGTATGTTATACTCGCCATCTGGTTAAAAATTGCGATCTATTTATTGAACTGTGTACAGTTTAGATTAAATCTGATTTGTGAGTACATCTATACCGTTTTGTAAGATAAACATTTTTTCTACAAACTTCCATAGTTAATTATCCTTGAATATATATATTTATATCCTTAAATGGGATAAATATTTATTATTCTTCAATCAGCCCTTTGCTCCGACATCTTAGATTGCAAGTGAAGTGACGACGCGAACAAAACAATAGATATCTACGCTTCGATTCTGAGAATTTTACAGCTGAAAGTTCCAGTCTCAATGATTTAGAATCATAGAATCTCATTTGTATATTAATTTATTTTGGTCAGTTGTCATATTTATTCGTTATGTATTGCGAATTCAATACACAACAATGAGAACTATTTTTCAATGCGCAGTAATAAATGAGTGGCACGTGAACCACACGTCACACGGATTAAAGCATGAGTTACCGTTCTTGAAGGCGATCGTACAAATAGTCTGTGCTAACTGCGTTAGCCACGGCTAAAAACCAGGTCGACAAGATGAATACAAACTACTGACAATTATATTGGCAAATAGCTGCCCCTCTGGAAAGGTTCTTCTGTGTAGATATAATAGAGTGAACAAAGAGACCGACTCCCACAGTGACACTACTCATCGGTTTGTTCCGATTATGCAATAATTCCAAAAAAAAATATTAGAAAAAAAAAAAATTAAGTAATCATTTTAATTACCATAGATATAAAACTCTAAATTGAAATATATATGACTTGGTTAGTGTTAGGATTATGGTGTTTAACGCCACATTCAACAATATTTCAGCTATATCGTGATGGTCAGTTTTATTAGTGGAGGAAACCAGAGTGCCCGGAAAAACTCACCAACGTGTCACAAGTTACCAACAAGCTTTATCACATAATGTTATATCGGGTAGATAATTCCTGCGAGAGATTCGAACTCACAATTTCAGTGGGGATAGGCACTGATTCAATAGGTAGTTGTCAATCCAACCATCATACGATCACGACCATTACGTCCCCAATAACGCATCTGGTTGGATTTTTGTAGTGCTAGCTCACTGAAACAACATTATACAGATAGACCTGTGTCTCCACTCGGACATGTTATCTTGATTCTGAGCAAACCAGATATTTAATAAATGATTAGCTGGAACTTTTTTTCTTCTAAACTGGATTCCCCCTCCCCCTTTTCACGCATGTTTTTATCTGCATCATACTGCGCTTGTCCTATATTTCAAATAATTTTGTCATGGTAGTCTTTGTGCTTTAAAATCAAGAAGTTGATATTGTATTACTTTGTTCTACATCACTTCATTCAGATTTTTATATTTATATTATATTTATAAGAATTACTTTATAAATAGTATAGACTGGATAAAATGTCCTCTTGTGAATGTAAGATCAAATACAGCGTTCCATAACTTTACAAAAGCTTTGATAAGTTGGTGTGGGCGTGTCAGCGCGTGATCATCTTGCCAGTTCTTTACGTGGTAAGGAGACGATTATTTAATCAGATGTAATTTAGTACCGGTAATATATATTTAGCTAATTTTGGTTTTTATGATATTTTTTTTTCTGTCAACTGTTTAAAGATGAACCGTTTCCACACCATTGTACGTAAAGGAAAACGAAAGTTAAACAGTAAATAATGAATATTTCCATTATAACTGAAAATAAAATTGACAAGATAATATTTTTAAATTAATTTTTGTCTTAGACGATTCCATATAACAATGAATTAATATAATACAATATTATAACAAAGTGAAAATACGGAATACAATTGTTGATATGTTGACCTAGATATAAGACACACTGTTAAGGTGTATATATAGTTGCCAACAATAAACATTTAAATACAATTTTTGTCAATTAAAAATCGATACATTTTTCAGAAACACATTTTACGAATCTGATTCTCAAATTAAGCTAATTATGAGGAAAAAAAGAAGGGGAACTTCAAGCATAAAATGCAATAAATATTGATTGTAGAAATAATTTTATGCAATTGTGGAAAATAATTATGTTAGTGAAATTGTAATATATGAACGAATGCAAATTATTTCTAGCTCGCATAGCGTGTACAATCAAATACCAGTAATATATCGGTATATGCGAAACAATCATGTACTATACATCTCTTTGAACAAGTGTACACAGAGATAGATATAGAATATAATGTATGGAGCGCAATACATGGCTTCTTTAAAATTAATAACTCGGTTAAAATGTGGTTCCATTTAAAAGAATTTCACTAGAATTAAGCACATAACGATAACTCTATTTGCCTCTCAGTTATGAATGAATGTCGAAAACTGTTAACAGTTACTAAACTACTAAACTTTAACAGTTCAACTTGTTTTTTACACATAGTTCTCCTGGAGATTAGCCGCACTCTGCAAATGTCTGTCTTCAAGAATTTGTGTTCTCGTACCTCTGTCTTTGTGTTACATTATGTTATTTTGTCTATTTCGTTATACTGGTGTTAAATAATTTAAAAAAGTATGGGACTGCTCGTTTAATACATAGCTTGTGTGTGAAAAAGAGAGTTCAAATTATATTGCAATAAATTAAAAGAAATATGTATTTACACATTGAATAATCGTGAAAATTTAAGAATATTTTTCAAACCAAAACAATTTTAAGCACACAATAGTATCTCTTATGAACTACTTGATATAACCGTATAGGTTTCGCCTCAAATGGGGTTATCTCTATAAGGACGTATAGATAGATATTGCAAGATATTAAATATGGAACATTGTAGAAAAAATATTTAACGTACCAGGCTTCTACATTAACATATTTTTCAACTTGTCCCTTCAGACAACTAACTAAAAAAAGTACTTGTCCGACTCAATCTTTTAGTTGTCCGGAAAAATTAATAAAAATTACAAAAACTAGAGAATAATTATTCAGGGCTCTCACTACTTTCAAATTAGATGGATAAGTGACTTCTCTTTCAAAGAGCTCACAGGGAGAAGTGGGAGACAACAGAAAGAAGTGGGGAGATTTCTGGGAGAAGTCAATTGCGATTAATCGAAACATTGTTTCGCGACCCCTCTGACGTTACCCTGCCCAGATTTAGTAAATATTTATAGCTGCCTGAACTGATTTGTTCTGGGTTTTTCTTTATTCATAACTACCTTAAGGACATATATGCAATGTCACATTTTTATTTCTGTCTACCTTGTTTGGAGTCTTGCATACCAGTGATTTTTATATGTACCCCCCCCCCCCCCCCTTTTCCTTTTGAAATATTACTGTGATGTGATCCAATACCACACAAATTGTAATAACTCATATTTGTGTTATATAAATCCTTGTTTCTGGTAAAAAGAAATGTGATCCCTAGGGCTTGGACAAAATAGTCTGTATGCTATTCATTGAAACTTATTTTGATACATTTGCAGTCTGTTGATGATTGGTTTTATGTTCACCATTACAACTGTAACGCAGTCTATTTTAAACTTTAGAAAACAAGGCCAAGACCGTGGACACTCTGGTGGATTGTTTTTATCTATGCATGCCTGAATCTGCATAGCGCATTTGGTGAAGCAATTGTACACGAGAAGATAGGAGATATGTAAAAAGATATCAATGACGGACGCAAACTGATAATGAAAACTCATGTAAAAAGGGGAGATGGCATGCATTACCTACGCTCGATACATCAATATATTGATAGTCTATTTGCATAATTTGTCTGTGTATTATCGTAATAGAAATATTCTAGCATATAGTTGTGAGTACATACACATAGTGTCATGTTATCTGTGGAACCGTAGCTCTCAAAAGTGTTTTTTCTTATCGTTTTATTACACTTTATCTTCATGTTAATTAAATATTTTGAAATTCAAAATTTAACCACAGTGTGAAGCGTCTGGATGATCCAGATTGGTGAGGTGAAGAACGCCACCTACCAAGTAGAATACACAAAAATTATATCACATAAAGTGGCATCGAGTCCACCTATGCACGAGCGAGTATCGATTTAGTGGTGATATTCTTGGAATATTTGCATGTAAATAAAACTATACCACATGCTCGCGGCTGCGACATTCCAGATAGGTTAACCTCTCTCCCCGTTGAAAGGTCCAAAGACAGTGTTATATATAAACTGTAGCAGTACTCTAGACAGTACTATCGACATTTTCTAGAGTGGTGTTTACATTAACTTTGTTATCAAAGTCTAAGCTAATATACCTCTATTCATAACGTTCTAATTGTTGTTACCACTAATGGGTGACCATTTCGAAGTTTTCGGATCTCGGTTATGTTGTCGACGTTATAAATATATATTATACCCCTATTATCCATGTCCATGTCGAGATATATACATATATACCAGAAAACTGTACACGCTATTAACAAAATTGTAAACCCCACTGTATAAAATTATGACATTACTGTCTAGATTAATGCTGCAGTTTATTTATGTAGATGGAAAGAAGTTGAACTTCTTCCTCTTTAACATAATGGGAAAGGAGGATATAATTATGATCATGTCTTCACTTAATGTATACTGGTGCGGAAGCCGGATTTTATACTTTGGGCCGAATTTGTCAGAGAAGGGGTGTGCAGACTTCCTGATGTCACCATCAGCTCCAGTGCATTAGAAATAAAATTTCATTTCTGTAATGATTGCTTCATTTTAGAATTGTTTATCCAGTTTTACTAGGAATAACCTGTTTCAGTTCTTTTTGTATATGGTTTGTTTTGCTTGACCATTACCCCATGATTATCGTATCGTTTTTCTTCATTTTATAACCATATAAAGTTACTTTTAACTGGAGGATTGACACTATTGATACAATATTTTACAACAAAGACATGTTATCAAGAATATACCAATAAAAAGGCATGACTGGCATGCACTTTAGAATATAGTTATACTATTATTTTACAGTCTAAATTTAACATAGAAGTTTGGTCACACGAATGAGTTGATATATTACATCATACATAGACAACACTGTACCCTCTGTAACTTCGTGGCGTGGTATATAATTGTTATATTATATTTTATTACCGATATCTACATACATGTATCGTTGTCTTATTTGTTACTTTATTTGAATTTTGTATGTCCCATATTCAATGCGGGATAGAAAAGTAATGGCCGCTTCACTGATTGAAACCCGCAATCATCACCAGCGTGACAAAAGTCCCTTGTACTGATGTATAGTTTTTCATCCATAAGTATCGCAATATTTAAGTGAAAACCGTCCACGAAAAAAAGTCCAATTTGTTTACATTTTGCCGATTTTGAATTCAATTAGGAAGCCTTCTCTTTTTATATTTTTTTGCATACATTTTTCATTATGGAATTACTATTCATATAGTGTCTAGTGTCTGTGATTAAATATATGTTACATATGATTTGAACTAAAGAATGAACAGAAAATACATCAATATTAAACAATGTATTGTGTATGTCTGTTGAGACGTGAAAAGTACACATTAGAACTAATATACAAAGAACATATAGAACCAAAGACAAGAGCCAATAAATAAAATGCAATAAATACTTCGTTGATCTACTACATTTGGTATGTTGAGTCTAGTCTTTGATAGTATTGAAATTAGACGTTTGAGTAGCGCCAACCTCTTAGCATTATGCCAAGTACCCACACCACTCGGTTACATCCATAATATAGCAAAAATAGCTTCAATAGTTGAAGTATTACCCTGTTCCGTAAGGCCAATGTATGGATTTTTTAAGCGCCTGAAGATTCATTTTCACAAGTCAGTAATTTTATGTCCATAGGAGTGAACAAACGTGTATATATATATATATATATTCATTATTTAGGGAAAATTAAATATATATATTGTATTAATACATGAAATAAATGTTTCATAAAATATTTCAAATAAATATAAGGAGAATAATTGGGAATATATCGGCCCTATGCATAAGAGAAAACTAGGTCGGCAAGATGAATCCCAACTGCCGGCATTTATATTGGCAAATAGTTGTTCTTCTGGAAAAGTGTTTCTGCGTAGATATAATAGAGTGAACGGAGAGACCGATCCTGATTGTCGCTACTCCTCGGTTTGTTAAGAATATGAAATAATCCAAAACTGACACAAGTAATTGATTGACCGCAATGGTAGACAAAAGAAAGCTACCTACATGTACAAATAACACATCTGGCAAAATGTAGCTTTGAAATATGGTGTAACGTAGAATTATAGGGTCATGACCTCACTCTATCATCTTGCCATACCCCGTCATATTGAGTAAGTGTAAACCATTGAGTAATCTAAGCCGCTCGTGTATGTGATATTCATGTACCTATATTTACATGTATTGGTCTACACTGTAATGCATGTAATACATGTACATACAGGTAAGTATATTTAATAGTTATTATAAATAAAGGAAATGACTTGATTATAATTGACAATTTAATGTCTCAGTCTAGGATGGATGTACGTACCAATGTAATACATGTATCTATCGTAATTTTAATGAATGTCTTATTTATTTTACCCTCAATTCCAGATATATAAAATCATACAGTGTTACAACAGTTTTACTGTCATAAGGTTTCTTATCTCACTAAAAGTAAGGACATCATCTTTTTAAATCTTATTTCACTTAAGGTTGATGTTTATCTTCTAAAGATGCAAAATCAGGTTAAAAATAGCAAAGCTGTTTACATTAAACAACGGATGTGTTCATGTATACGTTGTAGATAAAAAAAATGATATATAAAAAACAATTTAATAATCATTCAAATTACCATAGATATGAAATTCTTAAATAAAATAAATATGACGTGGTTTGGGTTAGAGTAATAGTGTTCAACGCCACATTCAACAATATTTCAGCTATTTCGTAGCGGTCAGCTTTATTGGTGGAGGACACCAGAGTGCACGAAGAAACCCAACACCCTGAACATTGAAAAAGTGCAGAAATGACTGTGTTACGGACAAGCTTTATCACATAATGTTATGTCGGCTAAAACTTTCATGTACGAGATTCGAACTCACAATTTCAGTGGTGATAGGGACTAATTCAATAGGTAGTTGTCAATCCAACCAACATACAATCACGACCACGACGACCCCAATATAACTTTTAAGTAAACACAAGAGATATTCACATCTCTAGACAATCTCTATTGTAGTCAAACACAAGCGATATTCACATCTCTAGACAATCTCTATTGTAGTCAAACACAAGAGATATTTACATCCCTAGACAATCTCTATTGTAGTCAAACACAAGAGATATTCACATCTCTAGACAATCTCTATTGTAGTCAAACACAAGAGATATTCACATCTCTAGACAATCTCTATTGTAGTCAAACACAAGCGATATTCACGTCTCTAGACAATCTCTATTGTAGTCAAACACAAGAGATATTCACATCTCTAGACAATCTCTATTGTAGTCAAACACAAGAGATATTCACATCTCTAGACAATCTCTATTGTAGTCAAACACAAGAGATATTCACATCTCTAGACAATCTCTATTGTAGTCAAACACAAGCGATATTCACGTCTCTAGACAATCTCTATTGTAGTCAAACACAAGAGATATTCACATCTCTAGACAATCTCTATTGTAGTCAAACACAAGAGATATTCACATCTCTAGACAATCTCTATTGTAGTCAAACACAAGAGATATTCACATCTCTAGACAATCTCTATTGTAGTCAAACACAAGAGATATTCACATCTCTAGACAATCTCTATTGTAGTCAAACACAAGAGATATTCACATCTCTAGACAATCTCTATTGTAGTCAAACACAAGAGATATTCACATCTCTAGACAATCTCTATTGTAGTCAAACACAAGAGATATTCACATCTCTAGACAATCTCTATTGTAGTCAAACACAAGAGATATTCACATCTCTAGACAATCTCTATTGTAGTCAAACACAAGAGATATTCACATCTCTAGACAATCTCTATTGTAGTCAAACACAAGCGATATTCACATCTCTAGACAATCTCTATTGTAGTCAAACACAAGCGATATTCACATCTCTAGACAATCTCTATTGTAGTCAAACACAAGAGATATTCACATCTCTAGACATTCTTTATTGTAGTCAAGCACAAGCGATATTCACATCTCTAGACAATCTCTATTGTAGTCAAACACAAGCGATATTCACATCTCTAGACAATCTCTATTGTAGTCAAACACAAGAGATATTCACATCTCTAGACAATCTCTATTGTAGTCAAACACAAGCGATATTCACATCTCTAGACAATCTCTATTGTAGTCAAACACAAGCGATATTCACATCTCTAGACAATCTCTATTGTAGTCAAACACAAGCGATATTCACATCTCTAGACAATCTCTATTGTAGTCAAACACAAGCGATATTCACATCTCTAGACAATCTCTATTGTAGTCAAACACAAGCGATATTCACATCTCTAGACAATCTCTATTGTAGTCAAACACAAGCGATATTCACATCTCTAGACAATCTCTATTGTAGTCAAACACAAGCGATATTCACATCTCTAGACAATCTCTATTGTAGTCAAACACAAGAGATATTCACATCTCTCGACAATCTCTATTGTAATCATACATGTATTATATTTCATTAGTTTATAACTTACAATTATAATGTCAAATTAAGAACTGAGAGAGTAATAGTTATTTAACTCCAATTGAACAATTATTACGTCATTTCTGTTTGATGATGATGATGTCCTATTTGTACTAGAGCAGAACGGTTCTCTCTCAAAATCTGGATTAACCCCTCCCCCTTTTTGTTTTTATCTGTCCTATATTTCAAATAATGTTGTCATGGTATTTTTTTTTTAATCTAGAAGTTGATATTGTATTAATTTGTCTTTAATTGTGATCTATCCGATTGTCCATCATAACTATTTAGGATTTCAATTTTAATTTGTTCTACATTATTTCATCCAGACTTTTATATTTTTTGTCGCACCATATCTTAGATTTATTTTATAAAATCGTATAAACTGGATAAAATGTCTAGTTGCGAATATAAGATTAAATACAATTTAAATTACCCGACTAGCATTCTTCCATAACTTTAAAAAAAAAAAAAAAGCTTTGATCAGAGGAGTTTGACACTGATATTATGGCCACGGTAGATTATCTCCCTTTCTCGCAGATTTAAGCAAATCTATTAATTCCTTTTATATTAATTTTCTGAACCAATTCATGCATAGTCTATTGTATTTAGAAATAATTTATATGTGTGTACATTTCCATTCAATAAGAATATTAATTGTGTACTACACCAGTCTACGGTACAAAAAAAATTCAAATAACCAACATTGGGTTTTTAGAGATGACTATTTTTGAAATGTATAAATAGTATGGCTATCACACAAAATATCTGAAAACAGTTTAATAGGTCAATAATCGTATATATAATGGATTTAAATGTGAATATGATGCATTGCAAAATAGGATTATACATTCTCTATTTATTTGCAAACCTTAATTTTCGATAAATCTGATATTTTCCTTCGCTCTCAACTTTTTCGACTAATTTCCAATATGGTGGTAATCACCTCGATAATCAGGCCTGGTTATAATAGCTGGGTAGAGGTCGGATGTGTCAGTGCGTAACCATCTTGCTAGTTCTTTAAATGGTAAGGAGACGATTATTTAATAAGATCATAAGATGCAATGTAGTAATAGATATTTAACTAATATAAATTTTGGTTTTTATGATTTTTTTTTTATTTCTGTCAGCTGTTTATAAAGATTAACCGTTTCCACAAGGGAAAACGAAAGTTAAACAGTAAATAATGAATATTTCCATTTTAGCTGAGAATAAAATTAATACAAAAATATGTTTATTTTTTTTTGTCTTAGACGATTCCATATAACAATGAATTAATATAATACAATATTAAAACAATGTGAAAATACGGAATACCATTGTTGATACTATGACCTAGATATAAGACACACTGTTACGGTGTAATTTTGCCAACAAGAAACATTTAAATCCAATAGTCGTCAATAAAAATAAATACATTTTTTTTACCATATTATGAAAATCTCATTCTTAAACTAAACACATTTTGAGGAAAAAAGAAGAAAGGATATATGAATCATAAAATGCAATACCTATAAATTTTATTTTAAGAATAAATTTATGCAACACCAGTAATATATAAGGCATAATCATGTACTATGCATCTTGTTGAACAAGTGTACACGGAAAGACTACACAAATAGAATATAAAATATAATATATGGAGCGCAATACATGGCTTCTTTAAAATTAATAACTCGGTCAAAATGTGGTTCCATTTAAAAGAATTTCACTAGAATTAAACACATAACGACAACTCTATTTGCCTCTCAGCTATGAATGATTGTCGAACACTTTTAATAGTTACTAAACTACTAAACTTTAACAGTTCAAATTACTTTTTACACATAGTTCTCCTGGAGATAAACCGCATTCTGCAAGTGTCTTCAAGAATTGCTGTTCTCGTACCTCTATCTTTGTGTTACATTATGTAATTTTGTCTAATTCGTTGTACTAATTTAAAATAAAAATAATACATGTGAAATGTTTAGCGGAACAATATGGGACTTCTCGATTAATACGCACCGAAATTTACCCAATCGACAAATTCAACAAATTAATTGAATTTATATTACTCGATAGGCCTTATCTCAGTTGAAGTATGAAATCCTTCGACTTACGATAAAAAAAAAGACACAGTTACATGATACTATGTGATATATGTACGACACAACTACATGGTAGAATATTTCTTTATTAAGATAACGCACAGACTGACTATACAAATAAAATATCATAACAATGTATTGATATATCGAAAGTAATACCTGACATCTCCATTTACGTCAGTCGTTGTTATCTTTTTACATATCTCCTATCTTCTTGTGTAGAATTGCTTTACCAAATGTGCTATGCAGATTCAGGCTTACGTTGATAAAAGTCTACCGGAGAGTCTTGCCTTATTTTCTAAAGTTTAAATAGACTACATTACAGATGCAATGGTGACGATACTACTAATCATCAACACAACCAGGAATGCAAATACATCATTGTAAATTAAAGTTTCAAGTTAGTACCAAATAATAACATACAGACTATTTTGTAGAAGTCTTGGGGTATCAAATTTTAACACATGATTAAACAATACTAGTATTTTATTTTAAATAGGTTACCAGATGAACGATACATGCTTGTGTTATTCCACAGTTAACTTACATTGTCAGACTTCTGGGTTTTTTTTTTCATGTAGACACATCATGGCAAGTGCGAATATCTGTGATCCATGTATAGAGGAAGGCAAGAATTCTACAGCCGTAAAATATTGTTCCGACTGCGAGGAAAAATTGTGTGGAGAATGCTCGGGATTTCATCTTCGTTTTAAAAAATTCAAGTCTCACCATGTAATTGATTTGTCGTCGATAGGATCAAGAATACCAACATCTTCTAAGATAAACTGTGAAATACATCCAGACGTCCAGATTGATTATTTTTGTAGTCAACATGATGCTGTATGTTGTAGAGTTTGTCTTCCGGAGAGTCATAGGACTTGTGAAAATGTTTTACCTCTAGAATTTGCATCAAAAGATATCATCAATTCGTCGATACTTTCTGATACGCTAAATGAATTTGATCATATGATTGAAACATTGGACAAACTAGTATCGAACAGAGAAGACAACAGAAAAGTACTTCAACAGAGCGAGACGTCAATGATCCAACAAATAAGTGTCATGAAGTCTAAGTTATTAAAACACATAGATGAACTTGAACAAAAGTTAATCACTAAACTTACATCTATCAAAGAGAAAAATGAGACGAAAATAAAGACAGAGAAAGATGAAATGTCACATTTGTTGTCTTGTTTGCAAGATGAAAAACAAGAATTAGAATTCCATAAAAATTATTCATCAAATAATCAGCTGTTTGTGGTTTTACGTAAACAAATAACAAACATCCAGAAGACGGACACCAATATCCAAGAGATGATGTCTTCTATTCAGGACATTGACCTGGAGTTTGAAGAAAATAAGAATATCAAAATTGAATCAATTGGATCGATATCAGAGATTACCCGTCCGTGTCCTATTCAGTACAAATCAATGAAAATACAACAACCACAAGTACAACAAGACAGGACAAAGACACTGACAAAATTCAGAAAAGATGATCAAATAAAACTAAAACGTGGCGAAGAATACAACTTAACCGACATGGCCGTCACTTCTGACAACAGATTACTTATTTGTAATTATTATTCAACTGATCCAAAGGTATATATCTACAAGGATTACAAAACCTATGAAGACGAAATATCGTTTACCTCTGAACCGTTTGGTATCACAGTAGTAGCACGTACAGATAAAGCTGTAGTTACTCTTCCATGGGAGCACTACATACAATTCATCAACACCACCAACATTACAATGGACAAGAAGGTACAGATAGGAGAAGGATGTTACGGTGTCACTTCTGTAAAGGATAACATTTACCTTGGTGGACGTAACAAGGTTATTATTTTAGATATAAATGGATCTCGTGTGAGAGAAGTACAAACTGATGGTGATTATGGTTATGGTTTATTCTATAATGAGAGGAATGATCAGATGTTGTTAAGACAGGATGGGAGGTTGTGTTGTATCAGTTTAGACGGTCTAGTTATATATAGATACAACATATCAGGGAGAGACGGACTGGCTGTCGATCGACAAGGTCATGTATACATAAGTGCATATACGACCAACAACATACACAGGTTGTCACCAGATGGGACATTCCGTGATATAGTACTGAGTAAACGTGATGGTATTGACAGACCATATGGTATAACATTTAACAATGACTTTACAAAGCTCTTCGTTATAAGTAGGGGTGGTACATCTGTTTTAGTTTACAGTTGTAAATGATGGATTTGTGTATTACAAGAACAAACTCATTTTATATATACATGTATAATATATATTAGTGTGTAATTATTGTTAGAAAAAGGTAGTAAAATATTAAAATCAATTTAAGTTGGTATTTATTTATTAGAAATACACAATAATAATTACTAGAAATTGATTATTGCAAGTGTTGTGTGGAGAGATGGATCAATTGTTTACAAACTTTATTACTCATTTTATTCAGTGGATATTGTTTACACTCTCTAAAGTCTGATGAAGAATATAAACTGGATGTCATATACAAAAACAAAGTAGAAAATAAAATCTTATCATCTTTAATCAATACACAATATTTACATCCTATAAAATATAACTCGTCAGGAAAACAAATACAATAAAATTACTTTCTTTCACAGACATTGTTCACCATTTACAGTCTTACGTGGTACATCATCTGTTTAATTGGAAAAAAATATTGATTTCATATTTATATACTTAAAATAGTTTGGTCCACATTGTTTTATAGCTCATTCAACAGAAAAAACCAAGCATTATATTTTACATATGTTTCTCTACTAAACAAAAACCACAGTGGGAATTTGTAATCGTTTAGCGTCCGTTGTATGTTCATGTCAGTGTCGTCGTAGTTATCGGTTCACCTGACATGACTTAAGGTGTTGTTTCAGCTAATGTCATCACTTTGCAGCCATCACCATCGCCTAGAGGTGTGCTTCACATTTAATTGTTTTTCTCCGAAATCACTTCGGTTCTTTGATTGATTGGTGTTTAACGCCACTTTCAGCAATATTACAGCGTTATAATGGCGACCAGTTTTAGTGGTGGAAGAAGCCTGAGTACCCACAGAGAACCACCGACCATGGGCAAGCAACTGGTAAACTTTATCACCTGCGGCTGCGAGTCGAAAACTGTGCACGAATCCCACGCCGTATAGGTGATAGGCGTGTATGAGTTGTTAGGTAATGCAACTAACTAACACATTGAGCCACAGGGGTCCTTGGTCTCTTTGAATCAAACTTGACAGAAATATGCGTTAGGCAATTCTTTAATAGGACTTCAGTTTTTGATGTTGATCGGAAATTCAAATTTGTTACTAGGGCCAATAATGCTTTCAATTTTTAGCAAATGATCAAAGAAATTCCTGGGAGGATTGGATTGTGTTTATTAGATGATCATATATGAGTTGTTGGTTCCGATCGAAAAACTAAGATGGCCACCAGGATAGTTTTATCATAGAATAAATGAATACAAATTTGTTCCCAGAAACTACAAACATGATTGAAATGAAAACTTTACATGAATGGTCGTCATTTAAATGTGGGTCGGAAAATCCATAATGGCCGCCATCGCAGGACACAAGCTTTTAACATAGGATCTACGTGAAAATGAATAAATACGTTTTAGCTTCCCTGACCAAAAAGGTCATGTGGGCTATTTCCATCATTTGGTGTCCGCCGTCTGTTTCCAGTCGTTTGTCTTCAGTCGTCCGTTCATACTTTTCATTACATCTCTAAAACCGCTGGGCCACTCTTAGCAAAGCTTGGCTAAGAGGGTTTTTTGATGGTCCTCTTTAAATATTGTGCCCAACAAGTCTCCCACCCTTGACATATGTCCGCCGTGACAAAAAAGGAAATATCTGCTTCCGACAAATCAGAAATCACCGGGCCAAATGTTACCAACTTGCATAGAAGAGTAATTCCAGAGTCATTGGATTGTCATCTTTCAAAACTGTACGACAGCCCTGACGTCAACAAAATACTGTTTTCTTAATATAGCCATGATTTCTATATTATTTCATTGAGCTATAATTTAAATAGTAGTTTATGGTTGAACAACTTCTATTCGGAAACAATTTTACATTATACAGCTAAACGTGCAATGTTCCTCAATCAAACATATATGCGCAGTCCTGCCCACCATCAACCATGTCCGTCGTGGTCGTGCATTCAGTACCTTTCACCACTTATGTTGTGAGTTCGAATCCCGCGCATGTCGGGGTGTACTCGATGCAACATTATGTGATAAAGTTTGTCAGTGACTTGCGACAAGTCGTTGGTTCTCTGTGTATACTTCGATTTCCTCCACTAATAGAACTGACATGAACCACCACGATATAACTAAAATATTGTTAAAAGTGGCTTTAAACACCATACACCAAACCAAACCATAATAACACTAAACTTGGTTGGAATGTTCCTCTATCAAAACTATTTATATATATCTACTACTAATTCGAATTACAGGATTGTCACCAAAGGTCATTAGTTGGAGCTATTAAGAACGAAACTTTGCAACAAAAGATGTGGTCTTAATTTTCTATGTGAACTGTCCATTTATATCTGCATTCCAGCATTACCAGCATGGGGGCGACCGTAAAACTTTCGAAGTGATGACTTCAACTTAACCAATAGGAACCCCTGGTTCAGTAGCTTCCTTGTTAGCAGCACCACTTTATCAAGGAAATCCTTATAGGAACCACAAGCTCTGGAATATCCTATCAACTGAGAGATATCTACTCCATATGCAGGTGCTGCTGGATTTTTGCTACATATCAATGGAAAGTTCACAACAGGAAAATTGAAATCATCTCTTTTGTCGTAAGGTTTCGTTCTTAACCGCCCCTCAATTTCGAGGTGTAGGTCAAGGGATGAAGCAGACCTATGTGTAACTGTGCTATCCTATATGTCAAGCTCAATAGGATAGATGCGATCAACGAAATCACCAAACTTAGAATTATTTAGTTAAAGGACATATTTCTCAGTTGATCTGATATTCCGGAGCCTTTGGTTCCTGTCAGGATTTCCTTGATAGAGTGTTGCACTGCTTCTAACAAGGAAGTCATTACTTCGGAAGTTTTACGGTCGCAACCAAGACCTGGTAAACCGCTACGGAATATTTGTGTCACAAATGATTACAGATATGTTCAGTTTGACGTAATCATAATCCGATTCTTTCCCCATTTATGGCTTTTAACCGGGTTTGCAACAAGAGCAACACGACGGCTGACACATGTGGAACAGAAACTGCTAACCCTTCCAGAGCACCTGAGGTTACCCCCGGTTTTAAGTGAGATTCGTGTTGCTCGATGT
Source organism: Bathymodiolus brooksi (assembly GCA_963680875.1). NCBI lineage: Eukaryota > Metazoa > Mollusca > Bivalvia > Mytilida > Modiolidae > Bathymodiolus > Bathymodiolus brooksi. Next base: position 60,156,367 of record OY804576.1, on the reverse strand, counting down.
TTGGAATTCTATGTAATGTTTTGTATTTCATGGCTTGTCCTGTTTCTTTTGGTAATTGCGTTGTGTGTCTTTCTGCTATTTATGGTTTGTGACTAAACCTTTTGGTATCTTTAGACTTTTCTTGCATTTTCCAAGTCAGGGATGATGCACGATCTTTATAAACGTTAAGCATGATACCCCGGTATATGACGCGAAAAGAGCATAATCATTTTGATATCGGACAAAGAAAATATCCTTCTATGTGACTAACCAATAGTTCGTTTCAATAGAGTGTCGCCTTGGATGGGTAAAATTGGACGGCGTAGGAACACCGTATTGCATAAAAGTGACAATATGAGTGTGTCAGGGTACGGGTGTAGGAGCGTAACTGTGTTCTGTACTTTTTCTGCAACTGGCACTTACACACATATTGTACAACGTAACATTAACGGTGTCACTTACCACGCCAATGTGATTAACACACACATTTACCCACATTAATAACATCTTGCTTGAAAGGCAAATCTAATGATAAATATATTTCAAACAGTGATGGTCACTAATTCTACCAATGTCCTGATTTGAGACAAGCACAAAAATGTGGCGGGGTTGAAACGGTATGGACGATATCACAAGATCCAACAGAACACTCATTGTAAAGGAACTCATGCACCATTTTCGTCGTCTGTTATTTCTCATGTCATTTTGGATTTTATCTCGATATAATATTGTTGTTAAATAGCAATCCACCTCTCGTTTACTGTACCCTTCATTTGGTAATGATCTGACGCTCTCCGAAGAACTTTGTTGGGTATCTGTCCATTGAAAACGTTCGTACTTCTATAAAAGCTTCATTAACCGCCACAATATAACTGCAATATTGTTGAAAGTGGCATTAAACACCATAAACCTTAATTAATGGTTCCATTGAAATGGTGTACATGCATATTTTTCGACCAATGTAGTATACCTAAACGCGGCCTCATCATTCTTTTATAATAGAATGTATAGTGTATTCCTCAAAAGCAAAAGCTTTCACTAAATCTGAGGATGGTTGGAACACTTTAATTAAATTTGTGTTACCTAAATAAAGACATGCGCTCTGGGCAAACGGACCAATTTAAGACCAGACCTAAAAACTTCATTGAGGTCTTGAATGTGGACCAAATGATTCTGATGAGAAAATAATACATTCTAGATAACATAGACATCATTTAAAAGTCAATACTGTAAAGATTTCCTCCATTCGGAAATAATGAGGTATAAGAGATGTAGGTACCATAGGTGGCCTTAGACATTTATAGTTGACAAAACATGTATTGAGTGTTATGAAACGCAGACTTTCAGTTGAAAAAAACACCAGATTAAATCAATAGAAGTCAGATATGATCGCATTTTGTTCGTAAATGACTTAGTGATATCCTGTAAATCGGAGAAGGAATAGAAAATTACTGAGACACAGATTTAATATACCGAAAGTTTTTGACGAAACTTTGACAAACTATATTGTTTTGCATCTAAAGAATCAGATGTATTGTTTTTTGACATCAATGGTTTCGTGTCCTGGTAAACCCGGGCTCCTGTAGTTACCCAAATTACATCTGATACACTACATGACCAGTTTGGCTACAAATGTAACATTGAAGTGAGGCATCGAAATCATTATTTATATTTTATTCGTGAATATTAATTCAGTTTATTTACTCCCAATATACCACATAAAAACCGTTAAGCTACTGTAGTGTTCTCTACATAACGGTTGTTACATACGTGTTATCGTATTATAAATGACTGGCCAGATTAGACGTTTAACGGTTGAAATTATAAAGAAACAGAAGTATGTATGTTGTCGTGTAGGAGGATAACATAATCAGACAATAAACCAATATTATATGTCATAGCATATCCTATGTTTACATATACGCAGATTATCGATTGTCTCTCAACAATATATCAGTCATATCATGGTGATCACATTTATTGGTAATCCCTTTGTAACAGATTCATCGTTCTTTTTACAAGATACTCTCCCTGAACCGAGAACGTCTAGTTTCATTAGTTGGTTGAAAGTAAGAAATCCCATTCACTAAACACATCTCCCTTTGGTGATTAAAATAACAGTACATCCACTTGACCACGTTTTGAACGAAGCATGAAGGAAGACCACGCATTTCTTAACCTCTCATGTGATTCATCCGCCATTGCTATAGTGAAATAAAAACGCACGTGCATCAGCAAAACAATATCGATTTATTTGTTTACATTATTTTTTCATTTCGATTTTCCTTATTTTGCAATGGATAGCGACAAAAAATACAAGAAAGGTGGTGGAAGTTCGTGTGCCGTCAACAGTTACACAAATAACCGCAGAGAATTGCAATTATGGAAGAATTCAATGTGTGAAATTCACAAAAAAGTACACGATCAGTGCCCATGTTTAATCCCGTTTAAGTTCCATACTATACCGACAGGAAAATATTGCCAAAAAAAAGTTTATGTATGTTCTGAACATTTTCTTGACGGAATGCCGACGCAACGTAATCCTTTTCCAAAACTTAAACTGGGATATGAAAGGAAAGTTACACCCGGTAGAAGCAAACTGTAGCGTCAGAAAGAAAATTGACTTTGAACATAATTCTGCTAAAGATGAACCAGAACATGACAATGAGGATTCAACAGCTGGCTGCTCAAAGATGGATACATCCGAAACAAATGAGAACTACCTCGAGGCTGTGTGTGCTTTTAATTTCGTTCTTCCGGAGCTAGAAGTTAAGTCGACCCAATATTTAGAATCCGACATAGTTGCTCACGAGGATCATTCATACGCAATGAAATTGTCAGATACACAGTCCACTTTTACAAAATGTTGACAGAAGAAAAAGGGGTTCAGAGTAAAATTGAAGTTGGTATCTTGTCTACCAAGTCAAATTTACTGACGGATAGCGACTCCTTACTGTACACAGGGGTAACCAGGGAAGTTTTTTTTAACCTTAGTGGAAATTGTGCAAAATGGAAATATATTTAACTATAAACTCGAAGTAGATGATCAACTACTATTTGTTTTGATGAGACTGAGATTAAACTTAATATTTGGCGACTTGGGCCGCAGATTTTGTATATCAAAAAGCTTAGCCTGCAACATATATAACTCATGGATGCCAGCTCTTGCCGAAAAATTGAAAGGTCTAGTTGTGTGGTTGTCTAGAGAAACAATACGAGCTTGCTGCCCCGAATCTTTCAGAGAAAATTACCCTCGGACAACATGTATCATAAACTGCACAGAAACGTTCATACAAAGACCTACAAACTTAAAAAGTAGAGGTGAAAATTTTAGCAACTATAAGTCACATAACACAGCAAAACACATGGTCGGCATATCACCGCATGGACACATTATGTTTATTTCAAAGGCATTCGGTGGAAGGGCTACCGACAGGTTTATTGTCCAAAAAAGTGGATTTTTAAACTATTTACTACCTGGAGATGAGGTAATGGCAGATCAGGGATTCACTATAGAAGACCCCCTTTTTCCCCGTCGTGTTAAACTTAATGTTCCCGCATTTACAAAATGTAAACCCCAACTTTCTGCTGAAGATGTAACAACAACTAAACGAATTGCACGTGTTCAAGTACATGTAGAACGTGCCATCCGAAGATTAAAAGTGTTCAAAATAGGTAAAACATTAAGTAGTACTTTGCCAGTTTCCACTTTAAAAAACTTTGATGACATCCTTATTGTTTGTGCAGCATTAGTCAATTTGAGATCTGATTTATTAAGAGATGTAGATGAGACATAAAACATATATTTAACTATGACATGTTTTATTTCCTATAAAGAAAAACAAATCGAAATTGAATCCTTCCCCCCCCCCTCCCCTCAATTTAAATTTAGTCCCAAAAAGGGGGGCATCCATTCGACAGAATTAATAACTTCTTTTTTGTTACCACACTAATAATCTGAATTATGCATCGTCATTTTCTGTTGTTTCTAGAAAAAGCTGTATTACTTTCTATAATGCATATTTATTTTTCTGAAATAAATAATCCTTCAGAAACTATAACATGGATTTCATTCATGTATGTCTGCTAGTCTTTACTGTAGCACTTTTGACATCTGGATCTACTGGTGTTATCACATTAATTCTTATATAGTGTTAATGTAGATCAAAGAAATCAGTTGATCAGAATATTATCAGATGCAGAACATGATGTAAACACATAACTCTGATTGACCTTCACCCTGTAGCATGTGTAGAAAAATCTTTTGTTATCATATTGTGGATTTGAAATTGAAATGAAGGGCATTCCTGATAAATTTAAAAAAGAAATTGAAACATTAATGTGGGACTTTATATGGGAGGGGAAAGTTAATCAGATTAAAAGAGATGTATGTTGTTTAGATATAGAAAATGGTGGCATGAGTATGGTTAATCTAGATTCCTACATTGACAGTAGAAGATTAAAATTTATTTATCGCATTATTAACGAACCAATTAAAAATTGGAATGCTATTGGAAAATATTGGTTAAGTAGACTTGGTTTTAAATTTAATGAAACTTTTTTTATTTGCAAATGCTCAAATGTTTCATCCTTAAATTTAAACAGGTATCCCTTGTTCTATCAAAAATCAATCCAAGCATGGACAAAATTTGTACAATGTATACAAAAGGTGGAAACCAAAACAGATATCTTACATGTTAGATTATTTGGGAATTGTAATATAACCTTCCAAAATAAACCTTTAATAGTTTCTTCATTTTTAAGAAGTAATATAAAAAATATTCAAGACATATGGGATGAAAGCTCAAAACAATTCATCGATTGTGATTTATTATATTCTAAGCTGATAGACAGGAGAAACTGTATCTCAGAATACTCTAAAATTACGAAATGTATTCCAAAAGACTACTTAACGTTCTTAAAAAATTAAAATAATGATATAGATAACAAAACTAAAAGTAGAAATAAAATGAAATTGTTAAATAATTTAAAACTTACAGATATTAGAGGCAAAATTATTAATACAAAAGACGTGAAGATTAAAATTATACAAAAAATATTGAATAAAAAATCAATACCAAAATGTCAAGATAAATGGAATAATGTTTATAATGAAGAATTTCATTGGTCAAAAATTTGAAATAATCTTAAAAGACTGGACATCAGTAATAAAATTAAAGAATTCCAATGGAAATGCAACCATAACATTATTTACACCGAAAATAGACTTAGAAAAATGAACCTATCCAATGGAAGATGCCACCTTTGTAAAGAATCGAACATTCAAGAAGATCTCCAATATTTGTTTTTTAAATGCATTATATCTAACCGATTCATATCAAACATCACAATTTTAATAAACACTTTAAATGTGGGAACTGTTAACTTAAATGAGAAAAATATGATGTTTCGGTTCAATATGGGGGGTAAACATGAACTTCTATTAAATACATTAATTTTTATATCTAAGTGGTCTATTTGGAAGGCAAGAAACAAAGTTAAATATGACAAAATTCATATCAATCAAAATGTACTTTGTAATATATGGAAACAGACTTTAAAATCTGAACTAAAATTTTTTGCTAAAGGCCAATTGTAATGATACAATAGATAAAGCCAAAATCTTGACAATTCTATCAGTGATTAGTAAGTAGTTATACTATATGAGTACAATGCATGTATGTAAATGTTATAAAAAATTATGTTGAAGCTATCATAAAATGCCGATATAGATTGACTTACATGTTGATTTTATTATTGATAAATTTAGTTGTATTTTTGAAATGGGATCATGTGGACTCTAATAAATCTCTTATTAACCCTGGATAAGAGATCTATTGTAAAACAGGGAACCTTAGATTATTTTGCTTACTTGGGCATCTAAGGTGTTTTGTTAACAGGCGAGTCAAACAATAAAGTATTATGTTATTGAAAAAAAAATAAAAAAAAATTCATTTGATATAAATCATTTTGTTTATGTGTATATTTATTGATGAAATGTATTATATGGAAAGCATATTTGTAACATTTTTTTTTCGGAATGACATCACATTATTGAATTGACCAATCAATAATTAGCATTTGTTATATTAAGGGAATGTTTGGAGTTCAAGCCAAACTAAATCATAGGGATTATACATGGACTGCAATGTTAATTAATTATTTGATATCTATCACCAGACTCAAGTTAAATATAGTGATTAAATTGAACTCTGTTCCTTGTTGACAATAAATCAGATCTCTATTTTGATTTTCTTTTCAAAAGATATTTTACAGGTTTATCTTAGAATTATAAAAAAAAAATCAAAATATCCATTGAAATAGAAGTAAAATCCCAAGGATACATACTAGCTTCATCTCCTTCGATTATCAAATGCCAGGTGTTCCGCATAGGAGATATTATTGTATCCGACCATGCATTTTGTTAATACATGCTCATGTATCATTAGCTAAGAAATATGTATTAAATATCTCGTGGGAAAATAAGAGTTGTGCAATATTTTCTAAAACTTATTGTGTATTTAGATTGCTTTTTTCTGTGAGTGCTTGTATCATGATTATGATTATTATGCCTTTGTTATTTACCCTTCCCATGTGCATGTATACAACAGTTAGATTGACCGTTATGGAATATATGTGTCACAAATGACCACTTGTCGTAAACACTTCTCGGTCCTTTCATCATGCATGACTTATCACCGGGTTTGTAACTAGATTAACACGGGTGTCACTAGTGGCAGGAATTGCTTATCCTTCTGGAGCACATGAGTTCACCCCAGTGATTAGTGGGGTTCGTGTTACCCGATCTTTAGTTTCGTATGTATGTTTTGTAGATCGTTGTTTGTACTTTTGTCTTATTTTATTTCTTTTAGCCATTGTGTTGTCTGTCCTTCTGTCTTTTAGCCATTGTGTTGTCTGTTCTTCTGTCTTTTAGCCATTGTGTTTTCTATCCTTCTTCGATTTACGGATTCTGATAACTTCTTTGGTATCTTCAAACTCTTCTTATCTTACATTATTTGAAGAAAATACTAATTTCGGCTAGTACTTCCTTTTTCAGTTTTTTATTATCAAATTACAGTAAATATATATATATATATATATCCATTCTTATATTGTTTATGATAAATTGCCTTTGTTACACATTTCCATGTATCTAGAGTGTTCAATAGTAAATACAATATCAAATGATTTGTATATATAATTATTTGGTTTTCCATTCTTTTGACTATGGGTGTACCTGATGCATGTTATTCCAGAAACGCGTGGTGTGCACTAAATTAGATATCTACCCCATACAAAATTCGAAATGAAATTGTGAAAAGGCCTTCGAGTTTAGCAGTTCACAATTATTGTATAAATGTATATGCAATGTTAACTCTATTATAGAACGAAAAGTTTAAAGAGTGATGGTCAACAATTCCTCAAATATCAACAAAGCAAACAATCACCCTTCACCTTCACTCACTGAACACAATGAAAACACCACAACATATGACGTTTGATATCGGGTGCTGGCTTGGGACAGACACAAAATTGTGGCGGGTTAATGGGATTCCAACCCTCCCCTCCTGATAACTGGATCTCCAACAGCAATGCATACATAAACAATAAAAAAAATCTGCACAGATTCTCTTCCACTCAAAAGGACCACATGCTATCATAAAAATGAATAACAGCATATATGCATGAACAGCACATGAATAAGAGGGTCAATGACTACTCTTAGTTAACTGACTATTAGCTAGGAAGGTAAAATTTGTTGGTTAAATTTTATTATCCTGTAATCAGTACATTTGCTGTACAAATATGCTATACGAATAAATGTTTGCTTTATTCGTACTAGACGAATACACTTTTCGTACTATACGAATAAACTTTTCAGCCTACGAATAAACTTTCCTGGTACCCTGTAGCTATGTACAGCGGAGGGCGCTGACACGTATGAAACTGGTACTAATTTATCTTGCAGTCAGTACATTTGCTGTACAAATATGCTATACGAATAACTTTTTGCTTTATTCGTACTAGACGAATAAACTTTTCGTATTATACGAATAAACTTTTCAGCCTACGAATAAAGTTTTCAGCCTACGAATAAACTTTCCTGGTACCCTGTAGCTATGCACAGCGGAGGGCGCAGACAAGTATGAAACTGGTACTAATGTAACGCGGACCACGAAGAAGACACCCTTGACAACATTTATGAAAGGCGAGGAATGACGCTTCTTTCTGTCCTTTTTGTTTAAATCTGACAAGTTTTCCGACTTTTTGACATTGCAGGATAAACACAATATACGTACATTGTCGTTAAATATAAAATTCATTTGTACTCGCTGCGAAACAGGCCTGAAAAGCTCGCCGAAGGCTCGCTATTCTGCCTTTTTCTAAAGCTCGTACAAATAAATTTTATATTTACCGACAATATACGTATATTGTATATGTAGCGCGGACCACGAAGAAGACACCCTTGAAAACATTTATGAAAGGCGAGGAATGACGCTTGTTTCTGTCCTTTTTGTCTAAATCTGACAAGTTTTCCGACTTTTTTGACATTGCAGGATAAACACAAAATACGTACATTGTCGTTAAATATCAAATTCATTTGTACTCGCTGCGAAACAGGCCTGAAAAGCTCGCCGATGGCTCGCTATTTTATCCTGCAATCAGTACATTTGCTGTACAAATATGCTATACGAATACATTTTTGCTTTATTCGTACTAGACGAATAAACTTTTCGTACTATACGAATAAACTTTTCAGCCTACGAATAAACTTTCCTGGTACCCTGTAGCTATGTACAGCGGAAGGCGCAGACAAGTAAACTAGTACTAATGTAACGCGGACCACGAAGAAGACACCCTTGACAACATATATGAAAGGCGAGGAATGACGCTTGTTTCTGTCCTTTTTGTTTAAATCTGACAAGTTTTCCGACTTTTTTGACATTGCAGGATAAACACAATATACACCGTATCCCCCGTCACACTTGGGGACATGGTTTTGTGAAGGTGGGGGACACGGATCTGAAGCGGCGGTTTTCAGGTAAGCTGGTGTGAAATCATAAATTATAGCATTATTACAATTATTTAAAATATATGACTTATTTAGCGGAACACCAGGTTCATTTCGGGAGATCTTGATCCCATTTTACCCACGTTATTCGTCCGGTATATAGGTGAACAGTTCTGCAATGTATGACGAGGGTGTTCAAAATTGAAAATTATCACAAGTCTCCGTCAGATTTTAGCTCATTTAAGACTCGATGCACATACTTTCAGTGACATATGTTATCTAAAAAGTCGTCCACGTTAAATGCAATCATTATTTGAAACCATCAACGCAATATAAGAAGCATACGATCGAATAGTCTCTCGCGTTAAATTGTGGCGTATGGGGGTAAAATATTTGTGACGCCAGGGGATAGAGTTCACATTTCAAAAACAAGGATAATTATGTATATAATACCCTTTTTCATGAAAGGCAAAGTAGCCCTCGTATAAACCACAATTCAGGGCACGAAGGCACGTGACAATTATATTTAATCTTATTTTGATCTTATTTATCATATGGATGTGTAGAAGAATGCACGTTTTTAGCTCACCTGACCCAAAGAGTAAGGTGAGCTTTTGCCTTCACTTGGAGTACGTCGTCCGTCTGTCGTCCTTAAACTTTTATAAAAAGATCTTCTCTGAAAATACTGGGCCAATTTAAACCAACGTTGGTCTGAATCATCTTTAGGGGGTCTGCTTAGGACTTATACATGTTTTTCTCCGTTTAATACATGTCTTAGCCCTACGATAGCTTCTAGTTACCGTCCCCTGGACCCAATATTTGAACAACATTCATAAGAATTTTAAGTAGACAAACATGGTAACTGTGAATGGCAATATTTATAATAGTTTAGAAACATTATAAAAACCAAGCGCCAAACAATCGTGATCCTTTAGACTTTGACTGACAAATTAAAATGGGATGTCATGTATAAATATATTGGATTGAGGATCAAACTCTGCTAAAAAAAACAGATCGACAGACTAATTACTATGCGAGTTTGATACAGAAGAAGTATGCAGATCTGATCCAAACTGTTTTGCACAAAGCACAATATACAAGCTGAGCATAATTTAGACAAATTGAATTAAGAAAATGTATATAAATTACCTTCAATGCCAAGCAATTGAAACTATTTTGAAATTCAAAATGTATTACATAATTCAGTGTAAACGTAATAATATTAAAATGTGTTATCATTTATAGTTGTTAAATTAATATATTATAAAGTCTTGTATGGGATATGCCTAATATTGATGGGTAATTCTATCAATCGGTTCTTTTTCTGAGATAAAAGAGCATTCATTCATTCTTAAACAAGGTAAATGAATATAAATGAATTCTGTATCTACAGCAACAAGTGTCCCGGTCGCTTTTTCGTATGACCGTGCTAACGAGACCATTCAAAATGAGGCAGTGGTGGTATCGCTGTCTATTTAATGTATACATGGATTGTTCTTCATTGTCAGTTACGGGTCCACAGATTAGCAGAAGTCAGGCGATATTAATCAAGCGGTACAGTAAGCATTATCGACATAATCAGGCGCGTAGCTACGTTAGGCTCAAGTAGGCACGTGCCTATATACCATATAAATTTGACAATTGTTTGGTGTTTTTTTTTTATAAATCATTGCCCCCTTTTCCTACTGAAATACGCATGAAGATATGTTCCATGGTTTTGTGGATGAGGTTGAGCGTTGGAAAATCAGGTGGGCTCTTGTAGATGATAAACCAGAGAGACTACTCGACACTCCACATGCAACAAACCGCGACTTATACCCTGATATATACAGCATCATCAGTATCTTAGTGACAATGCCGGTGTCATCGGCAACAAGCGAGAGATATTTCAGTGCAATTAGACTCGTGAAATCCTACTTAAGGTCGACTATTGGCGGATGAATAACTGTTCAACTTATCACTTATGCATGTATATACATACATGTGCAAGTCGACTTTGATATCAATATTGATGACTTTATTAGCAGAAGGAATCGGTGCCTTGACTTTTCATAAGCTTATACAAGTGGGGGAAAAGTGAGCTTCCGGGGGGCTTCGCCCCTTGATTCCCCTATCAAGGTTCTGCCCTGGAACCGCTGGGTGCCTTCTCAGACCCCTCGTCGAAACAGCTTGTGCTTATACTTCTCCATTATTCTGGCTACGCCCCTGATAATGTCAAGTCACCATATGAATGTTTCATGGATCAAAATGGTGTTCATGGTTACTAGAACAACAAAGTATTCTATTGCCATTGGCCGTCGACCTCGGATATTAAACACTTGTCTGTTCTAAGTACCTCAGGAAAATATATTCTGTTTCGGTAACTGTCCTACTACATACAGAATAACAGATTTCCGTCTAAATAAAATACTGTTGACTTTTAAAGTGTAAAATTACGATTACAGTACACAATGTTCTTTAACACAATCCCTCACTAACGTATGTACTCTGAAGTGATTATTCATTGCAAATGTGGGATGTTTTATTGTTGATAAAAAGGGTTATACATAATTATCCTTGTTTTTAAAATGTGAGCCCTGGCGTCACAAATAGTTTACCCCCATACGCCACAATTTAACGCGAGAGACAATTCGATCATATGCTTCTTATATTGCGTTGATGATTTGAAATATTGATTGCATTTAACGCGGACGACTTTTTAGATAACACATGTCATTGAAAGTATGTGCATCGAGCCTTAAATGAGCTAAAATCTGACGGAGACCTGTGATAATTTTCAATTTTGAACACCCTCGTCATACATTGCAGAACTGTTCACCTATATACCGGACGAATAACGTGGGTAAAATGGGATCAACATCTCCCGAAATGAACCTGGTGTTCCGCTAAATAAGTCATATATTTTAAATAATTGTAATAATGCTATAATTTATGATTTCACATCAGCTTACCTGAAACCGCCGCTTCAGATCCGTGTCCCCCACCTTCACAAAGCCATGTCCCTAAATGTGACGGGGGACACGGTGATATACGTACATTGTTGTTAAATATAAAATTCATTTGTACTAGCTGCGAAACAGGCCTGAAAAGCTCGCCAAAGGTTTGCTATTCTGCCTGTTTCTAAAGCTCGTACAAATAAATTTTATATTTACCGACAATGTACGTATATTGTATATTTATTCTAGTCAAAGTCAGTCAATATGCATAAACAACACTGGTTACAATCAGCAAAATTTTATATTTTATTTCCGACGGGTTTCTGAACTCACTGATGATAGGCTATGAAATTATATTAAACGAAATGGTCCCACTGAATGGACATTTGTGGAATTATAGCTAGAAATTCATTCTTTACTTGACACTACAAGTCCAGAAAATTTGAACCATCAGCATGGGAGTAGTACATGAGATTATTTGACGAGTTTACTACAAATATACAGTTAAGTCTGCCCAAGAGATCACCTAGATATTAAACAGTCACCTGTATTAAAAGGTCACCCTTTTCTTGTCCTGTCATAGAAAATTTCATATGAATTAAATCTCTATTAAGAGATCACCTGTCTTATAAGGCCACCTTTTCTTTGTCCCAAAAGGTGACCTCTTAATACATGTTTTCTGTATTTGTTTTTGATGATCGTGTATCTGTTCTTATGTATTCGTGCACCACCTTTTGAAATGACCTATAGGCCTAAAGGTTAAACGATTATTGATCAAAGCTCAGTCTTCAGATGTAAACCTTAAAATAATATAGATGGGTCTAGACCAGACTAATTAGCTGTTATTAATTCTACATTATAAATGACAATTTTACATACAAAACAATGATGTATGTGGATGTAAAAATACATGTATTGGTCATAACATTGATAGATGACATAATGCTACATCCCTTTATTGTTACCCTTAATTCAGGGTATATATAAAGGGTAGGATAATACGAATATTGTCATAGGTTTTCCTGCCATCACAATAAAGTAAGTAGTTCTATTTATTTAGTTTTTGGGGTAAATCATTTTTTGTGAGATATTGGTTTACGTTTATCAAAATTATGCATTATCGTGTTGTTTTCTTTAATTTATATTATTTTCTTTTCCTTTTTTTCTATTGTTCAAGATGCAATACTGAGATTTAGCATAACTCCACAAAATTGATATTATTTTTTTTTAAAGTATTTTTCAACTTTTCTGTCACATCAACATTTGAATAACGCCATTACTGGAAATATTTAAGCCACGTCGTGACTTTTATATTTTAATTAAGTACAATGAAAGAGAATGTCACATATAATTTCAAGAACACTACAAAATGTATATTATAATGGTTATTACAAACGACAGTGGCATTTTATAGATACCCGTACATGTACAGTATTAAGGTTCTATGATTCATAAGAAGATATATCTATATTGAGGCTGGGGTTATTACACAATGTAAAATTTATCGTCACTTTCAACAAATTTTCAGTTACTTCGTGACTATCAAACGTATTGGAATGGGGGGAGAGCATGGTATTTAACGCCACTTTCAACAATATTTTAGCTATGTCGTAGCGGTTGTTAGAATAAGAAAACCTTGACAGTTATAACGTACACACCAGTGAACGTCCCCCACCCCCTTCCCCGAACGCGAATTGATGTCTGTAAACGTTAAAGTCTGAGATGGGTGTCGTAACCGTGGTTGTTGGTCAGAAGTAAACAATAAATAGTCGGCCTTCCATACTCTGTCTTTTGATAAACGAATATATTATGAAAGGGGCTAAGGATAAACATGTGGCTGTTTAATGTCATTTTCTATCTATAGTGATTATTTCTTTATTTTTGTCAAACTCTCAAAAAAATTGTGCTGAAAGGCTATATAAAGGGTTATTCAAAGAAATCAGTAAATGAAATAATTCAATAACAGTAAAGAATCATAAAGAACATAATTAAATAGTTGAGGTATACAAAAAGTGGATTTACTGTGTTTGTTTGTTTGTTTGCTTGCTTGATTGGTGGTGTTTAAAACCACTTTATTCAATATTTCAGTGATATCGTAGCGGTCAGTTTTATTGGTCGAGGAAACCGGAGAAAACCACCGATCTGTCGCAAGTCACAAACAAACTATATCAGATAATGTTGTACAGCTCGCCCTGATCGAGATTCGAACTCACAACATCCGTGGTGATAGGCACTGTTTACATAGGTAGTTGTAAATTCAATTACCATACGATCACGGACACCGGCTTTACTGTGTATTTCTCATTCCGTGAATTAGTAAATATGAAAACCTTCTTTATGGAAGATTTGAGATCTGGTAATGGATATACATGTAGGTGTTTAACGCCAGCTATAGCAGTATTAAACAGTGGGTTTAATTATTACTGGTGGGGGAGGGAGTGCAGGAGAAAACTACCGAGAATTCTAGCTAGCTAGTAACTGACCAAATGTATCACATAAAGTTCATTCGAGCAAACCTTACCATGGTTGGGAATCGTGATCATAGCTTTAGTTAAAATGTTTGACGACATATAATGTTAAGCTACATATTTCACAACCCAATATTTTTGCATTTTCAGATATTTCCAAAATGATGAAATTTGTTATTTTTGCTCTTTGTGCCTCCATGGCATGCGCTAGTTACTATAAAGGTGGATATGGTGGTGGATACGGCGGATATAGTAAAGGACCAATCATAATCCACGGTGGCCATAGTGGACATGGCGGGTATGGTGGATACGGAGGATACGGAGGAATTGGAGGATATGGTGGATACGGGGGACAGAGCAAAGTTATTTACAGCAGTGGATACGGAAAAGGATATGGTGGTTATGGACATGAATTAGACGGATATGGAGGATACAGTGGAGGAATCGGATATGGAGGATACGGACAAAGCAAATTTGGTAATTATATTTTTTTTCGCTGGAGTATATATATAAAATACAATGATTTAAATATGGTTATTAGGTGAACTACACATCTTGGTCAATTTCTCATATGTATTTAAGAAAAAAAAAAACTGTTCATTTGGAGATGTGTTTTAAACAAACTGCATGTATACCAGCTGTACACAACCATTACGATTCAAATTCAAGTTTACTCATTAAAGTTAAGAATAAGAGATAAATAACAATTTTGTAGAGTATCTTGTACTCCCTAAAGTGAAAATTATAAGAGTTTATAGCTAAAATGGGGGGGGGGGGGGATATAGCAACTCCCCTTATCTGGAAGGCTGGTGTAAATACATGTACATGTTATGTATTTCCTAATTGCTTAATAAGTTTAATAATGCCTGTTAGGCATAACAATACATAATTTATTGTAACGGGTACATAAGTTATTACAAAAAATGTACATGTATGTTAACCCTAGGCACATGTTATTGATAACATAAATAATAATGTAATACTTATTGTTTTAATGGACATTTTGTTTTTATTTTGTAGTTGGAAGTGGTTACTAAGTGAAGAAGGAACAACACACAGTAATGGACTCTTCTATCTATTATATTATTAATCGGAAAATCTGAAGAAATACAAAAATAATAATAAAAATCCTTGTGATGTAAATATTTGCTTTTTTGTTTGTTAGTATATATTTGTGCGGGCATCGTGGTTGTGACCAAATACAGTCTATAGTGTATATCCCCATTTAAGGGGGTTATGGTTATGATGTTTAACACCACTTTCAACAATATTTCAGTTATATTGTGGCGGTCAGTTTTATTGGTAGAAGAAATCGGAGTACCCGGAGAAAACCACCGGCCTGCCGCAAGTCACTAACAAACTTTATCACATAATGTTGTATTGAGTACACCTTGGATGAGCGGGATTCGAACTCACAACGTTAGTATTGATAGGCAATGACTGCATAGGTACTTGTAAATCCAACTACCATACGATCACGACCACGACGCCCTCCTTCATTTAAGTTGCTCTATTTCCTTGCGTAGTGAGATTTCTACTGGATACAATCTTATCTCGAAAAGATATCCGTTTTTTGCGGCGGAGTCAGGCACACCGGTTTTCCCAACAATAAAGCTTAGCACTACAATAAACATGTACTTGCCTCATGTTTAATTGTTGAAAGTGTCGCTAGTCATTCACAATCTAACAAATTCATAATGCTTAGCTTAGTTTCAACACCATTTTATTTTTTATTTACGAGGATTTTGATTGATATAAAATGCATCTGGTATTTCTTCAATTTGAATAAAATCAATAAGCATTCTGTATTTCTGAAATAGCTACCATTAGAAAGAACTGATATGGGTATAAATGAACTTGAGAGACTATCAAACATCACACTTAGACATGAATTAAAGTAAAGAAACAGTGCTTTTATTGCTGTTCTACATTTCACAGTCACAGTAGGGTCTTACATAATGAAACCGGAAGTATCTGTTAGTAACATGACATGTATCACATTCATGTATGACTTGATAGGTATTAAACAAGACAAAGCTGAACCATATTCGTTTAAACATTTTTCAAAGTGTTTGTTTGATTAGAGGGAGATTCTATTTAACAAGCTATTGGGGTTTTAATAGGAAATTGTACAAATGCGGATTGCAACACCCCCCCCCCCCCCCCCTCCTTTCGGGGAAAAAGTATCATAAGTATGAAATATTATTCAGTTATTTAATGGTCGTGGGCGCAATAGACTGGAATATTTGCCCTGAGGTCATGGGAATGACAAAAGGTTCTATTACAAGAGGCCATCGGCAAGAAAAATGTTCCAGTCTATTGCACCTGAAACCATTAAATAACAGATTTATTACCTAACACCTTACCAAGAAAGTGTTTTTCTTTATGTCAGCAACACATTACCAAGTTCTAATTAATTATATCTATACTGCATACATCTCCTTGGCCTTCAATAAATATAGCATCCGGACACTTTTCCACACAATCAATGACTTCAAGGAGAGCGTCCAGATCGGCATCATTTATGGACGGAAACCTGTCCGCTTCATGCAAAGCCATTGTTGTTTATGCCGCAGACGACCAATTCCGAGTCGATTAAACAACGAATTATTTGATTGGCCAATCGGAAAAACTGAAAGCCAATCAGAAATCGTGTTCAAAGGTCACATCGAGTCGGTGCCATAGACACCACGTGCATAATATTGGACCGTGCAATAGTTCATCAGGAGTGCAATAGATCGACAGGCCCATTTTAATAGCGAAAAATATATAATACTAAACTTTGACTCAATAAAACAGACAAATACACTTTATGACATTGAAAGTGTTAAATAAAAAGTGCATTTATTAGATTTGCATATTAAAACAATAAATTTCCTGTTCTATTACTATGTATTTAATTCAATCCAAAAATGACTAAATAAATTGGCACAAATCAGATATTTCCTCTGTTGTATATGATAAACAGATTATAACATGTCATTTTTCATATCCTACCCTTTATCAGCCCTCGTTCATATATCATCTATCGAGACTATCGGCTCTCGAGCTGATGTCATGACCTAGGGCTGATAAAGTGTATGATATGAAAAATGCCATGTAATAATCTATTTACTACGAGATCATATTTTCATAATTTTTAGATAATAACTCATACATGTATCTATCGGAAAACATATCCCAATTATGTGATATACGTGTATTTCATAATCATGGAATATTTTTCCACGGGTGGCAGTAATACGGTTTCGTAAATTTGATTGCATGATCAACAAAATATTTCGGTATTGTGCATTTTAATAATTTCAGCTTTCAATTGATCAACACTATGTTTGTCTATACGTTGGTACTATGATCATATTATGACTAATGTTGTTAAACGAGTGGACATTTGAAATGATCAGTATAAAATCGAGAAAGCATCAGAGATGCAACAGCCGAGTTGCAAGTCAAAATCATTTGGTCTTGTTTTATAAATAAGTAAGAAACTAAAGAATAAACAAGTCATGCATGTATGATGGATTGGAAATATTTTCCTATGTAATTAATCATTTTTGGCCCCCTCTTGGGCCCTTCTTTGGAACCTAGACATACCGAACATAAATTTGGAAGAGGATCACCCAAGGAACATTTGGGCAAAGTTTGGTTAAAATTGACAAAATGGTTTCAGAGATATCCGTAATTCTCAAAAAAACTTCCGGTAGGGGATGGGGATGACCTCGGTCCTCAACTCTTGGGGCATTTAATTTGTCTATTCACCCTGATCATAAATATATATGGCTTAGGGGTGGGGATCTCAACCATTGAAAAGTTCACTTCAGGTAGGAGGTGGGGTATGACCCCCCGGGACCTGAGCTCTAAGGCATTTAATTTGCCTAGTCACCCTGATCATAAATATATATGGTCTAGGGATGGGGATCTCAACCATTAAAAAGTTCACTTCAGGTAGGGGGTGGGGTATGACCCCGGGGCCTGATCTATAATGCATTTAATTTGCCTAGTCACCCTCATCATAAATATATATAGTTTAGGGTGGGGATCTCGGTCACATTTTTTCATACAGATTCCCCAGCGGGGTGAGGCTGAGCCCCGGGGATAACAAATGTTGAATGCACAACTTCACATTGGCATCTCCACCCATGCCTAATATCAAGTTTCTATCTTTTGTATTCAGAGAAATGTGTAATTCTCTAAATATGTTTTTTTTTCTATAAAAAACCATGATTTTACAAGAAAAAAACAATAGATTAATAGATGCAACTCGGCTAATAACTACTAAGAACAAAAAAGTATCAATATGGTACAGCTTAGGACCAGGTTAGCAATATAGGCTCAGTAGAATATCTCCTTTTGCTATCCACCTGTTTCAACACAAACTTTGATAGTCTCAACACATACCCAATTCCCTTCCAGTATTTAACAGCATCGGTGGCGTATTGGTTAGCGTGCTCGCCTCGAGTGCTGTAGATCGTGGGTTCGTGCCCCGGTCGGGTCAACCCAAAGACTATGAAATTGGTATTTGTTGCTTCTCCGCTAAGCACCAGCATTAAGGAGAATGAGCAAAGATTGGTTGGCTCGGAATCAGAATAATGTGTCAGTGTGGAGTGACATGTCTACCCGCGGACTGTTGTTTCAGTGAGCTAGCATTATAAAAATCAAACTCAGCGTGTGGGTCTAGAACAAAGCGGACCTCATCATCATCTCATTGAAAATTAACCTTTTCTTGTCATGATATAGCTGAAAAATTGTTGAATTGGCGTTAAACAACAATCACTCACTCACTCCTTCCAATATTACATGAACATATCAAACGTGTTTGATGACGTGTTTGAAACAGTTTAAAAACAGGTACATTTTAATCGATTTTGAAGGGGAAATTCACCGGGTAGACAAATCTTAATGTTAAGGTTTTTTTCGTCACCTTTACACTTTTGTCAAATTCGTCTAATCACAGAAATAAGGCATATCTAAGCAAAAAACATTAAAATATATTCTTCTCTGAAACTACACAGCTAATTTCAACCACATTTGACAGGAATGGTATTTGGTTGGTCCCCATTATAGTTTATATCCGATTGGTCCAACCTCTATCCAAGATGGTTGCCGTTACAAAATATAGAAAATGCTCAAGTCGTCTTATTTGAAGACACAATTTGCTCAAATGTTAACCGTAAGAACATAGTTATTAGTCCTTTAATATGGATTTGTTTTTTTTTTCGAAATGTACATTTTAGTCTACATTTGCTGCTTATAGAGGAAAGGCATATTCAAGCAAAAAATCTTTTTAAAATCCTCTTCTTAGAAACCACAATGCAAATTTGAACCATATATGGAAGAAATTGTCTTTTTGTTAAAAAATATCTGATTGGACAGAACTTCACCCAAAAAGGTCACCGTTACAAAACATAAAAAAAAATTAATTGACCGAACCCGTATTATTTCAGCCAGAATCTGCGTAAAATGTACTTGCAATGGCATGTTAGGAGCTGGTCCTCCGTCAAAACCATAACGAAATGTACAATTGTCATTTTCAGATAAATATTTGTTCAGGCCGGCGCTTCAGGCTCAGCTGAGCCCCCAGTTTTGTATAACAACAGGAGTTATTTTTTTCAGTGCATAGTGTAAGGCATTTGTCTCCTATTAACTTTCAGTACCACATGCGTGTTATATATTTGCTTAGAATTTAACTAATATAAGCATTCAATGTCACTCTTAAAGTAATAAATATGTTACCGACATCAGCAGATAACGTTTTAAAGTGATAACCTTTACGAACACTGGCCAGTGGACTAACTAAGAATAATAAGAGCACGATCATTGTTTGTCTGTTTGTATTCATGGGTTAGGGTTATGTTGTTTAACGCCACTTTCAACAATATTTCAGCTATATCGTGGCGATCAGTTTTATTGGTGGAGGAAACCGGAGTACCCGAAGAAAACCACCGACCTGTCACAAGTCACTGACAAACTTTATCACATAATGTTGTATCGAGTACACCTCACTATGAACGGGGTTCGAACTCACATCTTTAGTGGTGATAGGCACTGATTGCATGTGTAGTTGTAAATCCAACAACCATACGATCACGACCACGATGGTCCCTGTTTGTATTCAGTGCTGCATCGATCACATTGATGACAGTCGTTGTAAGATTACTATCAACATATTTAAGAAGAGTGAAAATATCAGATACATATTTTGAGTGCCATATAATGTTCCATGATCATCATTTACAACAATGTTCCTATGTATAGTGTATACCTGATAATTATGTAGATGGTGTCTAGTAAAACCAAAGATGATAACATTGGCATTTACTGCTTATCTGCTAAGTACGCATCATTAAGAAGTATGAGGTAAACAGGTTGGTTCGGAATCAGGATAATGTGTCCGAATGATGCGACATTTGTTTCAGTGAGGTAGCATTATAAAAATATATCTTAACGTATAGATCTAGTACAATGTGGATATCAGCATCATTTTTTGAATATAACTTGCTTTTGTCGTGATATAGCTCAAATATTGTTCATTTGGTGTTAAACAACAATCATTCACTTAGCCTATTCTAATATGAGTCAAGTCGAGCATGCCGTGTTTATTAGGGTGAGGTTTGTTCGACTTGCTATACACATCTTTGTTATTTTTGTTTGGTTGATTAACTATCCAAGGTACTTGTTTATAATAGGTGAATGCTAGCGTAATAGTTACGATCTTGTCGTAATACAAACTACATATGATAAAATCCGTGGATTTTCTACAAATTGTACATACGTTTTACATACAATGCTAAATATGCAAATATTTGCTTACATAATGTGGTAAGTTTAAATGTATTTTGGTGGCTTAGCATCAGTTTAATTGTATTTTATTGACATCTATGCTATACAAACAACAAATAACGATGAAAAAAAAGGTTATATTTATTGTTCTGGCGAATGGAGATTGGCACGTTGGGGTGGTTGTTGATTGTAGTGTATTCAATAACCAATACCTGAAACAAAAGAAGAATAAGTAAAATATCTTTACAATACACTCCAACTTCAATGCAGTTTTGAACGTAAATTTAAATAATATTTCAGCTACATCATGTGGTTAGCTTTATTGATAAGTTGGGATTTATGGAGAGAATTATCGACCATTTGTGTCACTTAAAACCTTTATAGGAATAAGTAAGGATGTATTGAGTACACCTCACAATGGGCGAGAATCGAACTCACAAAAATTAGTGGTGATAAACAATGATGCATAGGCGACTCAACCTACGTTACGATTGCTACATCACTGTGGTTTTTGGATGAAGCTAGCATATTATTCCACCTTATTTTTTTCATTTGGATTATTTGTTAGCACCATTAAAAGTTTGAAAAAATGTATAACTACTATAAAAACTCAATCTAATTAAAATTATATGTTTGGTATATGTTTATTTTTACTTTAGCGATTTACTAACAGCTTGCGGTTCATATTTTCAACTGACAAATCAGCGATTTTTTAGGTATCAAAACCGAGTACACGCCAAAATATGCTTTCCGACAGGTCAATATATTTAACTATCTTGCATATGATTGGTCTGTCAACAGATGAATGAAAGATTACATGACAATGAAAGAAAAAAAGATACAATATACATCTAATTTTAATTAGATTGATACGTGGTTAGGGAGGTTAGGGTTATGGTATTTAACGCCACTTTCAACAAAATTTCATAGATTGATACAACCTGGATGCAAATTCAAATTTGACTTGTAATGGTTCTGGAAAAATATTTGAATGCAAATATATTCTAGCGTACTGTTAAACGTTATGATCCATTGTCAAAAAATTGCTTGATAGAAATATATTTTCAAATCTTACCGATATGTCCTTTTCCAAATCCACCACTGATTCCACCATTAAATCCACCAAATCCATGTCCGATGCCACTTCCATGTCCACTGAATCCATCAAAATCGAGGTCGAATCCTCCGAATCCACTATTTCCATATCCTCCAATGCTACCTCCTAAGCCTCCAATGCTACCTCCGAAGCCCCCCTGGTGACCTCCGAAGCCCCCATGGTGACCTCCGAACCCTCCAATGCTACCTCCCCACCCTCCATGTCCACCACCATAACCTCCGAAACCTCCATGTCCACCACCATAACCTCCGAAACCTCCAAGTCCACTTCCAAAGCCCCCATGTCCACTGCCGAAACCGCCAAATCCACTTCCATGACCATAACCTTTTTTGACGCCAAATGCCATTGAGGCACAAAGAGCAACAACAATCAATTTCAACATGGTAGATTTTTCTGTAAATAAAAATGTTATTATACATGTTACTATATACTTCAACGATATAAACATTTATTTGGTAAATCAGAAACACATTTTTGCATTGACCATCTTCAGTGATACTTGATCCCAAATATTTGATAAAATACATTTTATTTAAAAAATAAAAGCCTTTATGTTGTCCGAACGCGCTAATTTATCTATCATTAGATCAAGATTTAATTCCAATTGATTGGATGTTTAAATGCGCAGTTGTTATTAATCAGATGTTATCAAATTAGATAATCGATTATATATTTAGATTGTTGCAGATGCGCAGTCAGAGATGATGTGTTGTCAGCCTCTGAATTTCCTGATAAGACAAAGGTCACCCAAATTTTGCTCTGCCTAAAATTCGTACCCACCACCATCCCCATCTAACCTCCCAATGTTAAAGCAATTAAATATTTAATGCAGCTATACTCTAGTGGTTTAGTTCTGTATATATATATATATATGTACTATAGTACTATACACAATCTAGTCTCATTTTATTAAGTTGGCCGTTTTAAGGGACAAACCTTTTTGTGGCCGTTTTAAGGGCCAAACCTTTTTGTCTTAGGTAGTAATACTAATAGTAGTTTTTTGGGAGTGCCTATATTTTTCATGTGACTGGAATTTTGTATTTTAAGATTACACATTGTTATCAAGTACATTTTGATGTCATTAAAGCACTCCCTTACATTCTAAGTTTTGTTTTGTAATTTTCCATATTTATGTATTTTCGTCATTTAATAAATGACATTTACTGGAAACTTTGTTTATTTATACCTTGCCAAAAACAGAGCGAATTTGATGCTGCTTGTTGCATTACTGTTATATATATACACATAGTATGTTATTGGCCTTAACGGAAGGAAACCAGTCTATGGAATCATTTCGGGGCTCACCTAGCCAGGTGTAGCATAAGCCCTCTCATCTACTTCCCTACCCAGTTTCAGAGTCGAATACGGTTTAGTGAGGTACAACATAAACAAATTTAAATACGTAATATTAAAGAGAAGCAAAAACCCCAGAATGTTCAAATCCAGCTCATGCGATCAATGATTGTGGTAAAAATATGTTGTCAATTTGTATCAATACTGCCCATGGTTAGTGTTAACTACAACTAATTATAAATCTGACGACAATGATCAGATGTTACAATGTAAATATGACTAATTATATGGAAAAAAATTAATTGCAAGAAATTTATTGTATAACACAATTATAATATGTATTTATATTTCATAATTTTTGTATGTTCTATTTTTTGGGAGTGTAAATTGTGGAATAAATTAATTTTTATGCAAAGAAAAAAAACCAGTTTATGAAAACTAAAGCAAAAACAAAAACAAAACAAAACACAACAAAAAACAGAAGAAGAAAAATCAAACAAAAAAAAACAAAACAAATAAAAACAAAAAACAGAAGAAAAAAAAATGAAGCAAAAAAAAAAAAAAACAAATAAAAAGAAACAAACAGAAAAAAACACGGAACTTATAAGATTCAGTGAAATTGGGGTTGAAATAAAACTGAGAACATTACATTGTTAGAAATTTATGCCCCAAAGGGACATAGCTCTTACATAACTTGATGTATGCAAAGACGTAATTAACAAATAGCAGGACCAAAATTCTCGAATAAGTCTCAGTCTTATGTTTAAATTTTGACTTATTTTCTTTTGATAAAGAAATCAGGTTCAGAACTCGACGTATGGTTTATTTGATCAGTAGCAAACCGTCATTATAAGATTCGGTTTTGTCATTTTCACATTGGTGGTTTTTTTTTTATTAAGTTAAGCTAAACACCTCAATGATTCAAAGATAAATTGAGACAATGCATCTTATGTTTAAATAGAATGTAATCAAAATTTTATTTAAAAAACAAAGAAGCTTAAACATGCTTGCTATTAAGTAAGAATAAACCAATGCTATATTTTAGACTAATCCTAATGACAAAAATAATTGTATACTTATATGCATGATGTTACTTACATTTGGCGGTGGCTGACAAACAATTGTGACCTCTGTGTCCACGATGTCTTGCTTATATACCCAATATTGTCCACATCTCTTAATTAAGTATGTGTCATACTGACAGATACAAGGGTCATAGCCTGCACACAATATGTATTAAAGTGAAACAAAGAAACAACGATTTCATAACTTGTTATGTAAGTAAGTATTAACTGAAGACTATTTGGTGGACAATTAAGTAATGTTAAGTAATGACTACGGGGTATGTTCTTCATTCTGACATATTAAGTCATATTGTAGCATGTTCCTACGTAATACATGTATCAATAAATTATAATGTCTTATTTTTATTTCAAAAAAATGTCACTTGATATAGGATTTTTGTCAGGTAGCAACTGGCTAACATGTTTTTTTAACAGTCAGATAAACTATTTTATGAGCCGAACTACTTTTTTTAAACCCATTGATCAGTTTTAGTATGATTTTAGTAAGTTATGCTTAATGTATAACATGTACCACAGACACGCCCCATCCTATTTGTGTGACTTATTACCTCCTTTTGTTCGTGATGTTACCAAATGCCCTGTTCGAAACAGAAATGACTACACTGTTCCAAGATGTCGTTTATTGTTATACCAATCTTCGTTCATCTCATCTGTCATAAATATTTGGAACAGTCTAGGCAACGACACCAGAAATACCAGAACATTTAAGACGTTTAAAATTAACATCAAAAGAAAAGTTGTACTGGCTAAAATTCCGGGTCATTTCTTAGTTGGGGATAGAAGATCCAATATTTTATATGCAAGATTACGTCGTAATTGCAGCTCGCTAAAGTATGATCTATTTCGATCTAATATAATAACAGATTCGAGATGTATTTTTGAATTTATCAGGGAGGACGCTTCTTACTTTCTCTTAAACTGCCGCTTATATATCGAACAGAGGACAGTTCTCTTTAATGTTTTGCACCACCATAATTTTCTGAGAGATATTAGAACTTTATTATTTGGAGACTCTCAAAAAAACCAGGCTCAAAATATTTTGTTAGCAAAAGCAGTACAGACATTTACTGAAGGGACATAACTCCCCATTTTACTTATCTGTTATCATTTATATTTGTCTATATCATAAACCATCCGTCATGCTCTCTGTCAGACCTATGTTTGTATGATACTGGAGAGAACCTTATATAAATTGTAAAACTTGTGTCCAATCCTATTGTATATATTTGACAAAAAAATATGCTTAAATTAAAATTAGTATGATTTGTAAAATTGGGAACGATCTTTCTTCTGTTTCCTGTTTTCATTTCACTTCAGTTCAGGTTAGGGTCCATATATCTAGTTTAACATCGCCACTTTTAATCAAAGTGCCCTTACCCCGCCATGAGAGTGAGTGGTCAAGGATATGTGCGCTATGAGCATTGATTTTGTCTCTGTTTCTATGGTTTTCCGATTGCATTGTGGGAACTGTTCTGATGGTGTGATCTGTTTTGTTGTTTTATCTTATTGGAACGAGTTGATACTTGTTTTATCTTATTGGAACGAGTTGATACTTGTTTTATCTTATTAGAACGAGTTGATACTTGTTTTATCTTATTAGAACGAGTTGATACTTGTTTTATCTTATTGGAACGAGTTGATACTTGTTTTATCTTATTGGAACGAGTTGATACTTGTTTTATCTTATTGGAACGAGTTGATACTTGTTTTATCTTATTGGAACGAGTTGATACTTGTTTTATCTTATTGGAACGAGTTGATACTTGTTTTATCTTATTGGAACGAGTTGATACTTGTTTTATCTTATTAGAACGAGTTGATACTTGTTTTATCTTATTAGAACGAGTTGATACTTGTTTTATCTTATTGGAACGAGTTGATACTTGTTTTATCTTATTGGAACGAGTTGATACTTGTTTTATCTTATTGGAACGAGTTGATACTTGTTTTATCTTATTAGAACGAGTTGATACTTGTTTTATCTTATTGGAACGAGTTGATACTTGTTTTATCTTATTAGAACGAGTTGATACTTGTTTTATCTTATTGGAACGAGTTGATACTTGTTTTATCTTATTAGAACGAGTTGATACTTGTTTTATCTTATTGGAACGAGTTGATACTTGTTTTATCTTATTAGAACGAGTTGATACTTGTTTTATCTTATTGGAACGAGTTGATACTTGTTTTATCTTATTGGAACGAGTTGATACTTGTTTTATCTTATTGGAACGAGTTGATACTTGTTTTATCTTATTGGAACGAGTTGATACTTGTTTTATCTTATTGGAACGAGTTGATACTTGTTTTATCGAAATATCTCATACATGCCTGTTCTTGTATAAACCTACCAGAATCACTTTTTTTCTTTATTTTTTGTTGCTGTTGTTGCATTAATGTCCCTATTATAACGTTCAGGCGAGGTGTACTCGATACAACATTATGTGATAAAGTTTGTCAGTGATTGCAGCAGGTCGGTGGTTTTCTCCGGGTACTCCTGTTTCCTCCACCAGTAAAACTGACCACCATGATATAACTGAAATATTGTTGAAAGTGGCGTTAAACACCATTACCCTAACCATAACCCTATAACCATTTTGTCTATATTTGGTAGAGCAATGTTTATCACAACAAAAGATGAATATAGTCATTCTTATGTACAAAAAATGTTGCATGTATGATTTTGCACACTGTATTAATATATTCTTCTTATTATTAGGTCACAGTTGCATATTTAAAAATCACTTGTTATCTCTCAGCCTTTTTTGTAGTAATAATTCACTGCCATGATAACGAAATGCATATTTATGAACAAAGTACATATTATACAATTGATGACTTTTATTGAGGTGGATACAAAGATTGATTAACCCAACATTATTATATTTACCGAGACCAGCGGTCGAGGTAAATATGTTATTCTTGGGTAAATAAATCCTGGTATCCATCGAATTGTTTTATTATATAACACATTTTATATGTTTCTTTCACCCTTAAAATAAGATTTCATCACAACGTTTGTTTTGGTTGAGATTGGTGCAAGATGTTAGAATGTTTTATTATATGACTTCAGATAATGTCTTTTCTGATTGGCTGACGTCCATAGTAACGTTATTTGATAAAACGTTATAATCACCGCGCAAAAAGTCACGAGATGCGAGCATAATATTCCAAAGCTTCTCCAGACGCCTTAAGATGGAAATGGTGTTTCCCAATTATCTTAAAAGTAGTAGCCAATCATCATCGGGTTAAGTTTTGTCATCAACTAATCAGATGCGTTCTTACTAATTACTTTCGATATACTATTCAATTAATAATGGCAGACGTTGGGCAGACAGGGGTGTCTGGGGAACAAAGTCGGCGCTGTTTTGGTGTTAGTTCAAATTTGATTTAATGTCATATAATAAAACAGTTAATGACTTTCAATTTCGGGTGAATACAAGGGTTGATTAACGCATGGAACATGATATTCACCTCGGAAGACTCGGTAAATAAAATGTTCCATGGGTGGATCAATCCTTGAATTCACCTCATGGAAAGTCATCAATTGTATAATATTCACCACACGTTACGTCACGCGAGGTGAATAAATGTTATATTCGGCGCGCCTTACGTCACGCGATTTATCAAAGATCGTTACTAGGGACGTCAGCCAATCAGAAAAGACATTATCTGAAGTCATATAATAAATATGTGTAATTGTATCCATATTGTACAAACATTTTTGTAGCTATTGCATACTAATATTCGAAGTTTGATTATGATGTTTTATGTGTGCTCACTAACCCGAAGAGTCATATGAGCTATTGCCGTCCGGCGTCTGTCTGTTAACATTTTATATTCCAATCATCTTGTCAAAAGGTATTCAAGGGGTTAAAACCAAACGTTGTTGAAATATGCATCAGGTGTTGTAAGTTGATGACTATTAACGATCAAATATGGCTGCCAGAGTCAATAAAAGCTTATGATTGGTTAATTTTTCAAGGATCTTCTTAAGAACTGTTTAACTAATTACAATCAAATATGGTTTGGATGATCTTGAGAGATACTTCCCAAGTTTTGATTCTTGTGCGTTGATCGGCAGGACTTCGTTTTGAACATTGAATAATGAATAAAAGCTATTATACATGAGTGAACCCAATTGTACGTGAATGTTCCCCTTTTTTTCATGTGGATCAGAAATCAAAGGCAGGGGCAACTGTAGGACCTAGTTTTTAATATCGGCCCCTGTAAGAAAATGAATAAGAAAGTATTTTTAGAAACTGCGAAATGCTTGAACCCAAGCTTACATGAGTGATCATTGGATAGTCTCTGACAACGATGGCATGTTTATGTGGATCGACGATCCAAGATCACCGCTACAGCAGTACTGTTTTAGCACGGAATCTAATGGGGAAAATGAGTACAAGCGTTTTCTCTGAAACTATATGATAGAACCCATCTATGGTTTGACGATCATTGTATTGTTCCTTTCACAGTTATCATCTTCCGATCAAAAACCCTTGATGACCGCCATCACAGGACAAATTTAGACATATATGACAATGTGGGGAAAATATGTTAAGCTATTCTTATCTGAAACCACTGACACTTTTAAATTGTTCCCTGGGTGGTGCTCTACCAAACTCATTAGTTTTTATATCGATTAGAAATCGCACGTATCAAATTTCAGCATAGGACCCCATAGGAAACGAATATGGATATTTTTATTTCGGAAAGTAAAGACTTTGCTAAACCCAAGCTGTGCATGAATGATCACGAATGATCCCTTACAAACTTTTCATTGTTTGTGTTGATTAAAATCTATGTTGACGTCATCTGAAGACAATTTAAACATAGCACCGTATACAAAAATATATTAAAAATAATCAAAACCTCTTAACTGTTTAATAGCAAACTTGGCTGGTATGCTCCTTAAATGGTCCTCTGCCAAATGTTAATTTTCGTCGATCTAAAATGAAATATGATAACCACCATATGTCAAAGTATTAGTATACAACCCTGTGAGATGTCAAAGTATTAGTATACAACCCTGTGAGATGTCAAAGTATTAGTATACAACCCTGTGAGATGTCAAAGTATTAGTATACAACCCTGTGAGATGTCAAAGTATTAGTATACAACCCTGTGAGATTTCAAAGTATTAGTATGCAACCCTGTGAGAGAAAACAATGTTCTCAGAAACTAGAAACTTGTTTCAACATAAACTGTAAATAAAAGTCATAGGATGGTTAGTTCAGAGCTTTCACTTTTGTGTGCAATCGTCAAACCAGACTGGGATCCACCGGTAGATGTTGTTTGATATAGTACAATATGGGAATATGAATAACAATATTTTTATCAGAAACCACAAACTTGCTTTAACCAAAACAGTGCATGAATATCCAGGTGAATCAAAGATGAATCTATGACCGGTAGTTAAAATTTGACCTTATGTCACTGATAGTTACCAACTGTAGATCACACTTGTTTCGAGACCGAGAAAATGCATAATAAATATATAACGAGTGCTTAGTAGGTTTAAATTCAAAGCAATTTTGCAGCTATAATATCATGTAAAGGACGTGTTAGATTTTTGCAGAGCGCAGTTTTTTTTATAGTCTTTGCTTCGCGTCGAATAGGGATCGAACTTATGACATTCGAATACACGACACGCCCTTTCTGATGGTATGATGTATTATGCCACGTACCATGTACGTATAAGACAACTTGCACCGGCTAATAATGTTCAACACATTGCTAGGAATGGCCGTTCTTACTTAACGTTAAATTGGTGCCGTTGGAGTTTAACATCTCCCCCCCCTCCAATTCATATGCAGGAACTGATCTCATGCGTTGGTGACTCATTGAAATGCAAAATTTCCGACTTTGCCCAAAATATACCTTTTTCCCGTAGACATTCTAATTTCCACGCATTGGTTCATCATATTGCCTCCTATTTATTTACACTGGGGTTCCATAGGAGGTTCATTTATATAAAAATGAAATAAATTATTCATTATTATGTTTATTTTTCTGCTATGTTCAATGAGCACCGTATTAATAATCAAGAGGGGGTTGGGATCTCATTAACTAGTTTTACCCCGTCACATGTTTGTGATTGTCCCATGCGAGGACCTTGATTTCCAACGTCACATGTCGTCGTCTCTTTTGTGTTCAATGAGTTGAGGTGAGAGGTAATTGTTTGCTTTGCTGATTTTTGGCTTCTGAATATCTCTTTGCTAACAATGCAACTCCGTTGCCTGTAGAGAATGAAGAAATCACAGGTAGCTAGAGGGATTATAGCCTAGCAGCATATGATAAAAATCTGGAAAGGTGTTTGAAAACGACCTTAGTGACAAGACCGTGCATATATATTGTATGGTTCAGTGTTGTAAATCAGCCAAACATTCCGTTGACCAAGCAAACACGATATCTTTCGTAAAATAGACCAGTGTGAAGATACTGGAAAAGGTGGGCGGATATTCTGCTTTTCTGATGATGACATTGAGTTTCTTTGCTCCATTCATGTTATTGAAACCAATGTCTTGAAACAAAATAAATGCTTCAGTGATGAAACCTTGGTATATCTTATTGTCACATTTTATACCAATTTTCAAGCAAATATGCTCAATTTTATGTACAACCAGATCAAATAAAAATGTGTAGGTCTACTTTCAAATTTGCTAAGAATGAGGTGGTTCGTTGTCGGTACATAATATTATGAAAGCATCGTCAAACGTTGAAACTATTGTGGGTTTTAATGGTCAGAATAGTAAGGTTCCGGATGACAACCTATAAATTCGTTTTTCTTGGCATCATTTTTTAGGGAGTTTGTCTCCTACAATTGTCGCAGTTCCATGAGAATAAGTCTAATATCTGATGAATGTAGTTATTTTCTTTAAACCTTCGTTTTACTGCATTTCTACTGATATGACAGAAATATTCTCCTTTGTGGACCAGAAATCATGTATTTTGGTCGATTTTAGTCTAGTGTAAATATGGTAAAAAAATATGGTATGGTGAAATGGTGGGTGGAGAGGCGTAGGAAAATGTTAGCTACTTTGTTGAACCAACCCCTCTTGTAGAAATTATGACTATTTTTAAACAATATATTCAGTAGTTGGTACATGTTTGTGTAAATAACTCGTCCCACTTCTAATATGTAACAAAATAAACATGAAAACAGGAATCTGACCTTGGCCTGATTGTAGAGATAAAGGTGTAGTTATAATTGTTTAGCCAGTAATTTTTAAAAGTACTTAAGATGAGGTCGACAAAAACTGAACAAAGTTGCTGTATTGAATCCATTTTATTTGACTATTGAGTATGACTTGACACAGATGTAGCAGTAGTGAACACAAGCAATTGTATTAAATTAGAATGCAACATTGCACCATTCCACAGAGTAAAGACCAAGGAGTCAATAGTCTAGGTGAAACCACAAGCCATAAAGACACAGATTTAGAATTTTTGAGGTTTAGTTTATACTCGAAGAGAGGTATATACCACTAGATGTCGTCGTGTCACATGAAGGAAGTATAATTCAGTTGACAATTTTACCTTTTTTACTCATGTTAATGTTTAGTGGGAGTAGCGCAGGCAATCATAGGTGAAAATTATTTTTGACTTTTTGACCTCTTTCAAAATATTGACAAGATTGAATACCAATGATAGTATCAATGAAGATCTCAAATTTGATTATTTTATCTATTCTTATCGAAGTTTATAGGAGAGTTAGCACGCTTGATATGTCAACCACATGAAATTGCAGTATCATGCTTTGAAAAATTTTGTTTCGATACTTTCGTTACGGAGAGAAAGGGGAGAGAATATTTTTGATAGACGGGGAGATAACGGAGAGCAAAGTGTAAGACCCATATTATTTTCCATGTATCATTTCCATATATCGCCGAGAGTTTTCAAAAAGCTATTTTGGAATTTTTGCCAGTTATTGCTTATCGTGAACATGTTCCGTTTTTTTTTTATTATTCATATTGCTGCGTACTAAATCAGTTTAAGCAATACATTATGAAAAACATTCATTGATTACGGTATCTGTATGGAAATGTAGAGGTAAAACGTTGTACGCTTACACATTGCGCACCATGATTTTGTATAGACTGGAGGTGCATTCTTGGCCTGCTCCAGATAAACACCCATTGTGTAGGACAATTCGAATATCGTTTCAATACGGAAATAGTGGTGAACATCATTCAAAATCTAAATTGTGTTTAAGAACTTTACGACTTACAAGTAAACAACAACATATATTTATGGCATATGTATGTATGTATTTGGATTTCCAAGTCATTCCATTTGGATAAAAATGGTGAAATATGATGATGAAATCAATATATATTTATTAGAAAAATAAATTATTTTGCATCCTCTAATAAATAATTTCCTCCTTGTTTCACAGAGTCTGAAAAATAATATAAGAATATATTAGAACATACACGAAATATAAAACCATAGAATATGAAATAAAGATGTAAATGTGTATTAAATAATAATAATAATAATAATAATGATAATAATTATGATAATAATAGTAATAATAATAAAAGATATGGATTTTGGGGGAAATTTGGGGAAATTATCTCAATTATTGCAACTATTGTTGTAACCAACGATATCAAAATTGAAATCATGACCAACACGAGGAACATATGTTTCCGCGTCGTACGTTAGTTTGGTATACATCTTCCTGTGTAATCTCTAGCACCATTACGGTTTGTGAGTTCGATCCCTACTCGTGGCGCGGTGTACTTACTTGATACGATTATACAAAATGAAAAACAACGAAAATACCAATCTGTGAAAATATTTGAAAAATCTAATCCAAAAATCATAAAAACAAAGACAAAATCGATTCCCCTTACATTCATATACAAGACCGTTCATCTTACTGCCTTGGTGCAGGCACGTCAGTGAAAGGTGGCAGGGTTAAACTAGATTAGTTTCATGTGCTCAAGCCTTCCCTCCAAGTAAAATGATGCCATAAAGTGTGTACAATGTAATTTACTTGCAACTGGCCAGTGGTTTTCGCCGGGTTCACACCCAATAGAATTAATCGATGTTACTGAAATGGTGTAGAAAATTGTGTTCATCACCAATGATCCATCCTAATACCAGCACGTCCTTTATATTTTGTCATAAAATATGCAAAACACCATTTATAGAAGATGTACCTTATACTCCACCCACCTGGAGTATATGATTTCTATATATAGCAATTTCTTCTGTTCTGTTATGAAAAAACCCAAGATATTTTATTTCTTTATGGGTATTTACCCAAAAATGTTTAAAAATTGTTTTGCTTTTCAGTCACAGGTCCTTGTTCACTATCCATGTATGTTCCTAGGCATGGATAAACACCGACGATCATGGAAAAATGAAAATGTACAACCAGAACCCACAATGAACGATATGTTTCGTGCTTCTTAGTAAGATTAAATACTGGAAGTGTAAACTTCGTTATATTGGATATAATAAGTGAATTTTGAAACAATAAAACAAGGGAAATCAAGTAACTGAGATTTTTCCGCCGTCGAAGATAGCTCTGCTACTTTCACTTCTGTTCAATGTCGTCACGATCTTTAGCAATATCCTGACAAAAAAGATGGCTACGATTAAAAAATAGTCATGTTGGAATGTGAACATTATATTTTTGAAATGGTCAATGTCGTCTCAATTCAGATATAAATTGCTTTCGACAAATTATAAGGATTTTAACAAGACAAAAAAGGCTGCAAGCGACCAGAGTTAAAAATATATCCGCCAAGCATTGTATTTATACATTGATAGTAATATACGTAAATAGTCAACAAGGATCTGCTTTCAATGCGTTGCGCTTTCGTGTACTGTACTGGTATTTGAATGACGTCATCAACTTAATTACGCTTAATTGCATTACTGGCTCACAAGAGACAGGGTCACGAAATGTGCTCAATATGCTATCTTACAAGAAAATGTTGATTGATTGATTGATTAACTGGTGCTTAACGGCAACAATATTTCAACTACGAGTATATATTGGAGCAACTAACAATGCTTAGATACAAAAAAAAAGAATTTACAGACGACTATGGTATATTCGTGATAATAATTATATTTTCGTACCTTTAGATTATCTAGCCACGTGATAACAACCTGAGTCCACCACCACCAATCACTCTACGTGTAGTAGGACGCCTTGAAGATCCTCTACCTCCGACACGTTGTAATTGGTTTCCACCTCTTAGTAGGCCGCTGTTTAGTTGACCTAGTCCGGTCATTGATCTAGACAATCTACCTTGTCCTTGCAGAGATCCAAATTGTGAGCTTAATGTGCTTCCGGTATTTGATACCCCCTGAAGAGTAGCTTGTTGTCCTCCTAGTCCGGTATTGCCTAGCAACGACTGTTGAGACAAGGCATTGTTTAAAATAGATGGTTGGGGTAGAGAATTGAGTCTTGAGTTTCCAATATTACCTAGAAGACTATGATGGGATAGAGAATTGAGTCTTGAGTTTCCAGTATTACCTAGAAGACTCTGAGAGGCAAAATTGTTTGATCCAATGAGTCCTGTATTAGCAGTTCTAAGTTGTTGATGTTGTCCTAACCCGGTATTTCCTATTCCAAGTTGCTGCTGTTGTTGTTGTTGTTGTATTAGATTCATGTTATTGTTTATTCCTAGTTGTTGAGATTGTCCTAAATTATTCAAAAATGAAATGTGTTGTTGTTGTTGTTGTACACCATTCCCAAATATCCCGGAACTTCCTTGTTGTGTTATTCCTCTACCGAAACCAATGTGCTGTTGGTGATTTCTTCCAGATAGTAAGGATCCTAATCCACGTCCCCCTCCGCCAAGTACATTGTAGTATGCTTCCTCTGGGATGTCTACGTCAAGAAATGAGAGAGTCATCAAGTCGTTCATTGAACTTTGTCCTAACGTAAGCGGCACACAAAGAACAACCATTAGTAAACAAAGTCCCGCCATGGTCTGCAAAAAAGAAACAATGGATTGTGGTGCTTGGTTATTAACAGTATTTCAGTTATATAATGGCAGTCAGTTTTATTAGTGGAGGAAACCGGAGAGAACAACTTACCTTCCGCAAGTCATTGACAAACTTTATAACGTTAAGATGTATCGAGCACATCTCCGGGAGGCATACTTTTAATGGTGATATGCTCTTGACTGCATCGCAGCCCCGTGGCCCACTTTTTACAATTGTGTTGCATGTACTTATTCAAGTGAACGTATTCTTTTCTTCTATAATTTTGTCGGTTATCACTGTAATATATTTAGCAGTGAAGAAAGCCAGTGTTTCCTGAGAAAACTACCGAACGTCGGCAAGTAGACCTGGATTTAATTTTCTAGCTTACGGTACGAGTCGAGTGTTCCCATGCCTCATTGGTGTTTAGATAGTGGTTATTAAATGGAATCGGACGTCTTAACTACTGGTCTATCACATTATGGCATCAAGATTTGTAATATTAAGTGCGGAGTATTTATCTACCTATCAACTTCAAATAATAATTTAAATTTAGATGAACGGGTAGAAAGAGACGTCATTATCGAAATTAGTTTCAAGTTAACATAAACAATATTGAGTGATTTCTTTCTAAACATGATGTGTATATTACAATAAACATTAGAGAAATCCGAAAGTTCAATCAAGAATGGACAATCCAGAGACACAGGCACACAAGACACGGGACATAGACAAACAAAACAGACCAAAACATAACACAACTCATAAAACTAAAATGATGAGCAATACGGATCCACCAAAATACCGGGGTGAACCCAGGTGCGCGTGAAATTGGAAAGAAATGGGACTTGTAATAAGCAGAATGAGTGTGTTTCTCTCGGTTAATACTGGACAGAACTGAAGACTATATAATTCATGTTTCGACTAATTTTTTAAATAAAACGTCCTTTTATCATTGTTTCTGATTTGTTGGAGTTTGTGTTATTCTAATCCATATGGTATGTGTTTGTCATGTTGTTTTTCTGATCTTGTTTTGTAGCTAATGGTGAATATTTTACCCCTCTCTCAGGAAAAGACATTTGAGGCTGTAATTTCAGTGTTCTATGTGTAATTTCTTTTTACACATTTCGTTTATTTTACATATTACCGAACGCCAAATGTGTTGAAAACAACTAATATTTACGTCTATTAATATGACCACTTAACTAAAAAAGGTAAACAATTAACCCCACATCATGGTTTCTTGTGAAAAAAATAATCATTCGTGTTACTTCCAAGTTGTTGTGTTGCCGTTAACCAAAAATGCATATACAATGTAGAGAACGATTAAAAAGTATTTTATTGCATTACAGCAACTATTGAACACTTAATTTAGTCAATCATTTCCTTTATAAGAATCGTATTGAGATTTTGTTTTTGCTTCCGTTTATCACTGACAGTTTGAAATTGTAAATTGATCACAGAAAAGACTTCTGTAAATCTTAGAAAATGAAACAAATATATATAAGAATAAATAAAATACAAAAATTTCGATAACAACCATATTTACATGTATATTTTTCGCTATGAATATCTATGCTTTTATTTAAGCAATATCAACTTTTAAAAGAATCAAGATAATTGGTGATGGTAAAAATACATTTTTGAGTATATCAGTCTATGCTACAATTTGTACGGTGTTAACAACTATATACATATTAAATATTACTTTATCGCATATTTATAAGTAATAACGTCATTATTGCCCATACGTAGACACCGGAAGTGCCACAGCGATATTTGCCATCCGGAAAAAACTCTGATAACACGATATCAAGCCTCTTGTGTGCCCCATGACGTCACTTCCGCCCAACTGTTAATTGTCGTTTGGAAAATGTCGACGTTCAGCGAAGAAAGATTTGCTGGCGTTTCGGAAGCAGAACCCTCAACCGATATCAATCACTCATATCCATAAGTTTGGTGTCTGTGTTGGAAGTTAATTTTGTTCTTTTTAATTCAATGTTGAAATATGTGATATATAGATTAATGCATGCCTTTTTCCATATGAGGACTGTTATCATCCCTCGACCGATATCGACCCTCGGGCTAAAGCCCTCTGGCCGATATCGGTCTCTCGGGATGATAACAGTCTTGATATTGAAAAGGGCATGCATTAATCTATAATTATCTATCTGAAGTTCTAAATATATATTCAATTGCTCCGATACGTCATCATATTGCTATTTTGAGTTGCACAATTAGAATATCGCTTCTGTATCATATTTAATTTACTTTATTTTATTTTTAAGCCACTCATTTTTTCCAAAATTTCATACTTTTTACTGTTTAAATATTGTTCATGTATTTTTTTTAATTTTATATAATTTTCAGTTTATTTATTTATATAAATTTGTTGGCGTTTGTACCAAATATTGAATTGAATAAAAAAAAATTCGAAGAAATATGTATTTCCATTATTTTGATATTAGATATTGAAAACTTACGTATTAAGGCTAATAGGTCCAATGATGAAATGACACATTTTTGATTTTTGTGATAGATTTTTATACAGAATACCTCATTAATACTTTATCTGTCAAATGTATGACAATAACCTATGTTAAAACACATGTAATATGACCTAACAACATAGGGTGCATGATATATATGGACATATCTATTGTCTATTAGCTAATATTTACAACATGTAACATGTATATTACATATGTTTCACTGCTTATGCATATATATATATTGAATATAACCAACTTGTTTTGACCATGGATTTCAAAAGGTGTTACATACATATATCCTGGTCGCCTTCTCTTTAATAACATGTTGAAATACAAACATGGCAGGACATTGTTTTAGTCATTTTAACTTAAAACACATATATATCTGTTTAACTTTTATTTTAAGTAATGGAGAATGCATTCCAACTCTGAGGGGCCGCTGTGATCGTGATCGTATTATAATTGGATTTACAACTACCTAGGCAATCAGTGTAAGTTGTAAGTTCGAATCCCGCTCGTGGCGAGGTGTACGCGATACAACATTATGTGATAAAGTATGTGATTGGTCCGGGGCTTTCTCCGGTACTCCGGTTTCCTCCACCAATAAATCTAACCGCCACGATATAACTGAAATATTGTTGAAACCTTAACCTAGACCTGTAGATTATTTCTAAGAATCTACAAGTTGGAGTGTATTCTCTTACTTGATATGTTTCCATCTGCAAAACTGTTTTTACTTGATAATTTCACATTTTTAATATTTAGAAACCCAAATTAGACAACAATTAACAAAAGTAAAACGATATTTTTATTGGCATACCTCCTGTCTATTCTCGTTTATATTTAGATAGTTCCAGGTCTTTCAGGTGTCCTAAGTTAAAAGTGGCGTTAAACACCATAAGACCAAACCTAAATGTTCTCGTATGGTCTGATTTGTAATGACTTGCTGGCTGTTCGTTTCTTGTTGTTTGTATTGCTTTGTGCTTTGTATATATTGATCTATTACTCAATCAAAAAAGTTGTTGATATTTTTTTAATGAAGTTTATCAAAAGTCATGCATATCAATTATATCGTTTAGTAGTGTTATTACCGTAGTTGTGTGGTTAGACCTAAATTTTCAAACTTAAAGCAGACCTTAATAATTCAAGCTGGGTTTCGATACCCTCAAGTTCCAAAATATTTAAAACACATTTTTAAGCCTAAAATTATTAAAGGTTAAAGTTCATATACACAAGAACAATATAATAAACTGTAGATTATTTAAAATAATCCACTGTCCGAACAATAGTGTGACGTCATAGAAATGTATTAATTGGATATTAATCAGCATATGCGCAATGAAGAGTTAAGAAATTGTTGTTTCGAAACACATTAATATCAAATTTTGGAACGAGGAGGAAAGTGATCTCAAGATTTTACAAGATCGCATATGCAAAATACATATATTGTCATATATACAAAATGTACATGTATGTGGACCTTTTGTGGACATTACAGAGTATTTTACCAATGATATTTGCTTTAATGATTTTTTCTGTGAAATAGAAATATACTGGATACAAACTATTATAAATTTGCCTCATACAAGACTGGCAGATTACACGAAGGAAGAAAAATGTAACCATTCCGAACGCATGTTCCGACCCCTCTGATCGTCAGAATGGTGCATAGTTCAAATGATACGGTGGTGTATGAGAATAAAGATATATATTACATAAACAGATCCACTCCTCCGACTGGCTCCAAACTACACAACACAACGGGACTCAACGACAACTGTTATATTGGCCATTTTATTTATTACATTGCTTTATGAATTTTGCTAACTTTGTCTTTTCCATCTACTAGATGTGATATTGTGTTTATCTAATTTAACTGTCTTAAAAAAAATTATTTAACTACAATTAACAATAGATATAAAATTTACTTGTAAATCGTTGTCATTTGACATTACAAATCGATATAGCCATTAGCTACATATATAATGCATAGAACACTCAAATATATTTTAAAAATACAAGTGATATTCAGCAGAAAG
The DNA here is from genome assembly GCA_963680875.1 of Bathymodiolus brooksi. Classification (NCBI taxonomy): domain Eukaryota; kingdom Metazoa; phylum Mollusca; class Bivalvia; order Mytilida; family Modiolidae; genus Bathymodiolus; species Bathymodiolus brooksi. Next base: position 60,116,209 of record OY804576.1, on the reverse strand, counting down.
CGTTCTAGTTTCGTAAAATTAAAATATCTTCACAAATGTATACTATCAAGAGCTAACAATATACGAATTTCAATACTTATTAATTTTAACTTTGAATTATTATCATGAATTTCAATTAAAGCTCTGTAAGTAGAGCTTTTGAACATTTTTTAATAAAAAAATTATCCTGTTATAAAACTTGAAATAAAAATATAGAAGAAACACACGCACAGAAATAAATTTTATATAATATTGGTTATGGTTTTTTTTCTCACAATTGTATTTTCCAGTTTCAAATTTAGCTGCGATTTTGACCAAAAAAATTATATGTTTTGGAAATTGGTGAATAGCTTTAAAATGATGAAATAAAGGTAAATATTTCACATTAAACGGCTTATTGTACCACTTTTCGCCTTTTGAGAACGAAAATTACCATCGATTTATTATTTCCTTGCAAGCAAATAATTTGACCTCGCTTTCTCCGTATGCAACTGACATTACTAGTGACAAGTAAAAACGAATAATTTGTATTTTGTAGCTTATTAATTGCAAACGTGCATGTTTCTTTGTCCGTAATTAACGCCGACTTAAAGCAGATTCACAGAAAGTAAGAAATATGTGCATTGTTGTACTGATTTAATGACGATTCGGCAAACCCCGTAAACAATGCCGATAATTAATAAGATGGGGTCCATTTCTTGATCGATCTCAAAACACGAACAGTTGCACCTTTTTCCCCCGATGCGCGTACATTTCATTACATTTATAAGTTACAGAAACACGTTTTACTAAGGCATCAATCATATCTGATAGTTTTTATGGGTAGCAAAAATTTACGATTTTTGCAGATAATGCCCCTTTAAGATTTAAATTTATGTAATATAAATATTAAAAACTAATACCAACAAAATTAAAAAAAAATATACATTATTTAAATAATCCAAACAGACTTCTATTTATGATATAATATGTTGAATACAATACATAAATATCACAAATATCACATCTACCTAGAATTGAATGTTAAAATAAGATCATTGTAATATAAAGGTCTATTATTTGTTTTGACATATCTATCAACATGTTAACAAATTGTCAATAGTGTTTATAATCGTTGTTTGTTTGTTTGTTTGTTTGTTTGCATGATGGAAAATAATCACTGTAATTAACACATGCCTCTGAGGTCATACTAATGTTCCGACAGTTGATTATTTTTTTAAGAATAAACAATTGTTTCTTTTGTAGTTTGTCAGTGACTTGAGACAGGTCAGTGGTTTACTCCAGGTACTCTGGTTTCCTCCACCAATAAAGCTGACCGCCATGATATAACTGAAATATTGTTGAAAGTCGCTTTAAACACAATACACCTAAGTCTAAACCTTTTGTTCTCGCGTATTTCATCTTTGATATTTTTACCATTTTAGCCTTAGAAAAGTCAGAAAATACGTTTCAACTTGTAGATTCTTAATAATTCTTTTTAAGAATCTTCAGTTGGAGTGCATTCTTCATCACATAATTGTATATATCTAGGAGATTTACATCCTTTCCTTTAAAATTTCATTTGCATATAAACTGAAGGAGCAATGAAAAATGAACAATCGAAAGAAACGGGCCACATTGGACACAAGACACAGAAGCAAGACAAACAAGACAAATAACACAACACAGAAAACTAAATAGAAACACGAACCCCACTAAAACAAAGTGGGGGTGAATACAGTAAGCAATTCCTGTTTCTTATTATACGCCCTCCGTGTTATATATAACATTATGATACCATGTGTACTAATTACATTCTTGTCATTTTTCAGAAGTTATATAACACACATATATATATACATACATAATATAATAGAAAAAAAGGTCAAGACATTGATTTCGACATCATATAAAACTATGTATATTTCGTCACAAGTGATGCTACAACATTTTACAAATGTTAATGTAGAATTATTAGATAAACAACTGAAAATTTGTAATTGCAAGTTGGAATTGTTTCATTATTAAAACTCTTAGTAAAGACAACCAAAAGTTTCTGGTTGCGAAAATATACACTGACCCTCAAAAAGAAGCCCTCTTTCTTATTTTTTATATGAATTTTTTTTTTAATTAAATGCTTAACATAATCCCACGCTGTTATTAACCATTGTTAACTCGTTAGGAGCATAGAATGGTCGTTGGTGGCCCATGACCAGGCAGAATCACTCTGTATGTTATGTTCACCATTTGACTTGTTTTCAAGCACAATTCTAATAAACATATTTGATTTTTGAGAGGAACGTCACGATATAGCTGAAAAACTGCTAAAGTTGGCGTTAAATACCAATTTATCAATCAAAATTTATTTGAGAGAGGACACCGCCTTTTTGTATTCCCTATCTTGGATGTTGGTGAGCATTATTTTGGCAAGACTACTGAGGTCCGTTCCTGTTTCTCAATAACCGTTTATCTGGCACCGTTACGCATCGCCAAGTAAACTCAATTTGCGACAGTAAAACCGACGATTTACCGCGCAACACTTCAAATCAATAGAGTTATTCCCTAATTGAAAGGTTAAAAATCATATATTTAGAACGTATGTTATATAACTATATTTTCGTATATCAATTAACTTCTTTTAAAAAATTCATAAATGTGTCGTCTGCGACATTTGTAAATAAATCATATAAATTGTTGACATTGTAGAATGTCTTCCGATCATCGGCAACATCTACGCAGTCGATTTAAACATGTTCCAATGAATAATTTGAATTACACGGAATACATTCCGGTCGTTCCTCAATAATTAAACAAATAACTATGAGTAATTCTACCATGACCTATACGACATCTGATCAAGACTACTTGTTCTTTCCGATTTTACCGTAAGAACAAGGAATCTGACTAGCTAAGGAATGTATTTCTTGCTATTTGTTATAAATTGCTGGTCCCAATTGACTTGCCATCGCTTTAAAATATATTTCATAATAAAAGGCTTAAAATCTGTATATGGAATAGAATAATTGGATATTGGGTTATCCAATGCGTCGTTGGCTTCCTGGTCAACGAATGTGTTCCCATTGATACCTATATGATTACGGATTCATGTAACAATTGCATGTTTACCGATATTAACAAGGCTTTTTATCAAACTATTTTTAAAATGAAAGGGTTTTGAGTTTTACGATTTTCAATTGCCAACAGACAAGAAATAGAATCCGAACAGATCATGAATTTACTTTCATCAGAAGAGGCAACGAACTTCAAAGAAAGAAGCATTGTATTAGCTTCTGCACCGAAGATCGAACTGGCAGATGACAATCGAAGAGAACAGACCTAATGTCCGAAAACAGCTGCCGATACTATCCTATCACCATCCTTTGAACCATCAGTATAAATTGCAGAGTATTCAGATGACACGGATCTAATTTCAGCAAAGAGTTGTTGAATTAGTAAAGGATTTGTTTCAGTTTTTTGTATTTTGTAAGTGCAAAGCTAATGGTAGGTTTTGGATTTAACCTTGGGGTGGTTTTCAGGAATTACAATAAGGGCTATGTCATCCAAATTGATATCAGAATTTTCAAAGTCTGATTGAATTGTATTGGGTTGTTTTTCATAAACATTTTTATATAAAGGATTAAAAACACATTCGTATGCAGGATTTAAGGATAAGCCTTTAATTGGGTTGTATATTGCATACCAAGTTTGATACGTCTGTTTTCAAGTCAATGCTTGTTTGCTTCAACATACAAACTCTCAACTGAAGATGTTCTGAATGCTATGAACGATATATATTCCAGTCAATAAAAAATGACAACGGATATGTTCCACTTGTCGTAAACACTTCCCGGTTCTTTCCTCATTCACGACTTATTACCGGGTTTGTAACTAGATTAACACGACGGGTGCCACTAGTAGAGCAGGAACTGCTTACCCTTCCGGAGCACCTGAGTTCACCCCCGGTTCGTGTTACTCGATCTTTATTTTTATATGTATGTTTTGTAGATCGTTGTTTGACCTTTTGTATTTTTTCTTTTGGCCATTGTGTTGTCTGTTCTTCTTCGATATACGGATTCTGATTGCGCCTTTGGTATCTTCAAACTTTTCTTATTACTATTTCAAAATCTGAGAAAAACAGACATTATGTACCTTACAATGTAGGTTGATCAACCGATTTATCCTAATAATGTTTTCAAAGTATTAAGACTAATAGCTCTATTTATTGTGTTTCCTAAAATATAATAGCTTTCTCTCTTCATACCCTTGTTTATGTGGTTAATCGTAAAACCTTATTAAATTTTTTCGATTCTTAACATTGTCGGTACCATGTAAGCAGCCGAAAATGGTCTGTTCTCTTAAAATTACTATACTTTCTGTAACAAAAGACGTTGTTAATTCTTACAATATCTTATTTATTCATTATTCATGACCATTGTTTAGCGTTATATTGGTTAGAGTTATTCTAAAAAGTTGTTCATGATTTCTTTCATTTTTACGATATTTCTTTGTAATGTGCCAAAATATTGGAGCAGTGAATCTAAGGCTGTCTACCGACTTTTAATTATGTTTTTGTGATTTTTGTAGTATCTTTGTTTCAATAGATATGCAACTATAGTTTGTATATAGAAAAGATATACCGGTATCTATAGGTTTGCCTTTGTCGTCGTAGCAATGTCCACGTCTGCTAATTCGAAATGTCATTTCTCCATCAACACTTACAATGTGAAATCGGTCTTTGCTTTGGAGAATTGTACTGATGAATTACTTCAGGGGTATTGTTTTATATATATATATAAGTCCCGCCCTTTGCTTAGCGTATGTTGTCTTAGTACACAAAGTTACTGTATTGTTTTCTGTAGGTCATAATATCTATTTTCTGTTTTCCATTTTTAAATAATTTAATTTGATTTGAATATTTCAATCTGATTGGCTAATCCGCTTGGAGAAAATTTTGGTTATACTCGATAACCTGGGTTGGTATTGTGACGTCACCAACGTGTTCATCCGCCAACGACAAATTCAAATAGTCACATGAAATAATCGTAATTAAAATTGAGGAATCATTAAACTTTGTAGTAAAAATTAAATTATACGGAATATTTGAAATTGTTGAACAGGTTATACTTGCATAACCTGGTTTGGTCAGCTTACGCTTTTCATAAACCGCTTATTAAGCGTAAACTGACCCAAACCAGGTTATATCGTATAACCTGTTCAACAATTTCAAATATTCCTTAAATAAGTTTATACTCAAGTGTCTCTATTAACCCCCAAAAAGTGTTATTTTAATCCACCATGAGTTGCTTGATCGATATGTAGTATATGTCTCATACATAACTCTGTTTGTACCGTCGTTATCTCTTTCACTACCTTTTACCTTGTGTGTGGCATGTATTGGATTTTGGCAATTACTCAGAGTGACACGACGGGTGTCACATGTCGACCAGGAACCGCTTAACTGTACATCTGTTCCTGTCTTTTAGTAATAGGTAACCTGCTATTGTATTTGGTCGACATACTCGTCCATTCTCTGTTTTATATGTTTAAATTATACAATGTGTAATGCTGTAATAACAACAAACATGTGTATCGTCTTGGTTATCACAACATTTCAATATAACCACATCGGTGGTGTAGTGTTTAGCGTGCTCGCCTCGAGTGTGGTAGATCGTGGGTTCATCGGTGATGTAGTGTTTAGCGTGCTCGCCGCCTCGAGTGCAATATATCGTGGGTTCGAGCCCTGATCCCTTCAAACCAGTTTATGAAATTGGTATTTGTTGCTTCTCCGCTAAGCACGCAGCATTAAGGTTAAAGATCAAAGACTGGTTGGCTCGGAATCAGGATAATGTGTCCGAGTGGAGTGACATGTCTGCCCGCGGATTGTTGTTTCATTGAGCTAGCACTATAAACATCCAACTAAGCATGTTGGTCTAGTACAAATCGGACCTTATCATCATCTGTTTGTTCTCGCCATGATATAGCTGAAAAAGTGCTGAGTTGGCGATAAACAACAATCACTCGCTCACTCAACAATTCAGTAAAGATCTATACGTCTTTGTATCTTTTCTTTTAGAATACAGTTACACTGTCTAACTTCTACTTACCTCCCTTTCCACATACTTTTAATATAAATGAGTTATTTGTTCAGAACATCTTGACTTACAGTGTATTCTGGACATGGTGCATGCTTATCAAAATCCCCCTATTACAAATGATATATTTTAAGACAAAGCAAGAGTATATCGAGTGCCCATATTTCGCCCAACTGTAAACATATTAGCCACTTTGCATTCTTGAACGTCAGTAGAATCAGGATGCTTCAATTGCGCAACACATGGGCAGTATGATTATGTCATGAAAATGAAAATTTCCCTCCTATATGAATCTAAATATAATTTTATAGTGGGGTCCGTGTTGCTCATCTTTTTAGCTTTTGTGTTTTTTAGTTTTTTGTGTTTTCCTATTATTAGTCTCTGCGTTCTGAGTTCCGTGTTGTGATGTCCGTTACGATCTCCGCATAAAAACGATGTTGGGTTCGTCTTTACCTCCAGTTGTTTGTAGGTTGGATCATGTCTTACTTACGTTATTTGTGTTTGTTGCGCATAGTGGTGTCCAACACATATTGTGTTGTGTTTTTGTTTTAGGTTGAAAGACAGCTTGTGAGTTTGATTTCTGTATAATAAACTTAGTTAACAACATAAACTTTGGAATAAATTTTGATCGGATTTGAACAATAAATGTCAGTGTTAAAGCATACATTGGCCAAGTAAGCATCTGCATTTCTCCATTTTCTTTTCTAAATTCATTTTTCTATATGCAAGACCATGACTACGGTCATTAATTTTGTATACAATTGAATGTTAAATACAAAAAGTAAAACATACTTTTGAAGGTTTTGTACTCATAGTATAACAAAGATTGGCAGTTGATTTAAATGACCAAGTTTGATATGCTACAATATCACCTGCCAAGCTTCATAAATCAAGGAACACGGACCTGCCAAGCTTCATAAATCAAGGGACACGGACATTTGATATAAACATACCATATCACAAAGACCATATGCCACTTTGAATTGCAATCTTAAGAAAAACCCGATTGCTACTAGACAGGCGAGTGTCGCGGGTTGTCAGTACACTACCAACATTTTTGCACCCTGTCTCTGTGATTTTGAATTAGAATTTGGAACTGTTCTGACATTGTGGTATTTTTCTATTATATTTTGGAACTGTTCTGACAGTGTGATCTTTTTCTTTTTGAATTTGGAACTGTTCTGACATTGTGGTATTTTTCTATTAGATTTTGGAACAGTTCTGACAGTGTGGTATTTTTCTATTAGACTTTGGAACTGTTCTAACAGTGTGGTATTTTTCTATTAGATTTTGGAACTGTTCTGACAGTGTGGTATTTTTCTATTAGATTTTGGAACAGTTCTGACAGTTTGGTATTTATCTATTAGATTTTGGAACAGTTCTGACAGTGTGGTATTTTTCTATTAGATTTTGAAACTGTTCTGACAGTGTGGTATTTTTCTATTAGATTTTGAAACAGTTTTGACAGTGTGGTATTTTTCTAGTAGATTTTGGAACTGTTCTGACAGTGTGGTATTTTTCTATTAGATTTTGAAACTATTCTGACAGTTTGGTATTTTTCTATTAGATTTTGGAACTGTTCTGACAGTTTGGTATTTTTCTATTAGATTTTGGAACAGTTCTGACAGTGTGGTATGTTTCTATTAGAATTTGGAGCTGTTCTGACAGTATGGTATGTTTCTATTAGATTTTGGAACTGTTCTGACAGTGTGGTATGTTTCTATTAGATTTTGGAACTGTTCTGACATTGTGGTATTTTTCTATTAAATTTTGGAACTGTTCTAACAGTGTGGTATTTTTCTATTCGATTTTGGAACTGTTCTGACAGTGTGGTATTTTTCTATTAGATTTTGGAACTGTTCTGACAGTGTGGTATTTTTCTATTAGATTTTGGAACAGTTCTGACAGTGTGTTATTTTTCTATTAGATTTTGGAACTGTTCTGACAGTGTGGTATTTTTCTATTAGATTTTGGAACAATTCTAACAGTGTGGTATTTTTCTATTAGATTTTGGAACTGTTCTGACAGTGTGGTATTTTTCTATTAGATTTTGGAACTGTTCTGACAGTGTAGTATTTTTCTATTAGATTTTGGAACAGTTCTGACAGTGTGGTATTTTTCTATTAGATTTTGGAACAGTTCTGACAGTGTGGTATTTTTCTATTAGACTTTGGAACTGTTCTAACAGTGTGGTATTTTTCTATTTGATTTTGGAACTGTTCTGACAGTGTGGTATTTTTCTATTAGATTTTGGAACAGTTCTGACAGTTTGGTATTTATCTATTAGACTTTGGAACTGTTCTAACAGTGTGGTATTTTTCTATTTGATTTTGGAACTGTTCTGACAGTGTGGTATTTTTCTATTAGATTTTGGAACAGTTCTGACAGTTTGGTATTTATCTATTAGATTTTGGAACAGTTCTGACAGTGTGGTATTTTTCTATTAGATTTTGAAACTGTTCTGACAGTGTGGTATTTTTCTATTAGATTTTGAAACAGTTTTGACAGTGTGGTATTTTTCTAGTAGATTTTGGAACTGTTCTGACAGTGTGGTATTTTTCTATTAGATTTTGAAACTATTCTGACAGTTTGGTATTTTTCTATTAGATTTTGGAACTGTTCTGACAGTTTGGTATTTTTCTATTAGATTTTGGAACAGTTCTGACAGTGTGGTATGTTTCTATTAGAATTTGGAGCTGTTCTGACAGTATGGTATGTTTCTATTAGATTTTGGAACTGTTCTGACAGTGTGGTATGTTTCTATTAGATTTTGGAACTGTTCTGACATTGTGGTATTTTTCTATTAAATTTTGGAACTGTTCTAACAGTGTGGTATTTTTCTATTCGATTTTGGAACTGTTCTGACAGTGTGGTATTTTTCTATTAGATTTTGGAACTGTTCTGACAGTGTGGTATTTTTCTATTAGATTTTGGAACAGTTCTGACAGTGTGTTATTTTTCTATTAGATTTTGGAACTGTTCTGACAGTGTGGTATTTTTCTATTAGATTTTGGAACAGTTCTAACAGTGTGGTATTTTTCTATTAGATTTTGGAACTGTTCTGACAGTGTGGTATTTTTCTATTAGATTTTGGAACTGTTCTGACAGTGTAGTATTTTTCTATTAGATTTTGGAACAGTTCTGACAGTGTGGTATTTTTCTATTAGATTTTGGAACTGTTCTGACAGTGTGGTATTTTTCTATTAGATTTTGGAACAGTTCTGACAGTGTGGTATTTTTCTAATAGATTTTGGAACTGTTCTAACAGTGTGGTATTTTTCTATTAGATTTTGGAACTGTTCTAACAGTGTGGTATTTTTCTATTAGATTTTGGAACTGTTCTGACAGTGTGGTATTTTTCTATTAGATTTTGGAACAGTTCTGACAGTGTGGTATTTTTCTATTAGATTTTGGAACTGTTCTGACAGTGTGGTATTTTTCTATTAGATTTAGCAACTGTTCTGACAGTGTGGTATTTTTCTATTAGATTTTGGAATTGTTCTGACAGTGTGGTATTTTTCTATTAGATTTTGGAACTGTTCTGACAGTGTGGTATTTTTTGCCTTACATTGTATTTCTATAATTCATTAACGAGTGAGTAATAATATGACATCAAGCGTGAAACCATATGATGATAAGAACTGGTTATATTGCAACGAGAGTCATGTCTGACTTGTACTCAACCAATGCGTTAAAGTCAATTTTCATAATAGTATATTGATTCAAAAGACAGATGCTAGACAAGTCGCCTCAAATAGGACACATTATCCTGATATCGAACCAATCGATATATGATCTTACTCCAAAAGTCTATATATAATCTATGGTCTTCCCAAACCAGTGAAAGAAGACCTTCTGTACTCGAGGCTAACAAGTTTATACCGAAGACAACTAAACAGTTATTAATTTGATACGACATGCAGGGAAAATCAACTTTCATCTGATTATCATTGATAGTTTTATTAATGGGAATAAATGCTAAAGTCTAACCTCTAGAGAAATCATTGTTGCTAAATAAGATCTAGACAGCTTCCATATTGTGCACGCCATCGGAAGATAGTGTGCGACAAATCAAATATACACCTTGCCCTTATGCGTTATGCGTGCACTTCATTTGGCGGTTCGTGGAAATGACAAATAGTATTTCCCCTTCTGTAATTCCCTTTTTCCCTTACACATGAGTTCGATCAGGTTTTTAGGCGTTCGTGTTGCTTATTCTTTAATATTCTATTAAGTGTTTTGTAACCATTGTTTGTCTTTTCGTATTTTTCTAATGGCAATTGTATTGTCTATGCCTCGATATACGGCTTCTGATTTGCAAGCTTCAAACTGTTCTTATTGTAAAATTGTTCTCGTCATGAATATAGCTGAAATGCTCCCCACTTGACATTAACATCAATCAATCGTTGCCTTATTTATAAATGTGCGTTTTATGTGTATCAATTACTAGCATACAGTATGGTATATATTTTGTTTTGAATTCTATTTAAAAAATATCGTGGTGGTCAGTTTTACTGGTGGGGGAAATCCTGGGTATTATGAAAAAGATATCGATTGCTTAGCTGGTCAACACCAAGTATTTGTTCTTGTACCTCTACCTTTTCTTTATATACTTATGAGTTTTGACTTTCCCTTTGTAAGATTGTTCGGAGTTCGTTAATTTTGTTATTACCCTTATTTTCTAATATATGTTAGTGATATAGCTGGAACAACTCATCTCTCCCTGTAAGCATCTTGCCCTAGCGATTCCAGTCCAAATGAACTTTAAATAAAAAATGTAGTTGATCAATATTTGGAGGAGCTAAACCGGAATGGTCGAAAAATTGGCTAAAATATTTGAATTTGATTTGATTTGATTTATTATGTTTAACGCCACTTTCAGCAATATTTCAGCTATATCATGGCGAGCAGTTTTAGTGGTGGAAGAAGCTGGAATACCCTGAGAGAACCTCCGACCATGGGCAATCAACTGGTAAACTTTATCACTTGCGGCTGCGAATCGAGTGCACACTTTTTTGTAATTTACAAAGCCAGGCACGAACCCACGCTGTATTTTATTTGAATCCCAACCAAACCGAAAGTACGCATAAAATACAACAAGCATATATATTATGGATGTGTCTGACTGATATGTACTTAACGGTATCAACTGGTGTTTATTAATGCTGATTTTTGTACAAAAAAGGAACTTCTGATAAGGTTTTGTGAGTGAAATATTATTTCTTATTACCATAAATGAGCACTTTTAAAGCTTTATCATTGACAATTTTAATTGGATTGTTATGCTGTATGTTTTGTACTTGATCAACACGCAGAGCTATAGTGTTAGCTTAATTCAATGAAACAACAATCCACAGAAAAGCATGTCGCCCCCACTTGGACACATTATCCTACTGCCGAGCCAACAAGTGCTTACTCTCACTTCTTATTGGTGCATTCTTAGAGAAGAAATAACAGATATCAATTTCATATTATGTTGCTTTCCTTAATGACAGCAAACAAAATTCTCTTCATCTAACCCGTAATGGTGGTTGCTCAAGTTGTCTCTGAATACATGATTGTATATTCCTAGATAAATGAAACGTGTTTTGAATTAAGTTACTCTCAGTTCTATTTGATTGGAGGAGAATATTATTGTAATATATCCCAAAATCAATGCTGTGTCTATGTGTATACATTGTAATGATGTGTATATACCACAGATACACGGAAACTATTTGATTCGCTAGAAATATATTTGTAATTTTTCATTTTTGTAAATAATCAAATAGAACTAACTTCTTTAGAGTTTTTATTATTTTGTATAAAAGGCCATTCAAATTGTGTCACAATTTTCACCAAGGGACGTTTTTAGTGCGACCACTCTCTCTCTCTCACTTTTCGTAAGCTGAATCCATAATGATACCACTACCTGAAATATAACAATGAAATGATATTAAAACAAAACTGACAGGTTATATATATGTTATATAATATGAAAAGAAAGTTCCACCAATATCAACAAAACGAACGATCACGTCCCATCTTTACTCACTATATGTATACATTGGGACTCTGGATCTCAAAAGAGCCTGAGATTCTGGCACCAAGCGCCAAAATATAAGAATTAACAATAATAATCTACGGTAAACTACAAAGAGTGAAAGCAATAATGTATTTTAACATTGTTGGTATATCTATTGTGCATTCAATAATATAACTGAACAAGTTTTTTGTTTAATTTTACTGTTCCCCCTTATTTTATTAAATAACCGATTAGTTCATATATATAGTTTCCGACGGTCTGTATATACTATCCACCCACACCATCCCCTCTCGCATATTTTCGTGCACTTTAGATTGTTTGTTATAAGAAATTCACGAATAAACAATATATTTACACAGATCAAATTCCGCTTCAACATTAACAAATATAGTATATATGTGTACTTTAAGAAAGGTTCTCACCGATAGATCTAATCATTTTGGCTCCTTCAAAATGTTTTTGTGTTCAATATCCTCCATATTTCATTCTGAATCCTCCAAGAGATTGTCCATATCCACCAAATTTCTTGCCGTATCCACCAAATTTCTTGCCGTATCCACCAAATTTCTTGCGGTATCCACCAAATTTCTTGCCGTATCCACCATATCGTCGGCCAAATCCACCAAATTTCTTTCCGTATCCACCAAATTTCTTTCCATATCCACCAAAGCTTCTTCCGAATCCTCCTCCAATTCCATTTGAGTGCATTCCTCCAAATCCAAATCTACTTGCACCAATACTTCCAAATCCTCTAGAGCTCATTCCACCAAAGCCTCCAAATCTCATTCTACCAAAACCTATTCTACCTCCAAATCCACCTGTAGAGCCGATTCCATTAAGAGTACCGATAACTCCTCTGCCACCTCCTTGGTGTCTCCATGAATCGTAAAAACCACCGTTTCCCCATCCATTTCCGTTGTCGCTTTTATCCCATCCGTTGTTGTTTCCCCATCCATTTCCGTTGTCGCTTATATCCCATCCGTTGTTGTTTCCCCATTCATTTCCGTGGTCGCTTATATCCCATCCGTTGTTGTTTTCCCATCCATTGCTGTGACCATTGCTATCCCAGCCGTTGTCGTGTCCGTTGTTTCCCCATCCATTGTCGTGTCCGTTGTTTCCCCATCCATTGTCGTGTCCGTTGTTTCCCCATCCGTTGTCATGACCACCATTATGATCCCATCCGTTGTCATTCCCTCCTTTACGATCCCATCCGTTGTCGCTACCATGTCCGGAGTGGCCATTTCCTCCATGGAGATCCCATCCATTGTCATTTCCCGAAAGACCATGATCTCCGTTGTTATCCCATCCATTGCCATGACCAGAATGACCACTTACCAATAGTCCTGTTTTCTTGGTATCTCCCCCGTTCCATTCTTCGACATGTTGAGCAAGCGAAACGGCTGCACACACCAAGATAACAGTAAACTTTAACATCTGTAAACGAAAATTATTCAATTATTTTGAGACAAAAGATTTGTTTAGATAGATAATATATCTGTATCAATAAATGAGAACAGCATTTTGTATTATTAATAGTATCGATAATCGATTAATATTGGACACAAAGCGACTTCAAAAGTAATACTTTTCTACGTCAAGAAGATTGAATGTAGAAAAGGTCAGCGCAACTGTTGCAAAGTATGTGTAGCAAGAATTTAGAAATTGATTTAGAATAAACTCTATGTCTTGAGTATTTGATAGAATATACTGTTTCTTTTCGGTTTATACGATTCTTTTTTCGTGTTTATTCGTATAATTTCTTAATGCTGTTACTAACACTTTTTTTTCAAATTGCTACATATTAAGATAACTACAATGTATTTTATTATGTAATCCAACAATAAATAAAAGTCCTGTATTAATCTATACATATTTCCAGGAGATGTCGTATTCATATGGTAGTTGGATTTATAACTACCTATGCTATGCAATCTGTGCCTCTCACCAATAAAGTTATGAATTCGAATCCCGCTCATGGTAAGGTGTACTCGATCCTACTTCATGCAAATGTGATAAAGCTTGTCAGTGACTTGCGATATGCCGGTGGATTTCTCCAATATAACTGCAATATTGTCGAAAGTGGCGTTAAACACCATAGCCATATATATTTCCCGTATATTTTGTTTATCAGAGAGAAGTTTTGATCCAGTAGAATGAATTTATGTATTTTATATATTCATTGTTATTTGTATAATAATATAAACGCATATTCTCAGATATTTTTGCGTGCAACTGCCATATACAAACTGCAAATAATCTCCATCCTCATAAAATTAATTCATAATTGTGAAACATGCGTGAATAGTGTATAACATAGATATATTTGCTTTATTTGTGTTTCAATGAGTATATTGGGGTTCTTTTTAAAGTACATATTTGGGAAAATGTTTATCTTCTGATGCAATTGCAGAGGCACTTTGTGCGTTTCTGAACTTTATTATTTTAAATACACTAAGATTAATAATATATTTAGAAAAACCAATAATAAAGGGGTAGAACATGAAAAGAAATATATTAATATAATGTGTGATCTTGATGTAATTAGATGTCAATCTTGGGATAATCTTTATAAATAAAAAATCACCAGATTTTGAGCAGCTGCTATCTCTTCTTTTTTAAATGTCTTATATATGTCTGTGTACTCATATATAATGTTTTGATATTTAGAAATTAAATTAACACATAAAAAATCAAGTCAATTAATTATCTATTTTTGTGAAAAGTTTATTCAAAAAATATTTTGTCGTTTATAGTAAGATTATAAAGAGGCTTTTAATACGATTTTGTTATAAATGAAATAAACAAAACTACTTCATCAGCGTGTTTTCAAAAGGATGAAATTTTGCAATTTCTTTTATAAATATCAAATGATTGGATCTAATACCACATTACAAAGGAAAATCCGGTAACAAATAAAATCATTTTAATGAATAAACAACTGTGATTGCATAGTCATGCAGCTTTAATTTCCTACTTCATTTTATGCAATTTGTAAACGCTAAATCTGGAAGGCATTAAACACAGAATCTATAAATTTAATGCAATATGTTCGGAACACGAGAACTAATCATTTGTTGTTCTAATCAATCGGAAAATTACTTAAGCCGTTTATTGTCAATTTTATTTTAAAATGTGCATGCTCTATTCTTCGCAATTGCGGAACGCTCAAATAAAGCGTTGTATTTAATTTTTTTTTACTAGAAAATGCGATCATTTTAGGACAAGCAATATATTCCAGTAAATTAACAATCAGCTACATATATTAATTATTTACAATAGCGTCCCGTGCACCACATTTTTCAAATATAAATCCGTACGTACTTGCTTTCCATTTTAACCCAAGCTTTACATAATTAAGCTTAAGTTTGAAAAAAAAAACGCATTACCATGAAATTTCGCTTGCTTTGAATGAAGTATCAATACTACCACTAATAAGACAATATATGAAAAAAACAACAAGAAAACACCATAAGTCTAACATGGTGTGTTACTTACTTTGTAGGTCTGTCTGTGGATGGATGAAGTATTATCCCTGTTCACAATGGCTTTTATATACTTTTTTTCCCCAAACATTTATCACCTTGGATTACATCATAATGGGTAGCGTTGTACAAGATATTTGACAGTTTAGGTGTAACTCAATAATGATTAATCCGTGTCTGTCTTCCAGTTTGATAGTTTTCGGTAATATAAAGTGTTTTATATAACATTAATAGCATAGCCAGACTAACATTGCTTTATTATCTAATTCTAGAAGAAGTTGTAGAAGTTTTAATTATGTGTATCAAATACCAATACACTGTACTTGTATCTTTGGAAGTGATATTAAAATGGAGTTTATTGAGATGTTGCTCTTTAATAAAGTAAATAAATGTAGAAAAATGACAGGTCCCACTATGCTCAAAAACTACCAAAATATGTATTAAAGCCCAATATATCTATATCTAATATGCATTCTTCAAATGTATTCACTCATAAGTGTTTCCAGTAAGATTATAGCTTAAATATTGGAATATCTATTTTTTGGAGGGGTGGGGTGGGGTAATGAAATATATAGTTAGAAATTGGAGGTGTGAACTGTTATTAACAGAGGCGGATTTAGAGGGGGCGTGCGCCCCCCCCCCCCCCCCCCTAAAATTCGCAAAACATATGTTATACAACGTTAATTAAGCAGTTCAACAAACAACTTTTTCATGAATGGTTAACTCGTGACCTGCAGTAAAATATTCCTACACATTGTAAATACACGTTGGGTGTGTTCGTTGATTCATATATGGATTCGCCGACAATTTCCGCTTTTGTTTGTCTATAAACAAGAACGGTCGAATCATATGTTTTCAATGAATGAATCAAACGACGAAAAGAAAGGCTCCATCCGGACGGGCAGTATTAACTAGAA
Organism: Bathymodiolus brooksi; assembly: GCA_963680875.1. Classification (NCBI taxonomy): domain Eukaryota; kingdom Metazoa; phylum Mollusca; class Bivalvia; order Mytilida; family Modiolidae; genus Bathymodiolus; species Bathymodiolus brooksi. The sequence continues at coordinate 60,099,735 of OY804576.1, read as the reverse complement.
CCACCCGAAAGGACAAGCACCGAAAGTACAGACCAATTATGAAATGAGGAATGCGTTAAAACTAAACCAATAGTTCTTTGAAGGGTTAAAATATCGTGATCGATCAGTCATGAATTGAACAATTCGCATCACGGTTGTTTAAGAAAAGTTTTACTTTAGGTTCTTATAATCTGACAAAAATATACTGTTAACAATTATCCGACAAAATCAAGACTCAAAATCAAGTTTTTTTTGGGCCCCCTACCAGGGTTCTGCCCTGGACCAGCTGGGGACTTTATGAGGTCCCCAGACCCCTCGCCTACTCACCCCCCTAACCACAAATCCTGGATCCGCCCCTGATTAAAGAATGATTCATTATTTTTCGCATGATTTAAAATATAAAAAGAAAATGTTCTTATAGAAATTGGTAAACAATAACAGAATGCAAGACTTGACAGACGGTAACCCTGTCGTGAAATATTTTAATATTAATAACCGTGTTTATCAACTATTAGGGAATCATTGTCATTTCCCTTTGTCTTATTTCAGTATTGGAATGTTTTTTACTGATTGTTTCGGCGGATGTCGGTGTTTGAAAATTAACAAATGGTGAACATATGTTACTTTAAACCCAGATCTGAAATAACAAAAATAAATAATACTGAATGGCAAAGCAAATACATGTATAGAACTTTAATATGTAAAAATGATTAGAAGAAGAGTTTGAAAATACCAAAGGGTTAATCAGAATCCGTATATCAAAGAAGAACAGACAACAAAATGGTCAAGCGAACACACACAAAAGAACAAACAGCGATCTACAAAACATACTTATAAAACTAAAGATCGATTACGTAACACGAACCCCACTAAAAACCGAGGGATAAAGCTTGCAATAGAATTAGCATAAAGACCTAATGGGTAACTTTTGGTATTAACTGAAAAAAAAATTTAATTAATTTTCAGAGTTCGTATTTATCATATATATCTTGAAAAAAATGTTGATTTGAAAAACAAATTATTTAGATTTTAATTTTTTTCTGAAAATTTATAGAAGTCAAACGACATTGAACATTAATACAAATAGCTTCGAACGTAACATTGTGTGTCCAGAAAAAAAGTTGACTACAGCAATGAAAATGATCAATGTGTTACACGTGTATTAAATATCAAGTATTTCGTACATGACATCTGACACAATAATTGCACATGTTTTGTCAATTAAGTTAAGATTATCATAGTTAGGTGATTTATAGCAAATTATCGTATATTTTTTTAATTGTCGAAATCTTTCAAATATGCTTTACCAGTATCGTTACTGTTTTTCTTTTCATTTTTTAAATATGCTTTTATTTTTGTTTTATTTACAAAACTAGATATATAAATATTTAAGTATTAGAATAATATTGTACTTTAATACAAGTATATATGCAATTGATCACAAATAACTATTCTAATTTAACGCGTATTTTCATTGGCTATCGAGAGCTGTCAAATCTGCAGTTGACATGCCTGAAGGAATGCTATATTCCTACGCCGAATGTTTTTTTGTATTAGAAACATTTATTTACGAAATACTCAAATAATGTGATTTATATTGTTTTGAGGTTGCTATGTTACAAATATAAAATTTGTTAGATTCAAAATATTTTTTTTTTAAATCACTTGTTGACGGACTATTTTTTATCCGTTTTACTGGAACCGCTTCGCGCCGCCAGTAAAACTGCATTTGCGACCGTCAAATCCACAATTGACACATCCAACTCTTCAAATACAGTACTGTTATTCCTTAAATATAATACAACAAATTGTCTTGATATAACACGGTAGTAAATTGTATGAGAATACAGAATCTAAATATCTTTAGTGTTACCTTTCATAATTGTAGGGAATCTGCATGCATGGGCAATGACATTGAGCCACGTGAAGCAAAGCATAACCTCACCATTTTCAAGATATAGGACTCATTTATGCATGTTTTTTAGAGAACGTTTTCTCTTGATAAATGGCGTCATGGGTGGAATATCTTTACACCACAAATTTCCTGTTAGCCAGTATCGACATGTAGTTAACATTTACAAATGGTCTCTTCGTTTTCAAAATCAACATCTTCATATCCGTGTTCTATATGAGTGAGATAATACGAAGCACCTCTACGTAGCATACTAGTATATCAAAAGTATGTCCCAAAATTAAGAGTGGACCATGTACCAATAGTATGTCCCAACACGTAGAGTGTATCACCTTCACTTAATATGTACCAAAGGTCTGTTCTCAAATGTAGAGTGGAGCAACTCCATTCAACATATACCAAAAGTCTGTCCCAAAATGTAGAGTGGAGCATCTCCACTTATCATGCACCAAAGGTCTGTCCCAAAATGTAGAGTGGGACACCTCCACTTAGCAAGTACTAACAGTCTGTCCCACAATTTAGAGTGGAGCACCTCCATTTATCATATATCAAAAGTCTGTCCCAAAATGTAGAGTGGATCATCTCTATTTAGCATGCACCAAAAGTCTGTTCTTACATGCAGAGTGGAATATCTCCACGTAGACATGTACCAAAAAGTCTGTCCCAAATTGTAGAGTGTATCACCTCCACTTGTCATGTACCAAAATGTTATAAAGTAATATACAGTTCAAAAGATCGAATCTGATGTAGTATCAGAATAATATGATGCAAGGGGTTCTGAGCTCGAGACATAGGAAGAAACCGGAATTTCATTAATTCACGGTAACACTAACGTTACTTCAGCAGAACATAAATTACTTTATCTTTGATCAGAATGTGGCAAGATTTGAAGGGGCACTTGTTGAATTTCCATCAAGCAGGGCGGGTCTAGCTCTTTGAGTTAATAATACAGTCGGTGTCTGGGATAAAGGTGCAAAATCATGCGTTCTCGGAATTTGAACATACCCTTAGCCTCGCCAAAAAGGTATGAGTGGCATGTTATACAAAACGCCATTCGCTGGGCGACGAATCTATTGCTACTTTTTTCTATATTAGGGGGGAAGTACAACGATCCCCGCCTCCTCCATGTCTTCACGCTTGTTAACTTAATCACTACTATTAATAATAAACCTGTTGAATATTAATCTATTGTATATTTTTAGTGGGGAAATTCATTATTAAGAGTAATTGTACATCAATTATGCAGATTTATTTTTATTCCAGTACAAATATTTCACGGGATTTCTTTGTATCCAATCATCGATCGTTTCTTTGCCGACATTCGGTTAATGAATGGCCTCCATGGAACTAAAGATACGAACACAAAAATATACTTAAGTTCGGCGTGAAGGTATTAACGATCATAATATTCACGTACGAGACCTCCGATTTTGTCTATCTTTTTGATGTGACTTGTCCTCCTTTGGTGCGTCAGTGACATTGAAGATTTTTGCGCACTTGTGGTTCGATACACGTCTTTGAACTCTGATGTGAACTCTTATCCGATGTTGTTAGATCCTCCACGCAGAGACAAAGAAATACAGGCGAGCAAGCGGGAAGATTTATGCTAACAGATTTTTATTTTTGTATTTGCAACCTTCCGATAAAGAGCGGTTTTATGACATGCGTATCTACTTTCATTTAGGCTGCTCTTAATATGCAAAAGAAATCCACAACGCATTTCAATTATTATACAATTGTAATAAAGTTATCTATATATGTAGGTGGAGACGTGTTGTGTAATCATGGGGTGCTATGTGATCCATTATTGACGAGATATATAGAATATAAACACACGAAATCTGTATTTTTACACATACAAATGTCATATCCCTTTGATATCTTCAAACTCTTCAAACGAATAGATCACAATCATCTTTTTTTTGCAATATAATTTAATATAGCATAATTTTTATGCCGAATGCATATGTGTGGTGAGTATGATGCCACTTACTTGGATGTCTGCTGGGTTGTTTGGTTGACACACAACTCTTCCGTCAGACGTGGAGCATTGTGCTGTCTGTCCTTCTCTCGTTTACGGTTTCTGATTACCTCTTTGGTATCTTCACAATCTTCATGTTGCAATATAATCATCAATTTACTGTGAAACAACACTGATTGGATAAATATAACAGCACACTGATAACAATATTAGAATATATGTGTCCGTCAAGTTGAATTCTGATCACAAACCTACCACTACTAAAATGGGCTTCCAAACACCTACCCCCGAAGAATGCGTTACTAGTCACACACATTTTTTTTTTAAAAAGCAACAACAAAAAACATTATACGTATAAAAGGTTTTCATAACACCAAATGCATTTAGCAGTAACAAATAGTGACAGAATTTTCGTCTCGCCGAGAGAATTTTTCAATGTCAGACTTTATGGAAATTAAATCTATTTTTTCGCGTGAATTTTTTTGTTGACGCTACTAGCCTGTGTCTATGATACTTGTATAGGGCAACACATCTCATTGATATGATATTATATTACAAAATTAATTCAGTTTTGTGCCCGATGTCAGTCAGTTATGCTATATATAATTGGTTAACTTGCTTATACTAACATGTAACGCCAACAATACTTCTTGTTTCCTACTGTAGTGTGGTCCTGTTGTATTTTATCTTGTGTATAATTTATTTCATGTAATATTTTGTATTAATTTGTGTAAAATAACATTTTCCATCTATTGATTTCTCGTTCCATAAAAAAAGTTAAATTTGTTTAAAAATGCAAATAAAACTTTTCGAAATATGTATATGTTGGTTCATTCTCATTTATCCAACTTTTTGAAAAATAGATAGTACAGGTAAAAAATAAAAGTTGTATAAATGAGATCAAAAGTAATCAAGAACAAAGGACATTTAATTAAAGCTTGGGTTGTGTGACAGGTGAATAAGTGGACAAACATTTGGACCAGGACAATGTATACATGTCAATATTTATGTCCATATATTTGATTTAATAATGAAAAGAGTTATAAATTGTCATTACTATTTTTGACTGAAATCAAAATTTAATTGGATATGATATTTCTTTATGAGTCGATAGCGTCTTTCTCTGGAATAACTTTATGAAAATCCATACTGAAATTGTATATAATGTTAATTTGTACCTTTATTGACAGGAATTTTCATTTACCTCCTGGCTTTTACAATAACAGCATTCTCTTGAATTGTTTTCTCTGTATGTAAAGTGTGCAACATAAAATAGGAATTAGTTACATGCATCATTTTTCTCTTGTTGCCATGACAATGAATAGGATAATCCTTTTATAATGGGAAACAAGTATGTAAAGTTCCTCCATTAAATTGTTTTCTGTTGACCTTGTAAAGTGCACAACATTTCCTTTATATACCTGACTATCACGATTGTGAATACATAGTTTGTTTGTTGCATTTTTAGCAATCTTTTCATCAGTAAATAAGGTTTAATGGTGTATTATAAGCTAATTATTACCGTGTGCATGTAATATTCAAATTAAAAATATTATGTACATTTCAATTCAATTTTATCCTAAAACTCACTTTGCATAAATAGAAAGTTTTCAAAACTTCACATTTATTTACATGCAAATTATAACTTTTTCCCCTTTTCATTTATTCAAACCTTACTAGAACGAATTATCAGGTATTTTGGCCAACGAAACACCTAATTAATATTAAATAAACAATCCTACAGGTAAGAAATTAAAAGTTGGATAAATAGGAATACCTGATTTTCAAAAGTTGGATAAATGGGAAGACACCTATATGCACGTATATACTTTAATGCACGTATTGGAGATAACCAGGATTTTGATGACAGAATCGACTGCATTCCGGAAAAACAAAGTATTGATTCTGTGAAAAACAAATTTGGTGATTTCCTACTCGACTTCCTATCTGATTCTAATTTCTGTGTTTTAATCGGAAGAGGGGATATTGGAAAAGATAACTACACATTTGTTTCAACTGCAGGAAAATCTGTTGTGGATTACATAGCAATACCGTATAGTGATCTCTCAAAGCATACTGATTTTGAAGTTAAATTAATATCGGATATAATTAGTGAATTCAAGATTAAACCCGCCGCCGGAGCAACAATTCCAAATCACTCTGTCTTGACCTGCAAATTATTATTATCTGACTACAAGGAATATTCTATTAGTACATTTGAAAATAATGAGATCAAACTTAACCCGTCAAACGAAAAAAGGCGCTTATGCAATGTGAAAAGTATTCCCAATGACGCATTTAGTAAAGAGAGGTGTAAGCATGCGCTATTAAATGTGATTGACTTGATTCAAAACTTTCAAAAAGGGATTATCGAAATTGACTATGTGTATAAGCTGTTTGTGGATACTCTACACAAAGAAATGGATGAAAAGATACCATATAAAGACAAACAAACTAGACAGAGCAACAAAAGAATGAAACAGGAAAACCATACTGGAACAGTGAACTCCAAGAATTACTCAACAAGACACATGCTTCTGGAAATGACTTTTTGAAACACTATGGAAATAAACGTACACAGGAAAGACTGAAAAACACCTTCATGTTGAATCGAAAAACCTTTGATAAACGGCTGCGACAAGATCAACGACAGTATAACCCAGAACAACGTAACAGGATAAAAACATTGAATATCGGAAACCCTACGGAATTTTGGAAAGAGATAAACCGTCTTGGTCTAAAGAGGGAAAATAGAAGATAGACAGTGTTATTATGGTGGACGGTACTATTTCACACGAAAGAAATGATATTCTTGAACAATGGCGATTTAAGAACTCGAAGCTGTTCGAATCACAAATAATGGAAGTTGATGACAATTTCATAGATAATTTAGAACGTCTGAATTCTGAAATGGAACGCAAATTAGAAAATTTAGATTTGAATGAGAGTGACTCAGATGTAACAAACAACGAAATGAACGATGTCATAGGCATTGAAGAAACAAGAAATGCCATGAATGCTCTGAAACAGGGAAAAGCAGTTGGTGTGGATAATTTACCGAACGAAATATTGAAAAATGAGAATTTAGTTAATATATTTAACCAATTGTTTAATCTTTGTTTTATTCATGGAACATTGCCTAATGTGTGGTATAAAAGTATTATATGTCCCATTCTCTAACCTGGAAAGGATTATCGTGATCCATACAGTTATGGGCGTATCAGTTTAATGTCAACAGTAGCGAAACTATTCAACTCGATTCTGAATAGAAGAATTGTGAACTTCTTGGAGAAAGAGAATATTCTTAGTGAAGAGCAAAATGGATTCCGTAGATTTAGATCCTGCCTTGGTCATATTTATACACTGTGTACAATACTTCGCAACAGAAAAACTCTTAAACTTGACACATTTCTATGCTTTGTAGACTTCTCGAAAGCGCTCGATTCTGTTGATCATACATTTTTATGGCACAAGCTTATGGCCGTAGGAATCCATGGACGTATACTTAAAGCTATGAATAATATGTACTCTGGACTAAAAAGTTGCTTAAGGATTAATGACACATTTACAGACTGGTTTTCGGTTGACAAAGGAGTCTAACAAAGGGACAATCTGGAACCTACGCTGTTTGCTTTATTCATAAATGACCTGGTAACTGAAATAAACTCATTAATTTGTGGAATTTCTATAGATGATGACTTTTCGCTGAGTACGCTTTTGTATGCAGATGACATTGTCTTCCTTGCAAGCACAGCTGGAGACATTAAACAACTGGTCAACAAAATGGGCCTTAAATGTGAACATTGATAAAACTAGTCATTAACGTCAGAAAGGCATCAGTTGTACGTTGCGAGTATCGGTTTAAGCTCGGAAGTTTGGCTGTAGACTACACATCGCAATACAGGTACATTGGATTTACTTTAGGAGAAACTCTAGACTATGCAGTCGGTGTGAATGAACTTTTAACTGCAGGTTGTCGTGCTCTAGGGGCATTAGTGTCTAAATACTTTAAATTGGATGGACTGGACTATGAAACTTATACGAAGCCTTTTGACTCTAATGTTACTCCAATCATAGAGCATGGATCTGGCGTGTGGGGATTTAAAGAATATGATGGACTTAATAGACTACAAAACAGAGCCATTCGTTCATATCTAGGAACTGGTAAATTTACGCCTATTTCCGCATTAATTGGTGAAATGGGATGGATCCCACTCTATGTTCGAACGCATTGTCAAATGGTAAAGCTATGGTGTCGAATCGTAAGCATGCATAAGGACAGGATACCGCTACGCATATTTCTTTGGGACAGTCATTTCTCAGGAACTCATAGTGATACATGGACTACTAACGTTAAATCCATTATGTACGGTTGTGGCTTTAATTCGAAAACTAGTGATGGACTTAGCGGTAGATTTATTGTTGAAGTAGTTAAAGGAACTTTGTTACAGAAACATCAAAATAAGTGGACTGTCAGTATTAAATCCATCCCTAAACTACGAACATACACAACTCTGAACATTATATACTCAGTTCAACCCTATTTGAAAACAAACATTTCTCGACAAGAAAGATCAGTGATTGCACGTTTAAGATGTGGTGTGCTTCCTTTGCATATTGGGGCCCGGATGGCTCCATGAGTTAGGTCGTTGGATCTAGCAACTCATACAAGCCTATCACCAATACGGCGTGGGTTCGCGCCCAGCTTTGTAAATTACAAGAAAAGGTGCACTCGACTCGCAGCCGCAAGTGATAAAGTTTACCAGTTGCTTGCCCAGGGTCGGTGGTTCTCTCCAGGTATTCCGGCTTCCTCCACCACTAAAACTGGTCGCCATGATATAGCTGAAAGTGGCGTTAAACACCAACATTCAAATTCCTTTTCATATTGAAACTGGGCGATACTGGGGAACACCTGTCGATGGACGCTTTTGTATAGCATGTATGATACATTTTCTGTTACACTGCCCGGCCTATTCGACACAGCGCGATAAGATGCTAACTGACTATCAACTTCAAAATAATTGTGATTTTACACATATGTCTGACTCAGATAAACTTAAACTTCTTCTAAATACTAGTGTTAAACCCGTTGCCAGATTTATTATCCAAATTTTTAATATTCGAACACAGACATTAAGCAGGCGAAAGTGAAAGTGAAATTACCAATTGTAAAACATTGTCAGTTAATAGAAACTTATACAATCTTTTAGACTTTCGAAATTATTTGAAAGTGCTTCGTAAGCCTTTGGAGGCTGGCTGTATATAAAACTGAACACATATATTGTATTATTTGTATATATCAGGTTGCACTATAATAATAAATTATATACAATGTATATATATATATATATATGTTCACACTAGTCATTTTGTCTGCCTAATTAGTTTAAATAGACATGTTATATGGTATCTGATGAAATATTCATGAAAAATAAATCAATAGATCAAGTGAAACAATGATTTTATATCTTTACAAGATTAATATCATCTCCAAGAAATAAATAAATAAATAAATAAGAAATATAAAGATAATGACTGGCAGAAAACGATAAAATTTATGCTGCTTACTTTTGTACAATATATTAAATAAGGTGCGCAATAAATTGTATATCTACGAATTTATACCTATTGAAGAATGTATCGATTGCCAGAAGAAAAAAAAGCGATGGTGGGTAGGTCGGGAAAGTTTGTCTTGTTACAGACCACCAACGACCACTACTAACAAACGTTTGCTCATTAAGATCAGCTGCAAGTTGTCTTTAGTGTGCACAGAGCGTAACAGTTTTCAAATAAGACATCCGGTTCAAATAGCGAGTTGTGTTTTTGATTTGCCACGCACAAGCAGTAGCATCTCTCTCTAAGATTTAACCTCGCAGCGGATAAACTAGGTCTTAATTATATACCACCATGTTTTATTGGAGTAAAGAGGAAACGAAGGAAATGATTTTTAAATGCGTATAACTGGTAGAGTCGGGTATACTTAATTGTGAAAATACCGATCGTGTCAACGGATCTGGTGGGCAGGGGCTTTGCTGTAATTGATACGATAGTGTCACCATCTGTAATATTTGTACGTCCATAGTTTATTTGTCTTTACTGGTTTTCCATCTGAAAGATAAATATTTGAAAGAAGCACTATTGTTTTTAATGTATAGAATAACTAAACCCATCGATCATGTATCTTTTAATTGTGCACTTACAAAATTGTAATATTAATATAGGGGCCGTCGTGCTCGTTATCGTATGGTAGTTGGGTATAAAACTACTTATGTAATCAGTACCTATCACCATTAAAGTTGTGACTTCGAATCCCGCTCATGGCGAGGTGTACTCGATACATCATTATGTGATACAGTTTGTAAGTGACTTGCGACAGGTCGGTACTTTTCTCCGCGTACTCCGGTTTCCTCCGCCAATAAAACTGACCGCCACGATATACCTGAAATATTGTTGAAAGTGGCGTTAAACATCATAAGCCTAACCCTTAATATTCATAGATGCAAAATATCCTGGATGTACAATTGCAAATATCTTAGGAGGAATATTTTAGTATATACCTTTAAGTTTCTGTCTTGAAACTGGTACACGAATTGCATGACAATTAAATTCCATTGAGTGGATCACGATTGTGAATAGATCCGCGTCAAATTAATGAATTGTGAAAAACATAGTAACGATCGAAAATGTCTGAATTCACATAATAACACCTCTGACTGATTGTTTGGTCGTATTGTAACTTCAAGCTAGTAGTACACAAACGAGAGAGCAAGATATGGAATGTCTGTGTCACAAATGACCACGGATATATTCCATTTGTCGTAGACACTTTCCGTCCTTTCCTCATTCATGACTTATCATCGCTTTTGTAACTAGATCTACACGACGTGTGCCACTGGTGGAGCAGGAACTGTTACCCTTCCGGAGCACCTGAGTTCCCCCCCCCCTGTTTTCAGTCGGATTCGTGTTACTCGATCTTTAGTTTTATGTGTATGTTTTGAAAATCATTGTTTGTCCTTTTTCCTTTGGCCATTGTGTTGCCTGTCCTTCTTCGATTTACGGATTATGGTTACCCCTTTGGTATCTTCAACTTAACTCTCACTAACACGCATATCAAAGTTTTGGTCATTTAGATAAACTTTAAGCTGTCATTTACGTAACAGAAGCGTGGCTTCCTCCATGCACGAAACACTCATTTATGTCCCGTGCTAAGAAGGAGTTTTGTTTGTTCACAGCACGCCATTTTGGAGGGGTTGTAACCCGCAGTGGAGATCTTAAGTTCTGTTTCAAAACTCTCGCCGTTTACTCATTTATAATGGAGATAAAATATCGTTCAATGTAACCGTAGGTTTAACATAATCATTCTGACAAATGTGAAAGGTTTATAAAGATATAAATCATGTACCGTTTTTTTTCGGCAGTGGACGTAAATTTAGAAATGAATATACAAAAGTATTGCTTTTATTTCGTATTTATTGCAGAGTTAATGCATATTAAAAAAAAAACACGCTCAAAAAATATATGTGTTTATTTTAGTAAATGGTAAACCAAAATTCCTCTTATGTTTCTACAATAATATTTTATTTGATATAACGATGGACTACGATTTCCGCGTAGAAAACGATGTTCGATTCGTCTTTACTCCCATTTGTTTTATTTATACTATTTGTATTTATTTACGTATATCAGATGAAGTTTGTATCGTTTAACAGTAACACGACGGGTGTCACATGTCGAGCAGGAACTACCAACCCTTCCGGGGCACCTGATTTCACCCCAGGTTCTTAGTGTGGTTCGTGTTGGTCAATCTTTCGTTTTCTGTGTAATCTTTTGTAGATCATTGTTTGTCCTTTTTCGTTTGGCCATTTTGTTGTCTATTCTTCGATTTACGGCTTCTGATTACCCCTCTGGTATCTTCAAAACTTTTTTATATAGCGAAACGTGAAATAAAGGATCGGGCTACCTTCTTTTCGTTTTTCTTGAGAACCTCTGTATGAATTCTACCTCGTATGAATAAAGAAAAAAGTCAGCGAGAAGATGAGCACGTTTGACACCCATATGAATGCCGAATATCTGTTGAAAAACACTTTTTTTATTTCAACAGTCTGAATCAAACGATTGTGGTTGCTAACTATAATTGAGGCTTTGTTTCCAATACTTGTTGAATTAACATATCAAAACGGTTTGCAGGCGGGTCGTTATATACGAGTACTTCTTCAAGTCTTATTGAAGGTGTAAAGTTAACTGGTAATAATCAGTTTATTGATACCTTTCTACCATTTGTCTTGATTCTATACATCAAATAACATCTATTAAAGATAAATGTATCCAGATGCAGTGTTTATCGACAGAAGTAAAGAATACCACCCAACTGCAGGCTAGGGGGCATTTCACGCTCATCTTAGAGTATGAATTATACATGCTCATTGTTGACGAAGCTACTGTGATTGTGAAATGTAGGGCAGTAATAAAGCATTGTCCCTTTACTTTGCTTTGTGTCAGCGTGTAGTGTTAGATAGCTATAGTCTCTAATGTTCACTTACATCCATATCATGTCTCACTAAATCTATCAGAAATGGATTATATTGGGTGGATTCTCATGTTCGTTTACATCCATATCATGTCTCACTAATTCTATCAGAAATGGATTATATTGGGTGGATTTTCATGTTTGTTTACATCCATATCATGTCTCACTAATTCTATCAGAAATGGATTATATTGGGTGGATTCTCATGTTCGTTTACATCCATATCATGTCTCACTAATTCTAGCAGAAATGGATTATATTGGGTGGATTCTCATGTTCGTTTACATCCATATCATGTCTCACTAATTCTATCAGAAATGGATTATATTGGGTGGATTCTCATGTTCGTTTATATCCATATCATGTCTCACTAATTCTATCAGAAATGGATTATATTGGGTGGATTCTCATGTTCGTTTACATCCATATCATGTCTCACTAATTCTATCAGAAATGGATTATATTGGGTGGATTTTCATGTTCGTTTACATCCATATCATGTCTCACTAATTCTATCAGAAATGGATTATATTGGGTGGATTCTCATGTTCGTTTACATCCATATCATGTCTCACTAATTCTATCAGAAATGGATTATATTGGGTGGATTCTCATGTTCGTTTATATCCATATCATGTCTCACTAATTCTATCAGAAATGGATTATATTGGGTGGATTCTCATGTTCGTTTACATCCATATCATGTCTCACTAATTCTATCAGAAATGGATTATATTGGGTGGATTTTCATGTTCGTTTACATCCATATCATGTCTCACTAATTCTATCAGAAATGGATTATATTGGGTGGATTCTCATGTTCGTTTACATCCATATCATGTCTCACTAATTCTATCAGAAATGGATTATATTGGGTGGATTCTCATGTTCGTTTACATCCATATCATGTCTCACTAATTCTATCAGAAATGGATTATATTGGGTGGATTCTCATGTTCGTTTACATCCATATCATGTCTCACTAATTCTATCAGAAATGGATTATATTGGGTGGATTTTCATGTTCGTTTACATCCATATCATGTCTCACTATTTCTATCAGAAATGGATTATATTGGGTGGATTCTCATGTTCGTTTACATCCATATCATGTCTCACTAATTCTATCAGAAATGGATTATATTGGGTGGATTCTCATGTTCGTTTACATCCATATCATGTCTCACTAATTCTATCAGAAATGGATTATATTGGGTGGATTCTCATGTTCGTTTACATCCATATCATGTCTCACTAATTCTATCAGAAATGGATTATATTGGGTGGATTCTCATGTTCGTTTACATCCATATCATGTCTCACTAATTCTATCAGAAATGGATTATATTGGGTGGATTTTCATGTTCGTTTATATCCATATCATGTCTCACTATTTCTATCAGAAATGGATTATATTGGGTGGATTCTCATGTTCGTTTACATCCATATCATGTCTCACTAATTCTATCAGAAATGGATTATATTGGGTGGATTCTCATGTTCGTTTACATCCATATCATGTCTCACTAATTCTATCAGAAATGGATTATATTGGGTGGATTCTCATGTTCGTTTACATCCATATCATGTCTCACTATTTCTATCAGAAATGGATTATATTGGGTGGATTCTCATGTTCGTTTACATCCATATCATGTCTCACTATTTCTATCAGAAATGGATTATATTGGGTGGATTCTCATGTTCGTTTACATCCATATCATGTCTCACTAATTCTATCAGAAATGGATTATATTGGGTGGATTCTCATGTTCGTTTACATCCATATCATGTCTCACTAATTCTATCAGAAATGGATTATATTGGGTGGATTCTCATGTTCGTTTACATCCATATCATGTCTCACTATTTCTATCAGAAATGGATTATATTGGGTGGATTCTCATGTTCGTTTACATCCATATCATGTCTCACTAATTCTATCAGAAATGGATTATATTGGGTGGATTCTCATGTTCGTTTATATCCATATCATGTCTCACTAATTCTATCAGAAATGGATTATATTGGGTGGATTCTCATGTTCGTTTACATCCATATCATGTCTCACTAATTCTATCAGAAATGGATTATATTGGGTGGATTCTCATGTTCGTTTACATCCATATCATGTCTCACTAATTCTATCAGAAATGGATTATATTGGGTGGATTCTCATGTTCGTTTACATCCATATCATGTCTCACCAATTCTATCAGAAATGGATTATATTGGGTGGATTCTCATATTCGTTTACATCCATATCATGTCTCACTAATTCTATCAGAAATGGATTATATTGGGTGGATTCTCATGTTCGTTTACATCCATATCATGTCTCACTAATTCTATCAGAAATGGATTATATTGGGTGGATTCTCATGTTCGTTTACATCCATACCATGTCTCACTAATTCTATCAGAAATGGATTATATTGGGTGGATTCTCATGTTCGTTTACATCCATATCATGTCTCACTAATTCTATCAGAAATGGATTATATTGGGTGGATTCTCATGTTCGTTTACATCCATATCATGTCTCACTAATTCTATCAGAAATGGATTATATTGGGTGGATTCTCATGTTCGTTTACATCCATATCATGTCTCACTAAATCTATCAGAAATGGATTATATTGGAAGGATTCTCATGTTCATTTACATCCATATCATGTCTCACTATTTCTATCAGAAATGGATTATATTGGGTGGATTCTCATGTTCGTTTACATCCATATCATGTCTCACTAATTCTATCAGAAATGGATTATATTGGGTGGATTCTCATGTTCGTTTACATCCATATCATGTCTCACTAATTCTATCAGAAATGGATTATATTGGGTGGATTCTCATGTTCGTTTACATCCATATCATGTCTCACTAATTCTATCAAAATGGATTATATTGGGTGGATTCTCATGTTCGTTTACATCCATATCATGTCTCACTAATTCTATCAGAAATGGATTATATTGGGTGGATTCTCATGTTCGTTTACATCCATATCATGTCTCACTAATTCTATCAGAAATGGATTATATTGGGTGGATTCTCATGTTCGTTTACATCCATATCATGTCTCACTAATTCTATCAGAAATGGATTATATTGGGTGGATTCTCATGTTCGTTTACATCCATATCATGTCTCACTAATTCTATCAAAATGGATTATATTGGGTGGATTCTCATGTTCGTTTACATCCATATCATGTCTCACTAATTCTATCAGAAATGGATTATATTGGGTGGATTCTCATGTTCGTTTACATCCATATCATGTCTCACTAATTCTATCAGAAATGGATTATATTGGGTGGATTCTCATGTTCGTTTACATCCATATCATGTCTCACTAAATCTATCAGAAATGGATTATATTGGATGGATTCTCATGTTCATTTACATCCATATCATGTCTCACTATTTCTATCAGAAATGGATTATATTGGGTGGATTCTCATGTTCGTTTACATCCATATCATGTCTCACTAATTCTATCAGAAATGGATTATATTGGGTGGATTCTCATGTTCGTTTACATCCATATCATGTCTCACTAATTCTATCAGAAATGGATTATATTGGGTGGATTCTCATGTTCGTTTACATCCATATCATGTCTCACTAATTCTATCAAAATGGATTATATTGGGTGGATTCTCATGTTCGTTTACATCCATATCATTTCTCACTAATTCTATCAGAAATGGATTATATTGGGTGGATTCTCATGTTCGTTTACATCCATATCATGTCTCACTAATTCTATCAGAAATGGATTATATTGGGTGGATTCTCATGTTCGTTTACATCCATATCATGTCTCACCAATTCTATCAGAAATGGATTATATTGGGTGGATTCTCATATTCGTTTACATCCATATCATGTCTCACTAATTCTATCAGAAATGGATTATATTGGGTGGATTCTCATGTTCGTTTACATCCATATCATGTCTCACTAATTCTATCAGAAATGGATTATATTGGGTGGATTCTCATGTTCGTTTACATCCATACCATGTCTCACTAATTCTATCAGAAATGGATTATATTGGGTGGATTCTCATGTTCGTTTACATCCATATCATGTCTCACTAATTCTATCAGAAATGGATTATATTGGGTGGATTCTCATGTTCGTTTACATCCATATCATGTCTCACTAATTCTATCAGAAATGGATTATATTGGGTGGATTCTCATGTTCGTTTACATCCATATCATGTCTCACTAAATCTATCAGAAATGGATTATATTGGAAGGATTCTCATGTTCATTTACATCCATATCATGTCTCACTATTTCTATCAGAAATGGATTATATTGGGTGGATTCTCATGTTCGTTTACATCCATATCATGTCTCACTAATTCTATCAGAAATGGATTATATTGGGTGGATTCTCATGTTCGTTTACATCCATATCATGTCTCACTAATTCTATCAGAAATGGATTATATTGGGTGGATTCTCATGTTCGTTTACATCCATATCATGTCTCACTAATTCTATCAAAATGGATTATATTGGGTGGATTCTCATGTTCGTTTACATCCATATCATGTCTCACTAATTCTATCAGAAATGGATTATATTGGGTGGATTCTCATGTTCGTTTACATCCATATCATGTCTCACTAATTCTATCAGAAATGGATTATATTGGGTGGATTCTCATGTTCGTTTACATCCATATCATGTCTCACTAATTCTATCAGAAATGGATTATATTGGGTGGATTCTCATGTTCGTTTACATCCATATCATGTCTCACTAATTCTATCAAAATGGATTATATTGGGTGGATTCTCATGTTCGTTTACATCCATATCATGTCTCACTAATTCTATCAGAAATGGATTATATTGGGTGGATTCTCATGTTCGTTTACATCCATATCATGTCTCACTAATTCTATCAGAAATGGATTATATTGGGTGGATTCTCATGTTCGTTTACATCCATATCATGTCTCACTAAATCTATCAGAAATGGATTATATTGGATGGATTCTCATGTTCATTTACATCCATATCATGTCTCACTATTTCTATCAGAAATGGATTATATTGGGTGGATTCTCATGTTCGTTTACATCCATATCATGTCTCACTAATTCTATCAGAAATGGATTATATTGGGTGGATTCTCATGTTCGTTTACATCCATATCATGTCTCACTAATTCTATCAGAAATGGATTATATTGGGTGGATTCTCATGTTCGTTTACATCCATATCATGTCTCACTAATTCTATCAAAATGGATTATATTGGGTGGATTCTCATGTTCGTTTACATCCATATCATTTCTCACTAATTCTATCAGAAATGGATTATATTGGGTGGATTCTCATGTTCGTTTACATCCATATCATGTCTCACTAATTCTATCAGAAATGGATTATATTGGGTGGATTCTCATGTTCGTTTACATCCATATCATTTCTCACTAATTCTATCAGAAATGGATTCTCAAATCTTTGCTTGCGTTACCTACAGTACAAAGTTGGTGCAAAACGGAGACAAACAAACAAAAATCAATAGTAACTACGTATGTACATCGTGTGTAAAACAATTGCCATATTCGCATTTATCTATATGATATTTCTATTCTATAAATCTACAGTATTGTTTTACTCCCATTGAATTATATTCATTGTCCTTGAGAAATTATTTGATTTATCATACATCTCCTTTGTATATGATTTCATATAAAAAAAAGTAATTAAGACGCAAAATAAGATGACTATTGTTAGCGAAGAATCATGGGAGTTTCGACCTTTTGTTCACAATTACAGGTATTGTCTGTTTTTTGTAAACAACTTTGTTTATTAACTAATGACAAAGAAAAGAGAAATGGGCTTCTGGCAATTATTTGACACCTATCATTATTATATTACACTTCATCGTAATGCACCTATATTTAAAATAATATAAACGTCAAACACCGACCAAGAAAGAAAAAACACGGTGACAAAAATATGAGAAAAATTAAGAAAAAAAAATATAAAGAGTTTATGAATGCACCACACGAGGTTGTCAATGCGTAGATTCTCTTTTGGAATTTAAAATGCCAACACAAATCCATTCTAAATGTTATGTTAACTTTTAGAATTCAATACAAATTATGTTTTTGATGACGACTTTTTTCAAAAAACAAAATAGTTCGGGTTTTATGTATATTGTCTAAAGTCATACAACTGATATGAAGAATATATATACCATAACAGTGTAGAACATTTAATACTGGGTTCAGTTTGTTTCATACTACACAAATAGAAATAATATTGCTGTCAATTACATGTAGTGTGAAAGACCGAAAGTTCAAGGATAATCATTATAATCACAGTTCGGATGGTTTGGTTTGGTTTATGGTGTTTAACGCCACTTTCAACAATATTTCAGTTATGTCGTGGCGGCCAGTTTTATCGGTGGATGAAACCGGTGTACCCAGAGAAAACCATCAACCTGTCGTAACAGATAGGATGGACATGTAGGGCCGGCCTTAGGAAGTGCGGGGTCCAATTGTTCTATGTAAAACATATAGTGTGTTGTTGTGTGTATTTGAACAGCCGAGAGCATATAACTCCAGCGCGGGGTCCAATTGGGAGGAATTGTTCCAATTGGCTTAAGACCGGCGCTGTGGTCGTGATTCGTGTAAATATGATCACGACTCATAAAACAACACACCCATATATTTATTATATTCAAGGATTGTTTTCAGCCATATCATGACTACCAGAATGTCGACGAAAGCTCAATAGATAACGAACTGACTCTCCATGAAACATTGGTGTCAAGAAACCGATACATTTTAATGTGGGTGTCCGAACTGGTACCAAGTCAGCAGAGCTATGATAAAATGTCAGACAATATTGAATTGACTTGTAGTGAGAACATTAATTTGAAACAGTACGTTTCTCATGAGCTGTCATTATTCAAATTTCAAGAAAACAGTCTTTAGCTAAGAGTAAATTTACTTAAGTTAAGAAAGAATAAAAAAAAACCGAAAATCTCGCATGATGTCCCGGTTAAAACGATAAAACAAAATTAGTCTTCTTCTTAAAGTCAAGTGCAGCTAACAATCTATACATAAACATTTCGAGGTACGGGGGTGGGGTTAACATCCATATATACAGACGTGACGATGGAATGGGTCGATTGGATTGTAAATTTCTCATTCTAATAAATAATGAAGCTGATAATATTAGAAATATAGGGGGGGGGGGGCGGGGAGATGAGCTGTTGGACAAACAAAATGTCGTGCAAACTGATATTGACTCTGTTGTATGCAAATTACTAAAACAATAAAACTCGTCGTCAAATGGGATAAGATGTGCAAACTCAAAATATAGAAAATTTGATAGTAATTTATGTTTTGATATAAAATGTAAGTCTAAGCGAAAGATTTTTCACAAAGCAAAATGAATATATGATCAAATAAAAAACCCATACAAATGGCAAGTAAAGAATACTAAAAAGAGTTAAATAAAAGTTTACCGTCACCATGCTCTTAGAGAAAATTCTAAATCAGACCCGAAAGGTCTATGAAAAATATTAAATAAAATAGACCGGAACAAATCTCATGATAAAGTCAGTTTGGACACTTTTTTTTTAAGATATCAAAATTTAAACGAGATAGATTACGATTTTAATGATGATCTTGATATTGATTTTGATACTATTCACCCTGGAATATTTCAAATATTTCGAATTCGCCTGTTTCGGAAGAAGAAATATTAGTTGTTGTGAAAACCCTTAAGAATAATACGGCTTCTGGTTTTATGACGGAATTGTGAATGAGCACATATAGATCTATCACAGAAGTATCCTGCTTGGGTAAAACGTTCACTGCTGTTCTGAATGATAGATTGGGGAAATTATCAAATGAAATATCGGAGGCTAAAACTGGTTTTTAGGAAGGGTTACTGTACTACTGATAACATTTTTGATAATACTGGATTGAGTAATACTTAGATTAAACAATATCCTGTTTATTTAAAACAGTCAAAAGTAACTGTGAAATAAAAGCTCACAGTTGAATTCATTCAAATTTGATATAATCAGATTGAAAACTCTTCTGGAGGAGAATTATGTGACTTTTTCAAAGAACAATTTGGTCTGGAAATTTATTTGCTTAAACTTTTGCCAAAAGAGAGGGTAATGATTTCTAAATTGAGATGTAGTAATTTAAAAATACCCATATAATTTGAAAGATGGTATAACATACCAAAAGAAGAGAGAATCTTTCTCAAACAAATATCGAAAATGAATATCATTATATATTAGAATGTCATTCCCAAGCTGTAATAGATATAAGACATACATGTATACGATACTATCAATGTAATTATCCTAATATGTTTAAATTCAACGGTTTCGCACATGTTTTATGTTGTTTAACAATATTTCAGTTATATCGTGGCGGTCAGTTTTATTGATGGAGGAAACCGGAGGACCCGAAGAAAACCATCGACCTGTCGCAAGTCACTGACAAACTTTATCACATAATGTTGGACACCTCGCCCTGAGCGGGAGTTGAACCCACAACATCATTAGTGACAGGCACCGATTGCATAGTTAGTTTTAAATCCAACTACCATACGATCACGGCCACGACGACCCCCTTTAAATTGAAAGGCCTTCTATCATGTTGCAATGGTGTATTGAAAAATTATCATTGTTTATTAGAAAACTTGCTTCAATATTATAATATCCTATTGTTACATCTCTACTAATAAAAACGTAGATTTCATATTTAGTGCGCATGACACGTTTCTGGAATCACTATCTTCAGGTACGCTCTAAGACAAATTATGCTATGTATTTGCTCGCCAGTCCTATCCACCATTGTATGTAAATATGTTGTAATTTGTGCTACTCTTGTTACACACGTAGTTGTGTCTGAGAGTTATGAAATAAAGTTGTTCAAAGTTGTTGTTCAAATATATCAATGGCTATGATAAATGAATAGGTTATATTTCGACCATCCTATGCAACTTCTTTATTGCCAGGTAAATTCTTCTATTAATTGATAAGGTGTGGGTTTTTTCGATTTAGTCTCCTATATGAAAGGTGCGCCAATAACTGAATAATATATCAATCAATTTAGTTTTCATACTTACAATGCTGGGATGGGTATGGTTCAAATGCTGAGTGATTATTGTTTAATGCTAAATGAGCAATTTTCAGTTATTCCATGGCGAGAACAAGTTACATTTTGATGAGATGATGGTGATGATGTCCGATTTGTTCTAGACCAACACGCTGCGTTTTTATAGTACTAGCTCACTGAAACAACAGTCCACGGCTAGACACGTCTACGCGGAAACATTATTCTGATTCCGAGTCAACCATTATTAGCTCTTACTGCTGCGTGCTTAGCGGAGAAGCAACAAATACCAATTTTATTGTCTTTGGTATTTCACCACCGATGCGGTTCCGAGGGAACGTATGAACGGCGGTGTTGTTTAAACTCCAGCAGGACCAATTTTACATAAAGTACACCTTAACTCCGTGTTTCGACAATCCATACTATATTTATTTACATCCTCGATGATCTAAAAATAAATGCTGTATAATGTTTGTTTTATTCAAAAAGGCGTACAAAATTAACGTATTACATATTCAAGTAGCTATTTAGATTGTAGGCAGGGAATATCGCGTGATATACATCCCCGATGATAACTCAGGATCATAGACTGAGAACTAGTCTACGCTGCAGGGTACAAACCCCCATTTGAAAAGAGGTCTGTTGGTTTTGCGGACCGAATTAAAAACATAACACACCCAAAGAACGAGTTGTAAACTAGTGCCTCTTGTTTGGAGGACAACGCGCTCCACGCACTAGTCCATTGACCTGTTGCCAGGCTCATTGAATCCATTTTTCTACCTTATCCATTACCCCCCCCCCCCCCCCCTTTCCATTTGATGATATCAACACCTATTCATGAGACAATCACAATACCACGTTTATAAATATATACATGCTAATATATTTGTTATCTTGTTTTGGTTTTTCAAGACTATTATTTTTGTAATATTGGTCATTTGACGTCAAACAACACTCAATCAAATAATAAACAATGTGATCTACCACAGATATAGAAATGTAGAGGTATTTTTAGCTTTGGTTTTGACCAAACAAAAATATTTTTTTGCTCATTATCGGATTGTATTTGGTCAGTGACCGAAAGGGGATTTCCTCAATATATTTAAAGTTCGTCACCACAATCTGGTTGACCGTTACGAAATATCCATATCTCAAATGACAATTGATCTTTTCCTTTTTACGTACAGGTTTTCTTTCTTCTATCACTGCCAAGACTTTCACCGGACTGTATATGAGTAACACGACAGGTGTCTTATATGAAGCAGGAATTGCTTACCCTTCGCGAGCACCTGTGGTCACCCCTGGATTTTTGGTGGGGTTCATGTTGCTCATCTTTGTAGTTTTTTTAGTTGTCCTATTATGTGTCTTTGCGTTCTGAGTTACGTCGTTCTGTGTACCCTATGTGTCACTTTTAAGAATTTCAGGAGGAAAAATTAACCCCTCTATAATGACAAGTAATAATTTCTCATCTTGATATATATATTAAACTAAGTATCTCCTTTAAACGCATAGGTTTGAATGTGTGTGTGTTTTTTACCTAATTATTTTAACAAGCAATATTATAAAGCCATTAATTAACGGGGAGGGGGGTAACATCAAAATATAAATCAACACTTGAATCTCGTCTTAAATTTTGGCAAAAAAAGGTGGACCCACACCTTGTCACCGACTCATACGCCCCTGGTATACGAATTACTCAAATATCTCCATCCATGGTATACCACGATATTTTCTGATGGTGCATTTGATAATACATGTATATATATTGCTGTGGGTCTTTTATGCGTCTTTATTATTCAACCATTTGAATATCGTACATGTACATGGAATTGTCAAAGTATGGAATACTATCATTATTTGAATGTCTTCGTTGCTTAAATACACATATAGTGGTACATGAAGTCTGAAGTATGCGTATTCTGTCAAATTCTCGTGATATTTTTATATGCTATATAATCATAAAATAAATGTTTTGTAATAAATAAAAATATATACGTATACCAGTAAATGACATTTAACGAGAAGTTGATCAATAGGTAAAACAATAAATGTTTCTTACAAAAATCAACAACTTTCATCGTATATAAATAAATTTTTGTGTATTTTTAACAATATCTGGAAAGATTACTATCGTTGTAGAAAGGTCTGTAAAAATTTTCAATAATTATGTAAATTAATTCGTGTTAAATTATGCAATGGTTATTTATAACATATCGGTTTTTATCTTCAAACGTTATTTTTGAATTAGTATTTTTGGAATATATCTTTGTTCTTTAAAAAAATTTAACATCTTTTTATTTAAATATATATATAATCTCATAATTCCAAACTGCCTATGCAATCAGTACCTATCACCACTGATGTGAGTTCGAATCTCCATCAGGGCGAGGTGTATAACATTATGTGATAAAGTTTGTCAGTGACTTCCTCCGGTTTCTTCCACCAATAAAACTGACCGCCACGATATAGCTGAAATATTGTTGAAAGTGGCGTTAAAAACCATCAAACCAACAAACAAATTTGACTCTTCAAACAATTCTCTCAACTCTTCTCATGTAAACACAGATTCAATGAATATCACGTGATTATAATGGTACAAATCGTAAAAGTGTGTTCAAAAAGGCATAATGGAAAAAAAAGACGTTCCAAATTATAAATCGAACATGTTAACTTCTCATATTGCACTCGTTTATATTCACGGATACTTATCAAACGCTCATCATTCTCCAAACTGGCATTATTAGATCAAATATGTATAAGATTCCTTACATCATCACACAATGCATTTGTTATCTTTGCAGTCATACCATGATCATTGTTATATCCGCCATTGTTTTTGCTGCCACGACATCCGGTTTACACATTCTTCCATGTGAACCTGGTTATCCAGGGCCCTTAGGATGTGATCAGTTTGTAGCAAACGGGGGTCAACTTGGTGCTGGAATAGATGCAGGTGTTGGACAAGTTTCTGGTGGCGGACAAGTTGGTGGTGGTGGACTAATAGATGTGTTCAGTCCATTGGAAAACATTGGACAATCACCTGGATCTCTAGCGATGGATCCGGCGTTTTGGGATAATCCCAGTCTACAGCAAGCTGACTTGGTGGATCCGACACAGTTTGTAGAACCTATGCCACAATTTGTAGATCCAACAGTACAATTTGTAGATCCTAATTTACAGTTTATTGATCCTACACAAATAGTAGAGCCATTATTTGATGGAGGTATTGCACCCGTACAACTTGATCAGACAAGTAGGCCCATTCCTCTAGATGTTGAGTTTGTTGGAGGAAATGTGGGGACAGCACCAGCTTACCCCAAAGGATCAAAAAGCAATATTATCAAAAGTTATCCAAAAAGTTTTCTGAAAAAGATTTTACTAAAACTTATTCTAAAGGGATATCTGAAAAAGGATACGCATAGTGTGTATCCTAAAGGATATGCTAAGAAAAAGATTCTAGGGGGCTACCTAAAAGGAAGATCAACTTATCCGAACATGTATGCTAGAAACCCAAGCATGTTTGGAAAGTCTTACTACAAAAAATCAAAGGGATATGGAATTCCACGAGTATATCGAAAACAAAAATATCTAGTTGGATATGGTGGGTATCCAAAAATTGGATTAAAACGGAAAATGGGACATCTTGGAAAACATGGTCGATCTTATTCTAAAGGATATCCTAAATTATATATAAGTAAGTATATTTAACAAATACGTTTTATTTTCATTACACTCCAAGAAAAGTTTGAAGATACCAAAGAGGTAATCAGAAAACGTTAATCGAAGAAGGTTAGACAAGACAATGGCCAAATGACAAAGGGAAAAAACATCTATCTACAAAACATTACACATAAAACTAAAGATCGAACAACACGAACCCCACTAAAAACCGATGGTGAACACATGTGCTCCGGAAGGGTTAACAGTTCCTGCTCCACATTTGATACCCGTCGTGTTACTGTTTAACGACACGAACATCACCCGATATGGAAATCGTATTGGAAACCCGTACACGTAAATAAATACAAAGAAATACAGTCACGAGTTACTGCTATACCTAAATTCATAAACGAAATTCTTCAATATTTATATTTCCGTAATTTCTTCATAATTCGCGCTTATAATATATGAATACATGTTAGTGTTTATGCTGGTTTTGAATATATACACAACACACAAATACCTTTTTTCTTCATTGGATCAAAATTACATACAAAATATCAAAATTTAGTATTATCATAATCAAAATAAAGGCGAAGCAAAAGAGTGCTGGTTGTACACGAGCTTAAAGCCGTATTTATATTATATTGAAATATTTGTTTTCTGCAATACTTTTGTCTTATTGAATGAACTTTATAAAATTTGTCTTAGTTTTCTTCCGAGTTTCCAAAAATTAAATATACATGTATACTAGGTCTAAACGATTAAATTGTCATTTTCATATCTTTTATCATACCGGTAGCATTTTTGTCAAGAGGTTTTGACTTCACAAACAAAGAGTGAGCAATTCTTCAGCTATACCATGGCTAGAGCAAGTTAATTTTAAATGAGATGATGATGATGAGGTTCGCTTTATAGTAGACCAAGACGCTTAGTTCGATTTTTATAGTGTTAGCCCACTGAAACAACAGTCCGTGGATAGACATGTCGCCCCACTCTGACACATTATTCTGATTCCGAGCCAACCAGTATTTGCTATTTCTCCTTAATGCTATGTGCTTAGCGGAGAAGCAACAAATACCAATTTCATAGTCTTTGGTTTGACCCGACCTGGGATCAAACTCACGATCTACCGCACGCTAACTATTGAATTACCGAAGCGGTTCACAAATAAAGAGGTACCATATTCGTCAGAACTACACACCTCTAACCAGTGCAGGATTTAGATAAAGAGAGGCCCTGGGCTAATCCACTTGTGAGGCCCCTCCCAATTCCACACCTTCACAACTGGACGAAGATGGAAGTGTGTTTAATCAATTTCAATAAAGGCAAAGATGATGAGAGCCCAGGGGTGTTTAAAATTCTGCAATATTCTGAGTGCAACTGTGTAAGGAAAATTACTGAAGGGTTGTTTAAAAAGTACAATACGTTATGACAACATAATTGTGGAAGTCTAATAACAGTGTTGAAAACATTATACACCTTGGTCGGAGACCCCCTAAATTGTGAGGCCCTAGGCTATAGGTAATTCCGGCATTGCCTCTAAATAGAACGTATTTTGTAACTAGAAGGTAATTTCAAACTAGAACGTAATTTCTAACTAGAACGCATTTTGTAACTAGAACGTATTTTGTTACTAGAACGTATTTTGTAACTAGAACGTATTTTGTAACTAAAACGTATTTTGTTACTAGAACTTATTTTGTAATTGAAAGGTATGCTGTTTTGTAACAAGAACGTATTTTGTAACTAGAACATATTTGTAGCAAGAACGTAGTGTGTTACTAGAACTTATTTTGTAACTAGAACGTATTTTGTAACTAGAACGTATTTTGTAACTTAAACGTATTTTACTATAACGTATTTTGTAATTTGAGCAGTATTTAAGATATGTTGGTGACTAAGAACAATAAAGCATGTGGGTAAAAGGTGACATTATGATGGGATTATAGAACGTATATGATAGCAATATTCAAAACGGGAGATAATAGGATCGGAATAAATGCCTTGTAACGGGTCTTTACAAAGTAGGATAATTACATTATGTATGAGCTGCTGCAACTTGTATTTTATACGTTCAAGAAACGTGACATTCTCAACGCGAGGTGCTCATGATGGCGTGTTTTGTTTTTCATTCATTTCGCATGTCAAGAGGATGCCCTTTCACAGAAAAAGAAATAGATTTTATTTCTTTACCATTGGTTTCCTCCGCGGTTTCTAGTTGCAATCATTATATTCATTGTATATAATTCCTACCATATACTAAGTATATTATGCTTAATGATAATCGATGATAAATGTTTTTAATATGCATTGAATTATTATTTTTAAGGACACAAGAAAATTGGTGGAGGATACTAAAGCACAAATTACGTTGGACCTTTGCAGGGAACAGGGGATGGAGAATGAGAAAAAACTGTTTATTTATTAATGATTTGTTATTTGTTTAAATAAAATCACTTTTCACATTTATTTAATTAAATGTGACAACTTATCATGTGATTTTTATTTTTAAATTATCGTTTTTATACAAGTATAGAAAACATAAATTAAAGTGGTATTGAAATGTCGATTACACTAGATATACGAGTGGCTTTTCTGGTACCTGATTCATGTAGAGCGACGATAAGAAACGGAAACAATATAAGCACGGACGTCACAGAGGACATCATTCATTTTTTCACATTGCGGGATTAACAATAAACGTAGGAGAATACCGAAGGAGCAATCAAAAATGGACAATCCAGAGAAACTGGCACAAGACGAAGAAAAACAAAACAAAAACACAACACAATATGTGTTGGACAACCCTATATAGCAAATAAACACTAATAACGTAAATAAGACATGAGCCCTCCTGCAAACAACTGGAGGTAAAGACGAACCAAACAAACACTAATAACGTAAATAAGACATGAGCCCTCCTGCAAAACAACTGGAGGTAAAGACGAACCAAACAAACACTAATAACGTAAATAAGACATGAGCCCTCCTACAAAACAACTGGAGGTAAAGACGAACCAAACAAACACTAATAACGTAAATACGACATGAGCCCTCCTGCAAACAACTGGAGGTAAAGACGAACCAAACAAACACTAATAACGTAAATAAGACATGAGCCCTCCTGCAAACAACTGGAGGTAAAGACAAACCAAACAAACACTAATAACGTAAATAAGACATGAGCCCTCCTGCAAACAACTGGAGGTAAAGACAAACCAAACAAACACTAATAAAGTAAATAAGACATGAGCCCTCCTACAAACAACTGGAGGTAAAGACGAACCAAACAAACACTAATAACGTAAATAAGACATGAGCCCTCCTGCAAAACAACTAGAGGTAAAGACAAACCAAACAAACACTAATAAAGTAAATAAGGCATGAGCCCTCCTGCAAAACAACTGGAGGTAAAGACGAACCAAACAAACACTAATAAAGTAAATAAGACATGAGCCCTCCTGCAAACAACTGGAGGTAAAGACAAACCAAACAAACACTAATAAAGTAAATAAGACATGAGCCCTCCTGCAAACAACTGGAGGTAAAGACGAACCAAACAAACACTAATAAAGTAAATAAGACATGAGCCCTCCCGCAAAACAACTGGAGGTAAAGACGAACCAAATAAACACTAATAACGTAAATAAGACATGAGCCCTCCTGCAAAACAACTGAAGGTAAAGACGAACCAAACAAACACTAATAAAGTAAATAAGACATGAGCCCTCCTGCAAAACAACTGGAGGTAAAGACGAACCAAACAAACACTAATAAAGTAAATAAGACATGAGCCCTCCTGCAAACAACTGGAGGTAAAGACGAACCAAACAAACACTAATAACGTAAATAAGACATGAGCCCTCCTGCAAACAACTGGAGGTAAAGACAAACCAAACAAACACTAATAACGTAAATAAGACATGAGCCCTCCTGCAAAACAACTGGAGGTAAAGACGAACCAAACAAACACTAATAACGTAAATAAGACATGAGCCCTCCTGCAAACAACTGGAGGTAAAGACGAACCAAACAAACACTAATAACGTAAATAAGACATGAGCCCTCCTGCAAACAACTGGAGGTAAAGACAAACCAAACAAACACTAATAACGTAAATAAGACATGAGCCCTCCTGCAAAACAACTGGAGGTAAAGACGAACCAAACAAACACTAATAACGTAAATAAGACATGAGCCCTCCTGCAAACAACTGGAGGTAAAGACGAACCAAACAAACACTAATAACGTAAATAAGACATGAGCCCTCCTGCAAAACAACTGGAGGTAAAGACGAACCAAACAAACACTAATAAAGTAAATAAGACATGAGCCCTCCTGCAAACAACTGGAGGTAAAGACCAACCAAACAAACACTAATAAAGTAAATAAGACATGAGCCCTCCTGCAAACAACTGGAGGTAAAGACAAACCAAACAAACACTAATAACGTAAATAAGACATGAGCCCTCCTGCAAAACAACTGGAGGTAAAGACGAACCAAACAAACACTAATAACGTAAATAAGACATGAGTCCTCCTGCAAACAACTGGAGGTAAAGACGAACCAAACAAACACTAATAACGTAAATAAGACATGAGCCCTCCTGCAAAACAACTGGAGGTAAAGACGAACCAAACAAACACTAATAACGTAAATAAGACATGAGCCCTCCTGCAAACAACTGGAGGTAAAGACGAACCAAACAAACACTAATAAAGTAAATAAGACATGAGCCCTCCTGCAAACAACTGGAGGTAAAGACGAACCAAACAAACACTAATAACGTAAATAAGACATGAGCCCTCCTGCAAACAACTGGAGGTAAAGACGAACCAAACAAACACTAATAACGTAAATAAGACATGAGCCCTCCTGCAAACAACTGGAGGTAAAGACGAACCAAACAAACACTAATAAAGTAAATAAGACATGAGCCCTCCTGCAAACAACTGGAGGTAAAGACAAACCAAACAAACACTAATAACGTAAATAAGACATGAGCCCTCCTGCAAACAACTGGAGGTAAAGACGAACCAAACAAACACTAATAAAGTAAATAAGACATGAGCCCTCCCGCAAAACAACTGGAGGTAAAGACAAACCAAACAAACACTAATAACGTAAATAAGACATGAGCCCTCCTGCAAAACAACTGGAGGTAAAGACGAACCAAACAAACACTAATAACGTAAATAAGACATGAGCCCTCCTGCAAAACAACTGGAGGTAAAGACGAACGGAACATCGTTTTTACGCGGATCTCGTAACGGACATCACAACACGGAACTCTCAGCGTAAAAACATATTACAGTACAACACAAAAAACTTAAAAGATTAGCATCACAGACCCCACCAAAAAACTGGGAGTGAACTCAGGTACTCGGGAAGGGTAAGCAGTTTCTGTTTATTATAAGGCACCCGCCGTGTTACCCATACATACAGAAAAGTCCAGTGAAAGTCTTTGCAGTGATAGAGGAAGAAAATATCTACGTAAAAAGTAACAAATCCATTTTCATTTGAGATATGGATATTTCGTAACGGTCGACCAGATTGTGATGACGACCGTAAATTTTCTTAGCAATGATTTCAACCTAGGAGCAATATAACCTTGTTTATATACGAGCATTGTGAGTAAATGTCTTTTTGTTGTTTTTTTTGTTTTTTTGCATTTGCTGCGAAACAATCCGGAAAAGCTCGAGGCTCGATTTTCGTCATGTTTCTATAGCACGTACAAATAAATTTATATTTGGCGACAATGTATATACAGTATATTGTCTATTTATTCTAAACTGGTTCTATTTGTGAAGTCAAACTGCATTGATTGGATATTTTTTGTTATATAGGTCACTGACCGAAATATAGCTTTTATGGTACCTGATTTGTGTAAGGCGAACAGTAGCATTATATACGACGTGATAGAGGACAAAACAAAAAACGTTTAAAACGACGATTGTAAAGAACTGCTTACTTCAAACAACTTAGCAGTTGTTTTTGGACTTTTTGGCATGCAAGATAATCACAATATATGTGTTGCGATATTTCTTCCATAGAGTCTCGGTAATATAACTCTTCATGTTATAAGAGTTATCCGAAACCCCTTTCCTTCCCCTTTTGTTTATAAAACAAACCGATGTTTCATTTATCTCGAATACACGTGCGATCAACAAGAAAGGTGTTTATTGTCTATCTTCTACAGTCTTATAGTTCAGAACTATTTATTCAAATAATTGTTATGGAAAATGTAATTGACACGGTTAAAATATTTGAAAAATCAATAAAACAAAAAGGTGAGGTATAAACTCGTCTGTGTCGCCCATGAGTAGCTTTTATATGTATTATTGTGACCTTAGAGTTACGGATCGTGTTCGTTTAAAAACTTTCAGATTTACGACCTTGTGTCTTGAGTTGCACGTTTGGCTAGCAATTGACCATTTGCTACTTTCCGACTTGATTCTAAAATTAGACGCCTTTTCCACATTTTATGTAGTAGTTGCTTCCCTTTAACCCGAACAAAATGTGTCATGCAAAGTTCAACGAAAATAACATATATTTTCTCACACTCAATATGAAATTTACCGAGTAATGAATTTGTTATTTGCTATAAAATTGTCCTGTTATTTTACAAGGTTCAAATACTTATAAATTTTAAGAAAATTATTCTCAAATTGTTTGTCATTTCCGTTATTTTTGCATGGAACAGGAACTATTTTAGCCTCCATAAGGGAAATAACTCAAATGAAAAACTAAGAATGTAAAAAAAACCGTATAATTTTAGAATCAAATCGCGAATGTGCAAATAGTCTGTGACAATGCGTAACGGTTGGTTTGAGCTGTATTAATCGTTTCTTTAAATTTACTTTGTCTACAGTCTTCCAAAGATAACGTGTATGTTTACAGTAACATCCTTAAATAGATAAATCTGAATAGTTCTTAACTCTGGCTTTATGGTACGCCATTTTGAGATTTAATACATAAAATGAGAAATTCTAGATCGATGTCGGGACAAGCGATTTCAGGTAAATTTCCATCCAATGTCAAATCTATATTTCTGTGCTTTGTCCGTAGTTTCTCGCAATTAACGATTTGAAACATAAATAAAATGTACAGCGCTAAGAACAATAAAAGAAAATATCCCATTTATAGGCGTAATTTATATGAGATAGGTGTAACCAATAACGAGAGCATTTAAAACGATGAAATTAGTATTTATATTGTTTTGCTACTCTCATGGTTCAATTAATGAGTTTTTCATGTATATATTTTTTTATTTGTTATTGTTTGTTTTTATGTCAGGTGTATGTTAGGTTTAGTATGACATGTGTCTTTTCTGACTTTGTATAAGATGCCCCAAATGTTGGTGGAATTTGTTCCAGCACCATTTAAAAAAGTTTGTAAGTTAAAAGGGTAGTTCATCCATGTCTCCTATTATTATTCATTTTATTATTTTTATCTTATTTTATTTTCCTGGAGCTTTCTACAAACATTCAGTTAATTAATTTTACATCTTATTAAGCTCTTTTTTTATTTTTTATTAGCACTTCTCATTGTGACGTTGGATCCATCCATAGTCTCGATAAAGCATTTGACCAAGTCGGAAGCAAAAACATATTTCCCTTCCCATATTTCAAATAGCGTGGTTGTCTCATTACCCACAGCTCCTACGCTCCTGCATAGCACAGTTCTAGTTATAACCGGGGGATGAAGACGAGTGGTGCGTGTTAAATCCGTAAATGTTACGAAGTTTTGGGGGTATTATTCACTGCGGTACTGCTGTGTAATTCATCTGTTGTTTAATAAAAGTGAACTGCTGTGTGGTTTTCTCTCCTATCGTTAATTTCTTCCAACCCCGTTTCGCTACACAGGTTATTTAGTGATACTAGCCCGGTGAACTCAGTGTTTATTATATCACTGTCTAACTGGACGTTTTCCGTTTTGCTAAGAATTGAGAATGCCATATTTTAGTCCCACTGTAAGGCAGCATATTCTAAGAAATGCTTAATAAAGGTAACATATTCTTGTCAAGAGTTTCTCGATCGAGAATGAATTTGAATTAACACTGTTAAAACATTTTTTATTATCATGTCACTATGTTTGTCCCGAATCCCTTTTCTACTTTTCTTTTCATACTCCAACTGTCCAAAAGGTGTAGTCTATGATGTTTATCTTCTGAAACGGTAGATACACATCATTGTTCATGTATAAACGCCAAAAGGTGTAGTCTATGATGTTTATCTTCTGAAACGGTAGATACACATCATTGTTCATGTATAAACGCCAAAAGGTGTAGTCTATGATGTTTATCTTCTGAAACGGTAGATACACATCATTGTTCATGCATAAACGCCAAAAGGTGTAGTCTATGATGTTTATCTTCGGAAACGGTAGATACACATCATTGTTCATGTATAAACGCCAAAAGGTGTAGTCTATGATGTTTATCGTCTGAAACGGTAGATACACATCATTGTTCATGTATAAACGCCAAAAGGTGTAGTCAATGATGTTTATCTTCTGAAACGGTAGATACACATCATTGTTCATGTATAAACGCCAAAAGGTGTAGTCAATGATGTTTATCTTCTGAAACGGTAGATACACATCATTGTTCATGCATAAACGCCAAAAGGTGTAGTCTATGATGTTTATCTTCTGAAACGGTAGATACACATCATTGTTCATGCATAAACGCCAAAAGGTGTAGTCTATGATGTTTATCTTCTAAAACGGTAGATACACATCATTGTTCATGCATAGACGCCAAAAGGTGTAGTCTATGATGTTTATCTTCTGAAACGGTAGATACACATCATTGTTCATGTATACACGCCAAAAGGTGTAGTCTATGATGTTTATCTTCTGAAACGGTAGATACACATCATTGTTCATGTATAAACGCCAAAAGGTGTAGTCTATGATGTTTATCTTCTGAAACGGTAGATACACATCATTGTTCATGTATAAACGCCAAAAGGTGTAGTCAATGATGTTTATCTTCGGAAACGGTAGATACACATCATTGTTCATGTATAAACGCCAAAAGGTGTAGTCTATGATGTTTATCTTCTGAAACGGTAGATACACATCATTGTTCATGTATAAACGCCAAAAGGTGTAGTCTATGATGTTTATCTTCTGAAACGGTAGATACACATCATTGTTCATGCATAAACGCCAAAAGGTGTAGTCTATGATGTTTATCTTCTGAAACGGTAGATACACATCATTGTTCATGTATAAACGCCAAAAGGTGTAGTCAATGATGTTTATCTTCTGAAACGGTAGATACACATCATTGTTCATGTATAGACGCCAAAAGGTGTAGTCTATGATGTTTATCTTCTGAAACGGTAGATACACATCATTGTTCATGTATAAACGCCAAAAGGTGTAGTCTATGATGTTTATCTTCTGAAACGGTAGATACACATCATTGTTCATGTATAAACGCCAAAAGGTGTAGTCTATGATGTTTATCTTCTGAAACGGTAGATACACATCATTGTTCATGCATAAACGCCAAAAGGTGTAGTCTATGATGTTTATTTTCTAAAACGGTAGATACACATCATTGTTCATGCATAAACGCCAAAAGGTGTAGTCTATGATGTTTATCTTCTAAAACGGTAGATACACATCATTGTTCATGCATAGACGCCAAAAGGTGTAGTCTATGATGTTTATCTTCTGAAACGGTAGATACACATCATTGTTCATGTATAAACGCCAAAAGGTGTAGTCTATGATGTTTATCTTCTGAAACGGTAGATACACATCATTGTTCATGCATAAACGCCAAAAGGTGTAGTCTATGATGTTTATCTTCTGAAACGGTAGATACACATCATTGTTCATGTATAAACGCCAAAAGGTGTAGTCTATGATGTTTATCTTCTGAAACGGTAGATACACATCATTGTTCATGTATAAACGCCAAAAGGTGTAGTCAATGATGTTTATCTTCGGAAACGGTAGATACACATCATTGTTCATGTATAAACGCCAAAAGGTGTAGTCTATGATGTTTATCTTCTGAAACGGTAGATACACATCATTGTTCATGCATAAACGCCAAAAGGTGTAGTCTATGATGTTTATCTTCTGAAACGGTAGATACACATCATTGTTCATGTATAAACGTCAAAAGGTGTAGTCTATGATGTTTATCTTCTGAAACGGTAGATACACATCATTGTTCATGTATAAACGCCAAAAGGTGTAGTCTATGATGCTTATCTTCTGAAACGGTAGATACACATCATTGTTCATGTATAAACGCCAAAAGGTGTAGTCTA
Organism: Bathymodiolus brooksi; assembly: GCA_963680875.1. NCBI lineage: Eukaryota > Metazoa > Mollusca > Bivalvia > Mytilida > Modiolidae > Bathymodiolus > Bathymodiolus brooksi. The sequence goes on along the minus strand of OY804576.1, from coordinate 60,064,250 downwards.
TGATGTTTATCTTCTAAAACGGTAGATACACATCATTGTTCATGTATAAACGCCAAAAGGTGTAGTCTATGATGTTTATCTTCTGAAACGGTAGATACACATCATTGTTCATGCATAAACGCCAAAAGGTGTAGTTTATGATGTTTATCTTCTGAAACGGTAGATACACATCATTGTTCATGTATAAACGCCAAAAGGTGTAGTCAATGATGTTTATCTTCTAAAACGGTAGATACACATCATTGTTCATGTATAGACGCCAAAAGGTGTAGTCTATGATGTTTATCTTCTGAAACGGTAGATACACATCATTGTTCATGTATAAACGCCAAAAGGTGTAGTCTATGATGTTTATCTTCTGAAACGGTAGATACACATCATTGTTCATGCATAAACGCCAAAAGGTGTAGTCTATGATGTTTATTTTCTAAAACGGTAGATACACATCATTGTTCATGCATAAACGCCAAAAGGTGTAGTCTATGATGTTTATCTTCTAAAACGGTAGATACACATCATTGTTCATGCATAAACGCCAAAAGGTGTAGTCTATGATGTTTATCTTCTAAAACGGTAGATACACATCATTGTTCATGCATAGACGCCAAAAGGTGTAGTCTATGATGTTTATCTTCTGAAACGGTAGATACACATCATTGTTCATGTATACACGCCAAAAGGTGTAGTCTATGATGTTTATCTTCTGAAACGGTAGATACACATCATTGTTCATGTATAAACGCCAAAAGGTGTAGTCTATGATGTTTATCTTCTGAAACGGTAGATACACATCATTGTTCATGTATAAACGCCAAAAGGTGTAGTCAATGATGTTTATCTTCGGAAACGGTAGATACACATCATTGTTCATGTATAAACGCCAAAAGGTGTAGTCTATGATGTTTATCTTCTGAAACGGTAGATACACATCATTGTTCATGTATAAACGCCAAAAGGTGTAGTCTATGATGTTTATCTTCTGAAACGGTAGATACACATCATTGTTCATGCATAAACGCCAAAAGGTGTAGTCTATGATGTTTATCTTCTGAAACGGTAGATACACATCATTGTTCATGTATAAACGCCAAAAGGTGTAGTCAATGATGTTTATCTTCTGAAACGGTAGATACACATCATTGTTCATGTATAAACGCCAAAAGGTGTAGTCTATGATGTTTATCTTCTGAAACGGTAGATACACATCATTGTTCATGTATAAACGCCAAAAGGTGTAGTCTATGATGTTTATCTTCTGAAACGGTAGATACACATCATTGTTCATGCATAAACGCCAAAAGGTGTAGTCTATGATGTTTATTTTCTAAAACGGTAGATACACATCATTGTTCATGCATAAACGCCAAAAGGTGTAGTCTATGATGTTTATCTTCTAAAACGGTAGATACACATCATTGTTCATGCATAAACGCCAAAAGGTGTAGTCTATGATGTTTATCTTCTGAAACGGTAGATACACATCATTGTTCATGTATAAACGCCAAAAGGTGTAGTCTATGATGTTTATCTTCTGAAACGGTAGATACACATCATTGTTCATGCATAAACGCCAAAAGGTGTAGTCTATGATGTTTATCTTCTGAAACGGTAGATACACATCATTGTTCATGTATAAACGCCAAAAGGTGTAGTCTATGATGTTTATCTTCTGAAACGGTAGATACACATCATTGTTCATGTATAAACGCCAAAAGGTGTAGTCAATGATGTTTATCTTCGGAAACGGTAGATACACATCATTGTTCATGTATAAACGCCAAAAGGTGTAGTCTATGATGTTTATCTTCTGAAACGGTAGATACACATCATTGTTCATGTATAAACGCCAAAAGGTGTAGTCTATGATGTTTATCTTCTGAAACGGTAGATACACATCATTGTTCATGTATAAACGCCAAAAGGTGTAGTCTATGATGTTTATCTTCTGAAACGGTAGATACACATCATTGTTCATGTATAAACGCCAAAAGGTGTAGTCAATGATGTTTATCTTCTGAAACGGTAGATACACATCATTGTTCATGTATAAACGCCAAAAGGTGTAGTCTATGATGTTTATCTTCTGAAACGGTAGATACACATCATTGTTCATGTATAAACGCCAAAAGGTGTAGTCTATGATGCTTATCTTCTGAAACGGTAGATACACATCATTGTTCATGTATAAACGCCAAAAGGTGTAGTCTATGATGTTTATCTTCGGAAACGGTAGATACACATCATTGTTCATGTATAAACGCCAAAAGGTGTAGTCTATGATGTTTATCTTCTGAAACGGTAGATACACATCATTGTTCATGCATAAACGCCAAAAGGTGTAGTTTATGATGTTTATCTTCTGAAACGGTAGATACACATCATTGTTCATGTATAAACGCCAAAAGGTGTAGTCAATGATGTTTATCTTCTAAAACGGTAGATACACATCATTGTTCATGTATAGACGCCAAAAGGTGTAGTCTATGATGTTTATCTTCTGAAACGGTAGATACACATCATTGTTCATGTATAAACGCCAAAAGGTGTAGTCTATGATGTTTATCTTCTAAAACGGTAGATACACATCATTGTTCATGCATAAACGCCAAAAGGTGTAGTCTATGATGTTTATCTTCTGAAACGGTAGATACACATCATTGTTCATGCATAAACGCCAAAAGGTGTAGTCTATGATGTTTATCTTCTGAAACGGTAGATACACATCATTGTTCATGTATAAACGCCAAAAGGTGTAGTCTATGATGTTTATCTTCTAAAACGGTAGATACACATCATTGTTCATGCATAAACGCCAAAAGGTGTAGTCTATGATGTTTATCTTCTGAAACGGTAGATACACATCATTGTTCATGTATAAACGCCAAAAGGTGTAGTCTATGATGTTTATCTTCTGAAACGGTAGATACACATCATTGTTCATGTATAGACGCCAAAAGGTGTAGTCTATGATGTTTATCTTCTGAAACGGTAGATACACATCATTGTTCATGCATAAACGCCAAAAGGTGTAGTCTATGATGTTTATCTTCTAAAACGGTAGATACACATCATTGTTCATGTAGAAACGCCAAAAGGTGTAGTCTATGATGTTTATCTTCTGAAACGGTAGATACACATCATTGTTCATGTATAAACGCCAAAAGGTGTAGTCTATGATGTTTATCTTCTGAAACGGTAGATACACATCATTGTTCATGTATAAACGCCAAAAGGTGTAGTCTATGATGTTTATCTTCGGAAACGGTAGATACACATCATTGTTCATGTATAAACGCCAAAAGGTGTAGTCTATGATGTTTATCTTCTGAAACGGTAGATACACATCATTGTTCATGTATAAACGCCAAAAGGCGTAGTCTATGATGTTTATCTTCGGAAACGGTAGATACACATCATTGTTCATGTATAAACGCCAAAAGGTGTAGTCTATGATGTTTATCTTCTGAAACGGTAGATACACATCATTGTTCATGTATAAACGCCAAAAGGTGTAGTCTATGATGTTTATCTTCTGAAACGGTAGATACACATCATTGTTCATGTATAAACGCCAAAAGGTGTAGTCTATGATGTTTATCTTCAAAAACGGTAGATACACATCATTGTTCATGTATAAACGCCAAAAGGTGTAGTCTATGATGTTTATCTTCTGAAACGGTAGATACACATCATTGTTCATGTATAAACGCCAAAAGGTGTAGTCTATGATGTTTATCTTCTGAAACGGTAGATACACATCATTGTTCATGTATAAACGCCAAAAGGTGTAGTCTATGATGTTTATCTTCTAAAACGGTAGATACACATCATTGTTCATGTATAAACGCCAAAAGGTGTAGTCTATGATGTTTATCTTCTAAAACGGTAGATACACATCATTGTTCATGTATAAACGCCAAAAGGTGTAGTCTATGATGTTTATCTTCTAAAACGGTAGATACACATCATTGTTCATGTATAAACGCCAAAAGGTGTAGTCTATGATGTTTATCTTCTGAAACTGTAGATACACATCATTGTTCATGTATAAACGCCAAAAGGTGTAGTCTATGATGTTTATCTTCTGAAACGGTAGATACACATCATTGTTCATGCATAAACGCCAAAAGGTGTAGTCTATGATGTTTATCTTCTAAAACGGTAGATACACATCATTGTTCATGCATAGACGCCAAAAGGTGTAGTCTATGATGTTTATCTTCTGAAACGGTAGATACACATCATTGTTCATGTATACACGCCAAAAGGTGTAGTCTATGATGTTTATCTTCTGAAACGGTAGATACACATCATTGTTCATGTATAAACGCCAAAAGGTGTAGTCTATGATGTTTATCTTCTGAAACGGTAGATACACATCATTGTTCATGCATAAACGCCAAAAGGTGTAGTCTATGATGTTTATCTTCTGAAACGGTAGATACACATCATTGTTCATGTATAAACGTGAATGAAAAGGTTTGTTTGTTTTCCTTGATTAAGATTTTTGTATATTAAAAGAAATAACCACCTTGATTCCCAATCGTGAATATTATCCAAGTCGTTATTAAGTTTTATTGTTAGTTTTCCATTAGGATCATCCACGATTAAATATAGGATTGTCATCTGCAAAGATTTTTATGGTCGAACGTTTGTCTGTGACAATGTCATTGGGGAAAATTATAAATAAGAGTGGTACCCTTGGAAACACAAACTTTAATATCGCACTACTGGGATTGAGAACTGCTAATCACAATTCTTTGTTTTACGTCAGCCTTTAACTCAAAATAAAAATGGAATCTTTATCTCAAATCGACTACAATTTTTTCCATAATCCCTTAAGCCAAGCCCTATCTAATACTTTGCTAATTTAGTTTACAAATGTACCGTCATCCCATTCAAATCGTGGGTAAAATGTAAGTCTTAATCTCCAACTCGTCAACGAATGTTACACGTACATATTCACATAGAGGTATTCTAAATTAATAAGCATCAATATATCAGTTGAGTTTTAGTGAGGTATTACTGAGAGAATTATCTTCAGATTAACACAATTTGAATTTCTAAGTATTCAGGTTGTACATGTGTCGTTGACTTTAATGACTGACACGTGTAATCGACGTTTTTGACGTTTGACAATGAAATCGTGTTAATGTACATTAAATGTCTAGTTTTTATTGTTAAGTAATAATCATTTGGACAGTAACATACAGTGTTATGTTGAAATGGACAGTTTCTAACTGTTTTGTCTGATTGTTTGTATTTGTACATTTTATGCAGTTAACGGATCCTACATTATAACATTAAAGGAAAGTTCACAAAATATTAATTTGAAATGTTGTTCCTTTGTACATTAAAATCCAGTTATTCCGAATATTTAATTGTTATTCGGAATGTCAGAAAAGAGCAAATAGTGTAAATAAGATGCATAGAAATATATTGTCACAGGTGGAAACAGTACCGATTGATTTGATATCTGTGGTTCTGACATATCTTTTGTTCTACTTTCCTTCTAGTTTGTAGTTAATTTGACTGTTTCCTCCTACTACCTTAGCTGTAGAGAAAAACAATAACAGATATACGAACAGGATAACATATTCCTAGGTCTCTCCCAGGCGTTAGGAACATTGATGTTTATTGTCACTTTAGAAATGTACAAGCTATGTCGTGTCTATCATCACTATCTGGGGTGGAGGTGGGGAAGAGGGCGTGGACATATATGTCGAACTGACCAATGAAATACCCGGTCTTTGGCAGGTGTCTGGAAATCATACTCAAATATGTGATGTTAGGTTTTCTGGTCAGATGTCAGCAACTTTAACCAATTTGTCATACAGGCCCCAACAACTCTCCCAGAAGGGGGAAGCCATGTGTTGCATCCTGTCAAATATAGTATTTATCCTCAATCAGAACAAAATATCTATAAGATATTTGTATGAAAAGAAATGTTAACAGGTGATGGACAACTATACCACCAATATCAACAAAACGAACAATCACCTCCCAGATTAAACCACTGGACATACAAAAAAACGCGACATATAGCGTTAGAAACCAGGTCCTGTCTTGGGACAGGCATAAATGTGGCGGTGCTAAACCGATTTGATATGATTCTAACCCTCCTCTCTTGATAATTGGATCTTAAACGGCAATACAGATATAAACAAACGATAAAATAAAACTAACGCGTGTCGCCTGACGTTAACGTCAACGAGTAAAAGTTGAAAAATGGCCCGAAGTCGACAATCATTTATAACTTTTGAATTTTTGGTGCTGATCAAATATCAAAGCTAGCTGCCATCATGGATCTAAAATAACATTAAACCCTATGGAAGTATACTGTCGGAAGGTGACAACTTCCACAATGCCAACGACAGACCCATAACATAATATGACGGCGCGCGAGATATTTTCGGTCGTGTAATGATCGATTGATAATTGGTGTTTAATGTCAAATGAACACTACTATCTATATTAAATTGAAAAAATCTTGAAATGTCAATTCTTTTTAAAAAGAGATATAATCAAATATATATATTTGACAATTTTCGGTAAAATATTGTTGAAAGTAGCGTTAAACACCATAACCCTAACCCTACTATTTTCAGATTTCAAGATTCTCCCACGATATTAACATAATTGTAAGTAGATATATACTGAAGTGTTACTTCATTATACCCCTGCAATATTCTATAGCATAAATTCAAAATATTAAACTAGGTCAAAATAACGCGATAGATATTTTGTTTAAGTTAGCTTTGTTCTTTTGTTGATGGAGAATTGTTGACTTTTATTATGAATAAGCGAGTAAATATTTCAACAACAGAAATCCATTTAACATGCAATATACTTTGAAATACTGTCTCATCTTTCTAACAATAAAATGTTTTTCTCAATGGTAAAAACCACTCGGCCTGTCAATGAATAAAAGCTATTGAATTGAAGAAACAATATTAGAATTCTAGTAATTAAGTGATGTATTCGAAAATAAACATGATCAAATAAAGAGATTTATGAGCATGTTAAGATTTCAGATAGCAGTTTAATTTGCCAGATATAACGCGAATTAATTTACATTTCCACAATTTAACATCAGATTGTGGGAGGAAAGGATAAAATGCAGTCAGATGTTGATTTATCCAATTGCTGTGTTTATTTCTAGAATCCCAAGAGACCCATCCTGTTACAACTTCAAGGCATTATTAAATATTAGACAATATATTTTGCTTTAAACAAAATCCTATTGTATTCACTAGCGATGTAAAACGTTGAATTATGGATTGAATTTTACTTTAGAATTTTAAAAAGTTATATTGAAAAACTACAAAAAGGTAAACGATAAAAATAGATGAAAACTAAATATCTATATATAAGTATATAATATCTATATAAATTGCTTAAAAAATACAGTTTATGTAATGTTAAGCTCTTCAAAACATGAACTGTTCTCCTTATCTAAGAATTTCTATCACAATTTAGGCTTTTTGTCTAAAATTAACAAAAAATGTACAAACAAATATTATATATTTATACCCAATATAAAAAAAACGTTTCTTATACTTATTAATCAAAGGGACTCAGTGAAGAGGTTCAAAATAACCTAATAAAACGTGAATATTAGCATTTTAATTGTTCTGGATAAGGGAGGTAAATCCGTCAAAACTGTCTTCAATTCATTTTTACAAATTACCAACAATAGACAAATCCAGTACGAATTCGGAATGTTTTACTCATTTAAGATTACTCCAGATGAAATTCTATAGAATAGAACTAGGATCCCACAGAAAGGATCAAATCAATTACACAACTCACCCTTAGTACGGGATGCAAATGAGTGCCTCGTGTATGGGAATGTCACTTCCAGTGCAAAAACAAGTAAATTGCAGTAGATTGTTGTCGCTGATGGCCCGTTTCTTGACCGCTCTATCCATTTTATCCTCATTCTGTCATGAGGTAATCAATACATCCTCTCAAATGTTCTTTCAATTGTCACCTTTTCATATTTACCTACAGGTATATACAAATGTATGTATTGTTTGCAAGCTCCTTTTTTTCTTTTGTTTATTTTAAACATTTTATTTTTCATACCAGAACACTGATAAGACACACGTTTTATCAACTTAGAACGTCTTCCCCAGTCATTACATTACTTTACATATAATCAGAACATTAGTTAATACATAATAAGTATAAATAAAAATGTGTATTAATATGAAAACGAAACAAAAAGTATTTTCACATGTAAATGCGTGCGTGCGTGCGTGCGTGTATAGGGGAAGGGGGCTTAGCACCACAAAATGGTAAATACTGAATACACATCTGGTGGACGAAAATGATACTGATATATTGGATGTTTATTACATTGTGTCTGATCAAATCAGTATAGTGTTGCTAATTAAATAAATCACTATTGAGGTTGCCATTGATATAATAGTCTATATATAGAGCCTACTGCAAATAATCTATTAGCATATATCAGATGGTTTTTGTCACAATATAATCTATGAAATGATAATCTGATAAATCTTAAAAATAGAAGAGATTATCATCGTTTTTTCCATGAATAAGCAAATATTATTATGTACTTACATTGTACAACGAATACAGTTTTGTTTATAGGGGTGAGTGGGTGTTCTGGTGTTTAGCGTCACTTTCAACAATATTTCAGTTTTAGTGGTTAAGGAAACCGGAGTATCCAGAGAAAACCACCGACCTGCCGCACGTCACTGACAAACTTTATCACATGATGTAGTATCGAGTACACCTCGCAATGAGCGAGATTCGAATTCACCACGATGGATGTGATAGGCACTTATTGCATAGGTAGTTGTAAATCCAACCACCATGCGATCACGACCACGACGACCCCTCAAATTGTTGGAATTAAATATTGAATATAAAATGGTAATATAATGGAATTATTATTTAATTATGTGGAAGTATCGTTTCATAAAAACCACGACGATTTAATGAAAACATTAGTTAAACACTAACCTTTTTAACCATAAGAGGGTATAAACATATTAGCCTATTTGACATCAAAACCAAGTAGAGAAAATCGTCATGAGAATTAAATAACGGACTTTGATATCTGAATCAGACACTCAGTTTTTTTTTTAACAAATAAAGTTTTTAAACAACTAAAGGCTCAACTTTCATCGTTTGTTTCTAGGAAGTTTGTAGCTTCTAAAAGAAAAGCTTATACACAGTTCTTGCAATAATACTGTGTACACATATTCTCGTGTCCGGGAACACTTCAACATTTGTAAGTGTAAAATATCAATGTACAAAACCAATGTTATATTATATTTTATGTTATTATTGAAACTTTGCATGTAAAGCAGTGTATATAATAAAGAAAAAAGAAGTTCACGTTGAGTAAAATACATGTACAACTTTTCTTCTAAGAAAACTACGCTTTCTTCTGCTGACCGAAATCTAGGGTTAGAACTATTTTTAATGGAACAATTTTATACTGAAATTACTCTTTTCCTACAGAATCATCCTGCATTGTTTTACAAATCATTGATATTGCACTTAATTTAGTTGGTGTCAACCAGATCACATATGCCTATCCTATATTATTATATTAAAATCATGAGTCAGCAATATTGACAAAATACAACCAATTTCCACAGATAAAATGAATTTACATGATAGTCAATTGCTGTAGGTTGAGGTATGGGAATAAGCGAAGGATTAATTCATGATGAGGGACCGTCATTGCCGCTTCACATGAAAACAGTGCCTATTACCGCTTGTCAGTTCAGTACCGCCGGAGGTGAGGAGTATTTGGTACATCTTTATGTGCTTAGGATGTTCTGTTATTTACGACAGGTGTCTGGTTTTCAAGAAAACGGACTGCCACGATAAAACTATTTATATATATTTTTTTAAATATGTATATTATTGAAAGTGGCGTTAAACTCTACCAAGCACAATACCTGAATTCATGATAGCTGTCATGAAACAATTTGGTCTTAATATATGGTACCCTTGTCCAAATAATATATTTGACTGATCTAGTGTGCTGGTTAGACATTTTTGAACAGACTCTTGAGACCAGTACTGGATTGTACAAACGTTTTTAAATCTAAGTGTATATCAAAACTTAATTGACACTTAAAATTACTTGAAATGTACATGGAATTAATTTACACTTAAGTTTTAATTGAGACTTTTTATTGAGGTTTGTGTAACCCAGTCCTGGATATCAACCGAGACGGCGATGCGAAAGGAAGGAATGACTCACTTAAAATGTGAAAACTCAAATCGTCTTGTTTCCATATCCTTTAAGATTATATGTATGGTCGGTATCCGTACCAGAGTTTTATGTTTGTGTAGAGTGGGATGAGTAAACAGTTCCCACTCAATAAGGTGCATGTTCATTATTTTATATCTTGGACGATTTTGTGTATGACATACCATTTCTTATCGGTTCTCTTTCAACGGTCTTACTTCCCAGTTTTATCGTTTTGGATTTCATTAATTAATGAATACAAATTTCAAATGGTTTTGAACTTTCGATTAATCTTATAAATATCTTGATTGGAGCATTGTGGGTGTTTTGTAATTATTTTTTTATAATCTGGTAATGTCGATATACTAATGGATTGAAAGAAAAAAAAAGTAATTGTCAGCAATATAACCAAAATAAACTATACGAGCAACTCGGCTGTCAAACTTTCATACACAAAAAAATCATCGGACAGACACAAAATGTGGCGGTGTTAAACTGGCCAAAGGGATCAGCATTCTTCTCTCTTTAATTCTAGATCTCCATCTACTGAAGCAAAAACATACAAACAATAAAACGCATACGACGACTCTCTTCCACAGAAATGACCATAATATAAACACACTACTGTCATTACACATCCTTTTGCTTCCTTAATATTTTAAAATGCAATGTATACACTACACACATAGCTATATAATTTATAGCGCTCTATGCGTTTCTGGAATAACCTTCATCAGACACGCTCAATGTCAAAAACATTGGACTGACAAATAACTTAAAAATCTTTGGGAACATGAAAAGCAAAGGGTCTAAATAGGATAGTCATATCAAATTCAAAGTAAAGAGCGAGTTATATTTGCCTAACGTCAAATTAGAAAATATCGACAATACCAAGCTAAAACAATGGCGGCAACAAGTTAACAATGCATGTTGTGTAAAAGACAAACAGCTTGCTTTAAAATTACTATTCCAGTAAAACAAATGTCAACTAATAAACAAATTTACGGTGCTGGTTTTTGTATGGTGGACTATAGATGATGGATTGATTGTTGGTTGTTAAACGCCCCTCAGCAAATATTGCATGCATATTCAGTTCAGCAATATATAAAAAAATGATCTGATAAAGGGAAATTGGGAAACGACTTTTGACAATCTATTGACAAATATTGAGAGTTGGGTAGGAACGAAAAGGATAACCTTTGGTAGCGACAACTTTACATATACAAATGTAATCAGAACATTAGTTAATACATAATAAGCATAAGTAAACATGTGTATTAATATGAAAACGAAAAAAAAGTATTTTCACATGTAAATGCGTGCGTGCGTGCGTGCGTGCGTGTATAGGGGAGGGGGGCTTAGCACCACAAAATGGTAAATACTGAATACACATCTGATGGACGAAAATGATACTGATATATTGGATGTTTATTACATTGTGTCTGATCAAATCAGTATAGTGTTGCTAATTAAAAAAAATCACTATTGAGGTATAATAGTCTATATATAGAGCCTAATGCAAATAATCTATTAACGTATATCAGATGGTTTTTGTCACAATATAATCTATGAAATGATAATCTGATAAATCCTAAAAATAGAAGAGATTATCATCGTTTTTTCCATGAATAAGCAAATATTATTATGTACTTACATTGTACAACGAATACAGTTTTGTTTATAGGGGTGAGTGGGTGTTCTGGTGTTTAGCGTCACTTTCAACAATATTTCAGTTTTAGTGGTTAAGGAAACCGGAGTATCCAGAGAAAACCACCGACCTGCCGCACGTCACTGACAAACTTTATCACATGATGTAGTATCGAGTACACCTCGCAATGAGCGAGATTCGAATTCACAACGATGGATGTGATAGGCACTTATTGCATAGGTAGTTGTAAGTCCAACCACCATGCGATCACGACCACGACGACCCCTCAAATTGTTGGAATTAAATATTGAATATAAAATGGTAATATAATGGAATTATTATTTAATTATGTGGAAGTATCGTTTCATAAAAACCACGACGATTTAATGAAAACATTAGTTAAACATTAATCTTTTTATAACCATAAGAGGGTACAAACATATTAGCCTATTTGACATCAAAACCAAGTAGAGAAAATCGTCATGAGAATTAAATAACGGACTTTGATATCTGAATCAGACACTCAGTTTTTTTTTTAACAAATAGAGTTTTTAAACAACTAAAGGCTCAACTTTCATCGTTTGTTTCTAGGAAGTTTGTAGCTTCTAAAAGAAAAGCTTATACACAGTTCTTGCAATAATACTGTGTACACATATTCTCGTGTCCGGGAACACTCCAACATTTGTAAGTGTAAAATATCAATGTACAAAACCAATGTTATATTATATTTTATGTTATTATTGAAACTTTGCATGTAAAGCAGTGTATAAAATAAAGAAAAAAGAAATTCACGTTGAGTAAAATACATGTACAACTTTTCTTCTAAGAAAACTACGCTTTCTTCTGCTGACCGAAATCTAGGGTTAGAACTATTTTTAATGGAACAATTTTATACTGAAATTACTCTTTCCCTACAGAATCATCCTGCATTGTTTTACAAATCATTGATATTGCACTTAATTTAGTTGGTGTCAACCAGATCACATATGCCTATCCTATATTATTATATTAAAATCATGAGTCAGCAATATTGACAAAATACAACCAATTTCCACAGATAAAATGAATTTACATGATAGTCAATTGCTGTAGGTTGAGGTATGGGAATAAGCGAAGGATTAATTCATGATGAGGGACCGTCATTGCCGCTTCACATGAAATCAGTGCCTATTACCGCTTGTCAGTTCAGTACCGCCGGAGGTGAGGAGTATTTGGTACATCTTTATGTGCTTAGGATGTTCTGTTATTTACGACAGGTGTCTGGTTTTCAAGAAAACGGACTGCCACGATAAAACTATTTATATATATTTTTTTAAATATGTATATTATTGAAAGTGGCGTTAAACTCTACCAAGCACAATACCTGAATTCATGATAGCTGTCATGAAACAATTTGGTCTTAATATATGGTACCCTTGTCCAAATAATATATTTGACTGATCTAGTGTGCTGGTTAGACATTTTTGAACAGACTCTTGAGACCAGTACTGGATTGTACAAACGTTTTTAAATCTAAGTGTATATCAAAACTTAATTGACACTTAAAATTACTTGAAATGTACATGGAATTAATTTACACTTAAGTTTTAATTGAGACATTTTATTGAGGTTTGTGTAACCCAGTCCTGGATATCAACCGAGACGGCGATGCGAAAGGAAGGAATGACTCACTTAAAATGTGAAAACTCAAATCGTCTTGTTTCCATATCCTTTAAGATTATATGTATGGTCGGTATCCGTACCAGAGTTTTATGTTTGTGTAGAGTGGGATGAGTAAACAGTTCCCACTCAATAAGGTGCATGTTCATTATTTTATATCTTGGACGATTTTGTGTATGACATACCATTTCTTATCGGTTCTCTTTCAACGGTCTTACTTCCCAGTTTTATCGTTTTGGATTTCATTAATTAATGAATACAAATTTCAAATGGTTTTGAACTTTCGATTAATCTTATAAATATCTTGATTGGAGCATTGTGGGTGTTTTGTAATTATTTTTTTATAATCTGGTAATGTCGATATACTAATGGATTGAAAGAAAAAAAAAGTAATTGTCAGCAATATAACCAAAATAAACTATACGAGCAACTCGGCTGTCAAACTTTCATACACAAAAAAATCATCGGACAGACACAAAATGTGGCGGTGTTAAACTGGCCAAAGGGATCAGCATTCTTCTCTCTTTAATTCTAGATCTCCATCTACTGAAGCAAAAACATACAAACAATAAAACGCATACGACGACTCTCTTCCACAGAAATGACCATAATATAAACACACTACTGTCATTACACATCCTTTTGCTTCCTTAATATTTTAAAATGCAATGTATACACTACACACATAGCTATATAATTTATAGCGCTCTATGCGTTTCTGGAATAACCTTCATCAGACACGCTCAATGTCAAAAACATTGGACTGACAAATAACTTAAAAATCTTTGGGAACATGAAAAGCAAAGGGTCTAAATAGGATAGTCATATCAAATTCAAAGTAAAGAGCGAGTTATATTTGCCTAACGTCAAATTAGAAAATATCGACAATACCAAGCTAAAACAATGGCGGCAACAAGTTAACAATGCATGTTGTGTAAAAGACAAACAGCTTGCTTTAAAATTACTATTCCAGTAAAACAAATGTCAACTAATAAACAAATTTACGGTGCTGGTTTTTGTATGGTGGACTATAGATGATGGATTGATTGTTGGTTGTTAAACGCCCCTCAGCAAATATTGCATGCATATTCAGTTCAGCAATATATAAAAAAAATGATCTGATAAAGGGAAATTGGGAAACGACTTTTGACAATCTATTGACAAATATTGAGAGTTGGGTAGGAACGAAAAGGATAACCTTTGGTAGCGACAACTTTACATATACAAATGTAATCAGAACATTAGTTAATACATAATAAGCATAAGTAAACATGTGTATTAATATGAAAACGAAAAAAAAGTATTTTCACATGTAAATGCGTGCGTGCGTGCGTGCGTGCGTGTATAGGGGAGGGGGGCTTAGCACCACAAAATGGTAAATACTGAATACACATCTGATGGACGAAAATGATACTGATAGATTGGATGTTTATTACATTGTGTCTGATCAAATCAGTATAGTGTTGCTAATTAAAAAAAAATCACTATTGAGGTATAATAGTCTATATATAGAGCCTAATGCAAATAATCTATTAACGTATATCAGATGGTTTTTGTCACAATATAATCTATGAAATGATAATCTGATAAATCCTAAAAATAGAAGAGATTATCATCGTTTTTTCCATGAATAAGCAAATATTATTATTTACTTACATTGTACAACGAATACAGTTTTGTTTATAGGGGTGAGTGGGTGTTATGGTGTTTAGCGTCACTTTCAACAATATTTCAGTTTTAGTGGTTAAGGAAACCGGAGTATCCAGAGAAAACCACCGACCTGCCGCACGTCACTGACAAACTTTATCACATGATGTAGTATCGAGTACACCTCGCAATGAGCGAGATTCGAATTCACAACGATGGATGTGATAGGCACTTATTGCATAGGTAGTTGTAAATCCAACCACCATGCGATCACGACCACGACGACCCCTCAAATTGTTGGAATTAAATATTGAATATAAAATGGTAATATAATGGAATTATTATTTAATTATGTGGAAGTATCGTTTCATAAAAACCACGACGATTTAATGAAAACATTAGTTAAACATTAATCTTTTTATAACCATAAGAGGGTATAAACATATTAGCCTATTTGACATCAAAACCAAGTAGAGAAAATCGTCATGAGAATTAAATAACGGACTTTGATATCCGAATCAGACACTCAGTTTTTTTTTTAACAAATAGAGTTTTTAAACAACTAAAGGCTCAACTTTCATCGTTTGTTTCTAGGAAGTTTGTAGCTTCTAAAAGAAAAGCTTATACACAGTTCTTGCAATAATACTGTGTACACATATTCTCGTGTCCGGGAACACTTCAACATTTGTAAGTGTAAAATATCAATGTAAAAAACCAATGTTATATTATATTTTATGTTATTATTGAAACTTTGCATGTAAAGCAGTGTATAAAATAAAGAAAAAAGAAATTCACGTTGAGTAAAATACATGTACAACTTTTCTTCTAAGAAAACTACGCTTTCTTCTGCTGACCGAAATCTAGGGTTAGAACTATTTTTAATGGAACAATTTTATACTGAAATTACTCTTTTCCTACAGAATCATCCTGCATTGTTTTACAAATCATTGATATTGCACTTAATTTCAATTAATTATGCACTGTAGATGCTTGAGCCTCCTCTTGCATTTTCAATCAGACTTTGAGTCATATTAGATGGTGTCAACCAGATCACATATGCCTATCCTATATTATTATATTAAAATCATGAGTCAGCAATATTGACAAAATACAACCAATTTCCACAGATAAAATGAATTTACATGATAATCAATTGCTGTAGGTTGAGGTATGGGAATAAGCGAAAGATTTTATTAATTCAGGATGAGGGACCGCCATTGCCGCTTCACATGAAATCAGTGCCTATTACCGCTTGTCAGTTCAGTACCGCCGGAGGTGAGGAGTATTTGGTACATCTTTATGTGCTTAGGATGTTCTGTGATTTACGACAGGTGTCTGGTTTTCAAGAAAACGGACTGCCACGATAAAACTTTTTATATATATTTTTTTAAATATGTATATTATTGAAAGTGGCGATTCATGATAGCGACTACAATGGGCCAGCTGTTTTTCGAAATACATAGAAGTGGTCTTTATCGTGCAAGGAGAGTGTCTACGTGTCTACGATATGACTTTCCGTATTATAAAATGACAACCACCCATCGAGAGGGCATCCAATATTCGCCAAATGAGGACGCACTGGGCAGCTTTGTGGGGTGAGCCCTAGGAACCGTTGTCAGTACCTAGCAGGAGGTTTAAATGCCCTTCATTTCATTCATGAAATAAACAAGTTAATCATAACCTTAATTAGATTGGCTACAAATTATTAGGTTTATTCTTCTGACAACTTGTATTTTGTCACATTTTAGACATAATTACCGTGTTGATATCTAGCACCCTTTAATTTAGATTATCCTATCTTATATAGTGCGTGTGGAGGTGTGTGAGTGAGATTAAAAATCATTTAATTTAGTCAAAATGTAATTAGTGAGTAGGTGTTTGTATAGAACATACTACTTCTTTCCTGTCAAATTATTAAATTAGGTTTGCAATATTTTATTATGATTATCACTTAATTCTATTCCATTAGATTTGAATTCTCACAGCCATTAACTTTTAATATTAAATTGCACAATAATCAAACTATGGATGGTCATAAGTTCAGTCATTCATATATTTTATTAAGGGAGGTGGCAAAATGAGAAGAAATAAAATGGAAGCCAAAAATATTACATTTTATTAATTTTCCTATTTCCTTAAAAGACTACCCACCTAAACGGCTTATTTGATTGTGTAATCATACAGAAAATGTAATTGATCTGCCTTCATATTCCTCGCTTTAAGTAAGTTATTGGTTGTATTAATATATTGTCACGCAATCTAAACCTGTGTTGTTGTCTTTTTTTTACCCCATACGGAAAGAAAAAAGATTTCCATATAGTAATACCACAATAGTGAACAATCCGGAAGCAATGTATACATACCTACATGAAAAAAAAATATATCACAAGGAAACGGGCCAAATAAGGTCTGGACATAAACTCCCACAGAAAAAGGAAGTTGTGTTTTAGCAGGTGTGATTAATAATAAGAATACGAATTTAGCCTCCTTTAGCTGTTTCTACATTTGCTGTAATATATAACTAATTAAGTCTGTGGAGACAATCTAGTTGTCAATATTCACTATTATTATTCAACCTAATCTACCACGTGTATAGTTGGAGAGCACCATTTAATTTTTACAGGATTATGTAGAATGAAATCTGTCATCTCAGATATACATGTATTATGGCCTTTTTGGCATCCTTTGAACTACTCTTTTACCAAATCTTCAATATTTGTTATTCAAACGTCTTCCTTTTTTATATTTTGTATTTTAATTCTTCCAGTCCCTACGTATGAAACTATAGTTAATACCATATCAAGAGACATTGCTAATATTGAAAAGTTTTTGACTTCACACTATCGTCTTTTTCATAAGCGTCGTCGTGGTCATGATATTATGGTAGTTTGATTTACAAATACCTGTGCAATCAGTGCATCACCACTAAAGTTGTGAGTTCGAATCCCACTAATGGCGAGTTGTACTCGATACAACTTTATGTAATAAAATTTGTCAGTGACTTGTGGTAGGTGGGTGGTTTTCTTCGGGTACTCCTCTTTTCTCCACCAATAACACTTATCTCCACAATATAACTGAAGTATTTTTGAAAGTGACGTTAAACACCATAGCCCTTACCCTTCTTCTATACTTCAATATACTGTTCCCACTAGATAGCGACAAACATTATTTGCTGATGTATTAACTAGGACAAAAACCTTAAGAAAAGCTTAAATATACCAAAGGGGTAATCAGAAGCCGTAAGTCGAAGAAGAACATACAATACAATTGCCATTAGAAAAAGGAAAACAGGACAAATGACACACAAAACACTACATTGAAGACAAAAACTTGAGCAACACGAATCCCACTAAACACCGGGGGTAAAATCAGGTGCTCTGGAAGGGAAGCCAGTAATCTAGACATATAGGTTTATAAGGTCCTCTCAAAATATGTTATTCTCATACTTGTACAATTTCCATAAACTTAGCTATGATGCTTTGTCTCTTCTTCCTCCATTTTCAATAAGAAGACGGGTTTTCACAACTGAAATTACGGCAGGGTTTTCTTTCAAATTGATTTTAAAAGGAAAAGTTCTTACCAAATGAAATCAAATATTTTAGAAACTGTTGTTACAATTTGACAGCCGGAAACTTTGAGCCGTAATGAAAGGGGGAGGTTGGCGCTTTAAAATCTGATTCAACCCACCATTTCTTTAGAAATGCCTGTACCAAGTCAGGGTCATTGCGTTTTTCACAGTTTTCCGGTTGTTGACTGATTTTGTCTGTTTATATACTTATGAGTTTTGACTTTCCCTTTGTTAGATTGTTCGAGTTCGGTAATTTTGTTATTACCCTTATTTATAAACAAACCAAATATTGCAATCATCCATCGTAAGTACATCTAGAGGGTATTATCCATGGTATCTTTTCCTCGGTTCTAATGCCTTCATTGTATTTTTCAAACAGTTTGGATGTTGATGGAATGAGCATGAACTTGTTGTATTTAATTTTTCTTTATTTCTGACAATTTTATATAAACAACAATTTCAAGTATGAAATAAGTAATTCTGAATGTATGTTATTTAATCTTACAACAATACATCTGCAGGAACTTTATTATTTCGGTCTATAACAATGATTTAGACTCCGAAAGCAATATGTCCACACGTTTGTTGGATTAGGCTTAGGCTTATGGTGTTTAGCGTCATTTTCAACGATATTGCAGCTATATGATGGCGATCAGTTTTATTGGTGGAGCCACACGGTTGATACCACAATTTGAATTCTATTATGCAAATGTATTGGACTATTATTTTCAATATTTAATGTGTTTCATTTCTACGATTTTTGAAAGATTTTGGAACTACAGGCATAACTATGCGTTTCTGTAATAACCGTCATCAGGTGGGCTCAACGTGAAAAACTTGGAAAGCCAAATGATTTAAAAGTATTTGGGAGCAAAAAACAAACACCAAAAGAGCATGCATTATGTATTCATTAATATTAGTACGTTCATTTGTTTTGTTCATACAATATCGCACTTTTGTTGTGATATCGGTATGATATATAACTATTTTTTTAATCTGATATACTATAGGTAAAAAGCCAACTAGTATTACTGTGAGCACAGCTCACAAAGATATACCCCCGCTCCCCACATCTGTCCAACCTATTTCCATAACCAAAACATTACTGATTGTTCCGACCAAAAATGAAAGGGACCCTCCTCTCTTCACCGGTAAGCTGCTGATAAAATTTGAAAATATTCTGAGAAACACTACTCAAGTTATCATACGATATAGGGTAAAAATCCTATTTTCCATCATATCAAGTCCAATAACTCTGGAACGGCAAAAATAAAAATCGTCAAAAATGAAAGAGATCCTCCTCTCTTCACCGGTAAGCTGCTGATAAAATTGCAAAACATTCTGAGAAACACTACTCAAGTTATCGTACGACATAGGATTTGTCTACAGACAGACGGACATGGTGAAACCAGTATACCCCCTACAACTTCGTTGCAGGGGGTATAAATAGGCTGACAAAATGTGGTACTTTTGTTTTGGTGGGATAACAGTATCTAAGATTCTTAACACTTGAGATGGTTATCGGGGAGCGCGAATTGAAACCATGTCAGTAATGTGAGGTTTGTGGTGAGGCAAATGCCTTTACAGGAATATGATCGAAAGGTGGGGATGAAAGTAATAATAAGCTCTATATATATATATATATATATATATATTTATATATACGTCTGAAAATTAAACCAAACAGTGTTAGAATTAGATTTCAGAGTTGTCAAATTGTTGTTCTTCCCTCGACGGGATTCGAACCCACACCATTGATACACTGCAGCACCATTCGCTTATCCTTACCTCCAGCGCCCTAGACCATTCGACCACATCCCATTTTCAAAAGACATTTTTTTAATATATGTGTAAAGCATGTTGAGGTTCGTGGAGTTTGCTTATGTTGTGCCAGTTTGTTGTTAACGAGTGTTACAATTTTGGGGCCTCTTGATAAGGAGCTTTACAAAATGTATAAGTTTAAAATTCAATTTTTTCAACCATCTGTATGAATATATTATTGGTTATTTAAAAACGTAGAAATGTCTACACTATTATTTTACATTTATTATTTGAAATAACCACAAATATTTTTCCCTTTTAAAATACAAAAAATGATTGGAAATGTTTTTGAAAATATATAATAATACTTCTAAGCGAATGTCTGAATGTCTCGTTCGAAGATTTCCTGTTCCGATGTAATTTAATGACAATGAAGCAAGCGTATTTTGAAAAATCTAGTTTTATTCATGTAAAACGTTCGATGATTTCTCATGAGTGTGCCAGCAGTGTAGAGCAGGAACCGCTTACCCTTCCGGAGCACCTGCTCAATCACTTACTCTCTGTGTAGTGTTTTGTGGATCAGTGTGTCTCCATTTTCTTATGAGCATTGTTTTGTCTATCCTTCGTTGATTTACGACTTCTGATTACCCTTTTGGAATCTTCAAACTTATCTCACAAGAAGAGGTACATTTTGTTTTGGTTAGTTTTATAAATTACAAATGAATTATCATATATCAGAACTTGCTATAAAAACAATATTGCAATTTTGACAATTACTATTTGATTGACTACCTTCCCGGCATGCTTCATTCAGAGAAAGTGACGCATAATCAAAAATGTATTCATAACTGTAGTTGTTATGCTGTGCATGTGTTACTTTGGCTTTAGTTATTGGTTTATTGGTGGTATCTCGTGTGTATATTCTTATTCTCAAAAACCAAATTAAATATGGCAGCTTCTACACCATGAAGATTAAATATGCTATGTGTAATGCTCAAGATTATATCATTCTTTATTATAAAGCTGTTCGCTCTGTTATATGTGAGAGTTGGCATTTTACTAAACACTTGTATGACGGTATAAACAGGGGATGATTAGGCCCATAACACTAGATTAACCCCGTCATATTTATTGACGTTCCTGTACCAAGCCAATAAAGTGAGCCATCATGTGTTAGTGGTATCGATTTTACATCTCTCTAGAGAACTGTTCGGACAGTGTTGTATTTTTTGTTTTTCGTCTTACTAATAAGAGTTTTCCGTTTTCACTCGGTACCTACCACAACAAGTATTTTATTGTCCAAAATTACAAATCTACTCAGTGTTATGCTATTTTTGTCACCAAGAACCTTGAAATACTTTTCAGAATTGAAAAATGATAGTCAAGTGTCATTGGTGAGATTCGGAGAGCTACATCCAGTATTTGTTTTAAATATGTCTATCAAGCTTAGTTTAACAGTGTTATACAACCAAATAGTCCTTACAAAATACTGTGTTATCTATACTTATGAGAGCCCATCATTATCACGAATATATTGAATACTATGTGACATGTCTATTGCATTTCCCAGCTACAAAATTGTGTGAAATTGCAGGAAGTATTTCTTAGTTTTCTTTCACAAGTTTTTGCTGAATATTTGATACTTCGAAAGTTTTACGATCGCCATCATGACATGGTTAACTGTTACGGAAAATCTGTGTCACAAATGACCACGGATATACTTGACGTAAGTACTTCCCGGTCATTTTCTCATTCATGACTTATCACCGGGTTTGCAGCAAGAGTAGTACGACAGGTACCACTAATGGAACTTCCTACCCTTCCGGAGCAGCTGAGGTCACCCTGATTTTTAGTGGGATTCGTGCTGCTCGATTCTTAGTTTTCTGTGTAGTGTCTTGTAGATTATTGTTTGTCTTTTTTCTTTTCAACATTGTGTTGTGTGTTCTTCTTGGATTTATGGATCCTGATTGCTTCTTTGGTATCTTCAAACCATTATTTCGTCACTACCCGAATTAAGGAAAGGAGAAATGCCTGACATTGAATTGACCGATGAAACCACGACCTGAAGTAGACATCTGGAATGGTTAACACATGCCGCGTTTATCAGGACGAGAACACATGTCAGTTGTGTTAGACTTGTCGTCAGAAGTCAGTTGCGTTACAGTTATTAATTAGTATTTAATTCTCTGAATGTGAATCTATGATTCCATAAATTGTTAGCTTAAACATAATTTAATTTGCCAATTAAATAAACAAAATGGATAGGACACAAGTTAAATAAACTTATGAAGTCTTCTCAAAATTACAATTTGTTACATTAAATAAGTATATAAAAGGCATGTAATTACTATATATAACGAATCAATAATGAATATTCACGAACAGAAGGAAAAATCAAATCAAGATGGATTCAAATGATATGCATGTTCACCCAATTCAATTCCAGTTATACCAGTTATACGATAAGGAATCTTTTTGAACATTTAATACAATCAAAAATATATTTAAATACAATACAATTTTGTTCATAAGTTAAATTTACATCGCCACATGTCAGAAATGTGATATCTAGAGTATAGCAGGTTGTAACCATGTTGAGATTATCTATCAATGTAGTTCTGGCTTGTAAGTATATTGGACAATTCAAAAAGAAATGTTTTAAATTTTCAAGGGCAGCTCCACATAGACAAGAGGGGTCAGATACAATTCCTACTCGAAATAAATCATAATTTAAAAACGAAGCTGAACTTCTTAGCTGGGTTAAAATCATATTCAATTTCCGAGGACCATATAAATAATGTTTAGGAACAGCATGATTTTTAGTTTCATCAATTTTCTTTAATTCTGATGTAAATTCTGATAAGGTATCAACGTTTCGAATAGTGTTATTTAAACTATTCCACATTTTTATTGTGGAGGGGATACAAGAATCTCTAGTTGATTCCATAAATATGATCGTTACTCAAAATCCCTACTGTGTATATGTCACTTTTGAAGTCAACATCCTCGTAAGTAACCAATAGGAATAGGTGAGTTATGTGGTATGTATACATACTCTCGCCTTATTCGGGTTCCATCTTAACGTGAACTAAATCCCTGTATTGGGAGTATGTCTAGACGTTTCGTGACTAATTACATTTTCCAGAAAGATGAAATAAAATGAATTCTTTTATGCACACCAGAAAACATAGATCAAAATAAAATAATTAAAACTCCTAGATGAAATGAAAAAAATAAAAACGCTATGATAAAAGCAATTATAAAAAGTTAGCACCTCTGCACGTTATTCCACCAATACAATTGGCAGCAGGAAAATAAAAAAAAATTGTTATTAAAATGTGTTACTCTTTTCAGACAAATAAATTATTTCCGTCTTACTTTATTTATAAGATCAGAAACTTTAATGCACGTTTCAACTGGTACGTCTTTCTCCTCTAGCTTGATGTAATAAAATACAAATGGTACACTAATATTATAACAATATCTAAAATTTCTACTAAATTTTGACAACAATATAATCAACCAATTTTATCAATAAAATCAACAATAACTGAATTTCTTTTAGTTAATGAGTCAGTGTTGTTTAACACGAATATGAGCAATTTTCACGTCGCTTTACATTAACACGACGGTACCATTAGTGGAGCGGGAACTCGGTACCCTTCCGGAGCAACCGAGTTCACCCCTACGTTTTTTGTTAGGCTGATGTTGCTCAATCGTGAGGTGACGTAGTTCTTATCTAAAGTCAAATTTGTATGTATATATAACATGGTTTGGTTAGTTATGCCTAGCATTGATTGGTCTTAACCGTTCACTGACCACTGAATTGGTTTGTTTTATATGGGCGTCGAAAAGGGTGAAAAATACGTAAAGACGAAACATACATAGCATATTAATTGAACAGTTTAAAGTAAGATTAGCAGGTTAAAATAAACATTTTATATTATAATAGATATTAGGGTAATAACCTATCAAAATCTCCCACACACCGTCCTACGTTAATATCGACGATAATGGTCGTGTAGTGATACCGGATGTGGTATATTGGGAGACAGAAGTAGAGGGGAAATGACTGGGAAAAGGGGAAGTAACTCTAAATAAATAAACTACTCGGAAAGCAGATATGATGCCACGCAATGTTGATAATGTAAGTGAAGTAAATTGTGCCGATGATATATCCACCCGATACAAATGGGGAAAATTATACTTCTTAGAACACTGAAAGAATAATTTTTGTTGTAATTCGTTACATGGATCTATGGAGTGGTGTACATGTTGCATTTGAATTAGCTACTGAAAGGATCCATACATTTGTCTTGTTTTGACTTTTATCTAAGGTCCAGTTTCCATGCTTACATAATATTCATTTTGTTAATTATGTCCAGCATTGACCAGTCAACCGGTCACTGATCACTGGCATGCTGTTTTTAACCTTAATTTAAACCAATCTTTATTTGTTACTTCATAATTATTCTATATGAACGGCGAAAAGGGTAAATAATACGTCTAGACCAAACAAACATAAAATGTTAAAATAACAACTTAAAAAGTAAAATTAACTGCTTAATATATACATTTGATATTATAATAGATATGATGGTAATGACGTCTTACGTTCATACGGGGAAATGACTGGAAGAAAGGGAAGTAACCACAGATGAATACGCTTCTCAGTAAGAAGATATGATGCCAGACAACGCTGGTAACATGAATGGCATATAGTGGATGCTGGTGATACATCCACCCGATACAATTGGGAAAAATAACACTTCTTAAGATCAGGAAAGAATAATAAAAAATAATAATGTATGGAGCTGTCTTGCAATTGAATTGCCAACTGAAATCGGAGGGGAAGGGGTTAGGGTCCTGATATGGCGAAACAAAACATATCAAAAGTTTACTCCCTCAACAAGGCGGATAGGAAATACCCAGAATCGAACAAATCTAACCTTTATTTTGATATTAGAATTTATGATATCTTACATATGATCATCCGGTTTTCAATCTTCTTATATTCAATTATCTCACTGGTGAGGCAGAAACTATGTACACTTCTGGAGCACCTGATGTCCACGTATTAACTCTGTTTGGTTAGTTTTTACGTACTTGTGTTTTATGTATGATATTTGAGCTTAATTACGAACACTGGTGTCCATCATGATTTCCATATCATGATGTTCGGTTTGTTTGACAATTGTTTGACGGTTGCCACTAATAGATATAACCTGTTTATCCTTCCGGGGCTTCTAAGTTCGCCACTGATTTTTTGTTAGATTTATGTTGCTATTGTTTTTAGTCTTCTTTGTAGTGTTATGTAGATCACTGTTTGTATTTATGTATTTTTTGGTTTGGTCATTGTATTCGACATCACTCTTCGCTTTACGGCTTCTTATGATCCCTTTGGTATCTTCAAACTTTGCTTCTGTATTGAGAGTATATGATATGGTTTCTGAGGTCAGGTAGTTCTCATACTCATACAGTAAATTTCATGCTTGCCATTAGGATTCCATAGATGTGATATGCCTTGCATTTTATTTAAGGTGTCATTTGTATGTATTTATAATATTATGTCTTGCCCAGCTTTGATCAGTCTTTGCCGGTCACTGACCAATACTGATAATAATCTTTAATTGTTAATTCATTATCGATGGAAATATTAACCAGTTTGATATGTCTCTGTTAAGATGAAATTGTTTTCGTGGGCGCCGAAAAGTGTAACAACATACGTCTAAACTCAACGAAAGTAAAATTTTAAAAATACCGACTTAAAGTAAAATTAGCAGGTTAAAATAAACATTTTATATTATAATAGATATAATAATAATAATAACCTATCAAAAATCTACCACAATGTCTTACGTTCATATCGATGTCAATGACCGTGATACCGAATGTGGTATTTCGGAAGACAGAAACCGAACGGAAATGACTGGAAGAAAGGAAAGTAATTTAAGATGAATAAACTATCCAGTAAGAAGATGTGGTGCTACCAAGCAACGACGATACCCTGATTGGTGCAGAAAAGGGGCTGGTAATAAACCCACTTGATCAATTGAAAAAAGAACACTGCTAAAGTCTCTGAAAAATTTGGTTTCCCACAAAAAAGGCGCACAGAAAATACTATGTCAAATTTCGAACAAATCTCGAAATAAAATGCATGAAACTGAGAAGTATGTTGGCTTACATGACAACCCAGGCTTTCAGTCCTTCTAAGTTAATAAGCTCACTAGGAACCGACATTCAGAACAATGACTTAAACCTATCAATATCAAGTAACGATACAAATGAAGATACATAATCAGACACCAATGGAAACACTGAAACGACAACAAAGAAGACAATGAGTTGCAATAGTACATAAAGGAACAAATCAAATCTTACCAGTTTCAAAGATTTACAAGAAAACAAAACAAATCAATGGAAATACTAATAAATTAAAGCTGGGATAAAGAAGTTCTATAATGTATTTTTTCCTATCAAATTATACTTTTTTATTTAGGTGTTTACTATCTTGTATCAGAAGAATTTTAATTTAGTCAGCTTATAATTTGTATATTTTATATATCCGAGAGGACAAAATAAAAGATTCACATATCATCAATAAACATAATTGCATACTACTTCAAAAATATTATATCATTACATATTTGTTTAGGCCTTATACAAAAACTGCGATCGTACGAAATATCTGGTAAGGTTTTGGACTGGGTCAAGGACTATGTCAGCAATAGACAGTAAGTTGTTTTAATAAACAGTTAAACTTCCAATTATGGTGTTAATAAGGCTGGCGGAACGCTGGGTTCAGTTTTGCATCCTTTGCTATTTCTTTTATTATATATTAACGATTTTACAGACAATCTGCATAGCATAGCACGCCAGATGATACCTCTATTTCTTATTTTGGTAGCAATTTGAAACAATTCAAACAGATGTTAATAATGATATAATTACCTGAAATGAATGGGCAAACAAATGGCTTGGCTTGTTGATTTTAATCCACAGAAAACCAAGACACTGGTAATTGAAATGTTACATCACCAGAAATAAATATTAAATTCAATAGTAAAACGATGAGATAGTTGATGATCATAAACACTTAGGTGTTATGCTGTCGGCAGATGGAAACTGGACAACCCATACAGATATTATAACAACGTCTGCATTAAAACAGATAAATGTACTACGAAAACAAAAAATACACTTTCTAAGTAAAAGCTTGTCTAATATTATATTATATTATAAACAGAAGCTGCAAGAATAGTAACAGGGATCTCAAAATGTTCAAGTTTGGAAGCCTTATATTTTGAAACTAACTGGGAATCCTTAGCAGAAAATGCTTTATCAAATGCATAATGAATAATGTCCTCAATATCTAATTGAATGCCTACCTCCAGTTGCATCTTACATCAGTGGATACAACCTTAGAAATAATGAACATTATGTACTCCCTAGATGTAGACTACGAATAAGTGAACAATCCTTTATACCATCTACTGTCAGAATTTGGAATATATTCTTAGTCCAACTGTCACAAATTTTCGAACATCACCACAATTTAAACTAAGAATAAAAGGTGAATTATTTAGACTACCCGCATATTATGTCGAATGGGGTCTAGACTATTTAACATATTGCATACAAGGTTAAGTCGCCAATGCGGTACTTTATAAGCTGATCTTATAAAATAAAAATAAAATTCATAGAGTTAATGATCCAAAATGTTCATGACATTCTCCTATTGAAGATGCTATTTATTTAAGAAATAATTCATGGAAGCCATAGTTTGTATCCAGTTTTAACATGGGTAACATTATTTTCGTAAATAGTTTATCCCTAGCGATGGATAAAATGCCAAGAAAATAATGTTTTCCATGTTAAAACGTTATACAAACTATGGCTTCCATACATTTTTCTATTGTAGCAGGAAAAATCTAACTTATATTTTGATGTGGAAGTCAATAATGGAAATGCATGTAATAACAAAATCCACTAACCTACATTTTTACAGTTGTTTTTCGTCCATGGATAAACAGACGGTAATGCAATTAAATTACTGATATTTTCCAGTTTGCTGTCATTTTGAATTTAGCTACTTAAACAGGTAAAATTCTCACAAAATCGTAAAATAATTCAGTAACCACCTTTTGTCAATGTCACCAGTATTCCTTGTAAATTACGTCAACGGAAGACGACAAATTACAAACGTCAAAGTCGACAGAGGGTTGCCTTATGTATTGTTCCGGAAAAAATTATAAGTCAAGAAGCAATTCGAGAATGTTTATGTTTGTATGCACCATGATCCTGTATGAATACATGAATTTACTTAAGAATTATGTTTATAATTTGTTCATCAATACGCATGTGTGAATTAAAATATATCGGGAGTTTTTTCACGGTATTATTTATATAGCCAACGAAGGACGTCATGCTAGAATACTTCTTAGAATACGAATTATATTACATCTAAAGAATATCTATATTCAATGATTAAATAAACATGAACATTCAGATTAATATTGAATCACGATTGTTTGGAAATAATACATATAATGACCAAACTAATTCAAAAATATTTGAGAACCTTCGTTTCATCATTAAACAGATAATTAAATTCAGCCGCATCATATTGTATTTTGTTATTGTTGTTTCCTTTGTTTATCTCGGAGTCCTAATGTCAAGCTGTATATGATTTTCTGTCATTATATATTATGTGTATTGTATATTTAAAGAGAGGACTTAATATAAGTTGCAATAACTTGTGTCCTGTCCTATTTCTTAATTTATTGTAACAAAAATATTATAAAGTTATTTAATAACAGAAGCGGAAAATATAAAAATGCTAAAACATAAGAGACCAATCACTACAGATGTAATGGTTACGTCAAAAGGAGTGCCTTAAAAGCAAGAATAACATCATCATGAACATGACACAGTTGGTGTTAATTATGACGTTTTGTGCAGTTTCTCTGGATTGTCCATTTTTGATTACCCCTTCCGAGAATTCTAACGTGTATTTACTGACTGACATTTCCC
This sequence comes from Bathymodiolus brooksi, assembly GCA_963680875.1. NCBI lineage: Eukaryota > Metazoa > Mollusca > Bivalvia > Mytilida > Modiolidae > Bathymodiolus > Bathymodiolus brooksi. The sequence continues at coordinate 60,034,694 of OY804576.1, read as the reverse complement.
AGTTTGATAACATGGCAACTTAAACGTGTAAGATGCTAAATATATAAAACAAAACAATCACACAAATTAGTAACCAGGAAGTGTCAGTGACATCATCATTCCTTGAAAACACCAGATGACGACAATTGAAGGTCAATTTAAGTTTTCGGCATTTTCCAATTTGACGGTATTTAGACATTAGTAACTTAAACGTCTAAGGTGTACGGAAAGCGAGAGGTATCTTCAGACTTCAGACTTCTCACTTCTGACTTCAGACTTCAGACTTCAGACTTTGGACTTCAGACTTCAGACTTTAGATGTTATATTTCTACTTCGGACTTCACACTTCAGACTTGAGTGCTATTGTGATGTAAGCGCTATTATCAGCCATTGAAAACACGGCATTTTATTTAGACCGGTATTGCTACATTTGTAAGATGGAGTTGTCCACAGAGGAAGGAAATAGTCTTATAAAAGACTATTTTACCAAAGGATTAACTCAGAAAGAAATCCGGAATATATTGATGTGTCGTCATAATCATCATATAGTGAGCCTTGTTCATTTGAAACGCCTGGGCCCGGTTGTTCAACTTGTAGTTAAATTTTAACCAATGGCTAAAAATGATAACCTATGGTTAAAATTTAACCAAAGCACGCAATGCGTTGTTCAACTAATGGTTAAATTTAACTACTGGTAAAAGCATGGTTAAACTGATTAATATTTAACCACGGTATAGGGGCTCTGTTAAAATATTTAACCATTGGTTATCAATTCAAAATGGCTGCCAGACATGTTTTTTCTATGATGTCTCCCGTACAAAACAGGAAACCCAGAGTGTTTCGGGCAATTGATCTCCGTGCAAATTTGCTTGAAATAGAAGTTTCTGAGGTGGATGGCATTTCAAATGAAATTAAATTTCTATTACCATTTACATTGTTCAAAACAGTGCATTACATTTGCGCGCATTACCATTACATTTGCGCGGAACAATCCTACATTTGCGCGCAAAACACCATTACATTTGCACTTATTTTTTCAAGGTAAATGCAGATAAATCAAGGTAAATTCAGATGAAAATATTGAAATTACTTACGAATTTTCAATTAGTTTTTTTTCTCAAATTTACTCTAAGAACAATGTTTATAAAGTAGTATTGCACCCCTTCCGTTAGTCGACCCCTTCCCTCTATTTGTTTCATGTAATTTAAAATCGTTAGGGATCGCGAGTTTACAGGGATGTTTCTTGTGTTTCAAGTTATGATAAATTGATATATCCTTCGCTGTTAATGGTGAGAGAAATTGCATGTATTTCCCATAAATAGTCGGGGCATAGGCGGCGGAAGCGGGGGCAGTTTTTGCTGTTGCTTTTCTCGTTTTTTTTGGAAAAATTTACCGGTATCAATTTTTTTGTTCATGATTCTTGCCCCTCACTCGAAATTTGAGTCAGTGTAATTAGTCAAATAGTACGGAAAGGACGAATTACTGGGACGTGGAATAAATGTCCATGAGACAACCTTCCAGAAAAGACCTAAATAATCCGAGATATGCGAAGTAAAAGACCCCTTTCAAGACAAAAACCATAGTGAAAAATAAGGACTTTTACAAAGGCTCTTTGCATAGGAAAGGCACATATGAATGTGACGGGGTTAAAATAGTCATATCATCCCCCCTGTTTAGTAACAATGTCAAAAATCAATATCGACCAAAAATCTAAGTCAATCTAAGAAAATACGCTGGTCGTACAATTGCGTTGGAAAAACCAAATTATAAAACTTCAAAAATAGCATGAGGTACCTCTATGACATCATGGACATTCATCAATTGCCGGAATTGGAGAAATTGGATAATTTATATATGAGACACCAATTGTTATTCATGAAAAACTTTGTGCATGTTAATTGAAATAAAAAGAAATTCACACATTAAAATCAGAGAGAAAAACAGATTTTTGACATACATGCAATTGATTCGTTAAGCAAGGGCCAGTAGCAATTATTCTGATTTCCTGAAACGTCATCTTCATCTGAGAAACAGGCTACTGGACCAAGGCTATAAAAAGATTCGCCTTATTCGATCTCTTAAAAGTTTTATATTCCGATACCAAGATTTAGTCGCAATATATTCCGTCTCTGCAGAAAAGATTATAAACGATGGATTTTCATATAGTGAAAATGAATAAAGATAAGGTGTCAACAAAAATGTCAAAAATATTTGTTTATCAATGTGTGACGTAAAAATGTCTTTGACATTTACTTCACTGAGCTTGATGCTGCTTTGACAACTGTTTTACCTGTTTTGTTCAAGTATTGTTATAAATACTGTTATAGTGACAGCCGGAAACTTTGAGCCGTAATGAAAGCGGGAGGTCTGGCGCTTTAAAATCTGATTCAACCCACCATTTCTTTAGAAATGCCTGTACCAAGTCAGGGTCATTACGGTTTTCACAGTTTTCCGGTTGTTGACTGATTTTGTCTGTTTATATACTTATAAGTTTTGACTTTCCCTTTGTAAGATTGTTCGGATATCAGTAATTTTGTTATTACCCTTATGACCAAAATAAATCCCTAGAGACTTTATTGGTTTTTTGTCCAACTGATATTTTCTACCTTATCTTTACTGTGTTTTAGTTTCCCAATCTACAACCCCTCTGTCTTATTTCTATTTATCATTAAACCTGAAAAAGTACCAAAAATTTCAATTTCGTTCATAGCAACATATATTTGTTTAGGCCTTATGCTAAAACTGCGATCTAAAGGAATATCTGGTAATGTTTTGGACTTGGTCAAAGATTACATCAGCAACGGACGGCAAATTGTTCTACTAAACCATGTTGTTATCAAGTTCCGGTGGGTTCAGTTTTGGTTCCTTTGCTATTTCTTTTATTATATATTAGCGACTTTACAGACAATCTACATAGCATAGCACGCCAGATGACACCTCTATTTCGTATTCTGGTAGCAATTTGAAACAATTCAAACAGATGTTAATAGTGACATGATTAGTTGAAATGAATGGGCAAACAAATTACTTTTTGATTTTAATCCAAAGAAAATCAAGACAGTGGTAATTGCAAATGTTACATCACTAGAAATGAATATTAAATTCAATGGTAAAACGTTGAGATAGTTGATAATCATAAACACTGTCGACAGATGGAAACTGGGAAACCCATATAGATATTATAACAACGTCTGCATTAAAACAGATATATGTATTTAGAAAACAAAAAATACACTTTCTACCAAAAAAAAGCATATCTAATAATTTTATAACTTTTATACGCCCGCTTTTGGAATATGCATGCGAATTATCGGATGGGTGTTTTGACTATGAATCTGAAAACAAAAACAGAAAAAAAATACAACTAGAAGTTGCAAGAATATTAACAATCTACATAGCATGTAGACTACAAATAAGTGAAAAATCTTTTATACCATCTACTGTCAGAAAATGGAATAATCTTAGTCGAACTGTAAGACATTTTCGAACAATTTGAAACTGGCAAGCCTTAGCAGAAAGGCATGCACAACGAAAATTAACAACTTTCAATCAAATGAATAGTGAATAATGTCCTCAATGTCTAATTAAATGCCTACTTCCAGTGGCATCTGACGTCAGTGGATGCAACCTTAGAAATAATGAACATTATGTACTACCTAGATGTAGACTACAAATAAGTGAAAAATCTTTTATACCATCTACTGTCAGAAAATGGAATAATCTTAGTCGAACTGTAAGACATTTTCGAACGACTTAATAAATGGCGAATCATTTAGACCATCCGTATATTATGGCGAGAGGATTTAAACTTTTTAATATATTGCATACAAGGTTACTGTACGTCAGCAATGTGGTACTTTTTAAGCTGATGTAAATAAAATTCATAGGGTGAACAATCCAAAATGTTCATGTTCATGTTCATCCTATTGAAGATGCTATTCATTACCTCTTAGAATGCCAATTATATTACAACCAAAGAATATCTATATTCAATGATTTAATAAACATGAATATTCAGATTAATATTGAAACACCATTGTTTGCAAATAATACATATAATGACCAAACTAATTCAAAAATATTTGAGAAACATCGTTTCAGCATTAAACAGACAATTAAAGTCAGCCGCTTTAGATTGTAGTTTGTTGTTGTTCTTTCCTGTTTTCTTGTTTGTTTTTTTTTTTAGCTCTTTGCATTAATTCATTACTCCTTCGTTTACCTCTTATTCCTAATGTCAAGCTGTATATGATTTGCTGTCATTATATATAATATGTATTGTACATGTAAGGAGAGGACCTAATATAAGTTGCAATAACTTGTGTACTATCTCTTAATTTCGCCCCCGGTTTTTTGTGGGGTTCGCGTTACTCCATCTTATGTGTATGTTTTGTAGATCGTAGTTTGTCCTTTTGTACTTTTTCTTTTGGCCATTGTGTTGTCTTTTCTTCTTCGATTAATGGATTCTGATTACCCCTTTGGTATCTTCTATCTCTTCTTATTGTAATAAAATATTATTAAGTTAATAAATAACGGAAGCGGAAAATATAAAAATATTTAAACATTAGAGGCCATTAACTAAAGACGTAATGGTTACGTCAAAAGGAGTGCTTTAAAAGCAAGAATAACATCATCATGAACATGATACAGTTGGTGTTAATTATGACGTGCTGTGCAGTTTCTCTGGATTGTCCATTTTTGATTACCCCTTCGGTGAAGTCTAACGTTTATTTACTGACATTTTCCAGTTTAATAACGTATAGCACATTAAACGAGTAAAATCTAAAAATATCTAAAAATATCAATAAAAACAATCGCACAATAAATTAGTAACCAACATGTGTCAGTGTCATCAGTATTCCTTGGAAATATCCGATGACAACAATTGAAGGTCAAATTAAGTTTTCGGCATTTTCCAATTTTACGGTATTTAGACATTAGCAAATAAACGATTAAAATACTAACAATAAGAACCAAACTGGCAAAATAAATATTTATCTAGCATGTGTCGATGTCGTCTATGTTCCATGAAATACCATCAGCAGACGACAATTTACAAAAGGCAAGTCGATAGATAGTTTCCTTGAATATTTCTTCCATACATATTAATCTGAAAAGCAAATTATACCGGCAATCTTCATGTGCGATGTAAAGTATATTAGAAATTCTATCATTAATTACATTGTTTATTTAGCCAATAAAGGACGACAAATTAGAATTCAATGTACTATATAATACTAGACTGTATGGTTATGAAACATATATAATAGAACTGTCCATTGAGTTTGTCCTGCGCAAATATTTCAAGTGAAAATTCTAGAAAAAGATGAAAGAAAAATTAAATTTAAAATGTGATCAAGGGGCATTACAACGTTTTGTTAGTTTGAAGTACAGTTTGACTGATTTGATTTTTTTAGTTTAACCCACCATCTCCTAAGAAAAGGTTCAATCTTTTATTATCCTACGAAGTCCAAGCTTGCTTTTAATTAGGCTCTTACTAATGAGTAATTGCAACATTCAAGAAATTAATGAATAGAATCCTCAACTACCCATCCACTTTCACAATCCGAATCATTGATAAAGGTTGACACGCAAGAAATCCGCATTTAACATATCACAACACACCACTTTATCGAACTCTGATAAGAATATAATTAATTATCTATATCCAAAAAGACGGTGATATGGTACATTCGTAAACTGTTCATGTATAAGAATAGTTTGAAGATCATCAAGGGGAAATTAAAATCATGTATTCGAAGCACAGATAATTCAGTAACAAAAAAGAGATACATAATAGTCAGCATAAAGAGGCGGATGAACTGAGGTGCTCCTGAAAGTTAATCTGATATGGGGGTTCTTGTGTTTAAATGAACCTAAAACGGGATGATACGTAACCAAATCAAATCAAACCGACAGCTGGCTATGAACTCAGCTGATCCAAAAGGGTAAGCACTTCCTGTTCCATTGATATCACGCGTCGTGTTACTTTTGTTAATAATTCAGTGATAAGTCATGAAAACTGAAATGAGGACGGATTTGTGACTATGGTAATATCCATGTTCATTTGTGACACAGAAATTCAGTAAGGGTTAACCAAGTAATGATGGAAACAACGTAACCAGTAGGAACCCATTGCTCCAGTAGTGTTTGCATTGCTTAGCAGCAACCCTTTATCAAGGAAATTCTTGTAGGATTTAGGAGTTCTGGAATAGCGTGTCAACTAAGAGACATATATGCGCCATATGTAGGTGCTGCTGGAATGTTGCTGTATATAAATGGAATGTTCACAATATGAAAATTCACATCATCTCATTTGTCGTAATTTCTTTTGGCAGTAACATTTTTAATGATTATATATTGTTCAACGGATGATGCAATGTATGAATGGAAGTATAATTGTTATCTAAAATTTCAATATTATATATTATTATGTGGATAATGTTCGGTGACACCACGCAAAAAGGTGACAGACTATTATGCAGATAAGACGGTGAATGTTGAATGCGGATATTGTAGAACATATTGCATTTCATTCTATGCTAGCACTTTAGTAATTATTGCCGCCTCGTGTTGAACTTTTGCAATTTTGTTAAAAATCTTACATAAAATGTCCATAATATACATACAACGTAAGACGACCTAAAGATATATATATGCCATGTTTTAAGATTAAAATTACTATATTTATTATTTCAGGTCTTTTTTGCATAATTCCATTTTTTTTTTTACCTTAAAACAAGCTTTCATCAGAAAATAAACTGGAACAGATGAGCTTGAAGATACCAAAGGTATAATCAGAATCAATAAATCGAAGGACAGACAACACAATAGCCAAAAGGACAAACGATCTATAAAACACTACACAGAAAGTTAAAGATCGAGCAACACGGGCCCCACTAAAATCAGGGAATGAACTAATGTGCTCCGGAAGGGCAAGCAGTTCCTGCTTCACTAGTAGTACTCGTGTCGTCTTACTCTAGCTATAAACACGGTGAGAAATCATGAATGAGGAAATGACCGGGAAGTGCTTACGACAAGTGTAACATTTCCATGGTCATTGATGACACAGATATTCCGTTATGGTTAAGCAAATAATGGTGGCCACCGTAAGACTTTCGAGGTGATGACTTCAACTTAACCAATAGGAGCACTTGGTTCAGTAGCTTTCTTGTTATCAGCAACCCTCTATCCAGGCAATTCTGATAGGAACCACAAACTCTGGAGTATCCGATCAATATGCAGGTGCAGCTGGAATGTTGTTGCTTATAAATGGAAAGTCCACAATGGAAAAATTGAAATCATATCTTTTGTCGTAAGGTTTTGTTCGAGGTGTAGGTCAAGCTATGAAGGAGACCTAGCTGTATCTGTGGTATCCTTTATTTCAAGTTCGCCTATTTTGGTTTTTGTTTTATTTCAAGCAGACCTATTTAGTTCTATCCTTTTCCATGTCGTTGGCAATGTAAATATTGACGTCACACCAATCTGAAATCCAGTGTTTGATATTTTTTTGCTTTGACTGTCTATAAATGGTGACGTAGTACACATGGTGCATGAATAAGTATGTGTTGTTTTTCAATCATTGGTTTTTTAATGTGTCGTCTTTCGAAGTACCACACATCAGTCCTGTTTATTAAATCTTAACCACTTTGTTTACCTTTGATGCGTCAATGTCTGTTTGGTCTAAGTCGTATGCTGAAACCCTGTGTGTTATTTGTTTTATTTTTCGTGATCCTTATTTTATGTTGCCGCGTAGATCATCAGGGTTACTAGGATTTATACGTTTTGAAGACTCGTTGTATTCATTACATTGTCCTCTGTGCATACATTAATGTGTGAAATATTGTCCTCCATTGTGTGTGATAACAAATTGTATTAGAATCTATTGATCCTTACATTTGTTATGGTAAAATGTAAATCACACCTACTTAGTTAGTATTTCAGTGTCTTTCTACTTCATGATATTAATACATTACAGTTGAAATCACCATATTAAGCATCCTTCATTGCTGTAAATATGAAAGTCACTGCTTGTAAATGACGTTGCATGGCCAATGTGAATTGTCACATGAAGGATTGTGGAATGTTGTTTCGATTCCACAATAAAGTCCGTTGAAGATCTACTAAGCTGTTTGGTCTTTTGTGGAAACAGGAAACAACGATTCAATTCAGTCCAAGTGTATTGTCTGATTACAATTCGGTGATTTGGATGGCGATAGCATAACATCGATGTTCTGTTGATAGAACAATGTTCGTGTTTCTCGTTTCTAATTCTGCAAGAATCCACCCCAATACTTTCAAACTCATGATGTTAATACATTATAGTTGAAATCACCACAGAAAATTAAACATCCTTCATTGCTGTAAATATGAAGGTTACTGCTTGTTACTGACGTTTCATGGGCAATGTGACTTGTGAAATGAAGGATTGTGGAATGTTGTTTCTGTCCCATAATAAAACCCGTTGAAGTTCTACTAAACTGTTTGATCTTTTTGGACACGGGAAACGACGATCCAATTCAGAGTGTTGTCAGATTACAATTCGGTGATTTGGATAACATAACACCGATGTTCTGATGTCAGTACAATGTTCGTGTTTCTCGTTTCTCATTCTACGTGAATCTACCCCAATACTTTTACACTTCCGACTCCACATCTGCCATATTTTTGCACGCAATAGTTATTGAATCTCTCATCGTATTTCCGGTATATTCCGGTTATTTAAATGACTTAGTGTGAACAGAGATTCATCGCAAACTATTAACAAGACTCCATTCATTATTGAGTCGCCAAGTTAAACGTATTACGCACCATAAGAGATGTTCTCATTGGAGTTGACTTAAAATTATGCGTCGGTACGAATGTATACTTCTTAAAAGTCGTCCTTGTATGACATATGTTAACGATGTGGCTAACAGGAACCTATAGCATATTTTCTATTTTGATATGGCCTTGTTATGAATATATTCCTCTCACTCAGTAGCTTACTCCATGATACCTTTAGTTTATCCAATGCCCGGTATTTAATAATGCAAATTCCGTTCATTGAATCTCCATCTTCTCGCTAGTGGACTGGTCATTTTAATAAATTATTGCGAATCGATATTAATCAGAGAATCATACGTGCTACCATTCGGGGTTAAGTCTCCAAGATAAATGTAATTTGAACCATCAGAGACATTCTCCATTATAGCGTTAGTCTACAATTATCCCTCGATACGGTCATCTGCGTATTACTCGTGGTTCTTGTGAAACATGTCAATGATGTGACTAGCATGAACCTATAACATAATAGCTTAGGTGAACGTACATATATACTATCGTTTATGTTTCGCACGGAATGGATTTCTCATCCCATCTCACATCTCGGGCTTCGTCTTCGATGTGACATTGCTCTCTTAGGCTTCGTCTTCGATGTGACATTGCTCTCTTAGGCTTCGTCTTCGATATGACATTGCTCTCTCAGGCTTCGTCTTCGATGTGACATTGCTCTCTCAGGCTTCGTCTTCGATGTGACATTGCTCTCTTAGGCTTCGTCTTCGATGTGACATTGCTCTCTCAGGCTTCGTCTTCGATGTGACATTGCTCTCTCAGGCTTCGTCTTCGATGTGACATTGCTCTCTCAGACTTCGTCTTCGATGTGACATTGCTCTCTCAGACTTCGTCTTCGATGTGACATTGCTCTCTCAGGCTTCGTCTTCGATGTGACATTGCTCTCTTAGGCTTCGTCTTCGATGTGACATTGCTCTCTCAGGCTTCGTCTTCGATGTGACATTGCTCTCTCAGACTTCGTCTTCGATATGACATTGCTCTCTCAGGCTTCGTCTTCGATGTGACATTGCTCTCTCAGGCTTCGTCTTCGATGTGACATTGCTCTCTCAGGCTTCGTCTTCGATGTGACATTGCTCTCTTAGGCTTCGTCTTCGATGTGACATTGCTCTCTTAGGCTTCGTCTTCGATGTGACATTGCTCTCTCAGGCTTCGTCTTCGATGTGACATTGCTCTCTCAGGCTTCGTCTTCGATGTGACATTGCTCTCTCAGGCTTCGTCTTCGATGTGACATTGCTCTCTCAGGCTTCGTCTTCGATGTGACATTGCTCTCTCAGGCTTCGTCTTCGATGTGACATTGCTCTCTCAGGCTTCGTCTTCGATGTGACATTGCTCTCTTAGGCTTCGTCTTCGATGTGACATTGCTCTCTTAGGCTTCGTCTTCGATGTGACATTGCTCTCTCAGGCTTCGTCTTCGATGTGACATTGCTCTCTCAGACTTCGTCTTCGATGTGACATTGCTCTCTCAGACTTCGTCTTCGATGTGACATTGCTCTCTCAGGCTTCGTCTTCGATATGACATTGCTCTCTTAGGCTTCGTCTTCGATGTGACATTGCTCTCTTAGGCTTCGTCTTCGATGTGACATTGCTCTCTCAGGCTTCGTCTTCGATGTGACATTGCTCTCTCAGGCTTCGTCTTCGATGTGACATTGCTCTCTCAGGCTTCGTCTTCGATGTGACATTGCTCTCTCAGGCTTCGTCTTCGATGTGACATTGCTCTCTTAGGCTTCGTCTTCGATGTGACATTGCTCTCTCAGGCTTCGTCTTCGATATGACATTGCTCTCTCAGACTTCGTCTTCGATGTGACATTGCTCTCTCAGGCTTCGTCTTCGATGTGACATTGCTCTCTCAGACTTCGTCTTCGATATGACATTGCTCTCTCAGACTTCGTCTTCGATGTGACATTGCTCTCTCAGGCTTCGTCTTCGATGTGACATTGCTCTCTCAGGCTTCGTCTTCGATGTGACATTGCTCTCTCAGGCTTCGTCTTCGATGTGACATTGCTCTCTCAGGCTTCGTCTTCGATGTGACATTGCTCTCTCAGGCTTCGTCTTCGATATGACATTGCTCTCTTAGGCTTCGTCTTCGATGTGACATTGCTCTCTCAGGCTTCGTCTTCGATGTGACATTGCTCTCTTAGGCTTCGTCTTCGATGTGACATTGCTCTCTCAGGCTTCGTCTTCGATGTGACATTGCTCTCTCAGGCTTCGTCTTCGATGTGACATTGCTCTCTCAGGCTTCGTCTTCGATGTGACATTGCTCTCTCAGGCTTCGTCTTCGATATGACATTGCTCTCTCAGACTTCGTCTTCGATGTGACATTGCTCTCTCAGGCTTCGTCTTCGATGTGACATTGCTCTCTCAGACTTCGTCTTCGATATGACATTGCTCTCTCAGACTTCGTCTTCGATGTGACATTGCTCTCTCAGGCTTCGTCTTCGATATGACATTGCTCTCTCAGACTTCGTCTTCGATGTGACATTGCTCTCTCAGGCTTCGTCTTCGATGTGACATTGCTCTCTCAGGCTTCGTCTTCGATGTGACATTGCTCTCTCAGGCTTCGTCTTCGATGTGACATTGCTCTCTCAGGCTTCGTCTTCGATATGACATTGCTCTCTCAGACTTCGTCTTCGATGTGACATTGCTCTCTCAGGCTTCGTCTTCGATGTGACATTGCTCTCTTAGGCTTCGTCTTCGATGTGACATTGCTCTCTCAGGCTTCGTCTTCGATGTGACATTGCTCTCTCAGACTTCGTCTTCGATGTGACATTGCTCTCTCAGACTTCGTCTTCGATGTGACATTGCTCTCTCAGGCTTCGTCTTCGATGTGACATTGCTCTCTCAGGCTTCGTCTTCGATGTGACATTGCTCTCTTAGGCTTCGTCTTCGATGTGACATTGCTCTCTCAGGCTTCGTCTTCGATGTGACATTGCTCTCTTAGGCTTCGTCTTCGATGTGACATTGCTCTCTCAGGCTTCGTCTTCGATGTGACATTGCTCTCTCAGGCTTCGTCTTCGATGTGACATTGCTCTCTCAGGCTCCGTCTTCGATGTGACATTGCTCTCTTAGGCTTCGTCTTCGATGTGACATTGCTCTCTCAGGCTTCGTCTTCGATGTGACATTGCTCTCTCAGGCTTCGTCTTCGATGTGACATTGCTCTCTTAGGCTTCGTCTTCGATGTGACATTGCTCTCTTAGGCTTCGTCTTCGATGTGACATTGCTCTCTTAGGCTTCGTCTTCGATGTGACATTGCTCTCTCAGGCTTCGTCTTCGATGTGACATTGCTCTCTCAGGCTTCGTCTTCGATGTGACATTGCTCTCTTAGACTTCGTCTTCGATGTGACATTGCTCTCTCAGGCTTCGTCTTCGATGTGACATTGCTCTCTCAGGCTTCGTCTTCGATGTGACATTGCTCTCTCAGGCTTCGTCTTCGATGTGACATTGCTCTCTCAGGCTTCGTCTTCGATGTGACATTGCTCTCTCAGGCTCCGTCTTCGATGTGACATTGCTCTCTTAGGCTTCGTCTTCGATGTGACATTGCTCTCTTAGGCTTCGTCTTCGATGTGACATTGCTCTCTTAGGCTTCGTCTTCGATGTGACATTGCTCTCTCAGGCTTCGTCTTCGATATGACATTGCTCTCTCAGGCTTCGTCTTCGATGTGACATTGCTCTCTCAGGCTTCGTCTTCGATGTGACATTGCTCTCTTAGGCTTCGTCTTCGATGTGACATTGCTCTCTCAGGCTTCGTCTTCGATGTGACATTGCTCTCTTAGGCTTCGTCTTCGATGTGACATTGCTCTCTCAGGCTTCGTCTTCGATGTGACATTGCTCTCTCAGGCTTCGTCTTCGATGTGACATTGCTCTCTTAGGCTTCGTCTTCGATGTGACATTGCTCTCTCAGGCTCCGTCTTCGATGTGACATTGCTCTCTCAGGCTTCGTCTTCGATGTGACATTGCTCTCTCAGACTTCGTCTTCGATGTGACATTGCTCTCTCAGACTTCGTCTTCGATATGACATTGCTCTCTCAGACTTCGTCTTCGATGTGACATTGCTCTCTTAGGCTTCGTCTTCGATGTGACATTGCTCTCTCAGACTTCGTCTTCGATATGACATTGCTCTCTCAGGCTTCGTCTTCGATGTGACATTGCTCTCTCAGGCTTCGTCTTCGATGTGACATTGCTCTCTCAGGCTTCGTCTTCGATGTGACATTGCTCTCTCAGGCTTCGTCTTCGATATGACATTGCTCTCTTAGGCTTCGTCTTCGATGTGACATTGCTCTCTCAGGCTTCGTCTTCGATGTGACATTGCTCTCTTAGGCTTCGTCTTCGATGTGACATTGCTCTCTCAGGCTTCGTCTTCGATGTGACATTGCTCTCTTAGGCTTCGTCTTCGATGTGACATTGCTCTCTCAGGCTTCGTCTTCGATGTGACATTGCTCTCTCAGGCTTCGTCTTCGATGTGACATTGCTCTCTCAGGCTTCGTCTTCGATGTGACATTGCTCTCTCAGGCTCCGTCTTCGATGTGACATTGCTCTCTTAGGCTTCGTCTTCGATGTGACATTGCTCTCTTAGGCTTCGTCTTCGATGTGACATTGCTCTCTTAGGCTTCGTCTTCGATGTGACATTGCTCTCTCAGGCTTCGTCTTCGATATGACATTGCTCTCTCAGGCTTCGTCTTCGATGTGACATTGCTCTCTCAGGCTTCGTCTTCGATGTGACATTGCTCTCTTAGGCTTCGTCTTCGATGTGACATTGCTCTCTCAGGCTTCGTCTTCGATGTGACATTGCTCTCTCAGGCTTCGTCTTCGATATGACATTGCTCTCTCAGGCTTCGTCTTCGATGTGACATTGCTCTCTTAGGCTTCGTCTTCGATGTGACATTGCTCTCTTAGGCTTCGTCTTCGATATGACATTGCTCTCTCAGGCTTCGTCTTCGATGTGACATTGCTCTCTCAGACTTCGTCTTCGATGTGACATTGCTCTCTCAGGCTTCGTCTTCGATGTGACATTGCTCTCTCAGGCTTCGTCTTCGATGTGACATTGCTCTCTCAGGCTTCGTCTTCGATGTGACATTGCTCTCTCAGGCTTCGTCTTCGATGTGACATTGCTCTCTTAGGCTTCGTCTTCGATGTGACATTGCTCTCTCAGGCTCCGTCTTCGATGTGACATTGCTCTCTCAGGCTTCGTCTTCGATGTGACATTGCTCTCTCAGACTTCGTCTTCGATGTGACATTGCTCTCTCAGACTTCGTCTTCGATATGACATTGCTCTCTCAGACTTCGTCTTCGATGTGACATTGCTCTCTTAGGCTTCGTCTTCGATGTGACATTGCTCTCTCAGACTTCGTCTTCGATATGACATTGCTCTCTCAGGCTTCGTCTTCGATGTGACATTGCTCTCTCAGGCTTCGTCTTCGATGTGACATTGCTCTCTCAGGCTTCGTCTTCGATGTGACATTGCTCTCTCAGGCTTCGTCTTCGATATGACATTGCTCTCTTAGGCTTCGTCTTCGATGTGACATTGCTCTCTCAGGCTTCGTCTTCGATGTGACATTGCTCTCTTAGGCTTCGTCTTCGATGTGACATTGCTCTCTCAGGCTTCGTCTTCGATGTGACATTGCTCTCTTAGGCTTCGTCTTCGATGTGACATTGCTCTCTCAGGCTTCGTCTTCGATGTGACATTGCTCTCTCAGGCTTCGTCTTCGATGTGACATTGCTCTCTCAGGCTTCGTCTTCGATGTGACATTGCTCTCTCAGGCTCCGTCTTCGATGTGACATTGCTCTCTTAGGCTTCGTCTTCGATGTGACATTGCTCTCTTAGGCTTCGTCTTCGATGTGACATTGCTCTCTTAGGCTTCGTCTTCGATGTGACATTGCTCTCTCAGGCTTCGTCTTCGATATGACATTGCTCTCTCAGGCTTCGTCTTCGATGTGACATTGCTCTCTCAGGCTTCGTCTTCGATGTGACATTGCTCTCTTAGGCTTCGTCTTCGATGTGACATTGCTCTCTCAGGCTTCGTCTTCGATGTGACATTGCTCTCTCAGGCTTCGTCTTCGATATGACATTGCTCTCTCAGGCTTCGTCTTCGATGTGACATTGCTCTCTTAGGCTTCGTCTTCGATGTGACATTGCTCTCTCAGGCTTCGTCTTCGATGTGACATTGCTCTCTCAGGCTTCGTCTTCGATGTGACATTGCTCTCTCAGGCTTCGTCTTCGATGTGACATTGCTCTCTCAGGCTTCGTCTTCGATGTGACATTGCTCTCTCAGGCTTCGTCTTCGATGTGACATTGCTCTCTTAGGCTTCGTCTTCGATGTGACATTGCTCTCTCAGGCTTCGTCTTCGATATGACATTGCTCTCTCAGGCTTCGTCTTCGATGTGACATTGCTCTCTCAGGCTTCGTCTTCGATGTGACATTGCTCTCTTAGGCTTCGTCTTCGATGTGACATTGCTCTCTCAGGCTTCGTCTTCGATGTGACATTGCTCTCTCAGGCTTCGTCTTCGATGTGACATTGCTCTCTTAGGCTTCGTCTTCGATATGACATTGCTCTCTCAGGCTTCGTCTTCGATGTGACATTGCTCTCTCAGACTTCGTCTTCGATGTGACATTGCTCTCTCAGGCTTCGTCTTCGATGTGACATTGCTCTCTCAGGCTTCGTCTTCGATGTGACATTGCTCTCATAGGTCCATTCTCGCAAAACCAATCACCGATAATATATATTTCCGTCGACCTATGCAATACGTTCATTTTGTACCTGTCTTCGTTAAAGTTGGAATGCCGCTCATAGCGACGATTACATGATAGAACATTATGTGATAAGGTTTGTCTGTTATTTCGGACACCAGAAACATAAACATGACCGCCATAGTAGAGGGGTATAGTATTAAACGCTACTTTCAACAATATTTCAGTTGAATAGTGCACGTCAGTTTTATTGGTGGAGAAAATCGGAGAAATCCACTGACCTGCCGCAAGTCACAAATAAATTATCTAGTACACCTCGCCATGAGTGAGACTCGAACTCAGAACGTTAGTGGTGATAGGCACTGATTGCATAGGTGGTTGTAACTCCAACTGTGCCCGAAAATAATCTTCATTAAGTTGAAGGTTTTCTGTAAATGAAGAAGAGAAAAGAACTACAATACTACCACGACGACCACTACTACCCCTCCAGCCATAGAACCGAAATATTGTTGAGAGAGGCGTGCAACAATCATTACATAGCTCGTTATATCAGGTGAACCCAAAGAGTGCAAATAAATTAGTTTGACTGTAATTAGTGGTACATAGATCGTGGTTTGTGTAAATTAGAATATATATAGCATGATTATCAGTATTCGAAAATGTTGAAAACATTGAACAATTATCATTTATCTACATCCAATTGTATTTCATAAAAAAGAATGCCCAACGTAGATACAAATAACTTGTGCTAGGAAATGACATATCTTATTTTGTATTTTGGACGTGTTTTTCAACAGACAGTCGACATATCTATGGGTACAAATGTGCTCCTCTTCTCGCCGACTTGTTCTTTTATTCGTACGAGGCAGACTTCAAACAGGGGCTTCTCAAGAAAAACGAAAAGAAGCTATCCGATCCTTTGATTTCACGTTCCGCAATATATAGAAATATATAGATGATGTCCATTCACTAAATAATTCTAGGTTTGGTTATTTCGTTGATCACATCTATCCCATTGAGCTTGAAATAAAGGATACCACATAAACAGATAGGTATGCTTTATACCTTGACCTGCACCTTGAAATTGACACTGAGAGGCGGTTAAGAACGAAACTTAACGACAAATGAGATGATTTCAATTTTCCCATTGTGAACTTTCCATTTATATATAGCAACATTCCAGCAGCACCTGCACATAGAGTATATATATCTCAGTTGATACGATATTCCAGAGCTTGTGCTTCCTATCAAGATTTTTTTATTGAGGGTTGCTGCTAACAAGGAAGTTACTGAGCCATAGGTTCCTCTTGGTTAAGTTGCAGTCATCACTTCGAAAGTTTTACAGTCGCCACCATGACTTGATTAACCGTTATGGAATATCTGTGTCACAAATGACCAAGGATATGTTCCACTTGTCGTAAACACTTTCCGGTCCTTTCCTCATTTATGACTTATTACCGGGTTTGTCACTAGATTAAAACGACGGGTGCCTCTAGTAGAGCAGGAACTGCCTACCCTTCCGGAGGACCTGAGTTCACCCCCCGCTTTTCAGTGGTGTTCGTGATACTCAATCTTTTGTTTTATGTGTATTTTTTGTAGATCGTTATTTGTCCTTTTGCCCTTTTTCTTTTGGTCATTGTGCTGTCTGTCCTTCTGCGATTTACGGATTCTGATTACCCCTTCGGTATCTTCAAGCTCTTCTATTCAGTTTGTGGACATCAGTTTTGTTGGTGGAGCACATCGGAGAAACCCACTGATCTACCGCAAGTCATAGACAAGCTTTATCACATAATGCTGTATCGAATACACCTCGCCATGGGTGGGATTCTAACTCAGAACGCTTGTGGGGATAGTGACTGATTGCATAGGTAGTTGTAAATCCAACTGTGCCGGAAAATAATTTGCATTACGTTGAAGCTTTTCTGTAAATGAAGAAGAGAAAAGAACTACCATACGACCACCACGGCCCCTCCGGTCATAGTAGAACCGAAATATTGTTGAAAGAGGCGTGCAACACTTATTACATAACTAGTTTTCTCAGCTGAACCCAAAGAGTGCAAATAAATGAGCTTGCCTGTAATTAGTGGTACATAGATCACAATTTTCTGTGTTCGAAAATAATGGTGAAAACAATGAACAATTATCACGTATCTACATTCAAGGTGAAATATAATTATACTATAAAAATAACATAACATCAAAAGTACAATGACTCAAAATAGGGTATATATAACTTAGTGCGTCGTGTGCAATAGATTTGATATCTACGTGTTTATTATTTCGATGGTTGCAATGAGTAACTGGTACTACGGTGATTATCGATATTGACAACGTTTAGAACTATACATAGTTGTGGTAGTAATCACGTTACAAATGACACATTCGACCTTCCGAAAATATTTGGGGAGGGAGGGAGTGAGGGAGGGAGGGAGGGAGTGAGTGAGTGAGTGAGTGAGTGAGTGAGTGAGTGAGTGAGTGAGTGAGTGAGTGAGTGAGTGGGTGGGTGGGTGGGAGGGTGAGTGAGTGAGTGAGTGAGTGAGTGAGTGAGTGAGTGATGCATATAGTTCTCTTTTAGCAATATCGTTTCATAGACAAATTGTATAAATTAATTTCCGTAACTTCCTATTGTAGAAGACCTGAAGAAATAAGACATATCTGTGCATAAAGCAACCACTAATGGAGCAGTTCACCCCCGGTGTTTAGTGGGGTTCGTGTTACTCGATCTTTAGTTTTATGTGTATGTTTTGTAGATCGTTGTTTGTCCTTTTGTACTTTTTCTTTTTACCATTGTGTTGTCTGTTCTTCTTCGATATACGGATTCTGATTACCCCTTTGGTATCTTCAAACTCTTCTTATATGAACAATTAAAAGACGGATTAAAAAGAAATATCAGCAACATCTACGAAGTCGATTAGTTGGTTTCTCAGACAACAATAAACTCTAATACAGTCAAAAGCGCCTCGATTGTGTAATGGTTGGTATGCGGTAGAATGCGTGGGTTAGATCCCCAGTCGAGAAAAGCCAAAGTGGTATGCGGTAGAATGTGTGGGTTAGATCCCCAGTCGAGAAAAGCCAAAGTGGTATGCGGTAGAATGCGTGGGTTAGATCCCCAGTCGAGAAAAGCCAAAGTGGTATGCGGTAGAATGCGTGGGTTAGATCCCCAGTCGAGAAAAGCCAAAGTGGTATTCGGTAGAATGCATGGATTAGATCCCCAGTCGAGAAAAGCCAAAGTGGTATGCGGTAGAATGCGTGGGTTAGATCCCCAGTCGAGAAAAGCCAAAGTCTATGAAATTGGTATTTGCTTATTCTTTGCATCATTTAAGGTTAAGAGAAACAAATGGTTAGTTTGAAGTCAAATTAATGTGTCTGTGTAACGCGAAATGTCTGGATGTGGACTATTGCTTCCTTGACTTATGATTATGAATACTCCAAAATGAGTGTCTTTGTCGAACACAAAGCTAGCGTCATTATCATCTCGACAAAAGTAAAATTTTCTCTTCAGATACAGACGCACAATGTCTACTTAGCGTTAAACAATAACATTTGCCTTTATTTTGCCACACTATAAAAGAACATGTACTGAGGACTAAAGGAGACGGAGACTATATTATGTAAGGATACAATGCCGTAGGATTTAGTATAATAAGACCAGATTTAGATCAACAATGCTTCTGTCAAATGATATAATTGTGTATTTTTATTCTATAGTTAGAAAAGAGATGTCAAACATAAATGGCATGTTAACAAAAATAAGATTTATTTAGAATTTTTATTGCAAAACATTTATTTTACATTTTTATTTCAAATCTTTCCTCGGTTTTGTTGTCAAGATGAATGAAGCCGATTTTACAGTCCTTTATTCAATGAAAATGTGATGAAGAGGATTAGACGCACAAACATCAACATATCCGTGTAATTTGTAAAGCTTTCATCAGGTTATCAAAAAAGCAATTATCGTAAACAAAATTTAGATAAAACTCCTAAATATTCAAAATTAGAAATGGTATCTTTTTAAATCGTGGTAGTCCCTAAAGGTCTATGTTATCAAACAGAACGACTGGAGGCATTAACCTGTATAACTTATGTAACAAAAATAACCAGAATTATTTAAAGCCGTCGAATGTCAACAGTGGATTATATCAATCTTAGAATTAATCATTAAGCCCCGTTTTCATATTTGTCCTGACGGATGCATAAAAATGGACGATTCCCCTGGCTATTTCTTTTTTTCCACTATATTACTCACACTGATTCATTGATAGAAAACAAGTTTTATTTCAATTGATTCTTTTTATATCGCTGCTTATGTGATGGGTATGGGGAGACTTCTCAGTGGAGGGATTGTCAAGTTATTATACGTAAAATCTGAGCGTGGACCACAATGTGTAACGTGTTTGGAGAGTATCACGTTGCCTGCATGCTAAACCCTCTTTTGTAGATTTCTTTCAAATAAAAATAGTCAACTTAGCAGTTTGTATTTACCCAACTCTCAATTCATTGCCGTGTTTGACCATCATTATATTTTTAGATATTGTTGAATATGATGCATGATTTTTGCCGCTGGACGTTAAGCAGTCATCAATCAATCTACCATCAAACCTACAAGTATTCTTTAACCGACATTTTCCGTTTCAATAGTTTCAATACAATAAACTTCCGTTTCCTTCAATTGATTCTGTTAAAATTTGACTATAAAAATAATGAAATAAAATTATTTTAATTGTGTTTTCGGATAATGACTAGTACGTGAGCAATTATGGGTACTCTTTGATGAATACTCTCTCACCCCTCCCCTCTTTTTCTATCCCCGATCTCATTAGATGGATCCAATGTAATTCCAGTGAAAAAACATGAACATATGCACTTAGTTACATTTGGAATTAAATAACATTGGTAACGATCAATTTATATGAAAATTATGTTTTAATTTCAGAAAAAGGTTGTAGGAGGGATTTGCGTGAATTAACAAAATCAAATTAATTTATCACAAAATAAAGCATTGTTTTATAACCGTTATAAACAATGGGCTACAATAGCTCGGTATGATAAAATATAGATTTGCACTTGATGTAGTCAGATTGATTAAAAATAACGCATCACAGACATGAATACATGGAAAATGAAAATATACTCAATTTTATCTGAAAACCGGTTTTGTTTGGGTTTTTTTTTAAATTATTTTATTTTCCATATGTCTGAAAAGAGGATAGCATATTTAACGAACGGTGGATCAATTTTAAAAAGTTGCCAATGATTCATTTATGATACAATTGAATTATTTTCAAGATGTTCATTAAAAAGAATGCCACGATATAATTGAAATATTGTTGAAAGTGGCGCAAAACACCATAAACCTGAAACAGAATGTAGTTATCTATATATATTTGCTTCGGTTAAAAATGATTGATTTGTCTTTAACGTCAACGTTGTCAGCATTTTAGCCTACTGTAGAGTCTTACGTTATCGTCATTAAAAACGGATATGGTTAGTAAAATGAGGCACAATGTGCGCGCCAGGCACCTTGTCACGGCATCAAGCGCCGTTAAGGTTACCTTGTACGCCAATCATGTCTACCTTGCAGTTGTAAGAAAGGACAGTTACGCCACCACCATTGATTACTATCGTACTCATATACATGTACATGTGTGTTTCTTTCCTCAAACGAAGGGTACTTTACCACCTAAGAATAGGCATGCTTGAAAACCGGCGGGCGAGTATTTTGTAGGGTTCCTGAAAATGAAACGCCTATATGGAATGGGTTTTTTTTCTCAGTCCTGTGACTTGCCCAGGCACCAAATCACATATTAGGAAAATATAGCTATGGTCAACAATTACACCAATATCAACAAAACGAAGAAGCACGCAACTCTCACCTCAGATCAGATCCTGCGCCCATTAGTTATGTCTCATTTTGATGATCATTCATTAACAAGTCGACCAATTCTAATGGGTGAAAATGCTATGCCACATAGGGTCCGTATAATGCAAGACTATCTGCAACAGGAGGCAATAGAGCTACTACCAGCAATGTCACCGGATATGAATCCAATAGAACATTTATGGGACTATCGAGGACGAAGAGTGAACGCACGTACTCCAAAGTGTCAAAACATTCAGGAATTTGTGGTTCAGAAATGGCAACAGTACCCTTTACACAGACTGAAGCGCTTGATTCACGGAATGAGGAGACGTGTTCAGGAACTGTACAGAATGCGAGGCGGTTATACTCGTTATAGACTGTATCATAAGTGATAAATGTTGAAAATTGATCAGTTTTCATTTTCTAACCAGATTAAACGTGTTTTGGTTGTGGAAGTTTTTCTTAACAGAAGTCCAAACTCAAACTTTTTTCACTTAATATTTTGTTCAATTTTGCATATTCACTTCAACGAGCTATAGTATACTTCCGGTTACTTATTTTTGAAAGAATATCTGATCTTTTTTGGTGGTCTGGGTTATATTGTGTTCATCCATAAAAGGTTTTATTGTGCGCAACTGCACATTTGAGAAACATATTTTAGCTACAGTGAAAAACTGGTGGTCCCTAACTTATGGCCAATTGTATATATATGTAAACATATGTAAACAAATGAACACATCTGTGTTACGAATATTAGCACAGATATAATAATATTAAATATAGCATGTACATTGTTCAAGATTACAGCATTAGATAGTAACGTTGTTCGCACTGTTATATGGGAGTGTTGACAGTTTACTCCCATGTGGTAATTGCTTACATGACCGTGTCATTTCATTAAAAAGGGAAGTTTGGGCCTAAAGAACTAGCTTAACATCACCATTTTATTGAAGTGCCTTACCAAGCCATGAAAGCGAGTGGACATGTGTTAGGGGTAGCGATTTTGCCTTTCCCTACGATTTTTCAATTTGATTTTGGATAAACATATCTGGAGCCCCTGAGTTCACCTCTAGTTGTTAAATGGGTTCGTGTTTCTCGATCTTTAGTTTTCTGTGTAATGTTTTATGGATAATTGTTTGTCCTTTTGTCCTTTTTTATTTTGGTCATTGTATTGTATGTCCTTCTTTCGATTTACGGCTTCTGATTACCCCTTTGGTATCTTAGATTTACGGCTTCTGATTACCCCTTTGGTATCTTAGATTTACGGCTTCTAATTACCCCTTTGGTATCTTAGATTTACGGCTTCTGATTACTCCTTTGGTATCTTAGATTTACGGCTTCTGATTACCCCTTTGGTATCTTAAGATTTACGGCTTCTGATTACTCCTTTGGTATCTTAGATTTACGGCTTCTGATTACTCTTTTGGTATCTTAGATTTACGGCTTCTGATTACCACTTTAGTATCTTAGATTTACGGTTTCTGATTACCACTTTAGTATCTTAGATTCACGGCTTCTGATTACCCCTTTGGTATCTTCAAACTTTTCTTATATGATGTTGCATCAAGTACCTTTTTTACCCTATAATGTGTGTACTTTTTGGGAAATTCCCGATTATTTGTTTTCATGTCGACCGGAAATGCGGCAATGACGTATTACATGATTATTTAACGCAATATTATAGTATTATTACGTGATGTTTTTCATATTGGCCTAGTTATAGGTCCGAGGCCTGCTGTATTGGCCTGAGGCGCAGCAGAATGCCAATACAGCAGACCGAGGACTTAAATCTAGGCCAATATGAAAAACATCACGTAATGATCCCTTTATTAATTAACCAGTCCAATATCTCTCAGGATTTTTCCTTGCAATCGTTGAAATGTCTAGCGGATTCCGATCTAGTTGTTATTGGACTGACTGAAATTAGGTCAATTTGTATGTACTTTATGGGAAACCCACGTTTATTTGTTTTCAGGTCGACCGGATCTGCGACAATGACGTATTAAATAATTATTAAAGCAATATTATATTGTGTCTAGGTAACTCCTAGAAGTGATAGTGTTAACTTAATATTATACAGTGTAAAGTAATCGTGTAATACAGTCTTGTAATACATGTAATTAGAAAAAAAAAACTGACAATCATTGAACACAAACATCTATCAGTGGTTAAAACCGAGGTTCTTAATTAGTTAATGTGACACTACTGTATCTGTAATTATTTTAGCGTGTGCTTAATTTCACGATTTTGGTTATACCTTTAAGTTCGCATGTGTTTAAATTCGCGATAATTTGAAAATTTCAATTGCTGAAAACTTTGTCTATATAATATTGCGCTGTATATGGTAAATACTATAGTTGTAACAGGAGAGTAGTGAATACGATCTCGTAATATATATATATAGAATAATAATAGAAAATCTGTCTAGAGTTTCTTTTCCGATATTTCAGGTGTGTGTGTAACTTAAAACAACTCTAGAATTAAGCAATGTTTAAATGAACCTATTTACACTTTTTGTGTATTTTGTTGTATATATGCTTAGTAAAACGTATATATATATATATATATATATACGTCTGAAAATTAAACCAAACAGTGTTAGAATTAGATTTTAGAGCTGTCAATTTTTTGTTCTTCCCTCGACGGGATTTGAACCCACACCATTGATGCACTGCAGCACCATTCGCTTAGCCTTACGTCCAGCGCCCTAGACCACTCGACAACATCCACTCCCTATATAATTAATTTAATTGATTTTCTGTTAATTCTATTTTGATATATATATGTAATATCAACAACATGTCGTCTATTATACAGAGTTGTCTAATTATACATAACAATACAAATAGATGCCAAATTTGGTACTTATCGACTTGGGTCATTGATGGAGTTATTATTGGTCTGTTGCCCGGTTGATAAATCCCAGTGTCCTATTAAGGTCAAACCAGACTGAGGAAACATTGCATTTGCATTCGCGAATACTTTTTTTTCACAAAAACATACCCGTCGCCAAATTCGTGAACATATATACACAGCAAAAAAAGTGTAAATACTGGGTTGGTGTGAATCAGATGTGGATTCTGAAAAATTCTAAAGATCTGTTAGAGTATGTACAATCGAGACCCCTCTCTTCAAACAAGAACATTGAAACCTTTGAATTCCTACCCTTTACACAATTACTACCAATCCTAAACACAATCTAAAGATAGATTAAAACTATTAGTTGAACGTTGTTTCAATGAAAAGAATGACCAAAGTAGGCGCACATATCTTGTTTTAGGAAGGGACAAACATTAGCTTGTATAATACCATCTTAACAAAACAATCAGATACTGGCATCATCAAAATGCTAGAGTTTATGAATGACAACATATTTGTTATCGTTAGTGGACGTGTTTCGACAAATAGTTGGCAATTATATTGGTACCAACTGTGCTACTCTTCCTGGAGACGTGTTTCGACAAATAGTTGGCAATTATATTGGTACCAACTGTACTACTCTTCCTGCAGACGTGTTTTCCTTTATTTGTATAGAACATACTTCGTGTAGGGGCTTCTCAAGAAGGAAAGGAAAGGGCCCGGTCTGCATACAAACTCCATACGCAGGAGCGGTTGGTAGCTGTACTAACAGGTGTGGAAAATTTATGTCAAAATTGAAGTCGCATCTTTTATCATAGAGTCTGGTAGAAAGTTGACCATTGCTGTTAAATTTGAGGTATATGTCAAGAAATGATTTTCTATTGTTTCTCTTATCTCTTATTCTTTGAGTTTTTAATGGAATCATGTTAACAACGTTTGCATTATTATGGTAACTATGTTGATTGCATATATCCAATTGAACTTGCAATAAAGGATACCACGGATACAGATACAAGTGTTCCCTACATACCTAGAAATTGACTTGGAGTGCAGGTGGAGAACGAAACTTTACCATAAAATATATTATTTCAATTTTCACATTCTGAACATTCCAATTGTATGTAGAACAATCCTGAGAATGATATGATATTCAAGAATGTGTGTTTATTATAAAGGTGTCCTTGATAGAGTGTTTCTGTATGCAACTTTACAAGGACGCTACTACAGTTAAATTGAGGTTATCAATTCGAAAGTTGTGAGGTGATCACTATGACTTGGTTAACCACTATGGTATTAATATCTGTGTCACAAATGACCACGGATATGTTTCCTTTGGTGTAATCACAATCATCATTCATAGCTTATGTTTTATCGAATTTGTAACAAGAGTAGCACGACAGAAACAGGAACTGCACACCCTTCCGGGGCACCAATGATCACCCCCGGGTTTTTGGTAGGTTTGTGTTCTTCAATCTTTCGTTTCTGTGTATTATTTTGAAGATCATTGTTTGTCCTTTTATCCTTTTTTGTTTGTTTGCACCTTCATTATCTGTTCATCGATGTTTTCTTGAATAACACTGATACCCAATTAAACATTTTATTTGCATATTTATGACAAATTTGTAGCATCAACCATTTATCCTGAGAACTATGGTTTATCAACAAGATAGTGTCATTTTCGTGTTACGTATATATTTTTTATTACTTTTTATTAATATGTGGGAATTTGATGACAATATTACATTAGGTAAGAAGTAAACCATTCATATATATAATTGTATCCTGTAACCGCAAAATACATGTATGTGGAATTGACGCACGAAAAGTTCTAGCATTGCAATAATATTCATGCAAACGATCAAAAATATAGAATAACCGTGATCCTATCTGTTAACACCATTATTTAATCAATTCATTTAGTTTATTAGTTTTGTTACATTTCGTCATTTAATAAATGACATGAAAATGGAAATTTGTATATTCTTTACTCCCAACAAAAGAAGCGGAATTGCTGCGGCTTAACCCCTACACTATTCATGGCAGGGGATCAATTTTCATCAACATACATTTTAGTCCTTTATTTATACAGGCAAATCTTGGTGGCATATACATTCATTTATCGTCACCACTTTATATTATAAGCAACATATTACAATTAATATAACATGAACAACGGATTCGAGTTATCAGTTGGTCTAACCAAGGACACTGGTTCGACGAGAGTGTTCAGATGTGGAATTACATTATTTACAAAAACAAAATGTAAACAACCAGATATTTGTCGATAACATTTGGTCACAGTCAATTGTGCAGTCCCCTATAGCTCAAATTTGACAGTTATTTTTGACCGCAAGCCTATATAACTTTCATTAAATTATCTGGCTTTCCAATCTCTCGATTTTTAGCGTACCTGATGAAAGTTATTCCAGAAACGCGTTGTGCACACTAAATGTGATATTAAAAATAAATGTTCATGACGTACAGTGTTACAGATTATGTGTTCGTCGAATTGTGATCTTCTTGATTAAA
Organism: Bathymodiolus brooksi; assembly: GCA_963680875.1. Lineage (NCBI taxonomy): Eukaryota > Metazoa > Mollusca > Bivalvia > Mytilida > Modiolidae > Bathymodiolus > Bathymodiolus brooksi. The sequence continues at coordinate 60,007,955 of OY804576.1, read as the reverse complement.
ATTTTAGGTGTTTAACACCACCTTCTTAAAATATTTCAGCTATATCACGGTTTTTATTTTGTTGAGGAATCCAGAGTAAACGGAGAAGGCCATCGAAATGGCATAACTTCTATCAAATATTAAATATTAATCATGGAAGGAAAAAATAGTAAACAAGCGTTTTATTCATACTCATTGCTACTCCCGCATTACATTCATAAGCCAGTCGTAAGTTGTCCTGAAATACCATTTAGCTTCCGAACATGGAACATTAGGTCATGGAAATACTGTAGAAAAGTGTCAAATATCTAATAGTCATCCGTTTATTGGTCAAATAATGTCTAAAGGCTGATATTTTATTCAGAAATATTAACATCGTTTGCGAAAAGTGCACAACAAAGCAATCGAATAAAAGATTGAGAAAAGAACATGCTACGATGTGAAAATTGGCGGTAGTATTATAGATCGTGGTTCTGTTGGTATTATTTGACTTGTTAACCAATTATACTGAGCCCCTGGTGGGTACTTCACATTTATCACATAAAGCTGTATCGAGTACACCTTCGGAATAGAATTTAGAAAAAAAAATTAAGCGGTGAAATGCACTGATTGTAAAGGTTCCGTGTTCTACTTAGGTACAATGCAAAAACTATACACGTAATAAATATCTCAAACGTATTTTTAGGGGAAAATCACAAATAAAAATCAATTTTAAATACGGAGGTCCTAAAATATGACAAACATTTTATTTACCAACAGTACCGAGTCCTTAGAGTTACTGACATCTATCACATAATGTTCTTTCGATTGTACTTCAGGGAATTGAATTCAAAATCTCAGGCGGTAAATTGCACCGATTGCAAAGGTCCCGTGTTTTACGCATGTATAATGCGAAAAAAAATTAACAAAATAAAATATCACACATTCCTATTTGAGGAAAATCACAACTTTAAATACTCTTAATACAGATTTCATAAAATATGACGAACATGTTATTTGTGAAACAATTATACCGAGCCCATGTGGAGCATTTGACATTTACATAAGGGCGAGAATTTCTTTTGACCTGAACAATCGCTTTAGATATTTTGTTATTAAAGATGTTGTATACCCCTTGTGTTTTAAAAACTTTATATCATAATGTTGTATTGAGTACACCCCGCCTGGGCGGGTTCGAACTCACTGGTTGCATACGTAGTTGTAAATCCAACGATCATACGATCACGACCATGATGGCCTCTAACAATTCATCAAGAATCGCCAAATTTACCATAAACCATTCTACACATTCTAACATTTCGATGGCCCCGAATCTGAATAAGAAATTTAGAAATAAGTTTCTCATTACATGTATTATTAAAGTTATTTCACCGTTAAAAGACACAAAGTCAGCTATGTCATAATGGGAGCAATTAGTGTTCTGTCACTAATTGTTAAAAGAGAAGTGTACATTTATTGATAATCGAAACAGCTATATAAGTACAATCAGATACAGAAGAAATTAATAAGATACTCATTATGGGTAAAGAAAGTAATTTGATTATCAGTAGAGTACGAGTTGTCTCGCTTCGATTTAAACATCACATGGCTTTCATCCCGTTGGTTAACTAAGATACTGATTTCCGAATCCCGAATTCGAATTTCAGATATTGGATCTCGAATTTCAAATCTTGAATCTCGAATAATTCTTCTGGGCTTTCGTAAATTCCACTAAGCTGCATGCATGATGCTGATATGTGAAATAAATTTATTTCGGATATATATATATATATATATATATACAATTTTAAAAATAAATAGATATAGCAAAATGATAATATTTAGTAAATAAACACAATCAGGGTCTAAATTTTGATGTTGGATTTTCTTTTTTTTTTCTTCTTTTTTTTTTGATGTTGTATTTTGCTGTTCCTAAAAATAAAATGTCAACAAAGTGAAAATAATGTAATTTTAATTACATGACTACCAAATATATTCGCTCGGAAATTCTAGTATAATTCAATATTTTAACATAATAAATACGTGTACAACATCATTTTCAAAATGGTTGCTGAACGGAAATCGTGAAGCTAAAGTTACCTAGTCACGGGAACGAAACGAGTTTTCCGTACTCATTTTAAAATCTGTTTCACTCAATATCAAACCATCTTGAAATGATGCTATAAACACTTTGAAGCCTGTATTGATAAAATCGATGAAAACAACCTAATCGGAAACGAATTTATAGAACAACGAAATGTACATTTTCAGCCGGGCACCGCGATATCGGAGTTTTATCGACACTGCAATTCGCAATTTTAATCATTTGAAACAGAACTTCTTTCTGTCTCTATGGGGCGAAAGTAAAAACTTAAAAAAATAACAATAAAAAAGGAAAGATAAATCTACACTAATTGAGGCAGAATAATTCGGTCTGACAAAATTGCTTGGTATAATAAGTCAGTCTCGACATTGTTTAGTGTGCTGGTTGGTATCCGACCATTACTGGATCATCATTTGAATTTTATATTCACAAGAAATGCCCAGTTTTTCTTGGTGTGGGCCGTCGTAGTTGTTATCGTATGTTAGTTGGATCTATAACTATGCAATCAATACCTATCACCACTAACATGAGTTCGTACTCCGCTCGGGCGGCTGTACTCGATACAACATTATATGATAAATTTTGTCAGTGACTTGCGACTGATCAGTGGTTTTCTCCTGGTACTCCGGTTTCCTTCACCAATAAAACTGACCGCCACGATATAACTGAAATATTGTTGAAAGTGGCGTTAGGCACCATAAAACCAAACCAATCTTCTTTCTTGATGTTGTGTCACTTGGCTATGAAAAGTAACATTTTCAATGTTTTCAGATCTCAAGTTCTACAATATTATTTCAAGAGGGATAAATTCATGTTCATTTTTTAATTCTTCAATTGTGTAAAAAAAATGTTTTTCGTAGTTTCCAAGCATTATCAACAGTTTCATATAAATAAATGGATATTTAATTATGTTAAATACATTCAGGTGTATAAATAACCGGCTTTATTTCATATTGAAGATTTAGTTTTTGTTATTCTTGCTCAGAGACATTACTTATACAATAGATATGTCTGTTGAAATTTTAATGAAGTTTGTAAATTGACTTAATTAGTTCTTTTATATACTAATCGAAACGACCACTCTCGCAGTTTTAAATTAGGTTGGTTGGTTGGTTGGTTGGTTCATGGTGTTTAACGTCGCTTTCAACAATATTTCAGTTATATCGTGGCGGTCAGTTTTATTGGTTGAGGAAATCTGAATACCCGGAGAAAACCACCGACCTTTCGCAAGTCACTGACAAACTGTTGTATCGAGTACACCTCACATGAGCGAGATTCGAACTCACAACATTAATGGTGATAGGCGCTGATTGAATAGGTAGTTGAAAACCCAGCTACCATACGATCACGACCACGACGGCCCTTCGCACATTTTTAAATTAGGAAAGTTCATGTTATTTTCCAATAATATATTTGACATTATCAAAATAACCTGGAATGCATTATTTTCCAATGTGATAAAGGGTGTGGTCTGTACCCGAGGGTTAAAGTCGCGGTTTTCTCGCACAGTTTGCTATATCTGTCACTGAAAATGTTATCAAAGTTACATGAAGCTTAAGTGCCTGTATCACAGAAATACATGCAAACTCGTCACATAGTGATATTTTCAAAAACTAATGAAATCTTGTCCATGAAATACCTTTGACCAAGTACAATAACACACAAAATATTTTATTCATATTTTGTTGTTTGACTGGATTATTATGGTCAGTTGATTTATCCAGTATTTCAACATACAATGAAGCCAAATATAATGAAATTTCCAATATTTCAGCCTCCAATATATCTTGCATAGCATAAAATGTTTCTGTCTCATATAGTATCCAGTATTAATCAACTTTCACTATACCAAATAACTAAATATACTAAATATTTGATTCCATTGATTTTTTATAGGCTGCACTGTCAGTGACTTGCGACAGGTCGTTCGTTGGTTTTCCTCGGGTCCTCCGGTTTCCTCCACCAATAAAACTGACCGCCACGATATAACTGAAATATTGTTGAAAGTGCCGTTAAACACCATCAAACAAAACAAAACAACAACCATAAATTAGTAAATTTATAAATAACGCAGTGACTAAAAGAATTGTACCTCTACATTCCTTTCACCCTTTATTCTCAATGAGATTTAAGATTTGTTTCTGTACAACACTTGACATCTGTGGTTACAACATCCTTTAACAATAAAAAGATATGTTATATACAACAACAACAACAAATATCATTCCAATTATCCAGTTAAAGATTATATAAACAATATACAAAATATGTCTTATATCTAGGGGTAGTTATGGTGTTTAACGCCACTTTCAACAATTTTTCAGTTAAATCGTGTGTCTTATATCTAGGTCTGAAAAAATAATGACATCAGGGACACATAGATCTAAAAAAAAAAAAAAAAAAAAAAGAAGTTAGATTATGTGTACGTTGTACTGAATCGATTCTATACGCCATAAACACTCTACCTCATGAGAACAAGGATAAACATACAAACAGATTATTGAAGATTTTATTGTACATAGGTGGAATATATACATTTTTGTATTTTATTAGTTATTTTATATTTACTTATATAAGCGTCTGAAAATTAAATCCAATTTGTAAAGAAAGTATGATTGATTTGTCAGATTATATGAAAACAATGATAACTTTAGAATTAATCTTTTTTTTTCCTGTTAATTTAATTGTATCATACTGTATAACACCGTATTCATATTTTACCACACATATATGATTTTCGCCTCCATCACTAACGGTTAAAATATAACTTGTTAAACAAGTAACGTATCCAATATCAATCGTTTAAAGTTAATTATGAAAGAAAATACCTATAAAGTGACGTAGTGATATTACAGGAAACTTGAGAGATGTTGCTCTGTAGGGGAGGCGACCCTTCTTTACTTAAAACTCTCATCGAATCACAAAAGAGCGGTGAGGCGTCTATCTGGCGAATGAACGCTCGGATATAGGAATAGTTCATTTAGTTAATGTAATTCTTAGCATCATAAATTCGTTATTATAATTTTGAAAAATATACGTGTGCGTTTTTAAAAATAATTTATTTTATTAATATAAGGAACTTTTTTTATATTTAGATCATTTCTCAATACTTGTTGGAATATTTGGAATATGATTTATTTATCAACATTTATCGAGATTGTTTTGATGTTTTTGGATTTAAAAAGTTTGGATTTTCTTCACATGTGACATACAGAAATCGAAGACAAAATGTTCGTTTCTTTACGATGGGATGCCGATTCATTTCAATGCTATTTCTAATAGTATTATTGTCTTTATCATTTGTAGAGTGTTTTCCGCTCTCTGAAAAAGACCGAGATTGGTATAAGACAATGGACTTAATAGATATGAGGAATTTCGGTCGACAGATTATAGAGGATGATTTTGTGTTAAAACAACACGCAACAACAGAAAATTTGAACTCTGATATCAGTGGTGGAACACAGAAAGTAGATATAGAGGTTCAAAATTTGACAAAAGATGTTTTAGATGCTTATAAGTACAAAACAAATAGTACACGTCTCCTTCATCGACATAAACGATATTCCATGAGCTTTCAATCAGTGCATAATAGTCTGAGGCCTTACTTAGATCCTAATTTTGACCCGTTCTATAATGCTCATGTAATGCCTTGTAGTTATGAGTTTCGGAATTATTGTCTCAATAACGGAATCTGTGCTGTAGTGCGTGCTCTAGATATTAAAACATGCAGGTAAATATCACCTTGTATATATATGACAGTTAATCATATTGTATATTTATATAGATTTTCTTTTATTTATTGTCATTCAAATACTGTACTGATTAATTTTCTTAGAATAGAATGTCATGGGAATCACAACAAATGCAAACATTACATGGTATGATATGCCACTTCAAATACCAACATATGTTTATCTAGATAATATGAAAAAAATAGTATAACTTAACTTCTGTTTGATGATAACTACGTGTTTCGGGGTTTTTTCTTTCTTTTTTCTTACTATGAAATAATAAATGTTTATGATAAATTTTGAAAGGGATCCAATACGGATCTAAGTTTGTGACAAAATATGGAAAGATTTCGTGATCACATACAAACATCTTTTTATTTCTTCACTAATAAGTAAGAACAAAAATCTGGTTTTTTTTTTTGGTTGAAAGACTAAAATGCCATAGAAAGCGGAAACAAACTGTAATAACATCAACATGAGTGAGAATGGGAAGTTCATTATACTTGTTGACACGATGAACACGGGTCTAACATGAACATATGATATTATTACTAACAATAACATCAAGGAGAAAAACATGCTACTTAAGTATTATTTGTCAACAGGTTTGGACAATTATGTTGATCTTATACTTGATAAAAGTACTTTATCAAAGCATATACAATGATTGTTGACCTTATCGACCGCAACATACAAATATAACGTCTTGTGATGTTTATGCTTTCTTTACACCGGTACATATGTTTTATAGCATTTAACATCAAACAGCGTCTTGCTGCAAGATGCTCATCTATCAATATGGGGTTAACTTAAGATGTATGACGTTTCATACCTCTTTGTATGTTTTGACAACACGGAATGATATTAGGAGAGAGAACTACTTTATAGTACCGCAATCAAACACCTTTCTTCTCTTTGTAGTCAGAGAGGCACTCTATTTTTTTACGAGTATTTTGTTCATATTTTACTTATTTTTGTATTTCTTATGAAGTTCTCCTGTTTCATTGCAGAGAAATATTCATTCCTCTTTGTAATTAGCTAAATTAACAAGAAACTCATAAACAAAAGGTTTCATAGTGTGTTACGCATTAAATGTCTTGATGCACCTCGAAAGAAACCCTTTGAAGACCAAAAAACAGATGCTTTTCAAATTTGAATGGTGAACGTTATAAAGGAGATTATAATGAACAAAAAACAAGTTAGGTATTAGAAATGAAGGCCATCCTTTATTTATTGGTAAACCAAATGGATGCCGTGTGCCATTTGTTGCATTCTTGATATAGACATGAAACTAATTTGAAACTGTCCATATCTTGAAATTGATAAGACAAGAAATACCTCAGCATACAGTGGATGTGTAACTTTTGTCATGTATTGATCTAACTGTAGATAGGTGTTTATTCATTGATTAAACTTCATAAATTAGTACCTTACAATATATTGCTCTAGTAATCTTGATTAAATGTTTATTTTAGTATATAAACTGTGATCTCAAAATTAAATTTTATTTCAAATTGATCTGTATACGTCATAGATTGATGCAAATCGGAAAAATAGAAATGCCAAGAAACCACGGGGACAATGTGAACGTGATAGAACGATTATTTTTGTATTAGCATATACCTTAGCAAACAATGTCTATCACCACGTATTAAAATCCTTCCAATGGGGAGGTGAACTCTGTACAACCTTATGTGATAAGATTTGTCAGTAACTTGCGGCTGGTCTGTTTTCTCCGGGTACTACAGTTTTCACCATCAGTAAGACAGAACGTCACCACAAAACTGACATATTGTTGAAAGTGGCGTTAAAAACCCATACCTTATAATAACCCGAACCCAAAAAATATAAAACAAATATTTTACACTTAGAATTAAATTTCTACAGTTAAGTGGTAACATTACTGAAGAATGTATTTATTATCAATTTTACCAACAAGAACTATTAATATTGTCTGATCATTATACAGGAAATGACAACATAATATTACCTGGTAACATTAAATAACAGTAAATCTTATGTTATTCTCATCTTCTCTCGGTATTTTATAGTTATATAAGTCCCATTTATGTCAAATAATTTATTAATGAAAAAATAGTTGTAATTCCCTTGCCAGGAAATAATTTATTACCTATATTAACCACAACAGCAAGCAAACTAAGTGCAAGAGTGTGATAAATGCAAATGGTGTTCCGAAACAACAGAATGACAGACACATTTAGGAAGCTTAATCCGTATGCATTATCATTGTTATATAGCGGGTACTACCCTCTACTTTATAGCACTGGAAGCATAGCATGCTCATAATCTTCCTTCATGATGCGCCACTGAAGAACTCTTTTACCTCAGTTGCTGAACCGTTGTCTTACATTAAGAGAGTTTCCAGGCTCGAATCCAATCGGGATTCTGTACTTTTTAATTGATAGAATATAATCTACCGTTAACACAATAGCTTTGTATAAAAAGTGAATAAAACTTTTAACTTTTGGAGTCGCATTAACCTTGAACAGATTATCTTCTTTTATTGGTTGATTTGATTTGATTTGATTTGATTTATTGTGTTTAACGCCACTTTCAGCAATATATCAGCTATGTCATGGCGACCAGTTTTAGTGGTGGAAGAAGCCGGGGTACCACCGACCATGGACAAGCAATTGGTAATCTTTATCACTTGCGGCTGCGGGTCGAGTGCACTCTTTTTTTTTAATTTACACAGCCGGGCGCGAACCTCTTCTATTGGTTATTGTTATGAGTGTAAATTTGACATAGTTTTATACAATGCATGCTGTGGAGTACAACTCCACCAGAATTGGGCCCGATGGCTGCGCGAGTGAAACATATACACAACTCCCTCTTTGAAAGGGGAGTAAATGAGTGCCTCGTGTTCAGAGACTACATCATTCTTGTTCGTAAGACAACATGTAGTAACTCCTAGTGAATAACTGTTTATTAGCAATAGTTTCTGAGTCTTTGTCCTTTTTCCGATTCTAACCATATCTTCTTTTATATACTTGACAATCGTCTATAGACCAATCATAGTGCCACCTGTTTTTTACCTTCTTATTTGTTTAACTGATTTTATGTTTGTTCTCGTCATTACTATTGCTAACATACAACTTACTTGACGTCAAAACATATTTGGGGCCGTCGTGTTCGTGATCATATTGTAGTTGAATTTACAACTACCTGTGTAATCAGTGCTTATCACCACTAAAGTTGTGAGTTCGAACCCCGTTCGTGCGAGGTGTACTCGATACAACATCATGTGATAAAGTTTGTAAGTGATTTGCGATAAGTTGGTGGTTTTCTCCGCCAATAAAATTACCGCCTCGATATAACTGAAAATACTGTTGAAAGTGGCGTTAAACACCATAAAGCTAAACCAAGCCATCAAAACATATTTAATCAATAATTTACGTGACATATATGTTCATGATATTTTCATACTTTTAATTTATAGACCATGCAGATTATTAGATTGTTATATCACTCCCATATTATATATGTCTTTTTCATATTTCTGTATATCTAAATCCTTTATTAATTAAGACAATCTTTCACTACAGTACATTCTGTTTAACGTGACATTGTTTTGATTTGCAAAAAAAAATAGATCAAAAGTCCATTTTCTCAGCCATCATGTATTATTGATATAAATCCACGTCAGGGTGAAATAATGTCAACATGATCCTAACATATGACAAATTAATGTTCTTAATGAACTATTTAAGAATGGTGTGATTGGTGAAGTGTTTGTTGCTTAACTTTAAATGGCAAGTTTTCATGCATATTCAAGACGAGAACGAGCTAAAAAAAAATTAAATAGGAAAATAATGGGAAGATGACAAACAAGTCGATTCTGCGGTTTCGTATGGATTTATTTTAAGCTAAATAATGATTTAACGAACATTTTAATGTATATCGACCTACATGGCCATATGTTTTCTTCAAATTCGATTCAATCTTGACCAGTACACCTGAATCAAACACAAATTTGCCAGTCTAAACACTGATCTAGCTACCTTCCAATACCGTATTTGTTGGCGCCATCAAACGTGTTTGACGACATGGTTAGACTGTTAACGTGTTTGACGACATGGTTAGACTGTTAACGTGTTTGATTATATGGTTAGACTGTTAAAATGGCGTTTGGTGACATGGTTAGACTGTTAAAATGGAGTTTGATGACATGGTTAGACTGTTAACGTGTTTGACGACATGGTTAGACTGTTAACGTGTTTGATTATATGGTTAGACTGTTAAAATGGAGTTTGGTGACATGGTTAGACTGTTAAAATGGAGCTTGATGATATGGTTAGACTGTTAAAATGGAGTTTGGTGACATGGTTAGACTGTTAAAATGGAGTTTGATGACATGGTTAGACTGTTAAAATGGAGTTTAGTAACATGGTTAGACTGTTAAAATGGAGTTTGATGACATGGTTAGACTGTTAAAATGGAATTCGAAACAAGAGCACATGTACAAATGTAAGGATGGAGCGATTGTGAATGAAATGTTTGACCGAGTAAATGTACCATTAGAGTAATCTGTGTGACAGGTGTGTGTTGACACATATAAAAGACTTACCATGTGTTCAATATTGAACAACAATACTAGAAAACAAACAAACATCGTCAATTGATAATCATTATAAACAAGGTAACATGACTTTAACGGAGTACAACGATTTGATATGTGAATAATGTCTTGTCGAAAATCATACATTTTTGGGACGTAATTTCAAATGTAAAATAGTTGTGTTGTTTTATTATTATAACAAAATACCGTTCATATCTGATTGTAGTAATATTTTTATTATTGCATTATCACCCATTCCAATGTCCTTGAAAATAGCCAAATATATTTCATTTAATATGTACGTGTAAATATTAAATTAACACCTAAGATTGGTTCCTATTGGTGTAAATCATAACAGAATCATACACGTTATGAGTGTCTCTTTCTCTTCTTTTTATATTTGTGTCTAATTTGTACCCAGCCGGGCAAGTGAGAGACGATCCCACAAGACTTGATTTGTTTGCCAAAGTCTTTTCCTCAATATTTCTTTTTTAAGAAACTGTATATATTCTGTTTTTTGTCTAACATGCCTATCAGTAGTGTTAATTTATATGGTTTTTACCATTAACATTCTAGCAATTTCTTTAGGTTCCATTATATTTAATGACACGATTTCATTTGATAAATAAAGGCATGGGCCCATAAAACTAGTTTAGACTCGTCGCTTTTTAATGAAGTGCCTGTACCAAGCCAGGAAAATAAATGGTCATATATGTGTGTTACGGGCATCGATTGTGCCTCTTTAGATTTTAGAAATGTTTGGACAGTGTGGTATTTTTAGAAATGTTTGGACAGTGTGGTATTTTTAGAAATGTTTGGACAGTGTGGTATTCTTAGAAATGTTTGGACAGTATGGTATTTCTAGAAATGTTTGGACAGTGTGGTATTTTTAGAAATGTTTGGACAGTATGGTATTTCTAGAAATGTTTGGACAGTGTGGTATTTCTAGAAATGTTTGGACAGTGTGGTATTTTTAGAAATGTTTGGACAGTGTGGTATTTTTTGCTTTTCATTTTATAGTAAATCCATGCTTATTGTTATTTATTGTTACGCACATCAAAGCTGTATACACTAAACATTAAATCTGTTTTTATTTTGTTTATTTACAGATGTCCAGTTCAGTACACGGGTAAAAGATGTGAATTTATCGACACTGATTATCTATTTTCACTGTTAGGTGTAAGTATTAAAAACTAATTATTTTTATTTTATTTTTTCATGTTCTTCTGTTGATTAAAAACTCAAGTATCTCAAAGACGAACTTGAGTAACACGTTATTTACGGTTATGTTTATGGTGTTTAACGCCACTTTCAACTATATTTCAGCTATATCGTGGAGAATGTTTTTCTTACATCAGCACTGCTCCACTAACGCCACATGTCGTGGTGTGGTTGACACGAGTATTGAAATGATGGTTGGTACAATTCTTATACAAATAAAGAAGTCATCAAAATGGAGTTTATGATAATTTCAGTTCATCTTATAATTGGTATTTGATAATATTTACAGCTTATATCGTGATTTGTATATATACAAATTCGAGCGCATATATACTTTTCCTTGTTTTATTACTAGAATGCAAAAAGTAATTCATTACTTTCAGTCGTTACACACTCCACCGTATAACTGAATTACTGTTAATGTTGGCGTTAAGCACCAATCAATCAGTCGTTAAATATATTTAACATGGGAGTCAAAGAAATACCATGTAAAATTTTCGCCTGCCACCAAAAATAAAAACGACGATACATTATTAGGCAGTGTTCCCATTGTTGGGATGAGTGGTAATATTCCACGTAGCATTAAGGAGAAAGAGCAAAGACTGGTTGGCTCGGAATCAGGATAATGTGTCCGAGTGGAGCGGCATGTCCACCCGCGGACTGTTGTTTCAGTGAGCTAGCACTATAAAGATCCAACTCAGCGTGTTGGTTTAGAACAAAACGGACCTCATCATCATCTCATTTAATATTAACTTGTTCTCGTCATGATATAGATGAAGAATTGCTGAGTTGGCGTTAAACAACAATCACACACTCACTCACTCTAGTTGTTGCGGATGAGTCGCATTTGATTTCCCGCCAATTTAATATTCGAACTGACATTCTCCGATTTTTACCTTATGAGAAGAATGTTTAAACAGTGATGGTCAACACTTCCACCAATATCAACAAAATAAACAACCACCTCTCACCTCAAACCATTGAACATAAAAACGATCACGACATATGGCGTTGGAAATCCAGAGCAACAGCCACAACAAAATGTGGTGATGGTTAAACCGCTTAGAGGGATCCCAACCCTCTACCTCTGATAATTGGATCTCCAATGACAATACATAATATATAAACAAACAATAAATAAAAATCTCCACAATTTGCTTTCCCTGAATAAGACCACATAAATTAAAATAGATAAACTAAGGAAATGTTTTCTCCTGAATAATATTATATTTGAACTCTCGAAATGTATATATATTTATTTTTTTAAGTATTCACTAGGACTATTAAAACATCCTTCAAAGTGTGTTACTCATAATAGATCTGGATGCACCTCGAAATAAACCCTTTGAAAGTTAAAAAATCAGATGCTTTGCAACTCTGAATGCTTCACGTGGTTACAAAAAAACGAAATGGGTTTTAAAATGACATTCTATATATATATTGGTAGACTAAATATATACGTTGCTTTCTGGATATCGACTTGAAATTAATTTGATACTGTCTTGAAATTCATAATGCACGAAAGACATATCTATTGACCGATAGTTGTAACTTGTACCTGGCATTGACGTTGATAATTTTATCGAGTGCTAACAAATATCCATCGATTTTAATCAATGAAAGCGTTAAATAGCACTTTTGAATATTTTTGTGCATCCAATCCCTTTTTCTTTAAATGTGAAATAGCAAAACTGTGATCTAAATATTACATTGAACCCTTGCCTTGGGAAGATAATTTGCTGTCCAATAACGGATGTATCGTCTTCCTATTACAATAACCCAATGAAACCTTTGTATGTAAATAAGATTAACGGTGTATTCTCCTGTTGAAAGAAAACTTAAACACAGATGATAAACAAATACAATAATATCAATAAAACGAACAATCACCTCTCGCCCCAAACCATCTGAACATAAAAACGACCACGACATGACGTTGGAAATCCAGGTTCTGCCTCGGGACAGGCACAACATTTTGGCGGGGTTAAACCGGTTAAAATTTAAATCTACTGATTTGTAGTTTATTTACATGTAAATTTGTATTAAGACGGTGTTAAATTTGCTTAAAATGCAAAATTATACATAGATATTGTAGAATTTAATCTTACAATTGTTTAAATGTAACATGTTTTTTTCTGTAAGATGTTTTAATTAACGGAACAATATAACTAATACTTGAATTTCATATCATTAATATCACTTCACAGAGTACAGCTAACGTTGTCAATGTGGGTTCGAATCCTGCTCATGCGAGGTGTACTCGATACAACATTATGTGATAAAGTTTGTCAGTGACCTGCGACAACAGGTCGGTGGTTTTCTCCGGGTACTCTAGGTTCCTCGACCAATAAAACTGACCGCTACGATATAACTGAAATATTGTTGAAAATGTCCTTAAACAACATAACCCTAACACCCTTAACATAGTATTGTGGTGTTATGTTTTTTTCGCTTGGTTTTCCCGGAAATCATAGTTGTACAAAGAAAATAGCCGTAAGTTAATAAGTTAGACGTTCTGTAAACTGGCTGAAGGTCAAGGACAACAACTTCCGACAGAATCTAAGATATTATATTTACGATTTTAATTAAAATCGTACAAATTCTGTTATTATTATAACTAACATTTGTTTATTTATCACTTAAAGTTTTTCAGATATGTAACTTAACAGAACACATGCTTGAACCAATTAATATTACGTCAGAGAAAACAACACATGGAGTGTTTTAGAAATAAACAAAAACATGTGCCGTATTGATTATTATTTAAAGAAAACAAAAACACTGTGCTCTACTTGATGAACTTTGTACTTTTAAATTTACTTGATTGGTTTTTTTTTCTATTGAGTCCCTCGAAAATTGAAATTTATTCAACGAAGCGAGAAATAAATTCCCCAGATATCAGAACTAACTGTGGTTGTTACTAAATGTTCTTTTTCAAACGAAACCTAAAAAGTAATACGTCAAAAATAATATTTTTCTAAAATTACAGATTTTAGATGTTATTGGTGTTTAACGCCACTTTCATAAATATATCAGCTCTATCATGTTGTTCAGATGTATTGATGGAGGAAGCCGCAGTGCCCGGGAGAAATCTCCGATCTGGTAGTTGTTTTTCTTCATTTTTATAGTTTTCGCCACCAATTAAGGCTGATCGCCACGATATAACTAAAACGTTGTTGAAAGTGTAGGAAAATATCCACAATTCGTAATCTCAGGTTATGTTCTTCTTGTTAAGTGATAACATGCTTCCGGTGAAAATAAAGTTGCTTGGAAATATCTTCTGACTAAGACAGATGGCGTTGGTCTCGCTTACATGCTTCCGCTAAAAAAAATATTGCATGAAAATAACTTCTGTGGCATATATATTACGGAATAAATTGCTTAATGTCAGATAATACAATAAAATTGTAAGCATTTTTAATATAGACCTTGATACATGTGTCCGTGTCACGTAAATCTTATCATTTAACGTCGATAATGATTTAAACTGAAGTCAAAATTGGATTTGTGAAATTATCTATAATGAATGTGTTGTTTCTTTTTTTTTTTGTCATCGCATTAAAACAGAACGGTTTCTATATTGGATTAATGTGAAAATACAAATCATGTATATATGTGTTCCGAAAGTTCTACAACGAGACATGAAAAAATACTGTAAACTAAAATTGTCCGTAACCCATCAAAACACTCACCAATCTAAATACATGCATACCAAAGATAAAAACCACATGTAAAAATACTAATATGCGATACCCCCTTTTTTACAATCGATTGTACGTGTTGTATATTATAGTGTGTTTATTTAACTTCGTTCTGCTCTTCAGTAATGTTTGTGGTTTTGCGAATTGTAAAACGTTGACTCTTGGTAATTAAGCCTCTCAACACAAAGCAATGGGGTTGATATTAAGTAATTATGAAACTTTTGGCAACTATTATTTGTAGATGTTCTCCGTGACAATTGTACTGATGGATCGCTTACCTTATCTCCTTGATTCAATTGTAACTCTGTCTTTACCGCTTGTACGTGCTTTAATTATAATCAGATAATATTTTTATAGTTTTAGTTATATACAGATGAAGACTGTGTAATCAGAATTATACATCATATCTGGAGTACGTCGACATCTTAGCATGGGGGCAGTGTTTCAGAACGACCAAACAGAGCAAATCATTATCATATCAACACAACAACCAGAGCCAAGTCTTGAAGACACTTGGGAAATTTGCATCGTATTCAAAAAGAGCAAAGTTTTCATCATTTTGAAGCACCAGTCATTGTGGGAAATTGCATCGTCCATGTCCACAAAGGATCAGAAAATTTGTCAGAAAATTGTTAGAAATTCGACATTTGTCAGTCTTTTCATGTCATAATGATTAACCAGGTATTGCTGAAAATGGCGGACCAAATGCGCTTCACTATCGCTCTAAGAACGATGCAGGTATCATACAACATTAAAATCCTAACATTTAGTCCAACCCTTTCCCAAATGTTTACATATCAAAACTTCACTCACTTTTAAGAATACATGCTCGTGATTGGACAGTTGAAATATAGAAAGGATACAATCAAACACGTTGCGTGAAATTACTGATCTATTTATTGAAAAAGGGTATATTTATTCATTGTATTGTAAATATTCATTTGATATATGAATATCTTCAAAATATTTATATATTTTTATCCAAATCATAATAAAATTAATTATTTATCAGATATGAAGGCACTCATCTTGTAGTGTATATGTACGTTGTGTGAGTGACGATATAGATGTAGTATTTCTTTATGAACCGATTTTGTGAGTGAGGAGATAGTGTAGCCTTTACTCTGTGAACAGCCTCTATTTCAAGAGGAACACTGTGATAAATATTGTGTTGTCATTGTGCAACTCATTACACCATTGTTACTGTTTTTTGACAAAATGATTAAAATATCGTCGAACTCCGTTATATCGAACTCTGATAAGACATTTCTTTGGAAAACTTGAGGTAAAATAAGGTTCATTTGTAGAAGTTGATAGTACAATTTAACCCGGACAACTCGAACCGTTGGTCTGTTCGACTGTGACATAACGGGGTTCGACCGTATTGGACATTAGAAGATGTATATTTTTTATTTGAAAACTAAAGGTATAAATTTGTTAAATGATACTCTTTTGTTTAAATAAATATGAATTTTGTACTTGTTAAGCATATTATTGTTGGCTTTAAATTACTGTTTGTTCAGTAATCTGGTAATTAATCTGTAAGGAATTTGCCATACAATTTTATAAAAATATATATAACAAATTGACCTATATACTTAAGAAAGCATCTAAGTATGATTCAAAATAGATTTTAATGAAAGTTCAATGTTAGACATATATATGATAGCACATTTTTCTTGCTGGGTTCCTGTGTCATGAACGGATTTGACCAATAAGGCTTTTTAATCATTATTATTTAATGGTAACTTCTAGTTCGTCTTAGTAATTGGAATCTGATCCCTGGCTCGGTCGTTTTATCTTGATGCATATACAGACTTATACCGGGAATTAAAACCAATAAATGGAAGGAATGAACAAGCTGTTTACAAAAGTATTTTATTGTAAGGGTTCATTATCATGACCGCTCGTGGTTTTAGAGTTGCATCCCTTTTTTAAAACGCAACGGAGATCGTGTAGTTGTCAATGTAAAATCTTATTTCCTTCAATGAAATACAAATAATAGTTACTTATGCATAGGGCATTATCGTGTCAGATAGATTGCCCTTGGGTCAGTAGTATTGACTTCAACACTGATAATGCCCTCCCTTGGGACAGTCTATAGATCACGATAATGCCCTTGGGACAGTCTATAGATCACGATAATGCCCTTGGGACAGTCTATAGATCACGATAATGCCCTTGGGACAGTCTATAGATCACGATAATGCCCTTGGGACAGTCAATAGATCACGATAATGCCCTTGGGACAGTCTATAGATCACGATAATGCCCTTGGGACAGTCTATAGATCACGATAATGCCCTTGGGACAGTCTATAGATCACGATAATGCCCTTGGGACAGTCTATAGATCACGATAATGCCCTTGGGATAGTCTATAGATCACGATAATGCCCTTGGGACAGTCTATAGATCACGATAATGCCCTTGGGACAGTCTATAGATCACGATAATGCCCTTGGGACAGTCTATAGATCACGATAATGCCCTTGGGACAGTCTATAGATCACGATAATGCCCTTGGGACAGTCAATAGATCACGATAATGCCCTTGGGACAGTCAATAGATCACGATAATGCCCTTGGGACAGTCTATAGATCACGATAATGCCCTTGGGACAGTCTATAGATCACGATAATGCCCTTGGGACAGTCTATAGATCACGATAATGCCCTTGGGACAGTCTATAGATCACGATAATGCCCTTGGGACAGTCTATAGATCACGATAATGCCCTTGGGACAGTCTATAGATCACGATAATGCCCTTGGGACAGTCTATAGATCACGATAATGCCCTTGGGACAGTCTATAGATCACGATAATGCCCTTGGGACAGTCTATAGATCACAATAATGCCCTATGCATAAGTAACTATTATATAATGATTGTATTGCAACGTAATATTTCCTGTAGAACGTAACCACGCATTAAGAAAACATGATACTCTTATCATTTTGACAGTTTTGCCATCCAATAAAAGGGTTATTGCACGAATATTGGGGAATATTGTTCCTAGTAGAATATTAATTCCACCCGCAATTCGTGCAATATAGTATTATTGTACAAGGAACAATATTCGCCATTATTATACCTCGTGTGAGTTTCTGTAGTGATATTTGGTACTGTAATATTTTGGCATATTACCTGGACAATTAGACACACAGTATAATAATGATATTAATGTGGTCTTGTCCAGGTAATATGCCAAAATATTACCCAGGTCTGAGAGATATATTACCCTTCCACTATAATATTGTTACAGGGGGAAATGAAATACTATAATTTCGGTCTCAAAATTAATATGTAACTTGTATAAAATAATCATCGGAAAAAAGTATTAGGGTAGTTCGCCTCTTGTTGGACATCTTTGATGGTTAGTTCAGGTTATTTCCGAATATTTAATTATTTTGCATCCAAAATGTCAAGTTACAACAAACATACTTTGCTAACATATTGCCTATTTTACATATGCAATAAAGGCGAAGGTTATCAATGACCCATAATGGCATATTCGTGCTGATATTGCGTTATCAGTCCAACCGGAGTCATAGCATCATATCAGCCCGGTCTGATACGCCATATCAGGTTGGTCCATATTTCAAATCAATTAAATATAATTGCACACATGTAAAATAAATAGATTAAAACCTGACCTTTCTCATAGCACCCTGGTTGCCTTCCTCGACTCAAATCGGCTCGCGAACTCACCTTGGACCAATATGTGGGGTCTCTGGATGATAGCCAGGCGGCCAATATGGAAAAGGGCATGCCTTAATCTGTATATATTAATTTTATTTACCAATTTGTTAATGATAATAAAACAAAGTTCTTTTGATATTGCAATTAGTATATTACACTGTAACCCTGGTAATTATGTTGGTTCATATACATGATATATTACACTGTATACCCTGGTGATTATGTTGGTTCATATACATGATATATATATATTGTATATCAAACATGTTAATTATTTCTTAAAATTTATCGGGCATTTATCTTAGCAGACAATTAAATGTCGGAAATCAGCTGTTCTCATTGTTTTATTTATCATAACCTTTGTTCATTTCTCATTAATGAATGTTACCTTCTATTCTTTGCTTTAAGACATTAATGCTTCCGTGTTGTCAATGTCACCACTGCAATCATTTTCAAACCTTATATTTCCATTTGATGTTTTGTAATCGACCCTTTTTTCCCACACTACTACAATCAAATCGTCATCTCTCAGGGTATATATTCATTGTGGTTGCGATAGATGAAGATTCTTCTTAAAGAATACATGATGTATATTTCATTGAATTTAAAAGGTGTACATGGAGCGATTATATCAAGAAAATATGAAATATTGTAATAAAGAAATGGACAGTTTGTTCTTTTATTTTGCATCATTTGTTTGTCTTGAATAATAACAAAATGAAATAGGACATTACACACATAGTATAGCTCGATCCTGTGATACCGCGGGTTCTATGGTACCGTGTACTGGGATACTATTTTAACCAATTTTTATTTAGCCAACACGGTACAATAGGATCCCAAACATTCGATGCTGTGGTCTTAAAAATTAGGACATAGAAGAGATTTCCGAGTACAGTATAAATACAGAGGTGTAAAATTAAACAAAAAAACAAAAAAACTGGGAAAACATGAACTCTCACAAAATCGGAAAGTGAAACCATGTGATCTGGACAGATTATAATGTTCTGCTCTATTAATAACACCCATCGTGAATCCTAATTATTATCCCAGTTTAGGAAACAGATGTTCAAATTCATATGTATATGTTATCTGGATGTGAATTGATTGATACCGAAAATACAAGCATGATATGAAGTTTGTTGTCGAATGAGCAAAACTAACGAGTCACAAATTTCATATTCTGTCGAGCAGTCTGATATTTTTCAGTATCAATCATATTCACATTCAGATGACATGTTTATCATCCTTAAATCAAACATAAAGACGGATACATCTATAGGTTTCGATATTTGTATTTTCGCGGAAAAAAATCACATGATTCAAAATATTAAAAATACGCTCCCCCAAAACATAATTCATGAGTAGTTTGCAAATATGCCATTCATTTTTAACAGATTTATATAAATGTTAAGATTGGAGAATTTTCCCCTTTAATGGTCATATTCATTTTTTTTTTCATTACAAACACAGTCACCATTTTCATTAAAGGTTTTGTTTACTAATGACGTTCCGGTTTAGAAAGCACAAACGTCACGACCTCGATTATGACATAACAAAAAAGTAGTCCCAGCAGAGGTTCTCAAGAATTGTGTCAAGTACATTTTTGTAGGACGATGTTTGTTGATATTTCTGACACGACAGTTCCTAATTTGATTTATGTTTAAAATATGAAATGTTACCTAGCTGAGGATGCTGATGAATTTTATTTACTTTTGTCATCTTCACAGGAATTATCGTTTAAATGTTGGGAGAATTTGGTGATAACTCCTGCTGACTGTTGATAAGGCCTGCTCAGCTCACGCGAACTTTGATACGATTTTTGCTTATGGAGTCAGTAGGTAGATATAGCGAGAGGGAAGGATGATGTTGAAAGCATATCAGTAACCAAGTAAGAAGATGGAATTCCGTATGGCTCAGCCTTTTCATGATGGCGATAATAATAATTAAAAAACGTTTGAAGATGCAAAAGGTTTCAGCAACAGTAAATCGACGATGAAAAGCCAATAAAAAAAGGATAAAGAGACAAACAATTACCCACTAAGCAATTACACAGAAATGTTCATATTAAACAATGCACACATCACTTATAACCGGGATTGAACTCGGGTGCTCCGAAAGAGTAAGCAGTTCCTGCTTTACTATAGTGGCACTCATCGTTTTACTGATGCTAAAGTTATAAACGAGGAAAGAAGGACAAGATTGAAACTACGATAAACGGACATCAGTGGTCATCTGTGACTTTCTGAAATGTCACTTGTAACACCGACAGATAAGAATATCTTTCTGCGTAAAAACGTTTGACACCACACGGTTCACACCCAATGCGATTCTGAAAAATGGTGAATCAAAAGGGATACAAAACACTTCAACAATGGGAGAGTTCTGGACAATGACATGAAATTATTAAAGATTCGGGCAAAATGTTTCCCGTATATTGTAGAAGCCTTTAGATAAACTCTGCTTCAAAAGAGAACACAACAATTATGTTGCAGTTTTCCCAATTGAGTGCTATCACTCTAAAGAAAAACATACCAAACAACAGTTTGATGAAAAATGTACCAAATAAAAGTCTGATGAAAATTTCACCAATTAACAGTCTATAAAGAAAAATCACCAGTGATGTAAAATACACAATACACATCGAAAATGTTGTAAAATAAGTCAATAATTTTCACATAAATATCTGTAGTGTATTTTATTGCCAGAATCTATGACGCCCCATTTTAACATAATAAGCTTTCTCCCTATCCATCTCTGCCATAATTTCGTTTTCGATCAAGCAAAAACGATATATTTATAATCAACATTTCTATTTAGATTGTGGTATTATAGTGTTTAGTTTTGAAATATTCAAACATAGGATAGAATTGCAGAATTGCAGAATGGCATGGTCACCAGATATGAGACAATCAAGTATATGTTTAGAATTCATTCAGCAGAAGCTGTAGATTGAAGGACAAACAATACAATGAGCAAAGGACAAAAGAACAAACATTAATTAGCAAACACTACACAGATTGAGGAACACCAACTCCAGTAAAACAGGGGATGAACTCAGGTGTTCCGGAGTGGTAAGCACTTCCTGTTACACTACCAGCCATGTTACTCTTGTTACAAACATGGTGATAATTCATGAATGAGAAAACGATCACTTTGTAATGACAATTAATGGAACATATCTGTGGTCATTAGTGACATAGATATTTAGTAACGATTAACCAAGTTATGGTTGCGACAGTTAACCTCTCGAAGTGATAACTTCAACTTAATCACCACGAACCCTTGGTCATTTCCTTGTTAGCAGCAGTTTCTCTATCAATGAAATCATAATGTAAATGTAGGAACCACAAGCTCTAGAATATCGGATAGATTGAGAGAGATATATACTCCATGCTGCAGGAATGTTGCTTCATATAAATGAAAAGTTCACAATGATAAAATTGAAATCATCTCTTTTGTCGTAAAGTTTCGTTCTAAACCGGTACTCACTGTCAATTTCGAAGTGTAGATCAATGTATGAAGCAGACCTACCTGTATCTGTTGTATCCTATGCTTCAGGCTCAATTGGATATTTATTAAAAGGGCATCATCTTTATAACAGAAAGTGACATTATAGCTTCTTTTGGTTTTTGTAGAAACCCCTATGTGAGGTTTGCCTCATACCAATATAAGAATAAGTCGGAGAGAAGGAATGCCGACTCTCTGCTGAAACGTAGATATATAATTTATTGCACACTACACCTAAAGAGGATAGCCAATATCAGCTAGAATCTTCTATGCCTGAGGGAGAAGAGCATTAGTTCTAAAAAAAAATACATTATTAAGTAACTGTATATTTCAATAATAAATAACATAATGAATATATAAAATAAACCATAGCAGTGCCGAAACACTGACAAATGGGTGTATAACACCCCCGAGGACTGATAGTCCATCAGCAGAGGTATCGCCTAAGGGATAGTAATAAAGCAAAATCCATTTTGAGCTAGAGGGTACAACAGTGACTGCCATATCATGTAAAATAGAAACCAGACTCCATTTCAGAAACAAACACAAAAATGCATATAATTGAACATTGAATTCTGAAATATATTTTTTTACAATAAAACTAACTTTTAATAACAGTGTCTTCATAAATATAGCTAAGTGAAATACATCTGATTTCATTCAGTATTGTTTGTATTTTCGTAAAGACCCAAATTAATCCAATTCACGACTTTTAACCATTGTGTATCCTGCTTAGGCCCTGTGGCTTCATTGCTCCCAGAGCTTTAAGTTATTTGGCTTTCCAATCTTCAATGTTTAGCCTACCAGATGAAGGTTATTCCAGAAACGCGTCGTGCGCACTGAATTTACTATTATTTTTTTATTATACAACATCGAGGCCATTATTTCCATGGGTGATGTGCAGAAATTATTACCCTGTTGAAATGATGACAGATAGCCACACAAACCATAAAGGTTATACACGACCAAATAATAATAAAATAAATCCTATGTTTTCCGGTGTTTGTCAAGGAAGGGTATTTCAACTAAAATCAGTTGTACGGATATCCTGATAAATCAAATTGGTTGATTAAGTACTATAATTCTGATCCATCCCAAATTTGTAAATATTCCAGAAACGCCTCTTGTGCACTAAATGTGATAACTATGTTTGTATTACTATCACTGTGTCGATACCTCTGCTGGTGAACTATTAGTCCCCGATGATATTATATACTTATTGACTGGGTATGAGGGAATAGCAAGTTTGTTGTCCCTGAGACACTGACTATTGACCGAGGCGTAGCCGAGGTCAATAGTCAGGGTCGAGGGGACAACAAACTTGATATTCCTGAATACACAGTCTATAAGTATTTTATTATACCGAAAAACATTAAACTCATAGTTGAATGATCACCTCAAATTGATAAAGACCAATAAAATCACGCATCTTTTGCCAGTATTTTGCATTATAAATCTGAATATTGTCTCATGGACATTGTTATGCTATTTCCCCAGTCATTCATAAGAGTTTGATTCTTTTGAGAAAGGAGACTTCAACATAAATGTACATGGTGACTACAAGTTTTATGAAAATTTTTAATTTTTTTGAAATTTTTGAAATTTTGACATTTTTTGAAATTTAAAAATTTTGTGAAAATTTTTAAATTTTGAACTTTGAAATTATTATTTTTGTTTATTTTAAAATTTAGAATTTTTTTGAAATTTTTGAAATTTTGAATTTTTTTTAAATTTTTAAAATTTTGGAAAAAAAATCCGGGTTTCTCGATAGCGACGATAACGCCAGAGGATCACGCATAGCAATTACCGTAGTTTGTCCAATAAGCGACGTCCAATTAAAAATTCCGCGAAAGCTGTTTAAATTGCCAGTAAATAGTTCAGCGGCAGTCAATAGTCTTGAAAACTATGGACCGGTCAATAGTCTCAGTGTTAAAAATGTGAAACAATAGCATTTTTATTTCTTTAAAAAAGCTTTAAGAAAGTATATACTGAGGTATAATAACATCCATTCAGTAGTCAGTGCTTCTGCACTGACATGGTTACTATATACATTTATTATTGAAATTTACTGTTCCTAAATAATATAATTATTAATAAAACTAAGGTTCTCCTCCCTCAGGCATAGGTGACCTTAGTCGATTTTGGCTAAGATATTCCAGAGAGGTTTCTTAAAGTTTCCACCAGTTTTTAATAAATGTTTCTGAATTTTCTAAAAGATTATGCTCTTTTTTTTGGCATTCTGAATTGAATTAACACACGTTTCCCCCTGTTCACCACGGGGAGGTGAAAGTAAGATTTTGAACAGGATAATTTTATGAAGTTAAACGTTTTATTTTTGCATCCATGGATGGTGTAAAGTTGGTGAAAGAACTTCGTGCAATACTTAAATGTTCCATCAACAAATATGTCTGATATATCATTGGACAAACAGGTTAAATTTGAGTTGCATGTGAATACAATAATTCCATTCTCCTGGTCATTTACCATCATAAAAGATTCATCCTTATTTGTATTGAGATTTATGCTCTTTAATGCTTCATGCGCCTCATTTCTATACTTAGGTAGAACAGGTAGTTCTCTGCGACGCTCGCGGTATACAGCCAATGCAACGTTCTTCAAGTCCTTGGTTTGCAAGTTACTCTCGTCTAGTTTCTGTAATTCCTGTCTTATAATTTTAGATGGTCTGGCTGATATATCATCTGAAGCCTTCCGTTTAGCCATTACAGGGAGCTGTTTTGATTCTATTTCCCTTTCATTAATTTCATGGTTGTGCTCACTCATTGCACTCATTACAACTTTTGATTCCCCATCAGTTCTAACTCTTGCTTTACATTTACTTTTATTATTAGTACATCTCCACGAAATATCATTTTTCTTGAGAATTCTGTCAACCCTAAACGTCAATCCATCATATTTGAGACATTTTTTCTTTTTATTCGTTTCAGATACAATTACGTCCATCTTGGTCAAAACTTTGTGTCACTTTAATTTAAAACTCTTAATCCTTTGAGCACAATTAATTGTGTTCAGTGCAGGGTCAGAAATCAATAAATATATGTACATTATACTTACCTTGATTACGTATACCTGTATGCAAATGTGCCCAATTGAAATATATGAAGTTGAAAATCGTGCGCCCAGATGAAATATAAAAAATGCGCCCAAATGAAAGAATACAATTTTTCAAAATGCGCTCAAATGAAATGCGCCCGCTCTCATAATGTAATACAAGCAAAAACATCTTGAAGCATTTTAGCGAAGCGTCATATAAGTGGACGCTCAAATTTGTATTTATACAATAAGTCAATAAATAACAGTTTCTTATCTAACAAAGCTTTATTTTACAATCGTAATGGGATGAACTATCAACAGTAAGAATGCTCAATTGTTTTTTTTTCTGTTTGATTGATTGATTATTGCTTAACGTCCAGAGAACAGTATTTCATCTATGTTCTGGACGAGAACAAGTTCAATAAAACTTTACAGAATTAGGGAAGGGATGGGTACACCGGGCCACTGAAACGTATGGAGAGTTGAGTAGGGAAGAACATTTTAGTCTTTTGTAGCGGCATAAATAAAGGTGTGTGTGTGCTCCGGGCTCATCGCTGTGTCTATTTCTGTTTCCCTGTAATTGTATATATTTATAAAAAGTTTTGTATTTCTCTATACCTATGTATTCCAATGGTTTATTGACAAATAAATATATATATATATATATATATAGGCTACAATGCGCCTACACTTTTTCGAAATCTACAAAAGAGGTCTTTGGCGTGCAAAGGAGCATGGCACTCTCCAAACACGCTATCAAGTATGGTACACAATCAGGCTTTCCATATTGTAACCTGACAATCCCCCCCCCCCTTCCTTCCCATCAAAAGGTTCCCCCTATTCGCTACCTGGGGATGCGCTGAGTAGCATTGTTTCAGTCTTGTCAACCGTCACCAGTATCCAGCCTGACATCTCTGTACTATAGATATATAACAAATAATTAAAGTAATTTCTTCTCCATTACGTGCGTCATACAAGTTACCTACAATTTCGATTTGCACCCATGGTCACCTGCACTTGATACACTGTTATAGATGTGTCAAGTTTGCCAGGGACTTGTTGTTTTCTACGATACCCCAGTGTATATATATCTTTGTTCTCATAAACTAAGATTACAATAGTACAGAGACATATTAAATAAAGACATAAAAATATAATTATACAGTACAAAAGTAAGACATAGATGGTGAACATTCTAAACATTACCCAGGAGAGTATGATCTTTTGTTAATAAGACTTAAAAGTCCACCAACAAAGCTACTCTATGATAACAACTGACAATATAGCTAATGATTCCTCATTTTTGTGCATCATAGTATACCTTCAGGGTTGCAATGATAATGACAGATGAGGCAAAAATGGTCCACTTTTATGAGGAAAAAAATCATAAAATGACTACATTCGGCTGTACACCATAGGATTTAATCTAAACGAATCAACCAATTGTGAATAGGAAGAAAACAACTACCCAACTCCCACTCACCTTAAATCCTAGATTCCTCTTTAAAAATCTTGGGATTTCAGTTTTCAAAATTTCTAATCGCTTTTCAGTGATTTTGGTTATCTTTTTTTGTTGTAATTGATTTTTCCGGAATTATTTTTAAAATAAAAATTTACAAATCTGTATGTATTTGACAACCACTTGTCTGTTGTTGATTTGGTTTCTTTCTTTCTTTCTTTCTTTCTTTCTTTCTTTGTTTGTTTGTTTGTTTGTTTTATTTTTATTTTATTTATTTATTTTTGAATTTCAAACAATTTAAACACCTTCATTGTCATTAGCATATTTTTGTTTTTGTTTTATCTAACACAAATGTCATTCTTGTAGAATATAGAAGTACAAATTAAAACTATTAAAAGTTTTACTCTTTATTTTACATTGTATTTTGATTTAGAAGTGACTATTTTGCTTTCAAACTTATTTTCCGAAAAGTGTACAAAAAACTGCCCAGAAAAGTGTAAGAAAAATTATTGTCCACAAAATATGCGCATAAAAACCCCAATGGGCTAGTTTCTTATAGTCTTATATGTATGTTGTATTATATAATTTCTGTTAACTATCAAGTCGTTCCCATGCATTTCTTGTCAGGGTTGAAATAAAGATAAACAAAATACCACAAAGAAAAAAATAATTTGTAAGTTTTCGGGACATCTTTTTTATGTGTGGGTTTTAGCGGATGTCGTTTTACCAATTTTGGATGTTATCCGACATACTTCGGAAAAACTATTTAATCATATTTCGTAGGAAATTTGTTAGACATTGCACTCCTTCTAACAAGGAAGTGATTGGAATGTTTGTGGTTACATCAAATAAAACAGTTAACAAAGTCCATATATATCTATATTTAGATTTCCTGCCCACAAAACGCTTTAGTAGAGTACTGTTCCTCCTCATCGCTTCCTTTGTTGACTAAATAAAAACTACATTCCTCCCCATCCTCAGTTATACTGAAGCAGCATTTTAAAGACAAAAACAAAACTCTTCAAACACTGAAGAACAGGTGTTGAAATCATAAGCCATCTGTTAGTTCTTGAGTTTGTTTTAACACACTACAGAAATATACAATTTAAAAAAAAAAGAAAACCATCATTAAATAATTAGTCTTTTAAATACTAGCAGATAAATAACATTCCAAGGTTAGCTGAAGCGTATATAGGTGGTTAGTGTGTTTTACTTACTTCATTTAAACAGTAAGAGTAATTATATGAAGTAGATCGGTGTATTCTTGTATAGTTTTGCGTTAAATGAGAACTTGAATTAGGAGTAATTAGTAAAAACAAAAGCAAATTAATCAGTGTAAATCTATTAATTACAAAAACACTTACAATACACATTCAAATATATAAAATAACAAATATTAATCTATTGTTGATTGATTAATTAAAAAACGTGGAAAAAACAACAAAATATAGTCATGACAAATCTACTGATTAATAAAGAAAACATAAATCCAAATAACTTGGTCAATTTATTATTATTTTATAAAAATAACGACGACAAATCTACTAATAAAACATAATTTTTAAATAAAAAAGCGCACAGAAACCCAAAGCATTAACACGCACTAATACGGAACTTGAACTCGTTTACGACAACATTACTCTTAGAATCATCTGTCGTAATGTATTCATTTGTCACATGACTTGATATTTCTCTGACATCGACATGGTATCGTAACTGTCAAAGTAGGCTAATCTATTTAAGCATGATGTTTAATTTGATATATAATATTATATTAAGTTTCAATTTGTTGTTGAATAAAATAAACACCAAAAAAATGTCACATTGTCAGAACAGTTCGAAAATCTAAGAAATTTCGCCCGACTCCAGGCTTTACGTCATAAATTATTTTCAGGTACGATTTTTATACCGGTACTCAACAAGCAACCAACCAGAACATTGCATCACATATTTAAAGTGTTTTGATTGGTCGATTTTAGAGTGCCAAGTACGACACTCCTACTCAACGTTTTATGACCTCAATGTAAAAATTTCCTATGCAAACATAATAATAATGGAGATAAAACCACTCACAATGCACATGCAATTTACCACAAGGTGATAACCCTAAAAGTTAATTAACGCTACTTCAAATCCACAAGACTCGCAAATGAACACCGGTTGGTGCATGTTTTGTAGTAATGTGCAAACCACAAACTAGAGTTAAACAGTACTTCCTGATGTCAAAAATTATGTAATTTATGCACTAAATTGTTGTATCTAATTATATTGTCTTTCTCTCTAACTACCGACGTCGACATTCTGAAAAAAATGCTAGTACGATTCTAATGAGCGAAGCAAATCTAAGAGAAATCACCACAATGATTCAGATTAAATACACATATCTTCAATATTTATATATACTGTGTGCTTTTTTTATTTTGTTGAAAAAAGTTTTTTTCAGAAAGGAAAAAAACGTGGGTGATATCAGGTGATTCGAGAGGGTAAGGAGTTCCTGCTGCACTATTTCATTCCACTGTGTATGCACTAAAATCGACAGTTGTGAATTTGATGCCCTAATTAGATATACCGGACCTGAAAGTAGGACGACAAAAAATGTGTCTCAAGATGGTCTTAGAATAGTCATAAGTAAAACGTTGTAGCAAAAGATAACAGCATTGTAGCTATGCGTGAGACGACAGACACAATATGGTTATAGAAATTGAGTATTTAAGGACGCTGAAGTTCATTCAGACTACATGGACGAGGAAGATATATTGCATAATCAAAGATAGTTGCGTGTTTTGATCCAAATTTATTTTACAGAAATAATCTGCATATCTACATTTTTTACTACACAAAAACCCACAATGAAATCGCAAGCCATCCCTATACCTTTGTTCAGTATATCTATGTTAAGATTATTTGCAGCTAAAAGTTTTTAACGTGTTAATGTCGACGTGCATGGCATTTCGAATTCTAATGTATATAAGATTAAGTGTGATGTGACAGCGGGAGTGTCGAACAAAATGAAAAACAAACACTATCACAGTGTCAGAACAATTCTAAAATCAAATGTCAAATGTTCGACGGAGGTAAAACCGATACAAATAATTGTCACCAAACCTCAATAATGTACCAAACGCAGTTGTATGGCATCATGCAAGGGCTCTACGCGATGTTACTCTCGCTATAAATTCATTGACAAGCCATGCAAGAGAACAGAAGTATGGTATTCTGACTACGACACACGGAACATATCCATGGTCATCTCTGACGCAGATATTCAAAAATAATTAACATCCAGGATACTCTTATCCTGCTCATTATCACGTCCATGATAGCATCGATAACCGATCTCACACATGTCACAGAAAAGTCATAAGACGGTCATTAGATATTTTATAAGATATGCTCTACGATACATCTTATGGTGGTGTTCTTAAACCTATAATAAATCTATAATATCTAAGGTATTTTGGAATATATCCTGTTGGTTCGGCAATTTATGGCTAACATTGAATTCGATTATTCTTGCAAGTAAATGTGTATTTATCTGACTGTTCAGTATACTCTGAAATTTAAAACATCAATGGTCTTGCTTCGAAGGTATCATAAGCTATGTCCTAAAACATGTTTTAGGAATATTTTTATGACCGTCTAAGGTTGTATGCCAAAGCTGTCTTATGACAGTCCTACATTGGATGGTCGTACGACTGTTCTTAACTAAATCTACACGTCTTTATTTATACATCGATGTACCTAACATTATATTTAGGTAATACAAACGACTTCTGGTGTGTACAACTAAAAATAAATATAGAAGCATTTTCATTTTGTGATTATCCGCTTATGTTGAAACATGAACATAAAAACGAAGTACAAACTTTAATGAATTCAAGCTTCAAAAGCTTGTGGTTGAAGCTATACCAAAAGTAATTTGTTCAACAAATTGATGAATGTCTCGACTAATAGTGCAAATAAACGGTTTTGGAAACCATTTGTGGTAGAATGAATACTATTTATGCTTCGTCCAAGTGTTCAAATGGGTTTTCACATTCTCCAATCAATATTTCTCTGTATATTATTATATCTCCTATTTCTAACCTGATGGTAAAAAACAGCCATAAATTATGGATTTAGAACTTCATAGCAACACCCTAAGTAATGTTAGGAGATAATCAAACTTAAGATTAAGATGCGTCTTAAGACCATCCGAAAACTTGTCCCAGTCCTAAGATAATTTCAAATGCATGGCCCCAGTGTCTATTTTTATTCATTTGTCAGCAATTTGATTTTGGATTATACATTCTGTATAAGTGAAAGTGATATTATATTACTAGGCCGCTTAGTGTCAGACTATATCAAAGAGTGCATATATTATAAATGTATTATTACCTACATATACAATGTATAAACAGTATTAAAGCAGTATCTTAAAATATAAAGTTTATGTTTATGAGCCTTTAAAACGTGGATAAAGGCGACGTTCGCCGAGTCTTTTCCGAGATTTGCACCGAATACACATCAACTTTATATTTTAAGACACTGCATCAATATTGTGTTTATCCTGCAGAAAAAAAATAGAATTAATTCATGAGCGGTTATATGTGAATTAACTAATACAATTATACAATTATCCCTTGATTACCCCTTTTGATATTTTTTGTCAACAGGAAGTCAACAGATTTACATCTACTTTTCTAAATGCTTAACGGATAAAATAGGATAGGGGTACCTAAATTTCTATATTTCGGTCAGCGACAGTATATAGCCAACAAAAATATCCAGTCAATGCAATTTGACTGCTAAAATAGAACAAGTGCAAGATAAAAACATATCACCAGATGCTTATCACAACTGTAGTATCAGCTTTTTAGTTTCACCTTACGTGACAATGTATTACTTCAGATAATGAGGCTTTATTTCTAAATAGTAGATTTGCTCGAGGTAGCTAAATGTTTCGTCATTATGCTAGCCAATTGGAGTTGCTGTGTATCGATGTTATGGATCCAAATCGCTGAATCTGAGGAAAGAACAAATATATGCAAACGCTTGTAATACGTATTTCGGTTCGTCGTTACCTCAAGTTGTTTGTATCAGGGCCAATGTCTTATTTACGTTGTCTGTGTTTGTTTCCGTATGGTGGTCCACTTTATGTTGTGTTTTTGTTTTTCTTCGTCTTGTCTTTCCTATGTTGCCAGTTTTTCTGGATTGTCCATTTTTGATTGCCCTTCAGGTATTCTCTAACGCTTATTTCCTATCACAGCATGATATGGAAAATCATAATATGCAATATATAATTAAAAACGCAGAGTTAGATGGCTTTCTGCTGATGAATTATTAGTGCACGAGGGTATCATCTACACTGTAGTCAGTGTTTCGGCACTCACATGATTTCTAAGATATGTTTATTATTGATATTAGCAGGTCCTAAATGATGTAATTCTTATTAAAACTAATGTACTTAGGCATATGTGACCTTAGGCAATGTTGGTTATCCTGTTTAAGCTGTTTGGTTTTATAACTACCAAAGAATTTAATATATTGGACTTTCCAGTCTTGTGATTTTGAGCGTACCTGATGAAGGTTATTCCAAGAATGCGCTTTGCCAACTAAATTAGATATCTACGTTCTTTTATTCAAATTTTTTTTTTTTTTTTTTTTTAATACATATGCACACAACACTTCTAATATAGTGGATCAGACAGAGGGGGGCTAACTGGTTCCTCACTGTCCTAGCGAAATGCTGCTGCAGTGTACCACGTAATGACGAGGGTTCTAATGCCGCTGAGGAACGATCAAAACCCAAAAATGTCAGCTAAAAATTCTAACTCTAACATTGTTGTGTTGAATTTTATTACGTATATAGACAACTTAAAATTTAGCATTTATCTGTACGAGCTTTCGAAACAGGAGGCAAAGAGACGCTCTGTCAGACATTTCTTTCCTGCTTGGAGTACAAATTGCTAAATTTATTAGGCTTGCACACAAAAAGACAAGAGCATTGGATAGTTGAGTATAATTTTTTATTAGATATCTACAGCCTGGTTCGTGTTCGACCAGTATCTTTTGCGTTCCGCTCTAGATAAGATGCAAGGTGCTGAGGAGACTTTATACACCCAACAGCTGCATAAAGTCAAAAATAGGAAAAGCATAATACGTACACCTTTATATCAGCAGCAAATACACTGATTGTAGTATAAAAATATAACATGAACAAGAATACATATAATTGGATAATACATTTTCCTGTTTGTTCGTACATTTCCAGTTCAATTTCATTTTCTTAAAGTACAACCTTTTCTGTTCTTATTACAATTTGTAAGTACATTTACGTAAGTTGTAATATTAACTACGATTGTTTAACGTAATAACGATTTGTAAGTACATTTAGGTAAGTTGTAATATTAACTACGATTGTTTTACGTAATAACGATTTGTAAGTACATTTAGGTAAGTTGTAATATTAATTACGATTGTTTTACGTAATAACAATTTGTAAGTACATTTACGTAAGTTGTAATATTAACTACGATTGTTTTACGTAATAACGATTTGTAAGTACAGTTAGGTAAGTTGTAATATTAATTACGATTGTTTTACGTAATAACAATTTGTAAGTACATTTACGTAAGTTGTAATATTAACTACGATTGTTTTACGTAATAACGATTTGTAAGTACATTTAGGTAAGTTGTAATATTAACTACGATTGTTTTACGTAATAACAATTTGTAAGTACATTTACGTAAGTTGTAATATTAACTACGATTGTTTTACGTAATAACGATTTGTAAGTACATTTAGGTAAGTTGTAATATTAACGATGATTGTTTTACGTAATAACAATTTGTAAGTACATTTAGGTAAGTTGTAATATTAACGACGATTGTTTTACGTAATAACAATTTGTAAGTACATTT
The DNA here is from genome assembly GCA_963680875.1 of Bathymodiolus brooksi. Taxonomy (NCBI): domain Eukaryota; kingdom Metazoa; phylum Mollusca; class Bivalvia; order Mytilida; family Modiolidae; genus Bathymodiolus; species Bathymodiolus brooksi. The sequence continues at coordinate 59,974,032 of OY804576.1, read as the reverse complement.
ACGTAAGTTTTAATATTAACGACGATTGTTTTACGTAATAACGATGTTGTAATCTATTGCCCGTATAAACAATATGTTGATATTAGAGTTATTTTTTTATCTGCTATCTAACTGCGATAATTGTTTAAGCCAAAAATATTCTACATATACTTGTTTAACAATAAACTCGCCTATTCCCCTTTCCATTTCTGATGAAAACAAGAGTGAATCTTCTTGGTTGGAAAATAAAATTAGGACATAACTGTATTTTATTAAATGATAAGGAACTTTGCTTTTCGCTGATTGGCCTAAACAGCATTTTCTCAACTCTACCTCAGAGTGAGCATACCTCGCGTGCAGTGAGTACACCTCGCGTGAGGTATATTCGGGCTTGTGTGTATTTTTGTCTATTGTCTATTCGGTGTTTCAACGTTGTCCATCCAGAGACGAGATTTCATTTCCAGTCGGCCAATCAAATTACAAAAAAGGTCAAAATTTTCAAAAATCTCATAATTTCAAAATTTGAATTAAAAAAAAAATCAAAATTTTCATAAAATTTCAAAACTTTCAAAAATTTCATAAGATTTCAAAATTTTCATCATATTTCAAAATTTTAATATTTAAATAATCTTGAAAAATGATAAAACAATATGTGCCGTTTTAACGTTCGATCCTCAACTTAAAAAATTCTTAACATTTTCTGTAAGAGACAGATATCAATTAAAATTATTTTATTTGTATCCAAGACTTCAATGCAGAGACAAATGCATCTTTAAAATTAAATTTGTTTTCTTTCTTTATTTGCGGCTGTCAGCATCATCAAAGGAAAACGATCTGCCTTTATGTATATATTTCTGATATCAGACAGATAGTGGGGTACCGAAGACCAGTATTTATTCAGCGGTTTCCTTGGCGTCTCCATATTAAAATTACTTATAATCTACCGCATCTACGACTATGATATGCTGACGTTGTCACAGTAATAGCGTAAACACCGGAAGTCGCCTGCCGATTTGTTCAGACGTCAAGACAAGAAAAAGACGGAACGTGGTAGGAATTGACAGGATTCGAAACAACCGTATTGTAGCCTATTTTGTTGAATATACTGTTGAAAAGTTTGAAATATTCCTTATTATTTAATAAAGCAGTTATTGACCTTTAATTTCAGTCTACTCATGACTATACGGACCTGGTCAATGATTGATTAACTTCGGCCGTTGGCCTCGGTCAATGCCTCGGTCAATCAATCATTGACCAGGTCCGTATAGTCATGAGTAGACCTCATTAAAAGTCAATAATTGTATAGTATTTGACAATTTCACGGCATCAATTGAATATTTGATGGTCGCAAATTGAGTTTACTGGCGACGCGATAGCGGAGCCAGTAAACGGATATTTGCGACCAATAAATCGACAATTGATGACGTGAAATTGTCAAATACAATACAGTTATCTCCGTTCTAATGTAATCATGTGTATAGATGTGTATTGCCACATTATTGACAAGATGACATAAGCGGTAATCAGCTAAAATTCTAAAAAATATCTCATGCTATTTTAACCGTGGAATTGATACCGAGAAAATTACACCATTAAATCGACAATACAGTTGTCACAATTCTAATGTAATCGTTTTGTATAGATGTTTATCACATATTTTGTTGCAATATGTTCGTTTTTTCATGTCCAATAATAGCTAAAAGTCAGTGTTGGTTATTTGCCCTCAGGGCAAATACGAAGCAAATATCCGTATTTGGCCTCAAATATCCGTATTTGTCCCCGAATTCAACTTCCGGTGTCTGCGCAGTGGTCTCAAATTACAAGGAAAGATGATGCATAAAGATATGCATATAATCGTATTTCAATCAAATTAACACATTTCAACATATTGGAATAAAATTTAAATAACTTGAAACGGAATAATTAGTTCAAATGTATACGTCGTGTTGAATAGGAATTTTCATTCAAATGTCAACGTCATTGTACAGATCGACATTGTTTGGGATATTTTTGAAACCAGTCTCGAAACAAAAATATTTGCAAGTTGAACAAAGGCAACCCTCTTAATGATTTATTTTCGCAATTTGTCAGTTCAAAGATCTTTTTTGCAATATAAAAGTCAATGCTTGGAAAGGGTCAATGTAAAATATGTGATAAAAAGATTATGACATGAAATTTTCCATATCGTCCCTGGTATCAACCCTCGACCCATATCAGCACTCCAGCTTCGCTTTCGGGCTTGATATGGGAGTCTCGGGGCTAATACCAGGGCCGAAATGGAAAATGTCATGTAATAATCTCATAGTATTGCCACATTATTGACAAGATGACGTAAGCAGTAATCGGCTAAAATTTTATAAATGTCTCATGATATTTCAACCGTGGAATTGATACATTGAAAATTACAGCATTGTCCAATCACAAACCAGGAATATTAAACAACTACATTAGAATTGTTGATAACACAATACTTAAGCAATGAAACATCATTTACGAGGAAAAAATACAAATCCTAATATTATGGTTTATAGAAAAATTCTGTATTGTTATTGGACGCCAAGCCGGGTACATCAAGCTTTATCCTCGGTTTGATAGGTTAAAACCCCGGGAATAAAAAAAAAACATATTCCCGGGTGTTGCTAGGCCATATTACCGGGTGTAACTAGCCATTTAACCAATCAAATGTTGTTATAATTTTCAAAACGGGGATAATATGACGTTAAAGCTCGCGACGTTGCGTTCCAAAATCAAATTTAGTTAATTTTGGCTATATATTGAATATAAAGCTGTTACTTTGATCAACTGTAGGGTATCCTACACCGGGTAAAAAACACTCGAAACTTTCATATGTTTTACTTATTCTTTCCAAAAACAAAGAAAACGTCACTTTTACGTGGGCCGCCGGGGTCCAAAATGTCTTATTTTTTACTATAACCAGGGAAAAATTCGCTATCTACGTTCATATCCGTAGATATTGAGATTTTAACCCCCTTCAGTAACCTGTACACCCTTCGGCTGCGCCTCAGTGTGTACTTGGCTACTTCAGGGTGTTAAAATCTCCATATATACGGACAGGAACGTAAATAACTTATAATGTACACGACTGGAGACGTAAATATATATGACGTGATACAAATGATGCAAAATGTCATTCGCCTGCCTGTTCTAGCATCAGGTTCAAAAGCGTAATGTCATTGTGCTATTCGGTAAAATAAACATGTTCCAGTTGTCATAAAAGTTAGAATGGAGCTGAAATGTCATCTCTATGACGTTACCGATGGTGATATTTCAAAAATATGTTTATCAAATAATGTAATTATTAATAAAACTAAGGTTTTTCCCCTCAGGCATAGGTGGCCTTAGCCGATTTTGGCTGTCCTGTTTATGTCCGTTAGATTATTTGCTCTCAAGAACTTTTATATTATTTGGCTTTCCAATCTTTTGGTTATGAGCATACTTGGTTAATTCACAAATCAAAAGATGGAGATCACTAAAAATCAGAACTGCACTATAATATGCTATATAATCAAAATATACGTACATTGTCGATAATAATTCTTAAAAAGATCCGCTCGCTGCGAAACTGGTCAGAAAAACTCGCTTTTCTATCTGTTTCTAATGCAGGTACAAATCAAATTTATATTTTCCGACAATGTACATATATTGTACATGTATCTACAAAGCTTTACCAGGAGAAAGATATAACATATACACATGTAAACACAGAATAGACAGTGTCAGAAGCCGATGACTGATAGGCTCGTGATCTTACCGTCCATTACATGATAATTACATAACAATATCCAATATGTAAATGTCTTATAATGGTTGGACGTAGGTTATTGATATTTATCGTAGATTTCTTAATTTTTGCTATCAATATCGTGATTTCCAGACGCATTGGAAGAGGAAAGCCTCGACAGATATAACTTACTAGCTGGTGAACAATCCCGACTTTGGGTAGGTGTATGGAAACCTAAAACTTTGGCGTGGATAATGGACTCTAGCAGGAAACTTCAATAGAATACTATAGACCTAAATTATGTGCACGTAATGCTTTAATAAAAACCGAAATAATTACAGTTACATGTATATTCTTCTTCAAACGACCACTTCCGCTTACACAAATCATTATTTGAATGGAATCTTTCATAACTTGTAACTCCCATGTGAAATCAAACTCTCAAAAGTGATCCTACAATTAAATTGGAGAATATAAATGCTGTAAGTAATAAAATACATGGGAGACTATTCAACATTAAACTTAGATATAAATGTAAGAATACAAGTAAAGGAACCACGCTTTTATTGCTATTCTGCATTTCACAGTCACAGTAGGGTCTTCTACAATGACCAACTCGCATACCCTAAAATGATTGTGAAACGGCTCCTAGCCTGCAGTTGAGTGGCAGTCTTAATTTCTGCCGATAAACGATACATTCGGACATCTTTGGTGTTTTGATGTTACTTGGTGCTACAATATTTAGAATGAGCGATATGACAAATTCAGCTAGGACAACATATATAGTAGTTTAATAGCTAAATTAAATTTGTCAAACCGTATTTAAAACAAGTTCCCCGTTCGCATTGAACTTTACAATTAGTATTCTCCACTAAGTACACATTACCAAGAAGTAAGAACAAAGACCGATTGCCCCGGGTGTTTTGATAATGTGTCCGAGTAGAACGATCTGCTTGTTGAGTGTTGCTTCAGTTAGGTAGAACTCCGTGCTGGTCTAGTGAAAATGGACATCTTCATCAAATCATCAAGTAATTTGTTTTCGCCATGATGCAAAAATTTTGTAGCTGAAGCATTGATAGCTGTGAATTTAGCAACAATAACTTGCTGACGTATGTTTTATACTTCTTTAATAATATGTCCGTGATGACTCTGGCATTATTGCTCTGAAATAAATATCACAAAAAATTAGGTCAAGTTATATTTAAATCTATAATACATAGCTTTCTTGTTATTACTATGATTATCATATGCTTCCTTGTGGTTGTGTTACATGTATCGAGAATAACACAACAGAAGTTTCTGTGAAAAATGTCCTATCAATCTATTTCATACAAATATGTCATACAGGAACAATCATAAAGCGTTTAACATTCTATTTACATGGCAACTGTTGGGAAACAATGCAGCAATGTATGAAGACACAAATACAACTATTCACATTAATTTATATTCACGTGTATCTCTGCATGAAAACAAAAGCACCCGAGTTCACCCCCGGTTTTTAGTCGAGTTCGTGTTACTGGGTATTTAGTTTTATGTATATGTTTTGTAGATCGTTGTTTGTCCTTTTGTCCCCTTTCTTCCTTCTTGTGTTTAATGTTTTTCTTCGATTTACGGATTCTGATTACCTCCTTGGTATCTTCAAACTCTTCATATTTTCTTTATTACTAAGAGTATATATGTTTGATGAATTCAGGAAAGCTATATAACCAAATGTATGGCCTCTGAATGAATTAATCAAAGTCTGAATTAAGTAAATAGATAAACACTCAATCCGAATCCGCCGAGAAAATAAAAACATACTAAGAGTTAAATCAAAAGATTAGACAAACTAACATTAAACATCAAAGAAAGGGCAAATTTCTCCTGGTTCTTATACATAGGAAAAGTTTTAAGATATCAAACGGGTAATCAGAAGCCGTAATTCGAAAGACAGACAAAACAATGGCTGCAATAAAAATTACAAAAGAACAAACAATAATCCACAAAACAACCGTCATGTATTCCAGCAAAAAATAGTATTGACGCGGAAAAAGGGTATATAAATGTCTATTCAAATAGTAGATTTGACTTTTTTCAGTTAACATTAGCATACAATACTATAAAAAGAAAGTTTAAACAGTGATGGTCATCAATTCCACCGATATAAACAAACGATAAAATAAACCTACAGGTATAGATTCGCCTCATTTGCATTCAAACTATTTTCACCAACTGACAAACTGTATCATATACGTTGTAGCAAGTACAACTCAAATTAACAACTTTAGTGGTAATTTGTCTTATTCAACAAGACTCACTCATGCTCTGCAGTGTAATTTAGTTTTACTCTATTAATAAAATAAAAAACAAAATAAAATTACCACTCAATTCCAAAATCAAACATCAAAATCGTAGAAAGAGGCGAAATCGATACCTCTAACACACAAATATATGACCTCTAACAAACAAATACATGACCTCTAACACACAAATACATGACCGAATACTTTCATGGCTTGGTGCAAACACTTCAATTAAAAAAAGTGGCGGGTTAGACTACTTTTATGGGCCTAAACCTTGGTGACAATAAACTTGGGAACGTAGAGCTTAACATCAATGTGAAACCTTGGTGACAATGAACTTGGGAATGTAGAGCTTAACATCAATGTAAAACCTTGGTGACAATAAGCATTGGAATGTAGAGCTTAACATCAATGTGAAACCTTGGTGACAATAAACATGGGAATGTAGAGCTTAACATCAATGTGAAACCTTGGTGACAATAAACATGGGAATGTAGAGCTTAACATCAATGTGAAACCTTGGTGACAATAAACATGGGAATGTAGAGCTAAATATCAATGTTCAAGTGAAAAACAACAAAGCACCTGGTATTGTATGTAAGCATAAACGAAAGTTCGCATACACTGACGGAAACCTTCAGTTGTACCGCCGATAAATATAGTTGTATACTATCAACAGCATAACATTGGATATTGTATTGTAACCAAAAAAGGATGGAAGGCTAGAAGTACGACAGATAAAGGATCCATTGCAGATATTTCGTTATTCATTTCACTGGATACTGCCATCATGACTGATTGGTATTACTCTCGTCTCTTCCAAACTTCTCTACACTATTACAACCACTAAGTGCAATGTATTAAGATATAACGTTTATGTGTACGAAGCTTAAAAACTGCGATAAAGGCTAGGTTCACCGAGCTCAACATGTAACATGTCACAGGGGTACCAGAAAAAGCTATATTTCGGTCAGTGACAGTATATAAGAAAAAATTATGCAGTAAAAGCAATTTAAAAAAAAGATATATTAACACCAATTTTATAATAAAAACTTCAATACAAAACATCTGTTTATTCAGCCTAAAGTTAAAGATTCATGAAGTGAACACGTAATGCAATTCGTTGAATTTTCTACAAGTGACCTCATTCGATTAATACTGGAACAACATTTTTTCAAGAAAATAAATTTCCTTTTTATTTCGTCTGCTAAAAGTACACAGTTGTCATTTATATAAGTAGTGAGAAATATTATTAAATACAGTTGAAAAGTATAAGATCCGGAACAATCAAAAGGAAACTACCTGTAGTTTTGAAGATTAAGATATGACTCAGAAACATAATCAAACTCATATACGATCATGAGCACCATACCCCATATTTTGATGGTATATCTGTGATAAAATGCTATCTTTTAAAACCATTTTTCGTATGAAAACATTTATATATACTACCGGGTAATCTATTAATGTTTAACTCCCATTTTCGCTTCAATGACATACAAACATATATGTAGAATATCTGATTGCATAGTGACTGGCACTGATCTGTAGAGAGGACCCTTGTAAGTTGCTATGATGTGTGTCCAATCCAATTGTTAAAATATTTAGCAATAACATATGTTTAATCTAACTGATCTGACTGTGAAAGATGTTGTTGAGTCAATCATTGTAATTATCACATTTGATTGTCTGCCCTTTATGGAGTCTTTAAATTGGCAATAAGTATATATTATATTCTATTCTATTCTATGTTTTATTTTCAACTGATATCAGACGTATCCATACGAATCGATTTTTATTGATCAAAGACATTGTTATAGTTATAACTTTGTCATGATGGGTATCGTGAATGAAACAGAAACGTTTCATTACAAATTACATAATATCAGCCCTAATGTGCATCATGTGTGTGATAACTCCGGGCACTAATGTCATGGAGTATAAAACACAAATGTGGGGGCTGTCGTGGCCGTGATCATATGGTAGTTGGATTTACAATTACCTATGCAATATGTGCTTATCACCACTGATGTTGTGAGTTCGAATCTCGATCAGGGCGAGGTGTACAACATTATGTGATAAAGTTTGTATATGACAATAGTTAATTCTCTGAAAAGTGTACTATCAATTTACGTCATTACAATAAGGGTAATAACAAAATTACCGAACTCTGAACAATCTTACAAAGGGAAAGTCAAAACTCATAAGTATATAAACAGACAAAATCAGTCAACAACCGGAAAACAATATGTTAGCTTTTTGTCATGGAAATTGTTGATAAAATTATACACTTCATGCAACGCAAACATGATTTAGTGACATTTAGGTATATGACCAAATGCATGAATTCTACATACATTAAAGTATATGACCATGTGCATGAATTCTACATACATTAAGGTATATGACCATGTGCTTGAATTCTTTATAAGGGTAAGGGTTAGGGTTATGGTGTGTTACGTCACTTTCAACAATATTTCTGTTATATCGTGGCGGTCAACGTTATTGGTGAAGGAAACCGGATGAATTTTAGATAAAGTTTCCGGATAAATACTAAATCCTTTTTCCGAAACAATAACAAATAAATGTAAAATGAAAAAGACAACTAGCATACACCATCTAATATTGATTGATTGATTGTTGTTTAATGTCGTGTGAACAGTACTGTAGCTATATTTATGATATGTTTACAAAAACAAATAACATATGTAAAAATGTCCGATTGTTTTATAGACATGTATGTGTTATGTTTTATTTCTAAGGATCTTGTAGGTGTATAAGTTTAAAAATAAAAATATTTCACGCCACGATATAGCTGAAATATTTCTAAGGTTGGCGCAAGACACCAATTAATCAATTAATCATATGTAAAAATGTGGCACTTGAATGGGCCTATGGGTGGACGATTTGCCTTTCATTTGTCGACCAACCAACACTCATAATAAGCATGGCACATGAGGAGGTGCTGCAGTCGTCGTGCACGTGCATGGAGAGTGGAATTTTCTAAACACAAGAGATTCATTTGCCACTCGTTCTAAGTACGCATTGTACGAATTGAGTATGTGATTCGTGCTGCATGATTAGTGGGCACAAGGTGTTTTACCTCCCTCCCCCCTCCCCACTCCCCCCTGCCCGCCGGATTCTCTCAGTGAGTAATTAATCTAATAAGGTGGTAAACGTTTCTTATTCCTATGCTTGGCAAGTCTATAAAATATTGCATAAAATGGTTTAAAATCTTATCAACCAAAGAGGTAAATGAATAAACACCAGCTTGCTCACCTCTTTAGCTAACGTCAACTAACAATACTATAGTTATGTGAGCGATATTTTGTCATTATATCTGTAATAATATGTGGTCTTTGCCTAATACACGCATGTAACATTATATAAGTAAAATGAAACTTAAATAGGAAGTTAATAATTGTTTATATAAAACTTTACAAGTTAGGTCAAGTGTATTATCTTGCATTCATTCTATTTCCGATTTAAGAACATGCAAAAAGGTAGTAGTTTTCAACCAATCAAAATTCGTGTTCCTCCTACTTTATAACGTCATACATAGATAGCAGTACCATATATGGAAACACATTTAATTGTACATGTTCTCTTTTAAGTGTAGATCAACATATCTTTGATATCATATTATCGCATTATTTCCTGTTCATGTTTTTCTTTTTAGACTTTGAAGTATGTAAATAAACGTACGTTTGGTGTTGTTTTAACAAAAATGTACAGGGATTAAATCATGACGTATATTTCATGCTATATCTATTTAAACGAATAGTCAATTAATTTAAATCCTGAAAGATTGAATGACTATTATGTAACAAAAAGATTATATAACACAGAAGTCATTATATAATCTTTATGGAAAGAAGTTTCAACAGTGGCGGTCAACAGTTCCATCAATACAACACGAACAACCACCACCCGTCTCAATTTACGACATATGACGATCGACATCCAATTCGTGGGTGCCACTAGTGGAGCAGGAACTCCTAACCTTTCCGGAGCACCTGAGTTCACCCCCGGTTTTTAGTGGTGGGGTTCGTGTTACTCGATATTTAGTTTTATGTGGATGTTTTGTAGATCGTTGTTTGTCCTTTTGTCATTTTTCTTTTGGCCATTGTGTTGTCTGTTCTACTTCGATTTACAGATTTTGATTACCCCTTTGAAATCGTCAAGCTCTTCTTGGAACAGGCACAAAAATAGGAGCAGTGGTAGATCAGGTCAACAGCATCTCCAACTGCAATACAGATATAGACCAATAATTTAAAAAAAAAACGTGCTGTGGTTTGTATCCACTTAAAAAGAAAAACACACTATCACCAAAATGAATTGCAACACAAACATGGACAGTACAATAGTGAGGTCAGTTACTGATTACTAGATAACAGGTACAGTGTGTTGGGTTATCGATGTTTGAGAATTAAAATGACAAAATGACAAAATAGCAATTCAAAATAAATACTCAGACGCCGTCTTAGTTTAAGCATAATTTATTTGATCAAATGTGCAAAGAGGATAAGACCAAAGATAAACAAGGTTATGAAGTCTTCTCCTATATACAATAAGTTACAACATTATTTGATAGAGCATGCATGTAGAGGCCGTCGATATGATAGTACTCTTAAATAATCTAAGGGTAAATTTTCAGCTTTAACGTGACGATCAGATGTTTTAAGGAAGGAAATTAATTAGGATGGGGGTTATGGTGTTTAACGACACTTTCAACAATATTTCAGTTATATTTTGGCGAAATGTAATGTGTGGACAGCTATGACATACTGACCGATGATTGGTATATGTTTGGAAACACTTAAGGTATGTACCGGGGCGCGAACACACGTTGTATGTGGTCTAAAACAGTACGATAATAAACGTATAGAGCCATATGTTAAACTGTGGCTATTTTAGATTTCTGATGGATATGAGAAAAAAAATCTACAAAAACATGTGTATGTATTTTTACAGTGCAAACAGTTCATGTGTTTCTAAGAAGCATATTTAAACATTGTTTATTGCTTATAGCTTTGTTGATTTTTTAGTGTTATTACAAAAAGGAATTTCTTCACAAAGTTATAAACCATTTTGATAATACGTTTCAAGAGAGGATAAAGCTGGTCTTATATGACAATCAAAGAAGCGCTATCGCTTTGTGGTTTAACATAAAAGTTCTGGTTACAAAAATAAATTTATTATCAAACTAAGGTCAAATATTTCTTCTTGCATAATATTGATATGAAACAAAATTAAACAGAATACTCATTCTTAAATTATTCGTTTACATTATTTTTGCATAGAAGTACCACTTATAATCTTCAAATAAACTAAATCTGAAAGTATAATCAAATCTGTCTTTTTTCTTCTAGATTAACTTCTCTTAAAATCAATGCTTTATCAGTTTGTTATCCTTTAATATATACTTGAAGTAGTATATACTGAATGATCTCTGTTTAGTCATCTTTGTTGTAGACGTTAGGGTATTTTGTGTTATTGATCTTGTAAGGCAAATAACAGACATACATATATATGAACAATAGTACTACAATAATAATTCATGCACATTTTAATAATAATAATTACTTAAATTCGATAAGACTTGTTTTAGAGAAAAATATCATTCTTGTTGAAAAATAAGAGGGATATTATTTTTTATGCAAGTTAATTTTAATTTGCTAACGAAACCTCATGAGCATTGAAACAAATTGGTTCGAAATGGTCTATGTGTGATCCATTTTCAAAATTGTGTTGGACATGCGACAGAATATCTGCCGTGGCAAAACACGTATTTCATGACATCATTACTATTTTTAGTCAAGCTACAATGAGTACAAATTTAAACTGCAGCTGGGTGACAATGAATTGTTTCAAAATTCAGGATGGCTACCGTTACTAAAGATACATTTCCTAAAATGACAATTACTGCTTTATTCTAAGTCAAAACCATCTTAAATTTGAAGTGCAGCTGAATGACAATGAGTAGCGAAATCTATTTTCCAGGCGATTAATACAATTATACAAATCAAGCTTATTTTGATAAGAAAATCACATTAAAATCTTTTTCTCAGAAATCACTAAACTAGATCAAGTCAAATCGGTGCATTGTTGATAAATGAAGACACAAGAATGATATCATCAATCAGATACAAAGAACGGTAAGACAAATGCAGTCGAGAGACATTACACTCATTTAGTCCCCGAATGTATCAACCGCCCAGTAGTCTGTGCTTCGGAACTGACATGGTTTATTAGATATATTTCTTACTGAAATTTACAGTTCCTAAATAATGTAATTATTTATAAGACTAGGGTTCTCCTCCTTCAGGTGTAGGTGACTTTAGTCGATGTTAGCTATCCTGTTTATGTCTTTTGGTTTTATTGCTCCCAAAACTTATTGGACTTTCCAGTCTGTCGATTTAGAGTGTACCTGATGAAGGTTATTCCAGAAACCCGTCGTGCGCACTAAATTTGATATCTACGTTTTATTGCTATCATCAGATTTTAGAACAGTGTGGTATGTTTTGCTTGTTTTTTTACTTGATTTCTAATCACACTATGCATGTGTTATTTCCATTTTACAAAGTACTACACGTACGTTAGAAATGTGCAACTTCGTCTCAATATGAATAACCCAGAGACGAAACCAGAGTACCTAAATACGAAGAAATTATCGAGTTAATTGACCATCCTAGTAAAAAACATCAACAGCAATCCAAACACAAAGGTAAAACAAAACTAAACACAAAGTGCTTAGGAAAGGTTGATAGGTTTAGGTTTAGGTTTATGGTGTTTAACGCCACTTTCAACAATATTTCAGTTATATCGTGGCGGTCAGTGCTAGTGATGGAGGAAACCGATGTACCCATCGACCTGCCGCAAGTCACACAGGCAAAGAATGCACAAACCCTTACATTCTAAACCATGGATGCAGAATGTCACAATTAATAAATAGGATTACAATTTACATCTATTTCTAGCAAGGTCCCATTTCATTTTAAATGCTAACAACAAAACGGAACAAACGTTGGTTCAGTACTCCGCTGAGAATTAATTAAGACTATAAGTAGCATTCAAATGTTATCTAATTACGTTTCCTTCCAAGCCATATATGTATCTATTTTACTTTATATCCATATATACACAAAAACAGCAGCCACCTACACGACTTGTGGGACAAAGAGTTACACGATTTTTCCTAAATTACAGTTACTGTTTTTTTAATATCCACCACACCAAGTACGAAGTATGAGTGGGAATGTTAGAACCAATGGAATCTTAGTATAACAAACAAAATATACTGGATTTTCTTTGCTTATTTATTTATTATTTTCCCCTCCAGTTGTTTGTAGGAGGGCTCGTGTCTTATTTACGTTATTTGTGTTTGCTTACGTATAGTGGTGCCCAACGCATATTGTGTAATGTTTTTGTTTTGTTTTTCTTCGTCTTATGTACCCTATGTTGCCAGTTTCTCTGGCTTGTCCTTTTCAGCTCACCTTGCTAAAGGCAATGTGAGCTTTTGCCATCACTTGGCGTCCGTCGTCCGTCGTCTGTTAACTTTTCACATTTTAATCTTCTCCTCTAAAACCCCTAAGCCAAATGAGCTGAAACATGGTAGGAAGCATCTATGGAAGGTCCTCTATAAAGTTTGCACATTTCGTCTCGATTTATTAACAAACATGGCCGCCACAGGCAATTCTTGTTTCTGATTGGCCGATTGTTTTAAATCTTCTCCTCTGAAACCGCTTGGCCAAATGAACAGAAACTTGGTACAGGTAGGAAGCATCTATGGAAGGTTCTCTATAAAGTTTGCTCATTTTGTTCCGATCGGTTAACAAACATGGCCGCCACAGGCAATTCTTGTTTCCGATTGGTTGATTTCTAAAAAATCTTCTCTTCTGTTAAAAGAAAGATAACTCTTGCCTAAATTGCTAAAAGAAAGATAACTCTTGCCATTATCTCCCTTAGAAATTAACTAATGCTGATATAGTGTAACAAGTTTATTCTATACATTACAAGTAGGTATTCACATTTTAATATTCTTTTTAGCAAACCTTGCCAAAGGCAATATGAGCTTTTGCCAACACTTGGTGTCCATCGTCTGTCATCCGTTTACTTTTCACATTTTAATCTTCTCCTCTGAAAATTCTCAGCCAAGTAAACTGAAACTTGTTAGGAAGCATCTATGGAAGATCCTCTCTAAAGAGTGCACATTTTGTTTTGATCCATTACCAAACATAGCCGCCACAGGCAATTCTTGTTTCTGATAGGCCGATGTAAAAAAAAATCCCCTCTGAAACCGCTTGGCCAAATGAACCGAAACTTGGTAGGAAACATCTATGGAAGGTCCTCTATATAAAGATTGCTCATTTCGTCCCGATCGGTTAACAAACATGGCTACCATCGAAACTTGGTAGGAATCATCTATGGAATGTCCTCTATGAAGATTGCTCATTTCGTCCCGATCGGTTAACAAACATGGCTACCACCGAAACTTGGTAGGAAGCATCTATGGAATGTTCGAGCTATGAAGATTGCTCATTTCGTCCCGATCGGTTAACAGACATGGCCACCATATGCAATTCTTGTTTCTGATTGGTCGGTTTCTAAAAAAATCTTCTCCTTTGAAACTGCTTAGCCATATGAACCTAAACTTGGTAGGAAGCATCTACATGTATGGAAGGTTCTATATTAAGCTTCCTCAAAGCAGAATAAATGGTGAGCGACACAGGCTCAGTCCACTGAGCCTCTAGTTTGATTGCCCCTTCGATATTCTCTAACGTTTATTTACATATAAACATAAAAATTGTATGACCGTATCATTTCATTGAAGTGCCTTAACCAAGCCAGGAAAGTGAGCGTCGTGTATATGTGTGATAGTAATATCGCATATGCCGGTTCTACGATTTTTCTATTACATTTTGGAACTGACGATGTGGTATTTTTTCAGTATGGTCAAATGTATAACAAAACGACTTTCTAATAATTGTTTTTATAATACATGCCCAAGCGTCTAGACAGATTGTAAATTGTAGAAATGTTGAACTACTGTGTAGTGGTTTTATTTGAGTATTAATTTCAGTGTCTATTAGTCCAGTAGCTTCTGACGATATTATATTATAGTATGTTTTCGTATGCTACTTGATATCAAAATATGATTTCATTTCGACACGAGATAAAAACCACTCATTGATAATTTCCGAAGGTTTCTGTTCCATTGAATCAGTATGCGATGAGGAGAGGTGTGATCAATGAGGAGAGGTGTGATGAATGGAGAGAGGTGTGATAAATGAGGAGAGTTGTGGTAAATAAAAGGTTTATGCATGGGGAAACATCTATAATGAGTACATTATCTCACAATCCTTCTTTGCAAAATAAATCTTTTTATGTGTTTCTTGTCTAAAAAAACTTTAGAGAAATCCGAAGGGACAATCAAGAGACACTGGCAACATTGGGTACACAAGACACAGGACGAAGGCAAAAATAACAAAACACAGACAACTAAAAAGATGAGCAACACGGACCCACAAACAACGGGGGGAGGGGGTGAACCCATGTCCTGCCTCTTATAATTTGTAAATCAATTCTACCATGTTGATAGTTGTGGTCATGGATGTTACGGGAAACTATAACTTTATCTACTAAACCCGTCTTAGATGAATATTGTATTGAATGCAAAAACGAGTAATTTCCACGCTTTTCCATTGGATGTGTATAAAAGTATCAATGCAGTGAAAAGTGACTACAATATTTCCGTTGTATTTTAAAATACAAATAACAAATTTCAAAATATTGCAGTTCTTTTAATCTGTAAATTGCATAAAAAAAATATTTGTAAAATATTACAATTTATATTTAAATAACGACTCGGATTACTTTTAACCTTTGTACACTCAGTAATAAAGATATTTTTATAACCTGATCATTATCAGAGAGAAATTAATGGTCTCAATATATCAATAAAAACCGTGCCAAGTATATTGTAATAACTGCAGGTCAGACTAAGTGAATTTTGAAAGATTTATCCCATGTTTCAAACATATGTTTACAATTTCTACGGCAGCTATATTTTATAATTACTAGAACACATCCGCGATATCACAGGAACTTTCACAGAAGTGATTGTATTTAACAACAATAGAAGAGTCTGGACATTGAGATATTATATGTTCCACCACAGATGTGGACATGACAAACATCCACACCCTTGTGGTCATATCAATTCCTCAAAAACTACACATTTCCTGCTTTCCTCGTTCTTGCCATTTTACCAGACGCGTACCGTGAGTTACATGACAAGTATCTCTATCAATTGGAGCAGGAACAGTTTACCCGTAAGAAACACCCGAGTTCACTCCAGGTTTTCAATTGTGTTGGTATCACTGTTTGTTTTACTTCTCTTGTGTTCTTATGTATTGTTGCTTGCCTGTGTCTGTCCTTTTTCTTTTGCTATATGGTCTAGTCTGCATGACTTAGTATACCTTGCCTTAATTACGAATGGCAATCTTCAACATTGATTCAATATTTAAATCCCTCTCAAATAGAACAAAAAATTCACTACATTTTGGCTACTATGATCTACATTTTGCGCTTCGATCAAATTGGTTAATGTTTGCATTGTCGGCGAGAAGGGAAGCACAGTTGGTACCCATGGGAATGCTGACCGTCTGTTGAAAACCACTTACATCAAACATAAGAAATATGTTGTCAATCAAAAACTCGAGCATGTTGATGATATCAGTTTCATAGCACTTAATGGTAAAATCATTGTTATTTTTTTACAAAATAAGATGTGTCCCTTCCTAAGACAGGTTATTGGTATATACATTGGTTGGTCACTTTTTATGACACTGTTGGACTTTTAATCTACCTTTTAGCTTTGAATGGGGAATAGCTTTGTAAATGATCTAGAAGTCAAAGGTGTTAATGTTATTACATGAGGAGATGGACCTGTATTGTATGTACTCTAATAGATCTTTAGAATTTTTCAGAATCCACACCCAGCCTTTATCTGTATCATAGTCCTGAAACGTGCATGTACCTTTCTGAATTTGGAAAGGAAGCTAAAGTATGCAAAAAGTAGTCAGAAATATCAATGGTTGAAATATTTATTCATGAACGACAATTGCTGTTTACTATACCGGAGTAAATAGCCCACATATTTCACAGAAAGAACTCATTTGATAAAACACAAAATATTAACCCATTATAAATGCATACTATAATGAAAATATAAATTCATGAAAATTCTTTGGCAAAACAATTCTCCTTTGATATTGGCTTAATTTTTAATACTTATATATAAACTTTTTTTCCAAAATTAATTCGATGTCATGAAATTTCAAATCTTGCATTTATCATTTATTTTCATGAAAACAAATCCCAAACAACATTTAAAAAAATAATTCGATGTCAGGAAGTTTCAAAATCCCACATTAACAAATATTTGTATGAAAACAAAACTCAATCAAAATGCTCATGTTATCAATCAAATATACAAATGTTATCTACAACCGACCAATCACCATAGCTTGCACAACACCTCCTTTGGATACAGATGGTCGCTCTTCGGTTTTTGGAGGTAAAATAAGCAAAATGTTGGCAGTTGACATGCTCAGCAGACGACTGCTTATCTGGTTGCCTGTACTTAAAGCAGTAGGTAGCTCTTCACCAGCCGTCCACTTCAAGACGGCTCTGTGATACTCTGGTCTAGGATCTAAATGTATATCCTTCTCAACCTTAACGATGAAAACAAATATTAAATGAATATTGATTGGCACTTCCTGTTTTGATACTTAATATTCTCATTTATTCAATAACAAGTGTCTTTTCTATATTTTATGGTTAATGTAATGTCTTGTAATATAGGGTTATTGCATGGATATTGGTGAATATTGTCCCGAGCAGTATATCATATTGCACGAGCGTGCGAGTGCAATATGATACACTGCAAGGGACAATATTCACCAATATTCATGCAATAACCCTTTTATTATATAGTAATAAATATTTCTTCTTCAGAAGTGTTATTAATACTATCAAGATATGATTTTTTCATATATCATTACTATATTGCACTAGGAAGAATATTTTAATATTTGCACTAGTGCAATATGAATTTTGTTTTATTTCAGGAAAACAAAGAAAACATTTTCAGGAACACTGACTCAGTATTAATAAAGATGATTGAGGTCTTATAAACTAGTTTAACTGTGTGCCATATTATTACATGTACAAGTATATGCCTGTCCCAAGCCAAATCTTTTGTGACTGTTCTTGTCTTCAGATTATTTTTACTTTGAGATGGCATCATGACTCATTGATGTTTACCCTATATCCTTTGATTTTCATGAATGTTGAATTAGCTGTTTTACTTTTAAAAGAAAGGCGATGTCATCCTCCGCCATCTTAACTTTCCAGACGACTGGCCATGGGGAGAGTAAAATATGAGAAATGACATTCGGGACCCACCGGTATTTTTTCCGGATCTTATAAAGACGATCGAGACCAACAGTAAAATACAAGAATATATTGCACGATTTTTTATAGAGGATTAAATAGAGAAATATTTATTACTATATAATAAAAGAAATTATGTACTACCAAGATAATTTATTTTACTTATTTCGTAACACGGTATAACAAAATAATATGTATAATAGTATATTATTTTAAAAACAACTTGAATTAATGAACTAAAATATTTTATTGATAATGATAATATTTCTGTATTTCATTTACAAGCTTTCAAAATAAGTTTTAATGGAAGTGTTTTGTAAATTTTAAGACTTTCATATATCTTTAATTATAAAATAATAAATATCAAGGACACTTCACAGAATCAATCAGGTAAGGTAAAAAAAAACCATTAAATAAGCCAACCACTTACATAAGCCTGTATTGCTTATCTGCTTGTTTTAAATAAACGTTAGAGAATACCAAAGGGGCAATCGAAAATGGACAATCCAGAGAAACTGGCAACACAGGGCACACAAGACGAAGAAGAACACAGCACAATATGTGTTGGACACCACTATACGCAAACAAACACAAACAACGTAAATAAGACATGAATACTCCTACAAACAACTGGAGATAAAAACGATCCGAACTCCGAACATCGTTTTTATGCATATTATAACATGCTTGATTTACCGAGGAGTTTGACAAAATATACTGCGAGACATTCATTGACATTAGATCGAACATTTGTCTCACAATGATCCTTCATACCAAATACAATTCCATTTAAAATCCTGATTTTTATATTCTTCTATTGCAGCCTATTTTTGAACTTGGGACAGCTATAGCATCGATCTCCTTAATCATATGGTTTTTATATCTACCATCTTGAATCTGCCTTGCTTTATCCAATGGTATTTCAGTACAACGTATATGTAGTTGGTTGCTTCTCTCGAAGTGGGGCAATATGAACGTGTAGTTCAAACTGGCACATGGTTTTTTTCAGAGGAAATGATCAAAAATATGAATATAAACACCGCCGACGACGACGATGGACGAAGGATGCATATTAATGTCATATTGAATTCATGCGATCATATTGAATTCATGCGACTATGTGTTTCGAAAAGTGAAGCTTCTCTTGCCCTATCACCAGTAAATAACACAAGAAATATAAATGTTCTGGCTATTTAATCGGCCTCGTGTCTGTTATGTAGTCAGACACAGGAATCTCTTAATTGTCAACCATTCATGATCACGAGTGGTCTCGAACCTTAATAATTACTTACCTTAACATTCATGAATGTTCTGTTGAAATTAGGACACCCAGACATTTTGAGCAATGTTGGGATAACATACAGATTACAAGTAACGATAGCAGATACAGGGTTACCAGGCAATCCAAAAAACAGAGTTTTCCCTCTAGGACCATTAATTGTTGCAAAAGTTGTTGGTTTTCTGAAAATAAAAAATGTTAGACAATTATATATACATGTATGCTGTTTTTTCCCCTGCTTTATCATGGTATTATTGTGGAAATTAGTCATTTTTAAAATACCTCACACGTTATTTCCTATCAATTCCACAGAAAGTGTACATTCTAAAAAATAATAAACGTCATTACATAATAATTTACTAACTATTTCTCGATGAAAGACAGCATATGAATGAGCAAATAAAACGTGTACCTGGAAACTTAATGTATCACACTTACTGGTTGTATGACTTATTATTCATTGACACTTATTTTAACATGAGTAACATGACGTGTGCTAACAGTGGAACAGGAACTGCCTACCCTGCCGAAGCACACGAGTTCACCCCTAGATTGTAATGGATTTGTGTTGCTTTTTGCGCAGTGTTTTGTGAACCATTGCGTATCTTTTTATCTTTTTCTGTTGGCACCTGTATTGTCTGTCCTTCAAGTTAGGACTGTTGATTGTCCCTTTGGTATCTTCACACTTTTACTATCAGTTTCCAACAATATTATAGCTATATAATCATGGTATTCAGTTTTTATTACAGGAGGAAACCAACCGAGTGTCACTAAAAAACTTTATCACAAACAATTTGCACAGTTCACCACGGACTTGAATTGAATTCACAAGAAAGAGGTGAGAGACACTGATTTTATTTGTTGTTAATAAACAACTGTACGATAACGATCATAACTACCCTTGTTATTAACAATGAGAAATTACTATAAACTAGGGTTTATCTGCCTGTGGCATAGAAAGCTTTATTAAATTTTCCTTTAGGTCAGACAAATTGGGGCGTTTTCTGCTCTCTGTGTTTACTATCTAAATATATATTCCATCTGTTTATGGTTGGACAAAACAGGAGAATTTAAACATACAATGTAGATATGTGCATATGTATCTTCGATCTTTATTGTCATTACTCTATGCCATAGTGAGCATATGAAATGCAGAACAGCCATATAATAAAACTAACGTTCTCCTCCATCAGACATATGCGACATTAGCAGATTTTTGTATATACTGTTTAGACCCTTAAGGTTTTATTGCTCCCCAACATTTTAAAATTATTTCGTTTTCCAATCTGTTGAATATGATTGCACCTGATGAAGGTTATTCCAGAAACGCGTCACGCGTGCTGCTACTTTCTATATCTGCGTTTGTATTTACTTTTATTGGTCCCAAAGAATAACATGATGTCATTAACATACATATTTTTTGTGAAATTGATGTTTTTATCAAATTTATGCCTATTTTTAAAAGAATTTTATGTAAATAAATGAAAGAGAACACCGAAGAGGCTATAAAAAATGGACAATCCAGAGAGACTGGCAGCATAGGGAACACAAGACGAGAAAAAACAAAACAAAAACAACACAATATGCGTTTTTATGCGGAAATCGTAACGGACATCACAACACGGAACTCAGAGCGTAGAGACACATAATAGGACAATGCAAAAATAAAAAAAACGGACCCCACCAAAAACCGGGGGTGTACTCTGGTGTTCTTGAAGGATAAGCAGTTCCTGCTACTTATAAGACACCCGCCGTGTTACTCATATAGACAGTCAAGTCCGGTAAAATTCTTGGCAGTGATTAATTCGATAAATGTGGAGAATGTATTGCTAGACGATATTTGTAAAATAAACTGAAATTTCACCAACGATGCAATGCGCAATTACAGTTACCCTCCTTCCGACGTATCGGAACGAAACCATGTATAAATCGCATGGTACTCTAATATTAATAAATACGAATACCGATTTTTCAAACATATCATTTCAATCAGACTTGCTGCAAGTCACCCTTCTTTTTGTTAATAATAACACCTTTAAAAAAATTGATACTATGAAAATTCATATCTTAATTGACCACTTAATTATATACTAACAACATTTCTTTACTGACAACGTGGAACATATGGATAGTAAATATAAGTGGTCAGTCAAGATTTCAACTTTCATAGCGTAACGATTGAATTAACGAGAAATTTAACAAGAAAGTGACTTGTAGGAGGGCTCATGTCTTATTTATGTTATTTGTGTTCGTTTGCGCATAGTGGTGTCGAACACATGGTTGTGTTCTGTTTTGTTTTATTCGTCTTGTGCACCCGATTCTACCAGTTTTTCTGGCTTCTTCATATTTGATTCCCCTTCGGTATTCTCTAACGTTTATTGTTGCAAGTCAACATTTCAATATAAATTTATATATACAATAACTTCGTAAAACATTTATCTATTCTATACAAAATGTTCCGTATGCAAAAAAAAATATTACTGGGAATTTAGCCTGACGAAATAAGAAATTCAATGAAATCTATACAGACTTGAGAAAAAAAACATTTTGCCTCTCTGCTTAAGTTAACAAGAACAAAAACTTAATCTTACGGCATACCACAGTGTGATAAAAGATAGTTAAGCAGAACGCCGAATGATGACCTTGTAAATGTGCGATGACCTTACTAATTACAAACGATAATTCAAAAAATATATATTGACGTAATTAATGGTCTTGACGTAGGTTTTTGTAAGATATATAATTTCAGATATGTTTGTGATCACTGGTATTACTATTGGTGTTTGGTGCTTTAACTTACAATCATTTGATGTAAACAGGAAAACACTGATAAAAATGCATCACTTTATAGTAAAGAGCACCAAGAAAATATTTAACTCTTAACCGCAAACATCTAGTATTATTCTAAGGTTATATGTTATCAATAGGAATGTTGTGATAAGTCCAATTAGTTAATAAACGGAACACATGCAGACCAGATATTTTGACGGGATGTTACATAAAAATAACACAATCAATGTATAATATTTGCCTTTTATGCATTCTTTTGTTTTGAGTTTTAGAGGTTATGAGTTATGGGTTATGGTGTTTAACGCCACTTGCTACTATATTTCAGCTATATCATGGCGGTCAGTTTTATTGGTGGAGGAAACCGGAGGACTCGGAAAAAAACACCGACCTGCCGCAAGTCACTGACAAACTTTTATCACATAATGTTGTATCGAGTACACCCGGCCTGAGTGGGATTCGAACTCACAACGTTAGTTTGAGTTTTAGAAGATAATGCACACTCTAAGTTTATGGTGCTCTCTAACAAACACTAGTTCATATGGTCTTTCAATATTAATTGTTATTGCTCGTGATAAAAAATAGATTGTTATTGCCGAGCATGCCTCTTCCTGATGACCATCCTTTCTATGTCACATTAAGAGAAAGATCGTTCAATAAATTAAATTAAAAGAGATGTTTCAGCATTTAGTTATGTCTTGTTAGAAAACAATATTAAGATAAAACTTAATTGTCTTGATGAAGTCTTAAATTTGTCGTTCTTATTATTACAGCAAATTGCATGTAAAGTTTTCTTTATTTGAAAGCTTTTGTAGGCGGACATTTGTTACATAACAGATAAATGAAATGTGAATTTCTTTTATACTAAAAATCGGTCAGCTCGACACAGAAAGTATCCATAAATATCAAAGAGTCATTTAGAAATGGTTACCGATGAAAAACTTTCGTTATGGCAACACAAGTTCGTGCAAACTTTTCTTTATCTTACAATCTGTACCGTAGTCATCAGGAATGTCAGGAAATGGAAAAAACTTTGTAAAAGTAATTAGTATGAACTTGATATACAAACAACTAAATGTCAGGTACAACGCGATAATATCTACCACAAAAGTAATAGTACGATGTTATTATATTAACCATGTCAAAAGAAAAAATATGCCATTATGTCAGAACTACGAGAAAACACTAGTAAATGGACAACATTTTTGTAGATATTATAATCACTTATTATTATATAGAGTAATGATATGTAATGCTAAGCACATATAAATATTTACATACATGTTCATTTTCATAACACCGATGAAAATAAGGAAAAAGAGAAATGAGAAAATATAACTGAATAATTATTTAGTTTTTTTGGTTCTTTTCATATAATAATATCAGATTGAAAGTGTTTCTCTGCAGATCGATCTGAAACTACAAGCTAACTTAAAATTCTAGCAGCCAATGAGATACGAGGATTGTCGTTGTAGTCATCTTACTTTTTACTATCAAATCAACGCAGTTCTAATGACACAAGTACAAGCAGATTGATCCCAGTAAACCCTATTCGAAACTATGATTAGGGTTCTAGCTATTATGAGCTTTTGACCTCACATAGGGTAGTCAGGATTTTCCAAAGGACATTTATTTTATTGAAGAAATAGAATGAAGTTTATCTTAATCGGTTAAGTCAATTCAAACAGAAAATGAACCTCATCGGTGGTGTAATGCCTAGCGTGCTCGCGTCGAGTACGATATATGGTGTGTTCGAGACCCGGTCGGGTCAAACCAAAGACTTTTAAATTAGTTTGTGTTGCTTCTCCGCACGCAGAATTAAGAGTAAGAGCAAAGACTGGTTGGGTCTGAATCAGAATAATGTGTCCCGAGTGAAGCGACATATCTACCAGCGGACTGTTGTTTTAGTAAGCTGGCACTATACAAATCCAACTAAGTGTGTTGGTCTAGTACATCTCATTGAAAAGTAACTTGTTCTCGCCATGACATAGCTGAAAAATTGCTGAGTTGGCGTTAAACAACAATCACTCACTCACTCTCAACAGAATTTGTAAATTTTGTGTGTATACATATGCAAGAAACAGTAATTTGCCCTTGTTGCCATCATGAAGTTACGATCATTAGAGAATGTGAAAACGCGCTGTCAGAATGTCAGATGTGTCGGCTTGTCAGTTTCTAAATGAGGGTCACTTTTTGTATTATATATAATATTAAACCTACGTAACAATAAAATCATATTGGAGTTGAGAACACTAAAAAATCAACAAGCACTGTTGCCAATGACTCTGTAAAACATTCAAAACAAGTTGTATATCAATTCGCAACTAAATCCTATCATTGTCATCCAATCAGACACTATAATTCGCAACGGTGGTTATCTTGAATCGCCGATTACTCTATCAAGTAACAGCACTTAATTTCAAATGATCCGATGATTTCGATGAAAGGAATTGCATATGAAACGATAACGATTGATTACGGAAGCCAAGCGATTGAAAACAGACACAAAAACCCTTTGCGAAATGAAAGCCAAAGAGATCAGCAATTAGATAACGTACATCAATCATTATAAAACACCAACTGAAATCAAGAGAGAAAAGCTTCTACATTATACAATCATTGATTTTTGATGAGATTATGATAAGAATTTAACAAAACAAAACAATAGACACCGAGGTCGTAGGATAAGGTGAATATCACCTTTTTTATGTTGATGAATAAGAAGAGTTTGAAGATGAGAATCCGTAAATCTAAGGACATTACATTAACTGCCATCAAGTCATTAGTTGTTTTATTAAATGACAGTATTAATGATACATTTCTTATTAACAAAATTCACTCTTTTCTGTAAAAATGCAAGATAAAAAGATTAAATAACTATCATATCTAAATCTTTATTAATTCCCCAACTTGTATATAATACATTCTGGACCATTATCATATATGAACTAAAATGGGGGAAGTTACCACACTGTCGAAACAATTCCAAAATTAAATATCAAAATCGTAGAAAGAGACAAATTCGATACCTCTAACAAATAAATACATGATCGCTTAATTTCCTGGCATTGTACAGGCACTTCAAAAATAATTGAGGGGGTTAAGCTAGTTTTATGGGCCAAAACCTCCCCCTTTAGTGCAAAAATGCACAGGAAAACACACGCGAGCAAATTCAAACTCTCACATATAATCTTGAACATTATACATTATTTATTTAATCTTCGTGGCACAGAAGTTGGCATATGCATAATATTAGTTATATTAAAGACAACCAATGACCTAAACCATTATCTAATTATTAGTTATACTTCTTCTATACATTTCTAGCCGTCCTTCACTACTAAAGATTATTGGCCGAGCGCCGTATTAAATTTAGTTAATACATAAAGTTATAACATATATACAATAAACAATGAATCAAAGGTTAAAACTATATACATTTGATAACTACTATGAGTGATTATGGTGTGAAAATTGGAATCAAGGCAGATACTGGGATCATGTTCTTGAAACCGTCAACTGTGTCTGCAGTGGTAAATGTTGTAGGCAGTTAATTCCAAGGTGTGATAGACCTGGGGAAGTATGAGTATTTGTAGCAGTCTTTTGATGTCTGTATGTGCCTGAATGAATTTGGATTTGTGTGTCTGGTTCTGGTGTCAACTGGAATTAATAGGTTTGAATATGGCATGGCAACTAAGTGGTGTATGACTTTGTAAAAGAATATGTGTCTGTACCTATTGCGGCGCACCTTAAGTGGGGCCCAATTCAAGTCAGATATCATATATGTTACAGAACTTGTATTGTGGTATATGTTACTGACATATCGGGCCGCTCTCCGATGAATTTGTTAAATTTGAAGTTTTTGCTGTTGTGTGTGTGGGTCCCAAATGGTGTTACAATATTCCAATTTCGGTCGGACTAAAGCTTTGAATGCATGTTCTTTGATGGCTGGTGAATGTACTTTTAAATTTCTTTTAAAGAATCCTAGTGACTGATTAGCTTTAGCTGTCATGGTGTTGATATGTTTGTCCCACTTTAAGTTATTCTGAATGGTAATGCCTAAATATTTTGCAGTCAACTTTCACTAGTTTGTGCCCATGCAATTGATATGTATGCGAGATTGTTTTCCGCTTTTGTGTTACACTTACTACTGTACATTTGTCTGGGTGGAAGTGCATGAGCCAGTCTTGTTCCCATTTACCTGCAGCATCAAGATCTTGTTGGAGTTTTATTGCATCTTCTTTGTTTTTTATTTGTGTGTATATGATGCTGTCGTCTGCAAATAAACGGAGAGTGCTGTGTTGGATGTATTCTGCTAGATCGTTTATGAATATGAGAAATAATATAGGTCCAAGTACTGTTCCTTGAGGGACACCAGATGTTACAGGTATTTTGTTAGATGTTTCTCCCTCAAGGATAACCGTTTGTGTTTTGTCTGTAAGAAAGTCTTTTATCCAGTGAAAAGCGTTGCAGTTTATACTATAATAGCTGATTTTGTACATGAGATGTTTATGTGACACTTTGTCGAAAGCATTAGCGAAGTCCATTATTATGAGGTCAGTTTGGATGTTTTTATCTGATGATTTGACCAGGTCTTGAATGAATGATACTAGTTGTGTTTCACAAGAATGGGATGATCTGAATCCGTGCTGAAGATCGTATAATATTTTATTGTATTCTAGATGTTTCATGATACTGCGTGTTACAACATGTTCTAAAAGTTTGCAGATGATACATGTGAGTGAGATCGGTCTATAATTCATAGGGTTGTTTTTATCACCTTTTATAAATGCAGGACAGATACTAGCATATCTCCAATCATCTGGAATTTTACCGGTTTTGAGTGACAAACTAAATAATGTGGTTAAAATAGGTGTTATTTGTGTAGTGCACTCTTTAAGTATTCTGCCATGTTTATTATCTGGTCCAGATGCTTTGTGGATATTTATATTTTGTAACAACTTATTAATTCCATTTTCAGTGATGATAATATCAGGCATTTGTGAATGTTGACTTTGCTCATCAGTTGCTGGTGTAAATGCCTTTTGAAATTTTTCATTAAGAATGCTTGCTTTAGTCTTAGTGTCAGAATGTAATTGACCATTTTGTCGTAATGTTGCTATGTTTGAACTTTCAGATTTTTGACTCTTTATGTAAGAAAATAGATTTTTTGGAAACTTTGAGGATGTTGGTGTTTTGTCATCGTCAGCTGGTATATTACATATCATTTTTTCTATGTATTGCCAATATGCTGTTCTGTGCTCTTTTTGCATGTTCGCTTTCATTTGTTTAAGATTAGAATCTTTACACTTGCCACTAAGTTTGTATTTTTTATATTTCTTTTTGTATTTTGTTTGTATTCCATTAGTTATCCATGGAAGGTTCTTTCGATGTTTAAGCATTTTCTGAGGGATGTTTTCTGTCACGGATCGGTGTATTTCAGTTTTTAGTAAGTTCCAGATTGTGTTGACATCAGAGTCTGAATATTTATCTTTTATTTCTTTCTCTAAGTTACCCAAGTCTTTGTTTATATTTTCCCAATTTGCTTTGGAGTATTTAAATATTTTTCTTGGTTTTGGTTGGCATCTTCTTCAAGAAGTTATACATTCTATATAAACAATGTCATGTTCAGCAATAGGAGGCAATGTTTCTACT
Source organism: Bathymodiolus brooksi (assembly GCA_963680875.1). NCBI lineage: Eukaryota > Metazoa > Mollusca > Bivalvia > Mytilida > Modiolidae > Bathymodiolus > Bathymodiolus brooksi. The sequence continues at coordinate 59,945,846 of OY804576.1, read as the reverse complement.
TTATTTACTGTTATTGGGTAGTTTGTTAAAATAAGATCTAATGTTTTGTCTTTGCCTGTTGTTTTTTTAACTACTTGAGTAAGCTAATTGTCATTTATTACATCTAAAAACTGTTGATGTTGTTTTTGATTTGGGTTTCCTGGGAATACACTTAAGGTTTCCCAATCCATATGACCAAGGTTAAAATCTCCTCCAACAATAATGACTGATTTTGAGCTAGGGTTGATTCTACTGAGTGACTGACTCAAAGGTTCAAAAGAAATATCATCATCCGGATAGGGAAACAGTAGTCAACATTGAACCAAAATCTAATTAATACCACCTTCCGTCACCTGTACACAAATGTATTGATTTAAACGTTTGGCTCTGTGCCAACTGTTGGATCGTTATATTAACCTCACGTGAGAATGGTCACTTAAGACAACAGACGTCGCCGTCAGCTATTTGTTAGCTATATCATGGTAGACAGACATATTCAGGATGAAACTTTGTTCTGATATAGCGTATTGACTAGTAAAACCCCGGTAGGTGTTTGTTGGAAACCTTAATACATGAGGTCGGTACGGCGGTACAAACCCACGTCAGTGATGTTAGGAAAGTTGTCACAATCCAACAACATTAATCACATGACCACAATGGTCTTCCATATATTGTAACATCTTACTTTTCATATAGTTTACTTGGGCAAACATTATTGCAAACTGTTGTGTATTAAAAGTAAGTATATGATGCTGTCGTCTGCAAATAAATTAGTTGAATTCCATACAATAATTAACCGGTTTTCTTAAAACAAAATGAATCAATCAATCAACGATAGGCGTTACTGATGTGCAAAAGCTGTTATTTAGAAATATTCATGTGACCTAATTAATCTGTGTTAGATTTGTTACCAAGAGCGTCCTTAACACGCGAACAACGTACTTGGTACATGTAATTATATTCGTCCTTACACAACGAACATTGACCGGGACTATTTTTCTCCTGTCAAATTTCCACACAATCATTTTAGAAGGACCGTCAAGAACAAATATGGCGTCGTTTTTGTGAAAAGTATATCGTGCAAATGATATAAACATCATTAATGTTATCAAATAAAAACTAATTAATTTTATATTTAATTAAATGATTTTTTCATTTTCATGGCTTTATAATGTATTAGTCGAGAAAAATATATAATGCGGCCTTACGACTTACGTATTTTAGTGATATGTGACATCATTTTCATACTATATAACGTAATTTAAAGAAGTAATTTTTAGAATTAAGATTATGTTTTGTTTCTAGCAGCTGACATGAACCGGAAACAAAAAAAAACTGATTACCTCTACCCTAACTTGGAGCAAGCGTACCCTATTCCTTCATCACTTTTCCAATCCAAATCAAGCTAAAAAAAGGGGATGAAGGTGAGGGGGTGGGACCTCTAATTTATTATGGTAGGTATTTATTTAACCAAAAATAACCTTAATTCTACAAATTACGTTTTTATAACAATAAATACGCTACCATGATAAAATTTAGATAACAGAATTTATCGTAGCGCTGAATCCCCTAAAAGTATTAACTAGTAGGAGGGAAAATTACTTTTTACACTGAAACTAAAGGCCCCAAAGAATAGAGGTTGTCAGTATGTTGTGGCATGGAACGAAGGTAATGATAATAGAAAGTATTATCCGACCTCCAAAATCCTGCAGATAAAATTTCTGTCAAGGAGGCAGAATTAAAAATACTCCAAGACGAGGCTATTGCCCTAACTTCATGGGCTTTAACCTGGTTTCTTGGCAAAGTAATTCCCGCAGACTTATATGCCAACATGAGAGTACTGCAAATCCATGAAGAAATGGCTTTTGCAGTAATGTAATTTTGTCCTTGATTAATAGGAACAAAAAGCCTGCTTGAATCTTTAGACCTTACTCCAAAAGCTGTGTCCAAATACTTTAATAAAGTACGAACTGGACATAAATTTGTTGGACTATGGATATTGGGTAATGTTGGAATAACGATTATCCAAGAACCCTTTTCTGATAACTGGTGTTTAGCTAAAAAAGGTGGGTCAGTCAAAAGGGTAACTGAGGACTTGTCTGCCGCAAAACGAATACAGGACTCAGAAACAGAAAGAGCATGAAGTTCACTTCTTCTGCGACCTGTAGCCAAAGCTAAAAGAAAACAGCATTTATAAGTCAAAAACTTAAAAGAAATAAGGTCTAAAGGTTCAAACGGTGAAAGCTGTGAAGCTTTTAGAACAAGTCCCAAGCGGGTACTAAACGTCTGTTTCGGACGTTCAATACAAAACGTTTTAAACATGAGTGATAAAAACTCATCACTACCAAAATCAGGACCGCCTGAGAGATGGATTGTCCTTGCAATATCTGACCTGTAACCCTTAATGGTAGAAAGTGTATAACCTTCGTCTTCGAAAAGGTACAGAAACAATTCAGCTAGTTGTTGAGCAGTAATACTGAGAGGATCAATTTGTTTAGACAGTCACCAAGAACAAAAGATTGACCATTTTGAGTCATATATTGCCCCTGTTGACTGTCTAACTGCTCCAGAGATGCGCTTGGTTGCTTCTTCAGAAAAGCCTCTCTGTCTGATAGACGTCCTGACAGCAACCATGCGTGCAGATGGAGTTTCTCCAGGCCTTGATGAAGCTTCTTTCCCTTGAATTGAAACAAAAGGTCCCCGCTCAAGGGAAGACGAAGCGGTTTTGCACATGATAATAGTAGGAGATCCGGGAACCAAGATTGTCTTGGCCAAACCGGAGCTATAAGAATGGTCTTGCAACCATCCTATCTTATCTTGTGTAAAATCCTGTGGAGAAGACGAAATGGTGGGAAGATGTAATTGAACATCCCTTTCCAGGAGATGGTCATTGCATCCACTGCCCAAGCTTTCTGGTCTGGGATTGGAGAGACAAATATCTCCAGTTTGTAATTCAAACTGGTGGCAAACAGATCTATCAGGGGGCGATCCCATATCAGAGTGATTGCTTGAAAAATTACTGGATGTAACTCCCATTCCGTATTCACTGCACCCGGAATCGAGATAATGCATCTGCTATTAGATTCTGATTGCCTGGGACATGTCTCACTGTCAACACTGTCTGGAAACTGTCGCAGAGCAACATAATTTCTCTGCATAGAAGATACAGAGAAAAGGAGTAAGTTCCCCCTTGATTCTGAAGATAAGCCACCACTGTCGTATTGTCAGTGGCTATCAACAGAGACTGTCTTTGAATCACCTCTTGGAAGTGTCTCAATGACAATAGAACTGCCCTCATTTCCAGAAGATTTATGTCTTCTTCTAAATGACAATCTTCCCATACCCCTGACACTGTTCTCCCTTCTAGGAAGGCACCCCATTCTGTTAGAGAGGCGTCTGTGTAAAGAGTCAATGTGGAATCTGGGGGGTCCAGAGGTACACCTGTCAAAAGGTTGGACCTCTGTAACCACCACTGCAGATGAGGCAGTAGTCTGGGAAGAACAGGAATACAAGCCTCCTACATTTGAGTAACTGGATGCCAGAACTCCTTCGGGTACCACTGCATTGGTCGTATATGTAGACGGCCCAGAGGAATAACATCCATCAGAGAAATCAGAAAACCTATCAGCTGTAAAAATTGACGAGCTGGTACTGACGATATCTGAAAAACTTTGTTCACCAGAAATTGTAGAGTTAGAATTATTTCCTCTGTGGGGAAAACTAGTCCCAGGTCTGTCCGATAATGTTCCCCTAGAAAAATAAAGTCTTGGCTGGGTACTAGCTCCGACTTCTTCCATGAAATTAGGAAACCCAGTTTGAGGAGCAGCCCTATCACAAAATGGGTATGATTTCTCAGAAGAAATGGGGACATATTTTCCAACAGGGAATTGTCCAAATAGGAATGGATGAAAATTGACTGAATGTGTAAATGTGCTACCACTGCCTGGAAAATTCTGGTAAATACTAGAGGGGCTGTAGATAGGCCAAAAGGTATCGTCTTGAAAGCGTATACCCTGTCTTCCCAAACAAATCTCAGGAACTTGCGGAACTTGGGGGAAATAGGAATATGGAAATAGGCCTCTGTCAAATCGAGAGACGTTGTCCCCTGATATATATGTTGGTCTCCATCTTGAAATGCGGCACTATTAAATGCTGATTCAGGACCGAGAGGTCTATCACAGGTCTCGTTTTCCCATTTTTCTTTGGTACAAGAAAAAGGCGGGAATAGAAACCTGGAGTAAGAGGAGGGTTCACTAATTCTACAGCACCTTTCAGCAGAAGAGTGCGAACCTCTTCTTGAAGAGATCTCTGTCTGGGTCCCTCGTCACTGACATGTTCAGAGGAACTGATGACAATGGAGGTCGACTCTGGAAGTGAAGTTTCGGACCCCCCCCCCCCCCCCCCGCAATACTGAAAGTTTCCACTGATTCAGAAAGTGGGATAATCTGCCTCCCACTGGAATATGAGGAAAAGGAGTTGGAAAAAACTCCTCTTCCTCGGGAGGTTGTACTGACGGAGGAGGTGGACCATCACTTACTGTACTTTTTCCCCTGTACCACTTTAGCTTTTTTCCCTGTGGTAGAGGAGGAATTTCTGGTAGCTGATCTCTTGCGATACCTTGAAGGTTTTCCCGAGCCGTTCTTCATAGGGCCAGTTTTTGAATGGGACTGATAAGTAGTGATTCTTCTCTGCCCATTAGAAACTTGGACATCTACCTTCACGGTCTGTGGTGTTTTACTAACTTCTTCTTGAAGTTTTCCCGATGGAAGACCAAATAATTTGTCCTTCACTAGAGGGGAAAACAACAGAGGCTCAGGAATGGGTGATTTATCCAACATGTCTTGTCTCTTAGACAGGGTAAAGTTGGATAAGGTACCCATCAGAAGGAGTTGTGAAACACCAAGGCTTTGGTCCACCTGTAGAAGGAGAGACTTGAGTTCATCAAACTCATCCCCTTTGTCCTTAAGTAAAGAATCAGCAGCAGCCATAAAATGTTCTACTGTACCAAGGACACTAAACATAAGTCGAATATTACTCTATGACTGGTGGACTGGTTTAAAACCAATCCCTCTACAGGTTTTGTCCCCAATTTATTTTGTCAAAAATCAGATACAATATACATATGATACATAATACAAAGTAGAATGCAAATACACAAAATAATTAAAAGGATTCGGAAACAAGACACAGTCTTTTATTATACCTCAGTAAATATTTTCTATATAAAATTTAATGCAGATAAAATTACTGTTTTGCACATAAAAATCCAATTGCTGATTTTGTTTAAATAGTTTTGATGACTGATCATGACTATTATCCCTAGGGAAATAGTTCAGTTCAAGCAGCATACGTTTTCCCGCGCTTTTATGGTTCGGATCTTTCGTGTTTTAACGTACATGCACCTACATGCCCGAGAGATACGATTATTTGTTTACCAGACGATAAAATGGCATCTGCTGAAACTTTAAACTGGTTAGAATTGTTGCTAAAACATGTTTATTGTTGATATTTGTTCTTAATATTACTATTTAGAACTTCTATTTGTGTCTTTTTAATAGCCATATTTTCTCAGATTTCCTAGATTGCCTTTGGTATAATAAAACACTTATTTACTGGCTATTCGGACAATAGCAAGTGCATTGTTCTCATAGCCAGTAAATAGGTGTATAATATTAATCCGTTTCCAGGAGCCGTTTGACATTTATTTTAAGGTACATGTATGAGTTGGAGACACTATTGTGACTATGAAATGTAGAACAACAATAAAAGCAACTATTTCTGTACTTTAATTTGTGTGATGTAATCTTGGATAGTCTCTCGTGTTTATTTAAATCCATATCCTTTTTTTTTACTTACGTACAGACATATATTGTAAATTACACCTAAACAATGAAGATGCAAATATGAAAGTGTCATTAATAATGATAGAATTAAAATAGAAATAACGTTTTAGTTAATAAAACTAAAATAAACAAACGAAGGGGTGATCGAAAATGGACAATCCAGAGAAACCGGCAACACAGGGTACACAAGACGAAGAAAAAAACAACAACACTGGATTACCATTTTTACAATCAAATTCCGAGATATTCATCGCCGAGAAAAATAATATTTTAAACCTCAATTTTACAAAATCACGTGATTAACAACCTGATGAGGTTATATTTATTATGATTACGCCATTCAAGTCTACATCCACGTATGATTGGACATTATTGTGTTAATAACATGCGTACTAAATTAGATATCTACGTTTTTATATTCATCATTTTCCTTCTCCGCAAGATAAAAATCCAATCGTATTGGCATTGTTCAAGCCCTCGGTTACATTTCGCCACCTGATGTTCCTACTCCAGGGATTATTCTAGCACTAACAACTACTTCACTACCACTAGAGAAAAACTTGAATCACTTCACTTTATTGACCATCTGACCAGTCCCCTCTTCATATTTTGCTAGAATTATTCACAATTATTATCCAGTCAAATAGTGGGTGCGTTGATTAGACAATGTCTGATATGTGGTATGCAAGACTGCAACTGATGCACCAATTCAGACAAAAGATAATTAAGAGGAGAATAAATGAACAAAAAGGCCATTAAACTTTCTGTTAAAAAGTGGTAACTTCGTTTTTCATAAGTTTTTCTCTTTAAATATCGTATTTAATATATAATGGAGGACGCCTTATGAAGATTTCGTTAAGTATGCATAAATGTTACGACACAATGCATCATTTCAAAATCACACGAATATTTGTGCCATTAAACTTGTATGATTCTGAATTCAAGGTTATCATGACAACCAGAAAAGATAACACCTAACAAACAAGATTACGATGAGTGAATGATAAGGAATGCATTCATAATTCTTCAGGCTAACATAAACTACACAAACGTTTAACATGTCAATTTAACAAGTTGTAAGGATAAGTGATATCAACAGTGTCTTTCATGAGTGAAGATGAAACATATGTGATAGAAATTTCGTTTTCTCCGGTTGCAGAGCAACAGAAAAAGGATAAAATAAGGGTAATCCTATAGAGTAGCGGCGTAAATTCGCAATTTTCAAATGGACGGCGTAAATCACACACGTGAAACTGTCATTCATGATGCCAACTTTGTCAATCCAGATAATCTAGATATCCACACTCAAAATATAGAGAATATGTGGATGCGCGTGAAACGAAAACTACGTCGACAATTTGGAACATCCAGGGCACTGTTTCAGACATACCTTTCCGATATTTAGATGGAGAAACTTCCACCGGAATGATGACAAGTTCAATGCACTTTTGTGTTGCATCGTTGACTTATATGTTGTATATAAACTTGATATAATTATATCATATTTTGTCCTGCTGATTGTGTAACCTTTTAAATTGCTTTAATAATTTACGTCGCAATACTATAGTTAGGTCTACAAGGTTTCCTAATTTACGCCGCTACACTAGGATTACCAAAATAAGCATACAATTTCTCATACATCAAGTGGAATATATCTCTGTATTCAAAATTAGTTGAAATAAAAAACATTTCATTTTTAACCTGGGAACCTTTGAAATGTATCCAGCATTGATTATGGCGTTGTTCCTGTTAATGACATTTTATTGGACATTCCATTCATAGTAAATAGTGGCATGATGCTAGTGTACATTGGTTGTCTCAAATTGAAACAGCACATTAACGAAAAACCTGTTTCTGTATTAGGTGTAAAATACAGGGTTAGAGGTATGGTACTTAACGCCACTCAACAATATTTCAGTCATATCGTGGCGGTCAGTTTTATTCGTGGAGGAAATCAGAGTACCCAGAGAAAACCACTGAAAAATGTATCCCATAATGTTGTATTGAGTACCCCTCGCCATGAGCGGGATTCGAACTCACAACTTAAGTGATGATTGGAACTGATTGCACAGGTAGTTGTAAATCCAACTACCATACGATCACGACCACGACGGCCCCTGGGTATAAAATACAGGTTGTTATAAAACATACAGACATTCATTTACTTTATGCTTCATTAGAACATACTTTCATATATTATCAATCTCACAACAATTAACATTTGTACATCACAGTCACCAGTCGGTTTTTAACAATATATATACAGAAATGCATGATGTTCCTGTTGTATTGTTATCTTCATGCAGTGTTGGGCTTGCTACGTCCCATTTTTCATTGATAAGACAGATTATTAGATTTTATTTTTCATTTGATAAACCCAGTGGACTGCAATTAGAAAATCAGAACACTGTGTCTAAACGGTAAATGTATAAGGACAATATTCATGAAAGTTTTTCAAACAGAAAACTTCCAAAGCTGTACAAATACGACGCATATACTTTAAGAATGGAAAAGCTTGACTAGTCCCACACATTACAAAACCAACGATCCTTCATTAAACACGAAAGGATGTGGATATAAGTGAACATGAAAAAACTATTTCAGGAACTGAAGTAGGTGTTGAGTGTTGATTTACTCAAAGTTATGTTCCCATTCTGACATGATTTCCTAATTGGCGTCTATTGATTATCTAACAGAGTGGAACAGAAATGTTAGACTTCCGGGTGAACATGACTGACATATAACAGGTTACAGGTCAATTAATATGGAAACATCTTTGGAGATGAAAATCTTATAACATATGCTTATGTTTGGTTGGCAATTTACATTTATCGAAACTTCAGTTATATCATGATGGATCATTTTATTGTAATAAAAAACTGGTGTACCTAGAAAAAAAAACACCGATATGCCACAAATCACCGACTCTTTATTACATATATCAAGTACATCTGACCACGGATGGGAAACGAAACCAGAACTTTAGTGATGGCAGGCATTGACTAAATAGGTAGGTGTGAATCCAGCTACCAAAAGACCATGGCCATGACGGCCCCTTACATCATGAAATCTTTCAATATGAAAACCTCACTAAATATGCCCTAATGCATGTAAATTGTTAGCACAAGTAATAATGAGAAATTGTCGTCATAAAGTAAACTATTCATATGATATTCAACAGAAAGTATTTATGAAATAATAATTCATGGAAGTCAAAATGTGTTGAGAGTTTTAACATAGGTCGGCAAGATATTAATAATTTATCTCTAGCGGTAGCGAGTTATTACATTTAATAATATAATGCCAACCCATGTGTGGCGGTAAAGATTTGAACATTCATAGCAGCATTATTAAAGGGATTATTAATGAGAAAAGGGCTTGTATGATTCCCAAGACTGGGAACTTCCAGTAACAGTCATAAACAGAATAATAAGTTAGGTTTGCTATCAATTGGTAATTCTAGTAATGGTATTACGTTTATGACACTATCAGCTGTAGTACACCCCACTGGTAATTATAAATCTTATCTAATTGATAAATATATTACTTTATAATTAGACCAATCAAGTAAGTTATGAAAATCTTCAATTCTTTTCTGGTATTAGATAACAATCTTTAAAGCTATTCTAAACATATGTTTTTGAAAAATGTTAAGATATGCTGAAAATACTGACGTATTGTCCAAGAATCCTCAGCAAGGTTAATTTACAACTATTTAAAAAATGTACATCATATCTTAAAATTAAACACAAAAATGCACTGATAAAACCGTGACCCTATATTTTGATTAAATTCAAATCTGCTTTCGAATATAACACGGCTAATTCAATTTAAGGAATGTAAACCATCTAAATATCAAATTCGATTTCTTGATCTTAAACCTTTAGATAAGGCAACAAATAATTGATTCGCAATACTGAATTCACAAATTAAAGAAATAAGCTAATACAGAAGATGCGCTTGAGGATTTGTAAATATTTATTTTATTTTGGGAAAACATGAAAAACTAAACGATAACGAAATGCCTTCATGTACATAATTCCAGAAGATGGTTGTACAAACCTATGTATCTGATCTGTGTAAACGACTGTGAAATGTCAGGGTCCAATGAGAAAAAGCGCATTCTAAATACAATGTAACATTACGATTACAGTCATTTTACGGCATGCGGCATTTTATTACACACATACTCTGAAAACGAGTTGTAGTCTAGGCTTAGGCTAGGGGGTTTAGTTTTTGATGTTTAACGCCACTGTCAACAATATTTCAGTTATATCGTGGCGGTCAGTTTTATTGGTGGGGGAAACCGGAGTACCCGGAGAAAACCGCTAGTCACTGACAAACAAGGTGTAAGGAAAAATTGCTCTAAACAGAGTAATATTGTTTGTTTAATAGTCAGTAGTTAAACACAAATGATCCTGAATTTTCATATTACTTAACTCAAATGTAAATCTCTAACTAAGCGGGCATCATTCTTTTCTAAAATAACTTTCAGCAGATCCAAAAATGACGTAATTCTAAAAGTCTTTTGGATTAAGAAAACCAAAGGGTCTAAACAGATCTCCAAAATTGGCTGAGGTAACATAAGGAATAAAAATACAATATTTAATAGATGTAAATATTAATAATGAATGTATCACATAAATCATGTCAGTGCCAAAAACACTGACCTCATAGCGGATGATACCCTCGTGGATTTCAAGCCCACAAGCAGCGATATAGACACAGCGATAGTAATTTATATTAAAGTATAAAGTTTCGCAAAACTACAAGTGCTTGCCTCTACATGAGAACCATCCCACAAATACATTTTATTGAGTGGGTAGCAGAGTGATTGCTTTATAGCGTCAAAATTTACACCTATGTCATTCCAGGAAAAAGTGACCTTTTGCGGTATCTTAATTACAAAAATCATTTTATATCCATTTTTTACTTGTATGACCTTGTATGACGAACATGACGTTTGTGGGCGTTTTTTTCAATTCACTGACAAATTGTATCACACAAAGTGGTATCGAGTACAACCCCACACCAAACATTAGTGGCGATAGTCACCGATCAGAAAGGTTGCCTTACCACACAATTGTGACCAAGGCGGTTATGACTTGTCAAAACGAAGAAATATTAAAATGTTACTATATACTTATTTTCCTTGGTGTTCAATTAATTTTAATTAATCGAAATACAGTCATATTGAGTACACCCCAACATATCGGGAGTGGAAACCTAACATTAGAGGTGATAAATTGCAATTCCAGACGATTGGGACAAAGACTGCTTCTACTTATAATGAAGAAAATGTATTGTCTAAAACGTTTCTATATACTTATTTTCCTAGGGGCCATCGTGGTTGTGATTGCATGGTAGCTGGATTTACAACTACATATGCAGTCAGTTCCTAACATCACCAAAGTTGTGAGTTCATATACCGCTCATGGCGAGGTGTATTCGATAGAACATTATGTGATAAAGTTTGTCAGTGACTTTCGCCAGGTCGGTGGGATTCCCGGGGTACTCTGGTTTCCTGCACCAATGAAACTGACCGCCACGATATAACTGAAATATGGTTGAAAGAGATGTCAAACACTATAAACCTAACCCCCTTATTTTCCAAGTCGTTCGTTTAATTTAAACAAATATAAATACCCAGTTATATTGCTAGCTATACCTTATCCAATGTATTTTATGAAGATTTCTTTCAGTATATTACAAACAATTACAGATTATGTATCATTTTACATATCAATATTCAGTATGTCTGCCATCAACCAACAAAACATAAACAACACGATACATAGAGGGCAAAAACCAAACGTATTATCATTACAATATAAATAAAACCAGCCTCTTATTATTGTGGCCAATCGTCTTACAAATTACTTTTCAATTGACCTCTTTCTGACAAACATTTTCAATTTAATTTTGCAATAAAACAAATATAAATTGCATAATATTGCAGATCTCCAAGGCCAATTAGTATCGTTATTACCGATATCTAAACCAGTCTACGACTTTATATATGTAATTTGAAGTTATATGCATTCTGTATAATGCTACCGTTACATGTTTAAGCGCTCATAGCGTTATTATCAATATCGTATATTGTATTTTGATAGCTATATTTTCTATATCGATAACGGTATATCCAATATATACGGGTACTACGGTATATTTGATACAGAAAATGATACAATATATCCATTTAGTTATGAAAATAAACTCTAAATTTTACTTCAGACTAACAGTGTCTCATCACCTTGATAAGGACACAAAGTTTAACCAACTTATATCATTTCATACATAATAGCTAGGAGTGACTCTATGACTAAATGTATGTAATCTCATACAATATATAAGTATACATTATAACTGGACTACCAAGACATAGCCCTGCTCATCGGGGACATATATTTAGTGTGGGAATCCGCACTCCAATAATAAAATACGTAAATATCTAATTTAGTGCGCATGACGCGTTTCTGGAAAACTTTCATCAGGTACATTCATAGCAAAAAATTGGAAAGCATCAAACATTCGGTTAAGGTCAGGGTCCTGGTGTTTAATATCACTTTCAACAATATTTCAGCCATATCGTTGCGGTCCTTTTTTTGTGGAGGAAACAGTAGTACCCGGACAATACCAACGACCTGTCGCAAGTCTCTGGTGAATTGTTCACACAATGTTGTATCGAGTACACCTTGCCATGAGCGGGATTCGAAATCACAACGTCATTGGTGATAGGCACTCATTGAACAGGTAGTTGTAAATCCAACTACCATAAGATCACGACGGCCCCTAAAACAATCGGTTGATGTGCCTATGATATCCAACGTGTATGCTAATTATTTGATATAGTATGGCGGCGTCCCGTCATTTTGTTGGACGACATCGTCACCAATAATGGGATAGAGATGATAATAATATAAACATGAAAACGATAATAAATAAAATTATTTTTGATATCGAAAAAAATCTTTAAAATCGTTAAGAGGAGATATGTTCTACGCCCTCGAGACATGTATTGGTGGAGTAATACAATGGAAAACAGAATATACCACTGTCAGAACATTTCCACAATCCAATAACAAAATCGTAGAAAAGAGCAAAATCGATACCCCTAACATACAAATACATGAAAGCTCTCTTTCCTAGCTTGTTACAGACATTTCAATAAAAACTTGTTTAACGAGTCCAAACCTCTCCTCTTACTGAAATTGATTGATTGTTGTTTAACGAGCCCAAACCTCTCCTCTTAGTGAAATGGATTGATTGTTGTTTAACGAGCCCAAACCTCTCCTCTTAGTGAAATTGATTGATTGCTGTTTAACGAGTCCAAACCTCTCCTCTTAGTGAAATTGATTGATTGTTGTTTAACGAGCCCAAACCTCTCCTCTTAGTGAAATTGATTGATTGTTGTTTAATGAGCCCAAACCTCTCCTCTTAGTGAAATTGATTGATTGTTGTTTAACGAGCCCAAACCTCTCCTCTTAGTGAAATTTATTGATTGTTGTTTAACGAGCCCAAACCTCTCCTCTTAGTGAAATTGATTGATTGTTGTTTAACGAGCCCAAACCTCTCCTCTTAGTGAAATTGATTGATTGTTGTTTAACGAGCCCAAACCTCTCCTCTTAGTGAAATTGATTGATTGTTGTTTAACGAGCCCAAACCTCTCCTCTTAGTGAAATTGATTGATTGTTGTTTAACGAGCCCAAACCTCTCCTCTTAGTGAAATTGATTGATTGTTGTTTAACGAGCCCAAACCTCTCCTCTTAGTGAAATTGATTGATTGTTGTTTAACGAGCCCAAACCTCTCCTCTTAGTGAAATTGATTGATTGTTGTTTAACGAGCCCAAACCTCTCCTCTTAGTGAAATTGATAGATTGTTGTTTAACGAGTCCAAACCTCTCCTCTTAGTGAAATTGATTGATTGTTGTTTAACGTCAAGTTAGTAATATTCATATTGAGAACGCGTGTTTACAAACAATACAGCAACGTGTATGTAGGGGGTGTTTCGCCTATAGTAACAGAAGTTTGATTGTCACAAGGAAAAGATAACCAACGACCACTCCTCCAAAGAAACTGTCACTCGGTGTATATCCCATATAAAAGATCATTATAAAGGTTGATTAATTATCATTCAGAACAACATTAATTATTGTACAATGGAACCATTATTAAAGTTCACTAATGATCACAATATTACCCAAGGTGCGCTTACACAGCAGGGGAGAGCTTTAAATAACTGTTGTCATAGCTTGTGCCCAATCCCAATTGCTAATATTTTGAGCAAATAAAATATACTTAATTCATCTGGCGTTAATTTCCAGCTGATTTTCATCCGAATTTTCACAAAAGTCGTGCACAAAAAATTAGATGTAGTTTGTCGTGGTGAAACGTCGTTTCAATATAGGTTCGTTCCGTCTTGGCATCTGACAAACACATAAAACGTGCCGTGTAAACACAAATACTACATGTCCAAAAACATTCATATGAAAACAGCTTTTTTAAGTCGGACAGAAAATCATGCAGTGTAAATACTTCGCTATTAAGACTTATTAGACCGGACGTTGCTGAATCGTTAAAAAAAAATCGGATTGAATTTCGTGATAGACTAAAAAGAACATACATATTTGCATAGAATTATCAATTGATATATACATATGCTTATTTATGCGCGTTACTCAACTGCAATATACATAGCAACAAAAGATTTAATTTACCCATATTTTATTTATGAAAATTGCAATACTTTGTAAATATACAACTTAAAAACAGGTCATGTTGGATATTGTTGGAATATGTTTCATGGTAACAGGGGTATGGTCGTTGTTGTTAAACTATAAGATGTACAGTCTAAAAGAGAATTTATGGTAAAGTGTAATATTAATTATTATTCTGGGAAAGATACCATCTTAAAAATCTGACACCCTAATGAAAATACGTTTTTATCAAGATGTTATCTAATCAATTGTTATATAGTCATTATTATTTATAAACATTGATCCAGGCAAGAGTACACATTCTCTTGAGATTGCTTTATCATAATATGAATTTCAAATATATATGAATAATGCAAACAAGAGGCTCTCACGTGTCTGCATGGGCAGACTGGTTATAAATGGGTTTTCTTAATATGCAATGTTCGTTTGTGTTCCTTCATTTTCGTAGTTTCTCATAATAGATTTATCAACATTTTCATATGATCGTGTACACCATCTTTGATGTCACACACACACACAAACACAAAAGAAACATAATCATTTGAAAGCATAAGGGATAATGTAATGAACAGTTTGGTTTCAATGACGAATGTCGTTTCTCAGAATATTTTATTGAAATTTTCATATAGGATCCTATAACAAGTATGTAATATTTTAATGATAGTCATCTGAAATTTAGCATCAATACTGGAAGCGTACACCTTGTAGAAAACCGTACAATGAAACCTACATTCAAATTGTTGGATTAAAAATATATAATGGTAAAGTAACAACAGGAGTGAACAACAATTCTTTTAATTTAATATGAAGTTATGTACTATTCTGAGAGAAAACGAAATGTAAAATGGATGACACAGACATACGCAAAGTGATGACATTATCTAGCAAGGTATGACACTTTGCTTATCCCTTCTTACTTCCATCAAATTATGTCCTTTGTCAACTGACCAGCTGAACTTTGGCTTACACATTCATATTTGCCAAATTTGTATCATATTATGATAGTTTTAGTGAATATCTTGACTTCAATAGACAATAGCAAAAAACGCGACATCTTCATACCAACAACATGATCTGCAAGAAATAAGACATTTAATTGCCTGAAAATTCAAACTAAAAGGTTTGTTCGATCTGTCAAATTGATCTCGAAAAATACCCTGAATAATTAATCTTCCTTGATGACACATTTATTGCTATTACTGGTCTATTGAAATCAACAGGAAACTTCAGTCCCATGTGGTAGAAACTATCAAAGTACCTCGAGCCATAAACAACTAAAACCTTGATTAATTATAAATAATCTGTTAATGAAACATTTCTAATTTCCATAAAATGTTATTTTGCTGAAACTAGTATTTTTATTTTAATAATAGGAGAAAAAGTTTTAATCGTCAAATGCGATACATATTTTTACAATTTAGCTAATTGCATAAATGATGAAATTTGAATTACTAGTACATAGATATTGCATTTCAAAAAATGAATTGTCAAATGCGATACATATTTTTACAATTTGACTAATTGCATAAATTATGAAATTTGAATTACTAGTATATAGATATTGCATTTCAAAAAATGAATTGTAAAACATAGTATGAGGTCATACCACGTTATCATATTTAAATCGGAAACAAACAAATGCATTACGTAACCTTAAGCTGCTATTCTAACCAAAGTCTAATAAATAATGATTGAATGAGTGATTGTTGCTTAATGCCAAGTGAGTAAATTTACAGCTATATTGTGGCGAGAACAAGTGACTTTGTGATGAGATGATGATGACCTTTTTGTACTATCGTACATTACCAGTCTTTCCTCTTAATTCTGTAAACTTAGCAGAGAAGCAGCAAATATCAGTTTTCCAGACCAGGGATTGAACTAATAATATACGACACTCGATACGAGCATAGTAACCATTAGACTACAGGGACAGTCCAATATCTTATTGCAAGTTATATTCAGGGATACTTATTGCAATCTATGAGAAAACAAAATTCCAACACTAGAACTTGAGGAGTTATTGCTGTCTTTATGAGAAGCATATATACTATCTACCACACATCTCTGGGGTAAAACTAGAACTTGAGGAGTTATTGCTGTCTTTATGAGAAGCATATATACTATCTACCACACATCTCTGGGGTAAAACTAGAACTTGAGGAGTTATTGCTGTCTTTATGAGAAGCATATATACTATCTACCACACATCTCTGGTGTAAAACTAGAACTTGAGGAGTTATTGCTGTCTTTATGAGAAGCATATATACTATCTACCACACATCTCTGGGGTAAAACTAGAACTTGAGGAGTTATTGCTGTCTTTATGAGAAGCATATATACTATCTACCACACATCTCTGGGGTAAAACTAGAACTTGAGGAGTTATTGCTGTCTTTATGAGAAGCATATATACTATCTACCACACATCTCTGGGGTAAAACTAGAACTTGAGGAGTTATTGCTGTCTTTATGAGAAGCATATATACTATCTACCACACATCTCTGGTGTAAAACTAGAACTTAAGGAGTTATTGCTGTCTTTATGA
Organism: Bathymodiolus brooksi; assembly: GCA_963680875.1. Lineage (NCBI taxonomy): Eukaryota > Metazoa > Mollusca > Bivalvia > Mytilida > Modiolidae > Bathymodiolus > Bathymodiolus brooksi. The sequence continues at coordinate 59,928,758 of OY804576.1, read as the reverse complement.
GAAGCATATATACTATCTACCACACATCTCTGGTGTAAAACTAGAACTTAAGGAGTTATTGCTGTCTTTATGAGAAGCATATATACTATCTACCACACATCTCTGGGGTAAAACTAGAACTTAAGGAGTTATTGCTGTCTTTATGAGAAGCATATATACTATCTACCACACATCTCTGGTGTAAAACTAGAACTTAAGGAGTTATTGCTGTCTTTATGAGAAGCATATATACTATCTACCACACATCTCTGGGGTAAAACTAGAACTTAAGGAGTTATTGCTGTCTTTATGAGAAGCATATATACTATCTACCACACATCTCTGGGGTAAAACTAGAACTTAAGGAGTTATTGCTGTCTTTATGAGAAGCATATATACTATCTACCACACATCTCTGGGGTAAAACTAGAACTTAAGGAGTTATTGCTGTCTTTATGAGAAGCATATATACTATCTACCACACATCTCTGGGGTAAAACTAGAACTTAAGGAGTTATTGCTGTCTTTATGAGAAGCATATATACTATCTACCACACATCTCTGGGGTAAAACTAGAACTTAAGGAGTTATTGCTGTCTTTATGAGAAGCATATATACTATCTACCACACATCTCTGGTGTAAAACTAGAACTTAAGGAGTTATTGCTGTCTTTATGAGAAGCATATATACTATCTACCACACATCTCTGGGGTAAAACTAGAACTTAAGGAGTTATTGCTGTCTTTATGAGAAGCATATATACTATCTACCACACATCTCTGGGGTAAAACTAGAACTTAAGGAGTTATTGCTGTCTTTATGAGAAGCATATATACTATCTACCACACATCTCTGGGGTAAAACTAGAACTTAAGGAGTTATTGCTGTCTTTATGAGAAGCATATATACTATCTACCACACATCTCTGGGGTAAAACTAGAACTTAAGGAGTTATTGCTGTCTTTATGAGAAGCATATATACTATCTACCACACATCTCTGGGTAAAACTAGAACTTAAGGAGTTATTGCTGTCTTTATGAGAAGCATATATACTATCTACCACACATCTCTGGGGTAAAACTAGAACTTAAGGAGTTATTGCTGTCTTTATGAGAAGCATATATACTATCTACCACACATCTCTGGGGTAAAACTAGAACTTAAGGAGTTATTGCTGTCTTTATGAGAAGCATATATACTATCTACCACACATCTCTGGGGTAAAACTAGAACTTAAGGAGTTATTGCTGTCTTTATGAGAAGCATATATACTATCTACCACACATCTCTGGGGTAAAACTAGAACTTAAGGAGTTATTGCTGTCTTTATGAGAAGCATATATACTATCTACCACACATCTCTGGGGTAAAACTAGAACTTAAGGAGTTATTGCTGTCTTTATGAGAAGCATATATACTATCTACCACACATCTCTGGGGTAAAACTAGAACTTAAGGAGTTATTGCTGTCTTTATGAGAAGCATATATACTATCTACCACACATCTCTGGTGTAAAACTAGAACTTAAGGAGTTATTGCTGTCTTTATGAGAAGCATATATACTATCTACCACACATCTCTGGGGTAAAACTAGAACTTGAGGAGTTATTGCTGTCTTTATGAGAAGCATATATACTATCTACCACACATCTCTGGGGTAAAACTAGAACTTAAGGAGTTATTGCTGTCTTTATGAGAAGCATATATACTATCTACCACACATCTCTGGGGTAAAACTAGAACTTAAGGAGTTATTGCTGTCTTTATGAGAAGCATATATACTATCTACCACACATCTCTGGGGTAAAACTAGAACTTAAGGAGTTATTGCTGTCTTTATGAGAAGCATATATACTATCTACCACACATCTCTGGTGTAAAACTAGAACTTAAGGAGTTATTGCTGTCTTTATGAGAAGCATATATACTATCTACCACACATCTCTGGGGTAAAACTAGAACTTAAGGAGTTATTGCTGTCTTTATGAGAAGCATATATACTATCTACCACACATCTCTGGGGTAAAACTAGAACTTAAGGAGTTATTGCTGTCTTTATGAGAAGCATATATACTATCTACCACACATCTCTGGGGTAAAACTAGAACTTAAGGAGTTATTGCTGTCTTTATGAGAAGCATATATACTATCTACCACACATCTCTGGTGTAAAACTAGAACTTAAGGAGTTATTGCTGTCTTTATGAGAAGCATATATACTATCTACCACACATCTCTGGGGTAAAACTAGAACTTAAGGAGTTATTGCTGTCTTTATGAGAAGCATATATACTATCTACCACACATCTCTGGGGTAAAACTAGAACTTAAGGAGTTATTGCTGTCTTTATGAGAAGCATATATACTATCTACCACACATCTCTGGTGTAAAACTAGAACTTAAGGAGTTATTGCTGTCTTTATGAGAAGCATATATACTATCTACCACACATCTCTGGGGTAAAACTAGAACTTAAGGAGTTATTGCTGTCTTTATGAGAAGCATATATACTATCTACCACACATCTCTGGGGTAAAACTAGAACTTAAGGAGTTATTGCTGTCTTTATGAGAAGCATATATACTATCTACCACACATCTCTGGGGTAAAACTAGAACTTAAGGAGTTATTGCTGTCTTTATGAGAAGCATATATACTATCTACCACACATCTCTGGGGTAAAACTAGAACTTAAGGAGTTATTGCTGTCTTTATGAGAAGCATATATACTATCTACCACACATCTCTGGGGTAAAACTAGAACTTAAGGAGTTATTGCTGTCTTTATGAGAAGCATATATACTATCTACCACACATCTCTGGTGTAAAACTAGAACTTAAGGAGTTATTGCTGTCTTTATGAGAAGCATATATACTATCTACCACACATCTCTGGTGTAAAACTAGAACTTAAGGAGTTATTGCTGTCTTTATGAGAAGCATATATACTATCTACCACACATCTCTGGTGTAAAACTAGAACTTAAGGAGTTATTGCTGTCTTTATGAGAAGCATATATACTATCTACCACACATCTCTGGGGTAAAACTAGAACTTAAGGAGTTATTGCTGTCTTTATGAGAAGCATATATACTATCTACCACACATCTCTGGTGTAAAACTAGAACTTAAGGAGTTATTGCTGTCTTTATGAGAAGCATATATACTATCTACCACACATCTCTGGTGTAAAACTAGAACTTAAGGAGTTATTGCTGTCTTTATGAGAAGCATATATACTATCTACCACACATCTCTGGGGTAAAACTAGAACTTAAGGAGTTATTGCTGTCTTTATGAGAAGCATATATACTATCTACCACACATCTCTGGTGTAAAACTAGAACTTAAGGAGTTATTGCTGTCTTTATGAGAAGCATATATACTATCTACCACACATCTCTGGGGTAAAACTAGAACTTAAGGAGTTATTGCTGTCTTTATGAGAAGCATATATACTATCTACCACACATCTCTGGGGTAAAACTAGAACTTAAGGAGTTATTGCTGTCTTTATGAGAAGCATATATACTATCTACCACACATCTCTGGGGTAAAACTAGAACTTAAGGAGTTATTGCTGTCTTTATGAGAAGCATATATACTATCTACCACACATCTCTGGGGTAAAACTAGAACTTAAGGAGTTATTGCTGTCTTTATGAGAAGCATATATACTATCTACCACACATCTCTGGGGTAAAACTAGAACTTAAGGAGTTATTGCTGTCTTTATGAGAAGCATATATACTATCTACCACACATCTCTGGGGTAAAACTAGAACTTAAGGAGTTATTGCTGTCTTTATGAGAAGCATATATACTATCTACCACACATCTCTGGTGTAAAACTAGAACTTAAGGAGTTATTGCTGTCTTTATGAGAAGCATATATACTATCTACCACACATCTCTGGTGTAAAACTAGAACTTAAGGAGTTATTGCTGTCTTTATGAGAAGCATATATACTATCTACCACACATCTCTGGGGTAAAACTAGAACTTAAGGAGTTATTGCTGTCTTTATGAGAAGCATATATACTATCTACCACACATCTCTGGTGTAAAACTAGAACTTAAGGAGTTATTGCTGTCTTTATGAGAAGCATATATACTATCTACCACACATCTCTGGGGTAAAACTAGAACTTAAGGAGTTATTGCTGTCTTTATGAGAAGCATATATACTATCTACCACACATCTCTGGGGTAAAACTAGAACTTAAGGAGTTATTGCTGTCTTTATGAGAAGCATATATACTATCTACCACACATCTCTGGGGTAAAACTAGAACTTAAGGAGTTATTGCTGTCTTTATGAGAAGCATATATACTATCTACCACACATCTCTGGGGTAAAACTAGAACTTAAGGAGTTATTGCTGTCTTTATGAGAAGCATATATACTATCTACCACACATCTCTGGGGTAAAACTAGAACTTAAGGAGTTATTGCTGTCTTTATGAGAAGCATATATACTATCTACCACACATCTCTGGTGTAAAACTAGAACTTAAGGAGTTATTGCTGTCTTTATGAGAAGCATATATACTATCTACCACACATCTCTGGGTAAAACTAGAACTTAAGGAGTTATTGCTGTCTTTATGAGAAGCATATATACTATCTACCACACATCTCTGGTGTAAAACTAGAACTTAAGGAGTTATTGCTGTCTTTATGAGAAGCATATATACTATCTACCACACATCTCTGGGGTAAAACTAGAACTTAAGGAGTTATTGCTGTCTTTATGAGAAGCATATATACTATCTACCACACATCTCTGGTGTAAAACTAGAACTTAAGGAGTTATTGCTGTCTTTATGAGAAGCATATATACTATCTACCACACATCTCTGGTGTAAAACTAGAACTTAAGGAGTTATTGCTGTCTTTATGAGAAGCATATATACTATCTACCACACATCTCTGGTGTAAAACTAGAACTTAAGGAGTTATTGCTGTCTTTATGAGAAGCATATATACTATCTACCACACATCTCTGGGGTAAAACTAGAACTTAAGGAGTTATTGCTGTCTTTATGAGAAGCATATATACTATCTACCACACATCTCTGGGGTAAAACTAGAACTTAAGGAGTTATTGCTGTCTTTATGAGAAGCATATATACTATCTACCACACATCTCTGGTGTAAAACTAGAACTTAAGGAGTTATTGCTGTCTTTATGAGAAGCATATATACTATCTACCACACATCTCTGGGGTAAAACTAGAACTTAAGGAGTTATTGCTGTCTTTATGAGAAGCATATATACTATCTACCACACATCTCTGGGGTAAAACTAGAACTTAAGGAGTTATTGCTGTCTTTATGAGAAGCATATATACTATCTACCACACATCTCTGGTGTAAAACTAGAACTTAAGGAGTTATTGCTGTCTTTATGAGAAGCATATATACTATCTACCACACATCTCTGGGGTAAAACTAGAACTTAAGGAGTTATTGCTGTCTTTATGAGAAGCATATATACTATCTACCACACATCTCTGGGGTAAAACTAGAACTTAAGGAGTTATTGCTGTCTTTATGAGAAGCATATATACTATCTACCACACATCTCTGGGGTAAAACTAGAACTTAAGGAGTTATTGCTGTCTTTATGAGAAGCATATATACTATCTACCACACATCTCTGGGGTAAAACTAGAACTTAAGGAGTTATTGCTGTCTTTATGAGAAGCATATATACTATCTACCACACATCTCTGGTGTAAAACTAGAACTTAAGGAGTTATTGCTGTCTTTATGAGAAGCATATATACTATCTACCACACATCTCTGGGGTAAAACTAGAACTTAAGGAGTTATTGCTGTCTTTATGAGAAGCATATATACTATCTACCACACATCTCTGGGGTAAAACTAGAACTTAAGGAGTTATTGCTGTCTTTATGAGAAGCATATATACTATCTACCACACATCTCTGGGGTAAAACTAGAACTTAAGGAGTTATTGCTGTCTTTATGAGAAGCATATATACTATCTACCACACATCTCTGGGGTAAAACTAGAACTTAAGGAGTTATTGCTGTCTTTATGAGAAGCATATATACTATCTACCACACATCTCTGGTGTAAAACTAGAACTTAAGGAGTTATTGCTGTCTTTATGAGAAGCATATATACTATCTACCACACATCTCTGGGGTAAAACTAGAACTTAAGGAGTTATTGCTGTCTTTATGAGAAGCATATATACTATCTACCACACATCTCTGGGGTAAAACTAGAACTTAAGGAGTTATTGCTGTCTTTATGAGAAGCATATATACTATCTACCACACATCTCTGGGGTAAAACTAGAACTTAAGGAGTTATTGCTGTCTTTATGAGAAGCATATATACTATCTACCACACATCTCTGGTGTAAAACTAGAACTTAAGGAGTTATTGCTGTCTTTATGAGAAGCATATATACTATCTACCACACATCTCTGGTGTAAAACTAGAACTTAAGGAGTTATTGCTGTCTTTATGAGAAGCATATATACTATCTACCACACATCTCTGGGGTAAAACTAGAACTTAAGGAGTTATTGCTGTCTTTATGAGAAGCATATATACTATCTACCACACATCTCTGGTGTAAAACTAGAACTTAAGGAGTTATTGCTGTCTTTATGAGAAGCATATATACTATCTACCACACATCTCTGGGGTAAAACTAGAACTTAAGGAGTTATTGCTGTCTTTATGAGAAGCATATATACTATCTACCACACATCTCTGGTGTAAAACTAGAACTTAAGGAGTTATTGCTGTCTTTATGAGAAGCATATATACTATCTACCACACATCTCTGGGGTAAAACTAGAACTTAAGGAGTTATTGCTGTCTTTATGAGAAGCATATATACTATCTACCACACATCTCTGGTTGTAAAACTAGAACTTAAGGAGTTATTGCTGTCTTTATGAGAAGCATATATACTATCTACCACACATCTCTGGTGTAAAACTAGAACTTAAGGAGTTATTGCTGTCTTTATGAGAAGCATATATACTATCTACCACACATCTCTGGTGTAAAACTAGAACTTAAGGAGTTATTGCTGTCTTTATGAGAAGCATATATACTATCTACCACACATCTCTGGTGTAAAACTAGAACTTAAGGAGTTATTGCTGTCTTTATGAGAAGCATATATACTATCTACCACACATCTCTGGGGTAAAACTAGAACTTAAGGAGTTATTGCTGTCTTTATGAGAAGCATATATACTATCTACCACACATCTCTGGTGTAAAACTAGAACTTAAGGAGTTATTGCTGTCTTTATGAGAAGCATATATACTATCTACCACACATCTCTGGGGTAAAACTAGAACTTAAGGAGTTATTGCTGTCTTTATGAGAAGCATATATACTATCTACCACACATCTCTGGTGTAAAACTAGAACTTAAGGAGTTATTGCTGTCTTTATGAGAAGCATATATACTATCTACCACACATCTCTGGGGTAAAACTAGAACTTAAGGAGTTATTGCTGTCTTTATGAGAAGCATATATACTATCTACCACACATCTCTGGGGTAAAACTAGAACTTGAGGAGTTATTGCTGTCTTTATGAGAAGCATATATACTATCTACCACACATCTCTGGGGTAAAACTAGAACTTAAGGAGTTATTGCTGTCTTTATGAGAAGCATATATACTATCTACCACACATCTCTGGGGTAAAACTAGAACTTAAGGAGTTATTGCTGTCTTTATGAGAAGCATATATACTATCTACCACACATCTCTGGTGTAAAACTAGAACTTAAGGAGTTATTGCTGTCTTTATGAGAAGCATATATACTATCTACCACACATCTCTGGGTGTAAAACTAGAACTTAAGGAGTTATTGCTGTCTTTATGAGAAGCATATATACTATCTACCACACATCTCTGGGGTAAAACTAGAACTTAAGGAGTTATTGCTGTCTTTATGAGAAGCATATATACTATCTACCACACATCTCTGGTGTAAAACTAGAACTTAAGGAGTTATTGCTGTCTTTATGAGAAGCATATATACTATCTACCACACATCTCTGGGGTAAAACTAGAACTTAAGGAGTTATTGCTGTCTTTATGAGAAGCATATATACTATCTACCACACATCTCTGGGGTAAAACTAGAACTTAAG